>CM028131.1:602775000-604025000 GCA_016271365.2 Neoceratodus forsteri | reverse complement strand
CCCAGGCATGATCACCCCCTTGAAGACTCATGTAGTCGAGGCACTAGGGGTAGCCACTAAACTCCTGCTCTGTGTTTTTTTTGTAACATGCACTTTGGTTTATAGTTAAATTTGCATAACAGCAATTCTGTGCCTCGTATTCTTTGCGCACCACTTTCTGCTGGACCAGGTATGCTTTTAGACCTGATGTTCCAGATCCATGAGATCACTCGAGTTCACCCACTGACTCCAGTGTTTCTGTACCCACGACTGATGTTGTGGTCATAGGCCAACCCCAGGAGGAGTCTGGAGAACAGGGAGAAGTCATGCCACTGCCCCCACCTCCTCCTGTGAAGGAGTAGGTTCCAATTCAACAGGTTTACCTGCTTGGGGATCCAGACGGTTTCCAGGAGGTCACTAAAGGGGTGAAAGGATCATGTTTAAAGAGTACTCTTTGTAGAGATATATCACAGATTCCGATGAAAAACACATATGAGGTGTTACAACGTTGGAATGATCAAATGGAAGAGTCGGATTCAGGCACCTCTTCTCTGTCATCTTTGGCTGAGCCTCCAAGAGAGGATTTGGGACACTTATGGAAGACGGCCACTGCTCTTACACCAATTAGGGTGATGAGGGCAAGGTCCAGACTACAAGATTTTTCTCAAACATGAGTCTGGTCTTCCGCTAAGGCTTGCAAGTCTAAATGATAATAGTGTAATATCAGACTTTAAAAGGGATAAGTCCCTTGCAATCTTACAGTCATTACTGTATGATGTTTTTTTGTTGCAGGATACCAGATTACATTCTAAGGGGGATGTGGAGCAGAGCCAGAAGGCTTTGTATAAGGGGGCCTCTTATTGGTTGATAGGTCAGGATCTGTGTAGTGACCTGAGGATTTGTTTTTCTAGTTCCAGGTTCACTGTCCATAAATTGGTAGACTTGTTACCAGGGAGGGTGTTGATTTTGGATGTGGGTTTTGAGGGCCTTTCTTATAGAATAATTAACATGAATGGCCCACAAAAAAAGGCATTAAGGGTGGAGCTTTTACAGTTAGCCAAACCTTATTTGAGCACTAACAAAGAGATTCTGTTTGGTGGTGACATTAATATATGTTTATTAGACTCTGACACTAAGTCACGGAAAGTAAAGACTTACTGTGATACTGCCTTTCTGTGAAATGTTATTAAATAAACAGTTTTAAAGGATGCACAGGCTGTACTGGATGCTAAACCCAGGCATACTTTTTTTAAGGGTACTTTATCAACCTGTATTGACTGTTGGTTTATTTCTAATATTGCCCCTATAATTTTCAGAAACACTACTGATAGAAACCTCGGATCATGCACTAATAGGGATTTATATATCTAGTATGTCACCCCCCGGGCAGGGGAGGGGTGTGTAGTGTGTGAATACGAGTTTTTTTGAAGATTCTGCTGCTGTCAAGGGTTACTATTGATCTTACAAGATAGATCTATAGTAGCTGCTCTATATGATTCTCTGTTAGACTGGTGGTCAGATACTAAGTAGATATTGGTGGCCTATTTAAATTTGATGGTGGGGCAACAAAGGTCGATCAGAATGAGAGCTATTTAAGTTTAAGGAATACTTCCCAACAACTTCTTTCTGAAACCTATGAACAAGATTTGAATAGAAGTGTTCACATAGTAGAAGTCAGGAGAAAAATGGTACAGTTACAATTTAATAGACATAAATCCTTGGAATTGAAACAATGTTTTGGGACCCAGGGGTTGAAACATCATTCTAGCCCTTTGGAAGATTGTTACCATAGGGTTACTAGACAACAGATTAGAGGATTTAGAAATTGGGAACAGAATATTTTAACTGATAATAAAGGTATTTTGGAGGAATTATGTAGTAGAACAGAAGAACTTCAAAACCATATGGTGTCCCTTACAAATTGGTTTCAGCACGTATTAAAAGCTGTAGCAGTCCCATTTGACCACAGCACAGTCAGAGGAACGGGTGGGCCTGCTGACTTTGACTGAATTATCGGAAGTGATTGAGTCATGTACAAAAGGTATTGCTCGTGGGTCACATGGATTGCCTGGTGAATTTTATCTGAAATTGTTTCAGCACTTTCCACTGGGGCTGCTTACCATTTTTCAGGCCTGTATGACAGAGGTCAGATTGGATTCCCAGATGTTTGAAGGTTTGCTAATCTTTTGGTATAAAAAGGGGGATAGACTGGATTTTGAAAATTGGAGACAAATTAGTTTGTTAAATATGAATTTTACATTTTCTTCTAAGATTTTGAGTAAGCAGTTGTCAAAAGTTTTGATTTCCTTGATCCATCCAGCCCAGGTGTGTGTAGTGTCAGGCAGACACATTGCTGAGGCATTATTTTTATTATGAGCTATTATGGAACAAGGAGCACTGGGTAACATTGAGGGGTTTGTGTTAAATTTGGATTAGTCAAAGGCATTCGACAATGTCTCTCATGGCTTTTTATGGGACTGTTCTCAGTTATATGGGTTCCCCAGACATTTCATTGGATAGATTAAATTGTGTTATCAGGATGCCTTTGTTCGGCCATATGACAATAAATGGATGGGGAGACAGTGTAACATTAAGAAAGGGGTTTGTCAGGGTTGTCCCCTTAGCCCTCTTTTATATATTTTGACACTGGACCCATTGGTTCGTATCTTGGTTTCATCAAGGGGTGGTGACTCATGTTTCAGGGATCTCAACTAAATGCATTACATATTTGGATGACTTATTGGTGACTGTAGTGGATGCAGAGTCTGGAGGTCATGCTACTCAGCTAATTCAAACATTATCGAAAATTATGAGGGGAGAGATTAATACAGACAAAAGCAAATGCATTTTGGTCATGGTATCTGGGGTGACTCTGGGAAGTGTCGGGGGAATCAGGGTAACTCTTGAACCCTGTAAATTTGTAGGTATTTATTTATTTTGGGCAAAGTAATATGCCTAGCTATAACTGGGTGCACCTTATTGAAAAAGAGCAACAGATGGTGGCTAGATGGAATAGGTGGCATATGAGCAAATTGAAGTGTTTTTTTTTTATTAAGTTTTATTTGGTACCATTATTTTTTTTTTCAGCTATGTGTATCCAGTACCAAAGGTGTTGGAAACCACAGTGTATTAGTGTTTTTTCTCTTGTCTGTGGGGTAGCTGCCTGAACTCTATTAAGAGGGGTGTAACCTGTTTAAAGAAACAGAAGGGGGTGGAAATGATAAATCCTGTAGTATTTTTCTTGAGTATTTTTATACTTGTCAGTTTGGTTCCATTGATGAAAAACAGTAGAGCTCAGTGGGTGGGTTGGGGAGCCCTTTCACTACAGGACATTATGGCATATTGGGCAATTATGACCTTTAGGCATAAAAACAAGAAGAGGGTGGCTTTAAATCAAGTGTGGGTTGAATGTTTTGATTTGTTGAAGAAATAGAATATAACCCAGCCGAGTTACTGTCTACATCTAGAAAATTGTTCTATAATTCGATATTAAGGAATCATTTTTTTTTTACCTTTGTTTTACCAGAAGAGAAACACTAAGCTGAAAATGTGTTTACAGGTGCAACCTGGGAAGTTAAATGACTTGCTCAGGGTCACACAGTATGCAAGTGGGGCTGTGGGATTCAAACCCAGGTCTCTAGGTTTGCAGCTCAGAGCCTTAATCCACTGCACTATACTGCTTCCTAGACAGCCATTTCTAATTTTATCAGATATAGAATTGAAGATGATTGGGGATCTCCTGAGTCTGACTGAACCTAGAACTCCATAGAAAATGTGGGATATTGTGTGGTTGGGTGTACATGATAACACTAACATAAAGGGAAATCATGAACATAAGGAGTTAGCAGATCGCTATTGTCCCAGGGAACAATGTATATGGGTTATATTAACAATGGATCATCTTTATTTCTCATGTCCATATATTAAGGACTTTTGGATGGAACTTTCAAATAAATGGAATTAATTTATTTGGTTTTCCTTGACACCTTCAATATTGTTTAAGGGCTTTTTCCCTCCATGGTGGTGTCTTTTTGATTTTGGGTCCTTAAGAGTGCTCATGGCCTGTTTGCTATTTTGGACATGGCAAACTCGTTTTAGATATATGTTACAACACCATTATATTTCCCAATTGGAATTGATTTCATTAATTGAGAAAGAGCTTCAGGATTTAAAAAGCCTGAAATATCAACATGTGGACAATAAAAGATGTCATGAAAGGTGAGATGCTTTTCATTGGCTTAAATTACATAGTCTCCTCTTTTGCCTTGGGTGACTTTGAGGTTTATATTATTTCCTCATTACTTGCTCTTATAAGAATTGCAATTTGTATCACTGACTTTAGCATACCTGTAAATTCTTAGATACAATTGTAGTCTGCATTATCAGATATGTTCCTTCTCTTATTTCATATTCTTTTGAAGGTGACCTGATGGGAGTATGCTTGCAATACTTATTTGCTTCTCTCATTTATTTGTGTATATACATTTTTGTCTGTGAAATACTACTGTTTGTACCAGCTTGTTTTTGCAGTTAAAATAATAAAATTTCCCCCACTCTTTTGGTGGTGGTGGGGAGGGTCAATTTTCAGCACTATTAATAAGTTTTGGGTCTATCAAACATGAGATTATGGCTTGGATGTATGATGAAATATCTATTTTTGTTTACCTGTATTTTGTATTATGATTTTGTGTGAAGAAACACTGTTATGTATATCATTTGCTTTTCAATTGTAATAAAACAATGCCCTACTCTTTTGAAGAAGTGCCATGGGATCTTTACCATCTGCCTGAACTACCACCAGAACAGGCTGATGGGACCTCAATTTAATGTCTCATCCAAAAGATGGCATCTCAGGAGTGCATCACCCCCCCCCCCCCCCCATGGTGTACTACAGCAACAGAATTGGGATTTATGCCAAGTGCCTGATGTGGGGATAGAAACCACAGCCTTCTGATCTCTCATAACGCTTCTGCCCTCCCAGCAGCTCCTCTTCATAGGAGCCCTACTGGTCACCTCCAGGGCATGGGCTTTCCTTACAGAGGACAGAAGAAATTACATCCTCCAGATGGCTTGCTACATCAGGGGGAAAACTTGGTTCAAGCACTCTCGATGCAGCAGATGTTGGGTATCATGGCATCATCTGTCTTCACTGTGTTTCTAGCCCAGCTACACACGAGGACCACACAGTGTATGCTCAGCACTCGGTGGTCACCAACCACACACCCGCAGTTCTTCCACATAAAAGTGACAGAGCCTCTGACAAGATGTCTTGCATGGTGGAAACAGGAAGACAAGCTTCTTCGGGGTCTACCCTTTGCCCCACTGGAATCTCAGATCACCGTCACCATGGATTCATCTCTGATCTACTGAAGGGCTCACTGTCAAGACCTCAACACTCAGGGAGTGTGGAGCCAGGAGGAGTCTCATCTACCCATAAATGTCTTTGAGATATAAGCTGTCCTATACGCTGTCTGAGCCCTAACGGATGTCCTGTGTTGCAAAGTAATTCTCCTTCAGAAAGACAAGGTTGTGATGTATTACATCAACAAGCATGGTTGCACACACTCCTACCCTTTGTGCCAGGAAGCCATGAGGGTGTGCAAGTGATGCCTCAAGCATGATCCCTTTATTCAGGCATTTTTTTTATTTATTGTGATCTCGGAGTAACACCTTTAGAGAACAAACTCATCACAAAGGTTCCACGTCAGAGTTAGACAAACAGTTTAAACATAAATGATTGCTGTTAGGCAGCAAGAATTAAATACAAAGTAAACTATACACACAATGTTAAACTTGGGCAAGTAAGGTAACAAGACATCAAGTTGGCATTGTACAATGTATGTGAAAATACAATTAGAGGCAAGATAGTGTGGGGTAGTAAAGGTAAACAGTTAGGTAAGACAGGCTAAGACTTACATAATAGATAGTAAGACTCACATGGGGAGGGAGAATACATCAGCCAGAGAGGCTTTATCATAAGGGGTAGGGAGAAGAGGATATACTGTATGTAGAAGTTGTGGAAACAGATCCAGGTGTCAGACAACTTTAGGGATGAAAATTGGAGGGAAGATATTGGGAGGATTGGAGGGAGATGTATTAGAGAAGTGGATAACTAGGGAAAAATTTCTTAGAAAGGCCAAGGAAATTAGGAACCAAGAGTAAAAAAAAAAACTGTCTACCTGATAGGAATTCAGAACGACCTAGCAGATCACCTCAGCAGGATGAGGTGAATCCACAAGAATGGTCACTCACTCCAGATGTCGTGCAATCACTATTCGATGAGTGGGGCAGTTTTTGCATCCCCACTCAACAAAGAACTGCCTCTATTCTGCTCTAGAAATCACGAACCTGGTGTTTTCTGTCAGGATGCATTCAGAGAGTGGGGGACAAGATGCTTTCTGTACACATTTCCTCCTCTTCCATTAATTCAGAGGGTGCTGTTCAAACTGGAGGCTCAAGTGGGCAGGATGATTCTCATCGCCCATTCTGGCTTTGACAGATATGGTTTCTGTTTATCAACAGGTTGTCAGAACTCTCTCTGATGCAACTTCCTCTACGAAAGGACCTCCTGACACAGGGACCCCTGGTCCATCCCAACCTGTGTCCCTTCATCTCCACATCTAGCTCTTGAGGAGATAAAACTGGGTAGGTTTAAGGTCTTCAAAGAATCTCAGAAATCCTCTTAGCAGTGCATAAGCCTTCCATTAGCAAATTGCACATGGCCAAGTGGAAGTGGTTTTCCATTTGGTGAGCAAAGTCCATACTGGACCCATTTTTTCCCCATCAAATAAAGTGGTGGAGTACCTCTTAGACCTGCCAAATGCAGGCCTGCAGTACTCAACAGTGAAAGTACACCATTGTGCTATTTCTGCCTACCATGAGCCAATGCAGAACATGTTGCTGGCTCAGATACCTCTTGTCAAGCAATTCCTGAAAGGCATCCTACACACTAGACCTCCAGCCAGAAAACCAGTGGCCATGTGGGATAACAACCTTGTGCTAGACATGGTCACACATAAGCCCTTTGAGCCTCTAGCTATCTACGACTTGAAGTTTCTGACCTGGAAGGCTGCCTTCCTGGTGGCCATCACTTCCTCTCGTAGAGTCTCTGAAATACATAGATACATACATACATAGATACATAGACAGTGTCAGCAGATAAGGGCCTATGGCCCACCCAGTCTGCCCATTTAAGTTTGTAAGTTCAGTTTATGTTTTCCAGGAAGTCTGTTGCCCCTTACCGCTGACCTCCAGAATTCCTTTATGTCTATCCCATGCATTCTTAAATCCCGTGATTGTTTCAGCCCCCACCACTTCCTCTGGCAGGGTGTTCCACTTGTCCACCACCCGTTCTGTGAAGAAATTCTTCCTCACGTTTCCTCTGAATCGTCCTCCCTCCAACTTCATCCCATGCCCTCTAGTCCTGGAACATCTTTTTCGCTTAAAAATAGTGCATTCCTGCACCCTGTTCCTCCCTGTAAGATACTTGTATGTCTCTATCATATCCCTCTCCTCCTCTCCTCCAGGAGTACATGTTCAGTGCCTTCAACCTGTCCTCATAGGACTTGTGATGCAATCCATGCACCATCTTTGTTGCCCTCCTCTGAACCTTCTCTACCCTGTCTATGTCCTTACGTAGGTAAGGTCTCCAGAACTGCACAGTGTAATCCAGGTGCGCCTCACTAGTGTCTTGTATAGTGGAATTATGACCTCCTTTTCCTGCTGGTGATGCCTCTGCCTATGCATCCCAGCATCCTATTTGCTTTACCTGCTGCCTTGTCACACTGTTTCCTGCCTTGAGGTCATCAGAGATGATAACTCCAAGATCCCTTTCCTGCTTGGTGCATGCTATATCCTCACCCCCAACTGATATATTGTGCCAGGGTTTTGTGCCCCATATGCATTATCTTGCACTTCCTTGCATTGAATTTCAACTGCAAACCCCTGACCATTCTTCAAGTATCTGCAGGTCCTTCTCATTCTGTCTACACCCTCTGGTGTGTCTACTCTGTTACAGAGCTTTGTGTCATCAGCGAACAGTGAAATTCTGCCTTGTAGGTCCCATGCGCATTGTCACTGATGAAGATATTGAATAGTACCGGTCCCAGCACTGATCCCTGTGGTACCCCACTGGTCACCTCTCCCTCTGTGGAGTGACAGCCATTTACCACCACCCTCTGTGTCCTGCTGCCCAGCCAGTTACCTACCCACTGCACTACTGTCCTGCTCACACCCATATTCCCCAGTTTGTGCAATAGTCTTCTATGTGGCACAGTGTCAAAGGCCTGTTGAAGTACAGATAGGCCATGTCCACTGCCCTCCCTGATCCACCTCCCTAGTCACCCAGTCAAAAAATTCAATGAGGTTGGTCTGACATGACCTTCCCTGGTGAAACCATGCTACCTTGGGTCCTGTGGTCCATTGACAACCAGATGTTCCACCAATCTCCTTCAGTAGTGCTTCCATGATCTTCCCCACTACCGAGGTGAGGCTGACTGGTCTGTAGTTCCCTGCTTCCTCTTTGTTCCCACTTTTGTATAAGGGGACTACATCTGCTATCCTCCAGTCTTTGGGTACCTCCTCTGTTTCTAGTGATCGGCTAAACAGGATAGCAAGAGGTTCAGCCACCACCTCTCTTAGTTCTTTAAGGACCCTGGGGTGCACCCCATCTGGCCCCATTGCTTTATTAACTCTTATTACTTCCAGTTCCTTCAGGACCCTTTCTCATGTAAAGGGACTTGTGTCCATTTCTGCACCATTCTCACCCCTTGTACTCCCTTCAGACCCATTACCCTCCTCTTCCTCAGTAAAGACTGAGCAGAAATACCTGTTCAATATGTCAGCTTTACTGTTGTCATCCTCCACACAGCCCCCATCCTCCCCTTCAATCTCACTATCCTCCCTTTGCCTTTCTTTTTTCACTTATGTACCTGTAAAGGTTTTGTCCTCTACCCACTGATTTTGCAATGTGTTCTTCTGTCTGAACTTTGGCTTCCTTACTGACCTCCTGCCTCCTTTTGCTTCTCCTGGTACTTCTCCCTATCTCCTTCTGCCTGTGTCTTTTGTATTGCCTGAATGCAATCTTTTGACTTTCACTTTCTTTGCTACCTCTTTGGAAAACCATAATGGTCTCCTCTTCCTTTCCTCTTGCTAACCTGCTTAATACATAATTCTGTTGCTCTTGTAATCCCCATTTTAAATACTTCCCACTGTTCCTCAACCCCTGATTCCTGCCCCATTCCCTTAATGCCTCTTTCAAGTATCTCCCATTTTCTCAAAGTTTGCCCCTAAAATCCAGGATACGTGCTTTGTGTGGTTTGTTTCTGCTCTTTCTGTGATTTCAAACCACAGTGACTGGTGGTCACTGTTCCCCAGGTGCTCCCCTCTCTCCCCCATCACACTGTCCCTGTTTTTGAGCACAAGGTCCAGTATTGCCTTCTGCCGAGTTGGTTCCATGACTAGTTGCTTGAGGAAGGCACCCTGAGGGGAGTCCAGGATAAATCTGCTCCTAGTTGATGCTGCTGCTGGGATGCTCCAGTCCACGTCTGGAATATTGAATATTGAATACATACCTTGGTCACAAACCCTCCTTACACTGTATTTCACAAGGACAAGGTGGTACTTCGGACTGACCCTAAATTCCTACCCAAGATGAATTTCACCTTAATCAGCCAGTTGCTCTTGTTATCTATTTTGCCAGCTTCCAGAATGAAGGGGAATGCACCCTTCACACTTTGGATATCAGAAGGGTTCTGCGATTCTGCATTGACCGAACTAAAGAGATTTGAAAATCTGAACAACTTTTCTTATCTTTCAGCATGGCTCAGCTGTGTCAGCCTGTTGCCATTAGATACATTTCTGCATGGGAGTGGCATACCTTCATCACTGCTACTCAATGGTGTAGGTCAAGTTGGAAGGCCGGGTTTATGTCCACTCTACCAGAGTGGTTGTGGCATCCTTGGCAGAGATTCATAATGTACCCATTGCAGAAATTTGTAAAGCTGCGACTTGGAGCTTGACACACACCTTTGTGAAGCACTACGCTCTGGATGTCCATGCACCACAGTACACTTCCTTCAGTAGGACAATCCTTAATGGACTTCTGTTGCAAATGTGCTCTGTCTCCTGTCGCCCTGCTCGGGGCATTGGTTTTTAGCTCGGTACTCTCGAAGTAGTGTAAATGAGTGGTGGAGACTTTTAGTCCAGGAAGATATAGAAATTACATACCTACCATAATTCTTGATCTTCTTGAATGAAGTCTCCACCACTCATTTACACATCTACCCACCATCCCCCGAATTCACTCATACTGTTTCTGGTCTTCATTTCTTCATTTGCTTAGGCTGTGAAGACATTGTTGGGTTGACCTTTCTTACACAGGTCATCCAGGCTATCTTATGCCTGGATTAGGTTAGTTTTCTCGGTTATTTTACACTGCTCCTCCTCAGTCAAAAAGGTACTGAGGCTGTCGGAGGGTTGACACCGAGATAGCTGGCCCTCCTGAAGATTTTTTGCTACTGCTGGGTCCTAGCACCTCTGACAAAGTTTCATTAGAGTGAACGAGTGGTGGATACTTTGCCCAAGAAAATAAAGAATTACAGTAGCTGCTTAATTTCCATTTTTTTGTGGTAGATTAGGGCTAAGCTACATTACGATGGCCCACTCCACCAGCCATCAGGCCAAGAAGTAGCTAAATAGTGCTCTTAGGCTAGCTTTATATTAAAAAATAGACTCTAAAAGAATATATTAAACAATACACAGCAGAGAGCAGTTAATAATAATAATAATAGTAATAATAATCTTTATTTGTCTACACCTTTCTTAAAACCAAGGCACATTACAATAAATTACAGATAAAAACATTCTAAAACCATACAATACTTCATATAACTAAAATTAACAGCAGGGCAATTAAAATGCATCAGCATTATCTGAAAATGCCTTGTTCCATAGAAAAGACTTTAAGCCCTTTTTAAAACCCTCCACCATCATGCACTCTCGAATCCAGGGTGATAGAGAATTCCAGAGGGTGGGTGCCGCAAACATAAAAGCTCGGGCACCAGAAGATTTTAAAATAACCCTCGGGATCTCTAGCAACCCCTCGTTGGTGGAGCGGAGTGGACGCATCGGACGGTAAGGCACCAGGAGCTCTTTCAGGTAGTCAGGGCCCAACCCGTGTAGGGCTTTATAAGTCAGAAGACCAACTTTAAAGGTGATCCGCCACTGAATCGGCAGCCAGTGCAGATCTCGGAGCACCGGTGTGATGTGAGAGGAACGAGAATTCCCCGATAACAACCGGGCTGCCGAGTCCTGCACTAGCTGCAAGCGGCAGATATCTACCCCAGGCAGCCCAAAGTAAAGGGAATTGCAGGAGTCCAGGCGCGAGGTCACAAAGGCGTGGATCAGCCTAGATAGGTCGCCAGATGGAACAAGGTGCTTGATCCTGGCGATGTTCCTAAGATGGTAGAAGGATGTCTTAACGACCGCTGACACTTGCGCACGCAAAGTCAGCTGATCGTCCAGAATCACCCCCAGATCTCGCACCCTTTCAGAGGTCGGGAGCTCCGCATCTCCCAAGAATAGACCAGGGGCTAGACATCCACCCGACCCCTTAATCTGGCGACCGGGATCCACAACCAACACCTCAGTCTTCCCAGAGTTCAACTTCAGCCAGCTGGACCTCATCCAATCCTGGATCTCCCTGAGACAGCTGTTAAACACTGAGAGAGCTCTATTCTGGTCAGGTACAAAAGATAGATAGAGCTGGGTATCATCAGCATAACAATGAAACTCCAGCCCATATCTTCTTACAATGTCTCCGAGGGGAAGCATGTACACCGCAAACAACATGCAAGAAAGCACAGAGCCCTGAGGCACCCCACAGGTCAGAGCAGTAGGCTCAGAGGAAAAAATCCCCAATACCACCCTCTGGGTTCTAGCTGTGAAGAAGGAAGTAAACCATCTGAGGACCAAGCCCGACAACCCACAGATGTATCTCAGGTGCTCAAGCAACACCCCATGGTCTACGGTGTCAAAAGCTGCTGACAGGTCCAGAAGGACCAAAGTGGACTGTTTTTTCTGGTCTCTCGCCATCAAGAGATCATTGAGGACCCGAACCAGCGCAGTCTCTGTGCTGTGTCTCTTACGAAAACCTGATTGAAGAGGATCGTAGATATTATGGATGGTAAGATGGTTGTCTAACTGGGCTGCCACCACTTTCTCGATTAAATTCCCAACAAAGGGGAGGTTCGAGATAGGTCTGTAGTTTACCAGGGAGTCGGGGTCCAAAGATGTCTTTTTCAACACTGTTGTCACTACCGCCTCCTTCAGGGAGCGGGGATATTCACCAGTGTCCAGGGAACACCCGACTATCCTGGTAAGAACCGGGATGATGACCTCCCCACAGCCCACAATCAGGCCTGTGGGACCTGGGCCTCAACTACAGCTAGTGGTGCACATACCTAGGACAATCCTCATAATATCCTCGATTTCTGGCCTTGTGAAGGAACTCCAGGTAGACAAGGTGCTTGCAACCATAGGCTGGACCACCGCAACTCCCATGGAGAAGGCGGCGCAAATCTCGGCCCTGATGTCGGCCATCTTATCAGCAAAGAATCGAGCAAGCTCCTTACACTGTAACTGTGAAAAAGGTCGATGGACCTGCAGACAGGCTGGGTTGCACAGCCTGTCCACAGTTTGAAAGAGCTGGGCTGGTCGATTCTGAGCGGCAGCAATTTCTCTGGACAGGAACACTGCCTTCTTATGAGTAATTGCTGACTGGTAGAGTTTATAATGCTCTAGAAGTCTATGGTGGTCGGCATCAGAGCCCTACTTCTGCCAACCTCTCTCCAACCTGCGACCAAGTCTCCGCAACTCCCTCAGATCCTGATCAAACCATGGGGATTGGGGGTGAAGGAAGAGAGGTTGCACACGGTGGGAGCAATTAAATCCAAAGCAGAGGTGACAGCCTTATTATAGGCCTGCACCATTTCTTCCGGATTCGTGCTCAACCCAGGAAATTCTGAAGGGTCAAGAACTACAGTTAGACCAGTGGGCGTAACATCCTGTAAAGGGCGGTACTTGACCATCTCCACTGGGGTAGGTCTACGTGAGGGGGTGCCAAAATTGAACCTCACAGTGTAGTGGTCGGATCAACCGACTGGTTCCACCCCCACCTCGGAGGCCTCCAACCCCAGCAGGAAGACCAGATCGAGTGAGTGGCCGTATTTATGAGTGGCAGAGGTAACTACCAGTGAGAGGCCCAATGAATGCATCAATTGTAGGAAGTGCTGACCAAACGCGAGAGTTCATCATCGATCCAGGCATTGAAATCACCCAACACCATCAACCTGGGCGACTCAAATACCTGGTCGACCACGAAGTCTGCCACTTCCTTTAAGAAAGTTTTCTCATCACCGGGTGGACGATAGAAGAGAACCATTCTATAACCTCCATCTGCCACCACGACACTCTCAAAAGATGTGGTCTCCTCCACTGGAACACTAGCGAGGTCCAATTCAGTCTTAAAACAGACCGCAACCCCCCCTCCCCTGCGATCCAATCTCGGGCGGTGAATCACCGAATACCCAGCCGGAATTGCTGCCTCAAAAACTGGGCCTGCATTACTATCCAGCCAGGTTTCGATAATGCAAGTCAGGTCCGCTGTACCTGCCAAGTCCGCAATAATGGCAGTCTTGTTCACAACGGACCTGGCATTGCACAACACCGCCTGAGTTGGATAGACTCCCTGGGAAACCCCAACCATCTGCCCACCATTAACAAACAGAGTGGTGCCCTTGGGTATGGGGACCAAACAGGAAGGACCCCGGTCGTCACTCCATTTCGCCCCAGGGTGTCTTCTGGACTTAACCGGCTGAATGCGAACAGCCCCCTCCTTCAGCCCCCGCTGTTCACTCTCCACCCCCGAATCCCACCGTAATCCCAATGCCCTACAATGTTGGTATACAGGAAGGACAAAGGGGGCAAAGAAAGGGCGGAGGGCATGAAGAGTGGCGGATGAATAGTGCATGATTTAAAATACGAGAATAAATATCGTCGTCCATAAACAGCAGGCCAGAACCAGGGATCTCAAAAGTCCCGAGAAATCCCCCTAGAAAGATAAAATTATAAACTTAAAAACGCAAAACTTAACTAAATAAACTAAACAGTCAAATTATCCAAAAGATATACAATGATAATTCAATTAAATATATAAAATCAGTCTTTTAACGCAGTGGAGCTCCCACCATCCACCGTAAGGATATCCAAATATAGAGGCATGAACTCTCACTCCATGCATCCAAAAATAAAACAAAAATACAGAGACGAACTGCTAAATCACACCAGAAAGCAGCATTATAGAAGCATATCACTCTCTCTGTGTCTCTCATGAGCAGTGCAGTGTGTTGGTCCCTGGATCCAGGTGGTAGAAAAGGGAGGGAGTGTGCTAGGGCAGGGAACAGAGTTTAGAGATTAGGGTGCTAGCTTCTGGGCTGCCAACCTACCAGCCCCACTACAAGTTGGCTTTTCTTAGCATTGGAACAGAAAAAATAACAAAACCTTTTTTTGATACAGAAACATTTTCTGTGTGTGTCATGCTCAGATATGCAAGGCTGGTGAAGTGCCAGTGAAATGCTACTTCTCACAGTTTTTTTCCCCAAGGCGAATGTAAAGAACTGTATGAAGTGTAGTTTGTTCAAAAATGCTTTTGGAATGGAAAAAACGTGTTTAGCGAATGTGCAGTAAATAACAGTAAAACAAAGGTAGTGCATATAATTGTCTTCCTGTAATTTAAAAGTATAAGCAAACAGTTTAACTGGCTAACTAATTTGATTTAAAATTGAATACTTTGTATACTCCTCATGAAAGTATTTTTTTAAAGATCTTTTTTTTTAATTTACAGTGACTGCATAGATGGTGTTGTGAGATGCAGTAAGTGAAACTACTTTTATTTTATTTAACTTTTGTAGAAGTTTGGACTTCTTTGACAAATAATGCTTACAGAACAGCAGGCAAAAATATATATGACATAACCTGTCAGATAATGGAAAGAAATACAAAAGAAAAGCTGGCACTTGGTTGGCAAAAGAAAGACTTTCCAAGGCTATTCATTTAATTTGGTTTCAGCATGGATTGTCATGACTCTGACATCTTTGCTTGATGATGCAGCTGCAACTTCCAATTTTGATTTTCCACCACCTCTTTTGAATTGCACTGCATAGAAACATAGAAACATAGAATTTGACAGCAGATAAGGACTGCATGGCCCACCTAGTCTGCCCATTTCCCCACCTAACTGATAAGCTGCAGATCCTAGTTAACCTACAACCTACTTCCTCCTACCCCCCACTACAACTTCCTTATGTCTGTTCCATGTGTTCTTGAATTCCCCCACTGTTTTTGACTCTACGACCTCCTCAGGAAGGCTGTTCCATGCATCTACAACCCTCTCTGTGAAGAAATACTTCCTCACATTACCTCTGAGCTGTCCCCCCTCTATCTTCAAATTGTGTCCCCTTGTTCTTGCACATCTCTTTTTCTGAAAGATGCTACCCTCTTGGACTTTGTTGATTCCCTTGAGGTATTTGAAACTTTCTGTCATGTCCCCCTTCTCCCTCCTTTCCTTGAGGCTATACATCTTAAGCTCCTTTAGTCTTTCTTCATATGTCTTCTGGTGAAGACCCTGCACCATTTTGGTTGCCCTCCTCTGGACAGCCTCCACCCTGTCTATGTCTTTGCGGAGCTGGGGTCTTCAGAACTGTACAGAGTACTCCAGATGTGGTCTTACCAACTGTCTTTACAGAGGGCCAACAACTTCCTGTTTTCTACTGGTGATGCCTCTCCCTATGCATCCCAGTATCACCTCAGCCCTCCTTCCTGCCTTCTCACATTGCTGGCCCACCTTGAGGTCATTTGATATGACTACCCCCAGGTCCCTTTCCATTTTTATTGTTGTCAGTATCTCACCCCCCATTGTGTACTCTTCCCCTGGGTTTTCATTTCCCAGGTGCATTAATTTTCACTTCTTTGCATTGAATCTAAGCTGCCATACATTTGACCATTCCTCCAACCTTGCCAAGTCCCTTTTCATCCTTTCCACCCCACCTTGCATATCAGCCCTGTTGCAGATCTTTGTGTCATCTGCAATGAGACATACTTTCCCATCTAGTCCCTCTGTAATGTCACTTATAAAGACATTAAACTGCTATGCAGTTTTTCTGTTTTCAGAGATGTTGTTGCATCTGCTACAGTTTTCCTACTCTTGGCAGTTTGTATAAAAACAAAAGATGCATTCTTAATTTTTTCATGCAAGTGACACCATAAAGGTGACAAAAGGATGAGTATTTATGAGTCATGCAGTGATTAAATTGTGCAGGATCCCACAGGAACTCAGTTCCACCACCTGTCAAAAAAACTGTATTACAGTTCCACCACCTCTATCATGTTTCTTCATTGACTACTATAGCAGAGTTTCATCACCTAGAAATTACAATCCTGTCACTCAGAAATAAGAGTTTTCCCACCTAAACTTTTCCAGTTCAACGACTGGAGTCATGCAGCAACAGCATTACACTCATTGGGCTGAATTTGTATCAAATTGTGGCACATTTTTAATACAACTTTACATATTTTACTAAACGTTAGACAAATGTTTAGGTGCTCAAGCAGCCATATTGTGTTTGTTTCAACTGCCTGAAATTGTGCTGAGAATGCCACAGCAAACCACAGCTCGCTCACAGGTACTGATACAGCATTTTAAAGACCAGGGCATGGTCGTAGGTTAAATGTGCAAAGCTTTTTCAGTGCAAAGGATTCAACAGCTGTGACTCACCACCCCAGTGAGCTGAATGTTTTCACACACCTGTGCATGTATAAACAAGTTTGGTGGACAGTGGTGGTGAGTTGCTCCTCATGAATCTTTTGCACTAAATGGTGGTTTACTCACCTGGTAAAGGTGATTGTGGGAGTATACATCTCTAAGGCACATCACAGTCATTACATCATGGATTGTGTTCACCTAATATACTGTAGTAGGTTGCTCGATGCACATGTGACTTTTAAGAAGTCTGATCCCTTTTCTACAAGGAACCTGCTCAGACTAGATTAGTTCAATGACTTCCCAAGTTGTGTCTGAAAATGGAACTGATAAATTTTAGCTTGTGGTTGTATATTGTACACTGTTGACCAAGAGTAGACAAGAACATTGAACATGAAATAGAATATGTGGCAGAAAAAGGTGATGTGATTATAACAGTGGATTTTAATTACCCAGAAATTGACTAGTCATCCTAGACGAAACACACGACAAAGATGTATCACTTTGTGGAAATGTTAGACTACAAATTTATCCTAATTAGTCAACAAAGCAACAAAGGGTGGAAACATATTGGACCTCATTATAACCAACAGAGAGGAAATGGTCAATAAAGTTAATGCAAGAGATACCTTAGGTAATAGCGACCTTAATATTATCAAATGTGTAATAAAAAGAATCTATTACATACAAAAGGTTCAACTGTAGTTAAAAACTGCAATAAAGCATATTTCAAAAAGATTAAACAAGAATTGAGTAGATGGAACTGGGAGCAAGAGTATTGGGGTATGAACATAAAGGAGAAATGGGACAATTTAAAAACAAAACTGAAACATATGGAAGAATGTTACATCTCTAATAAAAAAATGTACACAACGAGGGGAAAAAGTTCAGGGTGGTGTACAAACAAAGTACTTAAAATGCTAAATACAAAGAAAACATAAAAAAATGTTGTACACTGAAGGAAAAATCTAAGTATAAAATTGCATTGAGAAAGGTAAAAACAACAATTAGATCAGAATGAAGCAAACTAGAATTTAATCTTATACACAAGAATGATAATGGGAAAAGGTTCTATGCTTATACCAGTAGACAGAGGCATAGTAACAATCAGGTGGGCCCATTAAAAGTAAATTTTAAAGAAATGACAGCCCCTAGAGAAATGTCTGAACAATTTAATAAATATTTTAGTTCAGTATATGAACATGGTATGAATATTAATAATGGGGAAACAACAGAACAATATCCAGGGTTAGTTTTATCAACTAATACAAACAGTGTACTGGATAAACTAAGCAAATAAACAGCATATAAATTGGCTGGGCCAGATGCTCTTCTTCCCAGATTATTGAAAGAAATAAGGAAATATATAGTTTAACCCTTGGTAAATATATTTAATGGTTCCTTCTTAACTGGGGAGATAACAGAGGATTGGAGGTTGGCAACAGTTGTCCCCCTGTACAAAAAAGGGTGATAGACCAGAAACCTCAAACTATAGGCCCATAAGCCTGACGGCGATACTGTGTAAGATTACAGAAAATATACTTTAAGGAAAGCTGGAAGAAAACCTGGTTTATCTAGGGTATGAGGATAGAAGACAGCACAGCTTTTAAAAAAATAGGGGATGCACCACTTACATGTTGAGCTTTTACAAGTATATAAACAAAAATCCAAACAATGGTGCTGCAGTGGATGTTCTGTATCTAGATTTCCCTAAAGCCTTTGATAAGGTACCACATGGTAAATTGGTGAATAAACTTAATAAAATAAAAATTGATAGAAGGATAATAAGATGGATCCAGAATTGGTTGGAGGGAAGAAGACAGAGGATGCGTATCAGAGGGGAGTAATCGGAGCCAGTGGATGTGACCAGTGGGGTGCCGCAGGGATCGGTGCTGGGGCTGGTTCTGTTTGCATTATATATAATTAATCTTCAGGACAATATAGATAACATGTTGGTGAATTTCACCAATGATATTAAGTTGGGAGGACCAGTGGGAACAGCAGAACAAAAAGTAGGCATTACAGAGGATTTGAAAGGAATTGAGGACTGGTCAGGCAGAAATGGAAAGCCCTTTAGTGGTGAGAAGTGCACAGTGATGCACTTGGGCAAACAGAGCATGCCACAGTCGAACTTGTTGAGTGGAAATAAATTAAAAACATCATCTTATGAAAAAGATTGCGTATCATTGTTGATAAAACATTGCAGTTTAAACAACATAGGACGAATGTGATTAAAAAAACGAATTATATAATAAACATAAATATGAGTTTTTTAAATAAATCAGTAGGCTGTTTGATGCCAATCTATAGAACTTATATGAGACCACATTTAGATTATGAGTCCGCAATATGGAGTCCATATGCATCTGGTGAAATTAAAAGGATAGAAAAACCACAGAGGAAATTTACAGGGATGATGGGTTTGCTCAAGAAATATGACTATGATGAAAGACTGTGCAAGTTAGAGCTGTTCTCACTCCAGCAAAGAAGAGTGAGAGGGGACCTCCTAATTATACATAAAATAATGAAAGATGCTAAGTTAATGGAAGAAATGGGGGTATCTATACACAAAAAAACAGCATCTTTAAGAGGGCACAATAAGCAAATTAAAGTAGATGTAGCAAGAAATAACAGTCGGCAATATACATTTATAAACAGAACAGGCAGACTATGGAATAGTCTGCCAAAGGAACTGGTACAGAGTCAGACCATGCTATGTTTTAGGAAGGGTGTTGATGTTTGGCTAAAGCAAAACAAACATAAATGGTCCCACTAACGTGGGGAACAGTATAATGGGCTGCAACAGCCTTCTCACATTCTTTACCTAGTATAAGCACCTAGTATAAACAAAGGTTACTTTATTTTTTATTGATATATTCTAAGAGAATTCCTGGTCCATATGGCATGCCAGTTACTGAGAAGTATTAACTGAACATAATCTACCAAGAGGGATGTGGAGTGCCTCAGAAATGTACACCTCCACAATTACCTTTATCTGGTGAGTAAACTGCCATTTTGGGGAATAATGTTTGAGACACTCCACGGTCATTATTTATTTATTTATTTAGATTTTGTTTACCGGGTAAGCCCACTGAGACCAGTGGTCCCTTTTTCAGGGGCGACCCGAAGTTAGTTACAGAAAGGACACTAAAAACAATAATTACATTAGTTACATTTGTAACACCATAGTACAATGATAACATTTATACAAGGATAGCAGAAGGGTTCACATATAGACTCAATTTATAAACAGTATGTTTAGACCTCACACATTATATACAGTATGTATGTAAGTTTCACCAATAATCAGAGTCCACATTAGCATTTCATGTCAAGTTAAAGAAAGAGAGAGTTCAGAGCAGTGCAACGGCCAGGGGGGACTGGTCAGGGGAGCTAGCGGTTACAGCCACATAGACTGAGATTGAGAAGATGTAGCTTGAGTCCATTATTGAACTGGGTGAGGGTGGGTGAGTTAGTCAAGCCCGGTGGTAGGGCGTTCCATAGGTAAGGGGCAGCAAATTTGAATGAGCGTTTGCCATGGTTTGAGTGCATTCTAGGGATGATGAGAGGGTGACTTGCAGTTGATCGCAGGGTTCTGGTATGTTTTCTGGGGGAAAGAAGTCCTCTGAGATGGGGAGGGGGACTTAGGTAAGTAAACTTGAAAGCTAGGCAGGCAACAGGATAGGCTAGCTTATGACGGAGAGTTGGGCCAGTTTAGCTCCTTTAGGGCCTCGCAATGATGTCTTCTAGGAGAGGAATTAGTGGCGAAATGGGCCACTTGGTTATAGAGTACGGAGAGTTTGTTATATTCTGTCTCACGGAGGAACTGCAGAAGTGGAGCCCCATATAGGATGGATGGAAGGAGATTGCAGCAGGCGATTGCATGACGTGCAATAGAGGATAAGGAATTCCCCAGGCGGAAAAGGTGGCCAAGCTTTTGATGGGTGGACCTGGTTATTGAGTCGATATGGAATTGGTAGGTCATTTCTTGGTCTAGATGGACCCCAAGATATTTGAAACTAGACATGACCGCAACTCTTTTCCCTTGGCTGGTACAGATCTGGAGGAACTGGCTTCTGCTTCTGTCAGAGCCCAGGCATCTCGAGCCAAACAGTACGGCTTTAGTTTTTTCATCATTGAGCTTAAGGGAGTTTACGGAGAACCAGGCCTCAAGGGTGGAGAGACTGTCCTGCAGTTTAGTTGAGATGACACTAGGTTGGGGGTCACTGTAGTATATGACAGTGTCATCAGCATACAGAATGAGATTGCTGCAGGGGCTGTTTCCCTTGATATTATTGAGGAAGTGTGAGAAGAGCAGAGGGCCCAGGATTGAGCCCTGAGGTACCCCAGCAGAGACCGATCTAGGTCCAGACTGTGCATCCTTCCAGCGGACCTTTTGGGAATGGTCCCTCAGGTAGCTTTCGAACCAGTAGTGTGAGTGGTGATCCAGTCCTAAGGTCTGGAGTTTGGCGAGGAGGAGATTATGGCTAACCAAGTCAAAGGCCCTAGATAGGTCAATGAAGAGGGCGCCCGTTGGGGAACCTTGGTCCATATAGGAGAGGATGTCCATAGTGAGTCGGATAAGCGCAGTGTCAGTGCCATGGCACTTTCTAAAACCATGCTGAACATCAGTCATGAGAGAGTGCAGCTCAAGGTAGTCTTGTAGTTGGTTTGAGACTAGCCTTTCCTGAATTTTCCCCAGAGGACTCAGAAGGGAAACTGGTCTATAATTTCCCAGTTTGTCTCAGGGCCCACTTTTGTGGACAGGAACAATGGTCGCTACCTTCCACATTTTTGGAACCTTTCTTTCCTTAAGTGACCTATTTATAAGTAAGGTGACAGGATGGGTGATAGCCGGGGCCGCAGCCCTTAGAAGGCGAGGTTCCAGCTGGTCATGCCCTAATGAGGAAGAAGGGTTAATTTTGCATAGGAGAGGTAGTACCTCTGCCTGTTTGACCAGCTTAAGGTGAAATTGGGGCTGAGAGTGAGCCCAAGCATCTCCAGAGTATAGGTTAGGCCCATGAAGAACCCGAAGGGGAGACCCACTTGGGATAGAGTAGGAGGCACAGAAGGCCTCAGCCACTATGGCTGGGTCATTTTTCAGGGAGTCCCCCACCATGATGGAGTCCATTAGACTGGTTGAGGAGCCCTTGATAAGTAGATTTAGGTGGCCCCAGAATTTTTTTGGATCCCGCAGGTGCCTAGTTTGTAGGTCATTTAAGTGTTGAGACTTGGCTTTTTTCAAATATGTTTTGCACTGATTTCTCAGCTCTCTGTACTTTTCCCAGTCTGCTGGGCTGTCAGAGGATTTGAAGGTACCCCAAGCTCTGTACTGGAGGAGCATGGAGTGCTTGAGGCAAGGGCTCAGCCATTTATGACATTTTTCCTGTACCCTGAGCTTTTTTATCGGGGCGTGAGTGCTAGATGCAGACAAAAAGATCTGGGTGAAATACTCAAGAGCCTCGTCGAGTATGGGGAGAGAGGTGATGGGGCCCAGTCACAGTTCCACAGCTGGGAGCAGTAGTCTGCAGGTACAAATCTACTGCAGTTTCTCGCTTCAATGATCTTTGCGGCAATTTTTGGGGTCTTGTTGGACCATATGCAGAAAATGGGCGAGTGATCGCTCAAGGAGTCAGCCATAATCCCTGCTGACAGGATATGGCCCGGGCAGGAGACAAGGATCCAATCAATGAGAGAGAGTGGTTTCCAGTCTTAGGGTTGCGTCTTGTGGGGAGGTCAATGACCTGGGTAAGAGGTGAGCCAAGTAATGGGTTTTTAATAGAGGAGAAGAGTAGGGACGGCCAATGGAGATTGAAATCCCCAAGTAGTATGGTTTCACCCAGGGGGTAGTCCTCAAGGTGACTAGTTATGGATTCCAAGGAGGAGGCAGCAGATTGTGGGTAGATGTAGACACTTCCTATGGTAAGGGGTTTGGTGTTACCAAGAAGTACTTTGATGAGCAACATTTCAGCCAGAGGGTCACTAAGAGAGGGGCAGTCCAGCTCTGTAGTTTGAAGGTCAGTGCTGACATAAATAATGACCCCACCTCCCCTTTTCCCAATCCTGTCTTTTCGAAAAGTAAGGCATCCCTACAGCATGGGTTTTTAAAAAGCAGTACCCAGATCTGCGGGTGGAGTAAATGAGTCACTTTCTGGCATACTAGCTTTGGCCACCAGAAGGACTGAGCAGCCAATACTGGTCTTTGAATCTTGGGACACATACATCCTGCAGTGTCTGGTAAAGGTATGTAGAGATCACCATGTGGCAGCTGCACATATTTCTTTGGTGGTGACCTTATTTCTTTCTGCCTGGAAGGGGCTACTGTTCTGGGGGAATGTGTCTTGAAGTCTGTTGGTGGCATTGAATTACTTGATTTATAGTGCATGCCTCTATGGTAGGCACCTTGAGTCATTAGGCTACAATGGCAAGAGATGCTGGTTTACCTTTTCTGTGTCTTTGCAGAATAATGAACAACCTGTCAGTCCTGCATACAGTATGCTGTTAGTTCTGTTGACATATATGAATATTTACCTTTTCATTCTTAGAGTTTGCAGATGTTGTTCATGATCCAATTCAGTTGTTGGCATCTGGGCTTGTAGGTCAATAGTTTGTTTGGTGTGGAAGGGAGATGCCTCTTTTGGTATGAATGATAGTATTGTTCTTAAGGACACTTGGTCCTCGTGAAAGGTTAGGTAAGGGTCCCTGCATGATAGAGCCTGTAATTCGCCTTTGCATCTTGTGGAGGAGATTTCCACTAGGAAGAGTTTTGAGATTTAGCCAGTTGAGTGTCACTGAGTCCAGTTGCTTGAAGGTTGACTCTGTGATGACTCTTAATACCAGGTTGAGATCCCAGGGTGCTGTCAAAGGTTTCACTTTCGGATGTATGTTGGTGGTTGCTTTCATGAAATGGATGATGTCATGGTGTGTGCCTGGTGTTGTCCTATTTATTAGATCTATTGCTGCTACTTGTATCCTGAGAGATGAGGTCAATAGGCCATTGTCCAGACCTTCTTGCAGAAATAGTAGGATATTGGCTACTGAAGAATTTTGGGACGTCATACCTCTTTGGGAGAAGCATTTTGTGAATATGTTCCACTGTCCCTGATAAGCTGTGATGGTGGAGGCCCACCTTGATATTGCCATTGTGTCTACTACCAAGGGGTGAAAACCTGCTTTCAGAAATCTTTCCCAGGAGCCAAGCTGTTAGTTTGATGTTGTGGGGTGTGAGTGACATACTGGACCCTGATGCAGAATGTCATGTCTGAGGGGAAGTTTCCAAGGAAAATGAAGAGCAATCACTACTATCGTGGTGAACCACGATCTCCTTGACCCCTAGGGGGTGATCAGGATTACCCTCACCCTGATTTGATGGATCTTCCTCAAGACTTGTGGGATGAGGCAAATATGTACGCCACGCTGAAGACCCATTTTGATGACTGGGCATCTACCCCCATGGCCTGTCTTCCTTGTAACAAGAGTAGAATTTGGGGCATTGAGTGTTGCTGCTGGAGGCCATCAAATCTATTTCCACTGGGCCCCATTGTTTGTTGATAGACTTGAAAAGTTATGGATGAAGTTTCCATTCGCCCAGGTGGATCTGCTGGCAGCTCAGCCAGTCTGCCATTGTGTTCAGTTTGTCTGCTAGTTGTACCACTGAAATGGTGGCGAAGTGATATTGGGCCCATGATATGAGTTTTAATGCCTTCTTTTGCATCACTCTGCTCTTGGTTCCCTGTTGTTTGTTGATGTAGGACACTGTCACCTGATTGTCTGACCTGATTAGGATGTGTTTGCACTTGATCAGTGTTTGCAGGGATCAGTGCTGGGACCGGTACTATTCAATATCTTCATCCGTGACATTGCGCAGGACCTAGAAGGCAGAATTTCACTGTTCGCTGATGACACAAAGCTCTGTAACAGAGTAGACACACCAGAGGGTGTAGACAGAATGAGAAGGGACCTGCAGAAACTTGAAGAATGGTCAGGGGTTTGGCAGTTGAAATTCAATGCAAGGAAGTGCAAGATAATGCATATGAGGCACAAAACCCTGGCACAATATATCAGTTGGGGGTGAGGATATAGCATGCACCAAGCAGGAAAGGGATCTTGGAGTTATCATCTCTGATGACCTCAAGGCAGGGAAACAGTGTGACAAGCAGCAGGTAAAGCAAATAGGATGCTGGGATGCATAGGCAGGGGCATCACCAGCAGGAAAAGGAGGTCATAATTCCACTATACAAGACACTAGTGAGGGTCGCACCTGGAGTACACGTGCAGTTCTGGAGACCTTACCTACGTAAGGACATAGACAGGGTAGAGAAGGTTCAGAGGAGGGCAACAAAGATGGTGCATGGATTGCATCACAAGTCCTATGAGGACAGGTTGAAGACACTGAACATGTACTCCTGGAGGAGAGGAGGGAGAGAGGGGATATGATAGAGACATACAAGTATCTTACAGGGAGGAACAGGGTGCAGGAATGCACTATTTTTAAGCGAAAAAGATGTTCCAGGACTAGAGGGCATGGGATGAAGTTGGAGGGAGGACGATTCAGAGGAAACGTGAGGAAGAATTTCTTCACAGAACGGGTGGTGGACAAGTGGAACTCCCTGCCAGAGGAAGTGGTGGGGGCTGAAACAATCACGGGATTTAAGAATGCATGGGATAGACATAAAGGAATTCTGGAGGTCAGGGGTAAGGGGCAACAGACTTCCTGGAAAACATAAACTGAATTTACAAACTTAAATGGGCAGACTGGGTGGGCCATAGGCCCTTATCTGCCGACACTGTCTATGTATCTATGTATGTATCTATGATCTGATGACTGAAGTACTGGAAATTCTACCCTTATCTCAAGGACACTTCTTGGAAGTTTTGTGTCAGTTAGTGACCATTTTCCCTATGCTGACTAGTATCCTTTGACTGCCCTCCCCAACCTACTAGACTGGTGTATGTGTCTATTATTACCTCTGGTTGTATATCTAGAGGCATCCCTTTGAGAGATTGCTCTTGTTTGTCCATCATAATAGGGATTGAGTCATTTGAGGAGGAAGTGTGACTGACTTGGAGAAGTTGAGTGCATTGTTTAATCACAAAAGATAGGAGGTGTCTCATGTTCCATATGGCCCACGTGATTATGTTTATGCAAGACAACATTAGACCCAAGACTTTAAAAACTAGCTATAGTGATGGGCATTTGAGTCTCCGTAATTGTGAGACTTGATCTATCAGATTGTTGATCTGATTTTCTGATGGATATACTAGTCCTGTTACTGTATTAATTATGATGCCCAAGTGTTCTATAGATTGGCAGGGGGTGAGACAGCTCTTGGTGTGATTGCTCACCCAACTGTGATTCTCTGGGCTCTGTATTTACTGATGCTGTCTCTTTGAAGGATTGTTGAGCAGATCTAGCTCTGATAACCCAGTCATCCAAGTATGGAATTACTTGGATGTCCTACTCTCTCAGTTTGGCCACTAGGACCACTGACACCTTCATGAAGACCAGTGAGGATGAGGCCAGTCTGAATTGGAGTACTTGGTACTAATAGTGTTTCCCCAGGTTGTGTGTGAGAGGGCCTTGTTTTTGTTCTATTGTTTATTTACCACTCGGACACCTAAACTTCACAGCCCATTACTACCTACTGTGCGCAACCTGTCTCCGCATTTTGCAGCTCATGCCCCCCCTTTATTAGTATCAATTACAAATGCACTGCTGTAATGCCGATCTCAGCATATGTAACCAGCTGACTGTACAACTCTATATAACTTGTATCATAACTGTATTCTCTACATTTACCATATTGTGATGTATCTTATGTTATGTAAATCCTGGGTCGCCCCTGAAAAAGAGACCTCCAGGGCCCAGTGGGCTCACCTGGTCACCAAAATTTAATAAATAAATAACTATTTATGCTCCCCCAAGCCTGGCAGGCAGCTATGGCCCTCCTTCAAAGGTACTCATCCTCTATCCTAAGTGTTCCCACTCATGCTGACCCTCATAATAGTTGCCCATGCGGCTTACCCCTCATGGTAGGGAGGGAAGAGCAGGCTTTATCCACCCCCAGAGCACAATCCATGAGCAGGGGTCAACACAGGGCCATTATGGAGCCTGCCAGTTGCCTTTTCACATTTTCTCTCATTCCCCCTCCTCACCGAAGTGTGGATACCAGAACGTGCCTTGTGACCCAAACTGCCCTCTGGCCACCGCCAAAGAGCAGTCAGCTAGTGGGATGACAGAGCCCCTCCCCCTTGAGAGAGGAAAGCAGTCCTCTAGACACTCAATCCTCTCTCGCCCCTAACCCCCAGCAGTTGGGGTTTGTTACCAGACCCAGGTCATCAGTGTGGCGTGAGATATCGTGACCACGGCCTTCACCTCCAGTGCCACCAGGCCAGCTTGGATGAGAGTTTCTTATGGAAATATGAAGCTAGACATCCTTCAGCTCTAAAGATGTCAGGAAGTCTCTGGGGTGCATGACTGTCAGTGAAGATCTGAATGTTTCCATCTTGAAAGGGTTGTATTGTACTGATCGATTCAATCACTTTAAGTCTAGTACTGGTTGTAGGCCTCCTGTTTTTTTGGGAACTGCAAATAAAATTGATATATACTCCTCACTCTCTCTCTCTTTCTCTGCTAGTGGCACCTCTACTATCGCTGTGTTTTAGATTAGATCTGCTAGTACTTGGTGAATTTGTGACAGTTTTATTTTGTGTTTCGACACTGGTGATAATGATTAGTCTGTGTTTTCTGGGGATCTCTGATAGTTCTATGGTGTCAGCATGGCTCAGTTGGTAGCACATCCGCCTCTGGACCAGAAGGTCGTGGGTTATAATCCCACACCGGGATTAGACTTGCACCTAAAAATTGCTGGCATCTGAGTGCAGTATTGGGGGGTGCTGTACTGCTGGGGTGTGCCGTCCTTCGGATGACACGTTAAACCGAGGTCCCTTCTGCCCATCCTGGTGTTTCCTGGTGGGTGTCCAGGTGGAAGTAAAAAGAACCCAGGGCACTCTTCGCAAAGAGTAGGGAACATTCCCGGTGTCCTGGCCAACATTCCCCTTCCCATAAACCGGTTCATGCAATTATCCAGGCTGTGTGTGGGTGATGATGTGTGATATGGCCGCCACCACACATTCAGTCACTTCACTACCAGTCCAACATTGCTTGTAAAGCACTTTGGGATGTATGAAAAGTGCTATATAAATGCTGATTCTTCTTCTTCTTCATCCCTTTTTTACTATCTCTGGAACCAACTTGTCTTCCGTTGATTTTTCCCATGCTTTGGTGAACTGCATTAAGTGTGCGCCTACTGGTACATTTCAGCAGTCTTAGCAGCAAGAGTAGTCATTGCTTTGAATGAGTTTTGTGAGTGGAGTAGTTGGTGCCCCTGCACCTATTGGCTGCTCCTTTACCTCTGATCTTGTAGTTGTTGAAAGGTGGGTAGGAGGGATGGAAATCGTTTACCCTGTATCCATATTGACTTCTCCTCTTGTCACAAAATGAGGTTGGGTAGTGTCTATGTGTTGCAGGAAGGTGTGGGGATCTGTTGGATTGTTCTTCTCCTCCCAGGGCCTTGCCATCCTCTTTGCCTTTGAGGTACTTTTTGTGGCCTTCCCTAAATAGTAATGATGCTTTGAAGGGTAGTTTATGCAGCAAGACTTTGGATTCATTGTCAGCATCCCAAAGTTTCATCCACAGTGATTTCCAAGTCTTCTTAACTAGTACTGCTTCTCTGATGTTAATGTTAAGTGAGTCCACTGCCATGTATGCTAGATACTTTGTGGATAATATAGCATTTTCTAGCATCTAGAGTATGGAGTTCAGTACTGCTGCCCACAGCTCAAAAAGGACATTAACCTGCTGGAGTAGGTACAGAGAAGGGCTACAAAGATGATAGCCAGTCTGCAGGGCAAGACATACTAGGAGAGGTTGAGGGCATTGAACATGTACTCCCTGGAAGACAGGAGAGAGAGAGGGGGGACATGATTGGGACATTCAAGTACATGAAAGGGATAAATAAGGTTGATAAGGAGAGTCTCTTTAAGCTGAGTGGCAACCATATCACATGGGGGCACAGTCTTAAGCTGGAGGGTGGGAGGTTTAGGAGGGAGGTCAGAAAGCACTTCTTCACAGAGAGGGTGGTGGACACTTGGAATTCGCTGCTGGAAGAGGTCATCTCATTGAAGACAGTGGGCAACTTTAAGAGAGGCTGGGATAGGCATAGGGGGAAGGTAAGCAACATGGGTAAGGAGGATGGGAGGAGTGGGGAGGAAGGGCAGGGACATTAGCTCAAGCTGTGGACCCTGCAATACGAGCAGACTTGATAGACCAAATGACCTTCCTCTGCTGGCTTCTTCGTATGTTTGTATTTGTGCCTCTGTCAGTTTTGGGGTTTTCATTTTCATTACCTCCTGTAATCAGGTTACCTGGGCTCTTTTGGCATAGATTGCTTTAGTTTCTGCCCTGGCCCTGAGGCCCGCCAGTTTAAAGTTTTTCTTCAGAATGTCCACCAGTTTCCTGTCTACTGGATCTTTCAGTCCAGAAGCAGTTTTTTTTGGTAGCATGGTCTTTCTGTTCAGGGAAGTGCTCTGTAGATTCACTGTGGGAGGTGTGTACCACAATGCTAGCTTACCTGCCTGTACTCGGTACATCTTGCCCAATGACCGTCTCTCAGTGATGCAGGCAGGGTCAGCAGACTCCCAATATTTTTCTACTTTTTTGTCGATGAACTCGCAGACTGGAGAGATGTCTTTTTTTTACTGAGGAATGTAGGGATGGAAGCAGCTTAGACTATGGTGGAGGAGCTGGAATGTTGAACCCTACTGTGGCTATGATGTTGTGGACCAGTGCTGGTATTTGGTAAGGGAAGCACCATGTTGCTGTGAGTGTTTGAGGGTCTACTTCCATATCTCCCTCATCCTCGGAGTCATTTCCAGAATCCAGTTGTGGAGTTTGATCTGGGGTTAGGGCCCTTCTGGGGTAGGGTTCACCAGAGTTTAGTTTAGTTTATTAATTTGTTAGAGCACTCTGACTTATTGTGACTGCAGGCACTGTACAAATACATAAACAATATAAGCAAAAATTAAGACATACATAAAATGTAAACTAACACAATAGGCTAAAAATAAATAAAAGGAGGGAAAGGCCTTATTAAATAAAAAGATCTTTAGATCCCTCTTGAAGGCACTAACCTAGGGGTCCTCTCTGGGAAACTGAGGCAGGGAATTCCATAGGATAGGCATGGCTACCAAAAAGCCCGGGCACCAGATGACATCAAATAAACCCTGGGAATCACTTGGAGGCCCTCCTCAGCTGACCTGAGGGGATGGGAGGTGTGGTAGGGCTGTAGGAGGTCTTGCAGGTAACTGGGCCCCAGACCATGTTGGACTTTATATGTCAGCAAACCAATCTAACAGGAAGCCAGTGCAGAGAGCGCAGCATAGGCATAATATGACATGACCTTGAAAGGCCAGTTAACAGTCTGGCTGCCACATTCTCCACTAGCTGCAGGTGGTAAAGATCAGCCCCCATTAGCCCTAGATAAAAAGCATAGCAGTAATCAAGCCATGATGTCACAAAGACATGGACTAGTGATGGCAGATTACCCAAGGAAATCAAGTGCTTAATATTAGCAATGTTTCTATGATGATAAAAGACACTCTGGACCATGACTGACATCTGAAATTCAAGTGTCAAGCTGCTATCCAGCACAACACCAAGATTTTTTACCTTAGAAGAGGTGAGAAGCTGGAAGTCTCCAAGCCTAAGTCCGTTGACTCGACCAGCCTGCACATCAACCCATGGGCAACCAGGTTCCAAAACTAGTGCCTCTGTTTAATCCAGATTTAACTTCAACCATTTGGCTCTCATCCAGTCTTGAATTTCAGCAAGGCATTGATTGAAATCCGGCTTCCGCTCCAACCAAAGTACCGTTACTGCCTTAGCTAAAGTAACCGACGACTGGCTCTCCACTATGGACTCAAAGAAGATCACAGGTGCTGTCTTCCTAGATCTCAGCAAAGCATTCAACACTGTAGACCATGCCATAATAGAAAGCAGCCTTGATAACAGAGGTGCCACTCCTCAGACCATCCTGTGGTTTAGCAGTTACCTTTTGGGAAGGATGCAAAAAAATCAAAGCCGGTAGTACGTTCTCCTCCCCTTTACCAGTCACTAGGGGAGTTCCGCAATGCTCCATCTTAGGTCCCATCCTCTTCTTCCTATACACTAATGACCTTGACCATCATATATCCAAATCAAAACTCCACTTCTTCGCAGATGATACAGTTCTCTATACATCCAAAGCATCCCTACCTGAGGTTAGAGATGTCCTCCAAGCCAACTTTGCCCAGCTCGAATCCAACCTCATTAACACCAAACTTCTTCAAAACACTAAGAAAATCAAAGCTATGATCTTCTCCTCCAATACTTTGCCCTCCCTGCCTAAATACTTCATAGCTACCTCCCTAGGTGAGCCAATGGAAGTCACCCCGAAATTTAAATATCTTGGATTCTGGCTAGACAGCAAGCTTGCCTTCACAGAACACTTGGATGACCTTTCTAGAAGACTAAAAATACAGTTAGGCTTCCTGTTCTGCAACAGGTCACTTTTCCCACTCGAAATCAGAACTTGACTTATACAGGCCACATTCCTCCAGCTACTAGACTATGGGGACTTAATCTATATCTCTTCTTCAACCTCAAATCCAAATAAACTGGACATCCTCTGTCACTGTGCCCTGTGCCTCATCACAAACTCCCCATTCCGGACGCATCACTGTGACCTGTACTCAGCCGTAGGTTGGATGTCCCTCGCTACCAGATGTATTCTTCTTGCTGGTACCTGGACCTTAAAGCTTTTACTTAACAAACTTCCTAAATGTCTAACTTCCATTATCCACACCTACCATAGTACTTATGCACTCAGGAAGTCATACTTTATCTTCCTGAATGTCCCAAAGACACGCAGCTCCTTTGACAAATGTGCCTTCTTAGTTACCCTCCCTGCTATCTGAAATCAGCTACAACTGTCTTTGAAACTACCCAAAGTAGTCTCTGTTAGCCTCTTTAAAAATCTATCTAATGAAAAAATAAAAGATGTGTGCAGCTGCTGCTAAAACTCACTCTTCTAGGACCTGTCAAGCCAATTGGCCCTTATGAACAGTTACAGCACTTTATGTAAGACTCTGAAGACCTACTCCATGCATTATGGAATACTACCTGAACACCTGCTTCACAAGTTTAGGATTAGCACTTGATTTCTGTAGTGTGCAATTACTGTATGTTTTGTTAGTCTTGTTAGTATGTATACATCAGGACCTCCTTGTGAATGAGCTTGCTGAAAGTACTGATTTTTCCTACAATAAACTTGAACTTGAAAACTGAGACCGCATCCTGTTGTTTGGGCAGAAAAGACAGGTACAGCTGAGTATCATCAGCAGAGCTATGAAGACTCAGCCTGTACTGTCTTATAATGTCCCCTAGTGAAAGCATGTGCACTGCAAATAACATGGGGGAGAAAAAGGAACCCTGCTGGACCCCAAATGTCAAGGGCGGTGGTCCAGAGGAAAAAGCCCCCAAGACCACCCTCAGCATCCTACCAGTGAGGAAAGAATGGAACCAGTTGAGGACCACACCATAATGTCCACAACAAATCTACAGGAAGAAGTTGGTGTAGTAGGGTTAGGTATCAGGTCAGCTGGGTTAGGCAGGCATGGGATAGCCAGCTCAGCTAACTTCCTAGTATAGCTGACATTATTTGTTGTAGTGTTTGTATAAACTATTGGTTTTGTATTAATATGGTGGCTGTGTCCCTGTTCTGGTCTGGCACTGGAGTATTGTTGGTGGGTGCAATGGGCTGGGATAGTTTAGTTTTTCTGCTGGGCCCGTCCTCAGCATCCTTTTTTCCAGTTAAGTAAGGGGAATCCCGAACACAGGAGGCACATAGCAGTTCTAGTTTACTCTGAAGAATTAAACATTGCAGTGTTTTCAGGACTTTGTTTTTCCCATGTTGTCCTGTAGGAAGAGAGGGGACCAATAGAAGCAGTATATGTAAAAGGGTCTTGGGCTTTGAGAGCTCGAATGAATTCTGAATTGAAAATAAACTTCATAAATCAGAAGTGATAGAAATCTCACAGTATCAGTGTATTGGAGCGAGGGGAGTATGGCCCTTAAAGGCCAGGGATGTGAGTTCCATAACCCTCATAGGCATACGAGTAATAGAGCATGGGGTGTTTTGCCCTTTAAGGCCAACTTAGAAGCTACAGGGTGAGATTCTTATCTAAAATGGCTACCAGAAGTATGGGAATCAAGAGATAGGGAGTGAAAATGGGGCTGGTAGATGGACACATTGGGAGAAGATGGTCTCATGCCATCCCACTGAATACTAGACAGGGTTCGGAGTGAATTTTTTTTTGTCCAAATTTGCTTTAGAAAGAAACACTGTGTGAGTAGATGTCCCGGGTGAGAGATTTTCCATGAGCTAGTTGTCCAATAGAGGAATGCACAAGCATGAAAATCAGGGAGGTATTGCACATGCAATGAGTCACTGGACTCAGCCATGAGTAAGATGGTGGCTTGGAGGAAAAATGCTTGCGTGAGGACAAAGAAGCAGTGCACATATGTGAGGATGACCAAGCTAGGTCACAGTGGTGTATTTGAAAGACAAAGTGTACAGGAAGAGGCACACCAAGGAAATGGGCTGCAGCAGTGGGGTTAAATATGAACACTAAGGGGTGGGCAAGCGTCATCTTAGTGGAGACAGCTGCATCCATGGACTCTCCGATATGTGGTTCAATTTTAGAAGATGATGGGAGCACAGCTGGTGAGTTACACATTTTTTATCAATGTACTACAGTTAGTCTGGTGCTAGTCCTGGAACCACTAGCAGGGGATCCAGAACGTCTCTGTGTCTGACCCAAAATGTTGAGTGGCATGATACAGAATAGGCTAATCCTGGAACCACTAGCTGGGACTCCAGGATGCCACAGCTTTAAAGAACAATATAGGGATTTGAGCATGCTATTAAGTGGATGGCCTTGGAACTGTTAGAGGGGGTTCCAGGACAAACAGACTGAATCAGAGGTCGGAGGCTAGAGAAAAAGAACTGTTCATAGCTGGAGTGTAGCACTGGGAGCAAAAGACATAGCACAGTATTGAGGTGAGATAAGGCTCGAATACTTACACACATTGCCTCCACCACACTACTAGCTGTCTATTATTTAAAGGAGATTATTTACAGAGAGTATATATAGTTATAGTTATAATTAAAAGCTGTCAGTTCCCTTATCTTGGATATTTTCAGAGTATTGTATGCTAGTAAATCTGGCCAAAGCAAAGTTGCAGTCAGGAGCTGATATGGCGTACTGTAACCTTTTCAGATGCACATTTAAAACTGATCCAGTCTGAGCAGGTTCCTAGGGAGAAAGGGTTGAACTTCTTAAAAGTAACATGTGCATCAAGCAACCTATCAGATGAACACAACCCATGATGTAATGACTGTTGAGTGTCTCAGAGATTATTTCCCACAATAAACCTTTGCACATTTATCCTACAATGCAGTATCAGTGTCTGCGAGCCAGCTGTGATTCATCATACTGTAGCTTCCATTACTGCTTTTAATGTCAGACGTGGAGCCCCACCACACACCCTTCGCTGCCTGTTTTTTGTATCTGTGAAAACAAATATGCCACAGTTGTTTAAAAATTTTCCAAAGTGCAGTGCAGTCACTGCTTAATTCTAAGATCCTTCTCTTGTTCTAACAGGACCTAATAAACAAATATGGGCAGTCGGGAACTCACCACCTCTAAATTGAAAGTGAACACTTGGTTCCATTAAAATTGAGACATCCTTTGTTAAAAGGTGCAAAAAAAGTAACAGCATTTCTGATACACCGGATGCATTTCTGACATCCAAATGTCCTTTCTCAGAAATGTTGTTACTTTTTTGTACCTTTTAATAAAGGGCATCTCAATTTTAATGGAGTCAAGTGTTCACTTTTAATTTAGAGTTGGCGTGTGCCCGACTGTCCATTTGCGTTACTTTGAATTTTTGTCTTGAGCACCACCAGCCTTGAGTGGCTAATTTCTTGTTTGCATTCATACAGTACCTCAAGTGCAATCACTGGAGTGATTACTATGTCTCCTTTCCAAACCTACAATACACCCCCCTGAACAACAGTACTTAAAGCGTCCCTTCTGATTAAAGTGACTGACTTCTACGCAAAGCCTTGAAAGAGCTTTGTAAGCATACAGATAGTTTTGAGGCTGCAGAATCTGGGCATCCCCAGTATACAAGGTGGAAGAGTCAGCTTCAACTGCTTTGAGTCCACCCTCTCACCTTATTTGTCTCCTCCACACTGAAAGGTCAGTTCAAATTCCTCCAAAGCAATCTGAGTGATGAGCAGGTATCATTACTCCTCTCACTCCCTGCATGGGTCCTCTCATTACAGTACTCCCTTTGATACATAGGCAGCACCATTCAATGAGAGACACAGTCCTTTCCAATAGGACAGCATCTAGCATACTAACATACTATTTGCCAGCAGATTAGGCCTTACGGTCTATCGAGTCTGCTCGAACCTTAGATCGTTAGTTGGGTGCCGAGACCCTCCCATCCCTTGTGCTCCAGAAACCCCTATCATCCATCCCCACCTCCCTGGGACAGGCCATCATCTGACACATCCACTTTCTGTGTCTGTCCCACCCTCTCTTGAAGCCCTCCACTGTGGATCTCTGAACCAGCTCACCAGGCAGTGCATTCCAAGGGTCCACCAGCCTCTCAGTGAAAAACCTCCTCCTCTTTTCCCCCCTCACCCTTCCACCTTCCAACTTCAAACCATGCCCTCTGGTGATACCTCCCTGCTTTAGTCTAAAGATCCCCTCCATGTTTACCCTATTTATTCCCTTGAGGTACTTGAAGACCTCAATCATGTCCTCTCTGTCTCTCCTCTCCTCCAATGAAAACAGGCAGAGCTCCTCAAGTCTGTCCTCATACGTCAAATCCCCTAGCCCTCGTATCATCTTTGTTGCCCTCCTCTGTACCCTCTCCAGGAGCTGTATGTCCCTCTTCAAGTGTGGTCTCCAGTACTGTACACAGTACTCAAGGTGTGGTCTAACCAGTCCATTGTACAGCGGCAGAATCACTTCCTTGCTCCTAGAGGTGATCCCCCTTACGATGCATCCCAACATCCTGTTTGCCTTACTAGCTGCTCTCCTGCACTGCTCAGAGTTATTCATACATGCATCCACCATGATCCCTAGGTCTTTTTCCCCTATTGAGGCCTCCAGCGCCTCCCCTCCCAGGGTGTACCTGTGTTTAGGGTTTCCCCGACCAAGATGCAACACCTTGCACTTGGTGACATTGAAATTTAATTTCCATGTGTGAGCCCAGCTTTCCAGGGTGTCCAGGTCCCCTTGCAGGGCCAGCCTCCCCTCTTCTCCCTCAACTACTGCTCCCATCTTGGAGTCATCCACGAAGAGACTCATTTCACATCCTATACCCTCCCTGATGTCCGATATGTATGCATTAAACAGGATCGGACCCAGGACCGAGCCCTGCGGTACCCCACTACCAACCTCTCTAGGGTTCGAGAGCTCCCCACAGACCACTACTCTCTGGGTGCATCCAGCTAGCCAGTTTTCAATCCAGCTGTCCATCAAAGGGCCTACTCCTAGCCCCATCAGTTTCTCCACCAGACCATTGTGGGGGACAGAGTCAAATGCCTTGCTGAAGTCCAAGAATAATACATCCACAGGCTTTTCCCAGTTCAGTTCTGATGTTACCCATTTGTAGAACTCCACAAGGTTGGTTTGACATGATCTACCTGGCACAGACCCATGTTGCCGACGATCCAGACCTCCCACCTCCTCCAAGTACACCCCCAATCGTTCCTTTAGTATACTCTCCATTAATTTTGCCACCACCGAGGTCAACTGATGGGTCTATAGTTACCTGGTACTTCCCTCGACCCCCCCTTTATGGATTGGCACCACATGTGCTTCTAGCCAATCCCTAGGTACCCTCCGTGTCTCAAGTGACCTGTTGAAGAGCTCCGCCAGGGGTGCAGCCAGTATGTCCGCCAATTCCCATAGTACTCTCGGATGAATGCCATCCAGCCCAGGAGATTTGTCTCTCTTTAGGGCCTTGAGGGCTAACCACACCCTTTTGGCGGAGATAGCATCATCCATCATCCCCTCCACCTTACTGGCCTTTCAGAATACTCGATGTTCCTACCATTGGCCAACAACAGCATCCTTGAGCTTATTATGTAATCTCAATTCCTTGGCACAGAACGTGACACTTGTCTTTGCTATGCTATCACACCAGTCCAATTATTTTATTTAAACTTTTATTCTGGATAAATCACATTAAACTATACACAGTTCATTTCCAGGTGTGTTGGGAAAGAAGGCAACATGATTAAAAGAACAAAACAACAAAGTTCAGAAATGTAATTGTCAAACTGTAAAGTAGAGAAGCAAATTTTAGATTTTGTGCATACTAGTAAAGAACAGATGCAAAATACAGCTACAAAATTAGCGAACAAAATGAATAAGATAAATAAAAAAATGGGTGGGGTTGCCAGCTACAGACAAGGATGAAGCAGTTACAGGAAGGTCTCATCAGTTTCCTAACTTGATTCTTGAAAGACAGTCATGATGCAGAAGTCAGAGCCTGAGATGGGAGGCAATTCTACATGAAGCATGTCTCCAGAAGAATGCAGCCCGTCTTACAAACAAGAAAGGGCCTAGGCATCAGAAATGAGTAGGGGTCTGAGTGATAGAGGGTGAAGGAAAATTATTTTATTTATTTATTTATTTGAAAATTGTTTCACCAGGAAAGACAACATGAGCTGTAAACAGCTCATTTCCAGAAGTGTCCTTTGGGGGGGACAGGAGTTGGGAGAACAAGCAAACACATAGCAATACAAGTACAATTTCTAAAACAAAACAGTGTAGTACATTGCATTATAAGCCAGACCAACCAGCCAGGGTAACCAAAACCATATTCGGAAAGAGAGGATTTAGCACAAGGAGGAAGGCGGAACACAGTGTGATCTAATCATACTTATTCAAGTTTGTCATGCAGGAAACTGTAACATTGTAATTACACATTGATTTGTTCTGGTGCATAGGGCTGTAATTGCTGATGTGGGAAGAGATGCTGGCTGTGGGCAGGTCATATAGTAAAATGGAAAATATTGTGGGGCCTGGAACTGTGACTTCTTTGTCAGCTGGGAGAGGGGAGAGTTGGAGCTTCCTAGGCCAAATATATTGACCACATTTATAGTAAACACTATAAATAATAACTGAACCAGGACAGGAGGTAGGCCACTCTGACTCCATCCTCTGGCTAGATTACAGAAGAGTACAATGAAACTGTTGTTCTAAAGCATTTTGTAAACTAAAACTGCTATCTTTTAAAACTATATCAGCTATATATTCATTAATACAAGGCCTCAGAAACAAATCTAATGTAAAGTATGTAATTACTAAAGAGGAAACCTTTATTTCTGCTTTCTTAGTCTTATTTTGGGATTTCATAGTGACCCCAATATACAGTACCTGAATATTGAATGCATCAGCTCTTACCACAAAGCCAAGGGTCAGCCTATTCCCACAATTTACCTGAACCTCCTTCTTCCTGCACTTCTTCAGTACTCCTGCTATACAGCCCTGCTTGAACTTCAGACACACCTCATTATGGAGCAACCTCCCTGTCTCACTTTGCTTAGCCTGTTCCCTAGTCACTCTAAAACTCATGCTTAGGGCTCACACAGCTCATTATTTTTCCTGTCCCTAACCCCTCTCCCTACTCTGGCTAAGACAATTGTGTTTATGGTCATTATTGCAAAAAGTTTCTCCAATTGGCTGTCATTTTTCTCATAACATATTCCTGTTTACATGCACAATTTATGCTACTTGCTCTGTACCTATGTTGAACTGGTTACACCGTCTGTCTGGGCATTTGTACCTTGTGAATAATGGCTGACATTTCCCATGCTTTGTTATATATGTACCATGTATACCTCCATAGCTGGATGGTTCTATGTTGCACAACATGCCATTTCTTATATGCATTTTAGTAAATGTGATTCCTAATTATTATTTGTTATATTTTTTAGTTAATAAAAAATTCATAGATGATCCTTTGTAAACCCTTAAAATGTTCTGATCTCTTTTGCTTTTTAGTAACAACAACAACAACAACAACAGTATCTACTACTACTGTAGAAACAAGCACTTCAACAGGTAGGATTGCAAAAGAAACTATTTAAAAGGTACTGTCCTGACACACAGCAAGTCCTGTTCTGCTGGGTGCAACTTGCAGCAGATCATAGGTTGCCACTGTGTGGCACTGTTATCAGAACAAAAAGGGTGTTTTCCTTTTGATCTGAATTGCAGAACGAGTCATGTGCATGTTGGGACTGTGTGATACATTCGGTTACATCTCCTACAGCATGGTATCTTTAGCCTGAGTAAATAATTTATTACTGTGTTTTGAAGAACTGAGGACTATAAGTCAGTAAGCAGTCTGAAATAGGGATAGGACATGCATATGACTTAATCAGAAGTGGGTGTGTGGAAACTAAGGGGTGAGATGGCCACTAGAGTCAGATCAGTGAAGTGAGAGGGATAAGGTGGCCTGACTGCATGTGAATGAGTCCGTAGCCCTTTTTGGTTTTTGCTGTAACATCTAGGAATCTATAAGTACGTAGTGCTGGTCTTCATTGGAGGGGGGTTGCCTCACAGAGGAGTGAGTCCACTGGACTACCAGTGGGATGGGAGCTTTGCCTGGTTGGATACTGCAGAGGCAGTGGACTGTGCTATTCTTTTTGTTTTCATTCATACCTGAAGAAAGTACTTACACCGTCTGCCAGGACATTTGTACATTGTGAATAATGGCTGACATTTCCCATGCTTTGTTATATCTGTAGCATGTATACCTCCATAGCTGGATGGTTCTGTGTTGCACAGAATGACATTTATCATATGCATTTTTAGTAAATGCAATTCCTACTTTTTATATATTTTCAGTTAATAAAATAATTTTTAGATGATCCTTTGAAAACCTTTAACATTTTCTGATCTCTTTTACTTTTTAGTAACAACAACAACAACACCCTCAACAACAACGGTATTTACTACAACTGTAAAAACAAGCACTACAACAGGTAGGATTGCAGAAGAAACTATTTAAAAGGTACTGTCCTGACACACAGCAAGTCCTGTTCTGAAGGATGCCAGCTTGCAGCAGATCATGGATTGCCACTGTGTGGCACTGTTAGCAGAACAAAAGGGTTTTTTCCTTTCCTTTTGATCTGTGAATTAATTGCTGCTGTACCTGTGCCAGCGTTTGGTGAAGGACCAAATTACAGAACAGATAATGTGCATGTTGGGACTATGTGATAGATTCTGTTAAATCTCCAACAGCAAGAGAGAATCATTGATTACTGTGCCTTGAAGAACCAGTGAGTATAAAGAAAAGGATTCACTATGAAATCCCAACTGTAAGTCTCCCGGACTCCATAAGCCCGAGTTCAGAAGACCAACTGTTGGAAGACTGACAGGATCTCAGGCCAATGTGGGGTGCAAGCTCCATAACTAAAGTAACCAGCTCTGAGGTGGAGCAGATCTTGGGGTAGGTTTAAAAGTCATGGGAACAACAACAGCGCAAACAAAAGTGTTGCCCTCCCGGGAACAAAAACATGGTCAAGAGCACCATGCTGGCTGAGCTGCTAGTGGTGCCCAACTAGGGGTAAGTAGCAGTTCATCACATCCACTACCTTACCCCTGTTGACACCAGCTTCCCTTCTGTTGGGCGGGTGTGTGTCAGGCTGCTGAACTCGGGATCCTGAATGTTGGGATTCTAAGTGTCGGCATTAGGTAATTCTCTCTAACGGGAGTACATCTAAAAGCAAGAAAACTAAATTAGGAGAATGTTTTATGATGAAACTACTGTACAATGTATTTTAGCACTCCATATGACAGAAATGGGCATACTGAATGTGTGTGTCTAGACTGTATGATGAACTGAATCTACTATAGTACTGTATCTTTAGTAAGATTTAATCATTTATTTACTCTTACCTGAAACACCAACAACTATGAAAAAAGTGCATCTTCTAGCATGAAAACTGAGATAAGAGAATGTTGAATGATGAATATATAATGTATTATATTTACTGATGACCCTAAACATCAACCGGATTACCGGTCTCTTTAAAGGCTGTAATAACCAGATTTGGGGTTACTATGCTCCCAAAAGCCATAATAATCTGAAATCTGGTTATTACAGCATTTCAAACCACTTTCACTTTCCCCACAGACTGTAGCATGAGCGAGCGGTTCAGTATTCTGAACAAAATTGTACACATTTTCCACAAAACAGTAGTATTTACTATCAAATCAAATCAATTTTATTTATAAAAAGGCGGCTTTCTAAAACCAAGGCGCCTGTACAATAAATACACAAAACAGAATAAATTATTCTAACAAACATATAATTCAACAGACAACAATACAATAGCAGCATAGGAAAGCAAACTAAACCTCAATCAATAAATGCCAAGCTGAAGAGATAGGTTTTCAAAGCTATTTTAAATATAAATATAAGAAACATGTAAAGATTTTTCTTGTACAGTACCTTCATTTGTTTATTTTCCTGAGCCACTGAGTGTAAAGCGAGGAGAGTGAGTGACTGGGGTGAAGCTAGAAGACTCCTTGCAAGCATTAGCGGTGTTTTCCTGCTCACTACACACTTCGTCAAATCTTTGAAACCACCAAGTCACTCGTTTTCCTCACTCTACACTCAGTGGATTCTTCTCAGAAAAATGCACAAAAAAATGTACAGCAAAAAGCTTTACATGTTTATTACCAAAAACTGCTGTTTTGTGGAAACTGTGTACAACTTTTTTAGAATACTGAACCGCTTGGTCATGTTACAGTCTGCGAGGGAAAGTGCAGGCAACTCAAAATTAAAGAAATCCAGGCACCAGCAATTATAACAAAATAAAGAATAGGCAAGTGTGTATTTATGGATTTATTTTGCACACCCTCAGTGTTTGATGAGAACATAAATCTCGAGCTTCACTCTCAAGGTTTATAGGTCGTCAAACACCTTGGGTGTGCACAAAAAAATCCATCCTACACACTTGCCTATCCATTATTCTATATTTATCACTCATAGAGCACAACACCTTTCAGCCAGGATATTCAAAGATCCTGTTTTGCTCTCAGAAATTGTTTACTCCAGGAGCAAAATAGTGTCTGGAGCAAACTACTGGTACATTGGAAGATGCCCGAAGCACACAGTGAGCAGTAATGACATGTTATAATATACTACCCAAATGAGCTAGACACTATCCTGATTGCTACCTCAAGCCATAACTCAACACTGGCCACATGAGGTCTGTATGGGACTGACAAGAACAAAAGAACAGTTAAGCAAATGGTAATTTCACCTGTGGAGCAATCTGACATATTCTTGCATCTCCATGCAGATTACCCCATACCACAGACAAGGTGCTGGGGGGTCAGGCCAAGAGCAAAACCAATTACACCCCCACCCCTCCCTGATCAGCAATACATTATTGCAGCCCCAGTCCCTGGCTATCTTGCAGGCCACACAATTTCTTGTCCAGTGTAGTAATCCAATGCCTTGGCTGTCTAGTGCTTCCCCAGCCCCCAGTCACCTCTCTGACTTAGTTATCCATCAACTGACTATCTAGTTGTCCACCAGCTCTGGACAGCCCATCCTGTATACTGTGTACCTTCTAATTTCACCAACATTAATGCACCAACTTTTTGCGGATAATAGAGGGTGGCAGAAAACAGAGGTGTAATAGTTTGCAAAGGTGCGGTTTTTGAAAATCAAGCAGGGATTTTGTGCTCTGTCAGTGACACCTGAAAAGCCACATGGCTATGAAATCAAATATCTGCTCCCAGCAGAGAAAGTCCAAAATACGACTCAGATCAGATTGACAGAATGTTTACCCACTCAAAAAGCTATCTCAGTGCAGCTAAGGAATTAATAAATAGTTCTTAGGAAGAAAGAGTATGCGGGTACAGGTACACTTACCACCTACTTCCCTTTTTAAAATGTTGGTTGACAAAGCTCAAGTTCTGATACATGGAAGCATAGAAGCATAGAAGTTGATGGCAAATAAGGACCACAATGCCCATCCAGTCTGCCCATTTCTTTTCCTACCTTAGGGATGTGTCATCGGCCTTTGCTCTGTCAATGGCCTATCTATACATACTCATCTGTATTGCTCCCTTATGCCTATCCCATGCCTGTTTGAAGTCCTGCACTGTATTCATATCCACCACTTGCTGAGGTAGGCCGTTCCATGCATCCACCACCCTTTCTGTGAAAAAGAGCTTCCTCACATTACCCCTTAATTGGCCTCCCTCTAATCTCATGCTGTGTCCTTTTATCCTGCTATTTTTCTTATATTGAAACATGTTAGACTCTTTCACCTTGTTAATGCCCTTAAGGTGTTTGAATGTTTCAATTATATCATCTCTCTCTCTCCCTCCTTTGTTCTAGGGTATACATATTGATCTTGGTGTTAGAGCTGATGATACAGACCTTGATTGCAGCACTCTTCATTGTCTTCCCCATTCCATTTTATGTTGGGAAATTCTTAGGATTTCAGAGACAATGCTTTAATTAGAAACAATTTGATATGTGCTCAGAAAGTAGTGGGACAGTTAATAAATCTTCAATGGCTTCAATGGTACCCGCATACTCTTTCTTCCTAAGAACTACTTATTAATTCCTTAGCTGCACTGAGACAGCTTTTTGAGTGGGCAAGCATTTTGTTGATCTGATCTGAGTCATATTTTGGAATTTCTCTGCTGGGAGCAGAGACTTGATTTCATAGCTATGTGGCTTTTCAAGTGTCACTGACAGAGCACGAAAACTTGCTTCAGTGCAAGGTTTGGGCTGGCTTAACTGTACAAGGCAAATATAGTCTTCATTTTTTTCTTCTGGCCACACTTCTGCAGCAGAATCCACAGAGACCTCTTAGATCCTAGATCCCCACCATTAAATGTCATTTAATGCCATCCAGCACTACAGGACCGATGTCCAGCCTCTGAAACTAAGCTGGACCAAGCTGACTTTGGCAAAATGGGTGAATACTGAGGAATGCACTAGCAAATGGCCAAAAAGGAGGGGTGGAAGAACAATGGAGAAAAATCAAAACTGCTATCATAGAGGCAGCAAGCCTTTGTGTGAAACAAATAAAGAAAACAAAGCAGAGTAAAAAAAACACTATGGTTCTCAGAAGAGGTGGCAAGGAAGGTTAAGGAGAAAAAGGCTGCATTCAAAAAGTATAAGGAATCACAGGAGGAGCACGACAGGGAACTGTATCAATTAAAGCAGGAAGAAGTGGGGAAGGCAGTCAGAATAGCAAAGGCCCAAACCGAGGAAAAAATTGCCAACTCAGTTAAGAAGGGGGATAAAACCTTTTATAGATACATTAGGGAGCATAGAAAGGTTAAGGGAGGAATAGTGAAGATTAATAAAGGAGAGGGGAGGTGGGCAGAGGGAGATAATGAAAAGGCAGAGATACTGAATGAATACTTTTGCTCAGTATTCACAAAACAAGATGAGGAGGAGTTACCTAAACCAGACAATAGAAGCACTATGGGTAGGGGGGTTGACACCAGTCCATTTACAGAAGAAAAAGTCCTGAAAGAACACTTAAAACTCAAGGTGGACAAAGCAATGGGGCCTGAAGGGATTCACCCCAGAATCCTAAAAGAACTAAGGGAGGACCTAGCGACACCACTGACCACACTTTTCAACAAATTGTGGGAGGATGGGGTGGTACCTGAGGACTGGAGGAGGGCAGATGTGATTCCCCTTCACAAAAGTGGGAGCAAGGCAGAAGCAAGAGAGTACAGACCTGTAAGTTTGACCTCAGTGGTAGGGAAAATGATAGAATCACTTCTGAAAGAAAGAATTGTTGAGTACCTAGAGGCCAGCGGGGCACAGGACCCAAAGCAGCATGGATTTACAGCAGGAAGATCATGTCAGACAAATCTAATTGATTTCTTTGACTGGGTGACCAAAGTAATAGACCAGGGAGGGGCTGTGAATATGGCCTACCTAGACTTTAGCAAGGCATTTGACACAGTCCCGCACAAAAGACTAATAATCAAGTTAGCCAGCCTGGGAGTGGGTTCCAGGGTGGTAGCCTGGGTATCAAACTGGCTGCACAACAGGACACAGAAGGTAATAGTGAATGGAACACATTCTGAAGAAAGGGGGGTTACTAGTGGAGTACCTCAGGGCTCAGTACTGGGTCCGGTCCACTTTAACATCTTTATAGGTGACATTGCAGAGGGTCTGGAGGGAAAGGTATGCCCCTTTGCAGATGACACTAAGATCTGTAACAGAGTTGATGCACGGGGGGGGGGTAGAAAGGATGAGAAGGGACTTGACAAGATTGGAGGAATGGTCAGACATATGGCAATTTAGATTCAATGCAAAGAAGTGCAAAGTAATGCACCTGGGAAACAAAAACCCAGGAGAAGAGTACACAATAGCAGAGGAGGTACTAACAACAACAAAAATGGAAAGGGACTTGGGGATAGTCATATCAGATGACCTAAAGGTGGGTAAGCAATGTGAGAAGTCAGTAAGGAGAGCCAGGGGGATACTGGGATGCATAGGAAGGGGCATCACAAGTAGAAAAAGGGAAGTGGTTATCCCTCTGTACAGACAGTTGGTGAGACCCCATCTGGAATACTGTGTGCAGTTTTGGAGACCCCATCTATGCAAGGACATAGACAGGATGGAAGCAGTCTAGAGGAGGGCAACTAAAATGGTGCAGGGTCTGCATCAGGAACTATATGAAGAGAGACTGAGAGAGCTTAATATGTATACTCTTGATGAAAGGAGGGATGGGGGGGACATGATAGAAACTTTCAAGTACCTCAAGGGAATCAACAAAGTCCAGGAGGGTAGCATCTTTCAGAAAAAGAGATGTGTAAGAACAAGGGGGCACAATTTAAAGATAGAGGGGAAACAGCTCAGGGATAATGTGAGGAAATTTTTTTTCATGGAGAGAGTGGTGGATGCATGAAACCGCCTTCCTGGGGAGGTCGTTGGGTCTGAAAAAGTGGGGGAATTCAAATATGCATGGGACAGACATAAGGCAATTGTAGTGGGGGGTTGCAGAAAGTAGGCTGTTGGTTAACTAGAATCAGCAGCTTATCCAATAGGAAGGGAAATGGGCAGACTGGGTGGACCAAGTTGTCCTAATCTGCCATCAAAATCTATGTTTCTACATTGTGTTTCACTTCGTTTACATGTATTAGCACTAATGTGTCTGCAATGCATTTGCAGTTTACAGAAACATGTAATTTGACCACTAAATATTTATCTACAGTTTACACTTGGAACTATTTTTTCAGATAGAAGAATACACAATAAAATGGTCTTTTCCAGACTTAAAATAACCTTTTTGAGCATTGTGTTGTTCATGCAACCCATGTTATGAGTGCAATAACCAACTCCAGGGTGTGGGGTTATAGACATTTAATCCATGCCTAGGGTGCCGTGAGGACACTCAGCCTGTGGCTTCATGCCTCAAAAAACAAATGAAGAACTACTCAGGAAAGCAGTGGCAGCAGGAAGTCTCCAGGAGCCAATCTTCGAGGCAAGATTTGAACTGGCAGTGGGTGTGAATGGAGCAGAGCTCAGCAGGCAGTTTATTCCACAGCATAGGGGCTGCCACTGACAAGGCTCTACTGCCCACATTGGTGGATACCCTGGGAACATTCAGAGGAGTAATGCTGTTTGAGCAGAGGCTGCAGTGTAAAGTTTGGACCTTAAGGAGGGCTGCAAGGGGAGATTCCTGGCCAGTATAGATGGCAGTATCCACCATATAGCAAAAAGCAAGGTTGAAGTGGTCTTTTAGCAGAAGCCATCCCAGAGAATTGTAAAGGACACAGTGGTGTGTAGGGAAAGTGGCCAGCAAGGTGAAACGACAGGCACTGTTGTAGGCAGCACAGAACTGATGGGGACGTGTGTGGGGAATTTGAATTACATTCTCTTTTTCTTGTCCTTGGCCTGAGGGACACACATTGTTTAACCTCCTCAAAGAATAGAGTTCTGGACTTTCAAAATGTAGCTGTTCATTTATATATAAACAAATAGCCAGGACTGGTTACACACACCCTGCAGGGCAATGGCCCATGTGAACGAAAGAGGGGCCAATTGAAATCACATAACCAGATCAAATCAGATATTCCAAGAATCAGTCTTCTCCATAGATTTCCACTGATGGGTCTGAGCTGGAGGCTCTAAGACCCTGTCACAGCCAGAACTTTTCTGACTGGGGATGTGATGCAAGAAGACCTCTCTTGCACATCATTGCATGGGCCCTTTGGTAAACAGCAGCACCAGCCTACAACTATCTCATTTCTTTTTTCCCCACTGTCCAGTGCCCAGCAGCATCACTGTTTTTCATGTTGGGGCCAGAACTTATACTAAAACACATTGTAATGGTCACTGGTCCCAGATGACTTGCCACCCTGATGTCTGCAACACTGTCCCTGTTAATAATCACCAGGTCTAGTATTGCCTCACATGGAATGGGTTCACTGACAGGCTGCCTGAGGAATGCCCCCTCCAAGGAGTCCAGGATGACTGTACCTCTAGCTGATGCTGCAGCAGGGAGGCTCCACTTTACATCTGTGAGGTTAAAGTGCCCCATTAGCACCACCACCTCCACTTCTTAGCCATTTTGAATACGTTTTCCAACATTTCTTTTCTAAGTTCTCCCATGTGTTGGAGGCCTGTACAATATTCCTATCGGAATGGCAGCAGCATTTCTTGACTCGAGGTTGACACACAATACCTAAACCTCTTCCCCTGAATTCCATGTACCTGCATTACTTTCTTGTTCTCCAGACCATAAAGCACACCTACCCCACCTTTCCTTCTTACTCTACCTTGTCTCTTTCAAAGATCATGTATCCGTGTATGACCATTTCCCAATCATGTTTGTCAGTGCACCATGTTTCTTGGTGATGGCCACAATGTCCAGGTCTGCCTCAGACATGGTGGCTTCCAGGTCTGGTATTTTATTTTCCTGATTTCTAGCATGGCTGTCCAGATTGTATTAGTCCTTCTCTTGTCCTGTCTCACTTTTTCTAGCTGTTTTCCTGTTCTTTCCTTTTTATATTGTCTTCTCCTCTTTTCCTAATTCCCTTGCTACCCTGATGGTTTTGCATTCTAGGGGGAATCTTTTCTGTTGGGATTTGTCTACCCTCTGTCACAGTCTGTGAGGGAAGTAGCCTTCCAGTGGAGATAGTGGGAGCAAAAACAGTGATGAGATTCCAAAAATCTTTGGATAGGTACAAAGGGAATCGTAAGGGATAGGAAAGGGGTGGAAAAGAAAGTATCATAGACCTAGAATGGTCTACAGCAAAAGCAATCACAATGTAAAAGGGCAGACTGGATAGGCCAAGCAGCCCTTATCTGCTGTCAGTTTCTTTGTTTCTATGTATGCTTTTATGGAACTTCACTGTCTTTATGGCAGTATTCAGCTTTTTGTTTTAAGATTAAAATACATTAGAGCTTAATATTTTTGGGTCCATTAAGTTGAGTTTACATACAAAACTCTGCAGTTTTCTCTCAGCCCTACCTCGTACAAACAGTCAATGATCATGGAAGATGGTAGGGAGCCAGAAAAGACAAGTTACTCTGACAACAGGGCTGTGTCTGGCTACCACTTGTGCTAGGCTGGATACTGTAGTGAAAGGCAGGCTAGTGCCTGAGAGGATGTGCAGTCCTCTCAGAATTGCAAAATGAAACAATCCAGATTGCGCACACACTCGACAATGGGGCTTTGCACTATTTGCCTTGACCTCTTCCCACAAAAAACATAAGGGAAAAAAAAAACAATGGTTATGATCTTCCTCTGGCCAGTCTGCTGTGAGACAATTGAGTCCTGTGGACCAGGTACCCCACTGTTGTCTTCGATGACACTGGGGATACCTAGGCCTGCAGGCTCGAGGTCTGTTACCTAGAGTCTCTCTCTGCCCATTGGAGGAAATCAAGTGATCAGATAGTAGTAGTAGAAGTAGTAGTAGTGGTAAAATTCTTAATTTTTATACAAGATAAGTTAAAAGTTAGTACATTTCATGTCACACCTTTTTGGACCAGAGTGCTATTTTCAAGGTGGTCCTAGATTAGTTTGTCTGGTACAGATCAGAATATGGCAAGCATACAGTCAACAATTGTGTAACAAACAGTATTAGACAATTCATTTATCAACAATCTAAAATAATATACACTCAACTGTAATAAATCAAACTATGTTTTAAATAAATAACCAAAATGTTCAGCAATGTGTAGCCAGATGTGTAAACGTAGAAACATAGAAACATAGAATTTGATGGCAGATAAGGACCGCTTGGCCCACCTAGTCTGCCCATTTTCCTACCTAACAGATAAGCTGCAGATCCTAGTTAACCAACAGCTTACTTCCTCCTACCCCTAGATTTCAACCATTACACATACATATGCAGGATAGTTCCTTATTTAATTTAGTATTACAATTCTTTACTGATTTGGCAGATTTGGCATAATCACTAATATTAGCCCAAGTAGTAAATGCATTATATGGAAATGTCATCTCTCCAAAATATTTCACATTTTTGGTGCTCACAGTTCCCTGGAGGATTTCTTTTGTAGATTATGGTTATGCTTCACATTGTTAAATTTCTCAATTAAATATAAAGGTTTAGAATTTATTGTTATTTTATAGATTTGATTTGCCACTTAAGTATGCCTCAAACCATTTTGTAGCTTCTTCCAATATAACTATATCCAGGAGTCTTTCACTCATAATAATGTGATCAGCTGTGTCAAAGGCTTTTGATAAATCCGCGAACACCGCACTCACTGCCTGGCCACCCTACAGAGATTAGTCCAATATGTTGACCAGGTCAGAGAGCGTGGTGTCTGTGGAATATCCCTTTCAGAAGCCTGATTGATATTTAGACAATAATTTATATTTATCCAGATGTTTCATTAGTTGCTTTTGGACTAATCTTTCAAATATCTTGGAGATTACTGAAAGCAAGGCAATAGGATAATAGTTTGATGGATCAATATTCAGCACTCCTCTGTGGATTGGTATTATTTTTGCAATCTTCCACACGCTCCCTCAAGCCTGTCAGGCAGCTATGGCCCTCCTTCAAAGGTACTCATCCTCTATCCCAAGCATTCCCACTCATGCTGACCCTCATAGTAGTTGCTCTGCGGCTTATCCCTCATGGTAGGGAGGGAAGAGCTGGCTTTATCCACCCCCAGAGCACAATCCATAAGCAGGGGGCAACACAGGGCCATCATGGAGCCTGCCAGTTGTCTTTTCACATTTTCTCTCATTCCCCCTCCTCACTGAAGTGTGGATTCCAGAACGTGCCTTCTGACCCATACTGTCCTCCTGGCCACTGTCAAAGTGCAGTCAGTGAGTGGGATGACAGAGCCCCTCCTCCTTGAGAGAGGAAAGCAGTCCTCCAGACACTCAATCCTCTCTCACCCCTAACCCCCAGCAGTTGGAGTTTGTTACCAGACCCAGGTCATCAGTGTGGCATGAGATATCGTGACCACGGTCTTCACCTCCAGTGCCACCAGGCCAACTTGCATGACAGTGTCTTATGGAATATAAAGCTAGACATCTTTCAGCTCTAAAGATGTTAGGAAGTCTCTTGGGTGTATGAATCTCAGTGTAGATCTGAATGTTTTCATCTTGAAAGGGTTGTATTGTACTGATCGATTCAAGGAAGCCGACCGGATCCTGTGAGGGTCCAGACTGGAAGATCATGAGGGCTGCCACTACCTGCCCTCCCCCACCCCCCAGAGCGAGCCCGCCATCAAGGGAAGCCAACTGGATCCTGTGAGGGTCCAGACTGGAAGGTCGTGAGGGCTGCTGCTACCTGCCTTCCCCCACCTCCCAGAGTGAGCCCGCCATCAAGGGAAGCCGACTGGATCCTGTGAGGGTCCAGACTGGAAGGTCGTGAGGGCTGCCGCTACCTGCCCTCCCCCAACCCCCAGAGCGAGCCCGCCATCAAGGTGATTAGACCAGTGCTGAATGTACCTGTGCCAGCCTCCTGTTCCTTGTGGTTCGCTAAAAAGACTATTTGCTTAATGAAGGGAGTTTTAAAGTGAACTGTTTTACTGTGGAGCAAGTGGTCACCTCTCCGGGTGTCTCCGACTTCCTCGGGCATGCTCGCTGCCACACGGTGGAGCCCCACTGCTATTTCTGCTGCAGCTGTGCGGAGGATTGGAATTTTGAACCTTGGCGCCATTTTTCCTTTAATTTAACAACAGCATAAGTGTGCAAATAGGTTTTTAAATCTCCGAAATCCTGCGCCTTGCCTGCAACTGTCCTGAATCCTCCGAGTTACCTTAAGAGAATGCCACCTACAGTAGCTACTGTTTTACCTCAGAACCCAGGGTTGGAATTATTTGCATTTTGCTAGCGTATTTTTTTCATGTTCTTTCCCTGTTCTTTCCTTTTTATATTGTCTGCTCCTCTTTTGCTAATTCCCTTGCTACCCTGATTGTTTTGCATCCTAGGGGGAATCTTTTCTGTTGGGATTTGTCTACCCTCTGTCACAGTCTGTGAGGGAAGTAGCCTTCCAGTGGAGATAGTGGGAGCAAAAACAATGATGAGATTCCAAAAATCTTTGGATAGGTACAAAGGGAATCGTAAGGGATAGGAAAGGGGTGGAAAAGAAAGTATCATAGACCTAGAATGGTCTACAGCAAAAGCAATCACAATGTAAAAGGGCAGACTGGACTCTGCAGACTTTACAGCGCAGACTTAGACTCTGCAGACTTTACAGTGTTATGGATAATCTGAATTTGCTTTGAATCAGCAGTACTTGTGCCACAGTCCTAAAGTTTGTCTCAGTTGACTATGCCTTACCCCAGCCCTTCCCTACCCCCGCTCTGTTCCACTTAGGCTTTCCTTCGTCACTCACATTCCTGTTGTTCCCTCCCTCCTCCCCCTAGCCCCTGGTTAAAAGTCTCACTGCTGCTCTCTCTCTCTCGCTCCACAGGGAAGCCGACTGGATCTTGTGAGGGTCCAGACTGGAAGGTCGTGAGGGCTGTCACTACCTGCCCTCCCCCACCCCGCAGAGCTAGCCTGCCATCAAGGTAATTAGACCAGTGCTGAATGTACCTGCGCCAGTCTCCGATGCCTTGCGGTTCGCTAAAAAGACAATTTGCTTACCAAAGGGAGTTTTAAAGTGAACTGTTTTACTGTGGAGCAAGTGGTCGCCTCTCCAGGTGTCTCCGACTTCCTCGGGCGTGCTCGCTGCCACGTGGTGGAGCCCCGCTGCTATTTCTGCTGCTGCTGAGTGGAGGATTGGCCTCGCCGGCTGCCCCACCACCCCACCACCACCTGTGGTCGTCACTGAGCTTCATAGCTCTTCCCACGTGGGCTGAAATAACCAATCAGCCCACTTTACCCTTTGCAGGCTATATTTTCTCACCTCTAGAGGACTCCTCATATTCACCTGCTTATTGTACTAGCCTGACAGCCTACAGCATTTAAAAAAAAAAGAGCCACCCCTAGATCCCTCCTCAAGCCTTAACTCTGCTAGAGCTACCCCGGCCTTAACTCTGCTATAGCGCAACCCCCCACAGCTCTACCAAGCACCCCCAAACCTAGCTCTGTCCCCTGGGCTCTGCTACTACTGACTTATATCCTGGGACACAGGTCACTGCGCCACCAGACCTCTACTCTCCAGGGTGCTAATTCTGGAAGGCTTTGATCTCTCCACCCCTGAGCTGACACTTAGGGTGGCTCTTTCTACTGCCCACGAAGGAACACAGCATTGTCCTCCTGCTACCCTGTGTACGGCCAACAACTCCCACACTGCGCATACTCCTGCCGGCCTAGGCCATGCCGCATTGTCTGGCTGGACCAGTTCTTCCCCGGGTACCTTACATCCCCCCCACTGCCCCCTTAAGGCTGGGCAATGGCTCCTTTTGTGCAGGCTGGAAACTTCACATGCTGTCAAGGTCCCTTGGGTACCCCCTACCCTTTCAAGCCCCCCTCGGCCTGGCAATCTGCAAAAGGCCTAAAAATAGCGCACCTCAATATCTGCAGCATTCTCCAAAACCTAGCGGAACTGACAGCCTGGGTGGCCCTCTATGTGCTGGACATCATGGGCATCACAGAAACCTGGCTGAAGTCTTGCATTCCTGACCCCGCATGTGCCATTCCGGGCTACAGCCTCATCAGGCTGGACAGGGCAGGTAGTAAACGTGGGGGGGGTTTGCTCCTATACTATAGGGAGCACCTTAATGTGTCTACTGTTTCTCAGTCACCCCCTGATACCACAGGCTGTGAGTTCATTCACTCTCTCCTCCTGCTTGGAAACACTAAAAAGGTGCATCTGGTCTGTGCCTACAATCCTCCTAAGGGAGGTGTTCTAGGACTCTCCTCTCTACTTGACCACCTTAAAGCTAAGGTAGGCTCAAATGAGTTGCTAATCCTGGGGGAATTCAACCTCAACTGGCTGGGGCCAAATACTAAGCAATATGAGCAGCTACTCTCAGGCCTCGCCCTCAGTCAGACCATCACGGAACCCACCAGGATCTCCTCCTGGGGGGACAAAGGCTCGCTAATCGACTGGATACTGAGCAACAGACTGGAAAAAATCCTCCACTCTGGTATACTCCCGGATACCATCTCTGATCACTCTCCTACATACTGCATTTGGGGCTCCACATCACCTAAAATTCCCAGCAGAGTGATCCAGATGAGGGACTTCTCCAAACTCATCCTCAATGACTTCCTTGAGGATCTACGATGTGCCGACTGGACTAGGGTTCATAGTACAAATGACCCTGCTGATGCCCTGGACCACTTCCTTGCCATATTCATTCTACTGAAAAACAGGCATGCACCCCTTACAAAAAGGAGGGTAAGGGGCACTGTCACGAAGTGGCTCCATGGAGGCCTATTCTCCCTAATGAAACAGAGAGACAAATGCTGGATGAAATACAAAATCTCCTGCAACAATAATGACCTCCTAGAATATCTGCGGCTCAGAAACTCCTGCAAGACTGCCACACGCACCACCAAGAGTAAGTACTGCAAATCTGCCCTGCTGACCTCGGCCTACAACCCCCGGCATTTTTGGCAAAACATTAAAAACCTGGTCGGAGGTTCTGCCATGAAAACTCTCGCTGACATGAATGTTGGGGGAGGCGAACTGCAATAACCCCCAGACTATAGCCTCCGCATTCAACGGCATGTTCTCCCACCTGCTTGCTCAGCCCTCTCCACAACTTTCCACCCCTGAACCACTGGGTGAGCACCCCCCCTCCCGACCACCATTCTACCTTAAACTAATCTCAGTTAGAGAGACTCAAGCACTCCTCGATGGTCTCTCCCACCATATGGGGGCGGGTCATGATAACCTCAAGCCTAAGCTGCTTAGCTTGGGGGGGCCCCTCTTCACCCAGCCTATCACTCATATATTCAACTCTTCCCTCACCTCGGGAATTATACCTGATGTATGGAAAGTGGCCAAGGGTGTCCCGGTTTACAAACATGGTGACCCCAAAGAGATGAAAAACTATCGCCCCATTGCCATACTCTCTGCTACTAGTAAGCTCCTTGAAAAGGCTGTGGCTGCACAAATCTCCCATTACCTTCAGGAGTACACAGTTCTCTCCCCCCACTCAGCATGGTTTCAGGAAGGGGCACAGTACGGCGACTGCAATTGCCGTGGTCACCTCTGAGGTCAGATCCATGACAGACCAAGGTAAACTGACTAGCATCATCTTCATTGACCTCTCAAAGGCCTTCGATCAGGTTGACCATAATCTCCTCCACTCCACACTACACTCACTCGGTTTCTCCCCCCGAGCCCTTGCATGGTTCTCCAACTACCTTGGGGGAAGACAGCAATACACCTGTTTCAACTGTGCCCTCTAAGCCCTTTCCCCAGTTAGCTGCAGGGTCCCCCAAGGGTCTGTCCTTGGTCCCATTCTGTTTTCCCTTTTCATAAATAAACTTCCCTCCGTTGTAACCTACGGGCTCACTACACTTTATGCGGATGACCTCATAGTATTGTCTAGTTCCCAGGACATTGCAACCATAAACTCCTGACTTAATACAGACTTCAGTCGTATCCAGAACTGGCACATGGGACACAAGCTCACTGTAAACCTGGGCAAGACCCATGCCATGTTATTCGGATCAGTGGCCAAAACCGCTTCCTGCCCTACTCCTCTAGCTATACATGGGGGTAACGGCTCCCTCCTGCCGGTCATTGACTCCATCAAATACCTAGGTGTGACCCTTGATCCTCAACTTGATCTTACTGAGCATCTCCGGAACATTTGTAAAGCCTCAAACAGCAAGCTTGGTCTTGCCTACAGAGCTAAGGATTACCTCACTCCGGCTGCTCACATCGCCATAGCCAGGGGGATTCTCCTTCCCACGCTCTGCTATGGGCTTGTAGCCTTTGCCCCTGTCCTGAACTCCAGTCTAGTGAAATGGGATATGGCTTACAACAACATATGTCGCTTCACACTCTCTAAGCCTTGCCTTGTGCATCGCTGTGAGCTCTATTCTCGACTGGAGTGGCTCCCTCCTGAGAAACACCGAGCCTTTGTCCTCAGCAACTTCGTCAATAATATAGTCCGAATCACTACCCCCTCTGCTCTTGCCCTACCTCTCAGTCATGGAACCCCTGCCTACCGCTTAAGGTCTAGCTCTGCCCAGGTCTGCCTGGTCCCAAGGACACGCTCCCTCACTGGTGACCGGGCCTTCTCCGTCTATGTGCCGAGACTATGGAACTCCCTTTCTGCCCCTGTTCACACCGCCCCCTCCCACCCCCGCTTCAAAACATCCCTATGGAATTTCCTCAAAGCAGCTTCCACTTGTCTATGTGCCGTATAGATCCAGGGTAGTCTCTCCCTCACCCCCGAACCCTCACCACCCTCTGAGATTGTGTGCTGACCCAATGGCCTCTGCCACTCTCTGTTGATATTCCTGCCTTAAGCACTTTCTGCCCGTCCTCTGGAGAGGCGCTCCCTGACATATTAGCTCCCTCTCTAGCTGCACTTTGATGCCCCCACTTTCTCATACTCTGCCCTCAGGGCATGCAATTGTATGTCTGTACTCTCTCTTTCATGAAAGATGACTCCGCCACGGTGTCCTCCTGCTGTTCTCTGCCTCTCAATACTATTATGTATCCTGCTGATGTACTGCCTACTCTCTGCCTTGATGTTACCTGTTGATTTTTTTACCTCTCCATGCTGCTAATGTACCCTGTGGATGTACTGCCTTCTTTACCATAGAATGCAATGTGTACTGTTTGCTGTCCCACCCACTTGTACGTGGGCCTGTATGTTACCATGACTCTGTATCATGTTTCTCTGGTACTGTGGTACCACTTGTTTGTGGGCTTGTATGTTACTCTGACAATGTATTATGTTTCTCCTGTACTCTGTAATCTCCCAGGTCACACCTGAAAATAGGCACTTGTTGTCTAGTGTGCTTACCTGGTTAACAAAAACAAATAAATAAAATAACTTTAAGTCTAGTACTGGTTGTAGACCTCCTGTTTTTGTTTTAGAACTGCAAAAAAAATTGAGTATACTCCTCACTCTCTCTCTCTGTGCTGGTGGCACCTCCACTATTGCTGTGTTTTGTATCAGATCTGCTAGTACTTGGTGAATTTGTGACAGTTTTATTTTGTGTTTTGACACCGGAGATATGATTAGTCTGTGTTGTCTGGGGATCTCTGATAGTTCTATAGTGTATCCCTTTTTTACTATCTCTGGAACCAACTTGTCTTCCGTTGATTTTTCCCACGCTTTGGTGAACCACATTAAGTGTGCGCCTACTGGTACATTTCAGTAGTCTTAGCAGCAAGAGTAGTCATTGATTTGAATGAGTTTTGTGAGTGAAGTAGTTGGTGCCCCTGCCCCTCTTGGCTCCTCCTCTACCTCTGATCTTGTAGTTGTTGGTAAGTGGGTAGGAGGGATGGAAATTGTTTACCCTGTATCCATATTGACCTCTCCTCTTGTCACAAAATGAGGTCGGGTAGTGTCTATGTGTTGCAGGAAGGTGTGGGGATCTGTTGGATTGTTCTTCTCCTCCCAGGGTCTTGCCATCCTCTTTGCCTTTGAGGTACTTTTTGAGGCCTTCCCCTAAGTCGTAATGGCGCTTTGAAGGGTAGTTTATGCAGCAAGACTTTGAATTCATTGTCAGCATCCCAAAGTTTCATCCACAGTGATTTCCAAGCCTTCTTAACTAGTACTGCTTCTCTGATGTTAATGTTAAGTGAGTCCACTGCCATGTGTGCTAGATATTTTGTGGACAATATAGCATTTTCTAGCGTCTAGAGTATGGAGTTCAGTACTGCTGCCCACAACTCAAAAAGGACATTAACCTGGTGGAGAAGGTACAGAGGAGGGCTACAAAGATGATAGCTGGTCAGCAGGGCAAGGCATACGAGGAGAGGTTGAGGACACTGAACATGTACTCCCTGGAAGACAGGAGAGAGAGAGAGAGGGGACATGACTGGGACATTCAAGTACTTGAAAGGGATAAATAAGGTTGATAAGAAGAGTCTCTTTAAGCTGAATGGCAACCATATCACAAGGGGGCACAGTCTTAAGCTGGAGGGTGGGAGGTTTAGGAGGGAGGTCAGAAAGCACTTCTTCACAGAGATGGTGGTGGACAATTGGAATGCGCTGCCAGAAGAGGTCATATCATTGAAGACAGTGGGCAGCTTTAAGAGATGCTGGGATAGACATGGGGGAAGATAAGCATCATGGGTAAGGAGGATGGGAGGAGTGCGGAGGGAGGGTAGAGACATTAACTCAAGCTGTGGACCCTGCAATACAAGCAGACTTGATAGACCAAATGACCTTCTTCTGCTGGCTTTTTCACATGTTCGTATGTTCTATTTGTGCCTCTGTCAGTTTTGGGGTTTTCATTTTCAACACCTCCTATATTCAGGTTACCTGGGCTCTTTTGGCATTGATTGCTTTAGTTTCTGCCCTGGCCCTGAGGCCTGCCAGTTTAAAGTTTTTCTTCAGAATGTTCACCAGTTTCCTGTCTACTGGGTCTTTCAGTCCAGAAGCAGTTTTTTTTTGGGTAGCATGGTCTTTTTGTTCAGGGAAGTGCTCTGCGGATCCACTGTGGGAGGTGTGTACCACAATGCTAGCTTACCTGCCTGTACCGGGTACATCTTGCCCAATGACCATCTCTCAGTGATGCAGACAGGGTCAGCATACTCCCAATATTTGTCTACTTTTGTCAATGAACTCGTAGAGTGGAGAGACGCCTTTTTTTTGCTGAGGGATGCAGGGATAGAAGCAGCTTAGACTGTGTTGGAGGAGCTGGAATGTTGAACCCTACTGTGGCTATGATGTTGTGGACCAGTGCTGGTATTTGGTCAGGGAAGCACCATGTTTCTGTGAGTGTTTGAGTGTCTACTTCCATCTCTCCCTCATCCTCTGAGTCATTTCCAGAATCCAGTTGTGGAGTTTGATCTGGGGTTGGAGCCCTCCTGGGGCAGGGTTCACCAGAGTTTAGTTTAGTTTATTAATTTGTTAGAGCACTCTAACTCATTGTGAATGCAGGCGCTGTACAAATACATGAACAATATAAGCAAAAATTAAGATATACATAAAATGTAAACTAACAAAATAGGCTAAAAATAGTTAAAAGGAGGGAAAGGCCCTATTAAATAAAAAGATCTTTAGATCCCTCTTGAAGGCACTAACAGAGGGGTCCTCTCTGGGTAACTGATGCAGGGAATTGCATAGGATAGTCAAGGTGACCGAAAAGCCCAGGCACCAGATAACATCACATAAACCCTGGGAATCACTAGGAGGCCCTCCTCAGATGACCTGAGGGGATGGGAGGTATGGTAGGGCAGTAGGAGGTCTTGCAGGTAACTGGGCCCCAGATCATGCTGGACTTTATATGTCAGCAAACCAACCTAATGGGAAGCCAGTGCAGATAGTGCAGCATAGGCATAATATGACATGACCTTGAAAGGCCAGTTAACAGCCTAGCTGCCACATTCTCCACTAGCTGTAGGTGGCAAAGATCAGCCCCCGATAGCCCTAGGTAAAAAGCATTGAAGTAATCAAGCCATAATGTCACAAAGACATGGACTAGTGATGGAAGATCACCCAAGGGAATCAAATGAGGCTGGCAAATGGGGACTTTGTTAGAGAACTTACAGTGGAGGAACTGCTGGCAGGGAGTGACCACCACTCAATATGGCTCACATTGGATATGGGCAAGGAAGGAGTGGAATCTGGCACAAGAATGCTGGACTTCAGAAGGGCCAACTTTGGGAGGATGGGGAAAGTGCTAAAAGGGTACCTGGCCAGAATTCAATCTAGTATGGACACTAACCAGAGGTGGGAGCTCATAAAGCTGGGGATAGTGGAGGCAACCAAAACCTGCTGCAAAGCCCAGAGCAAGAAGGCTAGGGATAAGAAACCAATCTGGTTGAGCAAGGAGGTCATGGAAAAGGTAAGGAGGAAAACAGCTGCCTTTAGGAAGTACAAGAAAACAGGGAAGGGGGAGGACAGGGAGGAGTGCTTGACAGAATCGAAGGAGGTGACAAGGGCAGTAAGGGGAGCCAAAGCATCTATGGAACTCAGGCTGGCACAAGGCATTAAGAAGGGGGAGAAGGACTTCTTTAAGTACATCAGGGAAAAAAAGGAGCTGTAAGGACCACATAGTAAGGATTAGGAAGGGAGGGTTGGGTGGAAGTAGGGTGGGTACAAGGCAGAAGCACTAAATGAGTGCTTCTGCTCAGTATTTACTAAAGAGAAGAGGGGTGACACCCAAGGTGGGAGAAATGGCAGAAACGGGGGGGGGGAAGGGTGACAGATGGGGAAATCATGGAGAGCAGAGTTCGAGAGGGTTTGAAGGCACTGAGGGTGGACAAGGCACCAGACCCAGATGGCATCCACCACAGGGTACTGAAGGAGCTGTCAGAGGTCCTTTGGCAGACCTATTTAATGCCTCACTACATTCGGGGTGTGTACCTCAGGACTGGAGGATGGCTCATGTGGTGCTCCTCCACAAGAATAGCCCCAAGGATGAACCGGGAAACTACAGACCAGTGATCCTGACATCCATCGTAGGTAAGCTAATGGAGACTATCCTGAAGGAGAGGCTGGTGGCCCTCCTAGAGGCCAAAGGACTACAGGACAGCAGACAGCATGGCTTCATATGTGGCATATCCTGCCAAACCAACCTGGTCGAGTTCTATGACTGGGTAACTAGGCAACTGGACAGGGGCCATGCAGTGGATGTCCTGTATCTGGACTTCAGTAAGGCATTTGACCCGGTGCGCATGAAGGCTGGGAAGGAAGTTAGTAGGCACAGGGCGGGTGCAAGCTGGTGAGATGGGTAGGAACTGGCTTCAGGGAAAGCAATAGAGGTGGTGGTGGGTGGGGAGCTCTCACACCCAAGGGCAGTGACGAGTGGTGTTCCACAGGGCTCGTGTTGGGACCAGTGTTGTTTGAGATATTCATTGCAGACATATCATGGGACATCAAGAGCAAGATCAGTCTGTTTGCTGATGATACCAAGGTAGGTGCAGTGGTGGATGACCTAGGGGGATGGCAGGGGTTGCAGGATGATCTGGCAAAGCTTGAAACCTGGTCAGACACCTGGCGATTGGGGTTTAATGCCAAAAAGTGCAAGGTGCTGCATTTTGGGATGAAGAACCCAAGAAGGAGTTACCAGCTGGGGGGGAGTGCAGCTAGCCCAGACAGAGGAGGAGAAGGATCTGGGTGTGCTCATTACAGGGTCAATGAACAACTCAGCACAATGTAGGAAGGCAGTTGCAAAGGCCAACAAAATGCTGGGTTGTATTGCAAGGGGTATATCCTCGAGGAGGGAGGAAATGATTCTGCCACTGTATAGGTCATTAGTTAGACCACACCTGGAGTACTGCATGCAGTACTGGCGCCCGTATCTGAAGAGGGACATTAAGTTACTGGAGGGGGTGCAGTGCAGGATGACAAAGATGATCAAGGGGTTGGGGGACTTATCATACGAGAGGAGGTTGAAGGAGTTGAACATGTACTCACTGGAGGAGAGGAGGGACAGGAGTGACAAGATTGAAACCTTTAAATACATGGAAGGAATAAACAAGATGGGTACAGAGGGGCTGTTCAGAGTAAGGGAAGGGAGGGCCACCAGGGGCCATGATATGAGACTGGAGGGAGGAAGGTTCAGGAGGGAGATGAGGAGACACTTTTTTACAGAGAGGGTGGTGGCTGGGTGGAATGCGTTACCTGCAGAAGTGGTATCCAGTAGAACAGTGGACTGCTTCAAAAGCAGATGGGACAGGACAAGGGGAGGGTTAATGAAGGGGAAGGGTGGAAGGGAGGGGCAGCTGCAGAATAAGGGGTGCTAGCTGCTCATTTGAGCAGACTTGATAGACCTCTAGGCCTTTATCTGCTGGCAAATTTTGTATGTTCGTATGTTCGTAAATGTTTAATGTTAGCAATGTTTCTATGGTGATAAAAGACACTCTGGACCATGACTTGACAACTGAAATTCAAGTGTCAAGCTGCTATCCAGCACAACACCAAGATTTTTTACCTTAGAAGAGGTGAGAAGTTGGAAGTCTCCAAGCCTAAGTCCTGTGACTCGACCAGCCTGCACATCAACCCTGGGGCAACCAGGGTCCAACACCAGTACCTCTGTTTAATCTGGATGTAACTACAACCAATTGGCACTCATCAGTCTTGAATTTCAGCAAGGCATTGATTGAAATCCGGCTTCCGCTCTAACCACGGTACTGTTACTGCCTTAGCTAAAGTAACCGATGACTGTCTCTCTGCTATGGACTCAAAGAAGATCATGGGTGCTGTCTTCCTAGATCTCAGCAAAGCATTCAACACTGTAGACCATCCCCTAATAGAAAGCAGCCTTGCTAACATAGGTGCTACTCCTCAGACTATCCTGTTTTTTAGCAGTTACCTTTTGGGAAGGATGCAAAAAATCAAAGCCGGTAGCACGTTCTCCTCCCCTCTACCAATCACTAGGGGAGTCCAGAAGGCTCCATCTTAGGTCCCATCTTCTTCTCCCTGTACATAAATGACCTCGACTGTCATATATCAAAATCAAAACTCCACTTCTTCGCAGATGATACAGTTCTCTATACATCCGACACATCCCTATCTGAGGTTAGAGATGTCCTCCAAGCCAACTTTGCCCAGCTCGAATCCAACCTCATTAACACCAAACTTCTTCAAAACACTAAGAAAATCAAAGCTATGATTTTCTCCTCCAATACTTTGCCCTCCCTGCCTAAATACTCCATAGTTACCTCCCTAGGTGAGCCACTTTAACTCACCCTGAAATTTAAATATGTTGGATTCTGGCTAGACAGCAAGCTTGCCTTCACAGAACACTTGGATGACCTTTCTAGAAGTCTAAAAAATATGGTTAGGCTTCCTGTTCTGCAACAGGTCACTTTTCCCACTCAAAATCAGAACTAGACTTATACAGGCCACATTCCTCCCACTACTAGACTATGGGGACTTAATCTATACCTCTTCTTCAACCTCAAATCTAAATAAACTGGACATCCTCTGTCACCGTGCCCTGTGCTTCATCTCAAACTCCCCATTACAGACGCATCACTGCGACCTGTACTCAGCCGTAGGTTGGATGTCCCTCGCTACCAGACGTATTTTTCATGCTGGTACCTGGACCCTAAAGCTTTTACTTAAACTTCCTAGCTGTCTAACTTCCCTTATCCACACCTGCCACAGTACTTATGCAGTCAGGAAGTCAGACTTTATCTTCCAGAATGTCCCAAAGACACGCACCTCTTTTGGCAAGTGCGCCTTCTGAGTTACCCTCCCTGCGATCTGGAATCAGCTTCAACTGTCTTTAAAACTACCCAAACTAGTCTCTATTAGCCTCTTTAAAAAGCTATCTAATGAAAAATAAAAGACGTCTGAGGCTGCCACTACAGCTTACTCTTCTAGGACTCGTCAAGCCAATTGGCCCGTATAAACAGTTACAGCACTTTATGTAAGAGTGTGAAGACCTACTCCATGCGTTATGGAATAACACCTGAACACCAGTCTCACAAGTTTAGGATTAGAACTTGATTTCTGTAGTGTGCAATTACTGTATGTTATGTTAGTCTTGTTAGTATGTATACATCAGGACCTTCTTGTGAAAGCTTGTTCAATGTAGTTATTTTTCCTGCAATAAACTTGAACTTGAAAACTGAGACCGCATCCTGTTGTTTGGGCAGAAAAGACAGGCATAGCTAAGTATCATCAGCAGAGCAATGAAGACTCAGCCTGTACTATCTTATAATGTCTCCTAGTGGAAGCATGTGCACCGCAAATAATATGGGGGAGAAAAAGGAACCCTGTGGGACCCCAATTGCCAAGGGCAGTGGTCCAGAGTAAAAAGGCCCCAAGACCACCCTTGGCATCCTACCAGTGAGGAAAGAATGGAACCAGTTGAGGACCACACCAGAATGTCCACAACAAATCTACAGAAAGGAGTAGGTGTAGTAGGGTTGGGTATCAGTTCAGCTGGGCTAGGTAGGCATGGGATAGTCAGCTCAGCTAGCTTCCTAGTATAGCTGACATTATTTGTTGTAGTGCTTGTATAAATTTTTGGTTTTGTAGCAATATGGTGGCTGTGTCCTGTTCTGGTCTGGCACTGGGGTATTGTTGGTGGGTGCAATGGGCTGGGATGATTTAGTTCTTCTGCTGGGCCCCTCCTCCTCAGCATTCTTTTCTCCAGTTAAATAAGGGGAATCCTCAACACAGAAGGCACATAGAAGTTCTAGTTAACCCTGAAGAATGGAAACATTGCAGTGTTTTCAGTACTTCGTTTTTTCCCATGTTGTCCTGTAGGAAGAGAGGGGACAAATAGAAGCAGTATATGTAAAAAGGGGCTTGGGCTTTGAGAGCTCGAATGAACTCTGAATTGAAAATAAACTTCATAAATCAGAAGTGATAGAAATCTCACAGTATCAGTGTATTGGAGTGAGGGGAGTGTGACCCTTAAAGGCCCGGGATGTGAGTTCCATAACCCTCATAGGCATACGAGTAATAGAGCATGGGGTGTTTTGCCCTTTAAGGCCAACTTAGAGGCTACTGGGTGAGATCCTTATCTAAAATGGCTACCAGAAGTATGGGGATCGAGAGATAGGGAGTGAAAATGGGGCTGGTAGATGGACACAAGGGAGAAGATGGTCTCATTTCATCCCATTGAATACTAGACAGGGTTCAGAGTGAATTATTTTTTGGTTCAAATTTGCTTTAGAGAGAAACACTTCATGAGTAGATGTCCGGGTACAAGGTTTTCCATGAGCTAGATGTCCAATAGAGGAATGGACATGAATGAAAATCAGGGAGGTATTGCACATGCAATGAGTCACTGTACTGAGCCGTGAGTAAGATGGTGGCCTGGAGGAAAAATGATTGCATAAGGACAAAGAAGCAGTGCACATATGTGAAGATGGCAAAGCTAGGTCACAGTGGTGTATTTTAAAGGCAAAGGGTATGGGAAGAGGCATGCCAAAAAATGGGCTGCAGCAGTGGGGTTAAATATGAACACTGGGGGAAGGGGCCAAGCGCCATCTTAGTGGAGACTGCTGCATCCATGGACTCCCAGATACGTGGTTCAATTTTACAAGATGATGATAGCACAGCTGGTGAGTTACACATTTTTTATCAATGTACTACAGTTAGTTTGGTGCTAGTCCTGGAACCACTAGCAGGGGATCCAGAACGTCTCTGTATGTGATCCAAAATGTTGAGTGGCATGATACAGAATAGGTTAATTCTGGAACCACTAGCTGGGACTCCAGGATGCCACAGCTTTAAAGGAGAATATAGTGATTTGATCATGCTATTAAGTGGATGACCTTAGAACTGTTAGAGGGGGTTCCAGGACAAACAGACTGAATCAGAGGTTGGAGGCTGGAGAAAAAGAACTGTTCATAGCTGGAGTGTAGCACTGGGAGCAAAAGACATAGCAGAGTATTGAGGTGAGATAAGGCTCGAATACTTACACACATTGCCTCCACCATGCTACTAGCTGTCTTTTATTTAAAGGAGATTATTTACAGAGATTATATATAGTTATAGATATAATTAAAAGCTGTCAGTTCCCTTATCTTGGATATTTTCGGAGTATTGTATGCTAGTAAATCTGGCCCAAAGCAAAGTTGCAGTCAGGAGCTGATATGGCGTACTGTAACCTTTTCAGATGCACATTTAAAACTGATCCAGTCTGAGTAGGTTCCTAGGGAGAAAGGGTTGAACTTCTTAAAAGTAACATGTGCATCAAGCAACCTATCAGATGAACACAACCTAAGATGTGATGACTGTTGAGTGTCTCAGAGATTATTTCCCCACAATAAACCTTTGCACATTTATCCTACAATGCAGTATCAGTGTCTGCGAGCTGGCTGTGATTCATCATACTGTAGCTTCCATTACTGCTTTTAATGTCAGACGTGGAGCCCCACCACACACCCTTCGCTGCCTGTTTTTTGTATCTGTCAAAACAAATATGCCACAGTTGTTTAACATTTTTCCAAAGTGCAGTGCAGTCACTGCTTAATTCTAAGATCCTTCTCTTGGTCTAACAGGACCTAATAAACAAATATGGACAGTCGGGAACTCACCACCTCTAAATTGAAAGTGAACACTTGGTTCCATTAAAATTGAGACATACTTTGTTAAAAGGTGCAAAAAAAGTAACAGCATTTCTGATACACCGGATGCATTTCTGACATCCAAATGTCCTTTCTCAGAAATGTTGTTACTTTTTTGTACCTATTAATAAAGGGCATCTCAATTTTAATGGAGCCAAGTGTTCACTTTTAATTTAGAGTTGGCGTGAGCCCGACTGTCCATTTGCATTACTTTGAATTTTTGTCTGGAGCACCACCAGCCTTGAGTGGCTTCTTTCTTGTTTGCATTCATACAGTACCTCAAGTGCAATCACTGGAGTGATTACTGTGTCTCCTTCCCAAACCTACAATACACCCCCCCGAACAACAGTACTTAAAGCATCCCTTCTGATTGAAGTGACTGACTTCTACCCAAAGCTTTGAAGGAGCTTTGTAATCATACAAATAGTTTTGAGGATGCAGAATCTGGGCATCCCAAGTATACAAGGTGGAAGAGTCAGCTTCAACTGCTATGATTCCACCCTCTCACCTTATTTATCTCCTCCACGTTGAAAGGTCAGTTCAAATTCCTCCAAAGCAATCTGAGTGATGGGCAGATAGCATGACTACTCTCACACCCTGCATAGCTCCTCCCATTACAGTACTCCCTATGATAAATAGGCAGCACCATTCAATGAGAGACACAGTCATTTCCAATACGACAGCATCTTTCAGAATACTTGATGTTCCTACCATTGGCCAATAACAACATCCTTGGGCTTATTATGTAATCTCAATTCCCTGGCACAGAACATGACACTTGTCTCTGCTATGCTATGACACCAGTACAATTATTTTATTTTAACTTTTGTTCTGGATAAATCACATTAAACTATACACAGCTCATTTCCAGGTGTGCTGGGAGAGAAGACAACATGATTAAAAGAACAAAATAATAAAGTTCAGAAATGTAATCATCAAACTGTAAAGTAAAGAAGTAAATTTTAGATTTTTTGCATACTAGTAAAGAACAGATGCAAAATACAGCTACAAAATTAGCAAACAAAATGAATAAGATAAATAAAAAAATGGGTGGGGTTGTCAGCTACAGGCAAGGATGAAGCAGATACAAGAAGATCTCATCAGTTTCCTAACTTGACTCTTGAAAGACAGTCATGATGCAGAAGTCAGAGCCTGAGATGGGAGGCAATTCTACATGAAGCATGTCTCTGGGAGAGTGCAGACTGCCTTACAAACAAGAAAGGGCCTAGGCATCAGAATGAGTAGGAGTCTGAGTGATAGAGGGTGAAGGAAAATTATTTTATTTATTTATTTGAAAAATGTTTCACCAGGAAAGTCAACATGAGCTGTAAACAGCTCGTTTCCAGAAGTGTCCTTTGGGGGGACAGGAGTTGGGAGAACAAGCAAACACATAGCAATACAAGTACAATTTCTAAAACAAAACAGTGTAGTACATTGCACAATAAACCAGATCAAATAGCCTGGGTAACCAAAACCATATTCGGAAAGAGAGGATTTAGCACAAGGAGGAAGGAGGAACACAGTGTGATTTAATCATACTTATTCAAGTTTGTCATGCAGGAAACTGTAACATTGTAATTACACATTGATTTGTTCTGGTGCATAGGGCTGTAATTGCTGATGTGGGAAGAGATGCTGGCAGTGGGCAGGTCATATAGTAAAATGGAAAATATTGTGGGGCCTGGAACTGTGACTTCTTTGTCAGCTAGGAGAGGGGAGAGTTGGAGCTTCTTAGGCAAAATATATTGACCACATTTATAGTAAACACTATAAATAATAACTGAACCAGGACAGGAGATAGGCCACTCTGACTCCATCCTCTGGCTAAATTACATAGGAGTACATTGAAACTGTTGTTCTAAAGCATTTTGTAAACTAAAACTGCTATCTTTTAAAACTATTTCAGCTATATATTCATTAATACAAGGCCTCAGAAACACATCTCATATAAAGTGTGTAATTACTAAAGAGGAAACCTTTCTTTCTGCTTTCTTTGTCTTATTTTGGGATTTTCATAGTGACCTCAATATACAGTACCTGAATAGTGAAGGCATCAGCTCTTACCACAAAGCTAAGGGTCAGCCTATTCCTACAATTTACCTGAACCTCCTTCCATGTATACCTCCATAGCTGGATGGTTCTATGTTGCACAACATACCATTTCTTATATGCATTTTAGTAAATGTGATTCCTAATTATTATTTGTTATATTTTTAGTTAATAAAAAATTTGTAGATGATCCTTTGTAAACCCTTAACATTTTCTTATCTCTTTTGCTTTTTAGTACCACCACCATCACCCTCAACAACAACAGTAACTACTGCTACTATAAAACCAAGCACTCCAACAGGTAGGATTGCAAAATAAACTATTTAAAGGGTACTGTCCTGACACAGAGCAAGTCCTGTTCTGCCGGGTGCAGCTTGCAGCAGATCATGGGTTGCCACTGTGTGGCACTGTTATCAGAACAAAAGGGTTTTTTCCTTTTGATCTGAATTGACTGCTGCTACACCCGTGCCTGTGTTTGCTGAAGGATCCAATTGCAGAATGAGTCATGTGCATGTTGGGACTGTGTGATACATTCGGTTACATCTCCTACAGCATGGTATCTTTAGCCTGAGTAAATCATTTATTACTGTGTCTTGAAGAACTGAGGACTATAAGTCAGTAAACAGTCTGAAATAGGGATAGGACAGGCATATGACTTAATCAGAAGTGGGATTGTGGAAACTAAGGGGCGAGATGGCCAGAGGAGTCAGATCAGTGAAGTGAGAGGGATAGGGTGGCCTGACTGAATGTGAATGAGTCAGTAGCCCTTTTTGTTTTTTGCTGTAACGTCTAGGAATCTATAAGTATGTAGCGCTGGTCTTCATTGGAGGGGGTTGCCTCACAGGGGAGTGAGTCCACTGGACTACCAGTGAGATGGGAGCTTTGCCTGGTTGGATACTGCAGAGGCAGTGGACTGTGCTATTCTTTTTGTTTTCATTCATACCTGAAGAAAGAAACTGCTTACACTGTCTGCCCAGACATTTGTACGTTGTGAATAATGGCTGACATTTCCTGTGCTTTGTTATATCTGTAGCATGTATACCTCCATAGCTGGATGGTTCTATGTTGCACAGCATGACATTTATCAGATGCATTTTTAGTAAATATGATTCCTACTTTTTATATATTTTAGTTAATAAAATAATTTGTAGATGATCCTTTGCAAACCTTTAACTTTTTCTGATCTCTTTTACTTTTTAGTAACAACAACAACAATACCCTCAACAACAACAGTATTTACTACAACTGTAAAAACAAGCACTACAACAGGTAGGATTGCAGAAGAAACTATTTAAAAGGTACTGTCCTGACACACAGCAAGTCCTGTTCTGCTGGATGCAGCTTGTAGCATATCATGGGTTGCCACTGTGTGGCACTGTTAGCAGAACAAAAAAGGTTTTTCCTTTCCTTTTGATCTGTGAATTGATTGCTGCTGTATGTGTGCCAGCGTTTGGTGAAGGACCAAATTACAGAACAGGTAATGTGCATGTTGGGACTGTGTAACAGATTCTGTTAAATCTCCAACAGCATGAGAGAATCATTTATTACTGTGCCTTGAAGAACCAATGAGTATAAACAAAAGGATTCACTATGAAATCCCAACTGTAAGTCTCCCGGACTCCTTAAGCCCGAGTTCAGAAGACTGACTGTTGGAAGACTGACAGGATCTTAGGGCAATGTGGGGTGCAAGCTCCATAACTAAAAGTAACCAGCTCCGATGGGGAGCAGAGCTCGGGGTAGGTTTAAAAGTCATGGGAGCAACAACAGTGCAAACAGAAATGTTGCCCTCCCAGGAACAGAAACATGGTCGAGAGCACCCTGCTGGCTGAGCTGCTAGTGGTGTCCAACTAGGGGTAAGTAGCAGTTCATCACATCCACTGCCTTACCCCTGTTGAAACCAGCTTCCCTTCTTTCAGGCGGGTGTGTGTCAGGCTGCTGAACTCGGGATCCTGAGTGTTTTGATTCCAGGTGTCACCATTAGGTAGTTCTCTCTAACGGGAGTACATCTAAAAGCAAGAAAACTAAGTTAGGAGAATGTTTTATGATGAAACTACTGTACAATGTATTTTATCACTCCATATGACAGAAATGGGCTTACTGAATGTGTGTGTCTGACTGTATGATGGGCTGAATCTACTGTAGTAATGTATCTTTAGTAAGATTTAATCATTTATTTACTCTTACCTGAAACACCAACAACTATGAAAAAAGTGCATCTTCTAGCATGAAAACTGAGATAAGAGAATGTTGAATGATGAATATATAATGTATTATAATTACTGAGGACCCCAAATATCAACCGGATTACCAGTCTCTTCAAAGGCTGTAATAATCAGATTTGGGGTTATTATGCTCACAAAAGCCATAATAATCTGAAATCTGGTTATTACAGCATTTCAGACCACTTTCACTTTCCCCACAGACTGTAGCATGACCGAGCGGTTCAGTATTCTAACAAAATTGTACACATTTTCCACAAAACAGTAGTATTTACTATAAGAAACATGTAAAGCTTTTTCTTGTACAGTACCTTCATTTGTTTATTTTCCTGAGCCACTGAGTGTAAAGCGAGGAGAGTGAGTGACTCGGTGGCTTCAGAAGACTCAATGCAAGCATTAGCGAGTGTTGCTGTAGCAACACTCACTAACGCATGCGTCAAATCTTTTGAAACAGTCAAGTCACTCATTTTCCTCACTCTACACTCAGTGCATCCTTCTCAGGAAAAATGCACAAACAAAGGTACAGCAAAAAGCTTTAAATGTTTATTACCAATACTGCTGTTTTGTGGAAAATGTGTACAACTTTGTTTAGAAAACTGAAACGCTTGGTCATGCTACAGTATGCGGGGGAAAGTGCAGGCAACTCAAAAGGAAAGAAATCCAGGCACCAGCAATTATAACAAAATAAAAAATAGGCAAGTGTGTATTTATGAATTTATTTTGCACACCCTCGGTGTTTGATGACTACATAAATCTCTTGAGCTTCACTCTCAAAGTTTATGGGTCATCAAACACCTTGGGAGTGCAAAAGAAAATCCATCATACACACTTGCCTATCCATTATTCTTTATTTATCACTCATAGAGCACAACACCTTTCAGCCAGGATATTCAAAGATCTTGGTTTGCATTCAGAAATTGTTTGCTCCAGGAGCAAAATAGTGTCCGGAGCAAACTACTGGTATATTGGAAGATGCCCAAAGCACACAGTGAGCAATAATGACATGTTGTAATACACTGTCCAAATGAGCTGGACACTATCCTGATTGCTACCTCAAACCGCATCTCAACACTGGCCACGTGAGGTCTGTATGGGGCTGACAGGAACAAAAGAACAGTTAAGGCAAATGGTAATTTCATCTGTGGAGCAATCTGACATATTCCTGCATCTCCATACAGATTACCCCAAACCACAGACAAGGTGCTGGGGGGTCAGGCCAGGAGCAAAACCAATTACACCCACACCCCTCCCTGATCAGCAATACATTATTGCAGCCCCAGTCCCTGGCTATCTTGCGGGCCACACAATTTCTTGTCCAGTGTAGTAATCCAATGCCTTGGCTGTCTAGTGCTTCCCCAGCCCCCAGTCACCTCTCTGGCTTAGTTATCCATCAACTGACTATCTAGTTGTCCACCAGCTCTGGACAGCCCATCCTGTATACTGTGTACCTTCTAATTTCACCAACATTAATGCACCAACTTTTTGCGGATAATAGAGGGTGGCAGAAAACAGAGGTGTAATAGTTTGCAAAGGTACAGTTTTTGAAAATCAAGCAGAGATTTCGTGCTCTGTCAGTGACACCTGAAAAGCCACATAGCTATGAAGTCAAGTCTATGTTCCCAGCAGAGAAAGTCTAAAATACGACTCAGATCAGATTGACAGAATGTTTACCTGCTCAAAAAGCTGTCTTAGTGCAGCTAAGGAATTAATAAATAGTTCTTAGGAAGAAAGAGTATGGGGGTACAGGTACACTTACCACCTTCTTCCCTTTTTAAAAAGTTAGTTGACAGCTCAAGTTCTGATACATAGAAACATAGAAGCATAGATGTTGATGGCAGATAAGGACCGCAATGCCCATCCAGTCTGCCCATTTCTTTTCCTACCTTAGGGATGTGCCATTGGCCTTTGCTCTGTCAATGGCCTGTCTATTCATACTCATCTGCATTGCTCCCTTATGCCTATCCCATGCCTGTTTGAAGCCCTGCACTCTATTCACATCCACCACTTCCTGAGGTAGGCCGTTCCATGCATCCACCACCCTTTCTGTGACAAAGAACTTCCTCACATTACCCCTTAATTGGCCTCCCTCTAATCTCATGCTGTGTCCACTTATCCTGCTATTTTTCTTATACTGAAACATGTTAGACTCTTTCACCTTGTTAATGCCCGTAAGGTGTTTGAATGTTTCAATTGTATCATCTCTCTCCCTCCTTTGTTCTAGGGTATACATATTGACCTTGGTGTTAGAGCTGATGATACAGACCTTGATTGCAGCACTCTTCATTGTCTTCCCCATTCCATTTTATGTTGGGAAATTCTTAAGATTTCAGAGACAATGCTTTAATTAGAAACAATTGGATATGTGCTCAGAAAGTAGTGGGAAAGTTAATAAATCTTCAATGGCTTCAATGGTACCTGCATACCCTTTCTTCTTAAGAACTACTTATTAATTCCTTAGCTGCACTGAGACAGCTTTTTGAGTGGCTAAGCATTCTGTCAATCTGATCTGAGTCATATTTTGGAATTTCTCTGCTGGGAGCAGAGACTTGATTTCATAGCTATGTGGCTTTTCAAGTGTCACTGGCAGAGCACGAAAACTTGCTTCAGTGCAAGGTTTGGGCTGAGTTAACTGTACGAGGCAAATATGGTCTTCATTTTTTTTCTTCTGGCCACACTTCTGCAGCAGAATCCACAGAGACCTGTTAGATCCTAGATCCCCACCATTAAATGCCATTTAATGCCATCCAGCAGTACAGGACCGATATCCAGCCTCTGAAACTAGGCTGGACCAAGCTCTCACATGCTATTCTGCTCTGACTGTGACTAGTCCTGACAATGTGCTGTAATGAAAACTCCATTACCTTGGAAAAGTGATGTCAGACTCGCTGCTGATTCAGTCTTTCCATTCTCTCCCACATCAAACACTCAGTTGCTCTTGGATAACTAAACTGAACTCATTGCATAGCAAATGGTATGTTCCAAAAGAATTCAAGCTGCCAGGTAAAATGATGAATAAATGTTCTGTTTTTTTAAGATGAAATCACACTGCACTGTAAGGGTGGTGGTTGATCGAAGGGCAGATAATCGGGAGTGCAATGTAGTAACCCCATGCCCTGCCTAGTGGTCCTCTCACCCACTCATTTGCTGAGCTCTATACTGAATACAGATGTAAAATTCCCCCTGCTTCCCCCCTCTAGCTGAGAACACTGCATCAGCATAGTCCTCCCCTGATCACCCTACCAAAGAAAGCATCCTAACCCCCTGGTAGTCCAATGGACTCCTCCTCAATTGAGCTATGAAGCATACCTCCATGACATCTGACACTTTTCCACCCCCCACAGTCACACCTAGTCACTGTTTGCCTCACACAGCCAATACATGCATGCAGACAGGATGCTGAGATTTAAAGGGAGAATGATAAACAGTAGAATCACATAGGCTATCCTTGCACTGTACAGGTCACTAGTGAGATCATATTTGGAGTAGTGTGCAAGATATTGGAGTCCACACATGAGGAAAGTGTGATGAATTGGAAGAAGTACACTGAAAGGTAGCCAGGATGGTCCAGACACTTGGGTGCAGCTCATACAGGGAAAGACTGCTGGACTTGGACATGTGCACCCTTGAGAACCAATGGGAAATGGACAACATGATAGAAACATTCAGTTACCTGCACAGGATAAACAGGGCAAGACCTGAGGATGTTTTTTTTCTTGAGCTCAAATACAGTACAAGACCAAAAGGGAACTCACTTAAACTACCACCAATACCACCAAAACTGGATCCATGACAGTTCAAAGTTTATGTAGTAGGTCATGGCTATGCAAATATAAACAACTCAAATGTACAGACCTAAACATCAAGAAGTTTCTGAATTAGTTCTCAGGTAAACAAACATTCATGTCCAAGGAAATATAAGGCAATGTAGGCTGCAATAAAATTTTTATGTCTGTGGGCGTAGCCTACAGACGTTTTGCCTTCAGTTGCTTCAATACAGTCGGCCATGGCATGTTTCTGTTGGACTTTTAGAAGTATCCTTCTGAACATCCAACAGAGCTGGGAACACTTCAACATGGTTGGCTGCTATGAAGTAACAGCCGCACTATTTCAGCTGTTACTTCCGCATTCTGGTACAAGAACTGCACATGTGTGCCTCGCATGCATAAGCAGAAAGCAAAACAGAATGCCCGCAACAAATAACAGAGGACATGGATTTCAACTAAGGAGGGATTGCTTTAAAAAATAGACAGAGACAGAGACAGCACTGGTTTTCCCAAAGAGTGGTGATGAAATGGAATGCACTACCGTCTATGGTGGTGTCTAGCAGTAGCATGCATAATTTCAGAAATGCTTTGGATAAATATCATGGAAACATCTGTTTCCAGTTTAGTGTATAAACAGGAGCAGGACTTACATGGCTAATGCTAACTGAACTAGTTAGCTATGCTATGAACCTAAGAACCATATATGCATGAGCGAGTGCCACACATGTGCAGTTGCATCGCTGTTGCCATCTTGCACATGGCAAATAGCAGTGCTCACTCTCTGGAGCTTTGCAAGCTTGCCACAGCCATATCTGCTCTGGCTAGAATTTGTTTTTGTTTTAACTAACTATTACAGTTCAGTTTGACAAAGCTTAGACTGTCTTCAGCAAATGAGCTAACCTTTTTGAAGTCAATCTGAGCACAAAACCATTGAAGATTTATTAACTTTCCCACTGCTGTCTGAGCACATATCCAATTGTTTCTAATTAAAGCATTATCTCTGAAATCCTAAGGATTTCCCAACATAAAATGGAATGGGGAAGACAATGAAGAGTGCTGCAAAAAGCACCAAATCCCTATAGTTAAGTTGTTCATTAGCCTTCTTTGTGTGTTTGCTGTACTTTTATACGTGTGTGTTATTAGGGTTATAACTCATTAGTTGCTTTGCACTTGTCTTTGGGTTACTTTAAAACTGCTTTTCATAGTTCTAACATGCTGTAATGTGCTTTACAAGTCAAGTGCTTGGGTTCACACTGGCATTAGGAGGCAGTTATAGAGGTGGTGAATATAGTTAACTTCTTTCCATATGCCCAGCTTTCCAATCACAGTTGTACGTTCCTTGTTACAATTGTAAAGTTGTGAAATTTTCCTTCTGTATAACATGGGATGCATGAAGCTGAGCTGTTAATTGGTCAAACACCATCAGGTGATCATGGATTAAATTTCCTTTTTAATCCACTGTTAGGTGGCCAAGATTACTTCCAACAAGCCAAAAATTGTGATTATCCCAATAAAAGCATATTCCTACCTTCACAACGTATTGGAGTATATGAATAGAGTCTTGTTTATTTAAAATGTACTGACCAAAATACTTTTATACTTTTTCTTTTTTAGTGTTCAAAAGTCAAGAATGCAGAGTAACACAGTCCCTTTCCTACAGTACTCATGAGTGTAGGAACATGTTAGAACATCTGTTTTACTTGCTTTTTACCAAGTATGAGAATACATTTTTTCCATGAGTTGCAAGCACTGCATCATGGGTATGTGAGCTACTGTTTAGAAGTTTATTTCTCGGAGAATGACAGAGCTATTGCATTGCCCATATTATTTACATACCCATGATGTAGTGCTTGCAAGTCTTTGAAGGTAATGTATTCTCATACATGGTAAAAAGCAAGTTAAACAGATGTTCTAATGTGTTTTAGTGATTACTTCAGGAAAGGAACTGTGTTACTTTGCTCTCCTGTATTCTGAACACTAAAAGGGAGTATTAAAGTATTCATGTCACTACAGTATAAAAAATATAATACTCTACTCATATACTCCAGGAAGAAAGTGAATGTTAGAAAAAATGTTATATAGTTATTCTGCTATTAAATAAACATATAACAGATTTTCCAAGCTTGCCAGTGCACAGTTGTGTTTCACTTTGTTTACATGTATTAGCACTAATGTGTCTGCAATGCATTTGCAGTTTACAGAAACATGTTATTTGACCATAAAATATTTGTCTGCAGTTTACACTTGGAACTATTTTTTTCAGATGGAAGGATACACAATAAAAATGGTCTTTTCCAGACTTAAAATAACCTTTTGAGCATTGTGTTCTTCATGAAACCCATGTTATAAGTGCAATAACCAACTCCAGGGTGTGGGGTTATAGACATTTAATCCATGCCTAGGGTGCTGTGAGGATATAGCCTGTGGCTTCATGCCTCACAACACACCCCATGCACAGATTAAATGCATATAACCCCACATCCTGCCGTAGGTTATTACTAAAGTATATGGAATTCACTTACCACATTCACAACTAAATTGCTGTTGCAAACAACACATCGTGACAGTTATGCTATACATTTTTGGGACTGAAAATGGGGCTCTATATTTCATAGCAACAGTAATCTGTGGAGGAAAGAGACCTATAGACTCCTCTTCATAAACTTACCATAACACATATACTGTTCCACATGTATTAATTTATAGGGATTTCCTACCCCCACTTCCATCCATTGTGTCCTTTAATGACCTTGGTAATTTGTCAGGATTGTCTATAAGAACTGTACTTTCTTCAAATCCACTGTTGTAATGTACTAGTGGACCACCCTCTAGATTTACCTCCCTCTGGGATGAGACATGCCTCCTAATGTCTCACTCATTTCAGCTGCCTCTGAGCTCCAGTGCATGGCCATGCTAGAGAGCATCTCCATCTATTCAGTGTGCCCATTGCCCTCGAGTAAGAAGAAGACTAAAAGTAACTTGCTTTTATTTATCTGTTCTATTTGTCTGTTACTTGATTGTCATCCCTGGCATACAGTGACCCCCCATGTCTCAAATAAGAGAATTAACTTGGAAGGGAGTTGCTGACAGTCACAAAGGAGGAAAGGGACATGGGAGTTATTATTTCAGATGACCTGAAAATGTCGAAGCAGAGTGCTAAGGCAGCTGGGAGAGCCAGTGTGACATGTTTTGCTGCATAGGCAGTGGTATCAAAAGTAGAAAGATGGAGGTAATGATACTATTATATAAAAAACATGGTCAGGCCTCACTTGGACTACTGAGTGCAGTTCTGGAGGCCACACCTTTGTAAGGACATTAACTAGCTGGAGATGGTCCAGAGAAGGGTGACTAAGATGGTAGAGGGCTTCCAACACAAAACTTATGAGAAGAGATTAAAGGATCTTGATATGTACTCACTGGAAGAGATGAGGGAAAGAGAGGACATGATAAAAACATTTAAGTACCACAAGGGTATAAACAAGGTGCAGGGGGGAGACATTTTCCAATATAGGAAGAGCACAAGAATGAGGGGTCATGACATGAAATTGGAAGGTGGGTGGTTAAGAGGAAGTGTGAGGAAGTTCTTCTTCACAGAGAGGCTGATGGATGAATTGAATGGTCTGCCTTTGTAGGTGGTGGCAGCGAGTACTGTAGATGGATTCAAGCATGCTTGGGACAGGCATAGGGCAACCATAGAGGTACAGCAGCGGGTGGGAAAGAAACAGCAATACACTACAATGGCTTATGGGCAGAGTAGATGGGCCAGGGGTCCTTTTCTGCTGGCAATTTTTATGCTTCTATGTTAACTTGTCAACAACCTCTGCCAAGACCTCCCCCAAAATAATAACTAGCACAGCCCTGCATGAATGTCCTTGGACAACACCATTAACTCATAACTCAAACTGCTAACTTAAACTGCTGCTACATTTTTGTAGGTCTGCAGTCCGTAGTATTAATTGAATCAACAAACAGTTTGATAAGCATGTAAAATTGCTGTGGTCTTACATTGATTTAAATATCTACAGTAAATCACAGAGTGAAGGAACTGTCCTTTTCCAAGTCATTAATCTGCTTTGTGCTATGGATATCTGATGCACTTGCAATAGGATGGGTGGGTAGGTAACTCCGTAACGCTTGCATTCTGCTCATCTGCATTTAGTTACATAGTAAGTAACAAACAATCTGGAATGACTTAAGGGACTTGGGGTCAACAGTGTCCATTCTCCAGCTGTACAGAATGGACTAAAATCAATTTGTCCAATACACACATTAGAGCTTATAATCCAGAATGTTACTTGTGACACCAATGAACTTTTGTTTATTAACTCTAAAATATGTTAATTTATTTATTTATTTAGTGACTTTGGTAACCGGGTCAGTGCACTGATCCTAGGGACCGTTTTCAGGCATGACCCAGGCCACATACAGTGGCACAGAGTAAAACACAAACAATGCATAGACAGTCTGACAAATAAAATGTTACAATAGTACACAAGATATAAGGTAGCAAAATACATAAATCCACATGCTACGATGTGATATAGTACATAAATTCATTGTGCATATACATAAAGATATATATATATATATATATCTGAAATTGATATACAGCAAGTTGCATAGGAGATAATCAATGTTCCTCTGGAGAGGCAAGAAAAGGATAAAGTGGGCTATTAGAGGGACAGAGAGGGGAAGGAGTGTGAGAGGAAGGGGAATTGGAGGATTTACAAAGGGAGTTGCATAGACAAGAAGCTCTTGCTGTAAGGACAGTTGGGAAATGAAGAACTACCCAGGAAAGCAGTGGCAGCAGGAAGTCTCCAGGAGCCAATCTTCGAGGCAAGATTTGAACTGGCAGTGGGTATGAATGGAGCAGAGCTCAGCAGGCAGTTTATTCCACAGCATAGGGGCTACCACTGACAAGGCTCTACTGCCCATATTGGTAGATATCCTGGGAACATTCAGAGGAGTAATGCTGTTTGAGCAGAGGCTGCAGTGTAAAGTTTGGACCTTGAGGAGGGCTGCAAGGGGAGATTCCTGGCCAGTACGGATGGCAGTATCCAACATACAGCAAAAAGCAAGGTTGAAGTGGTCTTTTAGCAGAAGCCATCCTAGAGAATTGTAAAGGACACAGTGGTGTGTAGTGAAAGTGGCCAGCAAGGTGAAACGACAGGCACTGTTGTAGGCAGAAGAGAACTGATGGGGATGTGTGTGGGGAATTTGAATTACATTCTCTTTTTCTTGTCCTTGGCCTGAGGGACATAAATTGTTTAACCTCCTCAAAGAATAGAGTTGTGGACTTTCAAAAAGTAGCTGTTTATTTATATATAAACAAATAGCCAGGGCTGGTTACACACACCCTGCAGGGCAGTGGCCCATGTGAACAAAAGTGGGGCCTATTGAAATCACATAACCAGATCAAATCAGATCTTCCAAGAATCAGTCTTCTACATAGATTCCCACTGGTGGGTCAGAGCTGAAGGCTCTAAGACCCTGTCACAGCCAGAACTTGTCTGACTGGGGATGTGATGCAAGAAGACCTCTCACGTGCACATCATTGCATGTGCCCATTGGTAAACAGCAGCACCAGCCTACAACTATCTCATTTCTTTTTTCCTCACTGTCCAGTGCCCAGCAGCATCACTGTTTTTCATGTTGGGGCCAGAACTTATACTAAAACACATTGTAATGGTCACTGGTCCCAGATGACTTGCCACCCTGATGTCTGTAACACCGTCCCCGTTAGTAAGCACTAGGTCCAGTATTGCCACACATGAAATGGGTTCACTGACAGGCTGCATGAGGAATGCCCCCTCCAAGGAGTCCAGGATGACTGTACTTCCAGCTGATGCTGCAGCACGGAGGCTCCACTTTACATCTGTGAGGTTAAAGTGCCCCATTAGCACCACCACCTCCACTTCTTAGCCATTTTGCCTATGTTTTCCAACATTTCTTTGTCTAAGTTCTTCCCTGTGTTGGAGGCCTGTATAATATTCCTATCGGAATGGCAGCAGCATTTCTTGACTCGAAGTTGACACACAATACCTAAACCTCTTCCCCTGAATTCCATGTACCTGCATTACTTTCATGTTCTCCTGACCATAAAGCACCCCTACCCCACCTTTCCTTCTTACTCTACCTTGTCTCTTTTAAAGATCATGTATCCGTGTATGACCATTTCCCAGTCATGTTTGTCAGTACACCATGTTTTGGTGATGGTCATAATATCCATTTCCCAGTCATGGTTGTCAGTGCACCATGTTTTGGTGATGGCCACAATATCCAGGTCTGCCTCAGACATGGGGCTCCCAGGTCTGGTATTTTATTTTCCAGATTTCTAGCATGGCTGTCCAGATTGTGTTAGTCCTCCTCTTGTCCTGACTCACTTTTTCTAGCTGTTTCCCTGTTCTTTCCTTTTTATATTGTCTGCTCCTCTTTTGCTAATTCCCTTGTTACCCTGATTGTTTTGCATTCTAGGGGGAATCTTTTCTGTTGGGATTTCTCTACCCTCTGTCACAGTCTGTGAGGGAAATAGCCTTCCAGTGGAGATAGTGGGAGCAAAAACAGTGATGGGATTCCAAAAATCTTTGGATAGGTACAAAGGGAAACATAAGGGATAGGAAAGGGGTGGAAAAGAAAGTGTCATAGACCTAGAATGGTCTACAGCAAAAGCAATCACAATGTAAAAGGGCTGACTGGATGGGCCAAGTAGCCCTTATCTGCTGTCAGTTTCTTTGTTTCTAGGTATGCTTTTATGGAACTTCGCTGTCTTTATGGCAGTGTTCAGCTTTTCGTTTTAAGATTAAAATACATTAGAGCTTAATATTTTTGGGTCCATTAAGTTGAGTTTACATACAAAACTCTACAATTTTCTCTCAGTCCTACCTCGTACAATCAGTCAATGGCCTTGGAAGATGGTAGGGAGCCAGAAAAGACAAGTTACTCTGACAACAGTGCTGTTTCTGGCTACCACTTGTACCTGGCTGGATACTGTAGTGAAGGGCAGGCTAGTGCCGGAGAGGATGTACAGTCCTCTCAGAATTGCAAAATGAAACAGTACAGATTGTGCACACACTCGACAATGGGGCTTTGCTCTATTTGGCCTTGACCTCTTCCCACAAAAAACATAAGGGAAAAAAAAAACAATGGTTATGATCTTCCTCTGGCCAGTCTGCTGTGAGACAATTGAGTCCTGTGGACCAGGTACCCCACTGTTGTCTTCGATGACACTGGGGATACCTAGGCCAGCAGGCTCGAGGTCTCTTCCCTAGAGTCTCTCTCTGCCCATTGGAGGAAATCAAGTGATCAGATAGTAGTAGTAGAAGTAGTAGTAGTGGTAAAATTCTTTATTTTTATACAAGAAAAGATAAAAGTTAGTACATTTCATGTCACACCTTTTTGGACCAGAGTGCTATTTTCAAGGTGGTCCTAGATGAGTTAATGTGGTACAGATCAGAATATGACAAGCATACAGTCAACAATTGTGTAACAAACAGTATTAGACAATACATTTATCAACAATCTAAAATAATATATACTCAACTGTAATAAATCAAACTACGTTTTAAATAAATAACCAAAATGTTCAGTAGTGTGTAGCCAGATGTGTAAGATGTCAACCATTACACATACATATGCAGGATAGTTCCTTATTTAATTTAGTATTACAGTTCTTTACTGATTTGGCAGATTTGGCTTGATCACTAATATTAGCCCAAGTAGTAAATGCGTTATATGGAAATGTCATCTCTCCAAAATATTTCACATTTTTGGTGCTCTCAGTTCCCTGGAGGATTTCTTTTGTAGATTATGGTTATGCTCCACTTTGTTAAATTTCTCAATTAAATATAAAGGTTTAGAATTTCTTGTTATTTTATACATTTGATTTGCCCAAATTATTTTTTGCTGATGTATTAGTGGGAGCCAGTTTAGTTCTTTGTACAGTAAGCAATAATGCACTTTATAGTCACATCTAAGAACAAAAAGAGACAGTTTATTATATAGTACATCTAGCTTGTTAAGTTGAGTTTTATTTGTCATGCAGTAAACGTGGCTTCCATAATCCATTACAGGAATGAGTAGCTGATTTACAATATTCTTACGCATTGCCCTGTTAGTACAGTGGCTTGACCTCCTAAAGGTCCCTAGTATTTTATTCAGGTTTGTGGTCAACTTTGAAATATGCTAGTGAAAATTTAGATGCTGATTTAACCAAACTCCCAAGTATTATATTAATCAATCTGTTCAAGAATTTCACCTGACAGTGTTTTGATTTCAAGTCTTGGGTGGTCGGTCAAATTTTTGGAACAGGTTTTGTAGAACAACATGGTTTTACATTGTTTACTGTTCAAAACTAATCTAAAATTTTCAAATCATTTACACATGTGGTAAAAGTCAAACTGTAGTTTTTGACCCATACCAGCTATAGAGGAGTCAGTAGCCACCATTACTGCAAAATCTACATAAAGATGTGTCTTTGTAGTTAAAATGTCATCAGTTAGTTGATTAACATAAATTAAAAATAATGCTGGGTCTAAAATAGATCCTTGGGGAATGCTGCTTACTACAGGTTGTATGTTTGAATGTTTGTTTCTAAGTGCAACAAATTGACTTTGATCACTTAAGTATGCCTCAAACCATTTTGTAGCTTCTTCCAATATACCTATATCCATTAGTCTTTCACTCATAATAATGTGATCAGCTGTGTCAAAGGCTTTTGATAAATCCATGAACACCGCACTCACTGCCTGGTCACCCTACATAGATTAGTCCAATATGTTGACCAGGTCAGACAGCATGGTGTCTGTGGAATATCCCTTTCAGAAGCCTGATTGGTATTTAGACAATAATTTATATTTATCCAGATATTTCATTAGTTGCTTTTGGACTAATCTTTCAAATATCTTGGAGATTACTGAAAGCAAGGCAATAGGATGATAGTTTGATGGATCAATATTCAGCACTCCTTTGTGGATTGGTATTATTTTAGCAACCTTCCACATGTTGTGAAATGCACCCTTCCATAAACTCCAATTAAACAAATTAGTTAGTATTGGGGATATATAGTCTACTGCGTCCTTTAAGAACCTGTGCTCAATGCAATGCAGACCAAAAGATTTTCTAATCTTAAGGTTTTTGATTTCCCTAGATACCTGATCTACTGAAATTAATTTAAAGCTAAATCTGGAGCAAGTGTATGATTTAAAGCTTACCTTTCCATTATCTGAAATATTTTTTTTCTGCTTGGTGGGTGGAATATCAATATCTGGAAGACTCACAAAATAATAGTTTAAGATGTTTGCAGAAGCCCTAGGGTCTGGTAATACTCCATTATTCTCAGTTTGTATTGGTGGGGAGTTTGAAACTGGTGATTCTAATGTTTTAATATGGAACCAGTATTTCACTGTGTCAGTTGTTTCAGCTATTGTTTTATTGCAATTATCTTTTTTTTGCCTTCTTTACTAAGATTTTTAGTCTATTTCTAACAATTTTATATTCCTTCCAATCATTTGAGTTTAAGGTCTTATTTGCGATTTTCCAGATTCTGTTTTTAACTCGGAATATTTTCTTAACTTTTTTGTTAACCAGGGAAACTGATTTTTCCTCTGGATCACAGTAGTAAAAGAGGGAATCTCATTGCAAATTGCTAAAAAAACTCTTTGTGAATTTTTCGGTAGCTAAATCAAGACTACGAATTCAGAGAATTCTATCCCACCTTGCTGCTTGAATTTTTGATTGAAAAATGTCCCTGTTGTATTTTTTGAAGGACTGACATTTTTTAATATTTTCTTTAATATCAGATGTAATATTTTGTCTAGTAGTATCCAATTCAAAATGAAATATAAGAGAATTATGATCTCCCAACATTGGTTTATTTGTAGTTACAGTAGTAGTCTTTATTTCAGGAGAGATGAATACTAAGTTTAGAATATTTCCAAGGCTTTCGGCTGAGGTTTTCCTAGTTGCCTTAGTTACAACCTGTGTAACATTTTTTTGTGGGGGGGAGGACTTTGCAACAGACTTTTACCTCTTCTATGGCCCCAAGAAGCATTAAGGTCTCCCACTACCACCTGCTGAAAATGTATCTATTGTCAGGGCAATTCCTCAAAGATCAATACTTTGGTTTTAGATGGAGCATAAACAATGCCAACTGTCAGAGATAAGTGTTGGAAAGTTGCTATCTGACATTCTATTAGATCAATAAAGCCTATGCACATGATCTTCCTAAAACCTAATTCCCATTTAGAATATAATAACAACCCACACCTCTCCTCCTCTCTCTATCCAATCCAGAAGAATAATAACAATCAATTTTTATTTCCTTGGGACATATTGTTTTGTTCAACCATTTTTCAGTTACATACAACAAATCTGGGTTCTCCTGCATGGACCAACCTTTCAGGGTATCAATTTTGTTTTTGGTTTTGAGATTCTAGCATTGTCATACATAAGCTATAATTTAAATGATTCAATTGGACTTGGGTTAGTTTCAACATCACCACACAAAACCAATGCTATGAATAATAAATTTTCCATGACACCCATTGTTTTGTGATACAGTGGGGTAGCGTTTAAAGAGGTACCCAGTTGTTTACATATAGAAAAATATGTATTTCTTCTTTTAAGTTGATTTTGAGCATTTGGCAAGGCCATGCTATTATTTAGAACTCTTAATAGATCACATACAAACAGAAATGAGAAAGAAGTAAGTGCCACAGCTGGGACTGGAACCCAGGCCACCCGGAATACCCATTCCAGTTGTGCTAACCAGCTGCATCACTGAGACAACTGGAATGTGGGCTGTCCTTGATCACATTACTCTTTCCCAAATGCACAACCCAATGGCAATATTTACTTTATAACAATCACACAGGAGTGTGGTGTGCATATTTATGGAACACATATAAACAGTGGTGAGAAAGAAGTAGATGCCTCAGCTGGGAATTGAACCCTGGCCACCTGGAATACTGTTCCAGTTATGCTAACCAGCTGCATCCCAGCTGAGACACTTATTTATTTCTCACCTCTGTTTGTATGTGTTCCATAAATATGCACACCACACTCCAGTGTGATTGTTACAATATTAACAAATCACAAGTTCTAGCAGGCACTGTAGATTTGTTTTTAGAAACTAGTTGTAGTGTTGTGGATCTAGTCACAGTTAATGTTATAAATAACAGTGGTAAGCTGTTTAATAACCTCACGGTTACTACAAGTTTCCAAACTAGAATGTAAATGGGTAGTTCTATGTACATATCAATTTAACAGATTAAATCCGGGGACCATAAATTTAACTATCTATTGGGCTATCAAACTGGTTCTAAAATAATGCTAGCCATCTGTACCAGAATCTAAAAACACCTGTTGTTTCAATTATTTAAAACAACACGGATTTCTTGGGGTAAATGTAAAAACAAATACAGAATTTAAATTTTTAAGGAAGACAAAAGATTTACTAGTTTATCTGTCTGCATTCATTTTTTAGGTCCAGACAAGACTGCAATACTCTCAGAGGTGCTTACCTAAATTTATATACTACATAGGAGCTTTATCGTTAAGCTAGCAAGTTACAAAATCCCAACTGTACAAGTTTAAATTATGCAGTCTTTAAATTCCGAAGCAATTTGTCACTTTATCTGAGAGGCTTCAATAAATTTGGCAAGGCTTAATTCAAGATAAATATTTTTTCCGAATGGCACAGCCACTCACGCTAACGCCTTATGCTTGTGCTGTGGCATGAGTGCAATAAATTTAAACTGATAGAATGCCCCCTCCCTCTGAAGCAACCCTGCTCACTGGTTGGCTCGTCACTGAGCCCCCTCCACCTGTGGTTAGTCGAATGCTTCAGGCAAGAAAAGCAAAGATGAGTATAGTGTCCCAATACTTCAGTTCGGTTTCAGTAACTTAAACACCACAATTCAGCAATTCAGGTGCTGCAGACCAGGGCAATGTGCAAAGAGGAAAACATCAGCATCACAGGGCAACTATAGTGAAATAGTAGCAACACAGGCAAGTAATATGCTGATCTTGAGGTGCACTGGCTTGTAATTGCAGGAAGTTTCTCAGTCAGAATGAAGACTGCAGCTGGATGGTATACTGCAGCTTGTTTAGATATTAAGTTGCTCCACTGTGTCTGGCTGAGTTGTCATTGGTCATTTCTTATAGAGCAGTGGGTGCAGCATTTATGTTCATTGATGCCACTGTTGATGCCAGCTCCTGACCCTTCAGTGTCAGCGTTGACTTTGGTGCTATTGAACTGAGGTACGTGACTGACATTTACTCTGACCTCATTGCTGGGGCAGTCATTGGTGCTACTTGTGGTGTCTCCAACTCCTCTGGAGATGGGGACAGCCAAGGTACTGCTGCTGGTTTCTTAGTGGTCAGAAGGACCCACAACACCATTTTGGGTGCCACGTCTGGAGCCAAAGATAGGCTCTTCAAGACCTACCTCAGTGCCAATACTGGAACTGCCTTCAGTGCTGAGTGAGCCTTCATTGCTGGGGTCGATAACTTTGGGGCTAATCTCAGGGCCATACTTCATGCTGCTGATGGTTCCATTCTCAAGAACCTTTCTGGGACTGGAGCCAGTGTCACCTGTGTTGCCAAGGCCACAGTCTGCACTTTTGCCCTTTCTGCTGCTTCTTTTTTACTTCTCCTTCAGGGACAGATGGAGATGAGTAGAATCTGAACCTAATCATGCTATGGTCCAGAGAACCTGGAACTGGCTCCTGTCACTGTACCTCAGAAGAATCTTTCCTTTCAGGCTCTTCTCAAAATCATGCAAACTGCCTTTAATTTTGAACCAGCAGCCATAGGCCAGGCTAAGCACCTCCAACTGGAATTTTCAGATATGCCTAATGTCCTGGTATTTCTAGTTTATCCCACTCAGCCAGCTCTAGAGACCCCCTCTAAGTTGGCTTGGAGGAGGCCTGCTACTAAGACAGCTGTCCACAAACAGGCAGACTGAAGATATGGGGCACCTAAAACTAAGTCCACATATTTTACTCAGCCAGTAGTGGAAGCCATTATCATCTTGGCTGAGAATGATAAAGCCATAGTGCCTAATGAGGTCACCATGCATCTTATTAACAAGGAGTTGTGCAATATAGACAGCAGGTGCAAGCAGGTCTGTGCACTGGCTACCATGGGTATGAGGATAACTAGTTACCAGGGCCACTTCTCCATGTACAAGTACGCCCTCTGAGGTAAGCTAAAACTCCGGCAGAGGCTCTGCCAGATATCGAGGCAGAACAAGAAATCCTGCTAGCTGTTAAACAAGGTATTGACTCTAACAACCACTAGTTTAAAGCCTCTCTGGGTGTATTTGATGCAGCAACTGGCTCTGTGGCTGCAGTTGTCTGTATCATATGACACTCCTGGCTGCAGACTGCTGGCTTACCACAGACATCTGACAACAGATCATGAATTTGCCCTTTAGATGGCACCTATCTGTTTGGAGAGCAGGTGGAGCAGTCTCTTAAACAGTCTAATGAAACAACAATGACTCTTAAGACCTACATGCTGGCTCCCTACAACCCATAGAAGGGTAAAGGACATGGCTACTTCCATAACAAGCAGTCATTTCAGTGGCCAGGACAGGCATCCCTCAACAATAGACCCCAGCTTCCACAGGCCCAAAAGAAAGCATAGCTGAGTACACAGGTGCCAAACAAGTTCAGCACCACCATCTGAAGCTCCTGTCTCAGGTCCACATCATCTGTCTGAGGTGGACCAATACTCCCCAGTGGTGGTGGGGGGAATCTTAACCTACTTTTACCATCAATGGAAATCCATCTCTACAAATAGGTCTTTTAAGGATCATCAGAGGGGAATACTACCTGGAGTTACTAACATACTAACATACTAATTGCCAGAAGATTAGGCCGTATGGTCTATTAAGTCTGCTCAAACCTCAGATCCACAGCTGGGTACTGTGCCCCCCCCCATGTGTTCCAGAATGCCTGTCATCCCTCCCTGCCCCCCCTAGGCCAGGCCTTCCCCTGATGCTTTCCCTTTCTGTATCTGTCCCACCCTCTCTTAAATCCCTCCACCGTGGAAGCCTGAACCAGCTCTCCAGGCAGCGCATTCCAAGGTTCCACCACCTTCTCAGTGAAGAACCTCCTCCTCTTTTCCCCCCTCATCCTTTCACCTTCCAACTTCAAATCATATCCTTGGGTGATACCTCCCTCCTTTAGCCTAAATATCCCCTCTGTGTTAACCCTATTTATTCCCTTGAGGTACTTGAAGACCTCAATCATGTCCTCCCTGTCTCTCCTCTCCTCCAATGAAAACAAGCCATGCTCCTCAAGTCTTCCCTCGTACGTCGAATCCCCTAGTCTTCATATCATGTTGGTAGCCCTCCTCTGGACTCTCTCCAGGAGCTGTATGTCCATCTTCAAGTGTGGCTTCCAGTACTGCACACAGTACTCAAGGTGTGGTCTAACCAGCCCATTGTACAGCAGCAGAATCACTTCCTTGCTCCTCAAGGTGATACCCCTTATGATGCATCCCAACATCCTGTTTGCTTTGACAGTCGCTCTCCTGTACTGCTCAGAGTTATTCATGCTTGTATCCAACATGACCCCAGGTCTTTTTCCCCCGTTGAGGCCTCCAGTGCCTCCCTCCCAGGGTAAACATGTGTTTGGGGTTTCCCCACCCTAGATGTAATACCTTGCACTTGGAGGAATTGAAATTTAATTTCCAAGTGTGAGCCCACCTGACCAGGGTCTCCAGATCTCCCTGCAGAGCCAACCTCCCCTCTTCCCTCTCAAATACTGCTGCCATCTTGGAGTCATCAGCGAAGAGACCCATTTCACTCCCTATTTTCTCCCTGATGTCAGATATGCATGCAGTAAACATAATCGGACCCAGGACCAAGCCTTGTGGTACCCCCGCTACTGACCCCTCTAGGGTTCGAGAGCTCCCCTCCAACCACGACTCTCTGAGTGTGACCAGTTAGCCAGTTTCCTATCCATCTGACCATCAATGGGCTCACCCCCAACCCTGTCAGTTTCCCCACCAGGCCATAGGGGAGGACCAAGGCAAACACCTTGCTGAAGTCTAAAAATAGTGCATCCACCAGCCTTCCCCTGTCCAGTTCAAATGTTACCCATTTGTAGAACTCCACAAGATTAGTTTGACATGATCTGCCTGGCACAAAACCATGTTGCCTGCAATCCAGCTCTCCCTCCTCCAAGAACACCCCCAATCTTTCCTTCTGTATACTCTCCATTAATTTACCCACCACCGATGTCAAACTGATGGGTCTATAGTTACCTGGCACTTCCCTCAACCCTCACTTTGTGGATAGACAACACATGTGCCTCTAGCCAATCCCTGAGAACCTTCCCTGTCTCGAATGACCTTTTGAAGAGCTCCACCAGGGGTGCTGCCAGTACGTCCACCAATTCCCATAGTACTCTCGGATGTATGCCATCCAGCCCAGGAGATTTATCTTTCTTTAGGGCATTTAGGGCTTTCCACACCCATTCAGTAGAGATAGCATCATCTGTCCCTCTCATCTTACTGGTCTGTTTATCCGTATCCAGATGTGACACCTCTGAGTTACCTCCCCCTCCTTCCTGCTCCCTATTTGTTACCCCCAGTGAGCCCCCCTTTCTATCCCTACCATCCCCACTGTGTCTTGCTTTGTTACTATCCCCTCCCCTCCTCTCGCCAGTGAACACAGAGGCAAAGTACTCATTTAATACCTCCGCCTGGTCCCTTGCCTCTTCCACCCACCCTCCTTCTGTTCTCAATCTGCCAAGCTGGACCTTGGTTTTCCTCTGCTCCCCAGTATACCTGAAGAACCCCCTTTCCCCTCCTCGTATCCCCTCTGTCAATCGCTGCTCTTTACTGGACTTTGCTCCCGCACCATCCGGGTGACTTTTCTAGATGAAAGATGGTAAGCTTCCTTTTCCCTCTCATTGCTTTGTATTTTTTGTAGGCAGCCTTCTTCTTCCTGACCGCTATCTGAACCTCCCTGGACCACAAGCATGGCTTATGTGTCCGAGCTCCCTTATTCTTGACCTTGGCGCAGATCCTGACTGCTTCATGAAGTCCCCATTTAATGACCTCCCATCTCTTTTCCACATCTGTCCTCGTTGTAACCCCCTTCAAATGATCCTTGAGAATGCTTCCCATGCCCATGAAAGCTGCCCCCTGAAGTCCACAGTCAGAATCCTAGAGTTCTTCCCCTTCCCCCATGTTAATTTGAAACCAGACAGTGTTGTGGTCACTCCCAGCCAGGGGTTCCTCTACAACCAGGTCCCTTACCAGATCCCCATCTGCCAGAACCATGTCCAGGGCATGCCCCTCCCTTGTGGGCTCCACCACATGCTGTGTTAGGAACACATCCTGGAAGCACTCCAGCAGCCTCTGCTCCCTGGCTGCCTTCGAGGACATGGTTCCCCAATTTGTACCTGGCATATTAAGGTCCCCCATGAACACCACTCCCTCCCCTTTTGGTCCACACTGGGCTATAATATTGTCCAGCAAACCTTCCTCCAGTACCTCCCCCAAACCAGGGGGCCTATATACTACTCTCAACTTAACCTTACCTCCTGCAGGGGTTTGTAAGGTGACAAATAAGACCCCCACATTTCGCCCTGCCTCCTCTACCCTAGCAATTCCTATGCCATCTGTAATGTATATAGCCATCCTCCCCCTCTGCCCTCCTTTCTATCCTTCCTAAGCATAGTGTACCCCCTGACCCTCAGGTCCCAATCATGGTTTTTGTTGGCCCACGTTTCCATGACCACTGCGACCGCCGCAACCTCCACTCCCCCCCCCAACAGCATGGCCTGGATGGCAACTTATTTCCCAAGCTCCTGGCATTTACTAACACTACCCCCACCCCTTGTCCCTGATCCTTAGTCGAACCCCTCCCAGGATCCATATGCTTCCATCCTCCCCTGCATCATCCTCCCCAGTCTGTTACCCCTCCTCCTGTAGGTTTGGAGGCTAATCCCTCATCTTGAGGAGGGGTTCTGACCCACCCTCCCTGGTCCCCTCACAAATTTAAACCCCACCTTTTTGAATATAGTCCACCACCCCTGTTTAAGACTTCCTTCCTAATGGGGTAAGATAAAGCCTATCCTTGGCATACAGTCCCTTATCCTCAGAAACTCCTTTCCAGTTCCCTAGCACCCCCGAACCACTTTCGGCTCCCCACTTCCTGAGCCAGTCATTTACCTCTATGATCTTCATTTTGTTCTCCACCGAGGCCCTTGGTACCAGCAATATCTCTGAAAAGGAAATGTTGCATCCATTATCCTGACAGACTCCGGCAAGTTCTCGGAATCTTGCTTGGATTTCCAAGATGCTACTTCTCTCCAAATCATTAGTCTCCAAATGCACTAGGAAATCTGGTTTCCCTCCACAATCCCTAACCAGTTCATATACCATGAACTTTGCCCTGTGCACTGTTAGCCCAGAGATACTCACTACCTTAACCTGTCTATGGGATCCCCCCTCTTCCCTGCCAGTGAATGCCGGTAATCATCAAGTCTCCCAGTAACAGTACCTTAACACCCCCCCATCATCCTTAAGGTTATCTTCATTTTGCGCTCTCAACCCCCCCTTTATCTGTAATCTCATTTTCCATGAGAGTCTTCCTGCCTTCTTATGTGAGACCCCTTGTCACCCTTCCCTTCCTGCCTCCCTTATATTGCCCACTTACCTCAGACCCCCCTGAATGGGTGTCCCTTTTAACCCTCCCTTATCCGAGTCATCCATCCTGCCCTGGTCATTTCCCCTTCTTCCACACCATCATCCACCCCTCTTGATGATAACCCCACCTCCAGTGGTCCCTGTGGGTCCCGTTACCTAGGGCCCATCTTGGTATGAACCCTCCTGATGGGGTCCCTCCTTTCCTCCTCATCTTCCAGTTTCTCTCCCCTCCTAACGGGGTCCCCTTCCTTTCCTCCTTATCTTCTAGTTTCTCTTCCCTCGAGCTCTCCTCCCTCATGCCTGCTGTAAGTTGCATTTCCCCCATCTGCTTAACATTGAAGCTTCCTCTTCTCCCTCTGGTGCTATTTCTATCCCTTCCATTTCCGGTCTGCGATGCCCTTTGGGTATCTGACTCCCTCTAACCGGCCTCTGAATCAGTTGTCTCATTTCCACCAACCTCTTCCTCCATTTCTAGGTTGCTTAGCAGCTCAAATTTATTGTAACACTCTATGCCAGCCTCCATCAAATGACCTGAGTTTCCCCTGACTGCCCCTCTATGCTGGCCCTCTTCCTCCCTCCTAACCCTGTCCTCCTTTGGAGCATCCTTCCCTCTGTCTGCTCTTCTAGGCTTCCCCACAACAGCCCCTCCTGACTCTACCCCCTCTGTTCTCTTTTTATTTGGTACATTTACCCCATAAGTTCTCCCCATGGTGTCAACATCTCTACCTGTTGGCTTTCTTTCCCTAATATCCCCCCTCCTACTTGCTGAAAAATAGCCTCCTCTATTTTCTGAGCTTTGCCCCCACCTCTTATCTACCCCACCCATCTGTCATGCATAACCACACCCCTGATTCTTTGATGCATCCTCCAACTCCCCCAGCTTACTCCTTAGCCAATATACTTCACTCCTGATCCAAGATAGCTGCCTGCAGAGTGGACAGCCTCCCTCTCTCCAGGCCCAGTCGAAAATGACTGCATCTCCACATCCTGTGCAACCTACAACACTTCTGAAGATGCCTGCCGTGGTAGATTGAGGCCACCCTGTTTTTCACTCTACAGACATATTAGGACCATTCACCTTATCCTAGTCCCTACCCCCAGGTTACAATCCCTCCCCCCCCCCAAGTAGCCATTCTTGGGTGTATTCGAACAGTCATATTCACTTTGAACAAATTTAGCACCCTCCCCAATTTGTAGTGCGCTAACAGATCTAGCAGTCTACACAGCTCTTGATCAAGGTTATTATAAACCAGCTCCTAATCAATGTATTCAGCTATTTGCTAATAGATCTAACAGTCTAATCAGTTAAAACAGCTCCTAATCAAGGTATTACGTTGTTTATAATCCTAATCAAGGTATTCAGTCATTTGCTAACAGATCTAACAGTCTAATCAGTTAAAACAGCTCCTAATCAAGGTATTACGTTGTATACACATATAAGTAGGGAGGCAGTATGGCGCAGCCTCCATCAAATGACCTGAGTTTCCCCCGACTGCCCCTCTATGCTGGCCCTCTTCCTCCCTCCTAACCCTGTCCTCCTTTGGAGCACCCTTCCCTCTGTTTAAGGCTCTGAGCTGCAAATCTGGAGACCTGGGTTTGAATCCCACAGCCCCCACTTGCATACTGTGTGACCCTGTGCAAGTCACTTAACTTCCCTGTGCTCCCAGGTTTCACCTGTAAATAAGCTTTCAGCTTAGTGTGTCTCACCTGGTTAAACAAGTAAAAAAAAAAAGTAGCTAACAGCTTAATAGATTGACTACCTTCCCATCACCTAAAATTCAGTGGAGTACAATACTAATCACTTTAGACTCCTAGCCCCTTAAACAGCTCTTTCTCAGGATGAATACTCTGCCTTGAAGAGTTTAAGTTTCTCCTGATGGGGTAGAATGTCCCAGAAAGGTTAAGTTTCTCTTGTTGTGGTAGAATGTTCCAGTAAGTCCTCCCCCTTCCAAGGTTTCCTCTATCCCCAATCAGAAAGCTAGGGTGGAACCCCAGATGACCATTTAATAATGGAGGGGGGTGAGGGATAGATGGGTGGGCAAAAATGTTCCTGCTGCATCTGAACCCCCTCAAATGAGAGGGAAGAGGTTCATTCATTCATTCATTCATTCATTCTTTATTTATATAAGGTGCCTTTCTTAAAACCAAGGCGCCTGTACAAGTACATAAAACAATAAATAATTAGAACAACACTAAAACAGTCATAAATCATTAAAAGCTTTGTTAAAAAGATATGTTTTCAAAGCTCCCTTAAAGCTTTGGACAGTTGGGCAATTTCGCATCTGACGAGGTAGAGAGTTCCACATGGTAGGGGCCATAAAACTAAATGATCTTGCCCCTGAGGTTTTTAAATGGACCCTGGGAATCTCTAGCAATCCCTCATCAGTGGATCAGAGTGAGCGGGGGGACAGTAGGGACAGAGGAGCTCTTTCAGGTAAGCAGGTCCCTGATCGTGTAGGGCTTTATAGGTCAGCAAACCGACCTTGAAGGTGATTAGCCAACAAACTGGCAACCAGTGCAGTCCATGAACACAGGCGTTATATGACTAGACCTAGAAGTCAGTCAGTCAACAGCCTGGCTGCCGATTCTGCACTAGCTGCAGACATACGGTTCAGCCCCGATAGCCCCAGGTGCTGGGCATTGCAATAGTCACAGCGGAGGTAACAAGGCGTGGACCAACGTTGGAAGATCCACTGGAGGAACCAGGTGTTTCAACCGGGCGATGTTCCTCAGATGATTAAAAGAGGTTTTGACCACCACTGACACCTGAGATTTAAAAGTCAGACAGTCGTCAAATACAATGCCCAGGTTCCGCACCTGGTCTGAGGTTGTCAGCTGGACACCCCCAAGCCATAAGCCCGAGGGCGATCCAGCTAACAAACCCGCCTCACAGCGACCCTTGTCCACAACCAACACCTCAGTTTTTTCAGGGTTCAACCGCAGCCAACTCCCATTCATCTAGTCTTGGATCTCAGCAAGATAGTTGTTAAATACCAAAATGGCAGCCTCCTGGCCAGGCACAAAAGACATATACAGCTGGGTATCATCTGCATAGCAATGAAAACCCAGACCGTATCATCTAACAATTGCTCCTAATGGCAGCATATACACTGCAAACAACATGGGTGCCAAAATGGAACCCTGAGGTACCCCACAGGATAGGAAGACTAATGCCGAGGAAAAAATTCCAGACACCACCCTCTGAGCCCTACCCTCGAGGTAAGATCGAAACCACCTGAGGACTGTACCAGACAGTCCACAGATAGACCACAAACACTCCAGTAGCACCCCATGGTCCACAGTGTCAAACACTGCAGAGAGATCATGAAGAATCAAGATAGAACGGGTCCTTCGATCTCTCGCTATTAGGAGGTCATTTAGTACCCGAACCAGTGCTGTCTCAGTACTATGCCTTTTCCTAAATCCAGACTGAAGAGAATCATAGACATTGTTGTTGGTCAGATGATCATCCAGCTGCGCTGCAGCCACCTTCTCAATAGCTTTACCCACAAAGGGTAAGTTAGAGACAGGCCTGTAATTTGCTAGACGATCCGGGTCCAAAGAGGGCTTCTTCAAAAGAGGCTTAACTACAGCCTCCTTAAGAGGATCTGGAAAGATCCCCCTCTCCAAGGACCTCCAGACTATCACAGCAAGGACTGGGCCAATTTTATCCAGACAATCCACTAAGAGACGTGTGGGTCCTGGGTCCAAATCACAGTTGGTCGGACACAGTGATTGGATGATCATCACAATGTCACTGATTGTGGGGAGGCTGAAGTCAGACCATGCAAACTGGGTGTCCAACATCTCCTGCCGACCATCACAGCTCCCATTGGAGAGGGTCGAGCAGACATCCAATCTGATTTTGGCAACCTTATCTGCAAAGAAGAGAGCAAACTCCTCACACCGTTCTTGAGAAAAGGCTCTTCCGGGCTGAAGACAGACTGGATTGCACAGTCTGTTCACAGTCCGGAAGGGCTGAGCTGGTCTATTCTGTGCAGCCGCAATCTCTCTGGAAAGGAATTCTGCCTTCTTATGAGAGATTGCAGATTGAAAGACCACATAGTGGTTCATCAAACTAAGTTTGTCATCATCCAGACCGGACCTCCACCAGCACCTCTCCAACCTTCGTCCAACTCTCTTCAACTCCCTCAAGGTCTCATCAAACCAAGGAGACCTGGGACAAAGAGTGAGAGGATGAACATGAACAGGAGCAATGGAATCCAGGGCCACTGCCACCGCTATATTATAGGAATGCACCAGCTCTCCCGGATCCATGCAATCTATCGGTAGGCCCAATAGGTCCAGCACTGCCATCAGATCAACTGGGGGAAACACCCCTTAATGGGTGGTACCGGACCATTTCCGTAGGGGCTGACCTATTAGGGGTGGCCTCAAAATTGAACCCAATGGAGTGATGGTCCAACCATCACTCCATTGGGTTCCATAAGAGGTGGTCCTAGCCTGGACTCAACAACCCCCTACCCCTGTCGCTGCAGCTCCCACAGCACCAGTACAGCAATGAGCCGGCAAGGCTCTGTCCTCAGTTTTAAACTTTGGTGCCTCCTCCACAGTTGAATACTACTGGCGCTCCTCCTTGCTTCTGCACCTGGGCTCAGTTTTGACCCACAATGCAGCTCTTCTGGCCACTTCTGATCTGCCGACTGTTTTCCTGCTGCAGCTGAACTCCCTCAAATGCAAAGGAAGAGGTGGTCCCTAGCCTGGCCTCAACAACCCCCTACCCCTGTCGCCACAGCTCCTGCGTCTCCCATACAGCAATAAGCCGGCAAGGCTCTGACCTCAGTTTTAAACTTTGGCACCTCCTCCACAGTCAAATACTGCTGGCGTGCCCCCGTGCTTCTGCGCCCAGACTTTGATTTGGCCCACATTACAGCTCTTCTGGCTGCTCCCGATCTGCCGACTGTTTTCCTGCTGCAGCTGAACTCCCTCCAATGTGAGGGAAGAGGTGGTTCCAGCCTGGACTCAACAACTCCCTACCCCCATCACCGCAGCTCCCATACAGCAATGAGCCGGCAATGCTCTGTCCTCAGTTTTAAACTTTGGCGCTTCCTCCACAGTCGAATACTACTGCCTGGAAACCCCCTGGAAAATCTGCCTGGGAAGCAATTCCCATTGTCAGCTCACATGTCTGAGCTACTGGCACAGGAGATTGTGGACCTGACAAGAAACAGTTCATCCCATTTGGTTCGACATGAAAAATATCACCAAACATTAGGGTGACAGTACAATGCTGACCATGATAGCAGCAAGAAGTATTGTGCCACCTGACCCCAATTGCACGAAACAGAGCAGGGCATATCTTGTGTCGCCTGACCCCTAGTACATGGAACACAGTGGGGCTTGTCTTGTGCCACCTGACTCCAAGTCCATGAAATACAATGGGGCACATCTTGTACAGCCTGACCCTGAATCCACAAAACACAAAGGGGCACATCTTGTGCGGCCTGACCCTGAGTCTGTGGAACACAGGGGGGCATGCTAGTGGTCTTTGTTGGGGACTGCACCCCCATTCATGGATTTCACTCCCTGCACCTCCCAAATGTTAGAAGAATGACCTCTGTGGCAGAGGCTCATCAGGGAGGGGGTGCAACACTCATGCGTTGCTCTCTCTGCAGGGCTCTCCGACAACCAGTTTATCACTCTGACAGGCAAACTGGTTGAGTCACCCTCATTTCATCACTCCTTCAATAGGATACCCTGTGAAACTGGGAAGGGGAAATAATTCCAGAGTTAGAACAGAATTCAGGGATCTACTCTCGTTACATCCTGGTACCAGAGAAATCAGGGGTTATGTCCCCTGTGCTCAGTCTTACAAACCTGAACAAGTGTATGGATCGAGAAAGATTCAAGATAATTTATCTTGGATCCTTGCTACCCCACCTAAAGCATCAGGATTAGATTGCACTGCTGCATATGCAGGATGCATATCAGCATATAAGGGTGTACCACAACCACCACAATGGTTGGACAGCATTACCAGTTCAAAGACCTACCCTTTGGGTTTTTCTCTGTGCCTCATGTCTTTACAAAGTGCTTTGTGGCACTCACAGTACATCTCAGAAAGCTAGGACTACAAGTCTTCTTGTACATGGATAAACCTGGATGACTGCCTGCTAACAAGCCCATCCAGACAGGAGATAGAGCAGGCAGTGGATAAGAGATAGTAAGGTGGAAAATGGACCTAGAGCAAGGTCAGACATGGTTGGTTCCCATACCTAGGCCTCCCACCACAACAAGTGGCAGGTAACTGTAGGGCTAGCTACTTTCATTCGTCCCCTGCAGTGGTGCAATTCCAGCTTAGTGTGGAACAAGACTTCTATTATGACAGATTTAATGTCTGTTCCTAATTTGACCTGGCTTGCATCGCAGAGACCTGGCTGAGTATTAAAACTGGTCCAGTTTTGGTGGTGGCAGTCACAGCCACATTCTCTGTGGGTCACTGCCTGCAGAGGGTTCATGGGGAGATCCGAGTTGAGCTTTACTGTGCTCCCAGTGGGAGAAACTTTGTTGTTTGAATCCATGGCCATGCGTGGGTGTCCAGGTGCATCTTGCAGGATCCTTCTCGTATACTGGCCTCTGGGGTGTGAGAGAGGTTTCCTATAGGAAGCTGTGGACTTCATCACTGAGAAGGTATTATAGTTGCCCAGATGGTTGCTTCTGGGTGATTTTCAATGCCTGGATTAATGACAAACTCTCACAGTTTGGTCAGGATTTCCTCCAGCTGATTGAATATCTGGGCCTAACACAACTAGTTACTTTTGTGATGCATTGATATTGACATGCCTTAGATTTGGTCTTTTTCCCTGTGGCTCAAGATTAACAACCTTGAGACCGAACTTGTTTTCTGGTCAGATTACCGTACAGTGAAGTTCTTCAGGGCTTACTCATAGTCCACTTTCTAAGCAGAGGGTCCACTATCATCCTTTAAGAAGATTGTCCCCAGAAGGGCTCCAGTCAGCAATGGACCTCCTGGGTGTGATGGCAGCATGGGATGAGGTTGGAGGAGGCAGTGGTGGCTGATAAGAGGTCCATTGCCTCAGTCTTCAATCTGATAGCACCAGTATGCATACTATTTATTTATTGAAATCTTGGAGACACTTTTGAGCTAAAAGCTCTTTGCATAGGTTCCATGTCATGTAAATTACAGAAAGTGGGAGAATTCTGCAATCAGCAGAAAGCTGGCAGCATTTACAATGAATTAAAATTACAGGCAATACAATTAACAAATAGCGTCAGCATACAGTAACAATACAGCAACAACTAGTTGCCGAGAACAAGGGCACACATAACGCACTTAGAGATGAAGATGACAGTCAGTGGCTAGGAGAACCAAGTCTAGGAGAAGAACTGACAAAGGGAAGGGAGAATCAGCCCAGGAGGCTTTGTCAGCAAGGTATACAGAGGAGGAGAATGGAGAAGAAACAAAAAAGGATCAGATTTTGCAGGGGGCTGGGGTAACGGGGAGATAAATCAGGGAGACAGAGGTAGTGGGAAGATCTAGATAAGAACAGGCAGGGCATGGACTAGGGTGGGAAGAGAGAGAGGAAGAAGGAGGGAGGGAGGAGGAAGAGGGGGGAGGGAGGGGAGTGGAGTAAGATTGAGGAGGGTGGAGGTATTGGGAACAGATCGAGGATCAAGGGGGAGGATGTCAGTTGATGAGGGAAGGGTGAGTGGATGAAGGGGAGGGAGGGAGTGTGGGAGATGGGGAGGGATGAAGTGCTAGAAGTCAGGAATGTAGTGAGGAAGGTGGAGGAGAAAGGTTAAATGCTGGGTTCATTGGTATAGGTAGGCTGGTGGAAGCAATTACAGCTGGCTTTTGCTACTAATTCTTGCCACAACTTTCTCTTAAATGAGCCCAGAGTAACAGTTGCATATGGCCCGAGGCTTCATGCCATCCTCACAACTTGACAGGGAGGTCAGGGAGCTAAAGTCCAGGGATAAGCTGTTGGGGAGTCATTAGGGAAGATCCGAGAATGATAAGGACAAACTGTTTTTTAAAACTTACTATCATGAATATTAAATGACAATCAACTGTAAGAAGGCAACATTTCTGTCCAGGGAGATTGCTGTTCGGAGAAACTGACTGGCTTAGTATTTTCAGACTTTGGGCTGGCTATTTCATCCTGCCTCTCTACAACTGGTGATATCTAATTAATCTGTTAAGTGTGTGCAAAGAGTTCACTCAGTTCTTTTCAGATGGGGTGTGCTCTGTTTGACTTGGGATTGCCCCGACCAGGGTGCCATGACCTGGCAGGGTTGAGCAGGCATTGAACAAGTGTAGTCCTCTGATCAGGGGGAGAGTTTAGTCCAGTTATAGAGGATGATGTTTGTGGAGTAATCTCAAAGGTGTGGCCCACTTGCTGTGAACTTGACCTAGGTCCAAGATGTCTTCTTGTAAGCTGTGTTAGGTTTCTGGGTCTAATGTATGCTGAGACTGTCCTGTACTCCCTCTCAGAAGAGACCTCTTGTAAAAGATCAAGAAGCTGTTGCTAGTTCTGCTGCTCGTCTGCCTCCAGAATGGTTTATTAAAGGAATAATGCACAACAGGGCGTGTGTCGTGCTGAGATAACATCACACCTGGGGTGATTAGGCATGAGGCCACAGCCGAATGCAACTAATCACTCCAGAAGTGATGTTATCCCAGCACGACACACACCCTGGAGTGCATTATTCCTATTATACAATGGCTCTTTGTAGTGCAAAAAAAGAAAAAGAGGAGAAATTACTTTTAAAATATATTTTTGTCATTTTTATGATTGAGTACTGTTACTTTATGAAAAAATAGTGCTGATTCAGCCAGTAGGTGGAGCTGCTGTGGTTTTTTTGTGTGACTGTGAGTCTGTTCTCTTCCTAGCACATTTGTCAGTGGTGACAGTTTTAGTTAGTGCCCTATTGCGTGGTAGTTTTAGTTATGTTTTCACAAACTTTTGATTTTATTTTTACATGTCTGTGTTTTCATGATTGGCTTTAAATGCTGCTGCTGGTTGGGAATCGGTCTGCCGCCCCCTCCCCCCAACTTCTTTATCTGCCCGGCCACTACATGCTGTGAAGATTTCTGAAGAAAGATAAGAGAAGGTAGGGAGGTTGCAGGGAGAATGTTTTTTTTTATTTGTTTTACATGCTGCCGTTTGTTGGGGAAAATCAACACAATGACGTTAGGAGAAAGCGAGCCTTTTAAAGACAGAAGCGCGTGACTGTTGACGAGTCACATACTTGTTTGCTTAATCACTGGGGTCACATGGTGACGGTTCATAAAATAGAAATGTGAAAAGGAACATTTTTTTATTTTGAGGGGAATATGTAAGGCGTGTTGGGTTTTTATTTGGTTGTTTTGTGTATTTTTTATCAGTAAATGAGCCGGAGACTGAACACTTTTGCCGGGCGGGAATCGGGGAAGCAAGCAAGCGATATGCGAAGCGGGGATCATGAAGTGGACTGCGTGAAGTGATTCATTTTATTAATACTTGATGTGGTCAGCTAGTGTGCTGGGACTAGATCCATGATGTTATGCTGGGATAACATCACGGGTCCAGTCCCAGACTGACCAATGACTGTCCATGATTCTTTCTTGCCATTGTATAATCTTCTTTTAAGCGTACCATTCATAAACCAACCAGCAAGATTATAGGTTCTGTTGCTTTAATGTGGTGATAGCGCCTTCTGTGGTAATAAGTTGTGACTCTCTTTTGAGAAGGCTGTGATTGAGTGCTCTTTGCAGTTAGGAGAGGGGCTCCCTTTGTGAGATTTGAACTTTAGACCTGTGTGGTGAGAGTACCTTTTTCTGCCACTACACGTCTTCTCATTATATACTTGTTGGTATATAACACCAAGCAGTGGTGTGAGCACTGCAGCATTTGCTTCGAAGACTGGACATCGCTCTAAAGTCTAAACTGTAGAGCTTTATTTACAACTTTACTGTGATTTTGAACTTTCTACTCTATAGTCCTCTGCTGGATTCTCCATATGATTACTATTATATTTTAACGTTCTTTTATTGACTTGATGGGGTGATTAATAACTGGTGGGATTTGGTATGGAAGGTTGTAGGCTAGTGGCTGAATAGAGAGTGTGTATGGCAATTAGTTTTATGTATTGGTTGTTTGACTTGAATAGATGTGCAGGGTAATAGGGTGAATGAGGGGATATATTTAAGCAATAAGGCACGACAAGGTGTGTGTTATCGTGTAATAACATCACTGCTGGGGTGGGTTGAAGCACAAGGTGAAGCCGAGTGTTTCCACCACCCCAGGAGTGATGTTATTACACAATAACACACTTCTTGGAGTGCCTTATTGCAATTATACAATGGCTCGATGCTATAAAAAATAAAAATATATATTTAAAAAGGTGTTAGTAGATTTTTATTGTGGCTATGTATCTTTGAAAAGAAAAAAGGAAGCATCAGCTCCAAAAAATCAATACAGTGATGTTGTTGTGTAATAACATCACTGTCTCAGGCATACACTGACCAATCAGAGTCCGGGAAATTTTCTTGCCATTGTATAATTTATGTTTGAGGGTGGTTGGGGAAATTATATGTAGTATATGTTGTATTTTGAGGTTGTGGCAATAGGATGTGTTTGTGCTTTGGACCCCTTTGTGTTACCTATACATTATCTCTGATGCTCGACCTCCACCTCTTTGTTGACCCTACTCTTTCAGATGCAGCAATAAGACACTGTCCGAAGGTCAGTATTGTTAGGGTGTGTGTAGGATTTTGGTGGAGTGCTGAAAGTATTGCAGAAGTAAGTAGTCATGGGGTGGTTAGGGATAGGAGATACCCTGGGTTTAGATGTGGCCTTGAGAGAGGTCAGACATGTTTGGTGCCCATCCCCAGGGTTTCTACTGGACCGAGTGGGCAGGTAGCCAGTGGGCAGTCTTCACCATTCCCCTTTCGGGTGGTGCTATGCAATGCCAGACTGATGAGGAATAATTATGGTGGACTTGGTTTCCTCCATCAGTCTGGTCTACATCATGGAGGTCTGGCTGGGAGATGATGCATGGCCAGTTTTAGAGACAAAAGTCCTGGCTGGGTGCCCTATAGTGCACTGCCTGAGGAGGAAACATTGGGGTGGTGGGTGTGACCATCTGTTTTAGATCCTGCTTGAGTTTCTGTGCACACCCGGTGGGATCTACCTCATCATTTGAATGTGTGGCTGTGCATAAGGGTCCAGGTGTGGGCTGCAGGGTTCTCCTTGTGTACCCGACTTCCAGGCATGGGGGAGAATTTCTGCAGGAAGTTGCAAACTTTGTCAATGATAGGCTTTTGGAGTCGCCCAGATGGTTGATTCAAGATGACTTGGGTCAATGATGAACACTTGCATTCTGGTCAAGACCTCCTCCTGTTTATGACACCTTTGGGCCTCACACAAGTTATTGCTTCTGTGACTCACCACCGTGACAATGCTTGGACCTGGTATTTTCACTCGGCTTGAGGTCACTGACCTCAGGCCACTGAAGAGGTTTACCCCAGAGGGACTATTGGCGGTGGACATTTATGGTGTGAGTACTATATGTGTAGTCGGCACAGGTACAGTGGTGATAGCCTATAATAGTACTGTTTCCAATGTACTTGTTGCCATTGCACTGATCTGTACATGACCAATGTCTTCCTGCTTGAGACCCCCATGGTTTGATGAGGCTCTCAAGGTGATGAAGACCATGGGTCAGAAGTTGGAGCGTTGCTGGTCGGAGGACCCGTTCCTGGAAGGATAGACTGGCTTTGAGAATTCGCTATGATGAATATCAAAGGGCAATGAACTATAAGAAGGCAGAGTTCCTGTTCAGGGAGATTGCCACAGGGAGGAACTGACCAGCTCAGCTCTTTCAAACTGTGGACAGGTTACTCCATCCTGCCTGTCTGCAACCAAAAAGAGCATTTTCAGTTGCTTTGAGCGAGGAGCTTGCTCGGTTCTTCTCTGACAGAATGTCCTCCATTTGATCTGAAATCTCCCTAGTGAGGTTAAATCAGCCTCACAATAGCTGGCCTTGCATGGGCAAAGGCACTCCTATTATTTGGGGGAAGTTCTAGCCAGTGGGGGTGGTGGAGATCATTGAGGTAATCACGAAGCTGTGGCCCACCTTCTGTGAACTGGACCCGGGTGTGACCGTCTCTTAGTGGGATGTGCGGGGTCTGTTAGTCCAGTGTTTGCTGAGGCAGTCTGACATTTGCTCTTGGAGGGGTTCTTCCCCAAACCTTGAATGAAGTGTTGGTGAAGCCACTTCTGAAGAAACCATCTTTCGACCTTGATGTTTTGCTGAATTATCAACCAACCTTCAACCTCCCATTCTTGGAGAAGGTTGTTGAGAAAGTGGTAGTTCTGCTGCTCAAGGCTTACCTCATGGCCTTTGATGTCTATGCGTTGTTCCAGTATGGATTTAGGGTAAGGTGTAGCACCTATACAGCATAGGCCAGGATGCAAAATGACCTCCTCAGGGTGAGAGATAGAGGAGACTGGTTAATTCTTGTTCTCCTAGATCTCTATTCAGCATTTGACATTGTGGCCACATTGTGCTTCTTGATCACCTTAGAGAGTATTGTGGACTCTCCTGTACTGTCATCAACTGGTTTGAGTCCTATCTCATGAGTAGGACACAACGGGTCGAGATGGAGAATTTCTCCTCCTGCCCGAAACCCCTGCCTTGTGGACTTCCTCAAGGCTCGATCTTGTCGCCAATGTTCATAGCGTACATGCTACCCTTGGGTGAGCTCTTTAGATGTTACAGTCTGGGTTTTCACTGATATGCAGATGATTCCCAACTGTATATGTCTTTTGCCCCTAGAAAAAACAATGCAGAGGAAGTTCTAAATAAATGCTTGGCCAAGATCCAAGACTAGATGTCCTTTAACTGGCTGCAGCTGAACCCCAACAAGATAGAGGTACTGATCAGACCTGGTTGATAGCGTGTTGTGGCTGACATAGGTTTGGGAACAGGGTTGTTCCTTGGTCCTAATCCAATGGTGGCTGCTCCTAGGGTAAGAAATCTGGGTGTTGTTCTTGACAACGGTCTGACACTTGAGTTTCAGGCACTGCCCGTCATCCAAAGTGATTTCTATCACTTAAGGAACATAGCCCGGATTAAACCACTAGTTCCATCTGGTGAGCTGCCCACACTGTTGCATGTCTTTGTCATGTTGAGGCTAGACTACTGCAATGCTCTTTCCTTTGGGGTCAGTGGAGGGAACCTCTGTTGTCTGCAGCTGGTGCAGAACACAGGCCTTCCTACATCCAGTTATGTGACCTTGGTCCTATGTGAGTTGCACTGGCTGCCTGTCAGATGGAGGATTATCTTCGAGGTGGGCTCGCTCACCTATAAGGTCCTATACAGATCAGGCCCTGGCCACCTGAGTGATCTCCTGACATCTGCCACCCTGGTGCACTCACTCCAACAAGGGCCTCCTAGTGGCTACAAGGGCTAGGCTGAAAACCTCAGGAGATCGAGCAATTGAGGTGGCCAGCCTGGCCTTCTGGAATTCACTTCCCAGACTGCTGAGGGAGGCCCCATCGGTGGAGATTTTTAAAAGGGGCCTTAAAACACACCTTTTTAAGCAAAATTTTTAAATAGTCTGTTACATTGATTTTATTGTTTATTTATTTAACTGCTTATTTTATTGACCCTACTAATAATTTGTAATAGTTGTTGTTTGTTGTGTGTCCCTGCACTACCCTGTAAGGTATCCAGAGCCTCCAAGGTTGGGCACCATATACAAATACATTTTTACTTATTTGCCTACTTACTTACCTTTTGAGCTCTTTGAAGGATGTGCTGGTAAAATCATTCTGAAGAAACAGACTTTGGACCCAGACTGTTTGGCGAATTGTAGACCTGTCTCTAACCATTTATTTCTGGGGATGGTTATTAAGAAGTTTGTGGCAGTGCAGCTTGGGGCACTTCTCACAGCCTTTTACAACTATGAATCTCTTCTGTCCAGATTTAGGTCTAGACACAGTATGGAGACCACACTGGTCAGGATGTACAATGACCTTCTGAGGGTAAGAAATAGAGGAGAACAGTCAGTTATCATTATCCTCAATTTCTTATCAGCTTGTGACACTGTGGACCATGCGTTATTGTTGAACCACCTCAGGGAGTACTGTGGACTCAATGGCATTTTAATCAGCTGGTTCTTCCTCAGAGATAGGACAAAAAGGGTGATGTTGTTGAATTTCTCCTCACTCTCAAAGTCCCAGATCTGTGGTATATTCCAGGGATCAGTCCTCGCTCCTCTGCTGCTCACATTGTATATGCTATTCCTGGGAAGGATCATTAGACAATACAGGCTGAGTTTCTGTTGCTGACTGTTATGCAGATGATATCCAGCAGTATTTGTCATTTGCACCTGAGATGCTTGATGTGGTTAAAGTTCTAAATTTGTGTTTAATTGAGATTGAGGGCTGGGTATCATCCAGCTGGCTAAGATTTAACCCAGATAAGATGGAGGTATTGTTGATTGAGCCTGATCAGAGTTGGGACGTGGAGGCAACAGAGGAGGTGACTGGGCCTGTGCTCTGTCCCACTAGGTTGGTTGCTTCTGCTAAGGTGAACAATTTGGGGACTATTCAGGACTAGAGGCTGTCATTTGAGACTCAGGTGACAGCCATTGTCCAGAATGGCCTTTATCTAATCAGGAATATCTCCCAGATTAAAACCTTGGTCTACCCGGAAGACCTGCCGTCACTAGAGCATGTATTTGTGATATCCAGGCTCAACTACTGCAATGTCCTTTAACTCTAGGTCAGTGGAGGTATCCTACAATGCAGCAGCTGGTGCAGAACTTGGGGGCCTGGTTACTGACAGGCTTCACATAGCCTGTCATGTGACCCCAGTTCTGTGTGAAGTGCACTGACTGCTGGTGAAGTGGCATATTGCCTTCCAGGTTGGTTTGCTGACCTGCAATGCCTTATAAAGACTTGATCCTAGTTACCTGAGGGGACTCTTGACTCCTTACCATCTCTCTCACCCCCTCTGCTCCTCTGAGGTGGGCTTCCTGGTAGTTCTCAAGACTAGGTTTAAGTCATCAGGTGACCAATCATTTAATGTAGCTGGCCCATTCCTGTGGAACTTGCTTCTAAGATTTCTGAAGGAGGACCCCTCAGTAGAGTTGTTTAAGATCTTTTTATTTAATGTGGCTTATGACTATATCTGAAAGCCTCTTTTAGTCAGAAGCTAGCCACTTTATTAGGATGTAGAATCTTTTTAATTATTTATTTATGATATTTTAAAGCTTGGGATATTCTGTTGTTTCTTGATTTTTGTGTATTTTTTTTGAGGTGCTCTAAGCCCCGGTACAGGGTGCTGTACTAAATAATTTACTACTACTATTAATTACTGATGTTCATTGGAGTCCATCTGAACACTACAAGTCTCAGCTGGAACCCTCTCAGGTACTGCTGTTCATAGAAGCTATTCTGGAAATTACCCTGGCTTGAACCTTTCTCCCAGACAGCAGAGTACGAATAATCATGCAGATGGCATGCTTCATCATGGAATATAAAACTGTGGCAGCTTAGTTCAACTATGCATGCTGGGAATCATAGCACGATTGGTGTTCACAGATCTTGTGGCAAGGCTACACAAGAGGGCAACTCAGTGGATTCCCAGTACCCAGTGGCCACAGGCATCACACCCTCACAACCACTCTGTTCAGGTGTCCAAACCTCTGGTGATGGTTCTGATGTGGTGGTCATTGGATGACAACCTCCTCCAGGGATTATTCATCTCTCCACTGGAAACAGAAGTGAATCTCATCACAGATATCTCCCCGTTTGGGTGGGGAGACCACTGCCATAGTCTCCATACTCAAGAGGTCTGGCATTCATCAGAAACATATCTACATATAAATTTGTTAGAGATGCATGCTGTTCTTTACAGCCTGAATGCCCTAGGGGAGTTAATTGACAAACAGTCCTACTCCAGACAGACAGCAAGTCTATCAGGTACTTTCTCAAAAGACAAGGGTAAGCATACGCTTACTCTCTTTGCAGGGAGGCAATGAGAGTGTGGTACTGGCACCTGGAGCAGGGGACCCTGCTTTAAGCAATATATCTGCATGAGACCAAATCACTCTAGCAGATTAGCAAAACAGAAAAAACAGCAGACCCTCATGAGTGGCCACTAGCCCAGACATCATGAGATTGCTGTTCAATGAGTGAAGCACCCCAAATGTTGGCATTTTTTGCATCCCCACTTACTACCAGACTGCCTTGATTCTGCTCCAGAAATCCTGGACCTGTTTTTTTCTGTCAGAATCCATTCAAATTGCCATTGCACAGTTTGTTTCTGTATGCATTCCCTTCAGTCCCTCTTACTCAGAGAGTGCTGTTCAAGCTGGAGGTGCATGGGGCAAGTTGATACTAGTAGCCCCCTTCTAGCCTCAGCAAATATGGTTTCCTCTGCTAAATCGACTGTCAATCAGCAAACCAAGGGGTCTGCCACTCCAAACTGACTTACTGATATAAACTCAGGACCAACTAGTGCACACCAACCTGTGCTGCCTTCACCTTCTGGACTGGTTCCTATGGCGATGGAAGTGAACAGGTTTAAAGTGTTTCAGAGAGACTCTAAAATACTCTTTGCCATGTATAAACCTTTCACCAGGAAGACATGCACAGTCAAATGAAAACAATCTTCCATTTGGTGTTTTATAACCCCCACAGACCTTCCAGTGCCCATCTGGAAACTTTAAGGAATTCTTACTGGACTGTTTTGATGCTGGCCTGAAGTATTCCACAGCTAAGGTCCACTAAAGTGCTATATTTATTTATTTATTTAAAATTTGGTAACCAGGAAAGGCAAACTGAGCAGAAGTTCGATTCCAGGTGCGGCCCAATATCAGCATACTACAAATGTGTAGTAACCTTCTCTTTGGCACAGATGCCGCTGTTTATAAGGTTCCTCAGTGGTATCCTGTAGATTTTCAGGGCAGCAACCTGGAACTAAGTGTATACCTTTCTCAAGCACTGTGCCCTGGATTTCCATGTCAAACAACACACCACCTTTGACAGGACAATTTTGAATGGATTATTATCCTGAAGTGAACCGTTAGCTCCAGCCTTCCTAGTCCGGGAGACATTTTCCAAGCTTGGTGCTCTGACAAATCACAGGGAATCTAATAAGAAGTTTGATTCTTGGATGATATGAAAGTTACATACTTACTGTAACTTGATCTTCCTCAGTATCTTCTCCATAGGTTACCACGCCCAACAACCATTGCCAGCACTCACTCCAGAATTGTTGTGTTATAGTCTTCACCTCATTGTTTGTGATTTGGTCTGTGAAAATACTCTGTTACTGAGTTTGGTGGACTTTTATAGAAGTGCATAGGTTACTTGTTAGATTCATGATGCTCACTTTCACAGTAAAAAAGGTAGTGAGGTAGCAGGGAGCTGGTGCCACTGTATACCCACAGGCGCATGTCATGCCATGTGTATGAGGCCTACTCACATTAGCGGCTCCCACCATAAAAGTTTTGAACAGGTGACATAATGAGGAGAGTTTGCCATGCTCCTGGTGATGCCACATGCAGACATGCAGCTGATATTTCAATTTTAGTTCTGATGAAGGTGAGGCCGAATCATCAGCTGCATGCCTGCAGATGATGTCATCACATGCACGGCAAACTCTCCTCTAAACAATGTTGCCGTGTGTACCTGTTCAAAACATTTAATATTTCTGGACATTTTGTGAGTGTGGATTAGTGCAGTAAGCTAGAATTTAATTGTGGAAAATAAAATATGGTAGGAATGAATCATACCTTTGACTTTTTATTTATTTATTTATTTACAGTATCGGGAACAACCTTTGAGATAAAAACTCTTTTACAAAGGTTCCATGTCATACAATAAAAAGGTTACATACCACAGATTAGTCATACAATAGAAAAGTTACAGTCCACAGTTACTGCATTGCAACAGCATACTTAGGAGGAATATAAAAGACCATATTTATTTATTTATTTGCACATCGGTTTACAACCTTTGAGCTAGGGGCTCATTTTCAAAGGTACCTCGTCACAAAGAGGACAAATACAGTACAGACATTCATGTTACAGGATGTAGGTTACATGGAATTAACATACACGTTTGTGAAGAACATGATAGGTACAGCAGTAAATACAAAATACAAAACTCACTTATGGTTACAGGATATGGGTACATCAATCAATCGGTGATTGGACCGATATTACAGAGAGGCCAGATTGGTTATTGTGGCACCATAGGGACTGCAAATGGAGCAGTCAGTAGAGCAGTGGTAATTTAACAGGTTACAGCAGTATATAATGGTAAGAGCAGTCAGGAGCAGTGGCAAATTAGCCAGGTTACAGCAGCACATAGTAACACTGCCGGAAGCGAAGTCAACAGAGCAATTTAAGCCAGGTTACAGTAACATATAGCGATACTGCAGTTTGAGCAGTCGGCAGAGCAGTGGTAATTTTGCCAGAGGAGATATGTACTCGCATGGGGAAAGGCCAAGCATCAGGGATTAATTACTGTACAGTCTATTGTGGTATAAGTATAGAGTGGTGCGGTTTGGATACTGCCCAGTGGGCATTGTTAGGGCACAATGGGTAGTGCCTCAGATTATACAGGTGCAATTTCATGTGTTGAACAGTTCACTTCTGAGTGCAGTTTTGAATTTGGAGATCGTAGGGGCATCTGTGACGTGGAGAGGGAGCAAGCTGAACCAGGAAGGGGCTCTATGGGGGAAGGACCTCTGATCATGGAGGTCCTGGCTCTTGGTGTCTGGAAGGTGGTCTTGCGGGAAGTCCATGTACAGACCAGGGGTTTGGCTATGGGGAGGGAGGCTGTCAGCCCTGGGGTGGACAGTCCTAGGAGAGTTTTTTTTGCTATTAGGCATGTTTGGTAACGCAGTCGTTCATCTAGGTTCAGCAATGTTGCCAGCCCATAGAGCTGGCATGAATGTGTAAACCTAGGTGCCCCAGTGATTAGTCTGCATGCCTTGTTAAGTAACAGGCGGATTTTGTTGAGCGCAGTTGTGTCGGCAGCCCCGTAGACCAGGAGTCCATAGTCTACCAGGGATAATATAGAGGATGTTACCGCAAGCCGGAGGGCAGCGGGGAGAGCGCTTTTGTAGCAGTATAAGATACCTAGCCGCATATTGGCTGCTGAGGCAAGGGTGTCAATGTGGGTATGGTAGTTGAGGGCTGAGTCAAAGGTGACCCCAAGGTACTTGAACGAGTGTACTTGCTCTAGTGGTTTTTTGGAGCCAGGGAGGATGTGGAGTGGAAAATTGCTGGCTTTGTTTTGGGGTGGGCAAAGAGCATTGTTTTCATTTTTTTGAGATTTATGATCAATTTTTGCTTTGTGAACCAGGTTTCTGCATCAGTATACAAGAGCTGCAGGGATTCCTGAAGGGAGGTAGGGTTGCGGTGGGAGGCAAAGATGACAGCGTCATATTCAAGTTAACTGTTGGTTAACAAAGTGCAGTTCCAGGGCAGCATGATATACCTACAGAGAATAAGAGCAAATTGAGCAGCTGAGGGAGCCTTGTCCTAAGTGTGGCCCAGGGAGCTCATAGGTTCATAGGTTCATAGATCATTACAGGTCCATAAGCTTCAAGGAACCATATATTGGACCCACCACTCAACTAGTGGACAAAACTCCATTTATTATCTCACATGTATTCATCCAATAGCTGTTTGAGTACAGTTAGAATACTGGCCCCAACCACCTCTCTCGGAAGCCCATTCCAAACATTCACCACTCTTTGATTAAACCATTTCCCTTCTATTTGTCCTATATCTTTCTCCCTCTAGTTGTTTTTCGTGAACCCTTGTACCCACCCTTACATTCTCTTTCCATTTTAAACCTGCAGCTTCTCTCAGCATTCTGTCACTCAGTGATCTGTATACATAACACAGATCTCCTCTTACCCTTCTGTATGACATAGAAAAAAGACCCAGAGTTTCCAGTCTTACACTGTACTCCAATCCTACCACTGAACCAATTTTTCTGGTGAACCGTCTCTGGACTCGTTCCACCCTTTTACTTCCTCCAATACTCTGAACCAAACAAAAAGGAGCACCATACTCCATAGTGGGTCTCACCAGGGATCTGTACAGGGGCCAAAGGACCTCTCTCTTCCTACTTTTGATGTTACAAAATATATTACCCATAATTCCGTTAGCTTGATTAGTACAAGTTGTATTGTGCACTTCAAAGCCTAATTTATCAGTAATAACCACCTCTAGATCTCTTTTCTTATCTGTTGCCTCAATTGTCTGTGATCCCAATCTACATTGTGCTCTGATGTTGTTTTTTCCAAAGTGCATAACCCTACACTTTGCAATATTGAACTCCAACTTATGTTCCTCTGCCCATCTCTCTAAACTAAATATTTGATCTTGAAAGTTTTTATGGTTTCTTTGTTATTTACTATGGCACCAATTTTCGCATCATCTACATATTTACAGATCCATGACTTGTCATCTACCTGCATACTAGAAATCAAGATGTAAAAAGCCTTGGCTCCACTACAGATCCCTGGGGTACCCCACTAGTAACACTCACAGCTGTAGATAGGTAGCCTCTGACTTGTACCCATTGCTGTCTATTATCCAGCCATGCTGCTATCCACTTTCTAATATAGTTTTCAACTCCCAGCTGTAAAGTGCTTAACAGAACACCATGTGAGACAGAATCAAAGACCTTTCTATAATCCAAGTACACTACCTCCACTGGCAGTCCCACATCCACTGCTTGGCTCACTGGCTCGAAAAAATGGAGTAGATTGGTAGTACATGATCTCCCCCCTGAAAAATCATGTGAAATATCCAGATGGTTCAAATCCCTCAGATTTTTTCTAGCAGTTTGTCCAAAAAGCTCCCCATTATTTTACCAATAATAGAAGTGATACTTATTGGCCGATAATTTTCAGACCTAGACCTGATTTAAATATAGGTGTAATATGTGCCATCTTCCGTACTTTCAAAACATCTCCCTCAAATAGCAATTTGTTAAAGAGGGCGGCCAGTGGGGTGGAGATTTCCTCTGCTAATTCCATCAAAAAAGCTGGGTGGTACCCATCTGGTCCCCCAGATTTAAATGTATTTAATTTCTTTAGCTTACTTTTTACCTGTTCAGTAGTTATGATTGGGATATCCTATTTTACTTCCCCATCCATTTTATTTTCTGTAATAGGTGGGCATCTATCCTGGATATAGACACTCTGGAAATAGGCACTCAGCATATTTGCAATGCCTTGTTCATCTTCTACTTGTTTTTCCTAATCCTTGAGAATAGTGATCTGGGTGTTATTATTTTTCCTTAAGCTACCTACATAGCTATAGAATTCTTTACTAATGTTTCCTTTTTTTTGTGGCAAGATCTAATTCTGACTTTGCCTTTGCTTTATTTATGGTGGTTTTACATTTTTTAACCATGGACCTATATTTGGCTAGTATATAAGGGCACAAGTTTTCTTTAAATCTTTTGTAAGCCTTATTATTTTTATTTATTAATTTACATATCAAATATGTCATCCATTTTGGAAACCTACCCTTTTTATTATATTTTGTCATTAGGGGAACGTACTTGTGGATACATAATTGTAATACTCCATCTATTAAATCCCTGGATTGCTCTAGCGATTTACCTTGTAACAAGTTCCAATCATAAGTGCCTATGATTTTCTTGATGCTTATATAATCTGCCTTATTATAATTGCTTATAATTGATTTCCCCTGTATATTGTGGGAATTCTCATTTAGTATTACCCTGACCATATTATGGTCACTACTTTCTAATGGTTCAATTACTTGTACCTTCTTTATTGCTCCATTCATGTTACATGAAACCAAATCCAAAAGATTCTGATTTCTTGTACTATCCTCCACTTTTTGAATCAGACAGTTATTCTGGCATATTTCCACAAATCTTTCCTCCAGAGACCCTTAATAAACTAAAGTTTCCCAGCATATCCGAAGGAAATTGAAATCTCCCATTATAATTGTTTTGTCAGTTATCATTTCGCTATCTAAGACATCCAAAAAGACATGATTTTCCTGCTCTGTCAGACTTGGTGCTCTGTAACAGATCCCTAATCAGATGTTTCTTTTGCCAGTCCAGATATATAACCACAATTGTTCTACTTGGTTCCAACCTGGGTTATCTGACATTATAGGACTTGCCTTTAAATGTGAAGCTATATATATCCCAACCCCCCATCTTTCCTAATCTCAGTTTATGAAAGAAGTTGTATCTTTCGATATTATCAAGCCAATCGTCCTCTCTCAACTAAGTTTCTGTCAACCCACAGATGTCTATACTATCTCTTTGTAGGATATACCTTAATTCATCTATCTTTGATTTCACACTCCTTGCATTAGCCAATAGCAGAGTTATTCCTTTCTTCTTTACTAACCTTCCCATAAGATGGAGATTTGTTTTCCCCATCAGTTGGTTTGTGTATACTTGCCTCCCCATATTTAGTTTAAATGTAAATCCAAACATTTCTTAAATGCTAACCCCAGTACTTTTGAACCACTCCTGCTTAAATGTCTACCATCTTGACCAAAGTAACGTGTATTTAATTTCGCAACTCCCCCTTTCCATCCTGATGCTCGCCATGTTTCTACCCCTGGCTCTCAGTCTTTCCCTATTAACTCCTCCTGCTGCACCCACCCTTCCCTGTCCACTCCAGCCTGTCTAAAGTCCCACCCCATCCATAGTAGTGTCCCAATTATCTAGCCCTCTTCCGTCATTATCATAATAAACAAGTACACGAGAGCCATCATCACTTTCTGTGGTTTTAGCTCAATTTTTCCCCCAGTCGTCGGTAATATATCCCTCCTCTTCTTTACCTCTCTAACCTGCCACCCCATACATGGCCTCTTTCCCCTATATGTGTAGTTGCTGGCTGCCTCACTTAAAATATCTCTGCTTATAACCCCTGTATGCCTATGGTTGATTGTACATCTGCTGACTTCTTCAATTGTAAAATAATGCAGTTTTTTTATTTCAACCTTGTACTGTACTGTATATTCTGTATATACTTTTTCTTCCTTGTATATTATTGCTTTTTGTATACCTGCCTCTGTACTGTACTTTGATGTATTCATGACCAGGTCCACCTTGCAAATGAGCCTTGCTTAATGGTGCCCGCCTGGATAAATAAAGATTTCGATTGATTGATTTAAATCAAAATCCTCCCATGAATGAATACATTTTATGCCATTTAACATACACCACCTTCTCATCCAGTTATTTATTCTTTTAATCTTTTGGTTTATTCTAAAACCTGCTTTTGGAACTGGCAAGATTTCAGAGAAGATCACTATTCTATTTACTTTCTGCACTGTTTTTTCTATATTCATCAACTGTAGGTATATTTGGTCCTCCCTGATTCTATACAAGTCAGTTATTCCTCTGTGTAGTACTATTAGAAGGGTATCTGTTCTTTTTTTACCATTTTAGGAATCATGCCATTTATATCTTCTAGGGTAACACCTGGCAGATATGAACTTACTACTATGTCTTTCAAATTTTTTTTTGTTTATGTATCCATGTACCTAAAATGGAATCTCCTATAATATGTATCCTTCCCTTTACAACATTTTCCTCAATATTCATTCCTGTATTTTCAACATTTTGAGTAGTATTGTTTTGACAAATCTCTTCTTCAACCGGTCCTACTAGGTTTCCCTCATTAGATTTTGGATTGATTCCATTTCTACTGGTTTCTCTTGGATATACTCCTCCAGGTCACTCACTTCCCCCATTGAATCATCCACCCCCTGCATCTCTGTCTCATGCCCTCCATTTGAGTCGCCAGTCTCTGATAGGAGAGCAAAGCTATTTTTTAAAGGTGGTTGGAAGGTCATTGCCCTCCTTCCTTTATTAATATTTTGTTTTTTAATTACTCTTGTCTGAGAATCAGGCTCCTGATCTAACTCTTGGCCTTCATTGCCTCTACTTCTCTTATGCTCAGTTCTATTTACTTGTCCCCCTTACTGTAGGCTTTCTTTTCTACTAGCTGCTGTTTGATAGCACTTTACCTGCATTTCCAAGCCAACTATTTTGTTCTTTAATTGCTTAATTTCCATACATTGTAGACAGGTATATTCTATTTCACCAGTACTTTCCCCTACACTAAATTTGTTACATATATTGCACTTTACTTCTAATTCCCCTGACCTTAAAACAACAAATCTGCTTTCCATTCTCATTTTAAATATTCAGGCCTCACCTACATAAAATATCTCCCCACTCTTATTCTTGATAACCTTCTTATTGAGTAACCCTCTTGAAACTTTTTATTATAGTCTTTTTTTGACCCCATTGCCCACTGTCCCCACTTGAACACGCATAAACATGCGCTGAGATGTGCGGGTCTCAATGCGCATCTCTGCATATGATGCCGCACACTCGGGCTCGCGACATTTGCGCTGAGGCAGCAATATATGTGCCGCGACTCAGAAGTACAGGTGGGTCACGGTTACACACAACACCTGAATCTCCTTTGAATTCCCCTCTAAAAAAGCACCCAGGCTACCTTCTTCAGCAGTGAAAACTGCAATCAGCCCACATAAGTGCCCACAACTAAAAAGGACAGTGATTCTTCCTGACCTGTAGTTCGTCCCTACTTGCAAAGAACTACAGGTCACAGGCTACTTCCTGCTGCTCTCTAGCAATTCAATAGCTCTATTACAGCACAGAGCTGGGTGTCCAGCACAGACCAAGATTACCTCCTCCTGTATCTCGGCTTTTGGCCGACACACAGGTTCAGAGGCAGTGAAGGAGAAGCCAAGCTTTGTCCTAAGTGTGGCCCAAGGAGCCTTGTCATGGAAGCATACAGTAATTATGGAGGAAACTTAGCTGAACAGAGCAGGTGGGTAATAGTAGGCCTGGAAGCAAAGAATGGAATAGTTAGAGTGAAGGGGTTGGGGTTGGGGTATTGTTGGTGGTAGGAGGGGAGAGAGGCAAGGGACTAGACTTGCAGCAATGTTCACAGCTACATGAGAGAGTCCAGCACTGAATGAAACCAGTGGGCCTCAGCAACTGGAATGGCAAACACAGACAGCATTGTCTAGTAGGAGCTGCTTCAGCTAATTTTTAAAGGTCCTATGATTAGCAACCTTAAGTGTGACCACTGGAAGCCCATTAAGACAAAGCAGTGTGTGGTAGGAAAAGGGACGCTGTCCCAGGGCCATTCTTTGAAAGGGGGCACAGACTGTGTTTACCTCTTTACCTCTGGTATTGTACTTGGTTTTGTTTAGGATAGCAAATTTTCGTGGGAGTGCTCTGGTGTTCTCCTACTGCCATGTGGCATATTTCATAGAAAGAGTTTCCTTATAAAAATTAGTCATGTTTTGGGAGACTGAGACAGCAACATCATTGACCATTTCCATTATGACTCAGATTTCAGCGGGGGGGGGTAAGCTTAAATTATATACCTAGAATCTAGTTTAGAACCAGTGAGCGTTATTACATATGCATTATATCTGTTCAAATATTTTGTTTCTATTTCTGTAGTGTACTTTATTCCCATAGTCTTTAGTGTGTATAATCCTGTACCATATGTAAATATGTGGGGTAATAAATGTTACTTTTATACACTTCACACTCTCCGTGGCTCTACTTTTAAGGATATAAGTAGCCTGGTGTAACTCGCAAGTATGCAATCTATTTCTGAAGAGACTGGCTACCAAACTATCCAGAGTCTTCCAGCTGCAACTATTGGGGTAGTTCATTTTTCCTTTTGAGAAAGGGCATTGTACTGTGTGAGCAATGGCTGATAGTGGGTTCCGACCTAAAGATACCACAAGTGAGATTTTATCTAAGAAGTGACAGCATATTGAGGGTGACAGTTCAGTCAGCTAAAGGGTCATGAAAAACTGGTAGTGTTGTATGGAGTCTATTCTTGGACAACCAGTTTAGGATATGACTCTACTTACAATACAACGTGTAATCCTTCATGTTATTGCACATTTCTGTAAAAGGTAAATGTGATGCAACAGGCAAGACCCAATAAACTATTGATAGCCACAGTTATGTCTCTTTTCCTTTATACTAAAAGCAAGTCTTTTTGTTTTTCCCTTGCAAGATATGTACTGAAAATTCATCTTCTTCATATGCATTTCTATGAGGCAATAGGGGTTGAATTTTAAACAACTTCAGAAACCTATAATGTTTTTAAAAATTCTAATCTATAACCAGACCCCAGAATTTAGAGTTTTGACAATCCTCTCCCTGGTGCCCTTTGATGAAAACGTTATGTATTCATTCAACATCTCATCTGTCACACTTGTCCTTTTCATAGGTTCTACCCCATCCCTTGCTTCATTTTAAGCAGTACCCTCAGCAATTCTTGTTATGAGTCTTTTAGAACTCATCATTGAGATACAATACTAAGTCTTAGATAGTTGCTTCATAGGATGGAGTTACTGTTTTGGCAAAACATCTACCTTTACTTTGATAGTGGATACATTTTGTTACAGAACTACTACTTCAAGTGCTGGGTTAAGGACAATTTTAACTGCATATTGGGACTTGTTATTTTGCACCCCGTATAAGATTTAATTTTGTTCCAGAAGAAGGAAATGATAAATATTGTAATCACTACTCAACAATAACTATTACAATGCTTTATCATTGCAGAGTCTTTTCTTGAAACAGCCATAAACACGCAAACACCAGGGAGACAAGAAGGTATATATATTTACTAATCTGTACTTTATATATATTTACTAATCTGTACATACTACAGTATATATACAGTACAATCACATTAAACTGTTCCCTCAACTCACTGGTGTAGCATTGTTCAATGAGTTTCCTAATCTGTGCAGTGTTTAATTCAATGAATTAGTAAAAAGGTTAGTATTGGTTTGCATCTAGCTGTTACATACTATAAGCTTTATTTTAAGCTGAGTGCTTATGAGTTTCATTTCAGAAGGCAGACTAAACAACTCTTAAGGAATGCTATGATATTTATAAACAATGCTCTTAAGGAATGCTGTGATATTTATAAACAATGCTCTAATGGAATGCTGTGATATTTGTAAACAATGCCATGAAAATGTAGCTACTGCCATTTCACTAAACAGTTACAAGTGAATTGAATAGGCAGTGAAGGATGGTTGGAAAATAGTTGAAAGCTTCAACAGTTTGGGTTGCCACTGCAGTAGCATCACAAAAAAAATGCTACACCAGTGAGTTGATGGAGCAGTTTAATGTGACTTGTACTATAGTATGGTAAATCATCATGCATCATGTATAGCATATCAGTTTATGCTGGTTTCTGATTTCTGGTATAACGGTATAATGCTCTGGTTTTCATAGCCCATTAGTAATGCAGTACACTGAGTTCTAGAAATGTGACTTTGAAAATAAAAACAATGACCAAGTTTTTGCAGTTAGCATTTTGATCATATGAGGCTTTAATACAAACTAGACAGCTATTATTATTTTTGTTTAATTTATATTTATACATTAGTGTCTCTACTCATGGATTGTTTGTTAGAAACTTGGAACACAGTAGCAAAAGCCTCTCTGGGGTTACACAGTGTTGGGGGTTGTACTCAGAGTTTGTTGTGAAGTAACTTGAAAAGTGTTAAGAAAACTCTATCTAGAGTACAGTATCTCAAATTAAATGCCTCAAGGTAGCACACAGGAGAGCGATATTCCTAAAAATGGTACATCACAATAAAGCACAGTAGGGATGTAGCATAGCCTTGTACAGTGAACATTTTGTGGTGACCTTGTGAAGGGAATTTTAATGGCAGAACCTGCAGAGCCATGCTCTCCCAGGTGACTCTGTAAAGGAATGGGGGGCATGATCAGTTTGTAGGAGACTGGAGACACTCCACTCTGAGTTATCTGCAGCATGGCTCATAATTTGCCCAGTATGGTCTATATCATAACTTACAAACCCTTTTTGCTGTTTACCTGTCTTTCATCTTATCCATTTTTTGAGGTGATTGTGCACTTTGTGTTCCCTCTCTCTACTGTTCCTTCACTTTGCCCAATTTGGACCTCTTCCCTATTCTTATCTGCTGTACTACTACAAGACCCGGATATGGAGTTTAAGCTAAGTTACCTTTCCTCTCTTCTATCACCATTGTTCCCCTAGACTCAGTCTCCCCCAAGTTAGTTTAACAGTCTGATATATGCATCAAACTTGTGTCCCAGCTTACTGGCACCATGTCTTCTCAGGTGGTGTAGCTCATTCTTGAAAAGCCTCCAATCCCAGAATTCCCCTCAGTACCCCCACAAAGTGGGACCCCTTCTCCTGATACCATCCCTTAACCCTTAAGCTGCTGACAGAATTAGAATGCATAGGAATTTTGGACTGATATATCAGTCCGCAGCCCTGCAAGGGGTTAAGCCACCCATTAAGCTCCTCTGTCTCTTCCCTCCTAATTTTATCCTTCTTCCCTTCACTGCCTCAGACAGAGAGGACCTACAAAAGGCCAGGTAAGCTAAGAGCACTGTCAATCTATCCCAGTGTCTTCAAAAGTTCTGCTTCACCATGTCCACTGACTCATTCACCAGCTCATTGGTACTAAAGTGTACCAGTACCCCCAGCTCACCAGCTCACCACCATCCAACCTAACCTGTCTAACTCCTGGATGGTTGAAGCACCAGGAAGGCACCTGACCACCCTTACACCACCCTCTCAGTTCCCCTAATCATTATGCCCCTCTCAGCTAAAACTCTCCAGGTAAATTTATTCCTGTTCATCCCCCTGGGTGCCATCAGTAGAGATGTTGCAAAATTTGAATTTTCCAGCAAAATTCGCCAAATTCATCTTCTGAATAAATTCATAGTTTTTTTTTTCTGTTTAATAGGAAATTAACCCTCAGTAACTTTGCCTGTAACTTCACTCTTGTGATTTGCCAAGGTAAATCTGGGTCAAAAAGAGGCTACCGATACATAAATGTTTCAAGGTCAGCAATCCCCTCTCCCTCCACCAGTCTATACCATCTTGAAGACCCTGTGCCATCCCCCATGAAATCACCACCACAGGCTAAATCCAATCACAATCTCATGCAGGAGTGATTCTAACATTTTCTGACCCATATATGTTCCAGTTTCACTCTCCATTGCCAGCATGGCACGGTGGCAAATACATGGAGTGTTGCTAACACTGCAGTTAGGCTTAATACAACTATTTCACCTGACTAGAGTCACATTCTACTCCAGGTACCTGTGCCCAATATACTGTAATGCACAGATAGGAGTTAGAAGGTGTTTGACCACTGGTCCACATATATATACTAAAAGGTATTTATGGGGATGCCGAATGTAGCAGGTCATGGTTTACTGTGTGTGACAGAGTCCCATAAAGTTCAGGAGTGGCATGAGTGGAGAAGTACTTTGGTAAGGGAATCTGCCACTTAAGAGAGGCATGCTCCATCAATGTTCTAAATGTCATATTCTCCATAAATAAGAATGGCAGTAGATCAATTGTCAGCGTAACAGTGGTTATTGCATTAGACTCCCATGCAATAGCATGATTAGATGGGCATTTTGCATGGTGCTTAAAATAATGCTGTGCAGCATAGACTTAACCTTTCGGGGTGTTGGGCTACCAAACAACTGGAATTGGCATGGCAGCATAGCGAGTCAGATAGCATTTGACTCAGGGGGATTCACTGATGCTGCTCAAAAGAAAGCAGAGAGTTGAGGTGTTTCTGTTTTTTTTAATCACATAAAGTTTATTGATCTGTACAAAACATACATATGATTGCATTCCATACATCAGTATAAATTCATATAGCTTTTAGACCTGAGACAGCACGACCCCTGCAGCTGTGGGTAATTAGCCACCAGAGTCTGCTTCTGCCCAGGAAAAATGGGTCTGGATTGACCTGGGAGCCAGGCAGCAGGCCTGAGATTTTTCCAAGGCCCCTCGCTGGCCAGCAGGTGGGTTGGTTCAGTTAGGGTGTCGAGGTGGTGGGGCAGATATTTCTGGTGGCGGCCCTCATAGGTAGGGTGTTAGCTATCTGGCATGGTTTTAGGTTACACCTGGACTGATACTGGATGTTCATGACTCCAAAGAAGATTTGGATTATACTGGGAGGTTCTTGATACAAGGAGATTGCCACTTGGAATTAAAGGTTAAACTTCATTCACAATCAGAACTTAAATCTACGGTCAGAATTCAAACTTTTTTCTTTTGAACTCTGTTCTGGGCAGTGAGAATACCTGGTTTATTTTAGACCCCCAGGTAGTGAGAGTGCCTGGGGGTCAAAACAGTGTTTTATTTAGACTTGCATTTTATGGTCTGAATTTAAACTTTTCTTTCTTTAATTCTGCCCTGGGCAGTGAAAGTGCCCGGTTTATTTTAGACCTCCAGGTAATGAGAGGGCCTGGGGTCAAAACTGCATTTTATATTGTTTATTTCATTCCTGTACTTCTGTGAAAGGAAGTTTATTTAAGTTTTATTTAGTTTTTTTGGTTAAATTCCAACCATATTGTTCTTCACTCTTATTATTTGGACTTCCTGAAAGTGGACTCCTTGTGGACTCACCTTTTTTCTTGGACTACCATCTACATTATTTATTTAGTGACTTTGGAGTTTGGACTGTTGTTTTATAAATTTGAATTTATTGTAATTTTATTGTAGTATAGATTTGTTTTGGGTGGGGAGGGTAGTTAATTTTATTTAATCTTTCTCAGTCTCTTCTTTTAGTGTGAGCGAGTGGGGAGTTTCAGGGAAATTATTGGGGCTTGTTTTAATTTGGCAGTTTAGTTAGTTATTTAATTGGGGATTTATTCAGGGGTGTGTTAGTGTTATTGGGTCTTAGTATGTGTAGGAGGCCTGTCCCCACAGTCGTGCGCTATTCCTCCTCCACCCTTCATGCCCTCCACCCTTTCTCCTCCCCCCCTCGATTACAGCAATCTACATACCAGCACTGTAGAGTGCTGGGTATTACTTATAGGGGAGAAGGGGAGTTGGGGGCATGAACAGTGGAGGACAAATGAGCGGGGCTGTCATATTGGGGTAGTGAGATCCAGAAGACGCCCTGGGGCGAAATGGAATCTGGAACGTGGTCCTTCCTGTCTGGTTTCCATATCCATGCGCACCACCAATATTGATGGGCAAGTAGCCCGAGCAGCTCCAGAAGCCCGTCCTACCCGAGCGGTGTTTTGCAATGCCAGATCCATCAAGAATAAGACTGCAGTTATTGCAGACCTTGTTGGGTCAGTGGATCTGGCATGCATTACCGAGACCTGGCTGGATGAGAATGCAGGCCCCATATTAGAGGTCGCTATTCCGGCCTGATACTCGATGTTATACTGCCCGAGGTTGGACAGCGGGGGGGGGGGGTTGCGGTCTATTTCAAGACTGAACTGGGCCTTACGAGTGTACCAGTTGAGGAAGCTGAGTCATTCGAGTGTACTGTAGTGGTAGGTTTGGGTTGCAGGATTGCCCTCATCTACCATCCACCAGGTGAGGAGAAGCGGTTCCTGCAGGAAGTAGAGGACTTTGTGATTGACATGGCATTTGAGTTACCCAGGCTGATGGTCCTGGGTGACGTCAATGCCTGGGTCGATGACATACTCTCACAATTTGGACAGCATTCCCTCCAATTGATGACATTTTTGGGCCTTACACAAGTTGTTACTTCTGCCACTCATAAAGGTGGTCACTCCCTGGACTTAATCTTCCTCCTGGGGATCGAAGCCTTTGATTTGGGGGTGGAACCTGTTGGATGGTCTGATCATTACACCATGGGGTTCTGTTTTTGCACCCCCACTTTGTAGGCCTACCCCTGTGAAGATGGTCAGATACCAACCTTTACGAGATGTAAGCTCTGAGGGCCTGGCAGCAGTGCTTGCCCTATCAGAGCTTTCTGGAGTGAGCAATGACCCAGATGCATTGGTCTTGGCCTATAATAAAGCCATCTCCTCAGCTCTGGATCTCATTGATCCTGTCTGTGTTCATCCTCTCCCCCTTCACCTTCAGTCCCTATAGTTTGATGGGACTTTGAGGGAGATGCTGCGACAAGACGAAGATTAGAGCACTGCTGGCAGAAATCCACCCTTGATGCTGACCATCTTAGATTGATGGAACATTATTAAGTCTGTCATTCTGCAATCTCCCATAATAAGGAGAGTTCCTGCCTGGGGAGATTGCGGCTGCTCAGAACCAACCACCTCAGCTCTTTCGAACTGTAGACAAACTGTGCAACCCAGCCTGCCTGCAGGTTTGAAGAGCCTTTTCACAAGTAGTGTGAAGAGCTTGCTCACTTCTTTGTGGATAAGGTCGCTGACATCAGGGCGGCACTCCAGCCTGCATCCTCTATGGGAGAAGCTGTGGATCTGCAGGTCATTGTCCCTAGGCTCTCCTGGAGTTCCTTTGACCAGCCGGAGTTCATTTATGTCATGCTGATTGTCCAGGGTATGCACCCTACATGCTGTAGTTTAAATCCAGGCCCAACTTCCCTGATAAAGGGTTGTTGTGATATTATCAGCCCGGTCCTAGCATGGATAGTCTGGTACTCCCTGGGGATGGGTGAGTTTCCTAGCTCTCTGAAGGAGGCAGTGGTAATGCCCTACTTCTTTTTTTTTTTTTTCGCCTTTCCTTCCTCCTGGCTGCCCTCTCCTTCGGGCCTCTATTGCCCCTCCCGACTGCCTGCCCCGACTTCCACACCGGCTGCCAACCTCATATGGCAGTCCCCCTGGGTAACCCTGTGTATCCCTTCGCCGGGTGGGTCTCCCTCCTCCGAGGGGGAAGACACTTGTGGGGCGGCCAGCACACACTACTTTAATTTTGGCCCGGGGTACTGCTGAGGTTCATCAGTCCTGGGATCGGCAGCAGCAGAGGGCAGAGAGACCATCATCCAGCCAGCCAGGAGGCATTTCCCTGGTTTTCTGTGGGGAGTGACGTCCTGACTTCAAGGCATATGCCGACACCTGTCACTCCCCCTTGAGCAAAGAACCTGGATGCTACAGCTGTGCTCCCAGCCTCCGCCAGAAGTCAGCATGTGCCAGTGTGCCTCCCCACCTTCCCCCCGGAGAAGGAGAGCTGTCCCCGGATGCTCCATCCTTCTCCCCCCAACCGGCCCTCCAATGACCCGAGTCCGTTCCCGAACCCGGGTCACCAGCGTCACAGATGGAAATCTAACCGCTGCGCCGATGGGCCGGCCATGCCCTACTTCTGAAAAAGCTTCTTTGGACCCAGACTGCCATGCCGACTACAGACCAATCTCTTTGTGGGGAAGGTGATTGAGAAAGTAGTGACCATACAAATGGAAAACAATTTCACCATCCATGACAATGGGTTGACACTGTGATTGCAGGTGTCGGCAGTCATCAAAGCATCCTTCTGCCATCTGAGGAACATCTTCAGGATTAAGCAACTAGTTCCATCCTGTGATCTGCCTACATTGGTCCATGCCTTTGTGACCTTGTGCCTTGATTAGTGCAACTCCCTGTATCTAGGGCTACAGGGGTTGATATCTGCCACTTGCAGCTCGTGCAGAATGCTGTGGCCTGGTTATTGATGGGTACTCCCCGTATCTGTCATATTTCTCTGGTGCTGCATGAACTGCACTGGCTGTCACTACAGTGGTGGATCACCTTTAAAGTTGGTCTTCTGACTTATAAAGCCCTACATGGACTGGGCCCAGATGGCCTGAAAGAGCTCCTGGTATCTTACTGCCCTAGGCGATTGCGCCGCTTGTCAGATGAGGGGTTGCTAGAGATTCCGAGGGTTTCTTTAAAATCTTCGGGGGCCCATGCTTTAATGTATGAGGCCCCAGCCCTTTGAAATTCTCTACCCCATCTGCTTCGGCAGTGTGCGTCTATGGAAGAATTTAAACAGGCTTTAAAGACCCATGTGTGGTTGATGGCATACCCCTGATGATGATATTTTATTGTATTTTATGAATTCAGCATTTATTGGATCTGTGTTTATTTTACTGTTTTTATGTGAAGTTGTTGTTAAGGTGCCTTGCTTTTGGAAAGGCGCAGTAAACATAAAGAATTATTACTATTATTATTAAACTTCATAGCCCCCCAGGAGGTAAAATCATTCCACTGGTACAAGAGACCTGCTATAACTTTTTGTCAAGCTCAAGACTCCCAACTGGGAATAGGAAACTATCATCCAGATCACGCTCTGTGCCACCACCACCACCAGCAGTCACGGGGTCACTAATAACCACCTCTTTGACCACTGTTACTCAGCCACAGAATTTGTCTCTCTCAGAAAAAGCCTCTGGTTACCACCTCCTCCAGCACCCACCAACATGGATGCCACAGATGTGGCAGATAATAATTTGGCAAAACTAATGCTACCACAACTTCTACCAACCAATACTTTGTTATTACCATTTGCTCTGGAGCCCATAGATAAAGCTGCTGCAGAGGCTCAACCTTTTGCCCCACAGAACCCATGCAACTCTTGTCCACTTCACAGGCACTTCTGCCTTTACTCAAGCATCACTTTCCAGTTTTTTTATATATTTAGATTTTTAAAATTGCAAGAAAAAAAATAAATACTATGATAAAACTAAATATCATCATCATCAGCAGCAGCAGTAGACAACGCCTCATGAGAGGGATCAGCAGCAGTGTGATCTGCATCTGAACAGAACAGTTTACTGAGGTAACAGTAGCTACAGCAACAGTACCCCCTCCCACATCCCCAATTTTTTCCCTAGTATCTTTTGTTAACATGATGGGAATTTGCAAGACTAACATGACGGGTAATTCAAAACAAATTTCTGTAAGTATAAAATCACACATGCCCCCAAAATTCAAAGCATCATGGGCTACATATGCAAATCACCACAGAATGTTATGCTGGTCCAACTTTAAGCAGAATTGCATGGTGCCGAAAGGCCTCTCACACAGTTTACAAAGGGTGCTAACAGAAGATATTGACACGTGTTTTGTCCTACCAGGACTCATCAGTATGCCTCATCTGTTTGACACCCCAGTGAAATGGACCAGCTACCCTAATAGCAGTGTGCCTTGGATATATTGTGGTGAACCCATTAAAATAAAAAATTATTTAAAAGACAAAGAACCTCTGTGCACAAACACTGAGGCAAGGGTTACCCCAAAGGGCATTTGGCTGGGAAGCAAGTTTCAAAAAAATACAAATCACACATGCCCCAGAATACCAAGCATCATGAGATACATATACAAATCATATGCCCATGATACTTACATTCTGAAACAGCTTCAACAAACTCACTACACAATACGCAGAACCTCTTTAATCTTTAAATAATTTTACTTTAATGGGTTACCCTAATAAGACACCTATAAAAATAGCTGGTCCATCCCACTGGGTGTCAAACAGACGAGGCATACTGATGAGTCCTGTAGGATGAAACACGTGTCTATGTCTTCTGTTAGCACCCCTTGCAAACTGTTTGAGAGGCCTTAGGCACCGTGCAATTCTGCTTAAAGTTGGACCAGCATAACATTCTGTGGTGATTTGCATATGTAGCTCATGATGCTTTGCATTCTGGGGGCATGTGTGATTTTGTATTTTCTTGAAACTTGGCTTCCCAGCCAAATGCCCTTTGGGGTAACCCTTGCCTCAGTGTTTGTGCACAGAGGTTCTTTGTCTTTCTGTAAGTATTATCATCACTCCAAGAACTAAACAACATTTCCTCAGTCAACATAGAAACAGACTGACACTTTACTTAACCACACAACACTGCTACAGAAATAAAATTACGCATCACAGGCCACAGACAAAAAGACTGCGGAAGACAAATCAAACTAGTACTCACTTGGCTGCCTTGCTTGCAAGTTGAAAGAGAACCCTTCCTCCACACAGCACTGCTTCTCTAGACAAAACACAATCACTACTTTTATCTAAATAAATCTACAAAACTTGAACAGACAATAATAATTTAGCTTCACAAGGCATTCTAGATATTTTTGTGAGGGATTTGATTCACAATATTCCACTTTCAGAGACGTTTTAATGGTGTTTGCTCAGACAAGCAGGAACTCATTTCTCCAACTTTGTCATTATAAGACTACACTGTACACATCTCATACAGCTCATTTCAGTACCATGTGACCTCAAATATCATTGTATATTGCAAACTTTGGCTGAGGACCCAACTTCATCCAACTTGACCAGTAAAGTTACCAAATTCATCATTTATGAAGTTAGCCTTGTTTGCAGCAATTTGGAACTTCACAGGGTGGATTCACTTTTGTGATTTGTAACAAATTCACAAATGAATGTGCAAAGCAAAGTTAGCCAACTTCACACACCTCTAGCCATCAAGTAGTCTGGACCCTTTTGTCTGTCTGAGTCATAGTTCTCCCCAGTGGAGTCAGATACCTGAGCCTCTTCTAGGGGTGCAAAGCAGCTCACCATCTAGATGGTGTTGGGCTGGACAGCCTCCCTGTGGCTACCTCCCTTCCCTTTTCCCCTCCCCACCACTCTTCACCCACCTAGACCAGTGACCCTCTGGGGGAGTGGGGGGGTGTTCGCCAGCTTAGTTGATGACACATCTGAGATGCTTCTTTGCCCACTGCTGCCTTCTCAACATGGAGCTCTGCCAAAGTCCTGCTGATGGGACAGTGCCTCCTCCTCCAGAGCATATCCCTAGAGAAAAGCACTACGCAACAACCACAACTGACTGCCTCCCCCCTCTGTACCCATCACTATACAGAACCTATAAATAAGGCTATACCTAGTGTATTAGGCTATTTGAGGTTTAAACTATTAGCATTAAGCAGCATTGAACACTGAACCCATAATATGAATGATCAATGCTAGAAAAGCTATGTCTGTAACTATAAATAAACATAAAGTTATATCCAGATATGGTGCAGTTATGATACTTAAAAAGCTACTCTGTATTACAATAAAAGTGCAGGAAACACTAGACTTACACCAATTGTGTTTTAATTTTATTTTCTATTTTTTTTACTCCCCTCTGCTTTTGGTCTAGTAAATATTGTAGGTAATTCAGCAATTAGTTCACTGAGTCTTTCAAAATGTATCTGACTCTCTCCTGCTAACCACACAATTGCTATTTGTGACATCACAGTCTGCTGTCCTAGAAAAAACTATTATATCATAAACAAATGCACTGTGAGGTTAACAGGGGACAGGCAAATGTTTTCAAATGTTTTCTATACAGACGTATTAGATGGACTACCAAGATGTGCTACAAAAAAATCTTAGAAAGGAACATTGAATATGAAACAGAAATGCATTCTCTAGTAAATTGTAAAACTGAAATATCTTATTTGTGGAAGCACATGCTGAAGTGCAGAGCTGCTCTCTAATAAGCTAACATAGAAACATAGAAGGTGATGGCAGAAGGAGACTGCTAGGTCCATCTAGTTTGCCCTGTATTTTTTTTTTTTTTGTCTTTTCCTAACCCCATAGCTGCCCTTTGATGTGAGGGCTCCATTGTGTCTATCTCACGCATTCTTAAATCCCACAGCTGTGTTAGCCCCCCCACCACCACCAGGGGCTGGCTGTTCCAGGCTTTCACCACCCTCTCTGTGAAGAAAAACTTCCTGACATTGGTAGAGAACCTCCCTCCTTTCAGCCTTAGGTCATATCCTCTGGTTCTGCTGCTCTCCTTACAGTTAAAAGCTAAACAGTTAACCACAATAGGTAAAAGTGGCCAACAAGTCACATGTTTATACAATAATACAATAGATAATTAAAAGATTTGTGCTGCAACTAAAAATAAGGTAATATCAAGATAGGGAATAACTAGGTTACACAATATACTACATACTATATTAATATACAGTACTTAAGCTTGTGCACCCAGCATCAATTTACCGTCACATACACCTGCACTGTTTTCAAATATAAATACACAATATACAGTCCATGTACCCCAGATAAGGTGCCCATTGGATATGCTTACACACCTGCTTATTTACCCCCTTAGCCCACCTGCAATATCTAAATATCTAATACCTCCTTCTTACAGTGTAATACACATCGCACTGAACTAGTCTTTAAACCCTGTTAGCTGACCCCTTTAACACTCTATCCTAGATACAATGTTGTAAAAATCCCTCCTTCCGTTTGACCTCCCTTAACATTTGTTAATCCATTTTCTCTTTAAGACTTACAGAGCACTTAGTATTCTAAAATTGTATTCCTGGTATTGTTAAGCTCAGTGGAATGAGGTAAAATCTGTGAATTCTGGATTCTTCTTCTACAGATTCTACCATAGAACCAGAACAAAATGCCAGAACATCTGCTACTTAGCAACAGTATACAGCTGACAAAAATTGGAATCTGATATTGCTTTGTAAAAACAAAACAAACAATTTTATTTTATTTTTTTTGATCAGAAGGAATTAGCATCCCAGAAAGCTCATCAAAGTATGGTACAAACAAGATCCCAGCACCACACTATTCATTGTCTGCCACAACAACAGCATAATAAATCCAAAAGATAGGAGAAAATAAAAAATCAGAGATGGCTCAAAAAGATATGATGTCCTATAATGTATTAGGCATACATCATATGGCACAGACAGAAATTGTTAAAAATATAGTAGCGCAATTAACTACATCAGAGTTGACAAATCACAAAATAAATGTGATAACTGTACTGACTCCCAACCTGCATCTACCATTTGAATCGTGTACATTCCTGGAGACCACATTTTTCCGGATTGACGTGAAAGAAAAATATTTTGAATTAGAAAAATATTGTTAACAACCCTTAGCTTTGGGAGCTCCTTACAAACACAGCCACTCTGCTGCTGCTAGAATTGTATCAGAGTCATTGCTAAGAATATACTAAAGGACACCTAAATGAGTCATGTGATGCACTCACGTCAAGTAGGATGCTTGAACCAACTTATTTCCTCTCTACCTGCTATTGTTTCCATTTTTTCTGCTACAAACCCAGATTTTCTCAAGAAATTTGGTTTGCTTATATCCAATCTGTGCTGCTGGTACTGGCAGTGGCAATTTGTGTGGGGCGAGCAATTTATGCGGGGCACCATGGACTCAGAGATGAAGACAGCAGCTATGCGCCACTCTCCTCCTCCTCCTACTACTCCCGAGAAGGGTTCTAAACATTCCAAAGCCCAAACACTGAGCTCCAAGAGTCCATCTCTCTCCTTGGTGGTCTTATCAGAAAAACACTTTCTACAAGAATTATCACCTCTGAAAGAAGTGCTAACAATTACAGCCAAAGATCTCAAAAGCATCCATCTAACTACTGAAAAATGTTCTTCTCAGATCAATGATGCCAAAGCATGGATCAGTTCAGTGAAAGACTGGAGGGACCATCATGACACCAAGATGGTCTTATTATGCCAAAGAATCTCTTATATGGAGGACAAGACTGAAGACCTTAGAGGGCACAGCAAGTGAAACAGGGTTAATATCATCAGTCTTTGTGGGGAGCAGAGGGCCAAGATGTCCTGCTAGTCACATGGAAATTTTGTGAAAAGATAGCTGGCCCCTCGCCTAATGGGTCATCATTTATCACAGAGCAGGAGTATAGGGCTCTATGCCCAACCCCCCCAACAAGGATCGAACCCTGATCCCTTAATTTTCAAGTTCCTAAATTTTCTCGACTGACAACACATTTTGTCAAAGTTACAGGGGCTCCAAGAAATTACTTGGGTGGGACACAAGGTTTTTGTCATGCAGGATCTTTCATATACAGTCAGAGCAAATCGGGCTGCCTACAACTCAATGATATCAAAATTGCTGGCTGCCCACATCTAATTTAGGATGTTATACCCTGCTAGACTTCAGATTTCACATCAGAGGGCCACCAAAAGTTTCGATACACAGGAGCATGCCAAGGAGGAGCTTATCAGGATGTTTCCCCAATCTATTTAAAGCCATGACCTGAATCCCTAGCTCAGGATCTGCACTCTGCCTAAACCGTCTGTTTAAAGTGAACTTGATATGCCACAGGCTATTAATTGTGTAATACACTAATAATTATTGGTTAATTCCCCATAGAAACTTGGTAGACTTTACTTTATACCAGTGGTAGATGTTTTTTTGTTGACTGACCTGGTGAACTGTCATGCTATTGTGCACTGCTTCTGCTGTTCCTCTGGTACAGATACTTTATCTCAGCTTCAGAGCCCTGGGGAAATATTATACTCTGAATGGGAAGATCAGATCCTTACTACACTTCTTCCGTCCTCGCTTCTTGTTTGTTTATACTGTATCACCAAACTTGATATATAGGAGCTTAATCTCTGGAGGCAACACATGGCCATTCTCTACTACCCTGTTTGTGAAGCCGTGTAGTGCATCTTACCAACAGATTTGGGGAGCAGCAGCTTCACCTTCTATCTTAACTCCATGGAGCACAAAGGCTGTCTGCTGTTTCAGTGACTTTTTCCAAATTATGGTATAGCTGATGATCCCGATGTAAGGGCGGTGTGCTTGATTCCTATTCTTTTCTATTATTCTACCTTTATTGTTCTAAAATTGTGATTGGGTTGTCTAGCTATCCTGAGTGTTTTCATTTTATTGGGACCTTCTCTTAATTACTTTAAAATGTGTATTTTACTGCGACCCTCCTTTTCTGGCTTTAAAGAACGAAGATGCTGCAGAATCCATTATGTCCATATTTGATTGGTTGCTCATCGGCTTCAATCAATCAATCAATCAATTAATCAAAATCTTTATTTATCCAGGTGATCACCATTGAGCAGGGCTGATTTGCAAGATTGACCTGGTAGGGCTGAACAATTACAACAGTTACAATTATCAGAATTTACAAAACAGTATAGTTGCAGAACTGGCCTAGGAAAGTCATTCCCAGTTCATCATAAGGATTTACAACTTGATGAAGAGTATTATACATATATCATATACATATGTATTACAGAAAGGAATATACAGTTCACTGTAGGAAGAAAAGATGGGACAATGTTGCAGTAGGCTTTCAGCAGTCAGAATAAGACATATCTATAGGCACTGAACTGGCAAAGCTAACAGGAGAGGAGGCTGCAGTGCATGTGTAACTTATCTGAGGGACATATGACTGGAACTTGAGGATCAGTACCAGGCCATAGCCAGGGCAGCAAACATAAATGGGGACAGCAAGGTCAGGGGTACCCATGGTTCAGTAGCATACTAGGAATGAAGGTAACAGTTACATGATTCCCTCACAGAGCATGCATATAAGGTATTTAAAGCAAAGCAAAGCAAAGCAAACTTTATTTATAAAAGGCGCCTTTCCGAAACCAAGGCGCCTGTACATAACATAATAAAATCAATAAATAATTAAAACAATATTAAAATTAATCTAGGGCAACTACATTTAAAAATCATTGTATGCAAGGCTAAACAAATGGGTTTTTAATGCTCCCTTAAAGCTTTGGACAGTCAGGCAATCCTGCACCTGACGAGGTAGAGAATTCCACAGGGTTGGGGCCATAAAACTAAAAGATCTGGCCCCAGAGGTCTTTAAGTGAACTCTGGGAATCTCTAGCAATCCCTCGTCAGTGGATCGGAGAGAGTGGGAGGGACAGTAAGGTATCCAAGTTGATAAAGAAACTTAGTTTCAGCACTTTTTGCAGATTATTCCATAGAGAAGGCAGCACAAAGCTAAATGCTGCTCTACCAAACTGTGATTTAACCATGGGTATGTATAATGCAAGAAAGGAGTAGCTTCTCTGTGCATATCAACCAGGCACACATATTGGGAGACAGTCCGCAACATATTGGGGAAGCTTTTTAGATAAGGCTCCAAGAGTCCAAAGGGCAGCATTTCTGTTATGCCTGTACTGAAGTGAGGGCCATCCTACAGCAGCATAGAGGGAACAATGATGAGTGGATAATGGGAGCCCCATGGTGAACCTAAATGCTCTATTGTAAAGTATGTCCAATTTTGCAAGTTAAGAGGCAGGGCACTGACTATATAAGAAGTCAGTATAGTCCACTAGGGAGAGGAATGTGGTTTGTACCAGGCACATTTTAGCATCTTTAGTGAGAAAGATATTGATTCTAAAAATACAGGCCCAGCCTCTGCCTTAATCTCTTAATCAAATCCTCAAGATGCTCAGAGCATGATAGGGAGTGGTCAAGCCACACACCTAGGTACTTTAAATTTAGACACAAATTCCAGCTTTTCACCTATGATAGTTATGATTTGTAGGGGGAATCCAGAGCTGGCCAGGTTCCCCGCTCGACTGCTAGGAGAGAGGAGTATTATTTTTGTTTTTTTGGCATTAAGTAGAAGCTTTTTATGTAACAACTGATACTGCAGCAGGTTAACTTCAGCCTGGAGATCTGCACAAGCAGCTTCAGGTGTAGGACGACTTACTGTGTCATCTGTGAATAAATGTACTTTGGCTTTGCATATTGTATCATCAATATTGTTGATATAAATGGTGAATAGTAAAGGCCCAAGGATGTAACCCCGAGGCACACCTCTTTTTAAGGGTTTAAGAGGGGGAAAGCTCGCCTTCTGCCTTAACCTGCTGTAGCCGACCTGTGAGGTAATCAGCTAACCATTACAGAGAAGATGAGTCCAGACCTATTCTCCTTAGGGAGGAGAGGAGCAGGCTATGGTAAACAGTGTTGAAGGCCATGCTTAGGTCCAGGAATACAGCACAGGCAAAGTTTTTACCATCCAGGTCACACAGCCAATCATTGCTTACCTTGACCAGAGATGAAATGGTGTTGTGCTTTGCTCTGAATCCAGATAGCACAGGGTTTAATAGGTTCATGGATTCAAAATAAGTCCTAAGTTGGTTGCTCACTATCTTTTCCAGTATCTTGGACAGAATAAGAAGGAGAGAAATAGGTCTGTAGTTGTTGAGGTCACAGGGGTCCCCAGGTTTAAACAGTGGGATGACATGAGCAATTTTCCACAGAGAGGGTAGGATCCCGTGTGACAAAGACAGATTGAACAGATGAGTAATTGGTATGGCTAAAATGTGGTATGCAACCCTTAGGAAGTAGGGGTCAAGGTAGTCAGCTCCAGCACTTTTCTTGATTTCCAGCTGAAGTAGAAGATCTTCAACCTCTTTCATGGAAACAGGTTGGAATGAGAAGACTGAATTGGAAGGAGAAGAGTCATGGTTTTGTAGTCCAAGTTTGGAATGTAATGAGCATGCAGGGGAGTTGTCAAAGGCAAGACCTGCAGTGGCAAAATGATTGCTAAAGGAATCCAGGATCCCCAATCTGTCACAAATAGGGGTGCTCCCTAAGTTAATCTTAGGAGGAAGGGGGTTGCTGGGCATATGCCCCAATAGATCCTTGATTGTCTTCCAAAATTTGGAGGAGCAATTGGCTGCTGAGTCTAGTTCAGCAAGATAAAATGCAGCCTTAGATTCTTTGATCATTTCTGTGCATAGATTCTGTGCCTTCCTAAACTGGCATCAATTCGCTTCAGCCTTAGTTTTACATGCTGTCTTCCAGAGCTTATCCCTAGCTATCAAAGAGGCCTTCAGTTCCGCCGTAAACCATCGACAAGCTTTAGTCCTTACTCTGACCTTAACTAAGGGTGCATACTTATTTATGGCTTCAGACATTATTTCATGAAAGATGTCAAAAGCCATAGCGACTGTGTTAGCCAAGTAGAATTCTTGCCAGCGTAGGGAATATTTCAGCTCATCAATGTAAGCAAATAGGCTGAATCTATGTCTGGATATCTTAGTGGAAAACCTTGAAGCAGAAGCTGTCCTATGAATTGATCTAATGCCAGAAATAATGCAGTGATCACTGACATCCAAGAAAAAGGTACCAGCATGGGAAAATAAATGTGGCTTAGTTACTAAGAGTACATCTAACAGTGTACTATCGTAAGGGGTTTTTTTTGTTCAGGCTTGTGGGTTCATCTATCAGTTGCACCAGCCCAAAAGAGTCACAAAGAGTTTTAAGAGGTGTGGAGGATTTGGATAGCCAGTCAAGACTGATGTCCCCAAAGATAATAGTTTCAAGAGTCCCGTCATCCAGTGTGGTGCTAAGATGCTTTAGGAGCTGTAAACCAGTAGATGGGGTCTGTAGCATCCTATTATATGGAGTGCAAGGGAAGGAGATAATTCACTTTTCAGGGACAGACATTCAAATGTGTTTTTGACAGAGGATGAGTTAAGGCAAGATACTGTACATTTTCCCTTGACATAGATGGCCACCCCTCCACCTCTAGTTTGTCTGTCTTCCCTGTAAAGCAGGTAGTTAGGAATGTATGTCCCTATCTGGGGTGGAAGGTCTTAGCCAGGATTCAGAGATCACCAGAATATCCGGCAGGGTATGACTGACCCAAGCCTGGATCAAGGTAAACTTTTTTATAAGGCTGCAGGCTTTAACATGCATGAAACACATTCCTTTGAGTTTTACAAGGTCTGATGGAGATAGGAGGGCTTCAGGTGGACCAGGGTTAAGCTCAACATTGCTCGAGCACAGCAGAAAGGAGAACAAGATCTTACTTAGGGCAGCAAGAGTTAGTTTGAGGTTTCTTGACCACATCCTTCTATGAGATTTTTTAGCACTGGTAGGCCAGGCGACATCTGTGGGGCTATGAAGCCCTAAGGCTAATGAGATTAACACCCTGGCAGAACTGTATAGGGGAGGATGATTACCGTGAACTATAGGTGGAGTGCCCTGTATGGATGAATCAGTACAGGTACAACCATATGGGATACCCAGCGAATACAGGTATAGTAGGGGAGGCACCGGTGCACATAGGTATTTGTTAACAAAGTTGCAATGCATTGACATTCTAATGGGGTGTCATCGTCTACATGCTGGGATAGGTGGGAAGCCCAGAAAAAAGAGCACATGGCACTAGGTAGAGGAGGATTAAGAAAGAGACCCAACAATTACCCCCATAGTGGATTTCCTAGGTTGGCTTCAATAATAGAGCAAAATGCAGCAAAACCAGGCTTAGGTGATTGTAGGAAACACAACACTACTCAGGAGAGACAGCACCTCTAGGAGAGAGGTGTAGAGGAGTGGCAGAGAATTACTCGTATTGGATAACAACCATAACAGGGGACAGGGTGGGGAAAAAGGGCAGGAAGACAGAGTATTTAATAAGAGGTGGGGGTTGTGGATGGGTGGGGTTGGGTGGTAATTATTGGCTTCAGTTGTACCTTGCTTGCCTTGAGTCCGGGCTTGTGGAGTCGGGCGGTGGCTGGGGAAGCTCCGACCACCCAGTGGCTGAGTCTCCCTCAGCTTGAGAGCTGGGAACCCTGGAGAGGGTTGTTCTCGGCTGTAGAAAAAGAGGAAAGGGCAGGTTAAATGCAAGTCTGAGACAAGGGGCTGTCAGAACCAGCAGTGGTCCAAAATTAGCAGGACAAAAGGACGTGCATTGGATTGGCGCCCAAAGTCTGGGCCAGCAGAACACAGCCAGAAAGGGTCTGTAAACACTTAAATTCTTCTAGCTTAACACTCTAAAATTCTCAGCAGTTTGAGTTTAACAAGAGATTACAGACTTTTAGAGAAAAAAATCAGCACTTTATCATAAGGTTTCTGCAGTTTAAAGCTTTAGCAAGAGAGTTCAGAGCAGGGACCAATCGGGAACCAGCCCAAAAAGGCACCCACATTCCTTCAGCTCAGAGGAGTTCTGGTGCTATTTTTTGTGATTACCTTCTCCATTTTCCACGTGAAAAGAATATTATAGAATGTATTCCCTTGCTGATGTGTTTGCTATCATCACTGTTCTTTTATGCCTAATTATTATAGTTGTCTTCAGTCTCTTATAATTTACTAATATGTATGTTTCACTGTTCCTTGCCAGTTTTGTGAACTGTTTTAAGAGTTTGTATCCAGTACAGCTTTAATGGTCATCTGGTTATATCTGGGGTTTGCAGGGGGAGGGAAGTTGGTGGTTGGGTGAATTGGTGATACATCATGGGCCCACAGCAGGTACAGTTATGGTTACTCGGGTCAGGGCTTTGTGCTTTTTTGACCTTTTTTAGAGTTTGTGGTATTTTATCATTTCAGAAGGGTTTGTTATGGTTAGTGTATCTGTTTAGTGTTGTGGAGATTATTATTGGGTTAGGGATCTCTTTGGATGTTTTGGGAGTACCTACACTATTTGATTTAGACTGTTTTTTTACTAATCTTGTTGCTGGAAACATGGGGTGAGGTGGGGGAGGGTTGCATGGCTCAGCTTCCTGATGGGACATTCAAATCCTTTTCCAGAGAATTAGGAATAACCCGTGGCATTCGGTTGATCTTATTACAGTATGGCGGGGCCACGTAGACTAAAAGCGTGGAAGGTTAGGGGTCCTCAGAACAAGTGTAAGCTCCATATGGTGCTGCATCACCTTAGGAAATTATAAGTGGGGATTGCATGCCTTCAAGAAATACATCTCACTAGGGAAGATAATCTCTATTTCTGGAGGGAATGGGTAGGACAGGTCTATGGGTCCAGCAATAATGATAACATGGGGGAGTAGTGGTTCTGGTGGCCTAACAAGGCCCTTTTCAACTTATACAAGAGTTCTGAGACCCAGAGGGAAGGTATGCTCTTCTGCATGCCAGATTGGATCCTTCTGAGTTCCTGGTGGGTTCTGTCTATGGCCCTAACACTGTACTCCTGCTTTTTTTACATTGCTAGCCACTCTTTTAGCATCCTTCTCCCATTTGCCCATAATATTAGGTTGGGACTGGAATCTGACTTAGCAATCCAACTTGGATAGGTCTGACCCTACTCATTGTGGATTGATTCTGGGGCAGCGGGGGTGTGACAAGCTGGCATATGGTAATGGAGAGGCAACAAGCCGGGTTTAAAGTCCACAGAAGAAAATGTACTTTTATTGTTCCAAATGCAGGTTATTGCTCCAGAAAAGCATAATCAGGAAGTTCAACTTCTCCAGCCTGGTCAGGTAACATAAAGGTTAACACAAAACAGTTATTTCAGGCTGACTTGACAAAAAGAATCTCTGAACCACCTATGTAGAAGACTTGGTTTGCTGGCCAAGGCACCTAGCTTCACCTGAGCTCTTTCCTTCTAAGACTGCTTGAAAGGCAGAGTAGAGAAACTTACCAGAGCAAGGGAAAAGGATTAAGACTTAGTTTGGCTAAGCAGATTTACTGTGTGGTGGTGATTTTATTTTTTACTCACAGGGATTGCTACTGTTTGTTGCTAACATTTCATTGTTTTATTTTTTCTCTGATTCAAATTGTTGTTGCTGGTATACCTTCTTCTGCATTATTACAAGGTGTGCCTACAGGTGTGTGTTAACAGATTACTGCTGTAATCTTCTGATTCAAATTGTCTTTTGCAAGGTATATCTTCTGTTACTGCTTTATTTTCTCTGGAGCAAAGTGTTTTACAGGGTATATCTTCTGAAATTACTGTATTACAGGTGGAGCTTACATTTTTGTGACTTTTTTATCATTGGGCTAAGCAAAATTACTGTTTGACACTGTGTTTTATTTTATTCTTGTTTGTTGAAAAGGTTTATTGTCTCAGAGGTGTTTCAGTCTCCTTCTCACATTGAAGGAGCTAATTGCTTTTCCTCCCACAGCTCTTCCAAAGGATTAGGTGTGTATGTGGGGGGTGGAGCTGGCAAACTGTCAGTAATTTCCAACAGAAAGAAGGGTTAAAAAGTCAGGTTAGTTGATATCTTGGAGGTAGAAGACTTGGTTTGCTGGCCAAGGCACCTAGCTTCACCTGAGCTCTTTCCTTCTAAGACTGCTTGAAAGGCAGAGTAGAAAAACTTATGTGGTGGTGTTTTTATTTTTTACTCACAGGGATTGCTACTGTTTGTTGCTAACATTTCATTGCTTTATTTTTTCTCTGATTCAAATTGTTGTTGCTGGTATACCTTCTTCTGCATTATTACAAGGTGTGCCTACAGGTGTGTGCTAACAGATTACTGCTGTAATCTTCTGATTCAAATTGTCTTTTGCAAGGTATATCTTCTCTACTGCTTTATTTTTCTCTGGAGCAAAGTGTTTCTTACAGCGTATATCTTCTCTGAAATTATTACAGGTGGTGCTTTACAGGTTTTACAGTTTTATCTAACATTAGGATAAGCTTTCAGGGTTACTGCATTTGTTGTTGACTGATTGTTTCTGCTCTTACCTCCTTGTTCTTTTCGTCCGTGGTTCTTCTTTTAGGCAGGAAGGGCCCAGCCACCCACCCTCATCCCCAACCACCCCACGAACACTCCTTTTATAGGGTACCACAGTTGTGACATTTCCTGTGGCAGAGCAGGAAGGGGCGGATCAGTGGGGCCTCCACAAGGTGATCTCATTTACAGGGGCACTAGTAATTTAACTTGTTATAACAAGTTAAACAAAGCACAATTAAACCATTACTTGCATTTTTTTCATTTTGTTTTTCCTTCTAATTACTCTGACTAGGTTACAAACCCAGCAACTTATTTGGAATGGATTTCATTAACTGCAGGTACTGTGGAACAATTTTCAGAAGGACAGTCTTACAGGATTTAGGACACTGTCCTACATGCTGGGCCTTTGGAGATCTTAGGGCTCAGCTCCGGGGCATGGGCAGAGATTGCACGCCCCAAATTTCATATTGAAGAGGAAATACATTATAAGAACCACCCGCCATTTCCCCAGCATCCAACAGAAAACCTCGACCGCAGAGGGTAGTTAGTCCACGAGGTTGGCAGGTGGTTAGGAGGAGCAAATCAGGTGCCCCATCACTCTCTGCTCTCCAACACATTACCTCCAAAAACCATATAAACACTACAAACAGGTATCTGCCTCTATCTCTGAAATCAAATAAAGAGGCAGAAGACACTGCAGAGCAGGACACTGCGGCACAGGAGCTAGCACAACAAAACTCACCCAAATCAGGAACCAAAACAAAACAAGCACAAAGGAAATCCAAAAAACTTCTGATCATAGGAGACTCCATGATTTGGGGAGTTGATACCCATCTCCAGCCAGGGGTGATGGTCAGATGTCTCCCAGGTACATCAGCATGGAGAGACACTGACTGCATTGCTAAAATTGTTCACAAAGCAGGAGAAAACATTGATGTCCTAGTACACATAGGGACTAATGATCTAGCCAGCGGTCAGTTGTGAGACCAAGGAACACCTGGCTAGGCTGGGTGACAAACTATCATCTATTTCGTCTGCATCTCCTTCTCTGAGATCCTGCCAGTCTGGGAGAGGGAGCAGATGGACGGAAGGTCAGAGAAGGGAGACAGGGGAGCTAAACACGTGGCTCAAGGGCTGGTGCCAGGAAAAAGGACACAGATTTGTAGGGAACTGGCAACAGTTCTGGGAGCGAAAGTTCTTTAAATTTGATGGACTGCATCTGACTAAAGAGGGAGTCAGTGCATTGGGGCAGAAGTTTGACCTCTTTGCAGAAAATTTAAACTAGCAAATGGGGAGAGGGGTGCAGCACCCCATACGTCGAATGGGAAGAACACCCCTCCCCCCTCAGCTAATGGTCAAACAGGAATTCAGCATGTTTGCTGTTCATTTGCATCACCAGGTAAGAAAAAGGTTTGTCTCCCATGCGACGCACAGGGTAATGCCAAACTTCACCCAACAACTAACACACCAAAATCTGGCCAATGAAAATCATGTACACAAATGCTCACAGCCTGGAAATAAGATCCCAGACCTGCAGGCAATAATGTCAGAGGCTAAACTGGACATAGTAGCAATTAGTGAGACGTGGTTTACCAGTAACCACACTTGGGAGACTTCAGTACCTGGCTATGTATTGTTCAGAAGAGACCGAGGTGCAAAAGGGGGAGGAGGGCCCTGTATGTTAATGAAAATGTCAAAGCTACAGAAATTCAGAATACACATAAGGAGCCAGAAGAACTGTGGGTCACCCTGGAAACAGGAAATGGGACAGCCATAAGAACTGGGGTTGTCTACAGGCCCCCAGACCAGAGGGAGGACATAGACACATTACTGTTAGAAGATATACAAAACATGATAGCTAAAGGGGAGGTTCTGATAATGGGAGACTTCAACATGCTGGATACAGATTGGGCAATACCAGCAGGAACATCTGCCAGAACTAGACACATAGTGGATTTCCTGCAGGGGGAGGGCCTCAAACAACTGGTACAGCAACCCACAAGAGACAGGGCTATCCTAGATCTAGTACTGACTAACAAGGAAGGGATCACAGATCTCCAGGTAGAAGGTCACCTGGGGCCAGTGACCATCACATGGTATGGTTCAATTTGGCTACTACATCTAAATCATCCCATTCCAAGGCAAAATATGGGACTTCAGAGGAGCTGACTTTGATAAGATGGCCAACAGAGTTAAGCTAGCCCTGGCAAAAAGAAACACAGGTGAGGGGGTACAAGCAAAGTGGGCAAGCATTAAGGATGCAATACTTGAAGCAACATCCCATTGTGTTAGACAGAAAAGGAAGTGCAAAAGAAGAAGGAAACCACTTTGGTTCTCAAATACAGTAGCAGAAAAGGTCAGAGCCAAAAGGCTGGCCTTCAGCACATATAAGGGAACACAGCAGGATGAAGATAGGGAGGCATACCAAACTGCCCTAAGGGAAGCAGGTAAGGCAGTAAGGCAGGCAAAGTCCCAAACTGAGGAAACACTAGCATGAACAGTAAAAGAAGGTGACAAGACTTTCTATAGATACATTAGTGAAAGGAGAAAGTCCAGAGGGGGTATTGCTAAGCTTAATGGAGAAAATGGAGCATGTGAGGAGGAGGACCCTGTAAAGGCATCTATCCTAAATAGATACTTTTGCTCAGTGTTTACTGAAGAGAAGATAGGGCAGGGCCCACAGCTCAGCATCATGGACACAGGGGAGGGAGGTGAGTACTACTCCCTTCACAAAAGAAAGGGTCCTACAAGAGCTTGCTAAGCTCAGGGTGGATAAGGCAATGGACCTGATGGCATACATCCCAGGGTACTTAAGGAGCTAAAAGAGGAACTAGCAGAGCCATTATCAGAATTGTTTAGTGAGTCTCTGAGCACAGGAGAGGTCCCAGAAGACTGGAGAAGGGCTTCATGTGATCCCACTCCACAAGAGTGGTAGCAGGAGGAGGCGGGAACTACAGACCGTCAGTCTTACCTCAGTAGTGGGCAGATTATGGAGGCACCTTAAGGAAAGGATAGTGCAACACCTGGAATCCATAGGGCACAGGATCCAAGACAGCATGGGTTTACAAAGGAAGGTCCTGTCAAACTAATCTCATAGATTTCTTTGACTGGGTAACCAGAGTGGTGGACCAAGGGGAGCAGTTGATGTCACCTACCTTGACTTCAGCAAAGCTTTGACACTGTTCCACATAGAAGATTGATAAATAAGCTGGGTAGACTCGGGTGGTCAGAAGTTGGTCAACTGGGTGGCAAACTGGTTGACTGGCAGAAAACAGAGAGTGGTGGTAAATGGTATACAGTCAGAAGAGATGCAAGTCACAAGTGGGGTACCTCAGGGATCAGTCCTGGGGCCAGTCCTCTTCAACATCTTCATAATAGTGACCTTGCAGATGGACTAGAGGGTAAGGCTTGTCTGTTTTGCAGATGACACCAAGATCTGCAACAGAGTAGATGATCCAGATGGGTGGGCAGAATGAGAAGAGATCTGATAAACTAGCAGAATGGTCAGAAGAGTGGCAACTGGGATTTAATGCAAAGAAGTGCAAAATCATGCACATAGGGAAGAGAAACCTGAAGCCACCTATAGGCTGGGAGGGAGTTGCTAGCAGTCACAAAGGAAGAAAGAGACTTGGCATCATCATCACTGATGACCTAAAATCATCCAAGCAGACCCCAAAGCAGTAGGTAAGGCTAGGGGTGTTAGGGTGCATTAGGGTATCACAAGTCAAGTAAGAGGGAGGTAACAATCCCTCTGTACAAGACACTGGTTAGGCCCCATCTGGAGTACTGCGTGCAGTATTGGAGGCCACACCTTCACAAGGACATTAACCAAATTGAGGCAGTCCAGAAAAGGGCAACCAAATGGTGCTGGGACTGCATCAGAAGAACATGAGGACAGATTAACGGAGCTCAATATGTATACCCTTGAGCAAAGGAGGGAGAGGTGATATGATCGAGGCAGTCAAACACCTTAAGGGCATAAACAAGGTGAAAGAGTCTAACATGTTTAAATATAAGAAAATAGCAGGACAAGAGGACACAGCATGAGATTAGAGGGAGGCCGATTAAGGGGAATGTGAGGAAATTCTTTTCACAGAAAGGGTGGTAGATGCATGGAATGGCTTACCACAAGAAGTGGTGATGAATACAGTGCAGGCTTCAAACAGGCATGGGATAGGCATAAGGGAGCAATACAAATGACTATGAATAGATAGGCCACTGACAGAGCAAAGGCCGATGGCACATTTATAAGGTAGAAAAAGAAATGGGCAGACTGGATGGGCCTTGCGGTCCTTATCTGCCGTCAACTTCTATGTTTCTATGTTTCTATGTGGGCTAGCACTTTTTCAATATACAGTCTCAAACAAAACATAAATGGTTTGTGAGCACGACTGGAGAGAAACTGGGAGACAAGGAGGCAGGGGAAGGGCCCCCCCTTCAGCAGGGGGGACTATACCAAGGATGGGGCTGTAGGTAAAAGGGACCCACAGAGGGCCTCTGGAGGTAGGGGTACTATTACAAGGGGGGAGGATGGTGGTGTGGGGGAAGGGGAAACCATCAGGGCCAGGATAAATGGTTCAGATAGAGAGGGTTAAAGGGGACACCTATTCAGGGGGGTCTGGGTTAAGTGGGCAAAATAATAAGGGAGGCAGAAAGGGGGGTGACAAGGGTGTCTCTAATAAGTCAGGAAGACTCCCATGGAATTGAGATCACGAATAAAGGGGGGGATGGGGAGTTGAGAGCGCATGGTGGAGGTAACCATAAGGATGATGGCGGTGTTAAGGTTCTGTTATTGGGAGACTCGATGATTAGGGGTATCCAGTGAGAGGGACAGGGGGGTGGATGCCATAGTCAGGTGAAGGCAGTGAGTATCTCAGGGCTGACAGTGCACAGAGCAAAGTTCATGGTGTATGAACTGGTTAGGGATTGTGGAGGGAAACTGGATTTCCTGGTGCATTTGGGAACTAACGATATAGAGGGAAACAGCGTCTTGGAAATCCAAGCAAGGTTCCAAGAACTTGCCAGAGTCTGTCAGGATAGTGGATGCAACATTTCCTTTTCGAGATATTGCCAGTACCAAAGGCCTCAGTGGAGAAAAAATGAAGATTACAGAGGTTAATGACTGGCTCAGGAAGTGGGGTGAAAGAGTGGGTTGGGGTGTTAGGGAACTGGAAGGAGTTTGGGAGGATAAGGGACTGTATGCCAAGGACAGGTTTCATCTTGCCCCTGCTAGGAAGGAAGTCCTTAAACAGGGGGGTGACTGACTACATTCAAGAAAGTTGGGTTTAAACTTGTGAAGGGGGGAGGGATAAGGGAGGGGCTGACCAGAAGCCCTCTCCTCCAGATGAGGGGAGTAGCCTTCAAACCCAAGGGGAGGGGGAACAGACTGGGGCAGGAGGTTTCAGGAGGAGCAGAGGGAGGATGGAAGTATAAGGAACCTGGGTGGGGTCTGGCAAAGGATCAGGGATAACGGTGGGGTGGTGTTAGTAAATGCCAGGAGCTTGGGAAACAAGTTTCCAGAGTTCCAGGCCATGCTGTTCGGGGTGGATGTGGCGGCGGGCCACGGAAACACGCAACAACAAACCATGACTGAGACCCAAATGCGGGGGTACACTATGCTTAGGAAGGATAGAAAGGAGGGCAGAGGGGGTGGAGTGGCTATGTTCATTAGAGATGACTTTGAAATTGCTAGGGTAGAAGAGGCAGAGGGAAACGTGGAGGCCTTATGGGTCACCTTACGAACTCCAGCAGGAGGTAAGGTCAAGCTGGGTGTAGTATACAGGCCCCCCGGGATGGGTGATGTTCTGGATGATGGTTTGCTGAACAACATCATTGCCCAGTGTGGACCAAAAGGGGAAGGAGTGGTGTTGATGGGTGACCTTAATACGCCAGGTACAAACTGGGGAACCATGTCCTCTAAGGTGGCCAAGGAGCAGAGCCTGCTGGACAGCTTCCAGGATGTGTTCTTAACAGCATGTGATGGAGCCCACAAGGGAGGGGCATGTCCTGGACATGGATCCCCTGACTGGGAGCGACCACAATACTGTTTGGTTTCAAAAAAAGCATGGGGGGGAGAGATCTAGGACACTGGCAGTGGACTTCAGGGGGGCAGACTTTGTGGTCATGGGAAATATTCTCAAGGATCACTTGAAGGGGATTACATGAGGCAGTCAGGACCTGCGCTAAGGTGAAGTGTAAGGGAGCAAGGTCACATAAACCATGCTGGTGGTCCAGTGAGGTTCAGGTAGCGGTCAGAGAAATGAAGGCGGCCTACAAAAAATATAAAACAACAAGAGGGGATAGGAAAAAGGAAATGTACCATGTTGCAACTAGAAAAGTCACCCGGATGGTGAGTGGGGCAAAGTCCAGTAAAGAGCAGCGGCTGGCACAAGGGATACATCGAGAGGAAAAGAGGTTCTTCCGGTACATTGGGGAGTGGAGAAAAACCAAGGGCCATCTCTGCAGATTGAGATCAGAAGGAGGGTGGGTGGAAGAGGCGAGGGACCAGGCAGAGGTATTAAATGAGTACTTTGCCTCTGTGTTCACTAGAGAGGGGGATGGGATATCTACAAAGCAAGGCACGATGGGGATAGAAGCGGTAGTGAGTGGGATCAGGGGAGCAACAGAAATGGAGCAAGAGGGAGGGAGAGGTACCCCAGGGGTGTCACATCAGGATAAGGACAAAAAGGCCAGTAAGGTGGAGGGGATGGATGATGTGATCTCCACCGAAAGGGTGTGGGTAGCCCTCAAGGCTCTAAAGAAAGATAAATCTCCTGGGCCAGATGGCATTCATCCGAGAGTACTATGGGAATTGGCAGACATACTGGCTGCACCCCTGGAGGAGCTCTTCAACAGGTCACTTGAGACAGGGAGGGTACCTTGGGATTGACAAGAGACACATGTGGTGCCAATCCATAAAGAGGGGTCGAGGGAAGTACCAGGTATAGACCCATCAGTTTGACCTCAGTGGTGGGAAAATTAATGGAGAGTATACTAAAGGAACGATTGGGGGTGTACTTGGAGGGTGTGAGAGGTCTGGATAGTTAGCAATATGGGTTTGTGCCAGGTAGATCATGTCAAATCAATCTTGTGGAGTTCTACGAATGGGTAACATCAGAATTGGACAGTGGAAAGCCTGTGGATGTATTATTCTTGGACTTCAGCAAGGCATTTGACTCTGTCCCCAACAATGGTCTGGTGAAGAAACTGATGGGGTAGGCCCTTTGATGGTCAGATGGATTTAAAACTGGCTAGCTGGATGCACCCAGAGAGTAGTGGTTGGTGGGGAGCTCTCGAACCCTAGAGAGGTCGGTAGTGGGGTACCGCAGGACTCGGTCCTGGGTCCGATCCTGTTTAATGCATACATATCGGACATCAGGGAGGGTATAGCGTGTGAAATGAGTCTCTTCGCTGATGACTCCAAGATGGGAGCAGTAGTTGAGGGGGAAGAGGGGAGGTTGGCCCTGCAAGGGGACCTGGACACCCTGGAAAGCTGGGCTCACATGGAAATTAAATTTCAATATCACCAAGTGCAAGGTGTTACATCTTGGGTGGGGAAACCCTAAACACAGATACACTCTAGGAGAGGAGGCGCTGGAGTCCTCAACAGGGGAAAAAGACCTAGGGGTCATGGTGGATGCATGTATGAATAACTCTGAGCAGTGCAGGAGAGTGGCTAGCAAGGCAAATGGGATGTTGGATGCATCGTAAGGGGATCACCTCTAGGAGCAGGGGAAGTGATTCTGCTACTGTACAATGGACTGGTTAGACACACCTTGAGTACTGTGCAGTACTGGAGACCAAGTTAATTTGAAGAGGAACATTCAGCTCCTGGAGAGGGTACAGGGGAGGACAACTAAGATGATACGAGGACTAGGGGGATTTGGCGTATGAGGACAGACTTGAGGAGCTCTGCCTTTTTCATTGGAGGAGAGGAGATGGGGGACATGATTGAGGTCTTCCAAGTACCTCAAGGGAATAAATAGGGTAAACATGGAGGAGATCTTTAGACTAAAGCAGGGAGGTATCACCAGAGGGCATGGTTTGAAGTTGGAAGGTGGAAGGGTGAGGGGGGAAAAGAGGAGGAGGTTTTTCACTGAGAGGGTGGTGGACCCTTGGAATGCGCTACCTGGAGAGCTGGTTCAGAGATCCACAGTGGAAGGCTTCAAGAGAGGATGGGACAGACACAGAAAGCGAATGTATCAGATGATGGCCTGGCCCGGGGAAGGGATGGATGATAGGGATTTCTGGAACACATGGGGGGCCCTCGGCACCCAACTAGGGATCTGAGGATCGAGCAGACTCCATAGACCGTAAGGCCTAATCTGCTGGCAATTAGTATGAGCCAGCAGTTTTGAATGCATTGTCTCAAATCAAACACAGTTTTCTCTTTTAGCCTTATTCGCAGGCTGTTATTAGCTGTAAATTCCGCTCACTGTTTTTGGCCCAGCTGGCTAGACTGATCCTTTACCTCAGGACTCTCTGCTCTAGAAATGGTCTCTTTCTCAGCAGCAGGTATCAACTTCTCCCCAAAGACTGTCTCTCCAATAATTAACCTTTCTCCTTGGCTTTCTGCTGTGGTTCCTGTCTTACATTTTACCCTCCATATTGCAGGGTTCTCTGCCTAGGAGTATCTCTTTCCTGCAGCAGTTTCCAGCTGCTAGCTCCTTGCTGGATTCTCTCTGCCTTTTAGCAATACCTCTAATTAGCAACACCTGGGGAGGCACCCCCTTGCCTGTTCATGTTGCATTCCCTGCATTTCCTTAGCCTCACACAAGATGCTAAACTCTTGTTTCCCAGTGTAGTGTTTACACTGTCACAGGGGGCTTTTAGAATTAATGGACTGCTTGGACCTAACAGATCCACCCTACCATTCAGCAATACACCTTCTGTTCTCCCCCTCACAAGACAATTTTGAGTACTGACTATTTTGTAGTCATCCAGGATAGTTTATATGACATTGTCTCCTCTGATATCCACCAAATGGTCATATCTGACTATGCTCTGGTGAGCCTGGATCTCACTCTTAGTGGGTCAGGTGAACTGGATTCAGTTTGGCAGCTGAATGCACAGCTGCTTCAAGACCCCACCTCCCTCTCCCTTATAAAATCTTGCAATACAAACTTTCTCCAGGTAAATGAAGGATCAGTACATGCCCTTGATATTTTGTGGGGAGCGGCAAAGTGTACCATTTGAGGAGAGTGTATCTGGCTAACCTCCAAACCCTCCAAGATCAGAGCTTCTTGTCTTGATCAGCTACTGCAAGACATAAGGCAGTTGGGACATTCTGTTTGTGGGGACACACCAGATGATATTTGGATTCACTTAAACACTGTAAGAGCTCAATACGCAGATGTATTAGCCCAACAAGATGAGTTGGCTATCGGCGCACAAAGATGCGGTATTTAGAGTTGGGGTAAGGGCCAAGAAGCTACTGGCTCTTCGGTTACACCAGATAGAATCCTCTAAGACTATCCCTGGAATCCAGCCCAGTCCAGACGCAGCAGTAATAACAAACCCTAGAGACATTGTGGTGACTTTTTGCTCATTTTACTCAGCCTTGTATTCAGATTACCTTTTTTCTGATCACACCCTGGAAGATTGTATTTCTTCCTATCTGGACCCCCTCCCTCTTCCAATTCTATCTTCCCAGTACCATGTTCAGATCGGTCATCCTATATCTGTTTCAGAAGTCTCAGAGGCCATAAGACAGTTACCATTAGATAAGGTGCTTGGCCTAATGGGTTTATCACCAATTTCTGTAAGGCCTGCTCTTCTGAGCTAGCCCCTTTTTCTTACCAGATTATATAATTATTGGTTGTCTTCTGGCTTCTCTGACTTTCTTCTGACTCTTCTTTTATAGAAGCGTGGATAACCCTAATTTAAAAAAAAAACAGGTAAGGATGACACACACCCTGGTAACTATAGGCCCATCTCCCTACTTAATTCAGACTTGAAGATACTCTCCCAGATATTAACCAACAGATTGGCTTCTGTTTGGGACACCAGTTTGTTCCATGCAAGTGGGCTTCATGAAGAGCCATCTTTTGAGTGATCATCTGCGAAAGCTACACCATCTTGTTTTGGCATTGAGACAGAGCAAGAGTCCTATGGCCTTAGTCTCCATCGCCATTGAAAAAACATTTGAGCGTGTCTCTTGGCCCAATCTCTTCACAATTTTAAAGAAATGTGGCCTTCTGCCTGATTATATAACTTTGGTCCATCTACTGTACAGCACTCTGGTCACCCGTGTTGTGTTTTTACAGAATCTTTCCCACTTCGCCGTGGGACTTGGCAAGGGTGTCTGCTCTCCCCCATGCTTTTTAACCTTTACCTCGATTTATAACCTCCAGAACAATCCTGGAATCATGGGCATCCTGGTAGGGGGGAGTAGCTATAAAAGATCTGCTTATGCAGCTGATTTGCTATTGCATGTTGGCAATCTCTCCACCTCTATTTTGACTGCCCTTATGGAACTTGTTAATTTTTCCCAAGTTTCAGATTATAGATTAAACTTGGTCAAGACCAACGTTTTTCTGCTAAACAGCCTGGTTAATAAGCAAGACATTATTAGGATGGGAATGTCCTGGGAGCCTAAAGAACTGAACTACAGTATTTAGGATTTTATATCTCTTAGTCTTCAACATGGATGTTTATGTGCAACCTCTCCTCCTTGCTTCTATCTATTAAATTGGATTTACATAGATGGTCTGCTTTGCCTTTATCCCTGAGAGGGCAGGTCAGTGTTATCAAAATTAATATCCTGCTGAGATTGTTGTATCCCCTAGGTATGCTCAGCAAGTTATTGCCTAAATCTTGGTTTCTTTGGTTCCAGAGCCTATGCAATATTTTTTTTTATTGAAAGGCTGGATTGCCTGCCTCTCTTATTTCAAACTTACAGTACCTACATTTGGGAGTGGCTATACCTACCTAATATATTCCTGTACTAGTGTGCCCTGTATGGTAGCAAAACTTAACTATGAAGCAACCCTGGCACAGATCAACTTGATTCAGTCTACTTAAGTCTTTGACTTGAAATTGAATATGCTCTATGTCGGCATGCAGATGTCCAGTTATCCAGTTTGTTGTATACCAAACTGTCATTTATCCCCTCAGCGCTTTGATCCACACTTATTGGCTGGTCCATGAAAATGCATCAATAATTGGGTCTTTATTTGGGGCTTGCATGGACTAATGCCTTGACCCAACCCATCTTAGGAAATCCCAACATTTGTATCGCTGGTCACCCTATTCCTCCCTCCTTTTGCCCTCAGCTTAGGGATACATCTCTTGCCTCTTTGTTGGAAGGGGATAGATTTTTACCCTTTTCTGCCATTAGAAAACAGTTTCACCTCCCTCAAACCTTTAGTTTCAAATATCATCAGTTGATTCATGGAATTGTTTTGTACTTGGGTCCCATGCCCTAGGTATGGATGGATTTTTCCATTCCTGAGCATTTCTTCTCAGTGGTCTCATGGCCCCATCCAATGTCTGGGCTCTATCATTTATTTCAGTTCCTTGATGTCAGTAACCCATCCAGAATATCTTACTATTGGACACAGGCCCTTAATCTCTGAGATGACCTTCCTGTATGGCGTGCTGTTCAGAGGGACTCATATTGCTACATTAAACAGGACAGATTGCAGTTCAATCAGTTCAAAGTTCTCCACAGCCTCTATTACACCCCAGTTAAACTCAACAGAATGGGTAAACTCATGTCTCCTCTATGTTCTAATTGTGGCTTGGCCGAAGGTCATCTTAGGCATATCCTATGGGATTGCTACTAAGTGGCTCCCTTAGACCCTTTTTTGGGCCTGGAAGATTTGTTCAGATGTGAAGTATGTCTTGTGGGTATGTATTCAGCTGACTTAGTCTGTGGGTGGGATATTCAGAAATGCGCCAGAGAGAGGCACAAGAGCAGTGCAACGCATCTCTACTGTGCCATGGTGCAATGAGCGTGATATTCAAAGGATGTGCATGACAAGATGCACCTGTGCAACATGGCTGAATATCGCACAGATGCATCACAGCGCAACCAGGGATGTGCCAGGGAGCAAATCAGGAAGTGCAACAGCACAACCAAGGATTCACAAGGTGCAGTGGTGCATGCACGTCAACACAGATGGAATAGCAACAGACACAGCAAGGTGCAAGTCACAGGGGTGGAAGAGCCCACCACCAGGGTGCAGAGTGTGCCTGGAGAGAGGCATGGTAGGCACACAAAGGTACACTGCCATGTGTGCTTGGGGCAGTGGCATGCCCCTGACCACATGCACCACAGTGGTGCATGGAGGCAGGGTGGCAATAATGGCCACTGGCACACAGGCACTGGCAACCCCCCATAGGGAGGCACAAGACATGCCACCTGGACCACAACCAGCAATACACAGGCAAGCAGCACACAAGGCACACTCCACACGACTCATACAGAGAGCCCATGGCCACACCAGTCAACCAATGGAGGAACCCCACCAGGTACAACCCCCAGTCCACCCCAGTTGAACCGCACAGCAGCCACCACATCACTGCAGCATGGCCCCACAAGCCAGCTGCAAAGCAGACACAGACACAGATGGATAACCATACAAAAATGTATTGCAACAGGTATAAAACAATGATGTACAAATGTACAGGTAACAGGGTAATGGGAAGAGTTAATGGGGAGGCCACAAACAAACAAGGAGGCCTCAGTAGAGAGGCAGGGGAACAGGGGTAATTTCAAAACAAGGGGACAAGGGAGGGCAAGGGAGGGGGGCTCAGGGAACAGAAGCAGGCCAACGGGCCCTACGGCCATCCACACCCCACTGAATCCTGGCATCACCATCGGCGCTGCCACCTGTGCAGCGACCATTCTATCATCCATGCCACCTGGAGTGTGGCAGTGGTGACCTGCAGGATCTGGTGCAGGAGCCTAGTGTTGACATCAGGACATTGGACACCTAGGACAAAGGAGGGAACACAGTATGAGTGTAGGTCCAGAACACTGTAGCCCATCATTGTGCGCAGCGGACATCATTGACATGCACCCCTGGGATGGCACCCAGCCACCCGCAGTGTGTGCACCCACACGAGCCACCAACCCGGCCATCCACAGCCGTGCAGAACACTGTACACCAAAACCACTCATGTGCCGCACACCACAGCCATGGCATGCAGGTGACATGGCAAAGCAGCAGGATGGCAGTGGCACAGCCTGGACCCGGGTGCACCCATAGCCCACCTGCAGCATCCACACACATGTTCGATAGCCACAGCATGGTGCAGCGGTCACCGTGGGCAGTGTACAGCTGGAGTGGCCATGCACACAGAGGACTGTGTCCAACCCCCAACCCTGCTGCCCACCCTGCACAACAATGTAGCATGAAACTGTGCCTACCTGCATGCTGTGGTGTACCTTGTGCCTGTTCGGCAGCACCGCCCATAGGGCCTGCATCCTGCACGTGGGCCCCTGCAGTGGCCCTCCCTGGCTTGGCCACAGCACCGGCCAGACACCCCTCCTCTGATCTTCAGGGCCTAGGAAGGAAACATGGATAAAGACACATCAGAACCCAGTGAAACCACATGCCCCCCCGCCCCAGGCACAGTGTGTCACCCTGCCCTGCGCGGCATTGGCACGGTGGCACAGGGCACCACGGTGCACCACCACAGCCAACAGGACACACAGCCCCAGCCCCCAGGCAGAATGGTGTGGCACCATGACTGGCCCACAGACCATTGGTTGGGCACGGACACGGGCATAGTACACTTACCTTGCCATGGCACAGCACCCCTCCAGACACGGGCCTGTAGAGACTGGAGCCACTCAGGATCCCTCAGCTGTAGGTCCACATATAGGTGCGTGCACTGCTCACCACTGCGCTGTGCACCCGTGGTTTCCACCAACTCATCAGCGACTTCCTTCCACACCTCCGTCAATTGGCTGTTCAGGGACACCTGGCTAAACAGACACCCAGCATGTGGTTCCACAAGGGCCACAAGGTTCACCTGTGTCTGGTTAGGAGCCCTGGCACTGCTATGGTGCAGCATGGCTGTATCTGTATCTGCATCATGGCTGTATCTTGATCAGGGACTCAAAATGGCAACCAGTAGCACACGTGCCACACGTGCTGTGGCTGCGCGCCTCGCACAGCAATGCACTGCCAGCACCAATTGCACATCCCTATGGCTGCGTGATATGGCAATGCAGCACTGGCATGTGCTGCAGAGCTCCCAGAGGTGCAAAGGTCAACTGTGGGGTCAAAGGTTGACACGCGCACCCTGCGCGACTGGGTCATTGGGCCCGCCATGCATGGTGCACGGTAAAGGCATGTGAGTGCCATGATGCATGGCCTAATAGCACATGGGCACCATGTCACCCATCGTGCAGGAGCGCCATTGGGCACTATGGTGCCCGGGCGCCATAGGCCATACAGCACACGAGCGCCATGTGAACAATAGCAGCCGAGCGCTGTATTGCCTGCCACGCATTGTGTGTAGGGTGTGCCAGAGGCATACATGATGCGTACTGCAGGGTCTGTTGCACATGTCACAATGTTGCACCATGACTTGAGCATGCGCAACTCCATTGCGCAATGCGCAACTTCACGATATTCAGCCAGCATATGCAGATTAGACTATTAGCATATCCGCAGCGCATCGGAGACATTTTCATGTCATTACAGCTGCGCAAGCCCTCATTTGCATAAGATGCGCTATGAAGGCGCCGTGGGACTGCACAAGGCATGGACCAGTATTGCATCCTACAGGAGTAAGAGGCAAGCTGTGGGCCTGTCAGAACAGTGGAATGAGATGGTGGCATGGGTATCAGCAAACATTTAACACATGTCTATCTCCACAGGACTGAGCATGACCGATCATGAGGAGGTTGAGTACTGTGGGCCTGCATGCAAGCGCAGGTCCAACTTTACCAGGGCAGGGAAGGATGTCCTATTCAAGGCATATCTGAAACAGGAGCCTCTATTGAGTGGCTCAACGGGCACTCCACAGGCCCAGGCAACAGCATGGGAGGGTGTGGCCTGTGCTGTGAACCAGCAGGGCACCCATCAAAGCTCTGTGCAGGAGTGCATTAAAAAGGTTGGCACAGACAGGAGAAGGATTAAAGAGAAGGTGGCGGCCATCTGGGCAGCGCGTGTAGCCAAGCTGTGGACAGCCTGTTGTGCCCCAACTGATGCCACAGGAGGAGTTGGTGGTGGCTACCATGCAGTGCAGTGCCCTCAGGGACGTGCCCGGAGAAGGCTTCCAGACAGGAGGCAGCCCATCACTGCATAGTAGGTATGGCGGCGATGAGGACAGGGGGGCAGGGGTGGGTGACAGTGGCACTAATGCGACTGTGTTCCCTTTCAGCTCCTGAGTGCCTGCATGCAGCGGCCAAGGTGGGGGTGTCAGCCTTGGTGGCGGTCCTGGACCCGGAGGACCATCCGTCCACCTCCCGCCAGTGTCTGGGGACCGGATCGCATGCAGCCCAGCACCACTGTCCATCCGGATGCCCGTGGCATGGTGGCAGACGAGGCCTTGGCTGTGTTTCAGCATGACACCAGGCATGGCGTCCAGTGTGCCGAGACACAGATTGGGGCAGGGTCCAGGACCGATGACGATGAGACCATCATCTCAGAAAGTGCTGTTGAGGTTGCAGGGGAGGCACCCATACCACACAACTGCCACGGTAGTGCAGGCGGTGCCCTGGAGGCGGTTGCCTGCCCACCGGCCACCGGCCCCAGCATCGCCATGTGCGCCAGTGGTGTGGCACGAGCTGATGGTGATGGAGGTGGTGGTGGTGGTGGTGGTGCAGCTGCACTGGTGCTGCCCTGTGCACAGTGGCCAGAGGGGCAGCAGTGGCAGTTGGATGGTTTTGAAGGGGGGCCTGGTGCAGCACTCACCAATGGTGCACCACAAAATGAGCAGCCCAAAGAGGGCCCCGCTGTGCAGCACCCACCATTGTGGGGGGCTAGGCCATGGGGTCAGGCACCACCTGTGGGTTGGCACACTGCCCATGTGCCCCAGAGTGCCGACCCCTTGGCCGAGCACATCCGTCTGCTACCGGCCTCTGTTGAGCAACAGGCACTGGTGGTGGCAGAGGTGCGAGCACTCTGCACAGAACTGCACCAGACAGCAGAGCGGCATGACAGGGACTTTGCCCAGCTCCTGGCAGAGACCACACGATTGAAGGTGGACATGACAGCAGCCATGGATTGGCTCACTGCTGCAGTCACAGCTGGCCTGGTCCCACTGGCCTCCCTGGTGCATGGCCGTCCACTGCATACTCTGCGGAGTGCATTCATCACTCTTCGGTCACAGCATCGAGCGTCCCCCTCTGTGTCGATGCCGGGATCCACTGTGGACATTCCAAGCACGCCTGGAGGGGGCATGTTCGGGAGCCTGCAGACACCTGAGAGGACCTGATCACGTTCCCGCAGTGAGACCCCTTGGGGAACATCACAGACACCCCCTTTGGCCGTCGCACAGCCAGAGTCTGCTGGGTGGTCACGGCAGGGCTGTCCACGTGTCTGCGGTGGCCGTGCAACTGTGCGACGTTCCTGAACCACCCACCTCCCCATCCACTTTCTGCTGCTGCCATGTGTGCACATTGGTGTGGCATGTGCATCTGCATCCCTTGGATGTGGCGGCCATGGTCAACGCCGCACATGGGCCTTGTGCACACCCACCCGGCTGCTGGCCACTGTGGCATGTGGATGATGATGCCAGCAAGGGGCTGACTGCCACTGTGCACCAGTGCTTAGAGTCTGACACACACCCGGTGCCCGCCTCTGGGTGGGGGCATGATGGGTCCTGTGGGCATGTGCGTGTGTGTGTGTGGGGGTGTGTGTGGGTGGTGTGTGCCGGGTAGTGCTGTGTGCAACCACGGTGTCCAGTCCCACGCCTGTCTGCACTCCCCTCCTGCCATCCCTGTCATGAGGCCCACCCATGCATGCCAGTATGCTGTGCCATTGACCCCAGGACATGCATGTAGACATGGTCACCTACCTGCATGCTCCATGGTGCTCCTCTGCAATTGTGTCCCGGTGCTGCTGGGCCATCCTGGTCAGCCGCTGCTCCCCTCACCCAGGGTGGGGCTGCCCACCACCACCAGGCCCTGCCGCTGAGTCGTCTCCAGTGCTGTTCCCCTCATCGACCTTGACAGCTATCCCGCAGTCGGTGGCCATGTTGTGTAGTTATACAGCAGGCCAGGAATAGGCTGCAGGCCTTTGAGGGGCTGTACTGTAGGGCACTGCCAGACCTGTCCAGGCAACAGAACCATGCCTTCAGCAGCTCAAACACTCGCTCGATGATATTCCGTGTGCCGGCGTGTACCTCATTGTATTGCTCCTGCGCTGGGGTCGACGGGTGCCAGTATGGGGTGAGCAGCCAGGGCCGGAGTGGGTAGCCACTGTCACCTGTGTGTAGAGATGTCTGGTTAGCATGATGGCCTGTGTAGCTGCATCCCCCCGCCGTCCTGCCCACACCCCCTGGCACCCCTACTCTAGCATTCCCCATGCCCTGCTCCGTTGTGCCCGGCATTCCACTTCCACAGCATACTCACCTACTAGGTGGCCAGTGGGGATGTCCCCACTTTCAAACCTCTGGCACAGTGCTGACTGGTGCCAGATGAAAGCATCATGTGCTCCACCAGGGTGTGTGGCACGGACATTGATTATGCCCCCCTGGCATCGCACACCACCTGGCAGTTGACACTAGAGTAGCCCTTCCTGTTGATGTATGCTACCCCCTCTGGGCCATTTGGTGCGTGGATGCCGACATGGGTGCAGTCAATGGCTCCCAGCATGCCAGGCATACGTGCCACCCTGTGGAACTCCTGCATGTTTGCTGTACGCTCTGCCTGTGTGCTGGGGAAATGAATGTATTTTGCAGCGTATGGCAGCAGTGCACTGAGGAATTGTGTGAGTAACCATGACGCGGCTGACTGGGTTATGCCTGTGATGTCCCCCGTTGGTCTCTAGAAGGTACCCGTGGTGAGTAGGCACATGACAGCTGTGACTTTTGTCTCCACCATCTTGTCGGTGCCTGCATCTCCTCACTGCACAGCTCACAGAGCTGCCTTAGAATTACCCAGTTCAGGCGGTACCGGACCACAATCTCTGTGTCACTGTACTGTTTAAAAGTGGTGTGGGCATGGTACCACCTGTTCCAGGTGTACCACCAACGGGCCCTTCCATGGCTGCACTGGTCTGCAAGCTGCCCCCTCACACCCCTCATTACTGCCTCTATCTGGAAGATGACACTGGTGATGGCCTGTGTTGTTCTTCCCCCCTTGGTGGCTGTCTCCCCAGGGCCCCCAGCTGTGTGCTGCTAACTATGCCCCTGCACTGGATGTACATCTGTGTTCTGGCATCCTGGCCAGCAGACTGAGGGCTGTGGCCTACGCCTCCCACCTGTCTGGGATCTGTGCAGCCCCTCCTGTGCTGAGTGTCACAGACACCCACTGTGGATGTTGCCTCCAACCCTGTCTCATGCCCACACACACACATACACACACACACACACACACACACACACACACACCACACACACAGCCTCTGTCAGTGTCCCACACCCTGGCCCACACTGTGTGCCACTCCCAGCCTGCCTTTGTCTCTCTGTGGCTCCCCTCCTGCTGTATAGCCTGCCCACTCACTCTCCCTCTATCTGGCACCCTCTGGCACAAGCCTCCTTCCCTTGCTTGCTCCCTCTTTTTATGGGCTCAAGTCTGATCTGTGCAAGTCCCGTTTGTTCCTCACGTGCACCGTCTGCCTGCTGTTGAATATTGCACTGCGCCGCATATTCATGGCTATGCCCCCTGTACTTGCGCATGCATTCATTACCATTGCACACTGGCACATTGAGACTTGCACTGCGCAGCTGCTGCCACTGAATATCACTTTCATTGTGCATTGGCACAGTTGCACCAGCGCATCCATGTTGCGCATTGCGCAATTGCTTGAATATCCCACCCTGTATCTACAAAGCCCACATTGCTTTGGTCACTATTATTGCCAAGTTAATTATTTTACACCACTGGATAGATGCTGTTATTCCTTCTTATAAAGAATGGCTTCAAGACATGTTAAGTGCCCTTTTGTTAGAAAAGTGGATTGCATCACTTCACTGGTGCCTGCAGCAGTACTGTGATAGATGGGAGCCACTCTATACTTTGCTGTCCCTATCCACTGCGAGAGCATAAGCCCAGATTTTATTTCTTAAGAAGAGGTTCTAGTTATACTACCAAAGTCTTCTAGATTGGGGATCTTTTCTATCAGACCTAAGATTGCTGAGCCTTTGGGGTGGGTGGGTGGGTGATGGTTGATGTTTTTGTAATCTGTGTTTCTAGTTTTTATTTATATTTGAATATGGTATGGCTTATGTCTTGTATCTTCTTGATATGTTTAGTTGTATTATGTGCTTTGAAATTTGAAATAAAGCATATTAAATTAAAAAAGGACACCTAAACACATTTTCTCCCTTAAGCAAAGGGTAAAATAGGTCTCAGGGTGAAGCCCTGTGAAACAGCCCTTGTGAAGAAGCACATGCGTGTTTTTAAATCTGTGAGTGAGTACATTTTCATCAAGCATAAACTTGCAAAAAATCAGGGGTGCAGTCAAAACCAAACACTGGGATTAAGATTAAAGATGGTGTGGATCTTGATGCATGGTAATGCCAACAGAATGAGGGAAAATGGAACTACTACAAGAATTTTATAGCATGGCATTTGTTTTGTATCATATTTGGCCAGTTCTTTTGCTTCAGCATTATATTTAACACATATGTTATGACTGAATCAGGTGAAAAAAATTTACCTTGGCCTTGCACCCTCAGGTGTCTTAGCCCTTTTACACCAAAGCTCCAGTAGTCGGAGCTTAAGAAGATCCAATGGGCATCTCCTGAAAGTCCCCCACTGTCGCACTACCCAGAGTCAACGCTCTTTTGCCTACAAAGCTTCACTTTGGCTAAATGGCCTCAGCCCCACCATCTCCTCAGCCCCAACACTTGGTATGTTTAAAACCAGACTCCAGCACCATCTCATTGCCGCCAGCTCCTGTGATTGCCTCACCCAAACTTAGAACCAATGTCTCTGCCAGCTTTTGTGGCCCCCTCGCCTCTCACCAGACACACCAGCCACGCCTCAGCATCTGTGCAGCCCCTGTTGCACTTTTCCTTACTTTCCCATCCCCCGTTGCCACATCTGCTACCCACTCTACCTCCTACCTGTCCTATCCCCTTGCCTCCCCCCCGATAACAGCACTTCTTGGTCTGACAAATGCCTCTGGCTGCTTCGTTTTTTTTTGTTTATTCCCAATGTCTCAGTATGCAAACTGTCTGTAATTACCACATTTTATTTCTTTTTTGACTTTCTGTTTCCTCAATCTGTATTTTATGACTTGGAACCTTTGTAAAAGAGCCTTGGCTCAAAGGTAATTGTAATCTTAGACCTAAATAAATAAAATAAAAATAAATGAATCAATTTTACCAGCTCCAGGACTTGTAGCCATGCACTAGGGGTCAAGTGGGAACCTGCCACCATCTTGGAATCTTCCTCCACCCTGCCATTAACTTCCAGATCCCCCTGCTTGCCTCAGCCTGCTGAACTCCACCCCACCAATCAGGCAGCTCTGTGGGTGAATCTTTAGCTCGCAGCACTATTTTCAAGAGCACTCTGCTGAATCTTTTTGATTGAGTCAATTTCACCAGCTCCAGGACTTGCAGTCGTGCACCAGGAGTCAAGTTGGAGCCAGCCATTATCTTGGGCTCTCTTTGCCCCTTGACGCTAGCCTTTGGAGCCCCCCCTTCCTCAATTGCCTCAGCTTACTGAACTGCATTCCACCAATTAGGTAGCTCCATGGGTGGATCTTTGGCTCCTTCTGCTCACTACTAGTGGCCCTCTATGCTAAGGACTGTACTGCAGAGGACATTGAATCACAGAGTCATATAAACAAGTGACCGAAAAGGACCCACTGGCCCATCCAATCTGCCCCTTACCCCCCATCACTTACTCATTCCTCCCCCCACTGGAACCCCCTCCCCATGGTAGACAGCCCCATGTGGCTGTCCCATACCCTCTTGAATCCCTCCACCGTTGCAGCTCCCACCGCCTCCTCTGAAAGTCTGTTTCATACCTCCACCACCCTCTCCGTGAAGAATCATCCCCTTACATTGCCTCTGTATCTTCCTCCCTGAAGGCTTAGGCTATGCCCTCTAGATACAGCCCCCTACTTCATCTTAAGTAAAGGATCTACGATGGCAGCTCAACAAAAAATTTGTTAACCACCATTACAGTGACACCTTTTTGTCGACTGAATTTGCAGCCAGCAAAACGGTATTCACTGCCTCCCATGTTTTCTTCGGAGGGCTCTGCCCCCAAACCCCCCCCAAGTGGGCATATGTGCCCCCCACAGTCCCCCAATGAAAACAATCAACTCAGCATCAGAGCTGATTATGGCAGGGGGGTGCAAGACCCCAGAAAAAAGTGCCAGGTCCAGCTCCAGTACTACAGCAACTTGGCGCTGTTTTCACTGTAGTTTCGGTCTCTGTCAGTTTGTCACTGTGGGGGGTGTATACCTTAAGTAAACACCCTTCCTTTACTTTGTTGATCCCCTTGACATATTTAAAGGTTTCAGTCATGTACCCTCTCTCCCTTCTAGCCTCCTATGTGTACAGATCCAGTTCCTTACAGCTCTGCTCATATGTCTTCCCTTGCATACCCTGCACCATCCTGGCTGTCCTTTTCTGAACTCTCTCAATCTCATATATGTCTTTTCATAGATGTGGCCTCCAGAACTGGACTCCGTACTCCAGGTGCGGACTTGCCATGGCATTGTAGAGGGGCATCTGTACCTCCTTCCTTCTACTAGTGATGCACCTGCCAATGCATGCCAATATCCCATTGGCCTTTCCCACCGCCATGCTACATTGGTTCCCCACCTTAAGGTTACATGATACTATAATCCCCAGGTCCCTCTCCTGGTCCATTTCTTTGATGTCTTCCCCATCAAGGATGTACCTTGTTCTTAGGTTCCTGTGCCCCAAGTGCATCACAGCACATATTTTTGGCATTGAATTCCAGTTGCCAAGTCCCTGACCATCCCTCCGGAGTCCTCAGGTCCTGCCTGATGTCTTCCACCCTCTCTGCGGTGTCCACTCTATTGCAGATTTTTGTATCTTCAGCAAAGAGACATGCCCTTCCCCCAAGCCCTTCAGCTATATTGCTGATGTAGATATTGAAAAGGAGAAATCCCAACATTCACCCCGGGTCACCCCGCTTGTCACCCCCCTGCGCCCTAGAGTACACCCCATTTATCAGCACTCTCTGGCTTCTGTCTATCAACTGGTTCTCCACCCACCTGACTATTTTCCCACCTACCCCTACATTTTCCAACTTGCTCACCAATCTTCTGTAGGGGACGGTGTTGAAAAACAAATAAAGTCCAGTGTGCCCCCCAAACTGACCTAACAGGCCTGAAATGGAGGATTTTTCTATATCTCATACTTAAATAGGGGCTCTTAGTTATCAAACTTTAGCCAAAATGTGAACTCCGTCAAAGTGGACCCAATTGATTTTGTCCTGGACTTTAAATAATATAAAAAGTACGTTGCTGATCTGAGTTAAAGTCCTGATAAGTATGAGATATAGAAAAAATCCTCCATTTCAGGCCTGTTAGGGCACTTTTGGGGGGAACACTGGACTTTATTTGTTCATTGATATTGGTCACAACCAGGAGCCCCTCTGAAAATAATTAAATAAAGTATAAAGCCTTGGTTGAGCAGATCACACATTGAATTGGACATATTTTTTTTTATTTTTTTTTTATTTTTTATTTTTGTTGACAGGGTAAGTGCACTAGACAAATCCTGCCTATTTTCAGGCATGACCTGGGATACAGATGAATGCCGACTGACCTTGAACCAGATTAAGCTGTTTGTGGTATTTTTAGTGAATGAGGGAAATTTGGCCAGGACACCGGGGAAATTCCCCTACTCTTTTCGATAAGTGCCATAGGATCTTTAATATCCACCTGAACTACCACCAATCCAGGCAGATGGGACTTCGGTTTAACATCTCATTCGAAAGATGGCACCTCAGAAGTGCAGCACCCCTCTCATGCTGCACTACAGTGTCAGTACTGGGATACTAACGCAAGTGTCAGATGTGGGAACTGAACCCACAGCCCTCTGATCTCCCGGCCTCAGAGGTGAGTGTGTTACCTACTGAGCCACTGACACTGCTAACTGACATTGTCGAAGGCCTTACTGAGTTCCAGATAGGCTATGTCCACCCCCCCATGATCGACTACCTGCATCACCGAATCGAAGAACTCAATCAAGTTCATCTTGCTTGACTTCCCATTCATGAAGCCATGCTGTCTGTCATCCTGCAAGCCACTATCCTCCAGGTAGTCCACCACCCTCTCCTTTATGAGTGCCTCCATGACCTTTCTAATCACTGAGGTGAGGCTGATCAAGCAATAGTTCTCTGTCACCTCTCTACTATCCTTCTTGTGCAGTGGCATCACATGCACCCTCTTCCAGTCCTCTGGCACCTTCTCCGAATCCAGAAATAAGATGAATAGCCTCCTCAGTGGGGCAGACGACTCCTCCCCCAGCTCCTGGATCACCCTCAGGTGTAGCCCATCTGGACCAATTGCCTTATCCACTCTCAACTTTCCTAGTTTCTCCCAAACGCTTTCTATACTGAACGGGCTTGGATTCACACTTTTGTCCTCCCTCCCCCTTCCCCTAAGCTCAGGACCCTGCCCTCCTCCTCCATACATACTGAACAAAAGTACTTATTCAGCTCTTCCACTTTTTCACAGTCCCCTTCCTTTGTATCCCCCTCTCACTTCTCAGCCTTACAATCTCCTACCTTGCCTTACTCCTTTCCCCCACATACTCTAAAAACTGACTCGCCTCCCTTTGGTCTGCTTAGCTATTCTCTCTTCTGTGTCCTCTTTGGCCCTACTTATCTTCTGCCCTGCTAGTCTCCTTTTCTCCCTATAAGCCTCCCTGTCCTCCTCTCTTTGTGTCCTCTCATATTTTCTGAAAGCCCTCCTCCTGTCCCTGATTGCTCCTGTCACCTCTCTAGTAAACCAAAGTGGCCTCCTCCTCCTCTTTCTGCTCTTTCTTATCTTCTTTATGCACATTTGTGTGGCTTTCAGCATCCCACCTTTCATAGTTTTCCATAACTCCTCCACTTCCCTTATATTCTCTGTTCCTGCAATCTCTTCCCTCACTATCCTTCTCATCCTGTGGAAGTCTGTGCTTCTGAAGTCCATAACTGTTATTCTGGTTCGATTCGCCTCCCTCCCTTCCTGTCCTTACCCTGAACCTTACCATCCTGTGATCACTGGTGCCCAGTATGTCTCCCACCTCCACCTCCTCAAAACTCTCCTCATTTGTCAGGGCCATATCCAGCAGGTTGTTTCCCCCTTGTTGGCTCCCTGACCAGCTGCTCCAGGAATACACCCTGCAGCACCTCCTCTTGCTCCTAGCCGATACTGCATCTGAGATGCCCCAGTCCACATCTGGGAGTTTTAGGTGCCTCACCAGGAGTAATTCCCCTTTGACGGCCATCTGCATGACTGCCTATATTAGCTGCCTATCCTCTTCTTCCCCCAGCATAGGAGATCTGCATACCACCCGCAGTGTCAAGGATTCCCCTGTTCTTTTGTCCAGTGTTACCCACAGGCGCTCTATCTCTCCATCTTCCTACTGCATCTCTGTTACCCTTATGCCATCCTTGATATATAGAGCACCCCCCCGCCTTCCTACCCACCCTGTCTCTTCTAAACAGCCTGTAGCCTGGGATGGCTGCCTCCTAGGTGTGACATTCTGTCCACCACGTCTTGCTTATCGCTACTATGTCCAGTCCTTCATTGAGGAATCTGCCTGGAGTCAGCCTGAAGTCAGTCAATCAACTGGCCATGCTGCACCGCATACATGCCACTTCCTAATCCTAGCTGCTATTCTGCTATAATGTAAGTAACATTACAACTGATTGTGGGCCTGCTGCCTACCATAACTACTGCATGTAATGTCTCATTCCACATGTTTGTATTGTACCAGCCAAAAAATCTTGTCTGGGTGCATCCAGATTCTGCATTTTGTCTCTGTTTTAATGTTTTGTTGTAGTTAATTTTCCAGAGCTCTCATCTGTTTACCTGTTATTACTCTCCCTCCCACATGCACTTGTTCATCTTCTCAGTAATCTGTGGAGTACATCTATGTTGCAGTTCTAACCCACCTGCTGCTTTCCTATTTGATTTTGATACAGCTAGTTCTGTTTCCAGGTGTTGACTATTGCTAATGCTAGCTTGCCTACCATAACTTACAACTAATCTGCATAGTAAAATGTAAGCCTCCTACCTACCTAGTGCCTATTTGTTTTTTGCTACAGTCAGATCTTTCCAGGTGTTACCTATTGCTACTGCTCTTTTGTTTATCATAGCTTACAACAAATCTACCTAGTTATTACTTGTTTGATTTTGTGCACTGTTTAACAACACTGTGTAATCTGTGTTGCTTCTGCATCCCTCCTCCTGGACACAGAGTTCTTTGAACTACTCTGCCTGCTCCATTTCCTCCTCCAACTTCTTCCATCTCCACTTCCCTCCCACATCCAACTCTTCTAACCTCCCATCTCTCTCTCCCTATTCTTCTTCCCCCTCCTCCCTATCCACCCTGGTCCCCTACCTTTACCTTCTCTCAGTCTGGAGTTACTCCACTTCTCTTTCCTCTCCCCTCACAATCCCTCTTCTCCCTGCTCTCCTACCTGCTCCAATGGTAGAAAACCCCACTCCATCTTTCTCCTCATTCTCCTGCTCTTCCTCCTGTCTGGCAACATGTAGCCCAACCCTGGTCCATCACTTTCCTCCCTCCCTTCCTCTTCTATTGCCAAGGGCCTTAGTGTCTTCTATCTGAATGCTAGGAGCCTTCTACCTACACTCAACTGTCTCTCTGTCTGGGTTCAGTTACACACGCCTGATGGGCTCTGCATCTCTGAGTCATGGCTTTCCTTCAGGACTCCTGACTCTTGCCTATCCCTTCATGATTACCATCTTTTCAGGCAGGACATGGGGAAATGTGGAGGTGGAGTTGCCATCTATGTCTGTCAGAGCCTGTCATGTACCATGACCTTCAGTGAGACCATATCCTACTCCCACAAATTTCTCCTAGTCAGGGTCTCCTTCCCATCCTCTGTACATTTATTCATTGGAGCTGTCTATGCCTTCCCTAAGATCTGACACACATCCCTGATTGACTGTCTTTCCTCCATCGCCTCTCATTCATCCTCAGGCGAACTCATACTCCTGCGGGATTTCAATATAAATTAGCTCTCCCCATCATCCAGATCTGCCATTCACAGGACTGATTCCCTTAATTTGTCCCATGTTCTTTCAGAACCCACTCACTTCAGTCCCCACTGTATAAATCATACCCTGTTGAACTGTGTCCTAACCTCCCACCTCTCCACTGCATTATTGCACCAGGTACCTCGCCAGATTCTTTTAGCAACCATGCATGACATTTTTTGTTAGGAAAATCTGGTGCCCCACTCTTCGCCAAACTACCTGTGGTTCAGGACTCTGTGGTCGCTGAGCATCAATGATGTACTGAGCAACCTCACTGCAACAGACTGGTCAACCATCCTCTCTGACACTGATATTTTTTTTTTATTTAATAAGCTTTATTGAGTTTCAACAATCCAAATAAAACAATACAACAATAAAACAATAAAACAATATTACCAGCTATCAGATCCATCAACTCAGGTATTAAAACATAACATAAAGTCATTCAAACAAAACCCATACCCCCCCAGAAAAAAAAGGCAATTAAATAGCTAACCCCCCCAAGCCACACACTGTTATTTACATTTAGACCAGAGCCCAGAGTGTAGCCCAAGCCGTCAAGGCTTCCATACTGCCAAAAGAGTCTCCAAATTGCCCCAGATCGATAAGTAGGCCTTTATTCTATCTTGCATAGAAGCTATGTGCCTTTCCAATTGCAGCACTAACATGACCTCCCTATACCAGTCCATTGTAGAGGGAGTTTGTCTTCTGCCCAATGCCTCATAATAACCAGTTTAGCTACCACAGACATAAGTAGTATATGTGCTTTTCTGACTCTAGGGGTGCCGGGGGGGAAATAACTTAGCAGGCACACTGGGTAAACAAGGCCTCTAGTCCCAAAATAGGTCTAAGGTATTACTAATGGACTGCCAGAGCACCTGTAATCTCTAGGCAAGTCCAGAGCATGTGATAAAGTGAGCCCATGCCAATTTTGCACTTGCCACAAAGTGGTGAGGCTAATCTCCCATTTTAAATAACTTCACTGGCGTAGGTAAACATTGTGCATAATATTAAATGAATTAACTCTGAGCCTGTCTTGTTTTATGTATTTATACATTGAATGCCAAAGATTCCCCATAAAACAGGATCCTCAGGAATTCTTAATTCCTTCGTCCAGTAGTAGCAAATCCCGGTTGGTAGCTTAGAGTCCAAAACTTGTAAAGTTTTATAAAAGGTAGAAACCGAGTGGGGTTGGGAGGTCGTCTGGAGGAGTAAGGATACATCCATACCCACTGAGTCTTTCAACGGAACATAGGAAGAAAAGGAGGTAAGGACCTTGCTGATTTGAACATATTTGAAGGTGCTTTTGTCTGAGACCCCAGTGGAGCACTGGAAGTGATTAAAGGGAGCGGTCTCCCATTCGACCAGAAATCAGAAACCTTACAGTAATTCATCTGAGGCCAAAAAGTGGAGAGTATTGGATAGCCTCCGATCTTAAAGTGTGGGTTACCTATAATAGGCTGGTCCACTGACTGACACCACCTCACTCCAAAATTTTTCTGTATCTGGAGAGAGGCCTTAAGTGACCAACCCATAGGGTTGTTCCTAAGAGGCTTAGGAATATGGGATGGAGAAGCCTGACACTGATATTGATGTTAACTCTTGTACTATTCCACTCCAAATTGTCCTCTATCTGGGAAAAGCATGCCCCACTCAGGAAATCCAGAGTACAAACTTCCCATCACCCTTGGATTACCATTGAAATCACTGACCTGTGCATGTCCTGAGACCTCATGTGGGCCCACTACAAATGATCCCACTCCTCTCCTAACCTTACCTATTATGGGGCTTTTAGAAACAACTGCATGAAAACTGTCTGCACTATTTCAAGACCATCCTTAAGGATAACCTTAAATCCTCAGCTAACTCGAAGCCTATTCACTCCCTTTTCCACTACACTGCCTGGCATACTCCCCCAATTCCCATGGTTCATGACTTTCCTGTGTCTGACTCTATTTCTGTTGCTGCTCACCTCAATGAGTTCTTCACAGCCTGTGCCTTTCCTTCTTTTCCTATGCCAGGCTCATCTCATTCAATTGCTGCTCCCCCTTCACCCCTCACTGGGCCTACACTCCACCCCTTCACCCCAGTTACAATTCAGGAAACATTATTTCTGTTTCCTCCCTCAGTCCATCAAAACCAAGCTGTGATGGTCTGGACCCAAGCTCCTTCACCTCTCAGCTCCTGCCATTGCATCTCCCCTTATTCACCTACCCAACCTTTTTTTCTCCTTCAGTACAATTCCTCAATCCTGAAAGGTGGCCAGTTATTCCACTTCATAAAGGAGGTGACCCCTCCTCCCCTGGCAACTTCCATCCCATCTTCCTCCTCCCTTCCCTCTCTAAGTTGCAAGAGAAGATGGTTAATTTTAGACTCCTCAACTTCCTTTCATCCTCCAACTTCCTCTCATCATTCCAGTCAGGTTTCCATAAGCAAATCTTTACCATTTTCTCATTGCTGCTTGTCACTTGTTCCATCTTCACTGGGATGTATCAGGGGCTCATTATGGCTACTATATTCATCAATCTAGCAAAAGCCTTCAGTTTGGTGTCTCAAGCTGAGATCTGTTGGCTTCTCAGCTCCCAGTGTTGCTTGGTTCAGTTCCACCCTAATGGGCAATGACAATTGGTACAGGTTGGTGGTGCCCTGTCTTCTCCCCTTCCTATCCATCCTTTTCTTCATCTTCCTGAATGACCTCCCCACTCCCTGTCATAACTTGCATATACATATGTATGCAGATGACAAAGCTATATTCACCTCTGGTCTCTCCACTGCAGCTGTGGATACTCCTGGACAATTTCAACAATGTTCTACACTGGTTCCAATTTAGCCAACTGACAGCCAACACTAAAAAAAACTGTCCATGACCTTTGCTACCAGTCAAAAACTGACTAGACTTACTGTCCCTCCTGTTTTCACCATTCTGGATGGCATATCTCTTGAAACAGTTCAGCCTTTCAAGTACCTTAGTGTGTGGCTAGACAGCATGCTTGACATCTCAGCTCACATCAATGCTATCCATGCAAAACACAATCCCAAACTTGGTTCATTGTACCACAACAAACACTGCATATCTCTAAGTGTCCATAGGGAGCTTTTTTAGCAAAATGGTGCTCTCTGTCTTTAGCTGCACTGATGTGGTCTATGGTACTGCCCCTTCCTTTTCTGTTGCCAGACTGGACACCCTCTACAACTCCTTCTGCTGCTTTACTGCAAACACCCCCTCCACACACACACACACACACACACCCTTATTTACTCTATTCATTCTTATCCATCTTCTCTCTTCCTTCATGTTGCCAGCCTCAGTGTACCTCCTTTATATCCAAATACTGGTTTGGTTCCCTTCCCTCTTACCACTCCTCTACTGTCTCCAAACTGCCCCTGACTTCCTGTTCCTTTCATTTAAGGGACCATCACACTTCTTCTGCTCATAACCATTGCTTCTTTGCTGGGCAAGCTGCCTTCTCCAATCGACTTCCCTCTCTCTGGAATCAACTCCCCTCCTTCCTCCAAATCTTCCCCTTCCTTGGCTTTCTCAGGAACCAGTTAAAAATCCAGCCCCTGCCTACCTGTTCAATTTATCCTTCCACTTTACACCCCCTGGGCAAGCCTTATCTATCCTGTTAAGCAACTGGTTGGGTCCTCGCTACTGCCTTGTTTCACTACCATACAACTTAAGTCTCCTCCTTCTAGTACAATGTCAGACATTAACATGCCCTTCAAGTCAAATATCTGTTGTCAACAGTGTGATGTTCACAGGTATTGTTGCCACTTCTAAATGTGCACTGTAGCACACTTTATTCTCTGCTTATAAAAGTTTTGTTTTTATTCAAACGTTGTACACATTTATATCTATAGTTTTTCCAGTTTTTACATTCATATATTGTGCTGCTGTTTTCTTATGTTCCCCTCTCCAGGTCACACCTGGAATGAGCTTAGGCCCAGTGTGCCTCTCCCCATTACAAACTTTCAAATAACTAATCAATTAACTAACTAACTAACTAACATATCACTCAACAGTGCTGTCCAAGCACTCTGCAAAAAAAAAAAAAATCACAGTTTGAGTGGCACAAATTGGTGAAATTGCCATGAGATTGCATTGTGTTATTGCAGTATCTGGAAAGATATAAAAGCAAAAACTGGCAAGAAAACTTGATCCTGGTGACAGATCTAATTCTGCAAGTCAGAACAGGAAAACAAAGTGGTACTGGTAGCTATTTATTGTGGTAAGCAATATTACAAGTGTATATATCAACATAAAGCTGCAAAAGTAACCTGCCACAATAGCCACTATGCTAAAGGAGCATGAAGATAAAACATTAAGCCTATCTTTTAGAGCTATACTCTTTTTTTCTTTAACCCACTGTCATTAAAGTTCAGTTTTCTAGTTTGAAGGAGTACTGCACATGAGCCTGAGGGGGCGGAACTGTCTTCAGGCATTCAAGATTGGGATGGCTTAGTTGGTGCATCTCACTTAAGAAAATGGGCAGATATGATGGACTACAAATCTTTTTTCTGTGAATACCTTACTATATAGTATTATGATCTTTTTCTGAGAATATAGCATTTGATGTCTTAATTGCTTCTATGGAAATAAGTGATTGTTCTAATAAATGAATCCATACCAATACTTTTATTTTTTTTGTTTACTCAATTATAGTTGCATCAACAACAATTGAATCAACTACAGTTACAACAGGTAGGTAATAAAAACAAGAGATTTTAAAGGTATACTTTAAATAGGGTGTTAGCTATGCACTAAACAGTGAATATGTTATAGTATTTTCATTTCAAGCATTATCCTCTACAATAGGGTCCAATTTTCCCAATGATACTACTTTTGAAACAAAGTTGGTTACTTTAGCAAACACATTTGTTGTCATAGATATTGAAACATAATTATAGCACTTCTAAACTGATGTTCAGAAGCATTATTCAGTCTGCACTGTTATCTTTTATTAACTTTATGAGTTATGTCCACATTAATATTGACAACTGTTAATGGCTGAGTTTTCTCAGAGAAAGCCTGGGATGTGTCTTCATAAAAGATGTAAAATAAATCTATGCTTTTGTAGCTTTATTTTGTGACTCAATATAAATTCATAATAATTGCTGTATCCCTGAATCCTGAAAGTATCAGTTCTACCTGTAAAGCCAATGATCAGTATCTACCCTGCATGTGAACTCATCTGGGACTCTTCCTCTCTTTCTTTCTCTCCATCTCCAGTACATCTACTTGGTAGACCTTCTTCTACTTCAGACTCAGCTCTCTATGGAACATCTTCTCAGTCTTACTTTGTTAGATCTTTTTCCATTCTCTCTAATACTCGTGATCAGAGGCCACACAGTCCATTCATGCTAAGTTCCCTAACCCCACCCCAACTCATGTTATGGCTATTACAGTAAAGGACCATTTTACTAAAGTAGCCACCACTGGTAGTCTTTTATATTGTATTTTGTTCTGTTCACAGCTGCAGCAATTGTCACAGTCAGATATTTCGTCATATTTCTAAAGAGATTATCTATAATGTCCTTTCATTGATAATAAAGGCAAAAGAGGAATTTATAAAATGGCAAGAACATTTTTTGCTCTCAGATTGGTCAGTGGCCAACTCCACCAGTGATGTTATCTGAGCATAACATCATTATATGAAGGTCTGACACCAACATGACCCCACACAATAAAAAAAAAGAAATCATTTCACCCATGCTTTAGAAAATGACTGATCAAGCAACCATGACAACACACCCACCCATCACTGTTCAAACACACAAAAGAAGTAAAACAAAACTCCTACACTGTTCCTATACAAATCCAGTCAAGGGAAAATTGCCAAGTCTCATTTTTTAAAAGCCATGCTACCAGTGGCTTGCTTCATACACAATTCGGTGAGCATGCTCAGTCACAGTCCACAACTCTGCTATGACTAGGTTCTTCAGTTGTTCCAGCTTCACCATTTATTTTTCCATGTCACAAGCTACCTGCTACTTACCCTGCCCTGTTGGGAAGTCTTGCTGAAGCCTCACTTGCTTTTCCTCATCCATAGCGGTTTGTGGTTTCATGTCAAGTCACCCATTACCAGGGAACACAGCAGCCCAGTTGATTTAAATTGTGGAAAGATGGTGGATTGGGAGGGGAAACTGAACTACCATGCAGAACAAAAAGAATAAATTAAAAAGTGTGTCTGTGTGTGTGGGGTGGGGGGGGGGTTGGAAACAGAACACATATTATGAGAGCTGGTAAGACTAAGAAATCAGGCAGCATGTAGCAGCAGCCCCACCTGGGGAAATCATGAAATTCTGGACTTTTTTTAAAAGTGTTCTTGCATATCACAAAAGAAAGGAAAAGAAAACTATTTAAAGCATTGTATAATCTTTTTTCTTTGTTAATAAAGGAGCCATTGTATAAGAACATTAATGCACTCCAGGGTGTGCTTGTATAACATTACTTCTTGGGTGCAGGTTGCACTCGACCTGGAGCCAATCACAAGAGGCATGACGTTATCCAAGCGTAACACACACCATGTCATGCATTATTTTTTTATTCTAATAGGTATGCCACAGCATTTTTAAGAATTATCTGACCATGTTAATTGCTGCAACTGTAAATGCACTGTTTGTATAACTTCTGCTGTATTTGTGATAAACTCTATACAATATCACTCTGGACATTTCAACCCTGTGCATATTTGCTGACATTTTATGTAATCGTCATCTTTGAACCTTCTATATGTACAAAGCTCCATGAATTTGCAATATTTTCACTCCAGATTTTCAACATTGCCATTTTTCCACACCTCCATATGAAAAGTACAGCTGTCATTTTTTCACATCCTGGCCAAAATGTGTTTTTGCACTTCCGACGCAGAATAGCACAGTCACTGTGGGAAATCAATGTTCAAGAAACATTAAGAAAATCACAGTGACACTATTATTGAGCAGAGGTCCTAAAATGCCTATGTTGAAAATTTTGTGACGAAAGTCTATAAAATGAGTGTGGTACGAGTATGTGTTGCGCAGTTTCCACGCACAATCGTAACTTCACAAATTTGCAAAATTTTCGCTCCAGATTTTCAACATTGCCAATTTTCCACACATCCTTATGAACAGTACAGCTGTCATTCTTCACATCCTGGCCAAAATTTTTTTTGCAGCACTGCTGGTGCAGAATAGTGTGGTCGCTATAGGAAATCAGTGTTTGGGCAAGACACATTAAGAAAATCACAGTGACACTGTTCATGAGCAGAGGTCCTAAAATGCCTATGTTGAAACTTTTGTGATGAAAGTCCACAAAATGAGTGTGTTATGAGCATGCGTTGTGCAGTTTCCATGCACGCTCATAACTTTGCAAATTTGTTATATTTTCACTCCAGATTTTCAACATTGGCATTTTTCCCCACCTCCTTATGAACAGTGCAGCTGTCATTTTTCACATCCTGGCCAAAATGTGTTTTTGTACTTCCGGCGCAGAATAGCGTGCTCACTGTGGCAAATCAGTGTTCAGGACACATTAAAAAAATCACAGTGACACTGTTCACGAGCAGATGTCCTAAAATGCCTATGTTGAAAATTTGGTGATGAAAGTCCATAAAATGACTGTGTTACTCAAATGCGTTGCGTAGTTTCCACATATGCTCGGAAGTGCAAGCGTTTTTCCTATTCCCACTACAGGTTTTCAACATTGCCATCTCTTCACACCTCCTTATGGATGGTACAGCTGTCATTCTTCATATCCTGCCCAATCTGTGTTTTCGTACATGTGGCGCAGAATGGCACGGTCGCTGTTGGAACTCAAAGTTAGGGACACATTGACAAAATCACACTGCCACTCTTCATGAGAAGAAGTCCCAAATGCTTTCATGAGGTGGGGCCACAAAAAGACCATGTTGAAAATGTGTAGCGCAAATACTAACAAATGCCCAGGGTGTTAGGGTTTCTAACTGTAATGTCCCACCCTGTACATACTGACAGGCATAGGGGTGTGCCTTTGGATTGCTGACTTTTCTGCTCATCCATTCCCACCCCCACTGATTGACAGGCATCAAGGTGTACTTTGGACTCTTCAGCCCCAGAGTTCAACCCATTCTCTTAAACTGCACCCATTTCAGCATATGTCCTTATGGAATGGGGTGACTGTAAAGCCAAACACCCCAAGACACACCTCAACACATGTCGGTGTCTGCAGAACAGGGTGAGGTGACATAGCATGAACGTCATGGGTGATGACCCAAACAGTTACTCCAATGCCTGTCCATCTCTACAGGATGGAGATGGGTTGGCATGAAGTTCAATACTTCACTGCCATTTCTATTCTGCATCTGTCGAACTCTTGCATTTCCAATGCTAATACCAGCAAGCAAACACTTGGCATTGACAAATGTTTGTTGCTAACGTGGCCCAGAGTGGCTGTCTTTTACACTGAACAGTTTTTTTTCTCTGCTTACATTTGAGGCATTTGACATGGTCAGATATTGTGTGATATATCTACAGTTAATCTCAGTTAATCTCTCCAGGAGCCCATCAGTGGTAATGCAGGCTGAAAATTTCTCCAGAGATACCAGAGAAATGTCAAGAAGTATGTGATCATGTCAACTGCTGCAACTGTAAAAGCACTATTGGTGAAACTTGTATTATTTTTGTTGAACTGAATATGCTAAAATATGCATATCTGAACCCTGTGAATACGTTATTGCTCTTTCTTATAAATGTTATCCTTTTACCATCTATATATACAAAATTTACTGTATACTGTCTAATAATGTACAGCAGTACCACTACAATGTTATGGATATTGCTGCAGATGTGTTGATGTTGCTGGTAATGTGACTTTGTAACTCCTCCTGCTCTGAACTTCCCAGGACACATCTAAAAAGATGCACAGAGTTAGTGTGAATTTCCTGGTCACCACAAATCCAAATAAAGTAAACGTATTTCTAAATTCTCACTAGTTGGGAGAACAGAATGTTTAATTGATTTTAATAATTAAAGTCAGATTGGCAATGAGTTGTGATCTCTATATGTCACTATAACTCACATGGATAACACTTATGTTTTGCTAGCATTAAACTTTAAATGGTACTCTGCTGCACATAATGTAATTTCACATATACATTAGATGGAGAAAATCTGATTCCTCAATATTGTTTAAGCTAGTTTAACATTACAACATAATTCATAGAAACTCTTTCAAAACCTTTAAAAAACTTAAATCCCCTTTGCAGTCTAATATCCAATACTTCTGCTGGGCTGACCTCTTTATGCTTCAGACTCACAATTTCATGAAATAGCCCACATGTCATATTCTCTCTCTCTCTCTCTCTCTCTCTCTCTCTCTCTCTCTCTCTCTCTCTCTCAAACCTACAACACATTTAGTTTTTTAACAGAGAAACACATGCAGCAGCATACATTATGAATCATGTTGTCCATGTCTCCTGTTGACCAGTGGTTACAATGCCCAGTAAGTGATGATTATTCTTTTTTTGCCTACATGTTGTGATTTCCTTGACATCCCATTATTCCTGAAACCTAAAGGTATTTGCTCTACCTATTAAGAATTAGTTTGTGTTGAAAGTGCACTCCCCCAGAGGTGTTGCCTTTGTCTGCCTTTTTCTCCCCATCTCCCGTACTTCCACTTGGCAGACCTCCTTATGCTTCACTCACCCCTGTATGGAAAAGCCCATCTGCCATACTTTGTTAAATCTCTGATCAGTTATTTCTAATACTAGTGCTCCACTAAGCCCACACAACCCATTACCTGTAAGGTACTTAGCTTCAACCCAACTTTGGTTATTGCAATTGCAGTAAAGCCATTTTTACTAAAGTGGCCCAGGGTGGCTGTCTTTTACACTGTACATGTTTTCTGGTTACAGTTGCAGCATTTGACATGATCAGATAATTTTGATATTTCTACAGATATTCTCTCCAGGATCCCATCCGTGGTACTGCAGACAGGCAGGGAATTTTTCTTGAGATATCAGAGAAAGTACAAGAAATATTGCATCATGCCTATTGCTGAACTGAAAAAGCACTATTCATGCAACTTCTGTTCTTTACAAGGATGTAGGCAGGCATACTTACTGTACACATTTGTGTACAGTTTTGTTGAGTGCATGTCACAAACCATATGACTATCTGTTAACATTTTCATTCTAATCTGTAGTATTTGGGTTAGTGTAGGCCACTGAGGAGTGTCTCTGTTTAAAGTTCTGTTGTTTAGGAGACAGATACATGTATAATCTCTTTAGAGATTAGAGGAATCCTCTAACAACTATCTGATTTGTTTGGAAGGGGGGTACCATTTGGAGAGGATGTGTACATTTTTTAATACGGGAGGGGTGTAACTGTTGGAGATTGTGTACAAAATGGACATTTCTGGCTAGGCCCCTGGTTCTTAATGATGAACTGAGTATGCTTTAACTCGGCACATTTGATCCCTGTGAATATTAATTTCCCTTTCATAAATATGTTGTGCTTGTACATTCTATAAATGCAAAGCTTACTGTATAAGGAGGGATTGACCCATGACAGGGTATGGGTTTACTGAGCATTAGTCCATGATGGGGGGGGGGTGGATTCATAAGGTGAAGATAAGTGATTTCAACTACCCAAGTGTGGATTAATGCTCAGTAAACCCATACCCTGGAGTGGGTTAATCCTCTTATAACATGGGAAATGTTATATTAGAGGTTTAGATAAAGAAAAAAGTAAAATAAAGCACAGTGAACATGCAACTATGTGGTATATCAGAGATTAATCAATGGTCAGGTGACCTGTTTGGATGAATCAGAAGACAGTATTTTCAGAAACCATGTTATGTGCCTCATAATGTACAACACTACCTTTAAAATGTTGTGGATATTGATGCTGATGAGTTGATGTTGTTGGTGATGTAATATAACTCCTCATGCTCCGTACTTCCCAGGACACATCTGAAAACCTGTTCAGACTTAGTGTGAAATTCCTGGTCACCGCTACTCTAAATAAAGTAAAATTATTTGGAAATTCTCACTAGCTGGGAAGGTAGAGTGTTCAATTCAGATTCAAAATAACATTGGAAAGGAGTTGTGATCACTACATATTACAATTACTCGCATGGTTAACTCTTTTCAAAGTGTTAACGTTTAGATGGTACTGGGCTGCACAGAGTTTTCTTATACTTGTTCATTAGACTAAGCAAATCTGATTCCTCCATATTGTTTAAACTAGTTTAGCATTGGAATGGAATTCATAGAAATCCTTCACAAACCCTTAAAATATTTAAAATCTCCTTTGCTATCTAGAGAAGCCACCATCGACGACAACAACAACAACAACAGAAACTACTTCAACTACAGAAATAAGTACTTCAACAGGTATGATTTCAGAAGAATGCAAACAAATGGTATGATAGGCTAAGTAGGCAAGAGGACTGTATTATTAATGTGAGTAAATAATTTATTTATACATACTTGATGGAGTAAGGGCTATAATAAGAGTACATCTGCGGGCAATAAAGAAAGTTTAGACAATGTTTCATGTTAAAAATGTTACATACTTTATCACTCCAAGTACACAACACATTAAGTTTCTTAACATAGAGACAGACACAGTAGCAATATAGTATTGTGGTGACTAAAGGACTATACAGTATTAATCAGTTTTCTCAAACCTCCTGCAGAGCAGCAGTTACTACAGTATATCCTGTAAATGATGATTATTCTTGTTTTGCCTCATTTTGTGATTTCCTAGTATTCCCAATATTCCTGAATCCTGAAGGTATTAGCTCTACCTATTAAGTTATTTATTAGTCTGTCCTGCAAGTGCACTCCCTAAGGCGTCTTGCCTTTCTCTGCCTCTTTCTTTTCTTCTCTTATAATTCTGCTGGGCAGACCTCATTATATTTCAGACTTACCCCTTAATGGAACAGCCCACCTGTCATACTTTGCTAAATCTCTCTTCAGATCTTTACAGTAGCTTGTTCTCTACTGTGCCAACACAATCTATTCCTCGTCAGGTACTTATCTACTACTGAACACTGATTATGGCAAGTGCAGCAAAGGCAATTTTTGCTGAAGTAGTCCTACAGTCCATTCTTTTATATCACACTTATTTTTCTGCTTACAGTTGTAGCACTTGACATAGTCTGATAGTTCTATTATTTCTATAGATATTCTCTCCAGTGTCCCATAAGTGGTACTGCAGATAGTCTTGGAATTTCTCTAGCAATATCAGAGAAATTTCAAGAATTGTTTGATCATGGCAGTTGCAGCAACTGTAAAAGCACCATTTGTGCAACTTATATGCTATCCATTGAACTGAATATGATGGAAATCTGGACATTTGAATCCTGTGAATATCTGTTGACCTTTCATGTGATTGCTAACCTTGTACCATGTATATGTAGAAAGCTTACTATATGATGTTTCACAATGTACAACAGCACCTTTACACAATGTTTTGGATATTGCTGATGATGTGTTGATGTTACTTGTGATTTCACTTTGAAGCGCCTCATCCTCCATACTTCCCAGGATGCATCTGAAAAGATGCTCAATCTTAGTTTGAATTTCCCTGTCACCACAGCTCTAAATAAAGTACATCTATTTTGAAATTCTCACTGTCTGAGAGAAGAGAGTGCTCAATTGATGTTAGCAATTACAGTCAGATTGGCAATGAGATGTGGGCTCCATATCTTACAATTAGTGGTACAAATAACACTTGTATTTTGCTATCATTCTTTAAGATTGTACTCTGCTGCACAGAAAGTCATTTTACAAATGCATTAAATGAAGTAAATCTGATTCCTCGATATTGTTTAAACAGTTTTAACATTATAACATAATTCATAGAAATTCTTTAAAACCCTTGAAAGATGCTGGCCCAGTGGTGCTGAGGGTTGTGGCACTGGATGCCACATCTTGCACCACAATGGTGACCTGGGTTTGGGAATGAGCCAGGGCCAATGGTGGTCAGCAGGGGACAGGGAGGATCGAGCCTCCAGAGGACAGCTCTCCTCTCTCTGGGGAGGGATTCAGGCTTGACTGGCACTGCAGTGGCACCTGGTGGAGACCAGAGGTACGGCACATGCTAGGGGTAACCCATAGTGAGACAAGAGCTGTGGCAGGTGACCTGACAGAATTGCATGCCTGAGCTCTTGGGGGGGGGCAGGGGTCTGAGAGTATAACAAGCTGCCAGAAAAACCCACTGCCTCCTGATAGGTGATGGAGGGTCAAGGGGTGTCAGCCTACCATGCTCAATGTCCGTCTCCTCCTCTCACTTCCTCTGCTCTCCTCCATCTTGGGCTGCCCAACTGGATTCTAGGTAAAGTGCCAGAAGGTGTAATCTGGCAGCCCCATCACAGGGGACTCAGAGTGGGGGGGGCTGGGTGGCTGTAGGGAGTAGATGGAGAGACCAGCCATGGAGGAGAAAGAGGGAGCTTCAGGCAAATGGGATCAGGGTGGACACAATGCAACCACTTCTGAAAGAGTTCTGGAAGGTTAGAGAGATACAGTTCTAAAAAAACCCTTAAAATATTTAAAATCTCTTTTGCTGTCTAGTACTACAGCCAACAACAACAACAACAACAACAGAAACTACTACAACTACAGAAACAAGCACGACAGCAGAAACAATTACCAATGAATTTAATTAAATCATATGATAGGCTGAGTAGGCAAGAGTACTGCATCGTTTTCACAAATAATTTATTTATAAAGACTTAAAGGACCAAGGGTTATGATACGAGTACATTGGCTGAAAAGAAATATAATTTTAGACATTGTTTCATGTTAAGAATGTTATATACTCAACCACTACAAGCACACAACACATCTAGACTCTTAACACAGAGACAATTACAGAAGCTACATATTATTGTGTTAACTAAAGAAGCATACAGTATGAATCATTTTGCCCAATCTTGCTATTGACCAGTTGTTACTATGCACTGTAAATGATGACTATTCTTCTTCTTTTTTTGCCTCCTTTTTGTGATTTCCTCATAACCCCAATGTTCCTAAATCATGAAGGTATTAGCTATACCCACTAAGCTAATAATTAGTCTATCCTGCATGTCCCCTCCCTCAGGGTTGTTGACGCCCTCTGCCTGTTTTTCTCAGTCTCCAGTACTTCTGCTAGACAGATCTTATTCTTCAGACTCACGCCTTTATGGAACAGCCCCCTGACATATTTTGTTAAATCTCTTTTCATTTCTACTACTCATGCTCTAATGAGCTCACACAGTGAGTTACTGATGAGGTACCTTGCATAAACCCAACTTTTGTTATGGAAATTAGAGAACAGTCATTTTTGCTAAAGTGACCCACAGTAGCTGTCATTTATAGTTGGACCAGCTTAACATTCTGTGGTGATTTGCATATGCAGCCCATGATGCTTTGCATTGTGGGGGCATTTGTTATTTTGTATTTTCTTGAAACTTGGCTTCCCAGCCAAATGCCCTTTGTGGTAACCCTTGCCTCAGTGTTTAAGCACAGAGGTTCTTTGTCTTTTAAATAGTTTTTTTTATTTTAATGGGTTCACCACAGTATATCCCAGGCACACTGCCTTAGGGGTAGCTGGTCCATTCCACTGGGGTGTCAAACAGACGAGGTATACTGATGAGTCCTGGTAGGACGAAACACGTGTCCATGTCTTCTGTTAGCACCCTTTGCAAACTGTGTGAGAGGCCTTTCGGCACCATGCAATTCTGCTTAAAGTTGGACCAGCATAACATTCTGTGGTGATTTGCATATGCAGCCCATGATGCTTTGCATTGTGGGGGCATGTGTGATTTTGTATTTTCTTGAAACTTGGCTTCCCAGCCAAATGCCCTTTAGGGTAACCCTTTCCTCGGTGTTTACGCACAGAGGTTCTTTGTCTTTTAAACAGTTTTTTATTTTAATGGGTTCACCACAATATATCCAAGGCACACTGCCTTAGGGGTAGCTGGTCCATTCCACTGGGGTGTCAAACAGACGAGGCATACTGATGAGTCCGGGTAGGATGAAACACGTGTCTATGTCTTCTGTTAGCACCCTTTGCAAACTGTGTGAGAGGCCTTTCGGCACCATGCAATTCTGCTTAAAGTTGGACCAGCATAACATTCTGTGGTGATTTGCATATGCAGCCCATGATGCTTTGCATTGTGGGGGCATGTGTGATTTTGTATTATTTATAGTGTACGTTTCTTTGGCTTACATTTGCAGCACTTGACATGGTCAGATATTCTGTAATATTTCTGAAGATATTGTCTACAGTATCCTCTCATTGATGTTGAAGTCATGCAGGGAATTTCCTTAGAGATATCTATCATAAAAATATTAAGAGTTATCTGATCATGTTAGCTGCTACAACTGTAAAAGTGCTGTTTTGCAACTTGTAATCTGTTTGTTGGAGTTAATATCCTTTGCCTCTGGACAGTTGGACCCTGTGAATATCTTTTGACCTTTCATATACTTGCTATCCTTGTACATTCTATATAATATACAATAGTATATGTACAATGTTGTGGATATTGCTGCTGATATGTTGATGTTGCTGGTGATGTGAATTTGAAACTCCTTTTGCTCCATACCTTCCACAATACAACTGAAAAAATGTTCAGACTTACTGTGAATTTCCTGGTAAACACAACTCCAAATTAAGTAAATCGATTTGGAAATGATCACTAGCTGGGAGGATAGAGTGTTCAATTGACTTTAACAATTTCAGTCACTTGGGAAAAGAGTTGTACTCCCAATATATTTTAATTACTCACATGGATAACACTTTTGTTGATACTGTTCTGCAGAGAATGTCATTTCACATAAACATTAGATGAAGCAAATCTGATACCTCCATATTGTGTAAAGTATTTGAACATTATAAAATCAAATATAGCCATACTTTGCAAACTCTTAAACTATTTCAAATTTCTTTTGCTATCTAGTGATACCACCCACAACAACAACAACAGAAACTACTACAACTACAGAAACAAGCACTTCAACAGGTACAATTTCAAAATAATTCAATTAAATGGTATTATAGGTTGAGTAGGCTCAAGTACTGTATCATTAATATATATAAATGATACATTGATACAGATTTAAGGACCAAAGGCTGTGATAATTGTACATCTGCAGCCCAAAAAGATAATCTTAGCAGATAATTCATGTTAAAAATAATGTGTACTTTATCACTCCAAGTTCACAGCACATTTAGATTTTTTTAAGAAAGAGACACATACAGTATCATACAGTATGAATCATGTTGTCCATGACTACTGCTGGCTAGAAGTTACAGTGCTCTGCAAGCTATGATTAGTCTTCCTTTTTTTTTGCCTCATGTTCTGATTTCCTACACATCTCATGATTCCTGAAACCTAAAGGTGTTAGCTCTTCCTATTTAGTTAATTATTTGCTTGGGTTAAAAATGCACTCCCTCAGAGGTGTTGCCTTTCTCTACCTCTTTCTCGCTGTCTCCAGTACTTCTGCTGGGCAGACCTGGTTATGCTTCAGATTCACCCCTTTACGGAACAACACAGCCATCATATTTAATTAAATCTCTATTCAGTTGTTTCTAACACTCATGCTCCACTAAGCCCCACACAACCCATTACCAGTCAGAAACTTAGCTCCAACTCAGTTTTGATTATGGTAATTGCAGTAATGCTATGTTTGCTAGTGTGGCCCAGAGTGGCTGTCTTTTACACTGCACATTTTTTCTGCTTAATGTTGTGGCATTTGACATAGTCAGATATTTTGTGAAATTTCTTCAGATATTCTCTCCAGGACCTCATCCTATCTCTAAAAATATCAGAGAAACTCTAAGAATTATGTGATCATGTCAAATGCTGCAACTATGAAAGCATTATTTGTGCAACTTGTATTCTAACTGTTGAACAGAACATGCTTTCACTTGGCACATTTGAACTCTATGAATATTTGTTGCCCTTTTATATAAAGGTTATCCTTGAACCTTCTATACAGGCAACGCTTACTGAACAATGCCTCATAATGTACAACACTACCTGTACAATGTTGTGGATATTGCTGCAGGTGTGTTAATGTTGCTGGTTATGTGATGTCATAATTCATCCTGTTCCATGCATCCTAGGACTCAAATGAAAAGCTGCTCAGACTTGGTGTGAATTTCCTGATCACCACAACTCTATATAAAGTGAAAATATTTGGAAATTCTCACTAACTGGGAAGACAGAGTGTTCAACATACTTTAACAATTAGTGCCAGATTTTAAATTAGTTGTGGACTCTATATGATACAATTACTCATATGGATAACACTTTTGTTAGCATTAACTTTTAGATCTATTGGGCAGCACACAGTGTCATTTCACTAATACATTAGATGAAGTAAATCTGATTGCTCAATATTCTTTAAACTAGTTTAACATTATAACGTAATTCATAGACACTCTTTGGAAACCCTTAAACAGTTTAAATCCCTTTGCAATCTAATATCCAGTACTTCTGCTGAGCAGACCTCCTTATGCTTCGGACTCACCACATCATGGAATAGCCCACCTGTTATATGGCCTCTAGAGTCCACAACACATTAATTTTTTTAACAGAGAAACACCTACAGCAGTAGACAGTATGAATCATGTTGTTCCCGCCTCCTACTGACCAGTGGTTACAATGCCCTGTAAAAGATGATTATTCTTTTTTGCCTACATTTTGTGATTTCCTTGTCATCCCATTGTTCCTGAAACCTAATGGTATTTGCATTACCTATTAAGTTAGGTATTGGTCTGTGTTGAATGTGCACTCGCCCAGAGGTGTTGCCTTTGTCTGCCTCTTTCTCTCCATCTCCAGTACTTCTGCTTGGCAGACCTCCTTATACTTCACTCACCCGTTTATGGAAAAGTCCATCTGACATACTTTTTAAAATCTCTATTCAGTTATTTCTATTAGTAATGCTCCACTAAACCCACAAAACCCATGATCTGTAAGATTCTTAGCTCCAACCCAACTTTGGTGATTGCAATTACAGTAAAGCTTTTTTTGCTATAGTGGCCAAGGGTGGCTGTTTTTACACTGTACATTTTTCTGGTTACAGTTGTAGCATTTGACATGATCATATATTTTTAATATTTATACAGATATTCCCTCCAGAATCCCATCAGTGGTGCTGCAGACAGAGACTTTTTCTAGTGATATCATAGAAAGTTCTAGAACTATTGGATGATGCTTATTGCTGAATTGTAAAAACACTATTTATGTAACTTCTATTTTACATTGTGAACTGAGCATGCTTTAAATCTGCACATTTGATCCCTGTGAACATTAGTTTCCCCTTTCACAAGTATGGTATCCTTGTATATTCTATATAGGCAAAGCTTACTATATAAGGAGGAATTAACCCACAACAGGGTATGTGTTTACTGAGCATTAATCCATGCTGGTGGGGGTGGGTGGAGCTGGAGTCACAAAGTGAAGCCGAGTAACTTCAACTATCCAGGCGTTGATTAATGCTCAGTAAAACCATACCCTAGAGTGTGTTAATACTCTTATAACATGGGAAATGTTACATTAAAGGTTTAGATACAGAAATAGTAAGTCAGGAGACCTGTTTCAACAAATCAGAAGACAGCATTTTGAGAAACCATGTTATAAAGCCTCATAATTTTCAACAGCACCTTTAAAATTTTATAAATATTGATGGTGATGAGTTGATGTTGCTGGTGTTATAACAGAACTCCTTATGTGCTGTACTTCCTAGGCACATCCAAAAAGCTGTTAATAGTTAATGTGAATTTCCTGGTCAATACTACTCTAAATAAAGTAAAACTATTTGGAAATTCTCACTAGCTGTGATGGTAGAGTGTAAAATTCACATTAAACCTTTGGGCTGTCAGTATAGCCTAGAGGTTTAAGGAACGAGGTGTGAACGAGCTTGATACATACAGCAGACCAGACCTGAGTTTGATTCTCACAACCTCCACTTGCATACTGTGTGACTCTGAGTAAGTCACTTAACTGCCCAGTACTCCCAGGTCACCCCTGAAAACAGGCACTTCTGCCTAGTAGGCCTTACCCGGTTACCAAAGACTAAAATAAAAATAAAAATAAAAAATGATAATAACAGTGAGATTGGCAATGAGTTGTGATCACAATATGTTACAATTACTTGCATGGTTAACACTTTCCATAGTGTTAACTTTTAGATGTTACTGGCTGTACCGAGTATCATTTCACTTGTTTATTAGACTAATCAAATCTGATTCCTCGATATTTTTAAACTATTTTAACATTGGAACAGAATACATAGAAATCCTTCACAAACCCTTTAAATGTTTCAAATCTCCTCTGATATCTAGAGATGCCACCATCGACAACTACAATAGAAACTACTTCAACTACAGAAACGAGCACTCCTACAGGTATGATTTCAGAGGAATGGAAATAAATGGTATGATAGGTTCAGTAGTAGGTAGGAGGGCTGTAACATTAATGTGAATAAATTATTTATTTGTACATACTTGATGAAGCTAGGGCTATAATAAAAGTACCTCTGCTGGCATTAAAGATAATTTTAGACAATGTTTCACGTTAAAAATGTTATGTACTTTATTACTCCAAGTACACAACACATTCAGTTTCTTAACACAATTCCAAATCAATGCTGTTCCATGATACCCACAGCAATCAAAAAAACAGAGACATTTCTATCTCAAACAGCAAAGGGGCCACCCTTGAACAAGTACAGCTATTTAAATATCTTGGGGTGATTCTTGACCCAACACTTGGATACTCTGAACATATCAACTACGTAGCAAAAACTGTGAATACCCGCATAGGCCTGCTCTATAGACATAAGAACTGCCTCAGAGAAGAAGCCCTAAGTACTGACATTCACAATTCAGTAATCTCCATGATAGACTATGGGCTTGTGATCTAGGGTCTGCCACTGACACAGCTCTCCGATGCTTTGCCACAGCACTAAACAAGGCATGTTGTCTCCAAACATCTGCAAACCTCCTTACACACACCTGTGAGATCTACGAACACTCAAACTGGCTCCAACTATCTGGCAGAATTAAATATCAAACCCGCATCCAAGCAAAAAAGCAAATATTGGACCTACTACCCCCTGGATCACAGGCACTGCTGAGTCCATATAGAGGCCCACAACAAACCAGGAATTGAAACAGCCTCTCCTTCACTGTTCCCCTTTTCAGGACAACCTGAGGCCAATGATCCTTCTTTTTCAGAGCCTCCTCCTGGTTCAGCACCCTGCCAGCAGAAGTTACCAGCAAATCAACCCTGGGTGCCTTTAAGCTCAGCCTATGCCAATACCTCATCTCCTGTGCCTCCTGTGACTGCTACACCTAAATGGTTTATCCCCCACCCCCCATACCCCACGCTTCCCTCCCTACTCCTTCCCTCCTCCTCCTCCTCCTCTACTCCCTGCACAGAACTCCTCACTGCCCCAGACCTTGACCAACCCCCCACTCCATCTCTTTCTCCCTCTTTACAACATCCTCTGGCCTCACCTTCCTCTGTTGGATGGCTACCTATATGAAACTATATTGTTTAAATTGTTATAGAAGTGATTTGCACAATTGTGATGTTTTGGTAATTGATAAAGCCCTCCGGCTGCTATGTTTATTTCTCTTTTGCACAATTCCACTGCCTGTTCTAATGTTTCAAGTAACCTGACATGTAACCTTTGTAAAAGAGCCCCTGGCTCAAATGTGTATCCGATTCCCATAAATAAATAAATAAATAACACAGAGACAGACACAGTAGCAACATAGTACTGTGGTGACTAAAGTACTATACAGTATTAATCATTTTGCTCAAACCTCTGGCAGAGCAGTAGTTACTTCAGTATATCCTGTAAATAATAATTATTCATGTTTTGCCTCATTTTGTGATTTCCTAGTATTCCCAATATTCCTGAATCCTGAAGGTACTCACTCTTCCTATTAAGCTATTTATTAGATTGTCCAGCAAGTGCACTCCCTAAGGGGTCTTGCCTTTCTCTGCCTTTTTCGCTTCTTCTCCCATACTTCTGCTGGGCCGACCTCATTATGTTTCAGACTTATCCCTTAATGGAACAGCCCACCTGTCATATTTTGCTAAATCTCTCTTCAGTTCTTTACGGTAGCTTGTTCTCTATTGTGCCAACACAATATATTCCTCATCAGGTACTTATCTACTACTGAACACTGATTATGGCAATTTGAGCAAAGGCAATTTTTGCTGAAGTAGTCTACGGTCAATTTTTTTATTTCACACTTATTTTTCTGCTTACAGTTCTAGAACTTGACATAGTCTGATATTTCTGTTATTTCTACAGATATTCACTCTGGTTTCCCATCAGTGGTACTGTAGACAGTCTTGGAATTTCTCTAGCAATATCAGAGAAATTTCAAGAATTGTTTGATCATGGCAGTTGCAGCAACTGTAAAAGCAGTATTTGTGCAACTTACATGCTATCCGTTGAACTGAATATGATGGAAATCTGTACATTTGAATCCTGTGAATATCTGTTGACCTTTCATGTGATTGCTAACCTTGTACCATGTATATGTAAAAAGCTTACTGTATAATGTTTCACAATGTACAACAGCACCTTTTCACAATGTTTTAGATATTGCTGATGATGTGTTGATGTTACTTGTGATTTCACTTTGAAGCTCCTCATCCTCCATACTTTCCAGGATGCATCTGAAAAGATGCTCAATCTTAGTTTGAATTTCCCTGTCAACACAGCTCTAAATAAAGTAAATCTATTTTGAAATTCTCACTGTCTGAGAGGACAGAGTGTTCAATTGATGTTAGCAATTACAGTCAGATTGGCAATGAGTTGTGGTCTCCATATCTTACAATTAGTGGTACAAATAACATTTGTATTTTGCTATCATTCTTTAAGATTGTACTCTGCTGCACAGTAAGTCATTTCACATATGCATTAGGGGAAGTAAATCTGATTCCTCGATATTGTTTAAACAGTTTTAACATTATAACATAATTCATAGAAATTCTTTAAAACCCTAGAAAGATGCTGGCCCGGTAGTGCTGAGGGTTATGGCACTGGATGCCACATCTTGCACCACAATGGTGACATGGGTTCGGGAATGAGCCAGGGCCAATGGGGTTCAGCAGGGGACAGAGAGGATCGAGTGTCCGGAGGACAGCGCTCCTCTCTCTGGGGAGGGATTCAGGCTTGACAGGCACTGCAGTGGCACCTGATGGAGACCGGAGGTACGACACATGCTAGGAGGCAACCCATAGTGAGACAAGAGCTGTGGCAGGTGACCTGACACCATTGCATGCCTGAGCTCTTGGGAAGGCAGGGGTCAGAGAGTGCAACAAGCTGCCAGAAAAACCCTCTGCCTCCTGATGGGTGATGGAGGGTCAAGGGGTATCAGCTTACTATGCTCAATGTCCATCTCCTCCTCTCACTTCCTCTGCTCTCCTCCATCCTGGGCTGCCCAACTGGATTCTAGGTAAAGTGCCAGGAGGTGCAATCTGGCAGCCCCATCTCAGGGGACTTAGAGAGGGGGGGGCTGGGTGGCTGTAGGGAGTAGATGGAGAGATCAGCCATGGAGGAGAAAGAGGGAGCTTCAGGCAAGCAGGATCAGGGTGGACACCATGCAACTACTTCTGAAAGTATTCTGGAAGGTCAGAGATACAGTTCTAAAAAAAACCCTTAAAATATTTAAAATCTCTTTTCCTGTCTAGTAATGCAGCCAACAACAACAACAACAGAAATTACTACAACCACAGAAACAAGCATGACACCAGGAACAATTACCAATGAATTTAATTAAAATATATGATAGGCTGATTAGGAATGAGTACTGCATCGTTTTCACAAATAATTTATTTATAAAGACTTAAAGGACCAAGGGCTATGATAAGAGTACATTGGCTGAAAAGAAATATAATATCAGAGTTTGTTTCATGTTAAGAATGTTATATACTTAACCACTACAAGCACACAACACATCTAGACTCTTAACACAGAGACAATTACAGAAGCTACATATTATTGTGTTAACTAAAGAAGATACAGTTTGAATCATTTTGCCCAATCTTGCTGTTGACCAGTTGTTACTATGCACAGTAAATGATGACTAGTCTTCTTTTTTTGCCTCCTTTTTGTGATTTCCTGGTAACCCCAATGTTCCTAAATCATGAAGGTATTAGCTCTACCTACTAAGCTAATAATTAGACTATCTTGCATGTCCCCTCCCTCAGGGGTGTTGACACCCTCTGCCTGTTTTTCTCAGTTTCCAGTACTTCTGCTAGACAAATCTTCTTATTCTTCAGACTCATGCCTTTATGGAACAGCCCCCTGACATATTTTGTAAAATCTCTTTTCAATTCTACTACTCATGCTCTAATGAGCCCACACAATGAGTTACTGATGAGGTACCTAGCACAAACGCAACTTTTGTTATGGGAATTAGAGAACAGTCATTTTTGCTAAAGTGATCCACAGTAGCTGTCATTTATAGTGTACGTTTCTTTGGGTTTACATTTGCAGCACTTGACATGGTCAGATATTCTGTAATATTTCTGAAGATATTGTCTACAGTATCCTCTCATTGATGTTGAAGTCATGCAGGGAATTTCCTTAGAGATATCTATTATAAAAATATTTAGAGTTATCTGATCATGTCAGCTGCTACAACTGTAAAAGTGCTGTTTTGCAACTTGTAATCTATTTGTTGGACTTAATATCCTTTGCCTCTGGACAGTGGGACCCTATGAATATCTGTTGACCTTTCATATACTTGCTATCCTTGAAAATTCTATATAATATACAATAGTATATGTACAATGTTGTGGATATTGCTCCTGATATGTTGATGTTGCTGGTGATGTGAATTTGAAACTCCTTTTGTGCCATACCTTCCACGATTCAACTGAAAACCTGTTCAGACTTACTGTGAATTTCCTGGTAAACACAACTCCAAATTAAGTAAATTGATATGGAAATGCACACTAGCTTGGAGGATAGAGTATTCAAGTGACTTAACAATTTCAGTCACATTGGAAAAGAGTTGTACTCGCAATATATTTTTATTACTCACATGGATAACACTTTTGTTGATACTGTTCTACAGAGAATGTCATTTCACATATACATTAGATGAAGCAAGTCTGATACCTCCATATTGTGTAAACTATTTGAACATTATAAAATCATATATAGCCATACTTTGCAAACTCTTAAACTATTTCAAATTTATTTTGCTATCTAGTGATACCACCCACAACAACAACAGAAACTACTACAACTACAGAAACAAGCACTTCAACAGGTACATTTTCAAAATAATTCAATTAAATGGTATTATAGGTTGAGTAGGCTCAAGTACTGTATCATTAACATATATAAATGATACATTGATACAGATTTAAGGACCAAGGGCTGTGATAATTGTATATCTGCAGCCCAAAAAGATAATCTTAGCAGATATTTCATGTTAAAGATAATGTATACTTTATCACTCCAAGTTCACAGCACATTTAGATTTTTTTAAGAGAGAGAGACACATACAGTATCATACAGTATGAATCATGTTGTCCATGACTACTGCTGGCTAGAAGTTACAATGCTCTGCAAGCTATGATTAGTCTTTTTTTGCCTCATGTTCTGATTTCCTATACATCAGATGATTCCTGAAACATAAAGGTGTTAGCTCTTCCTATTTAGTTAATTATTTGCTTATGTTAAAAATGCACTCCATCAGAGGTGTTGCCTTTCTCTACCTCTTTCTCGCTGTCTCCAGTACTTCTACTCGGCAGACCTGGTTATGCTTCAGATTCACCGCTTTAAGGAACAGCACAGCCATCATATTTAACTAAATCTCTATTCAGTTGTTTCTAACACTCATGCTCCACTAAGCCCACACAACTCATTACCAGTCAGAAACTTAGCTCCAACTCAGTTTTGATTGTGGCAATTGCATTAATGCTATGTTTGCTAGTGTGGCCCAGAGTGACTGTATTTTACACTGCACATTTTTTCTGCTTAAAGTTGTGGCATTTGACATAGTCAGATATTTTGTGAAATTTCTTCAGATATTCTCTCCAGGACCTCATCCAAGGTACTACTGGAAGGGAATATCTCTAAAAATATCAGAGCAACTCTAAGAATTATATGATCATGTCAAATGCTGCAACTATAAAAGCACTATTTGTGCAACTTGTATTCCAACTGTTGAACATAATATGCTTTCACTTGGCACATTTGAACTCTATGAATATTTGTTGCCCTTTTATATAAAGGTTATCCTTGAACCTTCTATACAGGCAAAGCTTACTGAACAATGCCTCATAATGTACAACACTACCTGTACAATGTTGTGGATATTGCTGCAGGTGTGTTAATGTTGCTGGTGATGTGATGTCATAACTCATCCTGTTCCATGCATCCTAGGACTCAAATGAAAAGCTGCTCCGACTTGGTGTGAATTTCCTGATCACCACAACTCTATATAAAGTGAAAATATTTGGAAATTCTCACTAACTGGGATGATAGAGTGTTCAACATACTTTAACAATTAGCTCCAGATTTTAAATTAGTTGTGGACTATATATGATACAATTACTCATATGGATAACACTTTTGTTAGCATTAACATTTAGTTCTATTGTGCAGCACACAGTGTCATTTCACTATTACATTAGATGAAGTAAATCTGATTGCTCAATATTCTTTAAACTAGTTTAACATTATAACATAATTCATAGACACTCTTTGGAAACCCTTAAACAGTTTAAATCCCTTTTGCAATCTAATATCCAGTACTTCTGCTGAGCAGACCTCCTTATGCTTCAGACTCACCACATCATGGAATAGCCCACCTGTCATATGGTCTCTCGAGTACACAACACATTTAGTTTTTTAACAGAGAAACACATACAGCAGTATATATTATGAATCATGTTGTTACCGCTTCCTACTGACCAGTGGTTACAATGCCCAGTAAGAGATGATTATTCTGTTTTGCCTACATGTTGTGATTTCCTTGTCATCCCATTATTCCTGAAACCTAATGGTATTTGCATTACCTATTAAGTTAAGTATTGGTCTGTGTTGAATGTGCACTCGCCCAGAGGTGTTGCCTTTGTCTGCCTCTTTCTCTCCATCTCCAGTACTTCTGCTTGGCAGACCTCCTTATACTTCACTCACCCCTTTATGGAAAAGCCCATCTGACATACATTTGTAAATCTCTATTCAGTTATTTCTAATAGTAGTGCTCCACTATGCCCACACAACCCATTATCTGTAAGATACTTAACTCCAACCCAACTTTGGTGATTGCAATTCAAGTAAATCTATTTTTGCTAAAGTGGTCCAGGGTGGCTGTTTTTACACTGTACATTTTTCTGGTTACAGTTGCAGCATTAGACATGATCATATATTTTTAATATTTATACAGATATTCCCTCCAGAATCCCATCAGTGGTGCTGTAGACAGAGACTTTTTCTAGTGATATTAGTGAAAGTTCTAGAACTATTGGATCATGCTTATTGCTGAACTGTAAAAACACTATTTATGTAACTTCCATTTTATATTGTGAACTGAGCATGCTTTAACTCTGCACATTTGATCCCTGTGAACATTAGTTTCCCCTTTCACAAACATGGCATCCTTGTATATTCTATATATGCAAAGCTTACTATATAAGGAGGAAATAACCCACAACAGGGTATGGGTTTACTGAGCATTAATCCATGCTAGTGGGGGTGGGTGGGTGGAGCTGGAGTCACAAAGTGAAGCCGAGTTACTTGAATTATCCAGGCGTTGATTAATGCTCAGTAAAACCATACCCTAGAATGTGTTAATGCTCTCATAACGTGGGAAATATTGCATTAGTGGTTTAGATACAGAAATAGTAAAATAGAGCTCTGTTAACACACAACAGTGTGTATATCAGGTATTAGCAATAGTCAGGAGACATGTTTCAACAAATCAGAAGACAGTGTTTTGAGAAACCATGTTATAAAGCCTCATAATTTACAACAGCGCCTTTAAAATGTTATAAATATTGATGGTGATGAGTTGATGTTGCTGGTGTTATAACAGAACTCCTTATGTGCTGTACTTCCCAGGCACATCCAAAAAGCTGTTCATACTTAATGTGAATTTCCTGGTCAATACTACTCTAAATAAAGTAAAATTATTTGGAAATTCTCACTAGCTGTGATGGTAGAGTGTAAAATTCATATTAAACATTTGGGCTGTCAGTATAGCCTAAGTTTGAGAATCGAGGTGTGAACGAGCTTGATACATCCAGTAGACCAGGCCCGAGTTTGATTCTCACAACCTCCACTTGCATACTGTGTGACTCTGAACAAGTCACTTAACAGCCCAGTGCTCCTAGGTCTCCCCTGAAAACAGGCACTTCTGCCTAGTAGGTCTTACCCGGTTACCAAAAACTAAAATAAAAATAAAAATAAAAAATAATAATAACAGTGAGATTGGCAATGAGTTGTGATCACTATATGTTACAATTACTCGCATGGTTAACACTTTCCATAGTGTTAACTTTTAGATGTTACTGGGCTGTACATAGTATTATTTCACTTGTTTATTAGACTAAGCAAACCTGATTCCTCCATATTTTTTAAACTATTTTAACATTGGAACAGAATACATAGAAATCCTTTACAAACCTTTAAATGTTTCAAATCTCCTTTGATATCTAGAGATGCCACCATCGACAACAACAACAACAACAGAAACTACTTCGACTACAGAAACGAGCACTCCTACAGGTATGATTTTAGAGGAATGGAAATAAATGGTATGATAGGTTCAGTAGTAGGTATGAGGACTGTAACATTAATGTGAATAAATTATCTATTTGTAAATACTTGATGGAGCAAAGGATATAATGAAAGTACCTCTACTGGCATTAAAGAAAATTTTAGACAATGTTTCATGTTAAAAATGTTATGTACTTTATCACTCCAAGTACACAACACATTCAGTTTCTTAACATAACTCCAAATCAATGCTGTTCCATGGTACCCACAGCAATTAAAAAAAACAGAGACCTCTCTATCTCAAACAGCAAAGGGGCCACCCTTGAACAAGTCCAGCTATTTAAATATCTTGGAGTGATTCTTGACCCAACACTTGGATACTCTGAACATATCAACTACGTAGCAAAAACTGTGAATACCCGCATAGGTCTGCTCTATAGACATAAGAACTGCCTCACAGAAGAAGCCCTAAGTACTGCCATTCACAGTTCAGTAATCTCTATGATAGACTATGGGCTTGTGATCAATGGGTCTGCCACTGTCACAGCTCTCCGATGCTTTGCCACAGCACTAAACAAGGCATGTTGTCTCCAAACATCTCCAAACTGCCTTACACACACCTGTGAGATCTACGAACACTCAAACTGGCTCCAACTATCTGGCAGAATTATATATCAAACCAGCATCCAAGCAAAAAAGCAAATATTGGACCTACTACCCCTGGATCACAGGCGCTGCTGAGTCCATATAGAGGCACACAACAAACCAGGAATTCAAACAGCCTCTCCTTCACCGTTCCCCTTTTCAGGACCACCCAAGGTCAATGATCCTTCTTTTTCAGAGTTTCCTCCTGGTTCAACGTCCTGCCAGCAGAAGTTACCAGCAAAGCAACCCTGGGTGCCTTTAAGCTCAGCCTGTGCCAATACCTCATCTCCTGTGCCTCATGTGACTGCTACACCTAAATGGTTTATCCCCCAACCCCCATACCCCATGCTTCCCTCCCTACTAATTCCCTCCTCCTCTACTACCTCTGCACACCTCCTCACTGCCCCTGACGCTGACCCACCCCGCACTCCCTCTCTTTCTCCCTCTTTACAACAGCCTCTGGCCTCACTTCCCTCTGTTGGATGGCTACCTATATGAATCTATATTGTTTAAATTGTTATAAAAGTGATTTGCACAATTGTGATGTTTTGGTAATTGATAAAGCCCTCCGGCTGCTACGTTTATTTTTCTTTTGCACAATACCACTGCCTGTCCTAATGTTTCAAGTAACCTGCCATGTAACCTTTGTAAATGAGCCCCTGGCTCAAAGGTGTATCTGATTCCCATAAATAAATAAATAAATAACACAGAGACAGACACAGTAGCAACATAGTATTGTGGTGACTAAAGGACTATACAGTATTAATCAGTTTGTTCAAATCTCCTGCAGAGCAGCAGTTAATACAGTATATCCTGTAAATAATTATTATTCTTGTTTTGCCTCATTTTGTGATTTCCTAGTATTCCCAAAATTCCTGAATCCTGAAGGTACTCGCTCTTCCTATTAAGCTATTTATTAGTCTGTCCTTCAAGTGCACTCCCTAAGGGGTCTTGCCTTTCTCTGCCTCTTTCGCTTCTTCTCCCATACTTCTGCTGGGCAGACCTCATTATGTTTCAGACTTATCCCTTAATGGAACAACCCACCTGTCATACTTTGCTAATTCTCTCTTCAGTTCTTTACGGTAGCTTGTTCTCTATTGTGCCAACTCAATATATTCCTCATCAGGTACTTATCTACTACTGAACACTGATTATGGCAATTGCAGCAAAGGCAATTTTTGCTGAAGTAGTCTACGGTCAATTTTTTTATATCACACTTATTTTTCTGCTACCAGTTGTAGAACTTGACATAGTCCGATTTTTCTGTTATTTCTACAGATATTCACTCTGGTTTCCCATCAGTGGTACTGCAGACAGTCTTGGAATTTCTCTAACAATATCAGAGAAATTTCAAGAATTGTTTGATCATGGTAGTTGCAGCAACTGTAAAAGCATTATTTGTGCATCTCATATGCTATCCGTTGTACTGAATATGATGGAAATCTGGACATTTGAATCCTGTGAATATCTGTTGACCTTTCATGTGATTGCTAACCTTGTACCATGTATATGTAGAAAGCTTACTATATAATGTTTCACAATGTACAACAGCACCTTTTCACAATGTTTTGGATATTGCTGATGATGTGTTGTTGTTACTTGTGATTTCACTTTGAAGCGCCTCATCCTTCATACTTTCCAGGATGCATCTGAAAAGATGCTCAATCTTAGTTTGAATTTCCCTGTCGCCACAGCTCTAAATAAAGTAAATCTATTTTGAAATTCTCACTGTCTGAGTGGACAGAGTGTTCAATTGATGTTAGCAATTACAGTTAGTTTGGCAATGAGTAGTGGTCTCCATATCTTACAATTAGTGGTACAAATAACACTTGTATTTTGCTATAATTCTTTAAGATGGTATTCTGCTGCACAGAAAGTTATTTCACATATGCATTAGATGAAGTAAATCTGATTCCTCGATATTGTTAAAACAGTTTTAACATTAAAACATAATTCATAGAAATTCTTTAAAACCCTTGAAAGATGCTGGCCCGGTAGTGCTGAGGGTTATAGCACTGGATGCCACATCTTGCACCACAATGGTGACATTTGTTCGGGAATGAGCCAGGGCCAATGGGGTTCAGCAGGGGACAGAGAGGATCGAGTGTCCGGAGGACAGTGCTCCTCTCTCTGGGGAGGGATTCAGGCTTGACAGGCACTGCAGTGGCACCTGATGGAGACCGGAGGTACGACACATGCTAGGAGGCAACCCATAGTGAGACAAGAGCTGTGGTAGGTGACCTGACACCATTGCATGCCTGAGCTCTTGGGAAGGCAGGGGTCAGAGAGTGTAACAAGCTGCCAGAAAAACCCTCTGCCTCCTGATAGGTGATGGAGGGTCAAGGGGTATCCAGCTTACCATGCTCAATGTCCGTCTCCTCCTCTCACTTCCTCTGCTCTCCTCCATCCTGGGCTGCCCAACTGGATTCTAGGTAAAGTGCCAGGAGGTGCAATCTGGCAGCCCCATCTCAGGGGACTCAGAGAGGGGGGGCTGGGTGGCTGTAGGGAGTAGATGGAGAGATCAGCCATGGAGGAGAAAGAGGGAGCTTCAGGCAAGCAGGATCAGGGTGGACACCATGCAACCACTTCTGAAAGTATTCTGGAAGGTCAGAGATACAGTTCTAAAAAAAAACCCTTAAAATATTTAAAATCTCTTTTCCTGTCTAGTAATGCAGCCAACAACAACAACAACAGAAACTACTACAACTACAGAAACAAGCATGACAGCAGGAACAATTACCAATGAATTTAATTAAAATATATGATAAGCTGATTAGGCATGAGTACTGCATCGTTTTCACAAATAATTTATTTATAAAGACTTAAAGGACCAAGGGCTATGATAAGAGTACATTGGCTGAAAAGAAATATAATATCAGAGTTTGTTTCATGTTAAGAATGTTATATACTTAACCACTACAAGCACACAACACATCTAGACTCTTAACACAGAGACAATTACAGAAGCTACATATTATTGTGTTAACTAAAGAAGCATACAATTTGAATCATTTTGCCCAATCTTGCTGTTGACCAGTTGTTACTATGCACTGTAAATGATGACTAGTCTTCTTTTTTTGCCTCCTTTTTGTGATTTCCTGGTAACCCCAATGTTCCTAAATCATGAAGGTATTAGCTCTACCTACTAAGCTAATAATTAGTCTATCTTGCATGTCCCCTTCCTCAGGGGTATTGACACCCTCTGCCTGTTTTTCTCAGTTTCCAGTACTTCTGCTAGACAAATCTTCTTATTCTTCAGACTCACGCCTTTATGGAACAGCCCCCTGACATATTTTGTAAAATCTCTTTTCAATTCTACTACTCATGCTCTAATGAGCCCCACAATGAGTTACTGATGAGGTACCTAGCACAAACTCAACTTTTGTTATGGGAATTAGAGAACAGTCATTTTTGCTAAAGTGATCCACAGTAGCTGTCATTTATAGTGTACGTTTCTTTGGGTTTACATTTGCAGCACTTGACATGGTCAGATATTCTGTAATATTTCTGAAGATATTGTTTACAGTATCCTCTCATTGATGTTGAAGTCATGCAGGGAATTTCCTTAGAGATATCTATTATAAAAATATTTAGAGTTATCTGATCATGTCAGCTGCTACAACTATAAAAGTGCTGTTTTGCAACATGTAATCTATTTGTTGGACTTAATATCCTTTGCCTCTGGACAGTTGGACCCTATGAATATCTGTTGACCTTTCATATACTTGCTATCCTTGAAAATTCTATATAATATACAATAGTATATGTACAATCTTGTGGATATTGCTCCTGATATGTTGATGTTGCTGGTGATGTGAATTTGAAACTCCTTTTGTGCCATACCTTCCACGATTCAACTGAAAACCTGTTCAGACTTATTGTGAATTTCCTGTAAACACAACTCCAAATTAAGTAAATTGATATGGAAATGCACACTAGCTTGGAGGATAGAGTATTCAAGTGACTTTAACAATTTCAGTCACATTGGAAAAAAGTTGTACTCACAATATATTTTTATTACTCACATGGATAACACTTTTGTTGATACTGTTCTACAGAGAATGTCATTTCACATATACATTAGATGAAGCAAATCTGATACCTCCATATTGTGTAAACTATTTGAACATTATAAAATCATATATAGCCATACTTTGCAAACTCTTAAACTATTTCAAATTTATTTTGCTATCTAGTGATACCTCCCACAACAACAGAAACTACTACAACTACAGAAACAAGCACTTCAACAGGTACATTTTCAAAATAATTCAATTAAATGGTATTATAGGTTGAGTAGGCTCAAGTACTGTATCATTAACATATATAAATGACACATTGATACAGATTTAAGGACCAAGGGCTGTGATAATTGTATATCTGCAGCCCAAAAAGATAATCTTAGCAGATATTTCATGTTAAAGATAATGTGTACTTTATCACTCCAAGTTCACAGCACATTTAGATTTTTTTAAGAGAGAGAGACACATACAGTATCATACAGTATGAATCATGTTGTCCATGACTACTGCTGGCTAGAAGTTACAATGCTCTGCAAGCTATGATTAGTCTTTTTTTGCCTCATGTTCTGATTTCCTATACATCAGATGATTCCTGAAACATAAAGGTGTTACTCTTCCTATTTAGTTAATTATTTGCTTATGTTAAAATGCACTCCATCAGAGGTGTTGCCTTTCTCTACCTCTTTCTCGCTGTCTCCAGTACTTCTACTGGCAGACCTGGTTATGCTTCAGATTCACCGCTTTACGGAACAGCACAGCCATCATATTTAACTAAATCTCTATTCAGTTGTTTCTAACACTCATGCTCCACTAAGCCCACACAACTCATTACCAGTCAGAAACTTAGCTCCAACTCAGTTTTGATTGTGGCAATTGCATTAATGCTATGTTTGCTAGTGTGGCCCAGAGTGACTGTCTTTTACACTGCACATTTTTTCTGCTTAAAGTTGTGGCATTTGACAAAGTCAGATATTTTGTGAAATTTCTTCAGATATTCTCTCCAGGACCTCATCCAAGGTACTGCTGGAAGGGAACATCTCTAAAAATATCAGAGAAACTCTAAAAATTATGTGATCATGTCAAATGCTGCAACTATAAAAGCACTATTTGTGCAACTTGTATTCTAACTGTTGAACAGAATATGCTTTCACTTGGCACATTTGAACTCTATGAATATTTGTTGCCCTTTTATATAAAGGTTATCCTTGAACCTTCTATACAGGCAAAGCTTACTGAACAATGCCTCATAATGTACAACACTACCTGTACAATGTTGTGGATATTGCTGCAGGTGTGTTAATGTTGCTGGTGATGTGATGTCGTAACTCATACTGTTCCATGCATCCTAGGACTCAAATGAAAAGCTGCTCAGACTTGATGTGAATTTCCTGATCACCACAACTCTATATAAAGTGAAAATATTTGAAAATTCTCGCTAACTCGGATGATAGAGTGTTCAACATACTTTAACAATTAGCACCAGATTTTAAATTAGTTGTGGACTCTATATGTTACAATTACTCATATGGATAACACTTTTGTTAGCATTAACATTAGATCTATTGGGCAGCAGACAGTGTCATTTCACTAATACATTAGATGAAGTAAATCTGAATGCTCAATATTCTTTAAACTAGTTTAACATTATAATATAATTCATAGACACTCTTTGGAAACCCTTAAACAGTTTAAATCCCTTTTGCAATCTAATATCCAGTACTTCTGCTGAGCAGACCTCCTTATGCTTCGGACTCTCCACATGATGGAATAGCCCACCTGTCATATGGTCTCTCGAGTCCACAACACATTTAGTTTTTTAACAGAGAAACACATACAGCAGTATACAGTATGAATCATGTTGTTCACGCCTCCTACTGATCAGTGGTTACAATGCCCTGTAAGAGATGATTATTCTTTTTTGCCTACATGTTGTGATTTCCTTGTCATCCCATTATTCCTGAAACCTAATGGTATTTGCATTACCTATTAAGTTAAGTATTGGTCTGTGTTGAATATGCACTCGCCCAGAGGTGTTGCCTTTGTCTGCCTCTTTCTCTCCATCTCCAGTACTTCTGCTTGGCAGACCTCCTTATACTTCACTCACCTCTTTATGGAAAAGCCCATCTGACATACTTTTTTAAATTTCTATTCAGTTATTTCTAATAGTAGTGCTCCACTATGCCCACACAACCCATTATCTGTAAGATACTTAGCTCCAACCCAACTTTGGTGATTGCAATTACAGTAAAGCTATTTTTGCTAAATTGGCCAAGGGTGGCTGTTTTTACACTGTACATTTTTCTAGTTAAAGTTGCAGCATTTGACATGATCATGTATTTTTAATATTTATACAGATATTCCCTCCAGAATCCCATTATTGGTGCTGCAGACAGAGACTTTTTCTAGTGGTATCATAGAAAGTTCTAGAACTATTGGATGATGGTTATTACTGAACTGTAAAAACACTATTTATGTAACTTCCATTTTATATTGTGAACTGAGCATGCTTTAAATCTGCACATTTGATCCCTGTGAACATTAGTTTCCCCTTTCACAAATATGGTATCCTTGTATATTCTATATATGGAAAGCTTACTATATAAGGAGGAATTAACCCACAACAGGGTATGTGTTTACTGAGCATTAATCCATGCTGTTGGGGGTGGGTGGGTGGAGCTGGAGTCACAAAGTGAAGCCGAGTAACTTCAACAATCCAGGCATGGATTAATGCTCAGTAAAACCATACCCTAGAGTGTGTTAATACTCTTGTAACATGGGAAATGTTACATTAGAGGTTTAGATACAGAAATAGTAAAATAGAGCTCTGTTAACATGCAACAGTGTCTATATCAGGTATTAGTCAATACTCAGGAGACCTGTTTCAACAAATCAGAAGACAGTATTTTGAGAAACCATGTTATAAAGCCTCATAATTTACAACAGCACCTTTAAAATATTATAAATATTGATGGTGATGAGTTGATGTTGCTGGTGTTATAACAGAACTCCTTATGTGCTGTACTTCCCAGGCACATCCAAAAAGCTGTTCAGACTTAATGTGAATTTCCTGGTCAATACTACAATAAATAAAGTAAAACTATTTGGAAATTCTCACTAGCTGTGATGGTAGAGTGTAAAATTTCCATTAAACATTTGGGCTGTCAGTATAGCCTTGAGGTTTGAGGAACGAGGTGTGAACGAGCTTGATACATCCAGCAGACCAGACCTGAGTTTGAGTCTCACAACCTCCACTTGTATACTGTGTGACTCTGAACAAGTTACTTAACTGCCCAGTGCTCCCAGGTCGTCCCTGAAAACAGGCACTTGTGCCTAGTAGGCCTTACCCGGTTACCAAAGACTAAAATAAAAATAAAAAATAATAATAACAGTGAGATTAGCAATGAGTTGTGATCACTATATGTTACAATTACTCCCACGGTTAACACTTTCCATAGCGTTAACTTTTAGATGTTACTGGGCTGCACAGAGTATCATTTCACTTGTTTATTAGACTAAGCAAATCTGATTCCTCCATATTTTTCAAACTATTTTAACATTGGAACAGAATACATAGAAATCCTTCACAAACCATTTAAATGTTTCAAATCTCCTTTGATATCTAGAGATGCCACCATCGACTACAACAACAACAACAACAGAAACTACTTCGACTACAGAAACTAGCACTCCTACAGGTATGATTTTAGAGGAATGGAAATAAATGGTATGATAGGTTCAGTAGTAGGTATGAGGACTGTAACATTAATGTGAATAAATTATTTATTTATAAATACTTGATGGAGCAAGGGCTATAATAAAAGTACCTCTACTGGCATTAAAGATAATTTTAGACAATGTTTCATGTTAAAAATGTTATGTACTTTATCACTCCAAGTACACAACACATTCAGTTTCTTAACACAACTCCAAATCAATGCTGTTCCATGGTACCCACAGCAATCAAAAAAACAGAGACCTCTCTATCTCAAACTGCAAAGGGGCCCCCCTTGAACAAGTACAGCTATTTAAATATCTTGGGGTGATTCTTGACCCAACACTTGGATACTCTGAACATATCAACTAAGTAGCAAAAACTGTGAACACCCACATAGGCCTGCTCTACAGACATAAGAACTGCCTCACAGAAGAAACCCTATGCACTGCCATTCACTGTTCAGTAATCTCTATGATAGATTATGGGCTTGCGATCTACGGATCTGCCACTGACACAGCTCTCCGATGCTTCGACACAGTACTAAACAAGGCATGTTGTCTCCAAACATCTGCAAACTGCCTTACACACACCTGCGAGATCTACAAACACTCAAACTGGCTCCAACTATCTGGCAGAATTAAATATCAAACCTGTATCCTAGCAAAAAAGCAAATATTGGACTTACTACCCCCTGGAACACAGGCACTGCTGAGTCCATATAGAGGCCAACAACAAACCAGGAATTCAAACAGCCTCTCCTTCACTGTTCCCCTTTTCAGTATCACCCAAGGCCAATGATCCTTCTTTTTCAGAGCCTCCTCCTGGTTCAACACCCTGCCAGCCGAAGTTACCAGCAAAGCAACCCTGGGTGCCTTTAAGCTCAGCCTGTGCCAATACCTCATCTCCTGTGTCTCCTGTGACTGCTACACCTAAATGGTTTATCCCCCCACCCCCATACCTAACGCTTCCCTCCCTACTCCTTCCCTCCTCCTCTACTCCCTCCGCACACCTCCTCACTGCCTCTGACCCTGACCCACCCCCACTCCCTCTCTTTCTCCCTCTTTACAACAGCCTCTGGCCTCACTTCCCTCTGTTGGATGGCTACCTATATGAATCTATATTGTTTAAATTGCTATAGAAGTGATTTGCACAATTGTGATGTTTTGGTAATTGATAAAGCCCTCCGGCTGCTATGTTTATTTCTCTTTTGCACAATACCACTGCCTGTCCTAATGTTTCAAGTAACCTGCCATGTAAGCTTTGTAAACGATCCCCTGGCTCAAAGGTGTATCTGATTCCCATAAATAAATAAATAAATAACACAGAGACAGACACAGTAGCAACATAGTATTGTGATGACTAAAGGACTATACAGTATTAATCAGTTTGCTCAAACCTCCTGCAGAGCAGCAGTTACTACAGTATATCCTGTAAATAATAATTATTCTTGTTTTGCCTCATTTTGTGATTTTCTAGTATTCCCAATATTCCTGAATCCTGAAGGTACTCGCTCTTCCTATTAAGCTATTTATTAGTCTGTCCTGCAAGTGCACTCCCTAAGGGGTCTTGCCTTTCTCTGCCTCTTTCGCTTCTTCTCCCATACTTCTGCTGGGCAGACCTCATTTTGTTTCAGACTTATCCCTTAATGGAACAGCCCACCTGTCATACGTTGCTAAATCTCTCTTCAGTTCTTTACGGTAGCTTGTTCTCTATTGTGCCAACACAATATATTTCTCGCCAGGTACTTATCTACTACTGAACACTGATTATGGCAATTGCAGCAAAGGCAATTTTTGCTGAAGTAGTCTACGGTCAATTTTTTTATATCACACTTATTATTCTGCTTACAGTTGTAGAACTTGACATAGTCCGATATTTCTGTTATTTCTACAGATATTTACTCCGGTTTCCCATCAGTGGTACTTCAGATAGTCTTGGAATTTCTCTAACAATATCAGAGAAATTTCAAGAATTGTTTGATCATGGCAGTTGCAGCAACTGTAAAAGCACTATTTGTGCAACTTACATGCTATCCTTTGAACTGAATATAATGGAAATCTGGACATTTGAATCCTGTGAATATCTGTTGACCTTTCATGTGATTGCTAACCTTGTACCATGTATATGTAAAAAGCTTACTGTATAATGTTTCACAATGTACAACAGCACCTTTTCACAATGTTTTAGATATTGCTGATGATGCGTTGATGTTACTTGTGATTTCACTTTGAACCTCCACATCCTCCATACTTCCCAGGATGCATCTGAAAAATACTCAATCTTAGTTTGAATTTCCCTGTCACCACAGCTCTAAATAAAGTAAATCTATTTTGTAATTCTCACTATCTGAGAGGACAGAGTGTTCAATTGATGTTAGTAATTACAGTCAGATTGGCAATGAGTTGTGGTCTCCATATCTTACAATTAGTGGTACAGATAACACTTGTATTTTGCTATCATTCTTTAAGATGGTACTCAGCTGCACAGAGTCACTTATGCATTAGATGAAGTAAATCTGATTCCTCGATATTGTTTAAACAGTTTTAACATTATAACATAATTCACAGAAACTCTTTAAAACCCTTGAAAGATGCTGGCCCGGTCGCACTGAGGGTTGAGGCACTGGATGCCACACCTTGTGCCACAAAGGCGACCTGTGTTCCGTAATGAGCCAAAGCCACAGGGGGTCAGCAGGGGACAGAGAGGATTGAGTGTCTGGAGGACAACTCTACTCTTTCTGGGGAGGGATTCAGGCTTGCCTGGCACTGCAGTGGCCCCTGGTGGAGACCAGAAGTACAGCACATGCTAGGGGGCCAAACATAGTATGACAAGAGCTTTGGCAGGCGACCTGACACCACTGCATGTCTGAGCTCTTGGGGGGGCAGGGGATTAAGAGTGTAACAAACTGCCAGAAAAACCCTCTGCCTCCTGATAGGTGACCGAGAGTCCATGGGTATCAGCCTACCATGCACAGTGTGGGTCTCCTCTTCTCACTTCCTCTGCTATCCTCCATCCTGGGGCTGCCCAAATGGATTCCAGATAAAGTGCCAGGAGGTGTAATCTGGCAGTCCCATCTTGGTGGACTCAGAGCGGTGGGGCTGGTTGGCTGTAGGGAGTAGATGGAGAGACCCATCATGGAGGAGCAAAAGGGAGCTTCAGGCAGACAGGATCAGGGTGGATACCATACAATCACTTCTGAAAAAGTTCTGGAAGATTAGAGAGATAGAGTTCTAAGAAAAAAAAACTTTAAAAGATTTCAAATCTCTTTTGCTGTCTAGTAATGCCGCCAACAACAACAACAACGGAAACTACTACAACTACAGAAACAAGCATGACAGCAGGTACAATTGCAAATGAATTTAATTAAATGATATGATAGGCTGAGTAGGCATGAGTACTGTATCGTTAGCACAGATCACAGATAATGTATTTATAAAGACTTAAAGGACCAAGGGCTATGATAAGAGTACATTGGCTGACGAGAAATATAATTTTAGACATTGTTTCATGTTAAGAATGTTATATACTTAATCATTCCAGGCACACAGCACATCTAGACTCTTAAAACAGAGGCAATTGCAGTAGCTACATATTATTGTGCTAACTAAAGAAGCATACAGTATGAATTATTTTGCCCAATCTTGCTGCTGACCAGTTGTTACTATGCACTGTAAATGATGGCTATTCATTTTTTGCCTTCTTTTTGTGAATTCCTAGCAACCCCAATGTTCCTATATCTTTTAGGTATTAGCTGTACCTATTAAGCTAATTAATGTATTAGTCAGTCCTGCTAGTCCCTTCTCTCAGGGGTGTTGATGACCTCTGCCTGTTTTTCTCAGCCTCCAGTACTTCTGCTGGACAGAACTTATTCTTCAGACTCACGCCTTTATGGAACAGTCCCCTGATATATTTTATTAAATCTCCTTTCAATTCTACTACTCATGCTCTAATGAGCCCACACAATGAGTTACTGATGAGGTACCTAGCACAAACCCAACTTTTATTATGGGAATTGCAGAAAAGTCATTTTTGCTAAAGTGACCCACAGTAGCTGTCATTTATAGTGTACATTTCTTTGGGCTTACATTTGTAGCACTTGACATGGTCAGATATTTTGTAATATTTTTGAAGATATTGTCTACAGTATCCCCTCATTGATATTGAAGTCATGCATGGAATTTCCCTAGCGATATCTATCATAAAAATATTAAGAGTTATCTGATCATGTCAACTGCTACAACTGTAAAAGTGCTGTTTTGCAACTTGTAATCTATTTGTTGGAATTAATATCCTTTACCTCTGGACAGTTGGACCCTGTGCATGTCTGTAGACCTTTCATATGCTTGTTATCCTTGTACATTCTATATGATATACAATAGTATATGTACAATGTTGCGGATATTGCTCCTGATATGTTGATGCTGCTGGTGATGTGAATTTGAAACTCCTTTTGCTCCATACCTTCCACAATACAACTGAAAACCTATTCAGACTTACTATGAATTTCCTGGTAAACACAACTCCAAATTAAGTAAACCGATTTGGAAATGCTCACTAGCTGGGAGGATAGAGTGTTCAATTGACTTTAACAATTACAGTCACACTGGAAAAGAGTTGTACTCCCTATATATTTTAATTACTCACATGGATAACACTTTTGTTGATACTGTTCTGCAGAGAATGTCATTTCACATATACATTAGATAAAGTAAATCTGATACCTCCATATTGTTTAAACTATTTGAACATTATAAAATCATATATAGCCATACTTTGCAAACTCTTAAACTATTTCAAATTTCTTTTTGCTATCTAATGATACCACCCACAACAACAACAACAACAGAGACTACTACAACTACAGAAACAAGCACTACAACAGGTACAATTTCAAAATAATTCAATTAAATGGTATTACAGGTTGAGTAGGCTCAAGTACTCTATCATTAACATGAATAAATTATATATTTATACAGATTTAAATGCCATGGGCTGTGATAAGTGTACATCTGCAGTCCAAAAATATAATTTTAACAAATATTTCATGTTAACCCCAAGAGAGGCTCCAGTACCCTGCTTGATGTGGTACTCACCAACCGCCCTAATCGGATCCCCAATGTGCAAGTCCTCCCAGACTCTCTCAGTGATCACTCCCCCATTCTATTCCACTGGTCATCCTCAGTCCCCAAACCCATAGCACAGTCCACATGCCGGCGGCGTCTAATACCTGGTGGACTGATAAAACTAAGGAACTTCTGTCCCAAATTGACTGGTCTCCTATACAGGCAACTCCTGACATTGACACAGCTCTCTCCTTCTTTACTCGAACTTTAATAATGCTCAGATATCTTTGCCCACAATGTTGACCCGCTGTTCTAAAAGGCAGAATGCCCCCTGGGTAACCCCAGCTTTGATCCACCAACTCAAACATAGGGACAACCTATGGCACCGTGCCATTGAGACTGGCTGGCCCAGTGACAGGCAGTTATATGCTGCTGCCCAAAACAAGTGAACTCGGGCCATCAGAAAGGCCAAGTCTGAGCACTATCGGTCCTCACTCACTGCCTCATGGGGGAACCCCAGAACCTTCTGGGATAACATTAAACAGTTAAATGGGAGTGCACACTCCCCCCACCCACCCAGATCAACATTAATGGTGTGATCTCCTCAGACCCAGCCCTCATAGCCAACCACCTCAACACCTCATTCACTGACCTTAGCCCTATCCTCCCTACAAATTTTTTTGACCCTCCTCCCCAGCACCTGCCATAAATCTTTCTCGCCCTTATTTTCTCCTCCGCCGTGTTTCTGCCCAAGAACTTAGGCCGCACCTTGTCACTGCCCTCAAGAGTAATAGTACAGGCAGTGACACCCTGGATCCGTGTATCCTACGGCTGGTCTTAGACACAGTCCTTACCCCGATCACGTGCCTCATCAACCACTCTCTTTGCCTGGGGAAGGTTCCAACTGCCTGGAAAGTCGCCACTGTCACCCCTATCTTTAAAGGTGGTGATAGGACTGTGGCTGGAAACTATCGGCCAATCTCCATTCTCTCTCCTCTCTCCAAGGCCTTGGAAAAAGTGGTGGCCTCTCAAATCTCTGACTACCTCTCCACCTACAATGTCCTATGTCCTGAGCAGCATGGCTTCCGGGCGGGCCACAGTACCAACACAGCCCTCCTAGAGTTCTCCAACTTTCTCCTCCTCCTTAGACACTGGTTCTCTGGCTGGTGTGGTCTTCATTGACCTCTCTAAAGCTTTCACACTGTCTCCCACCACCTCCTTCTTGATGCCCTTAGTCTCTCTGGTTTTGCTGCTGGCCTATCTCCTGGTGCACCAGTTATCTGTCTGACTGCTCACAGCGTGTAAAATTAATGGGACCTACTCAGACATCTGTCCCATCTTTCTGGGGTTCCCAGGGCTCCATTCTGGGCCCCTTACTATTCTCCTTTACCTTAACACCCTTCCACGCTCTTGCTTGGGGAACATTATTATACGCTGATGATGCAGTCATCTTTGCCTCAAGTCGTAACCCTATTGCCCTCCAGGACTCGCTGCAGAAGTCCTTCGCTGAAGCCGAGGGCTGGTTCAAGGAACATAGATTAGTGATAAATCTTAAAAAAACCAAAACCATATTCTTCACTCATCCTCAAAACAAGTCCTGCAACTTCAAACTCCTCATTCACTCTGGGTCCTCTTTCCCACTCGAACAAGTTTGCTCCTATAAATACCTAGGGATCCATTTTGCCCCTCCTCTCCTTCCATGGACACATCGCTGCCCTAGCCACTGCCACTAATATCCGATTGGAATCTTACATCGGTATAAACACTGCCTCCCCAGAGGCTCTTGACTCATGATCACCTCCTCTATCCTGTCCCTAGTGGACTATGGACTGCCGGTGTATGGTGCTGCTGATCAGACCGCACTCCATAAAATTCACTTACTCTGAATAAGGCCTGCAGGTTAGTTACTGGGGCACCTAGGTTAACACACACCTGTCTACTGTGCGCTAAAGCTGGTACTTGATCTTGATGAGCGCCTCAAATATCTGACCTGTACCCTTACAAAAGACCCTCCTTGGGCTATCCCCACCAGGATTGACCACCACCATCGCCACTCTGTCCACTAGTTCATACTGGACCTCTGGGAAAACCTTCCTTGTTATCCCTAGAGCTAGGACCTCTCACGACCAAGAGCCTTCAGCTTTAGGGCCCCCTCCTGGTTCAACACACTGCCCCTCCATCTCCGAGCTCCAACTATATCGTGTTCAAGAACTTCATAAAGTAACCACCTTATTAACACGAAGCTGTATATTGCCACTAGTCAAAGCCGTACTCAATACTTATGATAAAGCTTACTACTAAGCTGCTAAGGACAACATAACTCTGGTATTGTTTGCATCAATCCTACCTGTACCAGCTTGTTTGTATCTATGTCTTAAGTTACTGTTATACTGTGTTGTACTGTTATACTGTGTATTTTCATTTGTCTTACTGTGACAAGGTACCTTTGTAAATGAGCCTATGGCTCAAAGGTTTTCCAAACTGCTGTTTAAATAAATAAATAAAAATGATGTGTAGTTTATCACTCCAAGTTCACAGCAAATTTAGATTTTTTTTAAGAGAGAGACACATACAGCAGCATACAGTATGAATCATGTTGTCCATGACTACTGTTGATCCAGCAGTTACTATGCTCTGCAAGCAATTATTAGTCTTCTTTTTTGCCTCATGTTCTGATTTCCTACACATCTCATGATTCCTGAAACCTAAAGGTATTAGCTCTTCCTATTTAGTTAATTATTTGCTTGTGTTAAAAATGCACTCCCTCAGAGGTGTTGCCTTTCTCTACCTCTTTCTCGCTGTCTCCAGTACTTCTGCTGGGCAGACCTGGTTATGCTTCAGATTCACCGCTTACCGGAACAGCACAGCCATCATACTTAATTAAATCTCTATTCAGTTGTTTCTAACACTCATGCTCCACTAAGCCTACACAACCCATTTCCATTCAGGAACTTAGCTCCAACCCAATTTTGATTATGGCAATTGCAGTAATACCATGTTTGCTAGTGTGGCCCAGAGTGGCTGTCTTTTACACCACACATTTTTTCTGCTTAAAGTTGCAGCATTTGACATGGTCAGATATAGGGGTGGGTGAAAGTTCAATCAATCAATCAATCAATTTCTATTTATAAAAGGTGCTTTTCTCCAATCCAAAGCACCTGCACAATGTCATAAAACAATAAATAAACAGAATTTAAAACTATTATAAATCATTAAAAGCTATACTAAAAAGGTGGGTCTTCAAGGCTCCTTTAAAACTCAGGACAGTCGGACTATTTCGCACCTGATGAGGTAGAGAATTCCACAGGGTTGAGAGACCACAAAGCTAAATGACCTAGCCCCGAGATTTCAAACAGACCTAGGAATCTCCAGCAATCCTCATCATTGGATCGGAGGGGCAGGAGGGACAGTAGGGTAAGGAGCTCTTTCAAATGAAAGTTGGTCCCTGGTCATGTAGAGCTTTATAGGTCAGAAGACCGACCTTGAAGGTGATTCGCCAAAATACTGTCAGCCAGTGCAGTCCACGGAGCACAAGCATTATATGACTGGATCTAGAAGAACCAGTCAACAACATGGCTGCCGCATTCTGCACTAGCTGCAGATGGCGAAGCTCAACCCCCGATAGCCCTAGGTACAGGGAGTTGCAATAGTCAAGGCGGGAGGTAACAAAGGCGTGGATCAATGTTGGAAGATCTTCTGGAGAAACCAGGTGCTTCACCCTGGTGATATTCCTCAGATGGAAAAAAGAAGTTTTGACCACGCTGACACCTGAGCTTTAAGCGTCAAGCGGTCATCAATTATTACACCAAGATTCCGCACCTGATCTGAGGTTGTCAGTGGAGCACCTGCAAGCCATAAGCCAGAGTGCGATCCAGCTGGTAAACCCTCCTCACAGCAACCTTTATCCACAACCAACACCTCAGTTTTCTCGGGGTTTAACGTCAACCAGCTCCCATTCATCCAATCTTGGATTTCTGCAAGGCAGTTATTAAATACCGACAAGGCAGCATCCTGGCTGGGCACAAAAGACATATACAGCTGGGTATCATCGGCATAGCAATGAAAACCCAGTCCGTATCCTCTTATAATCGCTCCCAAAGGCAGCATGTACACCGCGAATAACATAGGCACTAGAATAGAGCCCTGCGGTACCCCACAAGGCAGGGAGACTGATGCCGAGGAAATAATTCCCGACACCACCCTCTGAGTCCTACCTTCGAGGTAAGATCTAAACCACCTGAGGACCATACCAGATAGTCCACAGATGGACCGCAGGTGCTCCAACAGCACCCCATGATCAACAGTGTCAAATGCTCAGAGAGATCAAGAAGTACCAAGATAGAACGGGTCCTACGATCTCTCGCTATTAGGAGGTCATTTAGTACAAGAAGAAGTGCTGTCTCTGTACTATGTCTTTTCCTAAATCCATATTGGAGAACATCGTAGATATTGTTGTTGGTCACATGATCCTCCAATTGCAGTGCAACCACCTTCTCAATAACCTTACCCACAAAAGGTAGGTTAGAGACTGGTCTGTAATTTGCTAGACAGTCTGGGTCTAAGGAGGACTTCTTCAAAAGAGGCCTAACTATAGCCTCTTTAAGGGGTTCAGGAAAGATCCCCCCTCTCCAAAGACTTCCAGAATATCAAAGCCAGGACTAGGCCGATTTTATCCACACAATCCACTAAGAGACATGTGGGGCCAGGGTCCAAATCACAGCTGGTTGGTCGTAGGGCTCGGATGACCATCACAATATCTTCGATTTTGGGGAGGCTGAAGTCAGACCACGCAAACTGGGTGTTTGACATCTCCGGCCAACCATCACTACCCCCATTGGAGAGGGAGGAGTGGACATCCGATCTGATTTTGGCAACCTTATCTGCAAAGAAAAGAGCAAACTCCTCACATCGTTCTGTGGAAAAGGCCCTCCCGGGCTGAAGACAGACTGGATTGCACAGTCTGTCCACAGTCTGAAAGAGCTGGGCTGGTCTATTCTGTGCAGCAGCTATCTCCCTGGACAGGAACTCTGCCTTCTTACGAGAGATTGCGGATTGATAGGCCATATAATGGTCCATCAAACTAAGTTTGTCATCATCCAGACCGGACTTCCACCAACGCCTCTCCAGCCTTCGTCCTACCCTCCTCAACTCCCTCATGGTCTCATCAAACCACGGAGACCTGGGACGAAGAGTGAGTGGATGAACACGAACAGGTGCAATAGAATCCAGGGCCCCTGTAACTGCCCTATTATAGGCCTGTACTAGGTCACCTGGATCCAAGCAATCTATCGGAAGGTCCGATAGGTCCAGCACTGCCATCAGTTCATCTGGGGACACACCCCTCAATGGGCGGTACCGGACCATTTCCGAAGGGGCTGACCTAATAGGGGCAGCCTCAAATTGAACCTAATGGAGTGATGGTCAGACCATCCAAGTTGTTCCACCACCAAATCAGATATCCCCATCCCAGAAGGAACACCAGATCCAATGAGTGCCCACCAATATGGGTCGAGGAGGAAACTACCTGTGTGAAGCCCAGTGATAACATCAACTGGAGGAAGTCTTGACCAAAATGTGAGAGTTCATCATCGACCCAGGCACTGAAGTTGCCCAGAACCAACCATCTGGGGGACCCCAATGTTAGGTCGACAATGAAGTCTGTGACTTCCTGCAGGAAAACGTTCCCGTCACCTGGTGGACGGTATACGAGAAGTATCCTGCACCCCACACCCTTGCATAAGACACACTCAAAGGATCCGGTGACTCCCACTGGTATCTCCACCAGACCCAATTCTGATTTAAAACAAATGGCAACACCCCCGCCCCTATGATCCTGCCTCAAGCGGTGTATCACCGAGTACCCGGCTGGAACTGCTGCGGCTAATACTGGCCCAGCATTTTCATCCAGCCAGGTCTCGGTGATGCAAGCTAGGTCAGCTGACCCAACAAGATCGGCTATAATAGCCGTCTTGTTTTTAATAGACCTAGCATTGCACAACACCGCTCGTGCAGGATGGACCTCTGACAATGACCGCGTTACCTGCTGATAACCAGAACCCTTGGGTATGGGCACAAGACAGGGAGAACCCCTCTCCTGAGCTCATTTCACCCCAGGGCGTCTCCTTGACCTCACAATCCCTATCCGCCCGCTCCTTTCCATCCCCCCCAGGCCCAGCCCCAACCCTCCTCCTCCTCCCTCACAATCCCCAGAGCCCTACACCTTCTATAGACTCCAGGCGACGGGGGACAGGAGAAGGATGAGATCCTGAGCCTGAGGGGAATAATAGCCGACTGTCCTATTTCATTCCAACACATAGTAACACAACTAATACAAAACCCCACCAAAATATATAAATAAGAGAATTTAAAATACAACATACAAATAACAAAATATAACTATTATAACTAAGCAAAACAAAACTAACTAAAATTATACCCTAACAAAATACTCTAAAAAAAAAACAAAAAAAAAACAACTAAACATTATATTCCAGTATCAGGCATAAAACGTTTCATAACAATGTGTTACACATAAATGTATCAGAAGCACTTGTCCATCTACCCCCTCCCACAGTACTCTCACCACTGCAGAAAAGGATTTTTCCACCTACACAAAACCCTTAAAATTTGGCCCAGAGTCCACAATACTAAAGGAAAACCAAAACAAGAGTTCAAGGTCTTTTCTTCTTAATATCCACACTTTTTGTGCTCTCACCACTAGTATGGCCCAAAGAACTTTAGACAGTCTTCTCTCACAAGACTGAACTGAATAGCTCAGGTTTCAGTCCTCCCAATCGTATCCCAAAATATAATTGAAAATAATGAAAGTTCAGGTATACATCACCAAAGTAGCAGTCCCACACCACAGTCCACACAAATCCGACTTCATTAAAATCCTGCAGGCATCCAGAGAAAGCATCGACCAGAAGTCCAGACTCAACCTGACCCTCGCAGCAATGAGACAGGCTGAACCAACCTCCGATGGTACCCCTCTCTCAATAAGGAAGCGAGGCTAACCCCACTGCCCTCCGGAGGCAGAGAAAACCCGCTACCCTGTCCGGACCAGGGAATCTGGACAATTTAATTCGAAACAATCCACAATTTCCACTGTCCCAGACGCTTCCTCCTTACAGCAAGTCTGGTCACAGTATGTTCCTGATTACTTCCTCTTCTTGGTTCGGCAATAATCCTTCCCCGAATGGGAACCAACAACTCCACCATGAAGCGTTCCTCCTCGCAGTCCAGCGTTCACCTCAAGCACACAGGCAGCCGCCAGAAACCCCAGGCTGTCAGCAACCAAAATCTCTCCACAGCACCAACGGCAGTCGAACCCAGCTCCACACGCCGCTCCCAGCACACAGCCAGCAGCCAACCACAGGACCACACAGCAGCTGGAAACGACATGGCTGGACACAATACAGCTTTCAGGCAGGCAAGTTCCAAACAGCTTAAAATGGAGTAATCGACAATAAAACCGGACAACAAATAATGCGGTCCTTAATACGATGGTACAACAACGTAACCACTCAACGAACATGCCAAAAAATAAATAAAACTAAATAAAACAAATGAGCAAAACGAAGCGCTCACAGATGGCTACCCAGGGTGGCCGCCATCTTGTGAATTCTGCTTTCGTGGAACTTCCGCGAAATTTCAGAAATTTTGTGGAAATTGCAGAACTTTTGCCATTGGTGAAAGTAGGATTTTCTGTGGATTTTCACCAAGTTCTGTGGACTTTTTTTGTGAACTGTGGAAAAATACATTAAAACTGTGGAATTTGTTCTTTCCACAATTAAATGAACTGTCAGTGAATGAGCGCCTGCTTGTACAACCATGCGGTCATTCACTAACAATTCAGTGGGCCACTGGTAGTGGAGGAGAGAGGAGTGCTGTGCTGGTGGCCTGCTCAGGGGCAGGGTGGGGAGGGGAGTTGGGTGGTAGCAGATGAACATTCAGGGTGGTGTTTGTGGGGGTCTAATAGACACCAGGGAATTGAGATTATTTTTTTACAGGTCCACTAAACACCAGGGAATACTGGGAATGGGGGGGATGAGTTGGTGGACTGCCGGCTATTTATTTGTGGACTAAGGAATCCAGGATAGGGAGGGGGTCAGCTAGACATTGGAGAAATAAAATGTATTGGGAGTCATGATCAGTGGGAGGGGGGTCACTAGAAACCATGAGGGTCCAAGGTAGGGATTGGAGATATTTACTGGGGCCCCTGATCAGTGGGGGTGGATTATTGAGTTAAATTGCAGTTAAAAAAGCCTCATAAATGACCAATGGTAGTGATCCTTTCTGTGGATTTTTATTCTGCAGTTTAATAAATTATCCCACAGTTTTTTATATTTTTTCTGCAGTTTTAAGGCAGAATTTCCGTGAAAGTTCCGTAAATTATTTACGCACTTTCGCAGAAGTGAAATGCGCACTTTCGACAAAATTCCGCTGACAGAAATTCATTTTTGCACATCCCTGGTCAGATATTTTGTGAAATTTCTACAGATGTTCTCTCCAGGACCTCATCCAAGGTACTGCTGGCAGGGAATATCTCTAAAAACATCAGAGACATTTTAAGATTTATTTGATCATGTCAATTGCTGCAACTATAAAAGCACTATTAGTGCAACTTGTATTCTATCTGTTGAACAGAATATGCTTTCACTCGGCGCATTTGAACTCTATGAATATTTGTTGCCCTTTTATATAAAGGTTATCCTTGAACCTTCTATACAGCAAAGCTTATTGTATAACGCCTCATAATGTACAACACTATCTGTACAACTTTGTGGGTATTGCTGCAGATGTGTTAATGTTGCTGGTGATGTGATGTTGTAACTCATCCTGTTCCATGCATCCCAGGACATATCTGAAAAGCTGCTCAGACTTGGTGCGAATTTCCTGGTCACCACAACTCTATATAAAGTAAAAGTATTTGGAAATTCTCACTAGCTGGGATGATAGAGTGTTCAACAGACTTTAATAATTAGCACCAGATTTTAAATTAGTTGTGGACTCTATATGTTGCAGTTACTCACATGGGTAATACTTTTGTTAGCATTAACTTTTAGATGGTATTGGGCAGCACACAGTGTCATTTCACTAATACATTAGATGAAGTAAATCTGATTTCTCAATATTCTTTAAACTAGTTTAACATTATAATACAATTCATAGAAACTCTTTGGAAACCCTTAAAAAGTTAAAATCCCTTTTGCAATCTAATATCCAGTGCTTCTGTTGGGCAGACCTCCTTATGCTTCAGACTCACCCCTTCATGGAATAGCCCACCTGTCATACTCTCTCTCTTGAGTCCACAACACATTTATTTTTTTAACAGAGAAACACATACAGCAGCATACAGTATGAAACATGTTGTTCATGCCTCCTACTGACCAATGGTTACAATGCCCTGTAAGAGATGATTATTCTTTTTTGCCTGCATGTTGTGATTTCCTTGTCATCCCGTTATTCCTGAAACCTAAAGGTATTTGCTCTACCTATTAAGTTACTCTAAGTATTGGTCTGTGTTGAATGTGCACTCCCCCATAGGTGTTGCCTTTGTCTGCCTCTTTCTCTCCATCTCCAGTACTTTTGCTTGGCAGACCTCCTTATGCTTCACTCATCCCTTTACGGAAAAGCCCATCTGACATACTTTTTTAAATTCCTATTCAGTTATTTCTAATACAAATGCTCCACTAAGCCCACACAACCCATTATCTGTAAGGTACTTAGCTCCAACAAAACTTTGGAGATTGCAATTGTAGTAAAGTCATTTTTGCTAAAGTGGCCCAGGGTGGCTGTTTTTACACTGTACATTTTTCTGGTTACAGTTGCAGCATTTGACATGATCAGGTATTTTTAATATTTATACAGATATTCCCTCCAGAATCCCATCAGTGGTGCTGCAGACAGAGACTTTTTCTAGTGATATCAGAGAAAGTTCTAGAACTATTGGATCATACTTATTGCTGAACTGTAAAAGCACTATTTATGTAACCTCTATTTTATATTGTGAACTGAGCATGCTTTAACTCTGCACATTTGATCGCTGTGAACATTAGTTTCCCTTTCACAAATATGGTATATTGTATATTCTATATATGCAAAGCTTACTATATAAGGAGGAATTAACCCAAAATGGGTATGAGTTTACTGAGCATTAATCCATGCTGGTGGGGAGGTGGGACTGGAGTCACAAGGTGAAGCCGAGTCACTTCAACTGCCCAGGTGTAAGTACATAAAGCAAGTAAAACTTTATTTTTAAAGTGCTTTTCAAAACCAAAGCACTGTACAAAACATTAAAACATACAGTTAGATTAAATTAAACAATCACAGTTAAAATCCTTCTGAGTAAGCTTTAGAAAACAAATAGGTTTTAAGCTCTGATTTAAACCTAGAGACAGTCAGGCATTTTCTTATCCGACAAGGTAGAGAATTCCACAGGGAAGGGGCAGCATAAGAGAATGCACGTGCCCCAGATGTCTTTAACCGAACCCTGGGAATCTCTAGCAATCCCTCGTCAGAGGATCGGAGTGAGCGGGAGGGGCAGTAGGGAGTAAGAAGATCTTGCAAGTACTGGGGTCCCTGGTCATGTAGGGCTTTATAGGTCAGCAATCCGACCTTAAAGGTGATCCGCCACTGAACCAGCAGCCAGTGCAGTCCGAGCAGCACAGGCGTAATATGACTAGACCTAGAGGTACCAGTCAGAAGCCTGGCTGCCACTTTCTGCACTAGCTGCAAGCAGCGGATATCAACCCCTGGTAGCCCTAGGTAGAGGGCATTGCAGTAATCAAGACAGGAGGTGATGAAGGAGTGCACCAATATAGGAAGGTCAGCCTAAGGAACTAGGTGTTTCACCCAGGTGATATTTCTAAGTTGATAAAAAGAAGATTTGACAATGGCAGACACCTGAGATTTCAGGGTCAAACCATCATCAAAAATAATGCACAGGTTATGCACACGGACCGAGGTCAAGAGCTAGACACCATCAAGCTCTAAGTCAGATAGAAGCCCAGCCCTAAGACCCACCTCAAGGTGATCAGGGTTCACAATCAACACCTCAGTCTTATCCAGGTTCAACCTCAGCCAGCTGGTGCTCATCCAATCTCTGATATTGGCTAGACAGCTGGTAAGCATTGAGTTGCATCATCCTGAGCGGGAATAAAGGACAGATACAGTTGGATATCTTCTGCATAGCAGTGAAATCCCAGACTGCATCACCTAATAATCTCTCTTAATGGCAGCATATAAACTGCAAACAACATGGGTGCCAGGATGGAGCCCTACAGCACACACAGGACAGGAAGAAGGTGTCAGAGTAATAAATTCCAGTAACAACCCTCTGAGTCCTGCCTGAGAGAAATGATTGAAACCAATGTAGGACTGTTCCAGACAGTCCACAAAGAAGCTGCAGGTGCTCCAAGAGCACTCCATGGTCCACAGTATCACATGCCACAGAGAGATCAAGAAGGACTAGAATAGTACAAGCCTTTCGATCTCTCGCAATTAGGAGATCATTTAAGACCCTGACCAGAGCAGTCTCAGTGCTATGAGTTGTCCTAAATCCAGATTGGAGAGCATCACAAACATTGTAATTTGTAAGATGGTCCTCCAGCTGCAGAGCAACCACCTTTTCAATAACCTTAACCACAAAGGGCAGGTTAGAGACAGGTCAATAGTTAGCTAAGCAGTCTGGGTCCAAGGAGGTTTTTTTTAGGAGTGGTCAAATGACTGCCTCCTTAAGGGGATCAGGAAAGACCCCCTGCTCTAAGGACTTCCAGACAATTTCCACAAGGATCAGGCAGATAATATCTACACAACCTACTGATAGTGGTGTAGGGCCCAGATCCAAACTACAGTTGGTTGGTCATACAGTCTGGACAACATTACAATGTCCATGAATTCTGGCATACAAAAGTCAAACCAGGCAGCATGCTACCTCTCATCAATCTCTGCAATTCCCCAAAGAGACAGCTGGGCCAATACCCAATCTAACGTTGGCAATCTTATCTGTGAAGAACTGAGCAAGCTCATCACACTTTACTTGTGAAAAATCTCCTCCAGGCTGCAGACAGACTGGATTGCACAGTCTGTTGACAGTCCAGAAGAGTTGAGTTGGTCGGTTCCGCATAGCAGCAATCTACCCGGACAGGAACTCTGCCTTCTTACGGGTGATTGTTGATTGATAGAGCACATAGTGGTCCATCAATCTAAGTCTGTCAGCATCAAGACTGGATTTCCACCAAGCCTTTTCTAGCCTTTACCCCACTTTCTTCAGCTCCTTCAAGGACCCATCAAACCAGGGGGTCCTTGGGCACAAAGTGAGCGGGTGAACATAAACGGGAGCAATTAAGTCCAGGGCATCACCCACCGCCTTGTTATAGGCAAGTACAAGATCCCCTGGACTCATGAACTCACTTGATAGACCTGATAGGTTCAGCACCGCCAATTGGCCTTCTGGGGTAATCCCCCTCAAAGGGCGATACTGGACCATCTCCGTAGGGACAGACCTAATTGGGGGTGCCCCAAAACTGAAACTTATGGCATGATGGTCTGACCAACTGTTTGGTTCCACCCCCAATCTTGTGATCTCCATCCCCAGGAGAAACACAAGAGCTAATGAATGATCCCCTATATGGGTAGCAGAGGTAACCACCTGTGTAAGGCCCAACATAGTCATAAATTGGAGGAGATTATTTCCAACTGTGAGAGTTCATCGTTGATCAGGCATTGAAGTCACCCAGAATTAACCATCTGGGTGACTCCAATGCACATCAACAATGAAGTCTGCAAACTCCTTCAGAAATCTCCATCATCCCTGGGTGGACAGGAGATGAGGAGAATCCTGAACCCTACACCTGCTCCCAGGATACATTCAAAGATCTAGTGCAACCCACTGGCACATCCACAAGGCCCAGCTTGGTTCTAAAAGATGGCCACACCCCTTCTGATCCAACCTCGGGTGGCGTATCACGAGAACCCAGCCAGAGCAGCAGTTGCCAAAATAGGGCCTGCATTTTCATCCAGCCAGATCTCGGTGATACATGCCAGGTCAGATGTTACAACAAGATCACCTATAATAGTGGTCTTGTTCTTAATCGATCTGGCATTACATAACACCGCCAGGTTGGATGGGTTTTCAGAGGATCCCAGGACATGCCTACAATTTGTGGAGCCCTTGAGTATGGGAATCAGGCAGGGAACACCCCTTTCCTGACCCCATTTCACCCCAGGGTATCTCCTAGTCCCCACTACCTCTATCCACTCACCCTTCTCCATTCCCCCACTGTGTCCAGTCCACACACCCCTCACTCACCTCCTCACTATCTCTAATGCCCAACATCTTCTATTGACTTCAAAAAATAATGGGGAGCAGTGAAAGGGGTGTAGATCACGGAGCACAGTGGGAGAATAATGCCTGACTGTCTTAACACCCTCCCACCACATCCTAACAAAATATAAAAATCACACTACCAAACTATAATTATTATCACCACATACACACATGCACTTCCAAAGAGTCACATCTCAAACACCCCTTAAAAATTGCATCATACATACATCACAACACCACACAAAACACCAATAACATACAAATAATTAACACCAAATAGGCAACCTAATTACAATAAATAAACATATTATTGCAATTTCAGTCCAATTCAAATCCTATAAAATTTCAATCCATATTAGTCCATTTCAATCTATGCAGTTCAATAGTACTCAAATCCAGTACAATATCAAAGATTTAGTACATATCAGTTTGAGTCCAGATTCTGTTCTGATGAAAGACCAAGGGATCTCTCCTCGTAGGCAAACCAGAGCTCACTCTCAGAATCTGCTCTCACCAAAAGCCCAAGAGATTGCAGAAAGTCGTAAGGCAGTCCAAAAGAAATAATGTTCCTAGGGGCTAATGAGGAGAACTCATGGAAAGCTGATTCCAAATGCAGGAGTGCTGTTGATGCCACTTTATTTGTAGGGAAATGGTCACCTCACGGGGGGTCACTGTCCACAGTTGTGTCTGGGGCAACAGCCTCCTGCACAGAATCTGCCCACCAGTGGGTCCATGAAAGCCTAGGATGCACCAGCTACTCAGGCCCATCCTTTGACAGGTCCAAGACCAGTGACCCACACCGAGCTCAGCCAACGGCAGCAACCACCCAGGCAGATCCCCACAATCCCTAAATCAAAATACACTCCTTAAAATAAGTTACAATCAGCAAGCAGTCAGAAACATGTTAAGGAGTCAAAATGTATCAAGAAATCAAACAAAATTCTCTATCTGCTTCAGAGAATCTCACCGCACCAAGATCGATAAAAATCAAAAGGATCGGCTTCTCCTCATGAATACTCCAAAATCCCAGTTCCTCACGAATACACCAATGATCAAACCTCATTAGCCCAGTAACTGAATCAGAATCTGGACCTCAATTCTTCAGTTTTCTTCAATTTTTAATCCAATCCACTGCAAAATTAATTGAAACTCTTATGGAGAAAGGTTGCCCCTAAAGTCAGAATCTGGCCATAAAACACTCTTGAAGGATGCGCACACTATGCATGAATTCTATTCATAGTCTTGATCAAAGGGATCCCGGAGTAGGAGCAATGATGAGACTGCTAAATAAATTACTAAATAATAAAACGAGGATTAAAATTAATGTTCGGAAGTGCTGGAAGACACTAAAGTATCAAAAAGCTCAAACAGGTAAATGAGTAAGTGAACGCAGCCAAGTAGACATGGCAAACAAACACAAAGTGGTGCAACAATACAGCGACATGACGGCTAGCCCAGCACGGCCACCATCATAATCAGGAGAGTGGATTAATGCTCAGTAAAACCTATCGCTAGAGAAATTCGATGAATGCTTGCAGTACCACTGATGGGAAACTGGAGAGAGTATCTGTAGAAATAACAACAATATTAGACTATGTCAAGCGGTACAACTGTAAGCAGAAAAATAAGTATGGTATAAAAGAATAGACCATAGACTACTTCAATCAGGCATGGATTAATGCTCAGTAAAACCATACCCTAGAGTGTGTTAGTCCTCTTATACATGGGAAATGTTACATTAGAGGTTTAGATACAGAAATAGTAAAATAAAGCTTTGTTAACATGCATATTGTGTATATCAGGTATTAATCAATAGTCAGGAGACCTGTTTCAACAAATTGGAAGACAGCATTTTGAGAAGCCATGTTATAATGCCTCATAATTTACAAGAGTACATTTAAAATGTTTTAGATATTCATGTTGATGAGTTGATGTTGCTGGTGTTATGACACAACTCCTTCTGCTCCGATACTTTCCACACATCTGAAAAGCTGTTCAAACTTAATATGGATTTCCTGGTCAATACTATTCTAAATAAAGTAAAACTATTTGGAAATTCTCACTAACTGTGAGGGTAGAGTGTTAAATTCACATTAATAATAACAGTGAGATTGGCAATGAGTTGTGATCACTGTATGTTACAATTACTCGCATGATTAACACTTTTCATAGTGTTAACCTTTAGATGTTATTGGACTGCAGAGAGTGTCATTTCACTTGTTTATTAGACTAAGCAAATCTGATTCCTCCATATTGTTTAAACTATTTTAACACTGGAACAAAATTCATAGAAATCCTTCACAATCCCTTTAAATGTTTAAAATCTCCTTTGATATCTAGAGATGCCATCATAACAACAACAACAACAGAAACTACTTGACTACAGAAATGAGCACTCCTACAGGTATGATTTCAGAGGAATGGAAATAGATGGTATGATAGGCTCAGTAGGTATGAGGACTATAACATTAATGTGAATAAATTATTTATTTATACATACTTGATGGAGCAAAGGACTATAATAAAAGTACCTCTGCTGACATTAAAGATAATTTTAGACAATGTTTCATGTTAAAATGTTATGTACTTTATCACTCAAAGTACACAACACATTCAGTTTCTTAACACTGAAACAGAGACTGTAGCAACATAGTATTGTGGTGACTAAAGAACTATACAGTATTAATAATTTTGCTCAAACCTCCTGCAGAGCAACAGTTACCACAATATGTCCTGTAACTGATGATTATTCTTGTTTTGCCTCATTTTGTGATTTCCTAGTATTCCCAATATTCCTGAAATCTGAAGGTATTAGCTCTACCTATTAAAGTAATTATTAATCTGTCCTGCAAGTGCACTCCATAAGGTGTCTTGCTTTTCTCTGTCTCTTTCTCTTTATCTCCTATACATCTGCTGGGCAGACCTCATTATGTTTCAGACTTATGCCTTAATGGAACAGCCCACCTCTCATACATTGTTAAATATATATTCAGTTCTTTAAAACAGCATGTTCTCTACTGAGCCCACACAATCCATTCTTCATCGGGTACTTATCTACTACTGAACACTTACTATGGCAATTGCAGGAAAGACCATTTTTACTGAAGTAGTCTACGGTCTATTCTTTTGTACCATGCTTATTTTTCTGCTTACAGTTGTACCACTTGACATAGTCTGATATTTCTGTTATTACTACAGATACTCTCTCCAGTTTCCCATCAGTGGCACTGCAAGCATTTATAGGATTTCTCTAGTGATATCAGAGAAATTTCCATAATTGTCTGATCATGGCAGTTGCAGCAACTGTAAAAGCACTATTTGTGCAACTTATACTTTATCTGTTGAATTGAATATGATGGAAATCTTCACATTTGAATCCTATGAATATTTGTTGACCTTTCATATGATTGCTATCCTTGTTCCTTCTGTATGTGAAAACCTTACTATATAATGTTTTACAATGTACAACAGTACCCTTGCACAATGTTGTGGATATTGCGGATGATGTGTTGATGTTACTGGCGATTTCACTTTGTAGCTCCTCCTGCTCCATACTTTCTGGGATGCATCTGAAAAGATAATCAAACCTAGTTTGAATTTCCTTGTCACCACCGCTGTAAATAAAGTAAATCTATTTTGAAATTCTCACTATCTGAGAGGACAGAGTGTTCAATTGATGTTAACAATTACAGTCAGTTTGGCAATGAGTTGGGATCTCCATATTTTACTATTAGTTGTATGGTTAGCACTTTCATTTACGGTAGCTAACATTCTTTTAGATGGTAATCAGCTGCACAGAATGTCATTTCACATATGCATTAGATTAAGCAAATCTGATTCCTTGATATTGTTTAAACAATTTTAAAATTATAACATAATTGATAGAAATTCTTTAAACCCATTAAAAGATTTCAAATCTCTTTTGCATTTAGTAATGCCACCAACAACAACAGAAACTACTACAACTACAGAAACAAGCACAACAGCAGGTACAATTACAAATGAATTTAATTAAATGATGTGATAGGCTGAGTAGGCATGAGTACTGTATCTTTGACACAAAGAAATAATTTATTTATAAAGACTTAAAGGACCAAGTGCATTGATAAGAGTACATTAGCTGACAAGAAATATAATTTTAGACATTGTTCCATATTAAGAATGTTATATACTTGACCACTATAAGCACACAACACATTTAGACTCTTTACACAGAGACACATACAGTAGCTACATATTATTGTGTTAACTAAAGAAGCATACAGTAGGAATCATTTTGCCTAATCCTCCTGCTGACTAGTTGTTACTATTCCCTGTAAATTATGACTATTCTTTTTTGCCTCATTTTTGTGATTTCCTAGTAACCCCAAAGTTACTAAATCTTGAAGGTATTAGCTCTACCTATTAAGCTAATTATTAGTCTGTCCTTCAGGTCCCTTCCATCAGGGGTGTTGCCACTCTCTGCCTGTTTTTTTCAGTCTCCAGTACTTCTGCTGGACAGATCTTCTTATGCTTCAGACTCACACATTTATGGGACAGCCCTCTGTCATATTTTCTTAAATCTCTTTTCAGTTCTATTACTCAAGCTCTAATGAGCCCACACAACCAATTACTGAGGAGGTACTTAGCTCCAACCCAACTTTGGTTATGGGAATTACTGTAAAGTCATTTTTTCTAAAGTGGCCCATGGCAGCTGTCATTTATAGAGTACATTTCTTTGGACTTATATTTGCAGCACATGACATGGTCAGATATTTTGTGATATTTCTAAATATATTGTCTACAGTATCCCCTCATTGATGCTGATGTCATGCAGGGAATTTCCCTAGATATATCATAAAAATATCAAGAGTTATCTGATCATGTCAACTGCTACAACTGTAAAAGCACTATTTTACAACTTGTAATCTATTATTTGGAATTAATATCCCTTAACTCTGAACAGTTGGACACTGTGAATATTTGTTGACCTTTCATATACTTGATATCCTTGTACATTCTATATAATATACAATAGTACCTGTACAATTTTGTGGATATTGCTGCTGATATGTTGATGCTGCTGATGTGAATTTGAAATTCCTCCCTCCTCCCACTTCTTACCTTGCAAGATACAACTAAAAACATGTTCAGACTAAATATGAATGTCATGGTAAATACAACTCCAAATTAAATAAATTGATTTAGAAATCCTCACTAGCATGGAGGCTAGCATGTTCAATTGACATTAATAATTACAGCCACATTGAAAAAGAGGTCTACTCCAAATATATTTTAATTACTCACGCAGATAACACTTTTGTTGGTACTGGGCTGCAGATGATGTGATTTCTGATATGCATTAGATAAAGTAAATCTGATTCCTCCATAGTGTTTAAACTATTTTAACATTATAAAATCCTATAGCAATACTTTGCAAACTCTTAAACTATTTCAATTTATTTTGATGTCTAGTAATACCATCCACAACAACAACAGAAACTACTACAACTACAGAAACAAGTACTATAACAGCTGCCTTTTCAAAAGAATTCAATTAAATGTTATAGGTTGAGTAGGCATAAGTACTATATCATTAACATGAATAAATGATACATTTATACATATTTAAGGACCATGGGCTATGATAAGGGTACATCTGCAGCCCAAAAAGATAATTTTAGGAAATAGTTCATGTTAAAAATAGTATGTATGGTATCACTCCAGGTTCCCAGCACATTTAGATTTTTATCTAGAGAGAGACACATACAGTGGCATACAGTATGAATCATGTTGTCCATGACTCCTGCTGACCAGTAGTTACTATGCTCTGCAAGCAATGATTAGTCTTCTTTTTTCCCTCATGTTCTGATTTCCTACACATCCCATAATTCCTGAAATCTAAAGGTATTAGCTCTTCCTATTTAGTTAATTATTTGCATGTGTTGAAAATGCACTCCCTCAGAGGTGTTGTCTTTCTCTGCCTCTTTCTCTCCAGCTCCAGTATTTCTGTTGGGCAGACCTGCTTATGCTTCAGACTCACCCCTCTATGGAACAGCACACCCATCATATTTAATTAAATCTTTATTCAGTTGCTTCTAATTCTCATGCTCCACTAAGCCCACACAACCCATTACCAGTCAGGAACTTAGCTCAAACCCAGTTTTGATTATGGCAATTGCAGTAACACCATGTTTGCTAGTTTGGTCCAGAGTGGCTGTCTTTTACATTGCACATTTTTTTTGCTTAAAGTTGCGGCATTTGTCATGGTTAGATATTTTGTGATAGGTCTACAGATGTTCTCTCAGGACCTTATCAGAGATACTGCTGGCAGGAATATCTCTAAAATATCAGAGAATTTAAGAATTATGTGATCATGTTTATCGTGCATCTGTAAAGGCACAGGGTGGAGGCAGATGTGCATTAGTCCCTTCACAAAAGGAAGGGCCCTATAAGAGCTCAATAAGCTCAGGGTGGACTCAGCAATGGGACCTGATGGCATACATCCCAGGGTACTAAAGGAGCTAAGGGTGGAACTAGCAGAGCCATTATCAGAAATGTTTAGTGAGTCTCTGAGCACAGGAGAGGTCCTAGAAGACTGGAGAAGGGCTCATGTGATCCCGCTCCACAGCAGTGGTAGCAGAGAGGAGGCAGGGAACTACAGACCAGTCAGTCTTACCTCAGTAGTGGGCAAGATTATGGAGACACTCCTTAAGGAAAGGATAGTGCAACACATGGAATCCATAGGATCACAGGATCCAAGACAGCATGGGTTTACAAAAGGAAGGTCCTGTCAAACTAATCTCTTAGATTTCTTTGACTGGGTAACCAGAGTGGTTGACCAAGGGGGAGCAGTTGATGTTGCTTACCTTGACTTCAGCAAAGCTTTCGATATTGTTCCACATAGAAGATTGATTAATAAGCTGGGTAGGCTTGGAGTGGGTCAGACGTTGGTCAACTGGGTGGCAATTTGGTTGCCAGGCAGAAAACAGAGAGTGGTGGTAAAAGGTATACAGTCAGAAGAGATGCAAGTCACAAATGGGGTACTTCAGGGATCAGTCCTGGGGCCAGTCCTCTTCAATATCTTCATTAGTGACATTGCAGATGGACTGGAGAGTAAGGTTTGTTTGTTTGCAGACAACACCAAGATCTGCAACAGAGTAGATGATCCAGATGGGGTGGGCAGAATGAGAAGAGATCTCGATAATCTAGCAAAATGGTTGGAAGAGTGGCAACTGGGGTTTAATGCAAAGAAGTGCAAGATCATGCACATAGGGAATAGAAACCCTGAAGCCACCTATAGGCTGGGAGGAGTTGCTGGCAGTCATAAAGGAAGAATGAGGCTTGGGTGTCATTGTCACCGATGACCTGAAATCATACAGGAAGACCTCTAAAGCAGTAGATAAGGCTAGAGGGATGTTGGGGTGTATTAATAGGGGTATCACAAGTCAGAAGAGGGAGGTAATAATCCCTCTTTACAAGACAATGGTTAGGCCCCATCTGGAGTACTGCGTGCAGTACTGAAGGCCACACCTTCACAAGGACATTAACCAAATTGAGGCAGTCCAGAGAAAGGCAACCAAAATGGAGCAGGGACTGCATCAGAAAACATATGAGGACAGATTAACTGAGCTCAGTATGTATACCCTAGAGCAAAGGAGGAAGAGAGGTGATTATGACTGAAACATTCAAAAACCTTACGGGCATTAACAAGGTGAAAGAGTCTAACATGTTTCAATATAAGAAAAACAGCAGGACAAGAGGACACAGCATGAGATTAGAGGAGGCCAATTAAGGGGTAATGGGAGGAAGGTTTGTTTCACAGAAAGGGTAGTGGATGCATGGAGCGGCCTACCTTAGGAAGTATGGATATGAATACAGTGCAGGGCATCAAACAGGCAGGAGGATAGACATAAGGAGCAATACAGATGAGTATGAATACATAGGCCATTGACAGAGCAAAGGCCTATGGCACATTCATAAGGTAGAAAAAGAAATGGGCAGACAGGATGGGCCTTGCGGTCCTTATCTGCCATCAACTTCTACTATATGTTCAACTTTTATTCTCTCTGTTGAACTGAATAGGATTTACTCTGCATATTTGAACCCTGTAAATATTTGTTGCCCTTTCATATAAATGTTAGCCTTGTACCTTCTATATATGCAAAGCTTACTGCATAAATAAGCAATAAGGCACAACAAGGTGTGTGTTATCATGTAATAACGTCACTCCTGGGATGGGTTGAAGCACGAGGCAGAGCCAAGTGCTTCCACCACTCCAGGAGTGACGTTATTACACAATAACACACACCTTGGAGTGCCTTATTGCAATTATACAATGGCTCAATGCTATACAAAATAAAAAAAAAAGTAAATGTTTTTAATAGATTTTTTGGGTTTCTAAAGAGACAGCAGCAATGGAAAGCTCCAATAAATCAATATGGTGATGTTATTGTGTAATAACATCACTGTCTCAGGCACCCACTGACCAATCAGAATACAGGAAATGTCCTTGCCATTGTATAATGCCTTATAATGCACAACGCTACCAGTACCAGGTACTGGATATTGCTGCAGATACATTGATGTTGCTCGTGATGTGATGTTGTAACTCATCCTGCTCCATGCTTCCCAGGACACATCTGAAAAGCTACTCAGACTTGATGTGAATTTCCTGGTCACCACAACACTAAATAAAGTAAAAGTATTTGGAAATTCTCCCTAGCTGGGATGATTGAGTGTTCAACAGACTTTAATAATTACAGCCAGATTTTAAATTAGTTGTGGACTCTATATGTTACAGTTACTCACATGGTTAACACTTTTGTTAGCATTAACTTTTAGATGGTATTGGGTAGCACACAGTGTCATTTCACATGTACATTAGATGAAGTAAATCTGATTCTACCATATTGTTTCAACTATTTTAACATTTTAAATGAATTCATAGAAATCATTTGCAAACCCTTAAAACAAACTACTTCAGGTACAGAATCAAGTATTCCAACAGGTATAAGTTCAAAGAAATTCAAATAAATGGAATGGTAGTCTTAGCAGATATTAGTACTGTATCATTAACATGAATACGTTAATTTATACAGACTTGAAGGACCATGGGCTATGACAAGACTACATCTGCTGGCAAGAAAGATAACTTTAGACAATGTTTCATGTTAAAAATGTTATGTACTGTATCACTCCATGTACACAACCCATTCAGTTTCTTAACACAGAAACAGATAGAGTAGCAACATGCTATAGTATTGTAGTGACTAAACTAACATTTACAGCAGTATGAATAATTTTTCCCAGTCCTCCTGCTGACAAGCTGTTACCATGCCTTGCAAATGACGATTATTCTTCTTGTTTTGCCTCATTTTGTGATTTCCTAGTAATCCCAATATTCCTGAATCCTGAATGTGTTAGCTGTACCTATTGAGTTAATTATGAGCCTGTTCTGCAAATGCACTGCTTCAGGAGTGTTGTGTTTCTCTGCTTCTTTCTATCTAGCTTCCGTACTTTTGCTTAACAGACCTACTTTATGCTTCAGACTCATCCCTTTGTGGAACAGCCCCACCACACTTTGTTAAACCTTTATTCATTTCTTTCTAATACTCATGCTCCAATGAGCCCACACAACCAGTTGCTGGTCAAGTACTTACTGTAGCTAATGGTGGGCAAAGTTCCAAAACTTCTCTACGCGGAGTACTCTGCGTATTAATACTAAATTCTTGTAGTGCTCCACAATGCAAAACATATTACTCTGCCTTCTAATTTTAATGCAAAGTGCATTGACCACAGTGGACGTTGTGTTACTTTGCCTTGTTTGACTACCTTCCCCTTAACTTTAATGTGAAGGGACATTGATTTGAATGGGTTTTGCTTTATTTCACCTTTTTATTGCTCTTTGAGGTGAATGTTGCACTGATGTATGGGATGGCAGGTCACATGGGCTCTAGAATGTCTTGCACAGCCTCAGTTCTGCATAGTGTGCGTAGTGGAAAGCTTGAGACAGTTTGCTCTCAGACCTCTGAGAATCAAATAAGAGATGGGCAAAGTGGCCCCAATTCGCTCTGCGAAGTGATTTGTGGAGTGAAGGCGAATTTGCGGAGCGCTCCATAATGCTAGTGGAGTACTGCGTTATAATGGGTAATGCGAAGTCCATTGAAAACAATGACTTTGCTTTAGTGCACCTTCCAAACTACTACTGCTCTACCAATTCTTAAGGTGAAGTACATTGAAAACAATGTACTTCGTCTCACTTCTTCTTGTTTTAAGCTCCAAAGGTGAATTTTGCAGTGATTCATGGGATTTCAGGTCACATGGGCTCTAGATTGTTCTGCATAGCCTCAGTTTGGGGTAGTGTGTGCAGGAAGCTGTAGGAGACAATCTGCTCTGAAAGCTCTCTGTGATTCAAACCTTCTTAAAGCTGTTAAAAAAGCCATTTTGAGTCATTTTGTTTGCTGAAACTTTAGTTCATCGATTATAGGAAACCCTCCTGTGCTCATATCATCGAGCGTTTATTGTTTGCATGTGGATTTTTAATGTTAATGTACATTTAGTCTGCGTACTGAGAGACAGTGGAAGTGTGCTTTGGGGGAGGGGCATATCTGTGGTGTAGGTAGATTAACTTGGAGAAAAAGACAGTGCTTTCTGTTTTGGTGATATTTTTCTTGTGTAACTGTGTTAATGTACACACAGTAATATTTTCAATAAGTCTTGCCATGTTTTTGCTGATTGTTGTGGTGCAGCAGTGCATAATTTTAGTTTGTTTAAAATTTGTGGTTATCTTACTGAAGTTTTCAATTTGCTATGCATTATTTAGTGTGTGAGTGAGTATGTGTGTCACGTGTGTCATCAAATCAGACCACATAATAATTTCAGCAATGTGAACCTGCTATCCACTGCAGCTGTGTGATTTTTGTACTTCTTTGTGGTATCTTTACTGGTACTAGTGCTAGTGACTGTTACTGAAGCAGTGCTGTACACCCCCCCCCAAGCCCGCCCCAACCAGCAAAGGTATTCTTTTCCAGATTTGAATTTCTGATGGTGGGCACTGGTTAGGTGCTGTGCCTTTGCATCTGCGTCTCTTCAGTGCACAGTGCAATCTTAATCTGTCTGTGCAATTGCATCTCTTTAGGGCCCAATCTCCATCTGTAACTTAAGTCCCCAAACTGATCCAGGTCCAACAGGATGTCACATCCAACAGTTCGCCCGATAGCCTGCTTCAGGCTATTTACCACTTGCTATAGCCTGCATGACCTGCTAGGACCCCCACAATGACTTACTGTTATGTGCTCCTGTAAACTGCCTATGTTTATTTTGCTCTCTGAAAATTCTGCTATGTATGCTGCATGTATCTCACCTGTTTTGTTCCACACTGTCTTGTCTCACAAGTTGATTGTTCCCCCTCCCTGTGATGAGGTGCCTTTGTAAATGAGTCTTTGACTCAAAGGTTGTAAATCACGATATATGAATTAAAATAAATAAAAAATAAAAGTCACAGTTGTTTCTTTGGCTCCCTTCAGAGCACTGGACAGGTGTGGTGCCTAATTCTGCATGAACATTGTACTCATTAATGAGTTTTTAAGTCAGGACCATCATCATGAGTCACTCGTAATACAAATCATGTTCTTCATCATCATGGTCACAAATGCAGTCACAAATCACAGTCACGTAATGAATCATAACATTAATTTTTTTACTAGTTACTTGGATGCATTGTAAGCATGTTTTGTAATATCTCTTCAGGCTTCACCACTCCACTATTGTACTCATTAATAGGCGATCTTAACTCAGGGAGTTTTGTGCTACAGCTCATCGGGGAAGTACAGCCATAGGCATTCACGTTCTTCCCATACAGCATGTGAGTTACAGTACTGTAAGTAGTGGTGGGCAAAGTGGCTAATTTGCTCCATTGAGTGATTCACTTGAGAAATACGGAATCTGTGGAGAACTCCACAATGTGAAGTGGAGTACTTCACTTCATAATGAGGAACATGAAGTCCATTGAAACCAATGACTTTGCGTTATTCCGCCTTCCCCAAACCACCTCTCCACTAATTTTAAGGTGCAATACATTGAAATTAATGTAATTCGCCTCACTTCACCCTGTAATTGAGCTCCAAATGAAATTCTGTAGTTATTCATGGGATTGCAGGTCACATGGGCTCTAGATTGTTCGGCACTGCTTCAGTTCTGGCCTGGGTAGTGTGTGTGCAGTGGTAGCTGGAGACAGTTTGCTCACAGAGCTCTGCGATTCAAAACCTCTAAAAGCTGTTTAAAGTGCCTTTTTGAGTAATATTTTTTGCTCAAAATTTAGTACATCATTTGTAGGAAACCCTTCTGTGCTCATTTCATTGAGTGATTATTGCTGTGTGTGGGTTTTGAATGTCAATTTAGAACAGTCAGTCTGTGTACTGTGAAGTGTGCTTTGGGGGAGGGTCGTATTTGTGGTGTAGGTAGATTAACTGGGAGAAAAAGGCAGTCTTTCTGTTTTGGTTATATTTTTGTTGTATAACTGTGTTAATGTACACACAGTAATATTTCCAGTAATTCTTGACATTTATTTGCTAATTGTTGTGGTGCAGCAGTGTACAATTTGTCTGTTTAAAATATTTGTTTATAATACTAAAGGTTTTCAATTTGCTATGCATTACTTGAGTGTCGTGTGAGTGTGTGTGTGATTAAATCAGACACCTTTTATTGTGTTACAGGTAATTGCAGCAGTGTGCACCTACCCACTGCACCTGCATGAATTTTTATACTGCTTTGTGGTGGTATCTTTACTGGTAGTGGATTGTTACTGCCGTGCACTTATCCCCAACTGGCAAAATGTATTCCTTTCCAGATTTGGATTTGTGACTTGTGAGCACTGGTTAGGTGTTGTTGTGCCTTTTGTATGCATCCCTTGAGTGTGCAGCACAATCTTAATTTGTCTGTGCATTTGCATGGCACCATTAATTCTAGAGACTGCATTTCTTGTTACACTCTCATTTAAGCTTTGTCAGCACTGGGAAATTTTCCGGCACAAGACAGTAGCATTTTGGGGATACACATTAATTCTGGTGGCTCTGTGTGTGACTTGACCACTGCATGCATGACTGAGTGCACCATTAATTCTGGGAAACTTTGCATTTCTTGTTATACTCTAATTTCACTTCATCAGCACTGGGGAGTTTTCTGGACACAAGACAGTAGCACTTTGGGGATGCACATTCATTCTGGTGACTGTGTGGGTGGGATGCAGCCTCTATTGTTGTCACTCCACCTTACTTCACGTTTGAGATGGAATGGCAACACAAAGTAATAATAAGGCAAGGTGAGTTTTTCCTATGGGGCACTCCATTTAGCGAAAGTAACATGAAATGACCACTTCACGCTCACTTCACTGGTAGATTTTAAATTCACTGCATCTCTAAATCAAACCATCACAGCAGCTTTGAAAATCCCTTTTGATACAATTCATTTGGTCAAAATTTAGTAGTTAGATTGTAGGAAACCCTCTTGTGCTTATATCATTGAGTGCATATTGTTTTTGTGTACATTTTGAATGTTAATTTAGAACATTCAGTTTGTGTACTGACAGGCACTGCTGAAGTGTCCTTAAGGGGAAGGGTGTATCTGTAATGGAGGGAGATTTACCATGAGAAAGGCAGTCTTTCTAACTGTTAGGTAGTAATGCGTGTTAGTATTTGTGTGTTCATGTACACATAGTAATACTTGAAGTAATTTTGAATTATTTTTTTCTGTTTGTTGTAGTGTAGTGCATATTTTCATTTTGTTTCAAAGATTTGGTTATAAAGTGTACTGAACTATTACATTTTCTGTGCATTACTGGTAGTGTGTGAATGTGTGTGTGTGTGCCATCAAGTCAGACACATTTTATTGTTCTACACAGTAATTGCAGCCCTCTGAATCTGCTATTCATCTGCAGTATTTTTTACTGCTTCATTCTATTTAGGTAGTTTTATTATTTATTATTTATTTGGTAATTCATAATTTGGTAATTTGGTAGTGGACTGGTACTGTAGCGCCCCCAGCCCCCCAACCAGTAAAAGGTAATATTTTTCCAGTTTGGGATTTGTGTGACCACTGGTTAAGGGGTTGTTGTTGTGCTTGTATCCCTTGAGTGAGCAATCTCCATCAGTCTTTTTGTTTGCATCTCTTTAGGGCCCAATCTGCATCAATAAGCCACAGTTGTTGTTTTTTGGCTTCCCATCCACCCCAAAGTTCAGAAATCTAAATCTGTTGTGAATTTTCTGTGTAATCCAAAAAAATGCCTGCAAAGAGATGTGCATGCAAAGGTGTGTCTGGCCATGGCACTGCTGACACTGGCAAGAGTGGCCATGGGTGTGGTAGTACACAGCAGAAGTGCATAGTTGATGCCAGTAAAGGGATATCTATGACAATGTTTTTCCCAGTACAATCAGTTGCTTCAATGATGTTTGGAGATGCTGTTGTCCCCGCTGGTGGTGGTAGTGAAGCTGCTGATGTATTGCCCTAATTTCAACCTGTTACAGACTGTAACATGTGATCTGTGGGTTGCTTCAGTCATCACTCACTTCTCATTCAACAGAAAACAAAGCAAAGTGAACACAAAGTCGCTATGAGGCAAAGTAATTCATTTCTATGGGGACTTTGTGTAGCATGTAGCTACGTGGAGTGGGTGACTTCACCCCTACTTTGGTGGCAGAGTAAAGCTTTGCTGCATCTCTAACTGTAGCTCTAACTCAACTTGGTTAAGGAAATTGCAGTAAAGGCCATTTTTGATCAATACAAGGCAAGGCACATTTTATTTGTACAGCACCCAATCCTAGAGGCTCTGGGTGCTTCACTTAAGATAAAACAAAATGAAACACAGGTACATGAGATGGGTTGAAAAAATATGGCCATAAATACATAAATAATATAAAATCAAGTCAGCTGCTTTATATAAAACAGCAGACTACTTCACTTGGGAAGGCCAGGGCAAAACGATGGGCATCATAATGTTCTACGCTACCTGTGCAATGTTGTGGGTATGGCCCGCTGTGGCTCTCCTTTATGCTATACATATTTTCTGTTTAGATTAAAAGCACTTGATAAGGTCAGATATTTTGTGCTATTTCTACAGACGTTCTCTCCAATTTCCCATTAGTGATACTGCAGACAAACTGAGAATTTTCTGTAGAGGGAAATTTCAAGAATTATCTGATGATGTCAATTACTGCAGCTGTAAAAGTACCATTAGTGCAACATGTACTCTATTTCTTGAAGTGAATATGCTGTAAATTTGGACATTTGAACCCTGTGAATATTGCTGCATTTTCATAAATTTTCTATCCTAGTACCTTCTATACATGTAATGCTTATTATATAATGTTTCATAATATACAACAGTACCTGCCGCAATGTTGTGGATATTGCTAATGATGTATTGATGGTACTGGTGATATGACTTTGAAATTCCTCCTGCTGCGTACTTTCCAGGAAGTGTCTGAAAAGATGTTCAGACTTAATGTGAATTTCCAGGTCACAGCAATGCTAAAGAAAGTAAATCTATTTTGAAATTCTCACTAGCTTGGAGGATAGAGTGTTCAATTGACATTAATAATTAAGGTCACATTGGCAATGAGTTGTGGTCTCTATATGTTGTAATTACTCACATGGATAGCACTTTTGTTAGTGTTAATTTTTAGATGGTACTCTGCTTCAGAGATTTACACATTGTTATACATTAGATGAATTAAATCTGATTCCTCAATATTGTTTAAACTATTTTAACATTATAACATAATTCATATAAATTCTTTGGAAACCCTTAAAGGATTTCAAATTTCTTTTGCTATCTGGTGATTCCACCAACAACAACAGAAACTATTACAATTACAGAAACCAGTACACCAACAGGTACGATTACAAAATAATTCAATTAAATGGTATGATTGGCTGAGTAGGCACAAGCACTGTATCGTTAATATGAATAAATAATGTATTTAACCAAACCTAAAGAAGCAAGGGTTATGGTAAGAGTGCATCCACTGGCAATAAAGATTATTTTATGCTATGTTTCATGTTAAGAATGTTATGTACTTTATCACTCCAAGCACACAACACATTAAGGGCAAGATATTCAAAACTTTGCCCTGGGGCTTTATTAGCACTGCCCAGCGGGCAAACCAAGCCCGGAACAAAAAGCAAACTATATTCAAAAGGAATAGCCTGGTACGAATCCTGCTGAATATAGCATGCTAAGGAAGCCGGGCAAACTGGTCTGGGAGTGCAGGGCAGAAATAGCCCGGGAATAAGACAGCACTGAATATAGCAACTGGGAAGTGCAAACTGCAACTGCAGCTCATTAGACTCTGTAGCAAGCAAGTGTTGCAGGTGAAGAACATTGTGTGTGATTGCACAGAGATGTCTCACATCTACTGTAAACAACAATGTAAGCCACACACTGCAGAACTGTGCTATGCTGAAGTGAGGTTTGCCCGGGGCTAACCTGATTGCACAGTGCTAACACATTAGCCCGGTGCGAACTGGTTAGCCTGGGGCAAACGGTAGCTATATTCAAAGCTCCCATGCAAATGAGCCTACTTAGGTAATCCGTGGGCAAACAGGCACATTTGCATCTCATTATTTCCTGTTTAGCATACATAACCATGCAGTTTGCCCAGTACTACTGCATGGTGTACACAGCTCCACCTTTTGGTCAGTATGGCAGTACAGGCTAGACGCTGTAGGACAAGACATGCCCACAGCATCCCCTGTTGGTCAGCATGGACTACAGAGCACTATAGCTATACATATATATATATAGGTAGCTTTTTGCCAGCGGTATTTGGTGCTGTGCTACAGGTCACGTTAATGCCTGTAGCATGGCACTGTCTGTTTTAATATGCCATGCAGCCAGCATTCCTGGCCACTCCCCTAACTCCCGCCCCTGCATACATTTACTTTTAGCGTTACTGCTATCACACAGTGCCAGCACTATTAGGGCTTCTAAATATTGCAGCCTGGTGGAAATCCAGCGCTATTCCAGTGCTACGGCTTTGCGCCAGGAGCAGAGCTTTGAATATCTGGCCCTATTTTTCTTAACACAGATACACATACAGTAGCAGCAAAGTATTGTGTTAACTAAAGGAACATACAGTATGAATCATTTTGCCCAATCCTCCTGCTGACCAGCTGTTACTACACCCTGTAAATGATGACTATTCTATTTTTTGCCTCATTTTGTGATTTCCTAGTAAACCCCAATATTACTGAGTCTTAAATGTATTAGCTTTACTTATTGAGCTAATTATTAGTCCATCCTGCAAGTCCACTCCATAAGAGTTCTCTGCCTGTTTCTCTCCTGCTCCATTACTTCTGCTGGACAGACCTCCTTATGCTTCAGACTCGCCCTTTTTGGAATAGCCCCACTTTCATACTTTGTTAAATTTCTTTTCAATTCTTTTTAATACTAATACTTTGATGAGCCCACACAGCCAGTTACTGATCGGGTACTTAGCTCCAACCCAACTTTGGTTATGATAATTGCAGTAAAATCATTTTTGTTAAGGTGGCCAATAGTAGCTGCCATTTAGTGCAGATATTTCATTGTGCTTACAGTTGCAGCATTTGAAATGGTCAGATACTGTATTTTGTGATATTTCTACTGATATTCTCTATAGTATCCCTTCAGTGGTACTGAAGTCATGCGGGTAATTTCTCTAGAAATATCAAAAAATATCAAGAGTTTTGTGATTATGTCAAATGTTGCAACTCTAAAAACACTATTTGTGTAACTTGTTATCTATCTGTTGGATTAAAATCCTTTAACTCTGGATAATTGAATCCTGTGAATATTTGTTGATCTTCATATTATTACAATCTTTTTACATTCTGTATGTGCAACAGAGATGCAGCGAATTTTAATTCCACCGGCAAAGTGAACCCGAAGTGGGCACTTTGAGTTGCCACTCCACTATGCGGAATGGACAATGCAAAGTGCTCACTCCACCTTGTCATTACCACTTTGAATTAAGGTGGAATGGCAATGCGAAGTAAGGCAAAGTCATTGTTTTTAGTGGACTTTGCATTCCTCATTATGATTCTAAGTGATCCACTTGGTGTTTCAGATTTGGCAGCCCTCCCACACACCACATGGCTTACAGTACTGTAAGTCACATGCTCTTTAGCTAGGCAGGAAGAAAGTGAGTCATAAAAGCAGACTCTTTTACTTTCTCCTATGCAGACGGAGAGAGAGAGTAGTATGTTTTGTGACTGATGATACTTTGAGATCAGAGCAAGGAGGCGATTTAAACTTTGATTTAGACCCAGCAGCTTCTTTAAAAGCTGTATTTTTTTGTCTTTTCTGTACTCTCTTTTACTTAATTTGTTCTTTCTGTAAATGTTATTTTTCTTACCTTTACAAGTAGTTAGTTGTTTGTCTGTGTGACTGTGTGTGTGTGTTGTGTGACAGTGTGAGTAGTAATTGCTCGGACTGAGGGAGCTCAGTAGGAGAGATGGACCAGGGTGAGGGAATGTCTGGGCTGGGGGCAGCTCTGGGAGAGCGTGGTAGTGGTATGCGTCGTACCATGTGCATGTGTGGAGGGCATGGGTGCCCATTCCTGCTGGACCACTCAAAACTTGTGAGTGCCTCCCCCAGAAGCAGGACCAGCACCGCCTTCTGTCCTGACTCTGAGGCTGTTGAACCACCATCACCACCACCAAGTCCAGCACCAGGTCCTCTGGTGCAGGATGTGCCTGTTCCCCTGGGCCCAGGTGTGGATCCCATCCCTGTTCAGCACCGTGACCAGCCGGCTGCCAGTTCATCTGACCATCCCCTGCCTGTACCTGGTCCTCCCTGCACCTCCGCTGTTTGGCAGTTTTTTGACTGTGTCGGGGGGGACAGCAGTGTGGTCAAGTGCCGCACCGTGGCCCCCGGGGGACTCACCTGGGACTGGGGGTCAGCACATCCATATGCTCAATCACCAGCAGTTGGAGTGGCAGGCTGCCACAGAATGGACCATGTCTGCACCTGCTGGCCATTCTGTGGCAGAGGGTGCAGCTCTACATTGCAGCATCCCTAAGAAGAGGAGGGCCACAGCAGCACCTGCTGCTCCACCAGCACCCCCATCACCACCACCACCACCCCCACCAGCAGGTCAGCCTGTAGAACGTGTGGACCCCAGAGAACTGCATGTAACACAGGCTGACTTGGCAGTTCTCTGGAGTGCTGTTGAGGATAACAACAAGAGGGTGAGTCCTGTGGAGCAGCAGCTGGATCACATAGAGGGACATCAGTTGCAAATTATGCCCATGCTAGAACTTCTGCTGGATCACCATGGGATCCCACATTATTACTTTTTTCCTCACACCATGTGCCCCCCACACCTTCCTTGCTGTGTTGTAAAATGTATTCCTCCACCATCCCCGACCCCTGTATGTAATTATGCCCTTTTTTGTTGTCTTCCGTATGAGTGACACTTTGTATTCTAAGCAGTGCAAGTATACTGTACTAAATTGCATGTGTGCAGTCAGTCTTCTTTCAGTCTGTGTATGTACTGCAGACACTGTCCAACCCTGACTTAAAAACAAATATTAATGAGTACAATGGCGGGGTGTTGAAGCATGGAGAGATACTACAAAACAGGCTTACAATACATCCAGTGGTGGGGTGGTGAAGCATGGAGAGATGCTACAAAACAGGCTTACAATACATCCAAGTAACTATTAAAAAAAATTAATGTCGTGATTCGTGACGTGATTGTGAATCATGATTTGTGACTGCATTTGTGACTGTGATGATAAAGAAACATGAATGCCTACCGTTTATGTCTGTACTTCCCCGATGAACTGTAGCTTAAAACTCCCAGACTTTAAAACACATATCAATGAGTACAATGGTGGGGTGGTGAAGCCTGGAGAGATACTACAAAACAGGCTTACAATATATCCAAGTAACTAGAAATAACGTGAATGATCGTGAATCATGATTTGTGACTGCATTTGTGACCGTGATGATGAAGAACAAGATTTGTATCACGAGTGGCTCGTGATGATGGTCCTGACTTAAAAATGCATATTAGTGGGTACAATGTTCATGCAGAATTAAGCACCACACCTGTCCAGTACTCTGAAGGGAAGCCAAAGAAACAACTGTGACTTAAGTTACAGATGGAGATTGGGCCCTAAAGAGATGCAAATGCACAGACAGATTAAGATTGCACTGTGCACTGAAGAGATGCAGACACAAAGGCACAGCACCTAAGCAGTGCTCACCATCAGAAATTCAAATCTTGAAAAGAAAACCTTTGCCGGTTGGGGTGGGCCACGTGGTGGGGGGGCAGTGTACTACACTGCTGCAGTAACAGTCACTAGTACTAGTACCAGTAAAGATACCACAAAGAAGTACAAAAAATCACACAGCTGCAGTGGATAGCAGCTTCACATTGCTGAAATTATTATGTGACACAATAAAAGGTGTCTGATTTGATGACATGCATCACACACATACTCACACACACACTATGTAATGCATGCAAATTGAAAACTTCAGTAATACCGTATAACCACATATTTTAAACAAACTAAAATTATGCACTGCTGCACCACAACAATCAGCAAAAAAATGGCAAGAAATATTGAAAATATTACTGTGTGTACATTAACACAGTTATACAAGAAAAATATCACCAAAACAGAAAGCACTGTCTTTTTCTCCAAGTTAATCTACCTACACCACAAATACGCCCCTCCCCCAAAGCACACTTTCACTGTCTCTCAGTACACAGACCAAATGTTGTACATTAACATTCAAAATCCATACACAAACAATAAACGCTCGATGATATGAGCACAGGAGGGTTTCCTATAATCGATGAACTAAAGTTTCAGCAAAAAAAATGACTCAAAAAGCTTTTTTAACAGCTTTTTGAAGGTTTGAATCACAGAGAGCTCTCAGAGCAAATTGTCTCCTACAACTTCCTACACACACACTACCCCAAACTGAGGCTGTGCAGAACAATCTAGAGCCCATGTAACCAAATCCATGAATCACTGCAAAATTCACCTTTGGAGCTTAAAAACTAGGACAGTGAGATGAGTACATTGTTTCAATGTACTTGTATATGAAATTAAGTGGAGTAGTGGTTTGGGAAGGTGGAGTAACGTGAAGTCAATGTTTTCAATGGACTTCGTGTTAGCCATTAATAACACGAAGTACTCCACTTCACATTGTGGAGCACTCCACGAATTCGCCTTCACTCCACGAATCACTCTGTGGAGCGAATTGGGGCCACTTCGCCCATCACTAATGTGCAAAGCTTACTGTGTAATGTCTCATACTGTACAACAGTACCTGTACAATGTTACGGATATTGCTGCTGATGTCTTGATGTTGCTGGTGATGTGAATTTGAAATTCCTCCAACTCCGTACCTCCCAGGACACATCTGAAAAGCTGCTCAGATTTAATGTGAATTTCCTGGTAAGCAGAACTCTAAATGAAGGAAATATATTTGGAAATTGTCACTAACTGGAAGGCTAGAATGTTCATTTAACTTTAATAATTACAGTCACAATGGCATTGAATTGTACTCCATATTCTGGGTTGTGCCTGAAAATAGTTAGTGTTGGGCTATGGCACCTACCCAGTAAACAAACACTAAATAAAATTTAAAAATATATTTTAATTACTTGCATGGATAACACTTTTTTTGGTACTGGTCTGCAGAGAATGTCATTTCACATACACAGTAGATGAAGTAAATCTGATTCCTCCATATTGTTTAGACTATTTTAACATAAAATAATTCACAGCAGTATTTTGCAAACTCTTACAATATTTCAAATCTATTTTGCTATCTAGTAATGCCACCCACAACAACAGAAACTACTTCAACTACAGAAACAAGCACTACAACAGGTACAATTTCAAAAAAATTCAGTTAAATGGTATGATAGGCTGCCTAGGCACAAGTACTATATCATTAACATGAAAATACTGTATAATGCAATTACATAGACTCTAAGGACCATCATCTATGATAAGTACATCTGCTGCCAAGAAAGATAAGTTTAGAAAATATTTCAAGTTAAAAATGTTATATACTTTATCACAAGACCTTTGCAAACATACTAACATACAAATCTGCCTGTAGAAACAGACCAAGTGGTCTATCAAGTCTGCTCAATTGTGCAGCTAACACCCCTAACCGGCAGCTGCTCCAATCCCCCTCCCTTTGACTCCCCATGCACCATGTCCCATACCCTTTTAAAGCTGCCCACTGTTCCTCAGGAAGACACCACCTCTGGCAGTGTGTTCCATTTTCCCACCACACTCTCTGTGAAATAATGCCTCCTCATCTCGCTCCTAAACCTACCACCCTCCAACCTAAGCCCATGCCCTCTCGTCTCCCTTCCCCTCCTCTCCTCGTCCTAATCAATCCTTCTGTGCCCATCTTGTTGATTGCCTTCAAGTAGTTGAAGGTTTCAATCATATCCCCAGATCTCTCCTCTCCTCCAGGTGTACAAGCCTAACTCATTCAGTCTGTCCTTGCAGGTCATGCCCTCCAGTCCTTGAATCATTTTTGTTACTCTGCACTGCACCCCATTCAGCAGCTTGATATCCTTCCTAAGATAAGGGCTCCAGTACTGTATGCAGTACTCCAAGTGTGGCCTAACTAGTGACCTGTACAGTGGCATGAGCACATCCCTATGCCTAGATGAGATACCTCATACTATGCACCCCAGCATCTTATTGGCCTTGGCTGCTGCCAACGTGCTCTGAGCTGCAGTGCTCATGTTCCTATTACAGGCACCCCTAGGTCCTTCTCTTCATCGATGACCCCTAACCAAACTCTCCCCAACCAACAGTACCTCCCTGGGTTCTTTGCTCCAAACTGTATAACCCTGCACTTCATTGCATTAAATCCTAACTGCCAATTCACAGACCACTCCTCCAGTTTGGTCAGATCTTCCTGTAGGCCCTGCCACCCTTCTCTGTCATCCACCATTACTTGCATCTTAGTATCATCCATGAACAGACTGATCCTGCTCTTAATTTTGTGCGAGATATCAGATATGAATGACCTAACCAGCACTATGCCTATTATAGAGCCCTGTGGCACCCCGCTCATCATTTCTTTAGGTGAAGAGAACTTTTGCCCCACAGTACTATCCCCTGCTGCCTCCCCTTTGGCCACTTCCTGATTCATTTTGCCATCTTTGGCCCTAGCACCACATATTCCAGTTTTCCCCCTGCCTCCGTGCAGTACGGAATCAAAGACCTTGCAGAAGTCCAAATACAAGACATCCACTGCATGGCCCTGATCCAGCTCCCTCATTACCCAGTCATAGTACTCGATTACGATGGTCTGGCATGCTTCTTGAGATGAACCCATGCTACTGATCATCCTGGAATCCATTTTCCTCCAGAAAGGTCACCAGTTGCTTCTTCAGGCTTGCTTCCATAAATTTACCAACAATGGAAGTGAGGCTTACAGGTCTGTAGTTGCTAGGTGTGTCCTTTGGGTCACTCTTGTGAATGGGCACCACATAAGCCTCCCTCAATCTTATGGGATGCAGCATGTGTCCAGCATGGTATTGAACAGGTCTGCCAGTGGCCCAACCAATACATCTGCCATCTCCTCAAAACACCCTGGGGTAAATACCATCAGGACCTGGTGCCTTATCCACCTTTAGTGCCTTCAGCCCCTTCCGAACTCTAATCATTGCAATGGTCCCTTGAGTTACCCCCTTTGCCTACCTTCCTGTCCACAGAGGTAGTGGTCCATCCATCTCATTTGTGAAATCACAGCAGAAGTACACTTTTAGAGCTTCTGCCTGTTCTGTACTCTTCTCCACCCATCTCCCGTCTTTCTTAATCCTCACTATCTGATCCCTACAGTTCCTTTCGTCCCTTATATATCTGAAGAAGACCATCTCCCCTTCCCTGATGCCTTGAGCCAGCTTCAATTGTATAGAGGCCTTGGTCACCCTGACATACCTGGTTACCTCCTTGGACTTCACTGCATACAGCTCCCTATCCTCCTCCTTGCCAGACATCTTGAATCTCCTAAAAGCAGCCCTCTTTTTCCTTACCCCATCCAACACCTCCCTGTTGGGCTAGTATGGCGTCCTAACCTGGCTCTTTTTGCACAGATACCTAGTGCATGATTTAGTAGCTTCCCTCAGCCCAGACTTGATGCTATCCAGTTTCTATTGTGCATCCATTCCCAGCCTAATCTTCACCAGGTGTCCTTTTAGAATTTGCTGCATCTTCCCAAAGTTCACCTGCCTAAAGTCAACCACCCAGATCCCTGTACTTACGACCTTCCTGCTCAAGCTGAGTGTGACCCACATCGGTTTGTGGTCACTCCCAGCTAGTGGTGCCTTCACCCCTATTTTCCTCACAGCCTCCCCATTGGTAACTATGAGGTCCAGAGTGTTCCCCAGCTGGGTTGACTCTGTGACAGTCTGCACCAGAAACCCATCCTGGATTGCATCCAGTAGTAGTTGCTCCATGGTGCTCAAGGTAACTGGGATTCCCAATCCATACCTGGTAGTTTGAAGTCCCTCACAATTTTTACAGAGCGACACACACACAGTGGCATGCAGTATGAATCATTTTGTACATGCCTCCTGCTGACCAGCAGTTACTGTGCCCTGCAAGCGATGATGGTTATTCTTCTTTTTTTGCTTCATGCTGTAATTTCCTAGTCATCCCATTATTTTTGACACCTTAAGGTACTAACTCTACCTATTAAGGTAATTATTTGTCTGTGTTGAAAGTGCACTCCCTCAGAGGTATTGTCTCTCTCTGCCTCTTTCTCTCCATCTCCAATACTTCTGCTAGGCAAACCTCCTTATGCTTCAGAGTCAGCACTTTATGGAACTCCCCACCCATCATACTTTGTTAAATTTCTATTCAGTTGTTTCTAATACTCATGCTCCACTAAGCCCACACAACCCATTACTGGTCAGGAACCCAATTTGGGTTATGACAATTGCAGTAAAGCCATTTTTGCTAACATGGCACAGGTTGTCCGTCTTTTACACCACACATTTTTCTGGTTACAGTTGCAACAAATGACATGGTTAGATATTTTGTGATATTTCTACAGATGTTGTCTCCAGGACCTCATCAGTGGTACTGCCAGCAGGGAATATCGTAAAAATATGAGACATTTAAAATATTATATGATCATGTCAAATGCTGCAACTGTAGAAGCATATTTTTGCAACTTTACTCTGCATATTTGAACCCTGTAAATATTTGTTGCCCTTTCATTAAAATTCTAGCCTTGTACTTTCTATATATGTAAAGCTTACTGTATAACATCTCATAATGCACAGCACTACCTGTACAATGTTGTGCATATTGTTGCTGATGATTTGATGTTGCTGGTGATGTGATGTTGTAATATCCTTCTCCATGCTTCCTACAACACACCTAAAAAGCTGTTCAGACTTAGTGAAAATTTTCTGGTTATCATAACTCTAAATAAAGTAAAACTATTTGGAAATTCTCACTGGCTAGGATGACAGAGTGGTCAACAGACGTTAATACTTACAGTTAGATTTTAATTGAGTTGTGGTCTCTATATGTTACAGTTATTCATATGGATAACACTTTTGTTAGCATTAAAAATCAAATGTACATATTCCATAAAAAGCTTGAATCCCCTTGAATACATATCCATGTGTCATGGTTAGTGTTTCCTGAAAATTTAATGCAGTTAAGTTTTGTGGTTTTCTTTAAATCAGCATCTGTTCATGTGCTCTGCAGTAACTGAAAACAGTGAAGAAACAGTGAAGACGTTTCTGGCCCTGTCAGTGAGTAATGACATCATACCTGTCCTGCTTGCTGCTTCTGCAGTAAAGTCCCTGATTGACTAAATAAGCTGTTGCAGTTCCTAGTTACAACAGTCTGTAGAGCTAATTGTTTTAACTCAGAGTTTGTTACTAACCCTTCTGGTTTGTGTTTAGAGGGATATGCTTAAAATCTATCTTTCTTTTCTCCTCAAAAGTTGATCACTTGGTGTTCAGTGCTGAATTAAAGTGGTATGAATGAATCTGTGAGAAATAACAGTTTCTGTATCATGGCTCTCAGTTCTCTGTCACCAAAACTCTGCATTCTATTCTGGCTGTATAATGGATATAAAATAAACTACATTCCATTAATTCATAGAAGCAGTGTGTATTTAATGTAGCCTCAATAAATATGTTTGTGTGATAATTTGTGTTTTAATGTCAGATTGACAAACGTGTCTCTACCACACTCTACTGTTTCAGGAACATGTACTGTATGAACTCATAAAATGCAGTTCTTAGGGGGTTTATTTGTGAACATACATCATGTATGTGCATAACTAGAAATATGATATTGCATCCTGGTGTCCCTGTCTCCTGCCTGACAGTTTAGGCAGCAGCTTTCTGCTTCCTCCTTTCCCCTGCCCCAAACCCCTGTCTCTTGCCCCAGCTGAGGATGCTGCAACCCGTTGCCCACTGTCTTCTCCACACAGTCAGGGCTGTTGCACTCTGCTGCCTCCTGCACAAACAGTTGAGGTTGATGCACACTGCCCTCTTTCTCCCACCCTGTAACACAAGATGAACGTATTTTTGTTTTTCTTTTGAGTAGTTTCAGCAGTGTACCAAAGGATCTAATTCTAGTGGCAGGGAGCAGCATGGTGGAACAACTCTAACTGTGGAGCAAAGGCTCTACGGTGCAGCAGAGCACAGTGGTGTCAGGGACAGAGGACAGCATGATGTGGAAGCCTTGACTATGGTGTAGGACACCATGGGGCATCAGGGTACAGCAGCCCTGTGTGCCAGGGTGCACATGGTGCAGCAGCCCTACCCATCTGGAGCAGTGGAAGTGGGTATCAGAGTGCAACAAAAGCCCCACCTTTGTTGGCTTGTGGCAGCATGGTGCAGCAACCCAAACTGTGGAGACAGAGGCCCTGGGATTCTAGGGCTCAGCAGGGCATATCTGCCCTGTCTGTGGAGACAGGAAAAGGGGGCAACAGAGTGTATTGGCCCTTACTGTGGAGGTGGGGGACAGAGGGAAGCAGGGTGCAGCAGACTGAACTGAGAGGCAGGAGACAGAGGCATCAAGATGCCATATAGTATTTACACTTATACATATACATATACATATACATATACATATACATATACATTTACATATACATATACATGATGTATTTCCACACAACTGAATTTTATGAGATCCTACAGTACATGTTCCTGAAATAGTAGAGTGTGGCAGACACAGGTTTGTCAACCTGACATGGAATCAAACTTTTTTATCACATGAACGTGAACATATTTATTGAGGCTACATTAAATACATGCTTCCATGAATTAATGGAATGTAGCTTATTTTATATTCATTAAACAACCTTGTGTTATATAGCAAGAATAGAATGCAGAGCTATGATGACAGAGAACTGAGAGCTGTGACACAGAAAATGTTGTTTCTCACAGTCATTCATACCACTTCAATTCAGTACTGAACCCCCAAATGATCAACTTTTTATGAGAAAATAAAGATTTTAAGCATTTCTTTCTAAACACAAACCATATGGTTTAGTAACAAACTCTGACTGAAAACAATTAGCTCTACAGACTGTTGTAAATAGGGACTGCAACAGCATATTTAGCAATCAGAGACTTAACTGCAGAAGCAGCAGGCAGGACAGGTATGATGTCATTGCTCACTGGCAGGGACAGAAACATCTTCACTGTTTCTTCAGTTTTATTTACTACAGATCACATTAACAGATGCTGATTTAAAGAAAACCACAAAACCAAACAGCATGATATTTTCAGGAAACACTAGTCATGACAGTGGGATGTGAATTCAAGCTTTTTATGAAATATGTGTGCATTTGATCTTTAACATTTAAATGGTATTGGGCAGCACACAATGTCGTTTCACGTATCTATTAGATCAACAGTTCTCAAACTTTGTCATAGTGAGCCTCCCCTAAGCCATGGAAAAGATCTTGAGCCTCCCCCCAAAATACTGAAATATTTTTGGGCCTCCCCATAGAAAAATAGCTTACTTTTCACAGTACATCAGGAATAAATTGAAACCTCTTTGCAAAGCTGGCTCTCATGTTATTAAGCTTATTGTAACCCCTCCTCCCCCAACAGGACAACCTACTTGCTTCAATATTTTGACTCTGAACAATTTGTTACCCCTTACTGCCATACCTTCATGGGTCAGACTGCTTTTTCTGTTTCCCCTCTATCTGGCATGACCTTCCTGCCAATCTCTACCTGTCCCCCTCTCCCCCTCTCCCCCTGCTCTTAAGCAACTTCTCAGGGATCATTTTTCTCCCTCCTGCTCTTATTCCTAGTACCTGTATGGTTAACTCTTGTATTTGGACAATTCTGCTGCCAGTCTAATTGATCATTGCTCCTTGCATTGTTAGTTTATTTTTCTGAATTTTTGCATGTTTATTCATTTGCATTGCCTGAGTGTTTTGCAATTACATTTTGAATTGCATTCTCTCACTACCCTTCCCTTGGTACACCTGAAATAAACCATGACTCAGTGTACAGTGCCTTCCCTGGTCACAGACTTGTGAATAAACACATAAATTCACCTCCTGTTATCCTCTTTCAGTTTGCCTTATCCCTTCACACAAAATCTTTAAAGTTCAAAACTGAAATATAATACTTTTTCAAGACTTGCTTGAGCCTCCCCTTGAACAGGTTGGGGCCTCCCCAGGGAGGCTGGCCTCACCATTTGAGAACCCCTGTATTAGATGAAGTAAATCTTGTCCTGCCATATTATGTCAACTATTTTAACATTATAAAGGAATTCAAAGAAATCCTTTACAAACTCTTAAAATATTTCAAATCTCTTTTGCTATCTAGAGATGCCACCACCATCAACAAAAACAACAACAACAAAAACAACAACAGAAACTACTTCAACTACAGAAACAAGCACTCCAACAGGTATGATTTCAAAGAAATCCAAACAAATGGTATGATATACTGAGTAGGCATTAGTACTGTATCATTAACATGAATACATTTATTTATACAGACTTGAAGGACCACGGGCTATGATAATAATACATCTGCTGGCAAGAAAGATCATTTAATGCCTTGTTTGCACGAGGGTATTTAAAATGGTTTAACAAGCTTATACTGTTTTAAAGTGCCCTAGCACGGTTCACATTCACACTACACATGCTTGCTAGTCCATTTTTTAAAACCGTGTTTAAATCCTGATAAGACCTAGGCTTCAACACAGTTTTAAAAATGTTTTGGGAGTCAAATCGGACTAACCTGTAGTGCGAACGCTCTGGCACGGTCCCCACTCATGAAGCTGGATGTCCCCAATTGGGAACTGGTTGATGGTTAATACGATCTTTAGGCAGTAGTACGGATGCTGTAAACTATTTTTAATAATGGTTTACAACACGGTTCTCACTGTGCTAACAGAACAACACAGATAATACAGCATGGTAATTAATCCATATTAAAAAATATTTTAGATTACCATGCTGTAGTGCGAACATGGCCTTAGATGATGTTTCATGTTAAAAATGTTATGTACTTCATCACTCTAAGTACACAACACATTCAGTTTCTTAACACAGAGACAGACAGAGTAGCAATATACTGTAGTATTCTGGTGACTAAACTAACATACAGAATGAATAATTGTTCCCAATTTTCTGCTGACCAGCTGTTATTATGCCCTGTAAGTGACAATTCTTCTTCTTGTTTCTGCCTCATTTTGTGATTTCCTTGTAATCCCAATGTTTCTGAATCCTTTCCGTAGATAATTTATCGATGAGCAGGGGCATTGCCTCAGCCCCTAGTAACTCTGGCTCTTCCCAACTTTCCTACCCCCAAGACCCCCCATGGATTATCCCCATGGCTGTTCTGGGAAGGCAGCTCACCCCAGCACAATCCAAATCCAGGACATATTGTGTGGAGCACCAGGGGCATGGAGCCAGGCATCATAGACCATACAGTACTACACAGGTCTGGGTCTGTGAATGAATGCTCATTCACAGATCTGGACCTGTGTAGTACAGTATGGTCTGCATGTCCATTGGTCCATACTGTGGCCCAATGGATGTACAGTTCATACTGTAGGCTGTCATTCATTGGGCAGCTGGGCAGTATGCAGGTGGGGTGCTGCCACCTGCCGATGATGGCGGGGTGCCGGGTGGCTGGGGGCCTCTGTGGGTGGATGGGGAGGGGTACCACTGGACCACCAGGAAGTCAACGGTTCATACAACGGCCAATGATCGGGCATTGGGGTGGGTCCACTAGACCACCAGGGATCTGATTCATTACACTGCAGTCCATGATCAGGCATAGAGGCATTAATCAGCTGGCAACTGCCTGCGATTGGGCGTACTGGAGGGGGTCCACTAGGCCATCAGGTTACAGTTCTTCATTAGGAAAGCCTGCAATTGGGCAGCGCTGGGACCACTAGACCACCAGGGGTGGTTCCATACTGCAGACGACCGCGATCAGGCAGACAGGATGGGGATGCTACCAGCCCACCAGGGAGCCACCCCTGACAACAGCAGCATGGCAGGGTGCCGAGCACATCTCGCAGGGGCACCCAGTGCAACGCATGTAAATGGGGCCATAATGACCTTCAAATGGCCCCATTTGCACCTTACATAGCTTATGGCCTCATTTACATGCCCCCAGCTGAATATCGCGGGTGATGCACCTGGCACACCTGCACTTGCACTGGTGCATCCCCATGCTCCCTCTCTGTGGCTTGCACTGGCACAGTGCCACTTTGCCATGTGCTTTCTGTGCACCACACTTGCCATATTCAATGGTGCTGAGCCATGGTGCATCAGCGTTGAATATTGCCTGGTCCTTACCCCAGCACAGCCCAGTTGTGCTGAGCCCAGGCTTGCGCCACTGCCTGGCACAGTCTGAATATCCGGCCATGTGAATATTTGTTGGCCTTTCATGTAATTGCTATCCTTGTACCTTCTGTACTGTATGTACAAAGCTTACTGCATGATGCCTCATAATATTAAACAGTACCTGCACAATGTTGTGGATATTGCTGCTGATGGGTTGATGTTGCTGGTGGTGTGACTTTGTAACTCCTCCTGCTCTGTACTTCCCAGGATGCATCTGAAAAGTTGCTGAGACTTAGTATGAATGTATCAATTACCAGAACTTAAAATATATTTATTTAAGAATTCACAATAGCTATGAGGAGAGAATGTTTGATTTCAGTAATTGCAATCACATAGGCTATGAGTTGTGGTATTCATAAGTAAACATTGCTCAGCATGGATAACACAGGCTTTCAATGTTAACGTCACTGCCCCCCCACCCATAACATCAATTTTGATTTGTCTTAATTTATTTTTAACTCAGTGCTTTACCATATCTCTTCACTAAATATGTATGCATTCAATTGAGCAGATGTCCTTTTTATTTACAGCCCCATTATTTTTGAATTCCCTCCCTTCACACATTGTTACGTGTACTTCTTTATAAAAAAAAAAAAACTTTTATGGAGATGGCTTTATGATAAGGATAAATGCAATTGTTTTGTTACATAGTAATTTTGAGGTGTTTATTGATTGAATGTTATTATTATATTTGTGTATGTTTAACCTGCTTTTGTAATATGTTTTATTTGTATTTTTATGTGTGCTCTTGTCACATGTGAAAATGGGCAGACATGCTCATTATGCATACAAGTATAAAAAATAAAATGAAATGAAAATTTAATGAAATAAATCAAGAATTATAGGGATGTTGGTTTTGGGTTCACTGACATAAGCAGGGTGTCATCTGTGTACAAGGATGTCTAAACTCTTTCTCTCCTAATGTGATCACTTGCATGTTAGGGGAATTGTCTATAATCTCTACTGTACCAATGGCTCCAGAGTAATTGCAAAGAGGTGGGTCTGGAGGACATTCTTTCTTGGTGTCTCACATTATGTCAAATCATGTGGAGAGGTGCCATTAACTTTCAAACAAGCTGAGAGTTTAGTATAAAGCCCCATACTTTCTCCCTAAATATGGCCCAAACCCACATTTCTCCAGAGTAGCATCTAGAAAAAAAACATGTTAATTGAAGATTCTTAATAAGCAAAGCAAACATGGTCAAGAACATAATGGATGCATGCAGATGTTTAGTACAGTACACAGCAGATAGAATTAGAAGAAATTAAGACTTCCATCATCTCATGTTTAATACAATTCATTAAGACTGTTGAATAAGAAAACATACAATTACTTGATTGTTCCTGGGTTTTGGTACACAATATAGATGTCCAGCATTCTAAGCATATAACCATGCTGGTAACCATCACTAGTGTTTTACAGAAATCCTCATAAGTGGGAAATGTTGCTTTCCATAGAAGCAGCGAGGAGACTCCACAATGTGTTAAATATATTCATGCCCCATGTGCAGAAAGTTGCATTCCATGATGCTTAAGGCATGATTGCATGTTGCTTGCCTATAATAAATTGTGCATGGGGTGGTTGCTGGACAACCAGCATTGCACAGTGGTTTTCTTGGCATTGATTAGACAAACTGACCATAAATGCAGGTCCTCCTGGAGAGAATTTCTGGGGATATTGCCCCCAGAAGAAGCCCCAAGTATGATTTTGGAGGTCTACAGAGTACAGACCAGTACCTGGGTCATTATATTGTGAACACCATCTCAAAAGAATAATGTTTTGGGGCATACAAAGGTTATATGGAGCAAAGCACCCTCTTATGTCTTGCAGTTTGGGACAGAGAGGGAATTTATCCTAGCTGATTATATGCAATCTTGTTGGTGGGATATATGCCCAGTACAAGAAATTGAACTGGGCTTGGTGGAGTCTGTTACTTCTAGAGCAGGGTGGACATTTTCAAACTGGATGCATGGTGCATCCCTAGATGTGCCATGCATCCCAGATTTTAGAGGGACATCAAGGGCATAACAATATTCAGAATCCCCGATGCATCCTGCACACTGACTGTGCTGCCTTCTCAAAATATTGTGATGAGGGCATGCAAATGACGATACCTCATACATGAGCTCTGCATCATAATATTCATCCCTACCATGGTGAAGACACCATTGGATGTGCTGGCACAAAGTTAGGGATGCAAAACCCAACCCAATTTTTGTGCCGGGCTGGGTGGTGACCAACGCAAAGGCCAGGGCAAAGCACGTGATTTCCTTCAGACCCATACCCCAATGGCAGTAGTCCATGATAAATGCCCCTTTTCCATAGTATACTGCATCCTCACCCCCTTTCCCTGAACTCCGATCACTCCATTGTCATACCATAATAACATTCCCTGGTGGTATAGTGGCACCCCCCCCACCTGTTCCCCGAACCCTGATTGCCCCAGTGTCACAGTCGCTGTGGAATATTAGTGCCCCCCACCCATTCCCTGAATCCTGCTTGCCCCATATAATACATCAATGAATAACCCTGGAGGGCTAGTGAAGCTGCCTCCCCAACCTCCAGACCCTGAACAACTGACCTGCTGCCCACACCCCTGGTAGTCTAGTGGACCCCCACCCAGGTAAACAGTACTCACCACCTGACCTCCACCAGTGACTGGCACAGCCCTACGCACTTACACACATTTAGCAGCCATGCATTTAGATGCTACAGTGTCTCTTCTGTAGTTAGACCCAAATATATCTCTAGTTTTACTGCTGCATTATACAAGATGGGCATTAGCTGTATGTCCTGTCTTGTTGGCCTAAATACCGTTTGTTTTATACATAGAAACAATCAATTTGAGAGTAACTGTTACTGGGGACAAAGAAAAGGGTATAATCTCTGGCTTTCGGGTTCTGCAGACACCTGTGGATCCACTAAGTCTTCCACCTCCAGCAATGCTCTATGAGTGTAAAATCCTTTGGTATTTATTCTAGGGAACATGGGGATCTGTACAGGTTGAAATTTCTATGAAGTTTCATTGTCCACCAGCTATAATCTGACCTTCTGGTAATTGTGCCATTTTACTAAACAAGGATCTGAAAATTCAGTTGTTGATGTTGTCACACCACATGTATTGATGAGCACTTTTCTGCCTTCAGAAGTGCCAGAAGTACTGCCAATCAACCAGTGGAGTCTGAGTATATTGCAGAAGTCATAAGTGAAGCCTCTTCTTAACAAGAATAGCAGCTCCTGCCTTTTTCACATGAAGGTGACAAGATAGCACTACTGACACCCAGGGAGAGGTGGGTCTCTGGAAGAGTCCCATGTCACACTGCTATGTGCCCAGCTCACTTATTATTCCAGCCTTTTACTATGTCATTTATGCCCTTGACATTTAACCATGCCACTTTAACTAATCCCATTAAAATGTAGTAAGATAAATACTTCACTTGATATTGCCTGACTGAAGAAAAACTCATCACTTGGTAATAAACATCCTTATGAACAAACAGTGCAAGTAAAAATTCCATCTAAACATGCGGAATATAAAATTTAAACTTCAGCATTATAAACACTGAACCAAAATGTCTCACTGGAGACTAGCATGATATAAGTGCAATGGTGGCTAAAGCTGGAATACCATCAGGGAATGCTTGGTTCCTAGAAAGAAGCCCCAGTTGGAGCTTCTCAAATAGAGGGCTATTGATTAGTTCTGCAGCTCTAGTGTGTGACCTCAGGAAATAACTGTTTTTTCCAGCTCCCCTCCACAGCCACCATTCTTGCCTTTATTTAGTGTATTATATGAGAGAGGATTATACTGAGGCTTTTAGTAAGGTGATGAATGTATCTCTTCAGCCCCTCTTAAAGCTCACATTAATGTGACATTCCGGCCCTTGGAGAGTGAAGTGTACCCTCTATGGAGAAATGCTCCTTACATATAATATTGCAGCAGTGGAGAAATGTGGATAAATAATCTTAAACTTGATCAAAATACCTGAAAATTAAATTTTGATTAAATGTTTGGCCACCTATAACTCTTCCCTCTTTAACCTATGACTCTGGTATTTGGCACAATTATATAAGCCAGTACTAACTGTTGACCTTCCAGTCATGGTGTCCTTCTGGTGCACACATTTAAAAGTAGAGCAAAATAACTGAAATTTAAAATCTGTCAAAATTCCACAGAATATTCCTGCAAATTCCACAAAATTCTGAACAATCAGAATGGTAATTCTGCAGACATTCTGCCAGTGGAGTTTTATATTTTGCACAGCTCTAGCCTTCCCCAGTGTTGTTTATGAAGACATTGAAGAAAGACAGCCCCAGCACCGATCCATGCGGGACCCCGCTGGTGACCTCCTTGGTACATGATAACTCTTGCTCCATCACCTCTGAGTTCTGTCACATAGCCAGCTATATACCCAGCTATATACCCACCATATTCTCTCGAACCCCAAGATCCTTCAGTCTGCTGATTAGCTTTGTATGTGTTCAGTGAACTGAAGGCTCTGCTAAAGTCTGGCAATGATGTCTACTGCTTTTTCTCCTTCCACCACCCCGTGACCCAGGTGAAAAAGTCAATCAGATTCATTTGGCAGGATCTTCCTCCCACAAACATATGCTGTCTCTCATCCTGAAGACCATTCTCCTCTATGAACCTTACCACTCTCTCCTTGATCATGGCCTCCATGAGTCTGCACGTGATCAATATCAGACAGACCATCCTATAGTTCCCTAGATCTTCCCTTGGTCTGCTCTAGTGGAAAGGCTCCACATGTGCCAATCTCAGTCCTGTAACAGCACTCCCGACTCCAGCGATCAATTGAAGTGGTCCACCAATTCCCCTGTGAGCTCTTCTTCTAGCTCTTTTGGTGCCCTTCAGTGTGTGCCATAAAGTCCAGTGGACTTGTCTGCTTACAGATCTCTTGGCTCTTGGCATTAAGATGGAAGACTCCAGGCTCCAGGCTCCAGGTACTATTTACAGAGTCAAATTTAGACATAGTAGCCATAATGGAAACCTGGACCTCTAACTGTAATGAGTGGGACTTAGCTATTCCAGGCTTCTCACTCCAAAGAGTCGACAGGTTAGGATTGAGGGTGGGAGTTTGGCACTTTATGTAAGGGAGGGAGAAAGTCTACTTTGGCATAATCTATAGGCCCCCTGCACAGTCAGCCAATGCAGACAAATCACTTGCCAATTAAATTAAATCCCTCACAGTCAAAGGTGATGCTATCATCATGGGGGACCTTACTATGCTAGATGTGGACTGGAATATTCCCACAGCCAAATTGACTAGGAACGAGTCCATAGTAGAAGCTGCACAGGACTGCTATCTGAGGCAATTGGTCTTAGACCACACTAGACTCAATGCAATACTGGATCTATTGCTCACCAACTCAGACATGGTGGACACCACAATGGTCAAAGAGCGACTGACCAACAGCGATCATAATACCATATGGTTCTCAATCTCTCTTGGAGCCTCCCCTTCACACTTGAAGGCTTCAGTGCTCTGTTTAAAGGGAGCAAATGTTGACCTCATGAGGAATCACATCACAGATAAACTGGGTTCTATCAATTACCATTCTGGGGTAAATGAACTCTGGACATATGTAAGACAGGCTATCATAGAAACCATCAAACAAAAGGTGCTGTGATCAAGACCACGGCAGGGTGCGATTATCAGGCGTTGGCTTAAATTCACAGGAAACAAACAAGGACAAGCTTGCACTCCAGAGCCAGGGGCCTGTTACTTCAGTGAAGTAAAGTAAAGTTACACCACCTGCAAAAATCATGCCAAAGTACACTTTTTAATTCTTGCAATTTAACACCAGAGTAGATACAAGCAAAGGTTCCTCCATAGGTCCAAGTGCCTTGGTGCTTCACCAAGTAAGGCTTTGTCAGGGCAGTCAGTGTGACTTTACCTCACATCTGGATATCGTGGCAGTCACAGAAACATGGTACACACAAAACCATGACTGGGACATAAACATACCAGGATACACTATCTACAGGAGGGACAGGGAGGGTAAAAGAGGGGGAGGAGTAGTTCTTTACATAAGGGAAGGAATAAAAGCAACAGAACAAAAGGGTAAACAGGGAGGAGGAGAAGAAGCACTGTGGATAAATTTGGAGACAGGCAATGGCACCACAATCCACACAGGCGTTAGTATACAGACCCCTTCTCAGGGGAGGAAGTGGACAAGGAAATGATAGAAAGTAAACTTAGAATGGCAGAAAAAGGGAGATATTGCTGATGGGTGATCTGAATATGCCAGATGTTAACTGGAGCACAGTGCAGCTGCCACTTGAAGAGTGCAGTTATTCTAGATGCCCTACATGGGGCATGCCTTAGACAACTAGTACTGGAGCCCACTCGAGAGGGGAGCAATATTAGACTTGATACTCTCAGATGGAGATGGAGAGAGGGGATCACAGATGTAGAAGTGGTAGCCATCTGGGAACTGGCGACCCTTCGAACAGTATGGTTCACAATAAACACAGCAATAGAGTCAAGCCATACAAAGACAAAGTACTGGACTTTAGGAGGGCTGACTTTTACTAAAATGGGTGAGTGCCTAAGGAATGCACTAGCAAATGGGCGGGAAGGAGGGGTGAAAGAACAATGGAATAATAAAACTGCCATCACAGAGGTAACGAGCCTTGTGTGAAGCAAATAAACAAAACAAGACGATGTAAGAAACCACTATGGTTCTCAAAGGAAGTGGCAGTGAAGGTTCAAGAGAAAAGAAAGCATTCAGGAAGTACAAGGAATCGCAGCAGGAGCAGGACAGAGAACTGCATCAGTTAAAGCAAAAGGAGGCTGGAAGGCAGTCAGAATAGCAAAGGCCCAAACTGAGGAAAAGATAGCCAACTCAGTTAAGAAGGGAATAAAACCTTTTATAGGTACATCAGGGAGCAAAGGAAGACCAAGGAGGGATAGTGAGGCTTAATAAAGGGAGGGAGGGTGGGCAGAGGGAGAATGTGAAAAGGCAGAGATACTAAACAAAATATTTTTGCTCAGTATTTACAAAGGAAGAGGGGAGGTACATAAAACAAACAGTAGTAACACTCTGGATACAGAAGTTGATACCAGCCCATTTACAGAAGAAAGGGTTCTGAAAGAACTCTTAAAACTGAAGGTGGACAAAGCAATGGAGCCTGATGGGATTCATCCCAGAATTCTAAAAGAACTAAGGGTAGAACTAGTGACACCACTGACTACCCTTTTTAACAAATCATGGGAGGATGGGGTGGTACCCGAGGACTGGAGGAGGGCAGATGTGATTCCCTTCACAAAGTGGGAGCAAGGCAGAAGCAGGAAACTATAGACCTGTTAGTTTAACCTCAGTGATAGGGAAAATGATGGAATCACTTCTAAAGGAAAGAATTGTCGCGTATCTAGAGGCCAGAAGGGCACAGGACCCTAGGCAGCATGGATTCACAGCGGGAAGGTCATGCCAGACGAATCTGATAGATTTCTTTGACTGGGTGACCAAAGTAGTAGATCAGGGAGGGGCTGTGGACATGGCCTACCTAGACTTTAGCAAGGTATTTGACACAGTCCCACACAAAAGATTAATATATAAGTTAGCCAGCCTGGGAGTGGGTCCCAAGATGACAGCCTGGGTAAAGAATTGGCTGGAGAATAGGACACAGAGAGTAATAGTAAATGGAGTCCACTCAGAAGAAAGGGGGGTTACTAGCGGGCACCGTGAGGGTTCAGAGTAGACTTAGTCCTCTTCAATGTCTTTATGTTTACATTGCAGAAGGACTGAAGAAAAGTATGTCTCTTTGCAGATGACACTAAGATCTGCAACAGAGTTGATGCACAGGTGGGGTGGAAAGGATGAGAAGGGACTTGCAAGGTTAGAGGAATGGTCAAATGTATGGCAGCTTAGATTCAATGCTAAGAAGTGTAATGCACCTGGGAAACAAAAACCAGGAGAAGAGTACACAATGGGGGTGAGATACTAACAACAACAAAAATGGAAAGGGACCTGGGGGTAGTCATATCAGATGACCTAAAGGTGGGCAAGCAATGTGAGAAGGCAAGGAGGGTTGGGGATACTGGGATGCATAGGGAGGAAGCATCAGTAGAAAACAGGAAGTTATTATCCCTCTGTACAGACAGCTGGTGAGACCCCATCTGGAGTACTGTGTGCAGCTCTGGAGACCCAATCTCCCAAAGACATAGACAGGATGGAAGCTGTCCAGAGGAGGGCAACTAAAATGGTGCAGGGTCTGCACGGGGAGGACATATGAAGAGAGACTTAAGGAGCTTAATATGTATAGCCTCGAGGAAAGGAGGGAGAGGGGGACATGATAGAAACTTTCAAGTACCTCAAGGGAATCAACAAAAGTCCAAGAAAGGTAGCATCTTTCAAAAAAAGAGGTGTGCAAGAACAAGAGGAGACTTCTTTGAAGATGGGGGGCGGCTCAGAGGTAATTTAAGGAAGTATTTTTTCACAGAGAGGGTTGTGGATGCATGGAATGGCCTTCCGAGGAGGTTGTGGAGTCAAAATCAGTGGTGGAATCAAATGCATGGATAGTCATAAGGGCAATTCTGGGGGTGGGGTAGGAAGAAGTAGGCTGCTGGTTAACTAGGATCTGCAGCTTATCCCAGTAGGTAGGAAATGGGCAGACTGGGTGGGCCAAGCGGTCCTTATCTGCCATCAAATTCTATGTTTCTATGTTTCTATGTTTCTATAGCAACAGAATAGATACAAGCAAAGGTTCCTCCATAGGTCCAAGTGCCTTGGTGCTTCACCAGTTAAGGCTTGTCAGGGCAGTCAGTGTGACTTTACCTCACTATAGCAACAGAATAGATACAAGCAAAGGTGCCTCCATAGGTTCAAGTGCCTTGCGTCATGGTAGTGCAAGGTTTTGTCAGAGCAGTCAGTGTGACTTTCACCTCACTACAGTAATGGGCTCCTGTCTCTGGAGTGTGAGCATTTCCTTGTTTGTTTCCTATCACAGAAACCATCTTAATAATAATAATAATATTCTTTATTTTAATGCACCTTTCAGATTTCAAGGTGCAGTACAAGTTAAAACAGTTTAAAACAATGCTGCAACACAGTAATAAATATACAATACTATACAATTAAAAACTAATTTCACATCACCATATGCCATGCTCCATAAATACTTCTTACATGCCTGTTTATATCCCCCATGGTCATGCACTCCTTATCCAATGGGGTAGAGAGTTCCAGAGGGCTGGGGCCATGAATATAAATGCCCATGCCCAAAGATTTTAAAGAAACCCTCGGAATCTCCAGCAACCCCTCATTGGCTGAGTGGAGTGGACACACAGGGCAGTAACAAACCAAAAGCTCTTTTCAGGTAGTCAGGGCCCAGGTACTAAAACCATTACCAAGAAAAACAAATGGAAGGTGCCACTGTGGTTCAACACCAACATAAACTTGGCTATCAAATCTAAATGCAAAGCCTCCCTAGACTTTCAAAAGAATACAGTTGATGATTTATCGAAAATAGCTGACTAGATACAGGAAGACCCAAAAATGATTAAAAGAAGCCAAAGAGGCATGGAGCTTCACATTGCTACTACTGTCATGACAGGAAATAAACAGTTTTTCAAATATCAAAGAAAAGCTTAGAAGGCAGAAGGAATAATTAGACTTAAAGATAGTGACAGAACAGTAGAAGAAGTCTAGTGAAAGGCTGAGGTCCTCAACAAATTCTTCTGTTCAGTTTTCACTAACGAGAGGGATGGCTCACTACAGTTAATGGCATAAATACTCTCAAATAGGGTTATTCCGGTTGTGGGTACACCATCATTTACTATTAGTAGGGTTCATGCGGCACTAAAAAACTAGAAACAGGACAAATCCCTGGGACCTGATGGCGTACAACCTAGAGTCTTGAGGGATTAGCAGGAGAACTAGCAGAGCCGCTTGTCACCCTCTTCAACCATTCACTCCTAACGGGAGATGAGCCAGCGGACTGCAAGTTGGCAGACGTCATACCTCTGCATAAGGGAGGTGACAGAGAGGAGCATGGCAAATACAGGCCAGTTAGTCTCACATCAGTGGTGGGCAAATAAAGAAGTCCTTGATTAAGCAGGACATAATGGAATACATGGAACAATTTGGTCTGCATGACCCCAATCAACATGACTTTGTGGAGGGCAGATCATGCCAGACCAATCTGATCTCATTCTTTGACTGGGTTACCAGAGAAGTAGATAAGGGACATCTGGTCGACCTTTTGTATTTTGACTTCAACCAGGTCCTTTGATTCAGTCCCCCCCAAACATCTACAGTACTTAGAAAACTTAGTGACATGGGAGTGGAGGCCTTCATCATCACATGGGTGGCTATCTGACTGCAGAGCAGGAAGCAGAGTGGTTGTTAGCAGGGTGGGGTCAGAGCCTGTGGAGGTCACTAACAGGGTCCCCCAGGGCTCAGTTCTGGGCCCCCCTGTTCAACCTGTTCATTAGCAACATTGTTGTAGAAATAAATGGTAAAATACTGCTTTTTGCAGATTATACAAAACTGGGTGGGAGGGTAGATAGTGACGTGGGCATTAGCAACCTAAATGAGGACCTAGCAAGGTTGGAAAAATGATCAGAAGACTAGAAACTGAAATTCAGTGTCAAAATGTGTAGCGTAATTCATGTAGGCATAAATAACCCCAAAACAGACTATTGGCTTAACAGCCTCAACTGAGGAAATGGACTTAGGTGTACAGATTACAAATAACCTCAAAGCATCCAGGAAATGTAAATCGGCATACAGCAAGGCAAGCAAAATGTTGTGGTGCATTGGCAGAAGCTTTGATAGCAGAAGCAGTGAGGTTATCCTGCCACTGTATAGGTCCTTGGTGAGGCTATACCTGGAGTATTGTGTGCAGTTTTGGAGCCCTCACCTCAGAAAGGACAATAGAAGACTTGAAATGGTGCAGAGAGGAGTTACAAAAATGAGACATGGGATGAACAGGTTGTCCTATGAAGAGCTTTCAGGGAAACTCAACATGTACTCCCTAGAGAACAGGAGTAGGAGAGAAAACATGATAAGAGACCTTCAAATACCTTAAGAGTATAAATAAGGTCCGCTACACTCAGCTCTTCTCCAGGTCAGGCAACACCTCCATGAGAGAGCATACTTGGAAGCTCAAGGGAGGTCATTTTAAATCTGAGCTAAGAAAAAATGTCTTTACTGAACATATGATTGAGTTGTGGAACAGATTGCCAACCTCAGTGGTGGAGGTAAAAATGGTCACAGCCTTCAGACTGGGTTGGGACAAAGCATCCAGAACATCAGAACAGTACATAGAGGGATAATTCAGTAGGATGGAGGAAAGGGAGGCTAGGAGAGCTGGATGGGAGAGGGGAGTGAAGGGATAAAGGGGAGGAAGGGGAAAGGGAGTAGGCAAAGGATTGCAAAGTACATTGCAGGTAAGGGGGGGTAAAAGAAAAATGGCAATCAGTAATCACAGTAACTAAACAGTGCACAATAGTGGGCAAATAACAGGTAGGCAGATTAGAAAATTAGATGTGTTATACAAGTGGTCAGTTGCAATTGCTAACACCTGTGAGCAGACCTAGGCTGTAACCACAAACTAGGAAAGCAACAAGCAGCTGGGGACTGTAATGCAAATTTACTTTTGAGAATACTGAATACTAAAAATGTGACATAGGTAGAGACTACTAACATAGGAGCTTAATAAAAGTTATATTACAATGCACTAGCTTTGAATTGATAATTAAAAAGAACAGTGGCTAAGTGGGCTGGAGGCAGCAAACTACATGAATGGGCTAGAGCAGCTGCTAGCAATGAACAAATGCTGATACTAGTCAGAAGTGTAGTAATTGGGCAACGACTAAACAGACGGCAGTAATGCAAGCAGTAAGGGAACTGTGAAACAATAAGCAGGCACAATATGGAGCACACAGAAGTTGTGCATAGGATATGCGCAAATAGGGTAAGGCTAAGGATGCAGTATGTTGTAATAGTCAGAAAGAAAAGTCACAATCACCTTAGGTGAATAATCTCTGGGTTGAGTCCAAAGTCCTAAAACATTCAGGGAGTGATAGGAGTATAAGGATAAAGTAGCCCCTAGTGGTTGTTTTGTATACCATTCAATTTTTCTGCTTAAAAATACCTGTGTTCAACTATATACACTTTCACTCTTGACATTTGAACCTTGTGAATATTTGTTGAGATGTCATAACTGTAGTCCACATACTTTGTATTCCTGAACAATTTGCTGCATGTCTGTTTGGAGGTAGAGAGGGCACAACGGAAGCAATCCTCCGAATCAGAACGTGGACCCCCCCCCGACACAGAAGCGCCACAGTGTCTGTTTGGAGGTCAAGAGGGCACAAGGGATGCCCTCCCTCGAATCAGAACGCGGAACCCCCCGACACAGAAGCACTACAGGGTCTGTTTGGAGGTCAAGAGGGCACAAGGAAAACCCTTCCCCGAATCGGAACGTGGACCCCCCTGACACAGAAGTGCTTCAGGTACAGCTCTCTTCCTGGTCTGCAGAAGCTCAGCAGCTGCGAGAAACAAAGAAAAAGTTTCAAAGTTTCAGTTTCAAATTCTGTCAGCAGATGAATGGAGATGTTTTTTTCACTGTCTGCTTTTCATGAAATGTGCTAATAATTTCTCTCAAAACAGCAGGACACCTTAATTAATGTGTGCTGCTTTAAACAAACTTGTGGGGATTTGCCAGTGTTATAGGAAGGAGCTTTTATTTCAGTAGCTGCACAATCCGAATTTACTCTGCACGCAGCACCGTAAGCTAAACTAATTACCTGCCTAGTGTATAACTGAATGCCTAGTGTTACAATCTCTAGCTGCTCACACCCTGATGCTGGTACCAAATGTTTAATTGCTCAGCAGCTCAATGAACTTAATATTTAGCAGTTCAAATCCGATTTGACTGTGCTGGCTGGTGTAGATACATTTCTTGCTTTCTGCTGTAATTGAAGGCTTGCATTCCGAACTTGGCCCCTTCCTCAGCTTACCTATATAAGTCCTGTTCTCAGTTGCTCCTTAGGGTCTGTTTGGAGGTCAAGAGGGTACAAGGGAAGCCTTCCCCCGAATAGGAATGCGGACCCACCCCCGACACAGAAGCGCTACAGGTACGGCCTCTCTTCCCAGTCTGCAGAAGCTCAGCAGCTGTGAGAAAGCCCCGCTGATGCTTCGCGTCAGCTCCCCACCACCACCTTTAGCTGACTCTGAGTTATAAAGGCTGAATCACATGTAGTATCTGAACCAATCAGCTCACTTTACCATTGGCAGACTATACAGTTCAACCACTAGAGGTCTCTATGCTAGGGACACAGCTTATTAGTAAAAAAAAAACAAAAAGGTTTTCTAACCCTTACTCTGTAGCATTCTCCAAGATGTTGCCTCTGGTTCTAATAACTTTTGACCTCAACCCTGGGTGTCTTCCACTGGCTAGCTTCCCTACCCTGCCAATCTGCCAAGCCCTATGCATCAGGCTTCCACTAAACTTTGCTAGCTCTGCTACAATTGTCTCACACCCTGGGTGCCACCTATATACACTGTAATCAGCCCCGTGTCCTCCGTCCACCTTCCAAGTTAGCCACTTAGCCCTCCTGCCCCGAGATTGGCGGTCAAAAGCTTCAACAACCAAGCCTCATACCACCCCCAGAAAGCTCCACTGGGTCACCCAAAATACCAAACTCCTGATCACCCTACTACTACTCCTTGCAGGTGACATCGAGCCTAACCCTGGACCTACCTACTACCACACCCCAAACCCTTCCGTTCCACTCCAACTCCCCTCAGGCCTTAAACTGGTTCACCTAAATGTATGTAGCTATGACCCTTAGCCCAGATATCCTGATTATCTCCAAAACTTGGCTAAAGCCACACAACCCTGACAATGAATTGGCTCTACCCGGCTATACACTCATCTGGCATGACCGGATGGGCAGAAAAGGGGGAGGCATAGCCATGTACATTGCCTCCCGCCATCCAGTTCTCCGTTACCCTATCCCTGCCCTCGAGCCCATTGATGCCCTAATGGTCAAACTACACATCCCTCATTCAATTCCAATCTTCATAGCAGGTACCTACTGCACTCTTGTCCCCAACACACCTACACTACTGGATCACCTGGGCTCCTCTAAACTCTTTGGCAGCTGGTGGTGAGCTCCATATACTCAGGGATTTCAACCTGAACTGGCTTGCTGGGGTTCATTCCAAGCTTTGGGATAAGGTGACAGCCCTAAATCTAAGACAACGAATCTCTGAGCCCACGGAACTAAACCACAAAACACAGAACCACACTGTCCTAGATTGTCCCTCACCTCGCACCCCCACAGGATCCTAGCCTCTGGTCTCATTCCGGATGCCCTTAGTGACCACCATGGAATCTACTCGGTACGCAAAATCTTCAGACCAAAAACTCCCTCTCCCAGAATCATCTTGACCAGATCCTTCAAATCCCTGGACCTCCACTCACTACTAAATGACTTAGACAAAACTGACTGGTTGCGCGCATTAGTCAGTCCACTACTTTAGATGAGGCCCTGCTGACTTTCAAATCCAATTTCACCACCATCTGGGACAGCCACGCCCTGCTCTGAAGAACCAGGGTCAGAGGTGCTCACCTCCCTTGGATTACACCAAAAATCCTAGCCCTTCTTAGAGCCAGAGACAAGGTCTGGAAAACCTTCAAGATGTCCAGCTGTCCACCTGACCTCCAGTTTTACCGCGAGCTTCGAAACGCCAGTACTAGGAAAATCCACCAAGCAAAAGCTAACTATTTCAAAAGCGCATTCAACTCCACCTCCCATCTCCCGACCAAATTCTGGAATGTGGTCAAGTAGCTCATCAACCCCCCCCCCCCGCAGCCCCCAACTCCCGTCCCTGCAGGTAGGCAGTCTCACCATTTCCGACCCTCCAGCAGTGGCCACTCTGTTTAACTCTCATTTCACAAACAGCCACGCTACTCCCCTGCCAGCTTCTCCACATGCTCATCACCAACCCCCCCCAGCTCAGTCTTTCTTTTTCCTACAGGTCACCCCAGAAGAGGTATATAATGCACTGGTTGCCCTTAATCCAAAGTAAGGGTAAATGCCCCACTGAGCTGGACTCCAAAATGCTCCACCTTTCGGCCCCTGCCACAGTCAGACCCCTGGCCTCCCTTTTCAATCTCTCTTTCTCCCATGCTGAAATCCCCTCTGAATGGAAACATGCCACCGTAATTCCACTTCCTAAGGGTGGATCCCTCAAACCCAAAACAATTACTGGCTCCAACTCCTCCCTCCTACCAATCCTCTCGCAAAATTACAGGAACGCCTGGTACTCTCTCCACCCATCTCCCTTTCTGACTCCTCCTTTTTCTCCCCTACCAGTCTGGCTTTAGGAAATACCACTTCACCACTACCTCCCTTCTCAGGATTACTGACTCCATCCTTACTGGGATGGATGCTGGCCACATCACAGCAGCTATTTTTTATCGACCTGGCCAAGGCATTCGACACAGTCTCCCACTCCCTACTCCTAGCCAAACTCGCCAATGCTGGTCTATCCAGTAGGGCCACCTCCTGGTTCCAGTCATACCTTGCTGACAGGTCCCAATCCATCCATATCAGTTCCTCTACCTCGGCACCTCTCCCAGTCACCTCAGGTGTACCACAAGGTTCTGTCCTAGGCCCACTCCTATTCTTGATCTTCCTGAATGCCCTGCCCTCTGCTTGCCCACACATCTCAAACCATATGTATGTGGATAACACTGTGCTATATGCATCTGGCCCCCTCGTCCTCAGAGGTCACGACCCAACAGCAGCAAGACTTTATCTCAGTCCAGCAATGGCTTCGTTCAAATCATCTCCTTCTCAGTGCCAAGAAAACGGTCTCTCTAACCTTTGTCACTAGGCAAAGACTTTCTAGGCTCCCCTGTCCAACCACATTTCACACCCTGGAAGGGACACCACCGGAAGCCTGTACCTCCTTCAGATACCTCGGGTTATGGCTGGACCAGCACCTCAACTTTTCCACACACATTGACTCCTTACTCAAGAAGGTACATCCCAGGCTTGGCGTACTTTACCGGAATCATGACTGCATCCCTGCATCTGCTCGGAGGGCCATTGTGTAGAAAATGATTCTCCCCGTCTTTGAGTACGGAGATGTAGTCTACAGTGCTGGCCCTAAGTTGACCTTAGTCAGGCTGGACCCTCTTTTCCATTCCTTTTGCCGCTTTGCACTGAATTGTCCCTACTCCACACACCATTGTGACCTTTACCAATCTATGGACCTCCCCTCTCTACATAATTGCAGACAATCCCACTGCACCAAAATCCCAGCCAAGCTATGGTCCCAGCATCTCCCCTCCTACTTCACCACCGCCCTGGCCAACCCCCGCACCCTAGCTTACTCTTCAAACTTGGACTCCCGTTCCCTGGCTGTTCCACATAGGTCCACTACTACCAGTCAGGTTGCTTTCAGCTACCACATGCCAACATTGTGGAACTCCCTCCCAGCAAACATCCATCATTTCTCCTCCCCTCAGCACCTTAACTCCTTGCCCCAAGCGCACTTCGCCCCTACCTGCCCATATGCCTAAGCAGTTCTGCTCCCCATGTGAAATGACAGTACTTTGTTCTGCACTTAGTACTGCAACCAATCTGTGTCTATAACTACTGATCTCCCATTACTCGTTGCCTGCACTATGCTGTCAAGCTATTGTATATTCTACTGTTGTTCTGACCTCTATGCCTAGACACTTGGACCAAATGTTAGAGAATTCACACTATGTATTTTCAACTGTATACATGCTGTTCAACTATTGTCTATGTTCCCCCTTCCCCAGGACGCATCTGGAATCGAGCATTTAGCATGCTCAGTATGCCTTCCTAGTTAAACGCTTGAATAAATAAATAAACAAATAATGCACAATTGTACCTGTAAAATGTTGTTGATTTTGCTCCTGGGGTTTTATGTAATTACTTAAGTAGATATTCAGCCTAATAGTCATATTCGGGTGCCAGATATACAGTAGTCGATACTTTATTTGGTTCCTCCCAGATAAGTACTTTTTTAAAGACATCGTAACACTGTTAAACCACCACTTTCATCCTTTTGATATACACTAGGCAATTTTACCATGAACACTCCCCAGCAGCCTTTCAGGGACCCAAAAGGCAACAAACTACTGCACTGGTCAGGGTAGGTAAACACGGTCATCATAGATTAATCAAAGGCAGCAGATGAGATGATGCCTTGTGTCTTGTCTAGGGCTCTAAAATGGCGCTGATGTAAGTACATTGTATGTCCAACCTGGAAGAAAGGAGAGAGAGAAATGTACCATGATAGAGACCTATACAAGCACCACGGGTGAAGACAGGGCACATAAGGGGAGTCTTTCAAAGTGATAAGTGATGGTGCCAAAAACAGCTTGGTGCTTCAAGCATGCGTAAGATAGGCATAGGGCTGAGGTGTATTTGAAAACAGGCAGGGAGGCAGCAGGGTTGCTTTAGGGTCTGCAGATGAGACAGATAAGGCAGGGATGGACAATCTTTGCTGACTGCATGTGCCAAGTGGTCCTTTTCCAACAGATAATTAGTAACCTAAAGTACACAATCACAATAGTAAGGTCACTAAAACATGATACATTATTTAAATGTTTCTAGTTTAACAGGGGCCTCATGGTGGTCCTGCAGTTAATGCCAGGGAGTGGAGACTTAGTTACCCTTTTAATTAAATAGTTTACGTGATAGAAAAAAAAGAAGGGATATGGCAAAAAACGAACATTACACTTTTGTAACATTAAGCAAATTGTGAGCTCTACTGTAGCACCAGTTGTATGTGGGCAGATCACATGTGTAGCCAAGTACTGGTTAATTTAGCTTAAGAAACACTAGCTGTTCAATGTGTTATGGGTCCAGCTTGGAATGGAGTGACTCAACAATGTCACCAGCAGTGCTAATCATCTTCTCAGATGGCACACTTATAGGAGGGCAGCTTGGGTATTTTAAAGCAAGTTGTAACAGGTGAGGAGTTGATTTTCTGAACTCAGTAACCCAGTGCATCAACATCAAATGGCTCAATTAATTCTGCAAAGTAGCCATAAACTAAATTTTCTGCAGTGAGAGACTGAGACTATAAGCATTTGTGTTGTTGTTGACACAATGTTTGTGGAGTAACACCCAGTCACTTTCGTCCACACTGCCACAATGTTCCTCCCCTTCTGAGTATCTAACTGCCTGCATGGCACTATTTAACTCATCACTGAGTTGTTGCCTAAAATGAGTCACCTTGTGGCTGCCCATCGCTATATGAAGGATCTTGCATTTGAACCTAGGGTCCAACATGGTAGCAAGCACGTGATGGCAGATATCCATGACTGTGGCGAATCTTGCATCAAGTTCTGCATCGGGATGAATAACAAACTCAGTGACCTCTTGTGGACTGAGTGTATTGTCAGCCAAAAACCTTTGTAATGATCTTTTGAGAATATGCACAGCTGGGATAACCTGACTAAGAAAGGATGTGGAAGCACTTAGATCACGTGTACTCCTCTGAAATGGCACACAAACCTTCACCATGCCCTCAGGAACTAACCATCATAATGTCCTAGGATCCTCAATGTATGCCTCCATAGACATTTTGTGTAGTGTCCACTTTTGCTCCAAGAGTCATGAAAGCATGAAGTATGAAGAATTCCACTAAGTGCCAACATCTTGTATTACATGATGTTGGAGCAGACCAAGTGTTCCTGAACTTCTCATAATTTGTTAGTGGCTTTTACAGAGTAATGACATGGCTACAGATGGAAAGGGATGTGGATAATATGTTATTGGTCTTAGTATTGCTACACAGTGCATGAGTCTCCACTGAATTGTGTGTGTGTGTGTGTGTGCAAAGCAATGAATACTCACAAAATGGCTATCACTGATGGCTTTCACCATGTTTGTGCCATTGTCAGTAACAAAAAAGCCAACTTTTAAATTAGAGTTAACACCAGTCCAAGACTGCAAAATGTCTTGCAAGAATGTGAGAATATTATGTGCTCTGTGGTCTTTTTCCATCAATCCGATGTTCAGCAAAGCTGACCTAATGCAACTACCAGATTATGTGTTGGGGTGAGGTCAAGCGTGAACCACTAGGTGATGCACCAGAAACAGCAGCAGCAGGTTGTTGCACACACCAGTGTGCAGTTAAGGAGAGATAGGCATGCATGGAGTTATCGCTAGTCCAGACATCTGATGCGCAGACACCACCAGCAGCCTCTGCAAGCACAGCAGCAACAGCAGATTGCACGCCATTATACAGTCATGGCAATACACTTCAAGAAAATGTAGTACAAGATGGGATCTGATAATGTGGGTACAAATAGTTGACAAGCCATCAGAAGCCAACATCTTCCACAACTAACATAGGCTGGAGATCCAATGCCATCATCTCAGCAATCAGCTGTGTGATTTGCTGTGCTGATGGAGTGAGGCATGATGCTTTGTGCATGCAGAACATCCATTATTGGAAGTGTCACGGAAGACATTTATGTGGACTGCTTCAACAATGGTTGCAGACGAGTGTCTGCATACACTGTAAGCATCACTATCTAATTGTAAACATGTAGGGGTGGGAGTACAGTCAGCTGACTGCCCTCCGAGATTGGTGGTGGTTACTGACTTTTGAGAAACCCCATCTCAACCTGTGAGCCCTCTGCAAGAAGGACTTATTTACACCACCAAATTTAAGGCTTTTATTTAAATCACTCCATTATAGCAGTCAAAGTAGAAGACAAAGTTAGAACTACTGTAATTAAGGAGGTAAACTGAAACTTAGGTCTCTCTCGGGACTGCAGTTCCTCCTGGCAAATTAAATCCCTTTCTCTGGTGGAAATACAAAATGTTTCACACCACTATCAGTCCCTGAAATGAAGGTATACTAGTTTCTCTTTGCAGCTCCTAGCAAAAAAAATCACTTCATCAGAGGATTTATCCGGGAAAAAATCGACGCAGTGTTCCTACTACTACTAGGCACTAAAGACACACAGTACAGCACAAATAAATAAAGGTTTTGTGATGAAAATATTAGTTTTTGCTACTCATCTCTGGTGATTCGGAGTGCTCTTTCCACTATGATCTCTCCATCTCCACCACTTAGGAGGAGAGGTCCCTGAAATTAAGGTACAGTTTAGTTTCTCTGCAGCTCCTAGGAAAAAACAAAATCAGCACATCTGACTATTTATCCACAAAACAAAAGCTCCCAGTGCTTCTAGTAGTACTAGGCACTAAAGACAGATGGTACAGAGCAAAAATAAAGGTTCATGATGAAAATACTTGTTTTTGCAACTGATAATCTCTGACACAGACCTCTCTCTCTTCACTATCCACCATGATCTCTTTCAACTATGCAGCAATCGATGTGTCACGTGAACTAGCTTTGCCAAATGCTCATCGATTTGCCAGCAAGTTCTGTGAGATCTTGAAATCCTGTAGGACTGCCAATACCAAATATAGCTGAATAGCTGTGATATCTGGCATTCAGCTCCCTAATACAGTATTATCTGTGGTATTCAAATGTAATATTCATACTCACACGCCCCTACTTGCTACTGATGTGCTGATATTGCTGGGGATGTGACTTTGCAACCTCAACTGCTCCATGTTTCACAAAATGCAACTAAAAACAAGGTCTAGCTCAGTGTGACTGTCTCAGTCATCAAAACAAAATAAAATGAACATATTTGAAAATTCTCTAAGTTGAAAGATTGCTCAACTGACTTTCATAATTGCTACCTGATGGTTTATCAGTTGAATCTCTGTTTGTTATAATTACTCTGCATGGCTTTTAAAAACATAGAAACATAGACAGCGATGCAGAAAAAGGCCATGTGCCTGATCACAAAGTCCAGAAAATGGTGCAAGGTGCCTGCATCAATCAGATTTGACACAAAAGGCACCTTGCTTCAAAAATTGTACTGCCCATGATTCAGGAATGCAAGTTGAGGAAACCTCAGGAGCCCTTGTGGAGAACAGAGAGTGCACCAGCTCTGCACACAATTGGGGGTTGAGCCATGGTGCTAGGGGTCTTGAAGCAGATGCAAGCTGCAGTATCCCCTATGGAGGGATTTAATAATCCTCCCTCAGGGCACACAGTCAACGACAGTTAGACTAGCATGGGGCTGGTCTAACAGTCCATGTGCCATCCCCAGAGTCACTGCTTTGTGGAAGGGAACCTGTGCCACCACCCACCTGTGGAACCCCATGCCCCCACAACACACAGAGACGGCTATGGTGTGGTGCCTGCTGGCTCTGCATGGTGACCAGCATGCATCAACCCCCCCAAGGAAAACACAGGCATGGTAATTGCCAAGCAGTGTCCTGGTCAGGGAGCTGTTGCCACACCTCACTATCCATCTGTCCCCAACCTGTCCCTTTGTCCCTGTCCCTGTCTGCATGACCTCCCAGCCTCCAGACAGGTCTTCAGTTATTGCTATGGTAAGATATTTCCTGAAACATCTGTGATATTTGGAGAAACATTCCTGCCTGCCTGTAATACTGCTTTTGGATCTCTAGGAGAACACCTTGTTTATTCGTTTTGGGAACCTGAAGGATTATATCTTATCTTCTCCTCTCTCATCTAACCTCCACGAGTACACGTTCAGAGCCCAGAGCCATTCCTCATAGGATCTGCCCTGATGGCACTGAATCACTTGGGCCTTGCTGGCCCTGAATTATCTTGAATTTCTTAGCTTTAAGTTTTTTATAGTGTTGTGATGCACAGAGTAATCTGTCTTTTATAAAATGGGAAGAGAAACTCCAGCTTTCTGATTGGTTATTATCTGTGCATGAAATCTGTTCCATGCACAGGTAATAAAAAGCATCTAAAAGCGGGACAGAATTGAAACAAAAGAAATTAATGTGTGGTTAGATCTATTTATTTTTAAATGCTGCCATTTTTTCCCCACTAACAAGGCTTATCCTTAATCAAGGAAACACTGTTGCCCCCCCCCGTCTGCACTCTTCCTTTGTGACAAAAAATGACAAGCTAAAAAGAAAATCTTAGCCCTGCCATATATACTCCTACAAAGTGTTCTTACAGAACCCATCTCTGTCAATGATGCTGTGAGCCTCTCTTGTCTGCTCTATGACCTGCCCTACCCTTCAAGCTGCTGCACCGTAGTCTGAATGGAAATCTATTGCCCCAGACTTTGTCTTCTGCAATAGGAGCACTACTGCCTACTGCAGGTTTTAAGACACAAAATTCATTTTTTTTCCTTTTTACTGAATGAGAAGCTACTGCTGACATACACTGTAACCACTTCTGCAGACAACGAAGCAGCAGTGGTGCTGAGTCTGTTACGGGGAAGGGAAAGGATGGGGTCACTCCATCCTGCAGTCATCCTTAACCCATTCTTTTTTTTTCTTTTAAAAAAAATACCTTTATGATCTGCATCAGCCTAAAAAACACACCTTGATGATCTCCATCAGCCTCTGATGGTATTGTTCCACCCAGTTCTACAAAACAAAGGCCACTTTCTCAATACAAATTTATGTAGCCAATTTTAAAAATGCAATAAGACAGTCTGGGGGTGTTCATGGAACAGATTTGTCTGCACTTCCAGGTACTCACTACACCTCTGGGCACGCAGGAAATCTGTTCCATGCACACCCCATCATGCCTTATTGCTTAGATATACATCAGTTTCAGTAAATACAATTTCTCCTTATTGTTTAAACTATTTTTACATTATAAAAAAATACAGAATACTTTTGGAACCCTTATAACTTTTCTGATCTCTTTTGCCTTATAGTGATTCCAACAACAACATCACCAACTACAAGAACAGCAAGTACAACTAGTACAACAACCCCAACAACTAGATTTACTAGCAGCACTAAAACAGGTAGGATCTTAAAAGAAACAAATTAAAAGTTATGTTAGGCCGAGTTGACTCCAGCACAATATCTACAGCATGAATAAATAATTTATTAATCCTAACATCAAGCACCATGGGCTATGGAGGAAGTACATCTGCTAATATAATGAAAATATTATGCATTTTATCATTCATAGTGTACAACATATTTACTTTCTTACAACAGCATGGCAACTAGACACATACAGTAGTTTATAAGTATACAAATTATTATGGTGACTAAAGGGACATACAGTTGGTATCCTTTTGTCCAGCCCTCCAGCTGACAGAAGCTCAGCCAAAAAACATTATGGTTAACACCAAGATTGGTGCAGAATATCATTCATAAGGATGTCAACAGAATAAGGCATATAATACAGTAAGTATTACAAGAATGCTATAAGACATCATTTGCTTTGTAACACCTTTAACTGATTTATTCCCATCTTCACAATAACATATGCATGCTTTAAGTATTTATATCTTAATGAAGAACTGTGATGAACCTGAAGTCTTTGTTCCCAGTAGAAGCATCTGAGGGCCCAAGTTTCAAAAGGTTAGTGATGCACAAACTGGGCGTATGTTGTGCTAACTAGGAATAGTGGTACCCATCAAGGGTGTGGCCATATTCAAAGGTTACCTATGTGGGGAGCATCCAAGATGACACCATGGCACACAATATCATGCTGGGCATATACAAATGAGGGATCCCCCATACATACATAGCACAGCACAATATTGATAGTTTTCAGAAGTGCTAAACTGCCATTAAGTGTGGCACAGTTTAATGTTTCTGAAACCAAGCCCTTAACTGTTCGCAGAGGGGGTGGTGCCCCACACCCCATCCACCCACTGTCAAGGACTGGGTACCCTGCTGGTTTAGTGCCCCTCATGCCCCTATCCACACGAGTAATAAAAATAATATCCCTGGTAGTGTAGCGTCCCTCTCAGTTCCGATAATTCCATTTTACAATAGTAACAATGTCCCTGGTAGTCTAGAGGTTCCTCCCATGTCCCAATCACTGTCTATATAAACAAATAGTAAACCCTGGTGGTCCAGTGGTTCCTCCTGTGCTCCAATCCCCTGCCATGTAAAGGAAAAAGATGCCCTGGTGGTCTCTCCCAAGCCCTGATCCCCTGTCATGTAAAAGAGATATATTCCCTAATGGTCTAGATGAACTTTCCAAGCCCCAAACCCCTGTCAAATGACATAAACAATATTTTCTTATATTCTAGCAGTCTTACCTTGCCTATATGCTGACCTGATTGTATTAGAAAACAAACACCATCCCAGGTGGTATAGTGGACTCTACACCCCATCAAGTATTGTCCCACCACCCCATATCCCCCTATACCCACCCCCAAGAGCCAGAGACCGACACATCAGTCCTTGTATGCACAGTAAGTATGTTACAAGAACTCATTCTGCAGCTGTGGTGGTGAGCAGAGGGTTGTGCTGGTAACTGGCTCTTGAGGCATGGACAGGGGTGTGTGGGGTGGTGAGACACTACCTGCTGAAGGAGTCCACTAGACCACCAGGGAAAATATTTGTCTGATATAGGTAGGTCCAGGTATAGAGAGGGACAACTAGCATGTCAGAAAATACTATTTCCTTTACATGACACAGGATTTAGGGCTTGTCAGGACAACTAGACTGCTAGGGTTTAATATTTATTTATACAGATGGGGATCAGAACATGGGAGGGACAGCTGCATTTACATTCTTGCAAAATTTAATTAAAACATTTTGTGATGGTTTGACTACTTTTAATTTAGTCCCATTGAAAGCTGTAAATATCATCCATGTCAAAAATAACCATGCGGCATAGTAGGTTAAATGTTTCAGATCTGGTTACATTTGGATATGTTGTTTTAAAATTAGAGGGAAATAACTGAAATTAAAATTTTGGTTACGTGTTTGGCACACTGTAACTCAGTTCCATTTGAAGCTAGAATTATACATGTGTAGGTCTCTTTTCAGGAAGATAAAAGAGATATCTCACTGATCAGATGTGAGATTTCACAGCTATCAGTATGTTGGGTATGTCACAATTAATATCATGGCCAGCTGGGTACGTCACAAAAGTAAGTAAATAAGTAAAACTTTATTTATAGAGCGCCTTTCCAAATCTGAGGTGCTTTACCATCATAAAATCATAACACTTTAAAGCAATTTAAAACAGATCATGACATCCATAGACGGATGCAGGTTTAAAAACCATCAAGAAATGCTAAATGAAACAGGTAGGTTTTAAACTCAGATTTAAAACTTGAGATGGTCAGGCATTCCCTTAACCAATGAGGTAGAGAATTCCACAGGGTAGGGGCAGCAAAAGAAAAAGCACATGCACCCACTGTTTTTAAATGAACTCTAGGAATCTCTAGCAATCCCTCATTGGTGGATCAGGAGTGGGAGTTGCAGGTGGGAGTTAGAAGATCTTGCAGGTAACAGGGTCCCTGTTCATGTAGGGCTTTATAGGTTTTTAAAGGTGATCCTCCACTGTATATATTCCTCAGATGATAAAACAAGGATTTAACAATGGTAGACACCTGAGAATTTAGGGTCAAACAACTATCAAAAATAATGCCAGGTTACACACCAGTCTGAGGTAGTGAGCTGGATGCCATCCAGCTATAAGCCTGAGGCCTGTCCAGCCCCAAGCCCATCTCCTGATGACCCAGGTCAACAACTAGCACCTCAGTCTTATCTGGATTCAACCTCAGCCAGCTTGTGCTCATCCAGTTCATGATCTCGGCCAGACAGTTGTTAAGCACAGAAACTGCATCATCCTGTCTGGGCATAAAGGACATATACAGTTGAGTATGAACTGCATAGCAGTGAAAACTCAAACTGCATCACCTAATGATAACTCCTAATGGCAGCCTATACACTGCGAACAACATAGGTGACAATATGGAGCCCTGTGGCACCAAGCAGCACAAGGGAAGGCATCAGAGGAATAAATTCCAGTGATAACCCTCTGAGACCTGTCCACAAGGAATGATAGAAACAATCTTAAGACTGGCCCAGACAGTCCACAGAGAAGCTGCAGTCACTCCAAAGGCACAACATGGTCCACAGTGTCAAATGCCACTGAGAGGTCAAGAAGGACTAAGACAAAATGAGCCTTTTGATCTCTGTCAATTAGGAGGTCATTTAAAACCCAGACAAGGGCAATCTCAGTGCTGTGTCTCTTCCTAAAACCAGACTAGAGAGCATCATAGACATTGTGGCTTAAAAGGTGGTCATCCAGCAGCAAAGCAACCACCTTCTCAATAACATTACCCACAAAAGGTAGGTTAGAGACAGGGCTGTAGTTAGCTAGACAGTCTGAAGTAAAGGAGGATGTTTTTAGTAATGGTCATATGGCCACCTTCTTAAGAGGATCAAGAAAGACCTCCTTCTCCAAGGAGCTCCAAACAATTTCAACAAGAATTAAGCAGATGACATCTTCACAACCTACCAAGAGGGGCATAAGGCCCAGATCCAAACTACAGCAGGTTGGTCACAAAGTCTGGATGATCCCAACAATGTCCATGAATTCCAGCTGGTTAAAGTCAGTCCAGACAGAATGGGTGCTCGTCACTTCCCAACAACCTCTACAATAGAAACATAGAAACATAGAATTTGATGGCAGATAAGGACCGCTTGGCCCACCCAGTCTGCTCAGTTCTCTACCTACTGGATAAGCTGCAGATCCTAGTTAACCAGCAGCCTACTTCTTCCTACCCCCACCCCCTAGAGTTGCCTTATGACTGTCCCATGCATGCTTGAATTCCACCACTGATTTTGACTCCACAACCTCCTCCGGAAGGCCGTTCCATGCATCCACAACCCTCTCTGTGAAAAAATACTTCCTTAAATTACCTCTGAGCCGCCCCCCTCTATCTTCAAATTGTGCCCTTTTGTTCTTACCACGCCTCTTTTTGAAAGAGATGCTACCTTCTTGACTTTGTTGATTCCCTGAGGTACTTGAACGTTTCTATCATGTCCCCATCTCCCTCCTTTCCTCGAGGCTATACATATTAAGCTCCTTTCGTCTCTCTTTATATGTCTTCCAGTGCAGACCCTGCACCATTTTAGTTGCCCTCCTCTGGACAGCTTCCATCCTGTCTATGTCTTTGTTGAGATTGGGTTTCCAGAGCTGCACACAGTACTCCAGATGGGGTGTCACCAGCTGTCTGTACAGAGGGATAATAACTTCCTGTTTTCTACTGGTGATGCCTCTCCCTATGCATCCCAGTATCCCCCCAGCCCTCCTTGCTGCCCTCTCACATTGCTTGCCCACCTTTGGGTCATCTGATGACTACCCCCAGGTCCCTTTCCATTTTGCTGTTGTTAGTATCTCACCCCCATTGTGTCCTCTTCCCTGGGTTTTGTTTCCCAGGTGCATTACCTTGCACTTCTTAGCATTGAATCTAAGCTGCCATACATTTGACCATTCCTCTAACCTTGCCAAGTCCCTTCTCATCCTTTCCACCCCACCCTGTGCATCAAGTCTGTTGCAGATATTTGTGTCATCTGCAAAGAGACATACTTTTCCTTCCCAGTCCTTCTGCAATGTTGCTTATAAAGACATTAAAGAGGACCGGTCCTAATACTGAACCCTGCGGTACCCCACTATTAACCCTCATTTCTTCTGAGTGGACTCCATTTACTATTACTCTCAGTGTCCTATTCTCCAGCCAATTCTTTACCCAGGCTGCCATCTTGGGACCCACTCCCAGGCTGGCTAACTTGTGTATATTAATCTTTTGTGAGGGACTGTGTCAAATGCCTTGCTAAAGTCTAGGTAGGCCATGTCCACAGCCCCTCCCTGATCTACTACTTTGGTCACCCAGTCAAAGAAATCTGTCAGATTTGTCTGGCATGACCTTCCCGCTGTGAATCCATGCTGCCTAGGGTCCTGTGCCCGTCTGGCCTCTAGATACTCAACAATTCTTTCCTTCAGAAGTGATTCCATCATTTTCCCTATCACTGAGGTTAAACTGACAGGTCTGTAGTTTCCTGCTTCTGCCTTGCTCCCACTTTTGTGAAGAGGAATCACATCTGCCCTCCTCCAGTCCTCGGGTACCACCCCATCCTCCCATGATTTGTTAAAAAGGGTAGTCAGTGGTGTCACTAGATCTACCCTTAGCTCTTTTAATTCTGGGATGAATCCAAGGCCCCATTGCTTTGTCCACCTTTCAGTTTTAAGAGGTTCTTTCAGAACCCTTTCTTCTGTAAATGGGCTGGTATCAACTTCTGTATACAGAGTGTTTCTACTGTTTGTTTTATGTACCTCCCTTCTTATTTGTAAATACTGAGCAAAAATAATTGTTTAGTATCTCTGCCTTTTCACAGTCTCCCTCTGCCCACCCTTCCTCCCTTTATTAAGTCTCACTATCCCTCCCTTGGTCTTCCTTTGCTCCTGATGTACCTATAAAAGGTTTTATCCCCCTTCTTAACTGAGTTGGCTATCTTTTCCTCGGTTTGGGCCTTTGCTGTTCTGACTGCCTTCCCAGCCTCCTTTTGCTTTAACTGATACAGTTCTCTGTCCTGCTCCTTCTGCTATTCCTTGTACTTCCTGAATGCTTTCTTTTTCTCTTGAACCTTCACAGCCACTTCCTTTGAGAACCATAGTGGTTTCTTACATCGTTTTGTTTTGTTTATTTGCTTCACACAAGGCTCGTTACCTCTGTGATGGCAGTTTTATTATTCCCCATTGTTCTTCCACCCTCCTTCCTTCCCATTTGCTAGTGCATTCCTTGGCACTCACCCATTTCTAGCAAAGTCAGCCCTCCTAAGTCCAGTACTTTTGTCTTTGTATGGCTTGACTCTATTGCTGTGTTTATTGTGAACCATACTGTTTGATCGTTGCTAGTTCCCAGATGGCTACCCACTTCTACATCTGTGATCCTCTCTCCATCTCCATTTGAGAGAATCAAGTCTAATATTGCTCCCTCTCGAGTGGCAACAATCCTCTCATAGGGAGAGTCAGGCCAATACCTGACCTGATGTTGGCAACCTTATCTGTGAATAATTGAGCAAGCTCATCACACTTCATCTGTGAAAAATTTCTTCCAGAATGGAGACAGATTGGATTGAACAATCACTCTACAGTCCAGAAGAGCTTAACTGGTTGATTCTGCACAGCAGCAATCTCCTTGGACAGGAATGCTGCCTTCTTACGAGTGATTGCTGATTTATAACCCCCTATAATGTTCCAACAATCTAAGTCTGTCAACCTCCAGGCTGGACTTCCTCCAGTCTCTCTCTAGCCTTTGACCTACTTTCCTCAGCTCCATCAAGGACTCATCAAACTAAGGGGTCCTTGGGCAAAGTGTGAGTGGTCAAAGGTTAACCAGAGCAGTTGAGTCCAGGGCATCCCCCACCACTTTATTATAGGCAAGTACCAGATCCCCAGGACTCATGCATTCTCTTGACAAACCCAATAGGTCCAGCACCACTGATAGACCCTCTGGTGTAACTCCCTTTAAAGGTGGTACTGGATCATCTCCATAGGAGCAGGCCCATTGGAGGGAGCCCTGAAACTGAACCTTAAGGTGTGATGGTCTGACCAACTGACAAGTTCCACCCCCAGGTCTGTGATCTCCATCCCTAGGAGAAACACGAGATCTAATGAATGACTTCCTATATGTCATGAGCTGCAGGAGATTTTTTTATTTATTTTTTTTTATTTAAAGCTTTGGTAACCGGGTAAAAGAACACTGGGCCACATAGCCCTTTTATAGGCTTGACCCGGATACACAAACAAAATTACAGTACAAACAGACAGGCACAGTAAAACAACACCTAACAATATAATATACACACTATATTATTACTTTACTATAACCATAATTTTGACCAAGTTCCTTGAATTCATCATTGACCCAGGCATCGAAGTCCCCAGAGTTAGCCATCTGGGGGACTCCAGTGCCATGTCAACATTAAGTCTGCAAACTCCTTCAGGAATACTCCACTGTTGCCTGGTGGACAGTAGATAAGGAGTATTGGTACCCTACACCTGCACCAGGATCGCTCACAGGATCTGGTGGACTCCATGGCACATCCACCAGGCCCAGTTTTGCCTTCAAAAATAGTGGCTACACCCAGGCCCCTACTATCCAGCCTCAGGCAGTGTATCACGAGGAACCCAGCTGGAACAGCAGAAGCCAATATGGGACCTGCATTCTCATCCAGCCAGGTCAGGTGATGCATGCCAGATCTGATGTCCCACAAGATCAGCTATAATAGCTGTCTTGTTCCTGACAGATCTGAAATTGCACAACACTGCCTGGGTCATATGGGTTTCTGGGGAAGATCCCGAGACCAGACAACTTATTGTAGAACAACTGGGCATGGGAGCCAGGCAGGGAACATCCCTGTCCCAGGCCCCATTTCACTGCAGGGCTTCTCCTAGTCCCCACAACCTCTATCATCCACCCCACTCCCTACCCCCACCAGGCCCAGCATTCCTCTTTTTCACTCAGCTCCCAACTATCCCCAGGGCTCGACATTCCTTATACATCTTTGATGATAAAGGGGCAGAGTCAAAATGGCACAGATCCCAGAGCCTGGTGGGAAAATAATGCCTGACCATCTTTAAACCCCCCCAACACATTCTAACTTCACAGCAAAAGACAAATAAAACTGCAAATTCTATAACTCACACAGACTCACTCTACTAACTACACCCTTACATACAACACATACACTGGCCCGGATATTCAAAGGGATTGTGCCCCGGTGGGGTATTGAAAAGGCTGCCCAGCGCAGCGCAACTCCCAATGCACTAGGACTCAATGTAATTGCATGCAGTGCAGTTGCAGGGGGCATGACCATGCATATGTGGCACATCCCGATATTCAGCCCAGGATGCGGCACATGTCTGGTGTAACCCTTGTGCCACATTGGGGGCTCAGAAGTTGAGCCCAAGAAAGTGGGAACAAATCCAGGCCACCCACAGGTGGGCTGCTGTATTGCAGGGCACAACACAGCAGCTGCCAGCCGTGGTGGCCACCGCCCACCCAGTGCACTGTTCACAAGCACCCACATCCCCTGGTAGTCTAGTGGTACCCCTCTGATTCCATGAGTAATGTAATTGAAAACACACCATGGTGGTCTAGTAGACCCCCCTCCTGCCCGATTCCTGATCGTGGCATATGTATCATTACATTCCTTGGTAGTCTAGTGGAAGCTCCCTCCCTCCTGTGTCCCCGATTGCGGTGAGATGACATATACACAACTCCCTGGTAGTCTAATGGACCCCCACCTCTCATGTCCCCAATCACTGGTTATCTGCAGTATTAATAGCCCTGGTAGTCTGATGGTACCCCCCACCCGTTGCTGCGATCCATGGTAAAACCCATAATACACTTCCCTGGTGATCCAGTGGCACCACCCACCTCTCCCACCACACAGACCCCCATGCCCCTCACTCCCCCGTCATTGACAGGCAGCTGCAACCTGCACTGCTACTGCCCTGCTGCCTACCGAATGACAGGTACAGTATCATCTGTAAGCCATTGGTCCACAGTGTGGACCAATGGGCATGCAGGGCATACTATACTAGACAGTCCCAAATATGTGAATGAGTTGATTCACATATTCAGGACTATCTAGTACTTTTATGCCCTGCAAGCCCATAGGTCCACACTGTGGACAAATGGACTTACAGCCCATACTGCACCTGTCATTCGGCTGGCAGTCGGGTGGTATGCGGTGGCTGCAAATGCCTGCAAGTGATGGGAGGGGAGGGGTGAGCAAGGTCTATGTGGGGAGTTGCCACTGATCACCAGGGAATTGTATTACAGAGTTTTACTGTGATCACAGCAATGGGCGGAGGGTTTCACTGACTACCAGGGACTATTACTATGGTGGATAACCAGTGATAGTGACAGAAGGGCAGGGTTCCATTAGACTACCAGGGCATTGTATAAATGTCATCTACTGGTGATCGAGACACAGGAGTGGGGGGAATCCACTAGCTTACCCGGGAATGTCATGTTATACATATGCTGCGATCGGGGAATCGGGTGGGAGGGGGTCCACTAGACCACCAGAGTGTGTCTTCCTTTACATTTATCATGGAATCAGGAGGGAGGGGGGTACCACTAGACTGCCAGGGACATACATTATGAAGCTGTACCATGATCATGGCTATGGGGTGGGGGATGGCCCGGGACCACCACTGTGCACACGTCATGCTGTGCAGTTTGCCAGGTGCAAGTTGCAGGGCTGCCCTGTGCAAGGCAAGCAAATGGGGCCATAATGACATGCAAATGACCCCATTTGTGCTTTGCATATATTATGGTCTCATTTGCATGCCCCCTTGCTGAATATCATGGGTGATGCACCTAGCACAACTGCATTTGTGTTGGCGCATCCCAGTGCTCCCTATCTGTGGCATGCGCCAGTGCAGAGCCACTGCACCATGCGCAGTATGTGTGCTGTCTGTGCCATATTTAGTGGTGCTGTGCCATGGCGGATCCCCATTTAATATCACCTGAACCTGGCCCTGGCGCATCACAGCTGTGCTGTGCCCAGGCTTACACCACTGCCTGGCACAGTTTGACTATCTGGGCCACTGTCTACAACAGTAAAAAAAAACAATCAGTGAAATCAGTGATGGATAGGTGCATCAATCTGGAGGCTATGCCTGAGGATCTCCCACATCCTCTGACATTATCCATACTTCCAAAAGGGTTGCCTTTCACACTGCCCCCTTTGGAGATCCAGACATACCAATCTGATTCACTTCAATCAAACACTCTAATTCACACACCCCTCAGAATCACTCCACCAATCCACGTATAAATTAACTTAAACAATCCCTTAAAACCCAACAAATACCAAAATAATTAAATAAATGAATAGATAAATAGCAGCAGAAGATATTGCTAATGAGTGAAACATAGAAACATAGAATGTGATGGCAGATAAGGACCGCTTGGCCCACCCAGTCTGCCCATTTTAGCTACCTAATGAATAAGCTGAAGATCCTAGTTAACCAACAGCCTACTTCCTCCTACCCCCCACTAGAGTTGCTTTATGTCTGTCCATGCATTCTTGAATTCCCCACTGTTTTGAGTCTCGACCTTCTCTTGAAGGTTGCTCCATGTATCTACAACCCTTTCTGTGAAGAAATACTTCCTCACATTACCTTGGAGCCATCCCCCCTCTATCTTCAAATTGTGCCCCCTTGTTCTTGCACATCTCTTTTTCTGAAAGATGCTACCCTCTTGGACTTTGTTGATTCCCTTGAGGTATTTGAAAGTTTCTATCATGTCTCCCCTTCTCCTTCCTTTCCTCATGGCTATACATTTTAAGCTCCTTTAGTCTTTCTTCATATGTCTTCTTGCGCAGACGTTGCACCATTTTGGTTGCCCTCCTCTGGACAGCCTCCACCCTGTCTATGTCTTTGCAGAGATGGGATCTCCAGAACTGTACACAGTACTCCAGATGTGGTCTTACCAACTGTTTGTACAGAGGGACAACAACTTCCTGTTTTCTACTGGTGTGAGTGGAGTGTAAATATAAACACCAACAAAAGATCTTAAGAGTTGTTGCCACTCTAGAAGTTACGAAAATATTAATGTTCTGAGCATCTCTCACATCCCCAGGTCCATATTATGACCCATAAAAGTCCTGCTCTCACTACATCTCCATGGGCTTTAACCCAACTGTCATATAATAAAATTTTAGGTACTCTCACTGACTTTTAATGTAAAGACCAGCTCAATGTCACTGTCTCCACTGCTGTTCAGTACCTTTCCAAAATTAGGAGAACTATAATAAAGGTCCCAAGACTAAACTCCGCAAGCTGTTTGGAACTCATTTAGAATGCTTAGCCTCAGTATCAGTACTAACCATATTCAACTGCAAATAACTTTAAAAAGAAAAATGATAATATGGTACTGCAAGCATAAATATTGTTCAGCACAAAATCATTTCCAAAATTCCATTTATTGTTATCTCTCATTTTTTTTATAATTTGCAAACAAAATGCAGAAAATTCAACATTTTTTCATTATTTTGACATACAAATGTGAATAACTTTATGCCAACTATGATAGCATGGCACGGTGAGCGTGAAAGTTGTTCAGCACAAACCTATCTACAAATTGACTTTGTAATGCCAACTGCTCTGTGTTTCACAAGATGCAACTGAAAACAAGATCTAGCTCAGTGTGACTGTCTAGGTCATCAAAACGAAATAAAATAAAAATATTTAAAAATTCCCTCTAAGTGGGAGGAAAGATTGCTCAATTGACTTTCATAATTGCTGTCTAATGGTTAAGCAGTTGAGATCTCTATTTGTTATAATTGCTCAGCATTACTAGTAAAAACATAGAAACATAAACAACGATGCAGAAAAGACCATGAGCCTGATTCACAAAGCCAAAAATGACTCAAGGTGCCTGCATCAATCGGACTTGATGCAAATGGCACCTTGCTTCAAAATTGCACTGCCCATGATTCAGGAGTACAAGCTGCGGCAACCTCAGGACCCTTTGCAGAGAACAGGGCCTGCACCAGCATTGCACAAAATTGGTGAGTGAGCCATGGCATTAGGGGGCTTGTAGCAGACGCAAGCTACAGCAGTATCGCCTATCAAGAGACTCAGTAATCCACTGGGCACATGGTCCATGACAGTCAGAGCAGCATGGGACTGGTCTAACAGCCCATATGCCATCCCCAGGGCTGTTGCTTTGTGGAAGGAACCTGTGCCTCCACCTGACTGTGGAACACATGCCCTCACAACATCCAGAGATGTTTTTGGTGTGGTGCCCACAGGCTCCCCATGGTGACCAGCATACAGCATTCGCCCCATGGAAAGCACAGGCAAGGCAGTGGCCATGAAGTGTCCTGGTTGGAGAGCTGTTGCAACAGCTCACTACTCATCTGTCTCCAGTCTACCCCTTTGTCCCCTGTCCCTGCATGCATGACCTCCCAGCTCCAGACAGGTCTCCAGCAAAGGTGCCAATGCTGTCTGACAGTGCTGCTGCATGTATCTAACCTCACCCATGTCCCTTGCTTTTGGCACATGGCAACATTTGCCACAAGCTGCAGGAATTTAGCACCAGGATGTCTCCCAATAGTGAATTGACTGCAGGATCCCTGGCACATTGGGATCAATGCAAGCTGTAGTTTACCACTGCTTGGTTCAGTCTCCAAGGGGTTTTGTGAACCAAGCCTAACCAGTCTATTTAGTCTTCTCATAATATATTTCCTGGCCATGAGATGCATTTTCTGTACTGAGTTTTTGTGGCTCTATGATGCCGGTTCGACAACGAAGTTGTTGACTGCCATCACAGTGATGAATTTATGTTGACCGTAACTTGCGGTTGACATAAATCCGACTATAGCCCCTGGCTATTTTTTCATCGGGGGGCTTTAACCCCTGAACCTCCCATGCAGGGGGCTCTCCCCCACACTTCCCAATCTATAGGATTACAACTCCGAGTCAGAATTGGATCGGGGAGGGGGGTGCAGGACTAGGAGACAGAGTGCCGGGGTCTCGGCATTGATGGGTGTTGACATCAATGGTTTTCACTGAAATAGTGTCCTCGTACTGGGCTGCTACCAGTTTTTGTCCACACTGTTTGTTTGGGTCACATGTTCCCTGCCTTACTGTTACTCCTGAGTAACTACTAAGCCCATAACTCTCTCCTAGACATCCTTGAAACCATTAATAGTTTTACTCACCACAAGCCCAGTTAGTAGACTGTTCTATTGCCCAGCCACTTCCTCTCTAAAGCAAAACTTTCTCAAGTCCCTCCTGAATCCCCCCACCAGCTTCCACTCATGGCCCTCTGCTCATGATTTGCTTTGTCTGTTGAATAGTTCCTTGCAGTTTACTGTTGCAGTCATCATTGCTATGGTCAATATTTCCTGACACTTCTGTGATATTCGAAGAGAAATTCCTGCCTGTCTGCCTGCAGTACTGCTTTAGGTTCACCACGGAGAATATTCTGTTTATTCCTTTTTGGCAGCATGAATGACTATATCATATCATCCCATCTCTCATCTGACCTCCAGTGAGTACACGTTCAGCGCTCTGATCCATTCCTCACAGGATCTGCCCTGCTGGCAGTGAACTGCTTTGGACTTGCTGGTCCTGAATTATTTTGATTTTCTTAGCTTTCACTTCTTCATGGTACTGTGATGCACATATTACCTTGTCTGTTATAAAACAGGAAGAGAAAGTACAGATTTCTAATTGGTTAATACAGTACCTGTGCATAAAATCTGTTTCATGCACAGGTACCTAAAAATGGGACCGAATTAAAAAAAAAAAGAAATCAATGCACAGTTAGAACTTTCAATTTTTAAATGCCTCCATTTTTTCCACTAACATAGCTCATCCAAAATCAAGGAAACTCTGCTGACTCTCAGTCTTCGCTCTTCCTCCTTTCTGAAAACAAGGCAAGCTAAAAACTCAGCCCTGCCATATATATTTCTGTAAAGTCTGCTTACTGGACCCATCTCTGTCAGCTGTGCTTTGAGCCTCTCTTGTCTGCTCTCTGACCTACTCTACCCTTTGAGCTGCTGCACCATAATTTGAATGGAAATCTCTGATTTTGTCTTCTGCAATACAAGCACTACTGCCCACTACAGGTTTTAACACAAACAATTCAGTGCTTTTTTCTTTACTGAATGAGAAGCCACTGCTGACATATAACCACATCCGCAGACAACAATGATGCAGCAGTAGTACTTAGTCTATTGTGAAAAAAGGAAGGGATGGGCCCACTCCATCCTACAGTCATCCTAAATTGTTCTTTCTTTTCTTTAAAAAAACACACCTTTTATAATCTCCATCAGCCTCAAAACACACCTTCATGATCCCCATCAGCCTCAAATGGTAATGTTCCACTCAGTTCTACAACAAAATGGCACTTTATCAGTGAAAAAAAATTATGTAGCACATTTCATCAGTGCAATAAGACACTCTGGGGTGTGCATTGAACAGATTTAGTGCACTTCACGGGGTTGAAGGCACTCAACCTGTGGCCTTGTGCATCACTATGCCCCTGGGCATGCAGTAAAATCTGTTCCATACATACCATGTTATGTCTTATCGCTTACATATACAACAGTTCCAGTAAATACAATTTCTCCTTATTGTTTAAACTGTTTTTATTTTATAAAACACAAAATACTTTTGAAACCCGTATAACTTTTCCAATCTATTTTGCCTTATAGTGACTTCAACAACAACATCACCAACTACAACAATGAAAAGTACAACTAGTACAACAACTACAGTTACTAAAACAGGTAGGATCTCAAAAGAAACTAATTAAAAGGTATGATAGGCTGATTTGGCTCCAGTACAATATCTTCAGCATGAATAAATAATGTATTTTGACTTGAAGCACCAAGGGCTATGAAGGAAGTACGTCTACTAATATAATGAAAATATTAAGCATTTTATCACTCTGTACTACATTTTTACTTTCTTATAACAGCATGGCAACACAGATATATGAAGTGGTTTATAAGTATACAAATTATTATGGTGACTAAAGGGACATAAAGTAGGCAGCCTTTTGTCCAACTCTCCTGCTGCCCAACAGCAGCTATATGCTGTAAATGATGTATAGTACTCCATGAGAGCCATTGCTAAGACTATATTAAATAACACCTAAACCTATGTTCTCCCTTATATGATGGGTAAAATAGGTTTCATGGTGTTGTCCTTTGAAATAGCTTATTTGAAGAAGTACATGTTTATTTTGAAATGTTTTTGTTGCTGTTGTTGTTTAATTTCTTCAAGTGTAAAACTGTAAACAAACAGACGCTCAGTCAAAAAACATTGTGGTTAACAACAAAGTTTGGTTCTCTACTTCTATGAACCTGCCAACGCTACTTTATGATGCAATTGTCTAGTGGATGCTATGTAAAATTCTTCTTGTACTGCACCAACTGTACTCCTTGCTAATTATATACCATGCACTTGTATAGTTTATAATTCCATGTATTGTATGTACTGTACTTTATGAATCCTTGCTCATTTCTGAGTAGATAACTTACGTTAGGTTTGCATTTGTCAGGTTTGCTTATCTCTTATTTCTCAACCAGTATGTCATGTTATCTTATCGACTGTATTCCTTGTAATTACATTATGTGTATATATATGTATGCATGTGTGTATACATGTATGTATGTATGATTGCATTTGCCTTGTCCACACTGTGCCGCTCCTGTGGCCGAGGTTGTTACTGAAAACGGTCCTTTGGATCAGCGTACCTACCTGGTAACCAAAATCATAAATAAAATAAATAAAAATTAGTGTGGCACAAACTGGGTGTGTGCCATACTAACTCAAAACAACACCATGCATCAGGTTGTGGCCATTTCAAAAGGAATACCTATATGCAGTTGCACCCATGACAACACTGTGGCACACAATATCATGCTGGGCATGTACAAATGAGGATCCCATGCATATGCAGCACAGCATGATAGTAATTGTTTTCAGAAGTGCTAAACAGCCACAGGTGTGGTGCAGTTTAACATTTCTAAAACCCAGCCCTTAATTGTATGCAGAGAGGGTGGTGCCCACCATGTCCACCACCATTAAGGGCTGGGTACCCTGTTGGTCCAGTGGTCCCCATGCCCTGATCTCCAAATAAGTAGTAAAATAACATCCCTAGTAGTCTAGCAGTCCCTCATCAGTCCCTGTCCCCTGTGCTACAACAGTAACAGTGTCCCCAGTAGTCTAGAGGTCCCTTCCATGTCCCGATCCCAGTCTATATAAACAAATAGTAAACTCAACTAGTCTAGCAGGGCCTCTTTTGCTCTGATCCCCTGTCATGTAAAGGAAAAAGCTGTGCTGGTGGTCTAGTGGGTCCTCCCAACCCCTGTTCACCTGTCATGTAAAGGAAAAAGATGCCCTGGTGGTTTATTGGAACTTTCCCAGCCCCAATCTCCTGTCACATAACAGAAATAGTATTCCCTGATGGTCTAGGGGTCCCACCTCCCTATATCCTAACCTGCTTGCATCAGATAAGACACAATCCCTGGTAGTCTAGTGGACCCCCATATCCAGTCAGGTATTGTCCCACCAGCCTGTCCCAATGCCAAGAGCCAGTGACTGACACAGCCCCCCTTATATGTACAGTAGGCACATCACAAGAGCTCAGTCTGTGGCTGGCTGTGGTGGTGAGAGGAGCTGTGCCAGTAACTGGTTCTTGCAGTAGGGATGGTGGGTGGGATGCAGGGTGGTGGGACACTATGTGTCAAGGTGGGGGATGGTGGGTACAGTAGACCACCAGGGAAGGTGTTTTGTCTGATACAGGCTGGCCATGGTGTAGAGAGATGGGGACTGCTAGACCATCAGGGAATACTATCTTTTTCCTATACATGACAGGGAATCAGGGCTCAAGAGGGGCCGCTACACCACCAGGGTTTACTATCTGTTTACACAGAGAGGATCATAAGATGGAGAGACTGCTAGGTCATCAGGGGTTTACTTTTGTTTATACAGACAGGGATAGGGACATGGGAGGGGTCACCTGGCCAAGCACACTCACCCAGTGTGGCGGCATGCAAATGAGTCATAATGGAGCTGCAAATGGCCCTCTGGGATTGTACATGCCCAATGGGTTCATCAGCATTTCTGTGCTGAATATCACCAATAGGGGCCACAGTGATAATCAGTATGTGCTGCACTTAACCTCTATGAAACATAGAAGCTGATGGCAGATAAGGACCGCAAGGCCCATCCAGTCTGCACATTTTTTCTACCTTATGAATGTGCCATAGGCCTTTACTCTGTCAATGGCCTATCTATTCATACTCATCTGTATTGCTCCCTTATGTCTATCCCATGCCTGTTTGAAGCCCTACACTGTATTCATATCCACCACTTCCTGAGGTAGGCTGTTCCATGCATCCACCACTCTTTCTGTGAGAAAGAACTTCTTCACATTACCCCTTAATCGGCCTCCCTCTAATCTCATGCTGTGTCCCCCTTGTCCTGCTATTTTTCTTATATTGAAAAATATTAGACTCTTTCACCTTGTTAATGCCCTTAAGATGTTTGAATGTTTCGATCATATCACCTCTCTCCCTCCTTTGCTCTAGGGTATACATGTTGAGCTCCATTAATCTGTCCTCATATGTTTTCTGACACAATCCCTGCACCATTGTGGTTGCCCTTTTCTGGACTGCCTCAATTTTGTTAATGTCCTTGTGCAGGTGTGGCCTCTACTACTGCACGCAGAACTCTAGATAGGGCATTATTAGTGTCTTGTAAAGAGGGATCATTACCTCCCTCTTACGACTTGTGATACCCCTTGTAATACACCCCAACATCCCCCCTTGCCTTACCTATGCTTTAGTGGTCTGCTTGGATGGTTTCAGGTAATCTGTGATGACGATGTCCAAGTCTCTTTCTTTCCTTGTGATTGCCAGCAACACCCCTCCCATTCTATAGGTGACTTCAGGGTTTCTCTTCCCTATGTGCATGATCTTGCACTTCTTTGCGTTAAACCCCAGTTGCCACTCTTCTGATCATTTTGCCAGTTCATCCAGATCTTTTCTCATCCTGCCCACCACATCTGGATCATCTACTCTGTTGCAGATCTTAGTATCATCCACAGACAGACAAACTTTACCCTCTAGTCCATCTGAAATGTCACTGATGAAGACATTGAAGAGAACTGGCCTCAGGACTGATCCCTGAGGTACCCCACTTGTCACTTGCATCTGTTCTGACTGTATACCTTTTACCACCATTCTCTGTGTTCTGCCCACCAACCAGTTTGCCACCCAGCTGACCAACTTCTGCCCCCCTAGCCTAGCTAGCAGATCCTGTGCTCCCATGGATTCCAGGTGTTGCACTATCCTTTCCACAAGGAGTGCCTCTATAATTTTGCCCACTACTGAGGTAAGACTAACAGGTCTGTGGTTTTCTGCCTCCTCCCTTCTACCACTCTTATGGAGCAGATCACATAAGCCCTTCTCCAGTCTTTTGGGACCTCTCCTGTGCTCAGAGACTCACTAAACAGTTCTGATAATGGCTCTGCTAGTTTCTCCCTTAGCTCCTTTAGTACCCTGGGATATATGCCATCTGGTCCCATTGCCTTGTCCACCCTGAGCTTAGTGAGCTCTTGTAGGACCCTTTCTTTTGTGAAGGGACTTATGCACACCTCCTTCCTCTCTGTTTCCATGCTGCTAAGCTGTGGGCCCTGCCCTACCTTCTCCTTAGTAAATACTGAGCAGAAGTATTTATTTAGGATAGATGCTTTTCCTTGGCCCTCCTCCACACACTCCCCCTTATCCCCTTTGATCTTAGCAATACCCCCTCTGGACTTTCTCCTTTCACTAATGTATATATAGAAAGTCTTGTCACCTTCTTTTACTGTTTGTGCTAGTGGTTCCTCGGTTTTGGCCTTTGCCTGCCTTCCCTGCTTCTCTTAGGGAAGTTTGATATGCCTCCCTATCTTCATCACACTGCATTCCCTTATATTTCTTGAAGGCCAGCCTTTTGGAACTGATCTTTTCTGCTATTGTTTCTGAGAACCAAAGTGGTTTCCTCCTTCTTTTACTCTTGCTTTTCTCCCTAACACCATGGGATGTTGCTTCAAGTATTGTATCCTTAATGCTTGCCCACTTTGCCTGTACCCCCTCAGCTGTTTCTTCTTGCCAAGGGCTAGCTTAACTCTGTTGGCCATCTTAACATCTGTAGGCAGTCTTTAGCTCTGCACTATGAGTAGCATGGTACACAGCATGGTAACAACTGGCTGTGCCATGCTACCGCCTGATATTCAGATGAATAGCATGTCAGTTCGGATCATGCTATCTTTCTGAATATGGAGCCAAACAGTCCGGCCCTATTTTTTCATATGGCACCCCATAAAGCATGTCAGAGGGCAGCTCTCAATATGTGGCAGGATTTATTTAACTCTAAAAATTGATTAGTGTTTTGCTCATAAAAGTGTTAAATCTTTGTGAAAATGCATAGCTCTTGCCTCACTGTGTTTAACAAACACAGCTCTTTTAGAAAATCTATATAAATACTTTCTGTACAGTTAGTATAGTCCCAAGAAAAAAACTGCTAATCAATTATTTAAAACCCTGTGTGGCCCTAAGTATTTAAGTACTGGTTTAAATTCTTGTATTTTTCATCTATAAAGACCTTTTAGTAAACACAGTGGACATTTGTAATTTACACTCTGGTGTTATGTGCCATTTTAGACTGTATGATGTAATTTATGTTCCTCTCAACCATAGAGTCCTGTAGTAGAACTTGGATGCTTTTTTGCTAACAGTGGAAGAGTTGACCAGGGACATAAACTACATCACACAGGTCTAAAATGTTACCACCTGTGTGTAAATCAGAAGCACATACAAGGATAACAAGAACAACAACAAAAAAAAAAACCTCTGGAGATGAACAGTAACAGTTTTGGAACCATTATTTAAAAATCTTCTTCAAAGGTGGAAAATCCATAGGTTCAGTGCCAGTCTTCTTCATGAAATGGAGCCTTGAGAGCTACAATGCCATCCATTACAATGAAGCATTCTGTGTGAGTTTTCACTTTTATCATGGCCAGTTGTGCAATTGTTATTGGATTACATTGTATTCCTGTAGTATCTTACAAGATATTGTAGCAAAAACAGTAGTAAGAGTACGGGATCCTTACAGATGGCAATAATTTTTCCACTTAGTTGCAGGAAACAATGTGGTTTAGGTATTCTTTAATTATAACAAGCTCTAGTATATAACCACTTACAGTAAAACTACAAAGGTAAGTCTGTTTTAATAATCAGTATGTTAATGGATCATAATTGTAAACCATGTTATCTACTGTACTTTTTATAACTATAGCTTCTTAGTCATCCCTCTGTAAGGAATGTCATCTTATTTGAACATATGATGCATTGACAGCTCTCTGCTTTCTTTCTTTCTGGAGTTCAAGAGACAGGGATCAGTGCCAACACACCTAGCGGTGGGTTGTCAGGTGATCCACTGGGGAGTATGTCTTGTAACACTGAGGGTATTGGACTGGTTTCTTTTATGCTTACCAGTTCTTGGTATTTGGGAAATCTATAACCTTTTTACATAGCATGGTAACTCCATCTGGGATATCACAGAGCATGCACCAGCATGATCAAGTAGAGAAACAACCAGGAGAAGGTGCAGTCACTCTGGATATATCTAGCTGGCCTGGATGGATCTCTGGGAATATCAGGCAGTGGTGGCAGCTTGATGGCATCATGCGTCAAGTCCTCCCACTTTAAAATCAACACTAGTGTGATTGCAGCAGCATTTGCCAGATTATATACTACACCCCCCCCAAAGAAAAAATAAAACAGTGATTGAGGGCACAGGGCACTCACTCTAAGAACAGGTTGCCTGAAACAAGATTTATTTAATCTTCCTTTGTCAATCTTCACCATTCATTACTGCTTGGGTTAAGCTGGAGGCATGCACCCGCTACGGGAGTTTTTTTTTTTTTTGAGTCGGCGCCAATGGCGCTGCCCTCGAGGACGACGTACCGCGTCATGCGCGAGGGGTGGCCGTTAGGTGCCACAGACTCCTCCTCCATCTCAGTTCTGTTTCTCCCGCCGTCGAGGCTGCACCTGCTGCATGGTAGCGTATAGTTTATCGGGTTTTTCCACAGCTGAAGACTCCTCATTTTTCTCAGACATCCACTCGACGCCGTATACCGGTAAGACCGTTCCTTTCTATTTCTATTCTGCGGTGCCGAGTGCTTTATTACTTTTTCTCCTTGTTTAGTTCGCATCATGTCCGGTTCGGGAGCAAGGCGTAAGTCGAGCGGTGCGCCCTATCGTCGGGTGCTCCTGTGGCGGCATTTCTCCGTCTCGGACGGCATGGTGTCTGTCTCCGTTGCCTGAGACCCAACCACGACATGGGCCGCGCAACGTTCTTTCTCCATGGACCGTCATGTCCTCGAAGTCCGCGCATTCAAGCTCAGCAAGCCCCACCGAGCGCCGGAGGGCGAGGCGTCGCTCCAGGGATTCCCAGGTAAGGTCTCTAGGCCCTTCCCCCGGTCCCTCCCAGGCCTATACGGTCCGTGGAGGAGGAAGCTTCCTCCTCTTCTCTTGCCGAAGAGGAAGCTTCTCTCGCGGTGTCGGGGGAACGCCGTGGTCCCTCCTGGGGCCATGACAGGGACACCGCCTCGGCAGTCACCTCCTCGGGGTGCAGGATCCCTCAGTGTAGAGGCCCACGATTTGGGCCTGGCACCAGTGGACCCTTGCGCCACCCTCCAGCGCGTTTCGGATCCTGGCACCGCTTGTGGCACTGGTGATCAGGAGCCGCACTGCAGGCGGCGCTGCCCTGGCCTTCGGTGCCGCTCGTGGCGCCGCGGGCCTGGTCTGTGCTTCCGGCGGCGCTAGGTTGGGTTCCGACGCCGGGAGTGGCACAGTGGGCCTAACTTGTGTGGCAGGGAAGCCAGGACCGGGCCTGGCTGTCGCGAGTGGGCGGGGGTCATCCGGCACCATCCCTGGCACCGGCGCCGTTCGCGGCGCTGTTGCTCCGGGGATCCCTGGGGTTGCCAGCATTGAGGTTCTGCTGGTCTCGTCCTCTTCGGAGGCCGATGACACAGATGTGGACCCATCCTGGCACCCTGATTCTTCGGGGTCAGGGTTCCCGGTGGCACAGGGTGCTAGGCGGCGCAGTGGGCCCTTTCCTCTGTTCCCACTCCCGTCCTCCCCTGAGGGTCCTCGGGCTAGGAGTGGCCCTGGGTCCCAGGGGTGTGATGTGGTGGGGACCTAGGGGGCCTGTGACAGCTGCCCTCCCGGGTGCTGTTGCCTCCTCTCGGGGTGGGGGAACGCTGCAGTCGAGGAGGAGGAGGGCTCTCGGAGTCCGAGGGTTGAGGGGCAGGGGACGGGTGCCCCGGTCTCCGCCGGCCACCCCTCGTGGGGTGGCTAGGACCTGTCACGCGAACCCGCCTTCCCTCTTGGGCCCCGGGGTTCCCTCTGGTGGCGTTGCTGTGGACTGCCCTTCTGGACCCATGCAGTCCCGGGTTCGTCACAGGGGAGGTTCCCCCCCCAGGCTCTTCCAGGCATCGCATCCTCAGGGTCTCATCTTGTGGCCTAGTTTGTTGTCCGGGATCCCGCCAGCTCGGGCTCCGTTCCCCGGATTTCAGAGCCCTGGCAGAGGTCAGTTGCCTCTTCGTAGGTGCCCTTCTCCAGTACCTCTGCATCCACCCCCCGCTCTTCCAGGCCATGTCGGTCCTACGGGGCTGTTATCCTGGGAGCAGTTCAGAGGTTCTGCGGCGGCCTTCCCCTCATACGTTAGATACATGCATGAGCGGGTCTTTCGACTCTCCCCACCGCCGCAGGAATCTTCTGGACATTCGAGCTCTCCATCATCCTCGTCTTCCTCCTCTGAGGGAGAGGAACCCCTTGCTCATCTTTCTTCTGACGCTGATTTCACTGAATATCAGTGATTCCTCTCGAGGATGGTCGGGATCTTCGAATCTCTTACGTTAGGCGAGACAATACTGAATGGGAGACGCGTGAATTCCTTGGAGAATTCAGTGCCCAGCACCTGGTGGTACCTTCCTGGCCTATCCCCTTCTAGGAGGTGTCTATCCGTTCCTGGCAGTCTCCAGTCGCCCTTTCTCCAGCCCCGGCAGACTGTCGTCGAAGGTATTGTGCCCCCTCGGAATCCCTGGGTACCCTTCCCAACCCGTCCTCGGGTTTGGTGTACCTAGAGACTCCTTCTGGGCACCGCCGTCTGGCGCCCGACCGCCCACCAGATTCGGATTCACTACATCGAGCCGGTGGGGCGAAGGGTGTTCTCTTCTTCGTCATGGTGGCTTGCATTGCATCACATCAGGCTCACCACACTGCCTACAATCAGCATCTGTGGTCGATGCTCTCCCAGCTCCTAGCATCAATGCCTGATATGGAGCAAACCAGACAGGCTATTGCCCTCTCCGCTATAGGCCTGGAGCTGGCAAGACACCAAGCAAGGGCATCATATGACGCCAATGAGGTGGCTTCCAGGCTTGCGGGGACAGCGATCTGCATTAGGCGGACGGCACGGCTCCATCTATCAAGGTTGTCACCCCTGGCCCAGCATAGGGTGATCCGCTCTGCTTTCCGGGGGACCCGTCTTTTTTCCTCCAGAGCTAGGAGACTTTTGCAGGGGCTTTCTCCGTCTCCCCATCCTCGGGTGGGCACCTCCTAGCTCTTCTCCCACTTAGGCTTCCCTTGTGTTAGCCAGGGTCTTCCCCTTCTGTTCCTCACCAACAGGAGGCTGGGGGTCTTGTTCCCTCAGGGTTCTACCCCCCCCCCTTTTTGTCAAGGGGAGGGGTTGGTACTCACCCAAGCAGTAATGAATGGTGAAGACTGACAAGGGAAGATATGAAAATTATGTACCTACCGTAATTCTTGATCTTCTCTTGTATCTTCACCATTCATTACTGATACCCAACCACCTTCCCCTCACTGGCCTCCTTCTGTGGCGTCTCCCCCTCCTATCTCGTTTCTCTCTCCCCCCTTGGCCTTTATGCCAAAAAAAAAAATCTGTTTTTTTCCCCATTCTTGTGAATGGATTCTCTTTTTTCCTCAAGGTAGAGAGGAACGAGTACGGTTGCAAATTTCTTTAATTCTGAGGGAACTCTTTCTGACTGCCCTATGGTGCGATTCCTTACCTTCTTCAGGTCATGTAGTTTCACAGCATGGTGGCCATGCCCTGTCTTGGCCTCCTCAAAGTTTGGAATCCCCCTGGCAGGCATTATTTTTCAAAGCTTTTCCAGCTGCTGACTGAACTTGTCAGCTTCAAGCCTATGTCTGCCTTGTCTTAGCAAGTCGGATTGAGTTCCTCTCTATTTTCTTACCAACTGCCTCCGAGAAGGCATGTTTTCCCATACTCTCTGTGGTAGCACTTAACAAGGTGCTAAGGAACTTAGTCCTCTTCCTGGATGGGTGCTCTTCTGGAACAGGTTCTGCTCGGACAGTCTAGGAGCCCTCAACTAGGATGAAGGGACTTGGCATGTTGAGAGTTCAGAGAGTTTGCCCTCTCTTGGGTCTGTTCAGGAGGTTCGGTGGAACCTCTCCTCAGTTCAAATAAATGGGATTCTTGCTCCCTTATTAGTTTTGAGCCTATAAGCCTCTCAACCAACAATGCTCAATGGGCACTGTTCTCCTTCTCAACATGCCTCTTTCTTTCTTTCTTTCTTTCTTTCTTTCTTTCTTTCTTTCTTTCTTTCTTTCTTTCTTTCTTTCTTTCTTCTTCTTCTTCTTCTACTTCCTCTCCCTCTCTCTGTTCCTCCCCTAGAGCCGCCCCAGAAAGCAGGCCCTGCGGTCCCTTAGGGTAGGAATTCTCTCTCCTCTGTCTATTCTCCATCGGCTTATTCCTTTTCAGTTTATTTCCTTTCCTTTTTTATCCCTCGGCTCTCTTGCCTCCTTTCTTTTCTCACACTTTATTTTCACCTCTCCGGCTAACAGAACTGAGATGGAGGAGGTCTCACAGCTTTCACGGCCACCCCTCGCGCCAGCGCGGTAAGCCGTCGTTGGAGCCGACTCTAAAAAAAAACTCCCGTGGCGGTGCGCACCTCCAGCTTAACCCAAGCAGTAATGAATGGTGAAGATACAAGAGGCGATCAAGAATTACGGTAGGTATGTAATTTTCATTTAAGCTGATCTGTGCAGTCAGGTTTTGTACTAGCAGTATTCCTGGTTCACTACTTTCTCATAGGGTCCTGAGTTAAAAATATGTACAAGTACAAATACTTTTCCAGTTCCTGAGAGCAAATGGATGAAGACATTGAGCAAGACAGTATACATGCTACAGGTCTCCTTTGCAGCCACAAGGAAACAAAGTTTATCACGATTTACCTGATTTCCATTGATGGATCCCTACCATAATCTTATCAATATTTACACCAATACTAAACCAGTCCAATGAACAACTGAAGGATATATCCTCCTTCATAAAATTTAGAATCCTAGCAGCTTTACTTGTCTGAACACATCAACTGAATACTCATTAATCTCTAGTGTATCAACAGTTCTATGCACTGTGAGGCACTGGCTTGTAAATTTACTTTGTGCTTTGGACTAGACAGTACTGCTACTGGGGTGATGGCATGGGCATCATGGTTGACAGCCCCAAGAAAGACTTCACCACTGATTTGTGAATACTGCAGAGACCCAAAAAGCTAATGTTTTTCATTTCCCTACTTTGTGTGCTTTGCGTTGTTCAACTCTAATGTCTACATTAGTTTAGTTTTTTTGTAATTTCACTTTTTTTTCTGATAGTGGAAATGTATGCTCATTTGTGCAGGTCCCTTAAGAACCTGTGCAGAATAAAATAATAGAATACTGGAGATAGCCCTGACCTAGTATATGGGCCCATCAGGCCTCAGCATGCATGTCAACACATTGTGAGCAAATCTCTAAGGCCCACCATGTAGTGTTTTGTGTGCACCAGAATATTGCTCCATCCATCCCTCCCCAGGCTTGGGCAGGTGTTGCACGCTGCAGTCCCTCCACTCCAGGCTTGGCCCATTAAGCTGGCTCTCTGAGATCACACCCAAACTCAGGTTACTGGCACAGGAAGGCAATGTGACCCTACTAGGCCAACGGATGTCCCTGCAAAAAACATTATGTCATTTTTTTTTTTGTGACATTTTGACACCAAATCTTCAACAGAGTCTTGTTGTGACCACCCTTCTGAGCATGGCAGGTGTCATTTATAGATTCATAGGTTAACATTACAAGTCCCGTAGCTGTGGAAGTCATAACTGGCCTTGTCACTTTTCAGTGGGCAAAATCCTGTTTTCTCCCTCCCATGTATTTATCCAGCAAACTCTTAAAGGTAAATAAGGTACAACACTAACCACTTCAATAGGAGGTGCCTTCCATATTTTAACTATTTGTTGATTGAACCATCTCCCTTTTTGTGGTTCTAAATTTTTCACCATACAATTGATACGGATGAGCCCTTGTTTCTTGCCCAGGATCTCTTTTTAATTAGACCTGTGGATTCCCATAATATTTCATCTCAAAAGCCCTATACACATAACAGAGATCTCCCTTTTTCCTATATGCCATTGAACACAGACCCAGGTCCTTTAGTCTGTCTTAATAGTTTTTATTTTGACCTTAGTTATTCTCAGAGTTAGTCTTCTTTGAACCATTTCACTTGTTTGATACTGCTGTACTTTGGGTACACTAATAGGTGATGCATACTCCAGAATAGGCCTCACCAGGGACTTACACAGGGGACAAGCACTTCTTCACTCCTGCTCATGATATTTCTCATTATGTTACCAATTGCTTTATTTGTTCTTTTAACTGCCTCATTGTTATGTTTGTCAAACATCACTGTATTGGATAATATTATTCCCAGGTCTTTTTCAATTTTTGTGCTTTTGATAATCGTGTTATTTATTTTATAAGTGCTTTTTGATTATTGTTTCCAAAATGCATAAACTTATAATTCAGTGCATTGAATCTCAGCTTATGTTTAATGACCATTCCTCCACTTTTTGTACTTGTTCTTGAAAGGCTTGTATTGATGTTTCATTATTCACAGTTGCCCTCACCTTTGTGTCATTGGCATACTTACAGAGCCATACCCCATGTGAGACCTGCTTAGTGGAGATAAGGATGTTGAAGAGCAAGGGTCCCAAAATTGAGCCTTGTGGCACACCACTGGTCACCCTACCCCACTCTGACAAAAATCCTCTTATCTGTACACTCTGATATCTATTATAAAGCCAAGATCTTATCCATGCCCTAAGATGCTCATTTACCCCCATTTCCTGAAGAGATTGTAGTAACATATCGTGGGGTACAGAATGAAATGCTTGTTCATAGTCAAAAAGATTATGTCCACAAAATAAGCCCTGGTCCAGTGCCTGGCTCACTGTCACGAAAAGGTGTAATAGGTGACAAGCACATGATTTTCCAATTTGAAACCATGCTGTGATACATCAACTTCTTTCAATCTTCTGAGGTCTTCCTTCAAAAAATCTCTAATGATTGCTTCCATGAACTTTCTTATGACTGACGTAATAATAATTAGCCTATAGTTATCAGCTATAGCCTTATCCCTAGATTTATAGATTGGAGTAATGTGGGTCATCCTCCATACCCTTGGCACACTGCCTTCACTAATGGATTGATTAAACAGGACTGACAAGGGCCCAGCTAACTGCATTGCCAAATTATTCAAAAACATGGGCTACATACCATCAGGTCCCCCAGATTTATGTTTGTTCAATTTTAATAACTTGTTAAGTACCTTAGTGGTATTAATTTCAGGTTGCCCTTCCTTATTTCCAGCATTCAGTCCCACACAGTTAGTTGGATGATCAAGCATCTGATAGATACTTAGAAAATGTTTATTCAAGGTATTGGCCATTTATGCAAAGTTTTCAAGTATTTTGTCCCCATCTTTTAAAGTAACAATTTGCTTATTACCATTCTTTTTGAGACTTCCAACATAACTATAACATTTTTTTATAGTTATCCTTTTTACTATTTGTTAGGTCTAACTTAGTCTTGGCTTTTGCTAATCTGATGGCTTTTTTGCATCTTTTTAATAGTAGCAATAGTAGTAGTTTATTGTTAACAAATTAAAATTGTTTTTACAATATCAAGACTTCATTTTACATATATTGGTTCTTAAAAACACATTTAAAAACATTCAGCATATTAAATAGAATTTACACAATAGATATAGCTGTTTGTGAATACATGTTTTAAACTATTTATCAATTTTTTTCATTGAGGTTGTGATTTTATTACCAATATGTAATTTTTTATACTCAATTATCCTGCAGAGTCTTCATATTCTTTGTAAATGGAATACATTACACATTTTTAAAAGATAATTAAACTGGTATTTTGGTTCCATGTCTAATTCAGATAATATTTCACCTAAATAGAGCAGCCTTTGAGTTTTATACGGTGGACAGAATAAGAGGAGATGCATCCTTCCCACAAGCGCATGTTTTAGTCATGCCTACTCTGTATATTTTCCTTAAGCTGTTGCTCTCAATGAGCCCAATTCTAAATTTTATATATGCTTTCCTATTAATAGGATTTTTTATCAGATGTAAATATTTATTCATTCCCAGTTGGTTCTTCATGTTATCTGCCATCCATGCACTATGTTTATAGTATTTTGCCAATGCAATTTCTTTCTGAAAATGGATATCTTTTATACTGGTTTTTATAACTACTTTTAATTCTTCCTGTTGGAATCTATAATTTTGTGTTAATAGTTCCAGGAGCCCTTATGATTTAATCATTTTTTGCAGAATTACAGTACTTGGGAAAGTGAAGTCATTTTATGTATATAATAACATCTCCTCTATGCACATCCTAGGGAGGTAACTGTCTTGCATGTTATACACTTTAAACCAGTAATTTGTTGCTCTAATTTCTGACCAGCATTTAATTGATAGTTGGTCCAGTTCTAATCTCACTAAACAGGAAGCCACACCATTGGGTAATGCCAATAATTGTTTGTAAAATGTGTTAGCTATTATCTCTAACTGATCTACTTTTCCTAATCCCCAGATCTCTGCCCCATATAAGATCTGGGAGTGCACTTTAGCATTTATTACCTTCAATGGTCCGCTTACTGACTGGCCTCCAAATTTATAATTAAATCTTTCAAACAAAGGTAAAACTCTATTCAGCCTAGAAGTCACTAAATTAAAATGTTCTTTCCATTTAAGGTTATATATGTATACTATACCCAAGATTGCAGAATGATGTCACTTATGCAATATCCTTATACCTACAGCTTAATCTACACATCTTGCTTTTCTTTTTTTTCAAATTAAATAAACTTTATTGGTTTATATCTTTTGCAGCCACAAGGAACATACATTGTGATTATAGTTGCATAGAAAAAGGAGAAAAAACAAAAAAATGCGTACATATATTGTGTTAAGATTCTCCTTCAGGTTTCTGAAATCTACAATGTGAAACTATTTTCTATTCAGAGTATTGGAGTACTTAAAGAAAAAGAGAAAAAAAGAGAGGTTAATAACATCTTGCTTTTCTTAACAAAGCTGTTACTGAATATCATATACTTTGTTTTGCTAACGTTGATCTCTAGATCCAGATTACAACATTCTGTATGGAATTGATTTATGCTCCTATTTATCCCCAAATAGCTTGTGGATATCAATACCACATCATCAGCTTAAGCCAGGTATGGGCAGTCTCTATATCCTAGCTTGGGCATGTGCAGCTCTGAGTTCCTGATCCCAAGCACCACCTTGTTAAGGAACAAATTAAATAAAATGGGCGATAACACACAGCCCTGTTGAAGACCTGTGTTTGATGAAAATGTGTTAGTACAGTCTCTTTCAATATGGTATCGTACTGTGGTGGAATTGTCAAAATATTATTTTTTTATTAATTGTAAAATATCTTCATCTATACCATAGTTCAGTAATACCTCCCATAGTTTCCCTCTCCTTACCCAATCAAAAGCTGCCTTAGATCAATAAAGACAAAAAATAGTTTTGGTTTCTTTATATTTATGTATTGAGTGGGATAGGACAAAACACTGATATTTATTTTATAAGTAGCTTTTTGATTATTGTTTCAAAATGCATAAACTTATAATTCAGTGCCTTGAATCTTAGCTTATGATTTATTGACCATTCCTCCACTTTTTGTAGTAGTCCTTGAAAGGCTTGTATTGATGCTTCATTATTCACAGTTGCCCTCACCTTTGTGTCATCAGCATACTTACATAGCCATACCCCATGTGAGACCTACTTAGTGGAGATAAGGATGTTAAAGAGCAAGGGTCCCAAAATTGAGCCTTGTGGCACACCACTGGTCATCCTACCCCACTCTGACAAAAATCCTCTTATCTGTACCCTCTGATATCTATTATAAAGCCAAGATCTTATCCATGCCCTAAGATGCTCATTTACCCCCATTTCCTGAAGAGATTGTAGTAACATATCATGGGGTACAGAATGAAATACTTGTTCATAGTCAAAATAGATTATGTCCACAAGTAAGCCCTGGTCCAGTGCCTGGCTCACTGGCACGAAAAGTGTAATAGGTGACAAGACATGACTTTCCAATTTGAAACCATGCTGATACATCAACTTCTTTCAATCTTCTGAGGTCTTCCTTCAAAAATCTCTAATGATTGCTTCCATGACCTTTCTTATGACTGATGTAATACTAATCAGCCTATTGTAGAGTGGCCTGGCATAAAGTCAGCCTGTGCTTCATCCAGGATTTTTTCCTGAATTGTCCATCCCATTATTCTATTGAGTAATATCTTTGTGAATATTTTCTTAGAGTTATCCAGTAAGCTAATTGGTCTATAATTACTAGGGTCTCTGCAATTGCCTTCTTGAAAATTGGGACAATTATGTTCCTCCTCAATATCAGAATCATTCCTGTGTGTATAACATTATTAAATAAACCATAAAAACAGTGCCCATAAGGTTGGGTCATCTATAAAAATGTCCATCAGGATCCCGTCTGGTCCTGGGGCATTATGTCTTTTAACTTCACTAATTGCACATGATATTTCATCTAAAGTGGTATTAAATGATAATGGGATCCAATCCACTTTTCCTTTAAACTGGTCATCTCCCTGTGTATAGAACATATCTTTAAAGTGTCTTTCCCATGTCGATGGATCTATATAACCCTCAAGTTGTTCTGGTATTCCATCCCATCCTTTTAGAACTATCTGCCAACATTTTTTACTATTATTCTCAAAAGTTATTTTTTCAAATTGACTCCATAATTTAATTCTATATTTTCTGCTTTTTTCATTCAAGATTCTCTTTTATTTTTTTAATTTTTTGATTCAATTCTGCTTTATTATCTTTAGATGGGTATTTATGTGTTTTTCTTGCACATTTATTCAAGGACTTTTTATAATTTCTACATTCTATGTTGTACCATTTACTCCCTTTCTTTACCTTATTTATTGCAAATCTCATTATAATGGATGACATTAGTTTCATAATTTCACTGAATTTGATGGTAAAGCCCACTGTAGATTTATATTGAATTAGATTTAATAGTTCTTCTCCAATTCCAGAATCTATCAGTAACTGAATTGATTTAAAGTCTGATAAGTCCCATTTAATCCCCTTATCCTTACTATTCCTATATCCCCTACCTTTTTATTTTTTATGTGTCCACAAGTCTGTATTAATTTCTAATGGGCAGTGTTCACTTTCTGTTTTCATTCTGACCCTAAGGTCCTTCAAGGATGGAATCAGCTCTAATGAAATCCAGCACAGATCTAATATTGATGATCCCTTTGTTCCAATATAAGTAAATGCACCTTCTTCATCTCCCTGGTGCTCCCATTGATCAAAATTAGTGCTTTTTTCTAATTCTTGGATAAGTCTCAATCCTCTTTACATTGTTTTTGGTCTCTACATTTCCTAATCATACTGAACAAGTTTAGATCTGATGCTGCACATGCCCTAGCAGGTCTCCAGGTAATTTCTGGCTATGTCCAATTCTAACAAAATCACCTGCTATTATGAACTTGCAAACAGGATCTGATATATGACAACTTTCTATTACATCTACTAATTTCTAAATCACTTTCCTCAGAGTACTTAGACCCTTTGGGTGGAAAATAAACATTGATGATTATGTAACTTAATGAATTAACTACCATTCTTACGGGCAAAATATGTTCTGAATCTATATCTATTTCAGTGTGTACAACATTGTTTAATATTTTACAGCAAGTACTTAGACCTCCTGACAATCTGCCATATTTTTTTAGTGCTACTTGCTTGTTTATAAAAACTTTTGTAACCATTAAGTGTTAATTCTTTCCTAGACCATGTTTCCTGAAGGCAAATGCATGTGAACTGTGTTAAATAATATATAAAAAAGGGGTCTGCAAATCTGTCCTTTAAGCTAGCTATATTCCAAGATATCATATTGTAACCCTTGGACTTCAATTCTTCTTCTGAGCTACCAGCTTTATCCTGTTCATGTCATTCTTCCAGATCCTGCAGTATTTTATAGCGATTTGCTGTCTTAACCATATTTATCCAGTGTTAATTTCCCATAGCTAGTTCACACATCCTTTCCATTGTTTCATGTTCTCCCTGTAAGAACATTTCTACTTTGTCCAAAATTTCAAACTTAGAGAGAATATATCTATAGTCCTTCTAATTTTTAACCTCTAGTGAGATTTGTCACCCATCCTCATGTCTTTTGGTATATTTATCCAGGGAATACAACTTGCTGTGCTTGGTTAAATTCTGTAATGAATCAATGACCTTTACACAAAGATTATGTTTAGTTTCATGTAAGAAGCTACTTAGACCAAAGACTGAGATCACCAGATCCTTCTTTTGATCAGGCTTGTTTTGACAGAACTCTGGAAACAGTGACTTAATTTCAATCACCTGATCAATTTCCATTCCCAATTCCCTTAATCTAGTTTTTGGTTTTCTATAGTTTTTAATACATAGTACTAGTCAGAAGCGATAAGACCATTTCTGTATCTATTAAAGGTCTAATAATACTAAATTTAGACATAAATATGTCATTGCCAATTTTATTTTGTAATACAGATCCTATAAGTTGTTTTAGACTTTTGTGCAATATCTCTTCTATTTTGCCTGGCATTATAGCGACTTGTATGTGCTTCTTCTTTCTTCAGTGGTATTTTTTCTATATTTCCTATTTTAGTGACCAGTTTACGTAACCTATTATTGAACCGCTTTGGAATTCTTCCTTTTTATCATATTTCTCAGTTATGGGAACAAAATTATCTATAAATTCCTGCAATTTATTATTGATTTTTCCCCCACACACCTTCTGTATTCAAGTTCTTGAGTTCCGCATTCCAGTTCCATTTTTGCAATGGGTCTTTAATATTTTTCTACTCTGCTATTGCGTAATTTCTTATTTTAGTTTTCCCCTTAATTCTTGTTTGATTCCTTATCATAGAAAAAGTCACCATATTGTGGTCACTGGAAATTGCATAATTTTAATATTTTTGATTTCTTCTTCTGTGCTACTTAAGATCAAGAATATGGTCTTCTTGTGTACTTTCTTTCACAAATTGCTCTAAACAGTTATGTAAACAGAGTTCCTTGAACTTGTTTTCTATACAGTTGTTGCCATAACATTGATTCCATTGGATACTGGGAAGTTAAAGTCTTCCAGTACCATGCAATTAGTAAAGATTACCATGCAATCAAAGGTGTCCAAAAGCTATATTCTCAGTTTCCAACAGGTTTGGAGATTAATAACACATACCTAGGGTAATTATTCTGGTGCCCATATCGATCCTTGTCCACATTTTCTATTTTATTAAGATCTGCCTCCTTTATGTCTAGCACCTGGGCCTTTAAGTGAGTATATATAAATAAACAAACTCCCCACCCCCATGTTTCCATACACCTGTGTAAAAAATGGTAGCCATGTATCTCTTGTAACCAGTCATCATCTTTCAGCCCCCTGCATAAAATTTACAAAATACATGTCCTCAGCAATGTTTGCTGTGCACCAGGAAGTCCAAGTGCCAAAACTGATTTTTGGTGCTCTGACTTTGCCATAACAGTGATCACCTTTCAGCAATCACCGTTTTGACATAGAACCAAAGTTGACTCCAGGACTGCTGACACAACTGCCCAGAAGACAAAAAAAAATAATTAAAATCCCGAGCAGTGCTGAAGTGCTAGAGATAACATACACAACCCCCTAAAAGGCACTGCAAAACATCAGCTCAGTAGCAGGCTGTAGTTCCTAAAGATAACAAACAGAACTACCAGCCTGTAAGCAGTTCCTGGTGTTCTGCCATCACCACCTTTCCCTCTGAGCAGATATTGCCACCAGAACAATTTTATATGTCAGACAGAGATCCATGTTTGCAGGCTACACACAGGCTCAGCCTCCTGTCCCATCACTTTTGGCAGTCACACAGGTTCTGCTGAAGCCAAAGATCACACACTGGAGAAATTAAATTTCACAGCAGAAGTGCAAACTCACATTTATATGTAGGCCAGGCACATTCATGAGGTGGTGTGAAAAAATGGCTATGCTGAAAATTTGTGGTTTAAATATTGAAAATGACCAATGTTATGAGTGTGCATAGAAAAATTACAACACACCTTCAAAACTTTGTTGTTGTTTTTTTTTAAATATGTTGACCCCATATTTTCAAGCATAGTCTTCTTATGGATTCTATGTCGTAACGGCGACTGCCAAAAGGTGATCACCATTAGGGCAAAATCACATCACTGAAAATCAGTTTCTGTAATGTGACTCCCTGGTGCACAGCAAAACAGTGCCAGGGACTTAAAATTATTATGTTTTATGCAGGGGGCTGTGACCCCTGCACCACCCTACTTAAGGATTCTCAATTTTTAGGTGCATGTTGGGGGTTGAAAAATGTGCAAAAAAATTCAGGCCGGGCACAGCAAAACATACCTGCACCCGGTCCTGAACCCAGCACTCTGTCCACTCAAGTTGTGAACCCACTTCACACCACAGGGCCAGCTAAGCATCCCACTGTGGCACCACCCCTAAAATCTCTCCCACCCTCGCTGAGCATGCTTGCTCCCACCCCCAGCATGCACATACATGTAGTGACATCCTGTCACTATATGAATGAACCCACCCCATCCAGTTGTCCTACCTTGTTGGCAGCCCCATGACATGCACTCTGCAATTGAGTTGCCATTTTGGTTTCAAGCAATCACGGTCATGACATCATGGGCTACATTTTATGACCCCCACCACTTGAACCAGTATGTAATTCAAATCCTGCTAAAACATAATTTCACACAAGAGGTGTGTGAAAAGATTTTTGGCTAGGATGTGAAAATAAGAGCTACAACATATAATATTCATAATGTTGTGTGAAAAATGACTGCTGAAAATTTGAGGTCAAAATATTGAATTTTACCAAAGTTATGAGCAAGCACAGACACATTTCAGTGTACACTCATAACAAAGAAACAATTCAATGTTTGGGTGAACAGAGTATGGGATTAATAGTGCTTGTGTAACTGTAGTTTACTTTTGGCTTCACTCTTCCATCCCTTGGTAGGTAAGCTGAGTAGGAATAGGGAATAGAAAGCCCAGCCTCAAAGGCGAGTAGAGTGCCAGAGAAGGAGGAGGCAGGGGTAGATGGTAGGTGTGTCACAATGTGCTTAGCAGAGATTTGCTATGGGAGGCTGGCCTTTGTAGGGGATGTGGGAGGAGCTACTCTCCCACATTGAACCTTGGGCTATAGCCCTCCCATTCAATGTTTGGGTGAATAGAGTATGGGGTTAATAATGCTTGTGTAACTGTAGTTTACTTTTGACTTGACTCTATTCCAACCCTTGATATGTAAGCTGGCTAGGAGTAGGGAATTGAAAGCCCAAATGAATTATGAATGAATATTCAAAGAGAATGATTAACTCCTCCATCTCACAGAGAGTATGATCGGTAGCACGCAGGAGTGGAAAAAAAAAAACAAGTGGAGGATGTCTCTGAGAGCCCATGGCTACTGACCATCCCATTCTCCAGGCAAACTAAAAGGAGATGAACCTGGTTCTAGCAAACATAAGCTAATTTGGGAGAAGCTGAACTGCTTGGAGAGATGACAATCCATCTTTGAATCAATGGATAATGCATTCTGGAAGGATGATTCTGAGTTTGAAGAGGTAGATCTATTCCGAAGGAGCATCTGAATCCTAAGAGTGGAGTAGGTCCAGTCGAACAGGGGCAAATGTAGTCCAGGTTTCCCAGGTGATGATGAATGATCTCCAGAGGGATTACAGAGGCTAATGAGCAGGAAAAGCATGATGTGATAAATATGCTACCAGACTGAACTGTAGGAATATGATGGTTATTAAGTCATATAGTAAACAATCTAACTTTGTAGAAGGTTTGACATTCAAGTTAGAGTCTGGAGGTGAGTAGTTAAGTGGTAAGCAATAAGTTGTAAGGGAAGCATTCATGGAGCTGAAGAATGAGTTGAACAGTCTTTAAGCACCTGTCTGGAGTAGTGACATGAATGATTTTTAGACAAATTAAGGAATTTTGGAAATGTAGTAGAAATGGTAACTGAATGTATATGGAATGATTAACAGTTCAGTACAATGAACCTGAGAGTTCATGCAAGTTTTGATACTTGTATAGGCTCTTGCTGGTGTGTCAGCAGAAGTAGATATGGGTATTTCTGTGGCACAATTGCTGTGACATGCGCTAAGGTGGCTATGACTGTTTTGCCTTACAGGCAATTCAAAGTCTAATTACTGTGGGAAGTCTGCAAACGGGTATATAAAGGAGTCTATAAACTAATATGACAATTGAGAGTCGGGAGCAGTGTAGAATGCCAGGGGTGTCTATCACTGTAGCTGAATATAGATCTGTTGAAAAGCAAGACTGGGATAGTGAGACAGGCAGATCAGTTGCACATGTTCGGATCGGGAATCAATGGAAGTACGCTGTCATGGAAATCTGTAGTGGAGGGAGTATGGGAGGCAAATGATGAAGGATTAGCTAGAAAGACTGCTGGAATGGGCAACAGACCAGATGATGGTATTAAGATGAAGGAATATAGATGGTTGTGTTAAGTATGGTGACAGCCAGGCACTAGATGACAGTAGTTTGAATAGACTGTCTTTAGTAAGGCAGCTAGCCACTGGAGATCCAATTATAGGAATTCTGGACAGGTATCTATGAGGGTCTTAGGACATTCAATGGCTATTGAAGAAGAAGGAGTCGAGATGCAGGATCAACAGAGTCAGTGCTCATAGGAGAAATTACCTAAAGGTAAAATGGATGATGTCAGTAATGCTATGAGGTGTCTTGCAGTTCCCATTATCTGTAACAGTGAACATGATTACAGAGTCATTGCATGATGGAAGGAATTAAGTCACCTTCCACGTAAGGGATATCCTGTGAGACATGGTAAATAAGGAAGCCATAGTGCTCAAATTGACAGGATGCATAGACAGTATCCAGTAGAGTCGGATGAGGGATGAGATCTTTCTATAGTCAAGTCGAATGGGATTCCAGAAACGATCCTGAGGAAATGATTGGGGGGTATATATAACTCTATGGTGACGTAGGAGTCTAAAAGGCATGTTGTCCAAGTGATGTTTGTTAGATGTTTTCCTCGGATGAGATGAATGAGTGCTCCATCGAGTAGTGGATGGGGGCTGTTAGAATGGCCAGGGCAGGAGTGTGAGATAGATAAATGACAGAAGTAGTTGATTGGGTAGGAATACAGACTGGAGATAGGGACTGGGAGGCAGTATAGAGCAGTGGTTTAAGGCTCTGAGCTGCAAATCTGGTGACATCCAGCAGACCAGACCTGGGTTTGAATCCCACAGCTTCTACTTACATACTGTATGACTCTGAGCAAGCCACTTAACGTCCCTGTGCTCCCAGGTTGCACCTGTATAACAGCTTTCAGCTTAGTGTGCTAATCCTGGTTAAATACACCTAAAAGGCCCAAAAATAGCCACAGCAAATGGGACGGAGTCTGCAGTTGCTAGGGTGGCAAGGAGAAAGTAGCTGTCTGAGGATGGAGGGGAAAGTCCAGAGAGGAAGGCGGCGGACTGGAGGAAGGAGTCCTAGAAGAAAACAGCAGAGGCCAAGCTGTACTGACATCATAGGTGCAGGAAGGAACAGGACTGAGACTGGCATCACAGCAAACCAAAGTAGGATTTAGCAAGTCACTGCAGGCCAGGAGCACTGGATCTAAGGAGGACCAGAAGCAAATCCAGAGACCAAGTGCTACGAAGTTGATGTAGTAAGGTCCCAAGGCCACGGAAGATGCTGAACAGCATGCACAGAGAACATAAGGTGCTGTATCAATATGGCACAAGTTTCCCACCTCCAAAGGAGATGACATACTCACAAGGTAGATAGGAAGGGGTGACCACCAATGTGGATGTCCAGGAGGCAGTAGAAAGGAATAGAGATAGAGACTGAACAAGTTTGCTGAGTCCAAGTCCACAGCATGAAGAGGCTAAGGTGGGGATGAGTACAATGAGTCCATGGAAGTGCGGGATGCAGACTGGTGAAGTAGAATGTAGAAGACAAATGGGGAACAATGGTTCTGTTCCAGAAAGGAGGTGGCAAAGGAGTATCAGGTATAGAATGTAGGACGTTTTAAACAGTTGATTGCAGAAAAAAGCTCCCAGCCCAGGTATTTGAGGTGAGATGATCTTCAATTGATGCCGCCAATAAACGGTTGAATGGTGAAGGCAAATGGACAAAGTGATCCCAGTCCCAGAGGGAAGCAAGAGACTGTAGTCAGGTAGAGAATGCATAAGGTCAAAACAGTAGATTGCAGACACAACTTGCCATCCCAGGTAGACAATGCGAAACTACCTTTACTTGATGCCACCGGGCAGAGAAATGATGATGAATGCAAATGATGCATAATGGTCCTGTTCCCAACACAAATGAGGCATAATGATCCCACTCCTGAAGGAAAGCAGCAACCATGTAGCAGTTAAATAATGCATGAAGGTGAAACAGTCGATTGCAGACACAGGCTGCTATCCCTGGTAGTCAGTGTGAGGTGATCTTCAGTCAATGCCACTAGGCAGAAGTAGGATGTGAAATGCAAAAGGTGTACAGTGGTCCTGTTACAGAAGGGAAGCAGCCACTGGGTATCAAATAGAGAATACTTAAGGCTGAAGTAGTCAAAGGAAGATTCAGGCTCCTATCCCTGGTAGTGGAGGCAAGACGATCTTGGCTTGAGGCCACCAGGCATAGGTAGGGTGATAAAGGTACATGGGTAAAGAGGTTCCATTCCTGAAGGGAAGTGGCAACTGGCATAAGTAGAGAATGTATAAGTATGACATGGCAGACTGAAGACATGGCTACCATCCCCACTAGTCTGAGCGAGCTAACCTTCACTTGATGCTGCCATGCAGAGTTAGAGACGGAAGATGTCAGGTTTGTAAGTAGTAGGTAGTAGCAAGTGTAACAGAATTCCTTCCTCAGGAGACAGAACAAGCCTACCTTTGCTCAGAACCTCAGAAGATATGAGTCCGGAACAGAGTCCAGAAAAATCTGCTGGTATGGGCTGAGCAGAAAAGGGCAGCTGGCTGCACAGTCATAGGAGGTAAACAGGTATAGAGTAAGGAGGGGAAGGCAGCAAATCAGAATGGGATAATATGTAAGGAGGAAGGTAGTAGTCATGCCAGTAAGGACGAGGTAGAGCAACCCAGGGGGAGCATGTTGGGGGTGATGGAAGGCAACGAATGACTGAAAGCTGAGTAGGCCATAAGGGTAATGATCCAATCAAGAGCAGAAGAAGCCATGGAGGCAGGAGGGCAGGGTAGATATATATTTAGTTATGTATTTAGGGTTCATTGACCAGAAAGGAGGACCAGATAATTCTGCCTTTGGCCAGCATAAGGCAGGTTCCAGCTGATCTGAGCTATGATGCCATGCTGTGGGAAAAACATGGGAGCCTCAAGCAAAGTATCTTCAAGACCAAACAAGAATTAGCAGGGGATAAGTGCCTGGATCAAAGGCAAGGGGAGCAGTTGTCAGACCAGATGAATAGGTGGCACAGGTCTAGACTAGAGAAAGGGCCTAAATGGGGATGGAATGCTAGTGCGAGGAATGAAGGTCCAAAAAAGGAAAACCAGGCAGCATGGGACAAGATTAGGAACAAGGGAGGGGAGGGGGACAGGAAAGGGTGTGTGTGCAACAAATGCCAGGTCAGAAGCAAAGCAGACAAAGTCCTCCACTCCATTCCAAAAGCGATACAAGTCTGAAGTCAGGGAGACAGAAAGAAAACCAGCAACATGTCCAATCTGGCCCTCACTGTCGGGCCCCAGGTAACAATATCCAGGGAAATGACAGAAAGGCATGAACCCATCCCAGGTTGGGCAAAATGTGAGGCAACAAAGGGGAAAAGAGGCATCCAGAGAGTGGAACAATGAAAGGATGTAAGGAGTGAGGCAGCACGAAATGAAAGCAGGACTGAGCAGATGAGCAGACAATGACATGGGACTGGGAAGATGAGATACGGGAGCTTGCAGGATCACTGCAGCAAAGAAGCCTTGAGGGCAAGTGAGTAGGTGGGCTAGAAAGGTAAAGGGCACCAGGGGTAAAACAAGGTAAAGTTGTAAACAATAGGTTGAGCAGAGCATTGGAATGCTGAGACATGGAAATAGTGCAAGCAGGATAAACAGGAACGAGTAGTAGAGGTGGCAGACATAAATCCAATGGAAAGGTGCCCGCAATATGTTCAACACCCGGGAAATCCTGCAGAAACAGTAAGTGCCAAATGAGGATTGAAAGCGGTGCAAGGCTGTAAAAATATAAATGAATGGACTAAAGGAAAGGACAAGGGCAAGCCCAGCACCTAGACAAGTGAAGACTGTTAACTGGAAAGGAGTCGGAGCCCCAGCAAGAAACAAACTAAGACTTGTAGAACATTTGGATCCAGTATGGCAAGAAATCACTAAGCAGTTCAAAGCAGAAGTTAAGAACCTACCAGCAAACAGTAGCATGAGAAAGGGAGCTCCCTGGCTACAGCATCAACTCTCAAGGGTAATCAGCGCTTTTATCATCTGGGAGACACAGCATATTGCTCTGTGTAAACCACTTCAATGAACCATATCCGCACTGAAAAATGGGAATGGTGGCCAGTGTGGAACGAACGGTAGGACAGCGGGTCTGCGCAGGGGAGCAAGAGCAAACCAGGAAGCAGTGATGGAGACAGAGGTGGTGTGGGAGAAGAAAGCCCAAATAAGCAAGGGAAAACAAAGAATGAAAGATCAGAGAAAATGGAGGGGGCAGGGGGCACAAACAGATAACGAGAAGGAGAGGTGGGATTATGAGACCGAGAAACTGGAAGGGGGAGCAAAAACAGGGACGCAGGGGACAACAGAGAAAGGAGAGGGAAAGGGGAGGCAACAAAGGGAGCAAACAGAGGGAAAAGAACAGGAGTGAAGCAGGGGCAAAAGGAAGGCACAGCCCACAAGCCATGCAAGAGCCCAGAGAGCCAAGACAAAAGTATGTCACAACATGCTAAGCAGAGATTTGTCGTGGGAGGCTAGCCTTTTTAGAGGATGTGGGAGGAGCTATTCTCCCAAATTGACCCTCAGAATATAGCCCTCCCAAAACATAGAAATTTTCTGCAGATGTGGACCACTAGGCCCATCTGGTCTGCCCGTAACCATGTACTAGCTGGTCAGTAGCTTCCACTCCCTCCACCCTATCTCCAAGATTCCATTATCCTTGTCCCAGGTATGCTTAAATCCCTCCTCAGTGCTTCTTCCTACCACCTCCTGTGGCAGACTATTCCATGTGTCCACCACCCTCTCCGTCAAGAAAAACTTTCTCACATTCCCTCTTTGCCTGCCAGCTTCCAATTTCATAGCATGCCCCCCTTACTTTTGTACTCCTCCTGTACTGGAAGATGTCGCCACCCCCTGCACCTTATTATTGCCCTTAAGATACTTGAAACTCACTATCGTGTCCCCCTCTCCCTCCTCTCCTCCAGTGAGCACCTATTGAGGCCCTTTAATCTCTCCTCATAAGTTTTGTGGTATAAGCACCGAACCATCTTAGTCACCCTTCTCTGGACCACCTCCACTCTATCAATGTCCTTACGAAAGTATGGCCTCCAGAACTGCACACAGTACTCTAGGTGTTGCTTGACTAGCATTTTATACAATGGCATCACTACCTCCTGCTAGTGATACTGCTGCCAGTGTAGCCCATCATGCCGCTGGCCCTCCTTGAGCCTTGGTACTCTGCTTAGACATCTTTAGATCATCTGATGTAATACCCCTAGGTCTCCTTCTTCCTTGGTGATTGTCAGCAACTGCCCACCCATCCTGTAGCTCTACCTAGGGTTCCTATGTCCCAGTTGCAAAATTTTGCACTTCTTTGAATTGAACCTTAGTTGCCACACCTCAAACCATTTTTCAAGCTTCTCTAGATCTCTCCTCATTGTCTCCACTCCATCTGGAGTATCTACCCTGTTGCTACCTTGGTGTCATCTGTGAACAAGCAGACCTTTCCATTCACCCTTCTGCTGTGTCACTAATGAATACATTGAACAGAACTGACCCAAGGGCTGATCCATGGTGCACCCCACTGGTCACCCCCCTCTCTCCAGAATGTATACCATTTGTGACTACCCTCTGCCTCTTGTTCGTTGGTCAGTTCCTTACCCAGTTTACCACCTTATGCCCAATACCCTGACTACCCAACTTGTTTACCAGCCTCTTATGTGGGATGGTGTCCAAGGCTTTGCTGAAATCCAGGTAAGCAATGTCCACCACTGCCCACTGATTTACTTCCTTCATCTTCCAGTCAAATAAATCAATCAGGTTTGTCTGTTATGATCTACCCACTGTGAATCCATGTTGCCTCAGGTCCTGGGCACTGCTGGATTCCAGATATCCCACTGTTTTCTCTTTAAGTAGTTTCTGCCTGATGTTCTCCACTACAGATGTGAGGCTGTCTGGTCAATCGTTCCCCACCTCTTCCCTACTGCTCAATTTTTGTAGAGGGACCACATGAGCCCTCCTCCAGTCCTGTGGAACCACTACTGTGTTGAGTGACTCAGTGAACAAGGATGCCAGAGGTGCTGCAAGCTCTTCTCGCAGTTCCTTCAATATTATCAGGTGTATGCCATCTAGTCCCATTACCTTGTCTATCTTCAGTTTTGTGAGCTCATCCAGGACTCCTTCTTCTGTGAATGGACTGATGTCCACCCCCACCTCCCTCCAGCATCTGTTGCTCAGCTGTGATCCCTGACCCTCCCCCTCTTCAGTAAATACTGAACAGAAGTATTTATTCAGGTACATCTGCCTTTTTCAGGCCTTCCTTCTTACACTGCCATCATCCTCTTTGAGCCTTACAACCCCCCCAAATTTTTCCTTCTATCACTGATGTACCTATAGAATGACTTGTCCCTTTTTCTTACTGTTCACATTAACCCACAGGAGGGTGGCATAGGACTCCAAAGGGGAAGGAAACAATTCCTGGTGGGGTACTCCATTGTTTTGAGGGTAGAACTGGGGGAGAAGGTAGAGAGGGAGGTAAGGTGACTGCCTGGCACAATAGCTTGGAGGGAGAGGGAGAAAATCCTCAGAATCATGGGAGCAGCTGCACAAGGGAGGGAGCTGGATGTCATTGTCCACCTAGGGCCAAATGACCTGGCTTGGAAAGGGATCAGAGCAGTGCAGGAGGAGTTTGTGAAGTTGGGGAGCAGCCTTAGACAAGTAGCATGCACGGTAACCTTCTTGGAGGTGCTGCCTGTCTATGGCATGGGTGAGGCTAGGGTGCTCCACACTGGGATTCAATTAGTGGTTGAAAAAATGGTGCAGAGCTCAGGGTTTTGGCTTCATTCAGGACTGGAGGGTCCACCTGGAAAGATGCAGGCCTATTCTGGCATGATAGTCTGCATCTGTCCAGTAGGGGAACCAGGATCCTAGGTGATAGGTTTACATGCTTCATTGGCAAGCATTTAAACTAGCCAAGAGGGGAGGTACTGAAAAGGAGCAGGGAAATCCTAGCCCCCCAACAAAATTAGGGTAGTTAGTGAGGCAAACACCAAGATTGAGAATTTGATAGGAGGAAGGGCAGGGGTAAATCAAGAAAAAGGCAAAGGCATTAAGGACAGGGATGGGGCAAAAAGGGGTAAGGCCATCAAAAAATAGAGGGTAATGGGTACCAGTGCCTGTAGTCTAGGTAGCAAGCTTCCGGAACTGGGGGCCTTGATGGAAGAGGGATGTCTGGATATCATGGCAGTCACAGAAACATGGTACATGGAGAACCATGACTAAAATGTCAACATACAGCACCAGGCTATGCAGTATACAGGTGGGACAGGGAGGGTAGAAAAGGAGGAGGAGTAGCTCTCTATGTAAGGGAAGGGATCAAAGCAATGGAACTAAAGGGTAAACAGGGAGGAGTGGAGGCACTTTGGGTCACCCTGGAGACCGGAAATGGCACCACAATCCACATGGGGTTGTATACAGACCCCCATCTCAGGGGGAGGAAATGGACAAGGAAATGATAGTAGACATCCTTAGGATAGCAGAAAAAGGGGAGTTATTGTTGATAGGGGACCTAAATATGCCAGATGTTAACTGGAACACCTTTGCTGCAGCCACATCCAATAGCAGGATGATTCTTGATGCCCTACAGGGGGCATGCCTCAGACAGCTAGTGTTGGAACCCACTCAGGAGCAATCTTAGACCTGGTACTCTCAAACAGGGATGGAGACAGGATCTCAGATCTCAAAGTGGGTAGCCATCTGGGAACAAATGGCCACCAAACACTGTGGTTCACGATAAACACAGCTGCAGAGTCAAGCCATACAAAAGTGAGGGTACTGGACATTAGGAAGGCTGACTTTGTCAAAATCAGAGAGTGCTTCAGAAAAACACTAGCACATAAGCAAAAAGGAGGGGTGACAGAACAATGGGAAAACATCAAAACTGCCATCACAAAGGCAACAAGCCTTTGTGTGAAGCAAATAAACAAATCAAAATGAAAGAAAAAAAAAACTATGGTTCTCAAAAGAGGTGGTGGTGAAGGTTTGGGAGAAAAAGATAACATTCAGGAAGTATAAAGAAACACAGAAGGAGCAAGAAAGAGAACTGTACCAGTTGAAGCAGAAGGAAGCAGAGAAGGCAGTCAGAATAGCAAAGGACCAAACTGAGGAAAGGATAGCCATTTCAGTTAAAAAGGGGGATAAAACCTTGTATAGGTACATTAGGGAGCGAAGAAAGACCAAGGGAGGGGTAGTGAGGCTTAATAAAGGCAAGGGTGGATGAGCAGAGAGGGGCAGTGAAAATGCAGGGATACTAAATGAATATTTCTGCTCAGTATTCACAAAAGAAGAGGAGGCAGAGGTACCTAATCCAATCAATAGAAGCATTCTTGATAGGGTGGTCGATACCAGTCCTTTCAAAGAAAAAAGGGTTCTGAAAGAACTCCTAAAACTGAAGGTGGACAAAGCAATGTGGTCTGACAGGAGTCACCCCAGAATTCTAAAAGATCTAAGGGGAAAATTAGTGACACCACTGACTACCCATTTTAATAAATCGTGGGAGGATGGTGTGACACCTATGGACTGGAGGAGGGTGGATGTGATTCCCCTCCACAAAAGTGGGAGCAAGGCAGAGGCAGGAAACTACAGACAAGTTAGCCTTTCCTCAGTGGTAGGGAAAATGATGGAATCACTTCTGAAAGAAAGAATTGCTGAGTACCTAGAGGCCAGCAGGGCACAGGACCCAAGACAGCATGGATTCACAGCAGGAAGGTCATGTTAGAAAAATCTAGTAGATTTCTTTGACTGGGTGACCAAAATAGTAGACCAAGGAGGGGCTGTGGACATGGCATACCTACACTTTAGCAAGGCATTTGGCACAGTTCCACACCAAAGATTAATAAATAAATTATCCAGCATGAGAGTGAGTCCCAGGGTGGTAGCTCAGGTAAAAAATTGGCTATACAAAAGGACACGGAGGTTAAAAGTAAACGGATTCCACTCAAAAGAAAGGGGGTTACTAGTGGGGTACCACAGAGTTCAGTACTGAGTCCGGTCCTTTGTAATGTCTTTATAAGTGACATTGCAGAGGGACTGGAAGGAAATGTATGCCTCTTTGCAGACAACACTAAGATCTACAACAGGGTTGACACACAAGGGGGGATGGAAAGGATGAGAAGGGACTTGGCAAGGTTGGAGGAATGGCCAAATGTATGGTAGCTTAGAGTCAATGCAAAGAGGTGCAAAGTAATGTACCTGGGAATCAAAAAACCCAGGGGAAGAGTACACAATGGGGGGGGGAAGGTTATTAACAACAAAAATGGAAAGGGACCTAGAGGTAATCATATCAGATGAATTAAATGTAAGCAAGCAATGTGAGAAGGCAGTAAGGATGGCTGTGGGGATACTGTGATGTATAGGGAGAGGCATCACCAATAGAAAACAGGAAGTTGTTAGACCTCTATACAGACAGTTGGTGAGACCCCACCTGGAGTACTGTGTGCAATTCTGGAGACCCCATCTCCACAAGGACATAGACAAGATGGAGGCAGTCCAGAGGAGGGCAACTAAAATGGTGCAGGTCTGCAACAGAAACCATACAAAGAGAGATTAAAGGAGCTTAATATGTATACCCTTGAGGAAAGGAGAGAGAGGAGGAGACATTATAGAAACATTCAAGTACCTCAAGGGAATTAACAAAGTCCAAGAGGTTAGCATCTTTCAGAAAAAGAGATATGCAAGAGCAAGGAGGCACAATTTAAAGACAGAGGGGAAACGACTCGGGGCAATGTGAGGAAGTATGTTTTTCAGAGAGATAATGATGGATGCATGGAATGGCCTTCCTGAGAAGGTTGTGGGGTCAAAAACAATGGGGGAATTCAAGAATGCATGGGACAGACATAAGGCAATTCTAGTGGAGGGTAGGAAGAAGTAGGCTGTTGGTTAACTAGGATCTGCAGCTTATCCAATAGGTAGGGAAATGGGCAGACTAGGTGGACCAAGTACCTGCCATCAAAGTCTATGTTTCTATGTTTCTGTCCTTCCTCAGTCTGCTCCTTTGCTCTCCTAACTGCCTTCCTTGCTTCCCTTACACACTCTAGGTACGCGTCCCTGTCTTCCTCCCTTTGGGTCTCCTTATACAGTATTTCCTGAACCCTGCCCTTTTAGCCCTTACTTTTTCTGCCACCTCTTTCAAGAACTATAGTGACTTCTTTCTCTTCCCCTTGGACACCAACCTGATGCATTTCTTCGTCACTTCCACTATGGCTGCGTTTTGTTACCTCCAGTGCTCTTCAGCCCTCTTTTTGCATCCACCTTCTCCAGGGCTACTCTGATCAATCTCCCCATTTCAGCAAAGTGTGCCCTCCTGAAATCTAAAAATTCACTGGTGTGTGACTCGTTTTAGTCCCTGTCCCCATGTTAAACCACACTATGTTGTGTTTATTGATTTCCAGTTGTCCTTCTTAGACATCTACAATTCTGTCCCCGTTGGTCAGTACCAGGTTGGGATCAAGCACAAGCTGCCTAAGTCCTATCCCCTGTAGAGACACTAGGATATTGCATCTCCGAAGTAGCTGCTGGGGTAGTCCTATCTACATTCTGTATATTGAAATCCCTCAGTAGCAGAACCTTCCCCTTTTGCTGCCATCTTGGGCATGTCACCTATCAGTTCCCAGTCTGCTTCCTCTCTCTGTGCTGGTGGCCTGTAAATCACCCCCATGTGTACTGCTGTGCTGTTGCCCGGTTCGAGAGTGTCCCACAGTGCCTCGGCCTCCCCCGTCTACCCTGCACCTCTGTAGCTTTTGTACATTCTCTGATGTACAGGGCCACCTTTCCCCCTTTTTACCCCATCCCTCCTGAACAGAGCATAACCTGGTACATAAATGTCCCATCCATGATTTGTGGTGTTCCAAGACTCTGTTATTGCAGCTATGTTGAAGTCCCTCTCTACTAGTAAGTCCTCCATGTCTGGCATTCTATTCCCATGGTTATGCATTCATATTTTTTTACCAGACTTTTGAATGTGGTCCTTTTGGGACCCCACTTCATGAACAATGGTGGTAAAATTATGTAAATCTAGCCTGAAAGATAATTTCGTGTTGTGATGGCAAAATTACATTTCCAGACAGATTTACACAATTTCGCCATCATTGTTCATGAGGTGGGGTCCAAAAACATCCAGGTTGAAAATTTGGGAAAAAAATAGAAAAAAATGACCAAGTTATGAAGAAAAGTAAAAAATGCATTTGAATACATTGTATGGCACTAACTTGATTTTCGCAGTTCCTGGTCTGGCATTGAACAGTGAAGATGTGTCACCAGTCCAGAGAGGATTATAGCATATGACCTTGGTTGTGTATTGCAGGGGGTGAGTGGGGATGGTGACAAGCAATGAGGCTCTGTTTTCTTTATTTCCAGGTAAAAGAAAGTAAAAAGTCATTGTGGGATGGTTTCCTTTTTTAAAGGTACATCTGACACTGGAGATTGTGCACCCTAGTGTTGGCATGATACTTGGGAGTGGGTACTCCGGTGTCCCAGACTGCAGGGTCAGATGGAGGGAAGCTGCCTATGCCAACACTAGGGATTTGACCCCCTCATGTCAGCAGATATAAACTATGCACATTTGGGTAACATTACAGAGTTGAAGGGGAAATGAGCCATCACCAGGGTGGCCACCCCATTGTTGGACTACACTATTAATCATTAAACTGTCACCAGGAATTGGGCACACTATTGTCCAGTTCAAATAAAAAAAGCCACTTATATGGCTAATTGTGGACACTCACACACACACACACACACACACACACACACACACCCACACACCATGCTCAGCTCGGGTGTGCTACACAATAGCACATAGCATCATCCCTGCAGAATGAAAACAGCAGAATGGCATACACAGACAGGGAGCTGGCCTTGACAGATGATAAATGAACACATTTATGTAATATGACCACGGACTCCATGTGGTCATAAAAATGTATTTATCTTTAAAATGTTGATTTTTCAAAACTGCAAATGCTCACAAATGGATTTTTTTTTTCTTAAATATTTTAAAAACTACTTGTGTTTGGAAGGTAAACAACATGGAAGCACACACTTTGGACCAAATGCTATGAAACCTGCAAGTTTCAGATTTCAAATCCTCCTAGTTTTTATTAAATTATTGGTGACCAAATAAAAAGGTCTAAGTTATGTAGTTTTTTTAGTGGGTTTGATCCTCTGTTATCCCCCCACCCCCAAGTTATTGACTGTTGCTGAATTTTCAGGCTCCAGGGAGCCTGGTACCATCTCTCTGCATATTAAATTGGAAGAGAATTAGTTGAATGGGTTAGGAATTACTTACTTCCACCAGCCCCACCCCCCACGTCCTCACTCCCCCTGCATTTTTTTTTCTCCTTGAACAAAGCTGCCTCAGGCTACTTGTACCCCCTATGTTCCGAACCTGGGCTTAGCCTTGAACCGTTTGTCTTCTTCGCAATGAAGAGCTGAATCACTCTTCTAAAGTGTTGTTGTGAATATCACTGGCTTTTTGAACTTGTATGTACAGTAAATTATAACCAATGTATTTGTAATTCATCCTAAATGTCTGCTGTAATGCTGCTTTATCCCAGGATCCTGATTTGTACCTTCTTTTTGTGTACTGTCCTGTTTTATGTCTGATGCAGAACCTTTGTAAATGAGCCACAGGCTCAAAGGTATTGAATCCTAAACTTTAAATAAATAACTAAATGAATAAAAATGGGGGCAAAGCTGTTATGGTGCAAAATTGTTTACTGAAGCCTAATATCCAGACAGGACCATGCCTATATATTATACATGCAATAGGTGTGGACAAAACATCCATTTCCTAAATTCATTTATTTCCACTCCTGTTAAATAGCATTTAGAAATCAGGTTTATTGTACCCTGTCAGTCATCACTCTTTTATTCTAACCTGTCTGTCAGTCACCCCCAACCCCCATTGGCACTACTTACCTACTTTACTGTTGTACATTATTGACCTAATGTAGTATAGTCACATGTGGAAAATACTCCTTTCCCTAACAGACACTCACCATACCACGCTAATCTATTAAAAACACACATCTAACAATTTAGTAAGCTTTAGCACTTCAGCAAACATACAGTTCTTTTTCTTAAACTTCAACATAAGTGTACAAGCTGGGCCCAATTACAAGACGAACGTCCAACTCACAAGAGCATGTAAGTTGCAACATTCACCTCTATGGAGGGGACCTTGCTTCATATTTCAGAACAGGCAGGATCCCCGGCACCTACACCCTGCAGCTTGGGATGGCTCCAGGGTTGCACCACAGGATGGATGCACCTGATGCCCCACAGGGCTGGGGAGGGGGGGCCACAGGACCACTGTTGGGAGCCTGGCATGCTGGGGATGGGTAATGCCCCATCAGGGCACTGCTGGAGATGGGGGTGAGGAGGTGCCAGCTGCCCACAGAGGGCTTCCCTGCCACTGGGGGTGGGTTGGGAACCCATGGAGGACCATGGGGGGTCAGCAGTATTGGTGCCAGGCATTGTGGTGAAACCCCAGTGGACATAGGGTACAGTTAGACCAGATAATAGCTGGTCTAGCAGTACCTATGCCATTGTCTGTTGGGGTCCCACTTGGAATCGTGATTTGTGATTCTACCAGCCACCCTCCTGGAATACTGGCATAACCGATGCTGAAAACTCCCTTGAGCCATGTCACAGGAGGTTGCCAGCATAGCCAGTGATGTAGGCCGCCTTTGGAGCAGGTAGCCTGTGCCACATCATGGGCCGCCTTTTGGAATCACACACGGCGTAATGCATGTTGCAAAGTGTGATTGGCACCATAGGGTTTGATGCAAGTTTCCTTGTGACATGCGTAACCCATCTTGGAATTGGGCCACCTGTCTGTACCACCCCCCACAAAGAGCTTTATAATCTGACTCTTGCTCAGGTCTCTTCTACTAATAATATACTGCTTTACCAAAACACTTTTCAGCAATGTGTTTTTGTTAAAACAATACCTTCTTTCTCATGATGCCAGATTTAGCCTTCTGCAGTTCGTAGTGCTCTGGACTCGAATAAACCTGATACAACAGCTGCTATCCCACCTGTCCACAGCACCACTTTCACTAAAATACACTAAAATAACTATACTGGAGCTATTCTTAAATTTCTTTTTGAGTAATTCCCAAGCCATACATAACACATAGTGGTCATGCCCACCCCCCCACTCAACTCATTCTCTTCTATAAACTCACCCTCACACTCCATCATCCAGTTGCTCCACACTGCTCCACAAAATGAAGACCTGGACACTGAAGGCAGGACTAACCAGATACCGCTCTTAATTTATAAACTAATAATAAAAATAAAAATCCCAAACCAAAGTGGCTCCTTTCAAATGATGCTAAGTGAAAAGCAGAGCTGCCATGTTTTCTAAAATATCTAGTCCTCCCACATAACCAAACTCAAACATTCAGGTCACATGCTCTTAATGTCTCACTGCTGAGTCCATACCAATAGTACTAGTGACCTTATCAACCTGCCTTAATTTGAGGAAAAATACACAGTGGAGCACAAAAAATCCCACTTATTTATGAAAAAAAGGAAACATAAATAAAAAAGAGCACAAACCCCACAAAAAATACATCTCTATTGCATAAATGGATCATGCAGTGGGGAACTTGTTAAAGCAGCAGTGCAACGAAAAATGTTTTTCCAGAAAAGCTAGTTTCAGCTACAATTAAGAAATGTATTAGCATACCTGTCAAATGTACTTGCCTAGGTGTCTCCTATGCTGTACACCATACAACTTGTTTTATTTTTTTTTTATCCTAACCCTTGCCATGTCCATAACATTATTCCTATGCAAACTGTGGTGGCCATCTTTTTTTCTTGAGAAAAAAATCAATTTAAACATTTATAAAATACTCCAGTTTTGGTGGAATTAATAAAAGTGTACTACCAAATGAAACTGGAAGCTACCTGGAATCTTTGATAGTGAAAAAAGGTAGGGTAATTCTTTTTACCTAATTTCACTGCACTGGTGCTTTAAATAAATTACATATGTGCACTGAAGCAGTTTGACCACAGACACCTCTGTCATTTCTTACACCACTCTTGAGGTTACTTACCCAAGGACGAACTGCTCTTGTGCACATACTATAAATTATTTATTTAAGTAATCTCCCTTGCATATCCCATACATATTATAAGAGGATGCTAGCACCCCTATATTAGGGTTCAGTCTTCACTTCTGTGTTAAAGTTAAAATGTTTGACTTTAATAACTTCACAACCATTCAGTGAATTCAGATGCAACATCAGAGACCAATGATCTCTTGATGTGTCAAGATTTATTCCAGTCGGATGTGTGGGTGCTGAGATATGCTGTGGCAAAAAATAAAATGTGAAAATTACTGTTGTGGGTGAAATTCTTTGTCATGCCATTGCACAAAAACTGTGTGGAATTTGGTCCAAAATGTGTACTGTACATAGGTCACAGCTGTGTCTTTTGCAAGTTTGGTGAAAAAAATATTAATCTGTTCAAAAGTTATTAAATTACAATATTTCCCATAATTTCTTATGGGATCAGTTAGATGACCCGCTCAAAAAAAGATTCTTTGTTGCAAATGCAGAATTTTTGGTATGCCCCTCGTACGGCAACACCAGCACAGCGATATACCTCCCTGTCAGCGAGGTTGACACTTTGCTGACAGGTCACTGTATTGGCATGCCTGAGACAGGGGCATACTGTCTCCCAGTCCTGCAACCCCTCCCAGAGTCAACTCTGACCTGGAGTTGACAATCCTTAGTACCGGAGGTGTGGGGGGTTGGGAGGGTGAAGCCCCTCCAATAAGAAAACAGGAACGGGAAATAGTTGGCATTTATGTCTACCACAACTTGCAGTTGACATAAATCCCATCACAAAGATGTCAGTTGACAAAAGTGTTGTCGAACCAGCATCGTAGAGTCAGAATCCTTTGCCACAAATGTTTCATGCTGCCACCATCTTGTTTTTAGTTAGCAATGACAACTACATTACATTTCTTAAATAATGCAGAGCTTTAGAAACACCAGCTGTTGTGATAACCTAATTGTGGTCCATAGAATCAGATTATGTGGTTATTTGTTTGATATGTTTTTGAGAAATGCATTTTTTTAGCTGCAGAAATTCAGCAAATTTTTCTGCAATTTGTAAATATTGGATTTTCTTTTGTCACAAATTGTGAAAAAAGAATCGCAAAAAAGGTTTCTTTTTACAATTTGCAAACAAAATGATTTTTTTAATGTAAATTATTAAAAAAATGAACTGTGGAAAAGGATTCTTTTTCACAATTTGTGAAAAAGGATTTTTAAAACAGCTGTTTCTTTGTCATTGAACAGTTAATAAACAGTTATTGATTTTGGTTGGAAATGTTTAGGGTTCAAAGGGTTTGCCAAACAGATGTTCGTTTTAGTGGTTTGGTGAAAATATATTACTTTGCTATGGAGTTTTGTGGGGTTAAAGAGCTACTTATGCCTCAAGGAAAACTTTGAAAAACATAATAATTGGGTACACATTTATTTATTTAGTTTTTGTTGACTGGGTAAGTGCTCTAGACAAATTCTGCCTATTTTCAGGCATGACCCAGGTGAGGGGGATACAGATGAATGCCAACTGACTTAGAACCAGATTAAGCTGTTGGGGGTATTTTTAGTGAAAGGGGGGAAATTTGGCCAGGACACCAGGGACATTTCCCCTACTCTTTTTGAGAAGTGCCATGGGATCTTTAACATCCACTTGAACTACCACCAGAACAGGCAGATGGGACCTAAATCAATCTGCATTCCATTTATAGTTTATATTTCTCCTCCCCATTACTTATTACTAAGGAAATGTACATGAATATATGATTTATACCCATTAGAGTTTATTTAGAGTCCATCAGCCTCTGTAGTGTATGCCCTACTTCAAGTCATAATCCTCTATTGTGACATCATAATCTGTTGTCATGGAAGTAACTATGATATCACAAGCAGTGCTGTATGACTTCAGGAGGGAAAAAGCAGCAGGAATAGATAAACTCTTCAGTAGCAAAGATCCTGTTATCATACAAATGACCTCAGTAATAAATAATGGGGGAGGAGGAATACAGCACTAGTGGGAAAGAAAAGCTGAACTGTGTATAAATACTAAGTTTTAATAAAGTGCACCTGAACTTGTCCCCAGCTCTTTAAATTTTGAGTCATTTCCCATAGGATAACATTGTAATAGGAATATAGGATGTGCATAGAGTCATTTCTTTGTCACTCCACTGTGAAGAAATAATTTGAAATTTCATTGTAAAATTTTTAGGGTACAAACGGCTTGCACCACTGATGTGCCTTTTGCTAGTTTCATGAAAATATCTCAATTTGGTGTTGAGTTACACAGGTTTCAAATGTTCCTGTTTTATACAGGAGAAAATTGCAATGTGAGATGTTTCTTTGGTGTGATTTCCTCAGCAGCTGTCAACCAATGGGCAGTACTGTATACAGTACCCACTCAGTGACAGTTCGGTCAGCAGGCAGCCGTGGTGGTGAGAGGAGGGGTGTGCCAGTTACCAGCTGAGGGCAAGGAAGCAGGAGGAGAGCAGGGTGGTCATTCACTACATGACATGGTGGGGGTCCACTAGACCACCAGGGCAATGGGGAACTCTTTTTACCATGGGATTGGGATGGGGTGGTATTATACTGCATAACACTAATTATATAATACATATATTGGATGGGTGTTTAGGTTGAGGGAGGGACTGCTAACCACCAGGTAAATTATTTAGTTATTTATGGTCTGGTTATCAGATAACATGGGACGGGGGTGGGAGCACTACCACCAGGACATATGGTGGCAATGTACATATGTCCGTCTTGTGTCGGTCATCAGTGGTGTTGGTGGGGGGGGGCACCATAAGCATCATGGCATAGGGTTACTTTTAACACAATTGGGCTGGTGATCAGAAAGGCAGCAGACCACTAGACCACAAGGCCATATACCCAATTTCTATGGGGTCAAAAACTGATGATAGAGTAAACCACTAAACCACCATGGAGACTGTTCATGATTACAGTAGGTGGACCAGCAATCAGTGATGGAGGGGCACTGGCCACCATAACTGCCCTCCAGTTTCCTTATTTATTGCTCGGGATGGTGATCAGAGAAAGGGGAAGGTGGATGGACCACTGCACTACCAGGGAATTATTTTTTACACAACAGGGTGGTAATCAGAGAATGGAGAAGGGGGGACAGACTTCTAGACTACCAGGGAATTGTTTTTTACACAACAGGATGGCAACTGGAGAATGATGGAGGGGGGAGAGGGACTGCTAGACTACCAGAGAAATATGTTTTTCCACAACAAAATGGAGATTGGAGAACAGGGTAGGGGAAGGGGCCACTACGCTACCAGGGAATTGAGAAAGTAAGGTAAATATGGTTCAAAGTATTTCAATTGGGTTTTCAATTTTGGTGCATAACTTTGTTGTTTTTAAAGATTTTGACACCAAATTTTCAACATGCCCTTTTTGATACCTCTCCTCATGAACAATGATGGTGCCATTTTGTAAATTCTACCTGTAAGATGATTTTGTGGTAGATTATTGAAATCACCTTTTGGTCTGGATTTCAACATTTTCACCATAATTGCTCCAGAAGTGGGGTCATAACATAGAAATATAGAAGTTGTCGGCAGATGGGGGTCATATGAGCCATCAAGTCTGCCTTTAGCTTCCTACCCACTGCTTAGCTGCCTGCTTGTGTATCCCATGGTGTCTGTCCCATGCCCACTTGAATTCCCCCACTGTCTTGGCTCCCACTACCCCCTCCAGTAGGCTATTCCATGGTTCCACAACATGCTCTGTGAAGAAGAATTTCCTCGTATTGCTTCTGAACTTTCCTCCCTTAAGTCAAAGGTTCTGCTCTCTAGTTCTGCTGTAGTCCTTTACCTGAAAGTGGTTCTACATGTGTACCCTGATTTTGCCTTTAAGGTATTTGAATGTTTCTATCATGTCCCCATGATTCCTGCATTGTTCTAGGCAGTATAATTTGAGGTCATCCAGTCTTGCCCTGCACCATCTTTGTTGCTCTTCTCTGTATCATCTCCAGCCTATATACGTCCATCCTGAGGTGTGGCCTCCATAATTTTGACACAGTACTCTAGGTGAGGCCTGACCAGGGACCAAAGCAGGGGGCATGATTACTTCATGCCTTCTGCTCATGATGCCCTTCCCTGTGCATCCCAAGATACCACTAGCCTTTAATGCTGCCTTTCCACATTGCCTACTGACCTTGAGGTCATCTGATATGATCACCCATAGGTCTCTCTCCTGCCTGCTGCTCCCCCCATTGAGTATAGTTTCCCTGGGTTATGCTTTCCCAGGTGCATGACCTTGCATTTTTTTGGCATTGAATTTCAATTGCCAGGTCTTGGGCCACTCCTCCAGTTTTCAGAGATCAGTTTCCATGCTTTACTGTCACTGTTGTGTCTACCCTGTTGCAGATTTTGGTGTCATCTGCAAACAGGCACACTTTTCCCTCCAGTTCATCCACAATGTCACTGATGAATATGTTGAAGAGGATCAGCCCCAGAGCTGAGCCCTGTGGGTCTCTGCTAGTCACCCTCCCCTACATAGACAGAGTGCCGTTTACTAATACTCTTTGAGTTCTCCCATGTTACCAGTTTCTGACCCAGTTTGTAACCTCGGGCCCACTTCCCATGTTCTCCAATTTTTTGACTAGTCTCCTGTGTGAAATGGAGTCAAAAGCTTTGCTGAAGTCCAGGTAAACCATATCCTCTGCCCCACCCTGATCCACTGTTTTGGTGATCCAATTGAAGAAATTAACCAGGTTTGTCTGGCAGGACCTCCTTGCATTAGACCATGTTGATTTTCATTGAGCTTACCAGTTTGCCCCCAAAAAGCTATGATTCTTTCCTTCAGCAGGGACTCCATCAGTTTTCCCATGACTGATGTTAGGCTAACCGGATGGTAGTTACCTGGCTGTTCCTTGCTTCCACTCTTCTGGAGTGGTACTACTGTTGCACTCTTCCAATCCTCCAGCACCTCCCTGCTCCTTAATGATTTGCTGAAGAGCACTGCTAAGAGGGCTGCCAGTTCCTTCCCTATTTCTTTCAGCATTCTTGGGTGTATCTCATCTGGACCCATAGCTTTATCTACCTTTAACACCTCTATTTCCTCCAGGACCATTTCCTCTGTGAAGGGACTTGTGTCTATTCCTTCAGACAGGCACTTCTTTATGCCTTTTGTTGGTCTGTTACCATCTGCTTCCTGTGTGAAGACTGAGCAGAAGTACTTATTGAGTGCCACTGCCTTCTCCCCATCTCTCTCTGTGGTTTGTCCATCTTTTTTTGTGATTCTAACAATGCCCCATTGATCTTCCTTTCTTCACATATGTACGTGTAGAAGGTTTTGTTACCCTTTACTTCCTGAGCTATACTAACCTCTGCTTGAGCCTTTACATTTCTTATCACTTTCCCTGTCTCTTTTAGTTTCTGTTTATGTCCTGTTTTGTCTGCCTCGTTCCTCAATTCTTTGTACTTTCTGAAGGAAATGCACTTTTCTCTCACCATGGTTGACACCTCCTTGGAAAACCATAGTGGATTGTTTCTTCTTTTGTTCTTACTAACCTGACAGGTACACTGTGATGTAACCATGGTTACTGCATCCTTCAGCCTTGTCCAATATTCCTCAATGCTCCCTTCCTTCGAGTTACTAAGGATGTCTCTTAGGCAAACCTTCATGTTTGTGAAATCTGCCCTCCTGAAGTGAAGGACCTTCAGTTTGGAGTGAGTAAAGTCTACAGTCCTTTTTACCCTGACCCATACCATGTTATGATCTTTGTTGCCCAGGTAGTTCCCTACTTTGACACCCGTAACCCTGTCGTTTTTTGTGAATATCAGATCTATAACTGCGTAGGTGATTTTATTAGTTTTTTTTAATTTAAACTTTATTGTTTTCCCTTTACATAGGACAGGTACACAGTAGAACAATACAAATATAGACATGTACAGTCAACTCAAAGGTATCCTTCCCCCACCCCCATTCCCCACCTTGCTGAATAATTCTAGACTCTAACTTAGGGAGATACCTCAACAGATATTTTATCCAATAAAACAAGTTCTATAAAATAATCAATCTCCTGTTTAGATGCCATCAAGATGGAAGAGCCCTAACCTGAGACAGGTATAGAGTTTGCAGCTTGTACAATGTTTTAACGTATATGGGGAGGATGTTTCTTATGCTGGTTCCCATTTCTTCCACCTTAAGATTTGAAAATAATTCCCTCAGCCACTCCAAATAACTCAAAGGTAGGTCATCTAACCAATGCTTCAAAATAATTTGTTTAAGGGAGGAAGAGATTAATGCCATATAATACCTCCTTTGTTTTACCCTTATCCTTCTATAATCCCCCACCAGACAAATCTCTGGGATAAATAACTCTGCTATGCCCAGCAATGGGTCAGCCTTAGACCTAATCAGTTCCCAAAGCTGTTTAACTGGAGGGCAGTCTCAAAAAATATGCTTTAAGGAGCCTTCTTTCTGATGGCATCTATTATGTAGAGGCTGAGAAACCCTACCAATCTTATACAGTCTTAATGGCATCCAATACATGTTGTTGACAAGTTTATACTGCATTAACCGTAGTCAGACCTGGGTGATATATTTACAATTCTCCAGCCAAATTCTAAGCCATTGCTCTAATAACTCCAGAAATTGTGTTGACCAGTAAGTAGAGGTTCCAGTAACCTCTGGGAGTGCTAATTCATATAGAGATGCTTAAAGCTTGGATACTACATGAGGTCCCCATGCCCCCAGGGCCAGAGCTTCCAATGTCCCCGCATCCTTACTGACCCTGCTCATCTTATCTTGAACTTTCAAAAGCATATGTCTGACCTGGAAAACTTTTAACACCTGATCTCTACTCAGATGTTATTTCAGTCAAATAGTCTCTACCGAGAGACACCCACTTTCATCTAAAAAGTCCTTGATCCTGGCCTCCCTTAATTGCGGGATCCAGGACTTTGTAATCACCTTCCCCCCATTTTAAAATTAGGATTTTTAAAAAGGGGTTGATTAGACTCCTTGCTTCTGTCATATTTAAGGAAGGAGCAAAGCTGCAAATTAATTCTAAGTGATACAGCTATTGGACAATCTGCCAACTTCTTGGGGAGGCATCTGTAGTTAGAATAAAGGATAGTCACCGGCAAAAGACCAACCTTCTTAATCAATTCTAACTCCAGATTCACTCAGAAAGGAATATACTTCTGGGATTCTAATTCCTCCTTGGTTAGCAGCCACTTTAAGCATTTACTGGCGCTACTGGCCCAGTAATATAGGCCAAAATGTGGGAGTCTCAATCCTCCTAATGTTTTAGGGGCTGCCAATTTATTGTACACTTTTCTAGGAGCCTTATCCTGCCATATAAACTCTGCAATAATAGCATGTATCTTTTTGAACCAGTTCTGAGGTATCCAGTTATTCAACATGTTCAGGAGATAATACACTCTGGGCAACACATTCATTTTAATTATATTGATGTGCCCCCAGAGCGATATTGGTAGGTTCCGCCACCTATGCAAATCTTGTTTAATTGTTTGTAGAAGGATATCTAGATTAAGCTGAATCATTTTTTGAGGGCTTCTTGTTAATATTATACCTAAATATTTCAAAGTCTTCAGGCTCCACTGCAGCCCCAGGTTAGATATGTCTCCTTTCTGTAGTTTATGGTTAAGTGGGAACAATGTGGTCTTTCCAACATTAATTTTATAGTTAGAAAAAGAGCTAAAAGCCCTGATTACTTCAAGAGCCACTGGGAATGAAGACTGAGGGTGAGCCAAGTGGAGGAGAATATCATCAGCATATGCTGATACTTTAAATTCGTGGGAGCCAAGGACCACTCCCTGCACAAGGGGATTGTCTCTCAGTCTGGTAAGAAGGGGCTCCAAATATATGTTAAAGAGCAGGGGTGACAGTGGGCACCCCTGTCTATTGCTTGAATATAATGGGAAGGAGGAGGAGAAAACACCATTATAATAAAGCTTTGCCTTCGGGCCATTAGATAATGATGAGACCCACTTAATGAATTCTGAGGGAAAGTCCACCCTATCCATGATGCAGATTAAAAATTGCCAATCTACTTGGTCAAAAGCTTTCTCTGCATCCAGGGACAACAAACCCAGTGGGGTTTCGTAGTCCCCAGATGTAGAGAATATATGAGACAGTTTGCAAAGATGGTCCGAGGACATCCTCCCTGTCATAAACCCAACTGGCAAGAATTTTGACAACATAATTGAGGAGTGAGGTAGTGCGATAACTTGTTACCTGATCTGCTGCTTTCTCAGGTTTGGGGATGATGATAATAAGGGCCTCTAATAGATAAGGATCTATTACTTCCACTTTAATAACTTCTAAAAATAACCTTTTAAGCCATGGGGTTAGTTTCTTAGCAAAACATTTGTAAAAGTTTGAAGAGAACCTATCCGGCCCAGGTGATCTGTCTAAAGGCAGGGATTCTATTACCTCCAGGAGCTCAGTCTCTGAAAATGGGGGCACCAATCCATCCCTAAGCTCTAATGGGATCTCTGTAAGTGGGGTGGAGGTTAAGTATTCTTCTACCTCCAATTTTTCAGGAAATTGTAACATGGGACTATATAATTCTCTATAATATTCCACAAATTCCTTCACGATAACTTGGGGATGTGTTTTCACTGAATTATCACCTCTAGCCCCAATACTTTGGATAATTCTAGAGGATTCCTTTATCCTTAGTCTCAAAGCTAACAGTTTCCCTGCTTTTTCCCCCCTTGCTCTAAATAACTCCCTTTTGTCTTGAGGATGGCATATTCAGCTTTTTCTTTAAGAAGCATATCGTATTGGTGTCGATATCCTTCTAGCTGACCCGTTACCTCCTCTGTTGTCTGAGGAGACAAATTATTTTCCAGTTCCCGGATACAGGACAGCAATATCAATGCCTTTTGTTCCCTATTCTTTTTCCTCTTGGCTATGATGTGAATTAATTCTCTTCTCAGGACACATTTTAATGCCCCCATTCTAAATCTACCCTCCCTGTTGAGTTTAGATTTTTTTGATATTGCACTATTTTCTCTCTGATTTCCTTGATCGCTTTCTCATTTAGTAACTGATTATTAAGCTTCCAAGTAGTCTGTTTAAGTATGTTCGTGGAAGGGGTAAGACTACAATAAACCACCGAATGGTCCGAGACCACTCCTGGTTCTATTTTACACTCCCCCATTCTGGGGAGCAGGGACTAGCTCAACAGAAAGTAATCGATTCTGGACATGGAGCCGTGTATTTCTGATCTAAAGGTAAATTTTCTCACCGATGGGTGTAGGATCCTCCAAGGATCACTGAGTCCCAACTGGTCAATCAGATCCCGAATTGCTCTTTGTGCTGGTGTGAGTGCTTTATTTTTCCTCCCTGACTTGTCCAAGTCTGGGGAGAAGGGCACGTTCCAGTCCCCCCTAATACAATAGGAAGGTGAGCAAAGGGTGACAAAATGTTAATCAGTTCCATAAAAAACCCCGGTTAATCTATATTAGGCCAATAAATACTGCCCAGAATTATATCAGTATGATCCAGCAGGCCTTTAATCAAAATGTATCTGCCTCCAGGGTCCCTAATACATTGCTCACAGAGAAAGGGCATAGATCTAGAAAGCAAAATCGCCACCCCTCTGCTAGCTGTACTGTTCCCTGCAGTAAATACTTGTCCAACAAACTGCGTTCTGAATAAGTGGACTTCTGCCTCTAATAAATGTGTTTCCTGCAACAGTAAAATATTCCCCCCCAGGAGTTGCAAATGTTTTAAAATTTTATACCTTTTAGATTTATTTCTAGCTCCCTTTATATTCCACGAAGTAAAAACTTTATTATTCATCATCGTTGTCTGCCGTCTTGTGTTGCGTACATTATCCCCTGTCTATATCCTTACCAGCAAGGCTCCCCTTTCCCCTCTCCCTCCATTGTCTAGTTATACACCCATCCCATCCTCCCATTCCTCCCCTACTAACCCTCTCCCCTCACTGCCCCCTGTTCCAAACTCCCTCCCAAGACATGTACCACAAACACAAATCCCTGCCCGCCCGACCAACATAAACTTTCTCCAGTACGTGATACACCCCTATTGGCATGTGCTCTCTTTTCACCCCCGCTCCCTCCTGCCACCTATATCTAACTCTTTTACTCCCTTCACTATATACCTACCCTGTCTAGGCTATTAGAACTTATATTGAAAAACTTGTCCTCTTGCCCAGTTATATATTTATTCATGCTCACTGGTTCCCCTCCATTAAGATTTAGAATTTTGCTCTTTGGTGACAGGATATCACAGCATCCCCAAATATGAAATGTGGAGGGACCTATTGTAAATGCCCAGGAGCATAACCAATAATGGCCTAAAAACAGCTTTCTTCAGGGATCTGTTTATATAATTCATCCTGCCTTCAGAATCCCTTGAAAACCCAGGGTACTATACCTTTGTGTTCCCATTCTGAAGTTCATCTTGGTATATCAATATCTTAAACATGGGGAGGTCCCTTACCTGCACCTAACTACTCTGAGGGTATTAACCATTATCACAAATAGGAAGGACCCCCGGCACAGAGGTTCATCCCTCCCAGAAAGCTCCCAGCTCCCTAATAGAGAATAATCAAATTTGAAAAATACAATAAAGGAAACATTTTCATTTCAGCCCCTGTTAAGGTAATGTATTGTTCCAAGGAGGTTTTTCACAGTTCACTTGCCCCACTATTCCCTCCTGTAAACAAAAAATAAATCAGTACAGAATATTCTGTGATAATGGTTCAAAACAAAAACAACAGCTAATGCTCAGATATGACTACATGTACAGATACAGTCTCTGGATTATTCATTTTAACTGCTGAGCTGCGAAACCATAGAAAAATAAAAGATAAAAGAAGAAGGTTTGAGGGGAACCCCCTCTCCAAAAAAAAAAAGGGAGAAACGGAGTCATATGGAACTGTAAGCTTCTTAAACAGCCCAAGTCGAGCCCTCCAATACACTGATAGGTTCAGTTCTCTGAGGACCAATACTCGGTCCAGGTCTCAGAATGGGCCCAATCATAAATTAAAAGACCAAACTCTTAGTAGGCACTTCCATCTGGTAAACAAAATATACTCAGTCAAGTAGTTTAACAGTTCTATTCTCACCATAAAAATGTTTTAAACATCTGCACAATGTTAACATTGCCAGATTTAACAAGACTAGAACCCCGGTACACATATTGCACTCTCAGCGAATACTGAACAGTTCCGGCATTTTTTCTCTCAGGACTGATTCTGCCATCTGTGACAATTCATAGAACTCCCACACTCCACCACGAAGAACTTGAAATCTGGTGGGGTAACCCATTCTAAACTTGATTCCTGCCGCCATCAATTTGGTTACCATAGGCTGAAACTCTGCTTGTCTCTGCCTGACAGATAGAGGTAGATCCTGAACCATTCTTAACTGTGAGCCTTCCCATCTCACCTCTTTTATCTCTCTTACTTTCCACAGACAATATTGTTTTTCTAAATAGTTGAGGAAGTGGAATATCAACACTCTCGGAGGGGCACCTGGAGGTGGAGTGGGTCTTAGTGCCCAGTGTGCATGCTCTATGGTATAGTTGGACCTGTAGGGGGATGGGCATACTATTTTCGCTACTAGCTTTTGAATAAACAGTATAGTATCTGTGCCTTCCTCCTGTTCCGGTAAGCCGATAATTATTACATTGTTTCTATGGCTTCTTCCTTACAGGTCTTCAACTTTACTTTCTAATTTCTTTATGTTTTGTTTCATGGCTTGAAGATCAGGATCCAGTTTCTCCATTCTACATTCAACTGAAATCACCCAGGCCTCCACATCTCCGAGGCGTCTAGTGGTGGATTCCAGCGCTCCGGTCACCGATTTCATCTCTGTGGTGATAGATTTAAGCTCTTCCTGAAAGTGAGTGGATTCCACCAGGAATCTTTCTATCATTAGTACTCCCTGGTTGGAGGATTCCCCAGACATTTTAGCAGCTCCTCCTGTCTGTGAGTGAGTTTTTTTGGCTGCTTTCTTGGGAGTTGTTGGAGGGGTATGTCTGGGTAGTGCGGTCTTCATCTCTGCTTCCATAATAGGACGTAAAGTGCACAAACCAGTCCCAGATCCACTCATGTTTTGTTACTAGATCTTCTGACACCAGGGAAATATCAGGTCTGCACTTGGGAAGCTTTAATTTTTTGAAAAATAGTGAGGAATTGGCGAGGGGAGCAGGAGCTCAATCAGAAAGCATTCTGTACCTTTGGCCACATCATGTGATCTCTGTGATGTCATTAGTTGATGAGGCTTGCTTCATGTAGTGTGACTAGGAATTCCCTGCTCTTATGTATAAGAAGGGTATTTTGAAAATTTGAGTCAACATATGTTAAATTGGCAAAGTTGTGTGTATCTGTTAACATTGTGTTATGCTCGTTTGTAACATTTGTAATTTGCAATATTTTCACTCCAAATTTTCAACATAGCCATTTCTTTACATCACCTCATGAATGTAACAGCTGTCAGTTTTCAAATCCTGGCCAAAATGTGTTTTCTCACCTGTGGCATGGAATAAATTTACGGTGGCACAGAATGATGTATCAGCAGGAATTTGAAAGTTCTCAGCCCAATGTTCCTGAGGTGGGGTAATAACAATGATACTCTAACAGTTTAGTTGCCGTTTTCCACTGCAGCATATATGTATGCATCTATGTAGGGCCCTGCACTCCCATAACCAAATGAGGATATGATTATACCTTCTCAAAAAGTAAGAAGAATGTCATTAATACTCTAGTTATGGTTGGTTGCAGTGACAAAAGTAGGGAATGTGACATTAGGGTTACATCCCACCCTCACCCTGCAGGCAGTAACAGGTTGGGGTGTGCCTAGGTGTTCTCAACCCTAAGGGTCACCCCTTTCTCATATATTGTACCCTTTACGGCTTATTTGCTCATGGAACTGTGTGAGTGTTAGGGCTGAGAATCCCAAGGCACACCCCACTCTGTTGCTGCCTGCAGGGTGGGGGGTAGAATGTTAGGGGCTGAAAAGCCTGATGCCATATTTTCTATTTTTGTTTCTGTAACTAACCCTAACTAGTGCATTAACAAAGATTTTGTAATGAATATATATATATATATATATATATATATATATTATAGGGGTATGGTCACAGGCCTATATTTAGAGTTGATTAGGTACTTCTATGTTAAACCTGAAATTTGCACGTTAATAACTTTGGTCTCATTCAACAGATTTGCACGAAATTTAGCATGCACGGTGGGGCATGGTAGATCTCTTGATTTGCCAAGTTGCGTTTTGGTCAGAATTGTGATTTTTGCACAGCAAAATGCTCAAAAATGCACTTGTCATCAGCTTTGTGGCCAGTTTTTCAGATTTTGTCTATGGTACTGCATGTCCATTGTGTGACATGTCAAAAGAGCTTGTGTCAAGGAACATGCCACGTGTTGTTTGATGAAAAAATATTAATCCATTCAAAAGTTATTAAACATTTTAGCTCCCATTATAAGGCTATAGGAAAATTTATATGGTTATTTTGCAAAAAAAGAATGGGTTTTGGCCATCTGGTCACTCCTCATGATCAAGTAATTTGCAGACTCGCGATCAAAGAATATTTGATAATGAGAAATCTATAGTTCGTGACAGCTACCATGTTGTTTTCAGTTTGGGGTTGGAAAAAAACAAATATCTCAGCCCAAGGGTGACTTGTGAAGTAAAACTAGGATGGGTTTTGCTAAGGGGCTTCCCTCTATTGACTCATGCCTGTGATTTCCTGTACTTTTCTCAAAAAATGTAGTTTTACCATTTGAAATTTTTTGATCACGGCTCTCTAATGATCTTTGATCACGAGCCTGCAAATTCTTTGGTGGCAAGATCATTTTTGATCATGAGTTTATTTAACCATTGGATGACCAGATAGCCAGATTTTCATGACCAGATGTCCTTGGGGAAGACCAGATAGCCCAAATTGTCTCCTCATGATTGAAAATCATCTTTGATAGCGATCGATTATTTTGCAGCCTCGCGATCAAAGAATTTTTAAAGGTGTCAAAACTTTAAAATTAAATATCTCTTAAATGGTTTGGTCATTTAACTTGAAATTTGGTGCATGTTGAGGTGATGTCCTACAGATGTTAATGATGTTGTTTTGAAGTTGAAAAATTAATGTATTGCAGAGATATTGAGTAACATAATTAACATTTTTCCCATAGCATTATGCATGGAGCTATTGACTTGCTATTTATCTGGTAGGTGGCCATAGTGCCATGGAGGTGTGTTTTGCTGATTTTCTGTGTTACACTTACAGGCATGCAGTATTATGCCACTGCAGAATTTGAAAATTTAATTTTGTTTGCTTTAATACCTTTTCAAACATTTGTGTGATTTCCTGAATTTTGAGATGTAGAAAGAGTCTTCTTAGATATTTGACTGTGATAGTTTTTGTGTAACTGGGACATACATTTCTAGAACTGTAACGATTTTGCTGTTATGCACCAATGGGTGACTTGGTGGGTTCAGGCCCTGTGCTCCCACCAATATGTGTTCCTTACTACTTATATTACACATTTTCAAAAAGTAAGGAAATTCTATGCAAAAAACTGTGTTAATTCATCATTTAGAACTGAAGTGCAAAAAGTCAGGAAATTAGACCTTCAGGGTTGGCCCATACCCCCCATTCTGTGTACCCCACCATCCTCCACAGACTGACAGACATTGGGGTGTGTCATTGAGGTTGTGAGGCCTCAATCTCACCCCATTCTCCTTTACTGTGGCATGTCAACATGCTTACACATGGAATGGGGTGAGATTTGGGCCTCACAACCTCAATGACACACTCCAGTGTCTGTCAGTCCATGGAGGATGGGGTACATAATATGGGGAGTAGGCTAACCCTAAAGGTCTAATTTCCTGACATTTTGTGCTTCAACTTGCAGTTTTTGCATAGAATTTATATATATTTATATATATATATATATATATATATATATATATATATATGATACATGGGCATGAATGGAATATGGAAAATATTTTTCACTTCCTCAGGTGAGCCTGGATATTTCTAAGCAGTGCCGAGGCACTAAGTGATGAAATATACAGTGCTCACCGAACGAAGTGAAATATTTTTCATATTCCACAATGTGCACATCATGTGTCCTATTTTTACAATGGGGGCCTCTGTTGCAAAATGTACAATTTGTGTGGCTTGCATGGGGGTAGCATGGGTTTAGCTCGGCTTTGCGTAGTTTTGCGCAATTGCGCAGCTTTGCACAGGTTTAGCGTGAGGTTGGAGAGTGTAATAAACAGCATTTATTTTAACTCTGCTGACATCATCCGAATTTATTTAACTGCAGTGAAAATAACTTGCTTTATCTCACTGAAATATGTCTCACCCCCATTGTATAAATATATAATATTATAGTGGCACGGTTGTGCCACTGTATTTAGGGTTATAAAGGCACTTCTATGTTAAAGCCAACATTTTGCACATTAATAACTTTGGACCCATTCAACAGATTTGCCTGAAATTTGGTATGTGTGGTCAGACTTACGGTCTTTGCGCACTAAAATGCTGAAAAATGCAAAATGATCCAATTTTGGAGGCAGTTTGGGGGATTTTGTCTGTGGCCCTGCATGGCCATCATGTAGCATGCTGCTCTGTGAGATGGCTCATCAGAAAGAGGTTGGCTGGCTGAACACGCCGCTTTTTGTTTGGTGAAAAAATATTGAGGCATTCAAAAGTTATAGTACTTTTAAATTCCCATTATAAGTCAATGGGAAAATTTATATGGTTGTTTTGTGAACAAAGATTGGGGTTCTGGCCATCTGGTCCCAGCTGGCAGTCAAAGAATTTGCAGCCTCGCAGTTCAAGAATCTTTGTCCCTGAGAATTCTTTGATCGTAAGGTCCGCCATCTTGTTTTTAAATTCTGATCACAAAAAATCAAATATCTCGGCTCTGGGGTCACTCCTGAAGTAAAACTTACTTGGGGTTTACTCAGGGGGCTTCAATCTAGCAAGCCTTGCCTTTGGTTTGGTTTAAAATGGTAAAAAAATAGAGTTATAAGGTTTTAAATTCTTTGATCGTGGCTCACTATCTTTGTTCTTGAGCCTGCAAATGCTTTGATCGCGAGATTCTATGATTGCAATCTTGCATCGTGAGGTAAAAATGCAATTTTCTTAGCTCAGGGGTGGGCTAGGAACACAAATGAGGGCTGTGATGCCTAAATGTCACCCCATTCTTTTTTTGTGTCCTTTGTCAATATGATTACACATGGAATGGGGTGACATTTAGGCCTCACAACCCGAATGACACACCCCGTCATCTGTCAATTTTGGGATGATTGGTGGGTCTGGAGGGGAGGGGCAACGCTAAAGAGTTTTTATTTCCTGACTCTTTGTGTTTTAACCCTAAATGATGCATTAATGCAGTTTTTTGCAAAGTTGATATATATGTACTGTATATATATATATATACACACACACGTACATACATATACATATGTGTGCATGTGTCCGTGTGTGTATCTATATACTGTATATATATATATATATATTTATACAATGGGGGTGAGAGCTACTCCAGTGGAATAAATGGAGATATTCTCACTGCAGTGAGACAAATGCTCACTGCAGTGAGATAAATGCTGATGACATCAGTGGAGTGAGATATATTCCACTGATCCATACTCTGCTGATGTCACCACTCACTCACTCAAGCTAGCATTCTAAATGAAAGTGCTTCAGAAATAAGTTTCTGTTTCTCACTGAAGCCTACAATGTACTCAATTAGCATTGCAACACTCACTTACCTGTGTCCCATAGTTTCTAACACTCCTAGCCGATTACTTTGCTAATCTCAGCTTCAAAACAACTTGAAATCTAAGGGAAACTTCTATATAAAGCAGTTTTTCTTTCTCAGTGCAAGCTTCAACTAACTAAATTAGCACTGCAAAACACAATCACCTGTTTCCCATAGTGTTTCTAACAATCCCAGCCCATTCAGAAACACTCCCACACCCTCAGATGACACACAAACAGTACTGTCAGTATAGCCTAAAGGTTAGAGCAATGAGACATTTAGGCCTCACAACCCCAAAGACACACCCTGTCAGCTGTCAATCATAGGATGATGGGCGGGTCCACAAGGGGGGTGAGGGGGCAACCCTAAAGGTCTAATTTCCTGACATTTTGTGTTTTAACCCTAAATGATGCATTAACAAACTTTTTTGCATAGAATTTCCTTACTTTTTGAGAAAGAATAGAAAAGTACAAAGTTGCGGAAGTTGGTGGAAGCATGGGCCCTTCAGGCTCTGCACTCCCACCAACTTGTAAATGTCTGCATAAGACAAAAGTACAAGTACTGAATATCATATGTATTGCTGGGAGCACATATGGGTGGGAGCGTGGAGCACGAAAGCTCCCACCATGTTGAAAGAAAGCAAAGTATCAGTCATCAGAGTGGCATAATACAGCAGCTGTTTACAAGTCAGACATCTAACCACTGAAAAGTATGTCCATGGCAGTAATGCTAGGCACCTATAAATGTGAAGCCAGTACCACAATGCAAAACATCATACACAAAATGTAAAGAGTGTCATGCAATATGCCTGCAGCAAATTAAGTTTACAACACCTAAACACCATAATTCACATGTACAGGACATCTCCTGAAGACCCTCCAAATTTCAATGTAAAAGAAACCATTTCCGATATATAACATATGAAAGTTTGATATTTTCATTCATCGGAATGGCAGAGTTCCACACCTGTTAAGATTTTAGACATTTAACGACTGAAAAGTACATCCATGGACTTAAGGCTAGCTACCCCACAAATTTCAAGCCACTACCACAATGGAAAACGCTGTTTGTAAAACTTAAACTGCACCACGTAATATCTCCACAAGAAATATATTGTCTAACATGTAAACATCATAAGTCCCATGTACAGGACATCCCATGAACATTCTCCAAATTTCAAGTAAAAAGTCCAAACCGTTTCTGAGATATTTAATGTTAAAAATTGTTAAAATTGGCCTATCTGTTGCATTATAATCTGGAAATCTAGTACCTTCCTCACGATCAAAGATCACAATCAAAGAATTTCGCAATCAAACAATTTGCAGGCTCATGATCAAAGAATTTGCAGACTCGTGATCAAAGAATAAAAATGGTGAAAGTCAAATTTTAGACATAAATACATGAAACCACCAGCATGGTTCGATAAAATGAAGCTCCCTGAGCAAAACACCACCCTCATTTGGGTTAATAACCCACCCCGAGCTGAGAAATATGCTTTTTTCAACTGCCCATCTTGTCCCTAGCTCGCGATCAAAGATCGCGGTTAAAGAATTTCACGATCAAAGAATTTGCAGGCTCGCGATCAAAGATCATTAGCGAGCCGTGATCAAAGGATAAAAATTTTAAAAACTCTATTTTTTCACCATTTGTAAGCAAATCACAGCCATGGCTTCATAGAGTGAAGCCCCATCCAAGTTTTACTTCAAGAGTGACCCCTGAGCCGAGATATTTGCATTTTTCCAACAGCAAAATGAAAACAAGATGGCAGCTGTCACGATCAAAGAATTTCTCGGGGTTAAAGATTCTTTTATCTCAAGCCTGCAAATTTTTTGATCATGAGGAGGGACCAGATGGCCAAAACCCCATTCTTCACTCGCAAAATAACCATATAAATTTTCCCTTTGACTTATAATGGGAACTTAAAAGTTTAATAACTTTTGAATGGATTAATATTTTTTTACCAAATGAAAAGTGACATGTTCCTTGACTCAAAGCTTTTCAGATGAGCCAAGCTGCAGAGTGGCACAGCACAGAACGACTACACAGTACCACAGACAAAATCTGAAAAACTTCCCACATAACTGGCGAAAAGTGCATGATTCTGTGTTTTGTTGTGCTAAAACCGTAAGTCCGTCTGAAATGAAATTTGGCAGATCAAGGAATCTGCTATGCCCCACTGTGCAAACCAAGTTTCATGCAAATCTGTTTACAGATCCAAAGTTATTAATGTGCAAAATGTCAAGTTTAACATAGAACTGCCTTCATAACCCTAAATATAGGGGCGTGACCTAACTCTCACCCCATGTCATGTGTAAACAAGCTGAGGCGGTGCAGTATAGGAGAAGGTTGTGAGAGTTAGGGCCAACTACCCCAACGCACACCCTGATGCCTGTTGGTGGGGTCTGGGTCAGCGTGAGGTGCAGAGGGTGGGAACCCTAACATAGAATTTCCTCACTTTTTTCGCTGTGGAGTAACACTAACTGATGCATTAAACAGAGTTTTTTACAATGAATTTCCCTTCTTTTTGAAAATGTGCACTATAAATAGTGAAGTCACGGTAACACAAATGCAAGCACAAACATGGTGACGCAAACATAAACGATAATGCAAATGGTAATAGAAACACAAGGGCAAACATTAATGAAAACAGAAATGCAAACACAAGTGCGTACATAAATGCAAATTGTAATGTGCGTGGTCACAGCAATGCAATTGGAAACGTTAACACTTATGGGAACAGCAATGATGACACCAAAGGAAACAGAAACAGAAATGTAAACGGAAGCACATACAGAAACGCAAATGGAAATGCACACAGTGATGCAAAAGGAAACACAAACAAAACAGTAATGGAAATGCATATGTTAACAGTAACACAAATGCAAGCGCAAATGAAAATGCACAGGGTAATGCACACGGTGGCGTAGATGGTAACAGTAATGCAAATGGTAACGGAAATGCAAGTGAAACACTAACTGTAACAGTAACCAAAATACACACTCTTTTTCCCCCAATAGCTGCATTGAGAAAGACAGTGAATATGAAGAATGTATGCATAATAATGGGCCTTGGAGCAGAAAATGAACACTTGGAATACTAAATTGCTTATATCTCAGGAACCGTAAGATGTAGAAAAAAAAAAATTAATTTCATATACTTTATTCCTTTCCTGGCTAGTTTTGCACTTAGTAAGCTTTTTCCTGATAAAAAGACCATATCTCGAAGCATATCCGAGATACGGGCCCCGAAAGGTGCGACGGATGCCGTAATGTTAGTCTATAGGAAAAATCGTTAAATTTGGAGTACTGTAACTTTGTAGCCCTCTAATATTTTGTCACCAACCCACCAAAAGGCGCATTTGTGCTATCTTGGCTTTCTTCCCACCAAATTTCAGCCCAAAAGACCAAACCATTCTTTTGCAGCAGGGTGGCAAAGATTGCCTAATCTTTTGGCTATAATGTCATAAGGTAGTGTCGTGATTTATGACACTTTCGCAAAAATAAAAGCACAAAAATGTTGAATGTGTGGCACTACTTTGCGATACTACAGTTTACAAAAATTTTAAAAACATATTTATGGGGTGTTTAACACCCCGGCCCCCCCCACACACACACACACACACAAAAAAGACATGGCTAGCATCCCCAGGGCTCGACAAGGTGAATGCAGCAAGAACTGTGTCCCTAGAGAGTCCCAAGTTTAAATGCAAAGCATTTCTGAGACCACCAACTGAAAACAAAATGGAGGATTTGTGACTCTACAGGGGTCATTTGCGACACTAAAAACTGGATTTGCGACACTGTCCAACTTTTTATTAACTTTTCCCATTGACTATAATGGGAAACTTTTTTGAATAACCTTCGAACCGTTTATTATTTTTTCACAAAATCTTCGAAAGGCACATCTGGGACCCTGGCTTCATGTTCCCTGAAGGTTTTGGTCTGGTCGCACAGACCGTGTGACCTGTAGGCATGAGCAAAGAATGTGAAAAAAAGGGTAAATATGACATTCTATGGTGCTATGTAGCTCTGCAACCATATATCCAACCATTACAAATCTTGGCAGATCCAGAGATTTATGTTACTGCTCCATGCATGCCAAATGTCAGGTAAAGCTGTCATACAGTAGCAAAGTTATTAACCTGCAACATTTCAGAGTTTAACCTTAAATGGGGTACTCAACCCTAGTTATAGTGGCACTACTGTGCCACTATAATATATATATATATATATATATATATATATATATATATACTGTATATATAGTATATATAATATATATATATATATAAAATAGGGGCAAGGTCATTGACCTATATTAGGGTTTAGTCTTCACTTCTGTGTTAACCTGAACATTTAGAACTTTAATAATTTCACAACCATTCAACCAATTTGCATAACATTTTGCATATGCCATCAGGGTCCACAGATCTCTTGATATGACAAGTTTTATTTCAGTCAGCTGTACAGTGGCGGAGATACAGATTGTCCAAAAATTTTAAAATTACAACTTTTGATGAAATTCTTTGTCATGCTGTTGCTCAAAACAGTGTAGAATTTTGGTCTGAACTTTTTAAGGTATATAGGTCTTGGGTCACAGATATGTCATCTTGTTTTCATTTAGAGGTGACAACAAAGTTGAATTACTAAAAAAAGACAGTGGTTTGGTAAACACCAACAGTTGTGTTTACCTAATCGGGGCCTGTATAATCGGATTCTGGGGTCATTTTTGTTTTTGGCAACTTGTGTGTAAATGTGTTTTTTTTAGCAGCAGAAATCCTTTTTCACAAATTGCAGAAAAGAAATGCTGCGAAATGGGATCTTTTTCTTCAATTTGAGAAAATGGATTTTCTTTTTCCACTAATTGCAAAAAAAGAATCATGAAGAAGGATCCATAAGTCCACATGGAGAACTTTGGGGTGCAGTGCATGCAGTGGCCCTTCTCCCATGGTGCCCAGCATGCAGGCATACCCTTAAGAGACTGGCATTGCAGAAAACCTCCTACAGCTGGTGGTCCATAATTATGGATGTTTGTTGTGATATGTTCAGAGAGTTATATATTGTTTGTCTTACCTGATGATGGCGGGCTCTGCTTGGTTGTGTTGCCTTGACCCTTCCTGATGCTGTGTGTGTGTGTGTGTGTGTGTGTGTGTAATGTGGAGTTATGGCTTGAAACCCTGAAACTGCATTTCCATAGTTTTATTGCTTTACCATGGACCCTAACTGATGCATTAACAACATTTTTTGCTAAGAATATAAATACCTTATTTCTTCCAATTTTAGTTGCCCTCTAATATTAGCCACCCTTGAACAAAAGCCATAGTCAAAATCGGAATAATGGAATAAAAGCTGCCCTCTAATTATGACCGTGTGAAATGGGGGGCTATGAGGCAGCAGTAACACCAAAGTACTGTAGCCATGCCATGTTTTTTAAAATACCTGTTTACTACTCTACTACGGTAATAGAAACAGAATTGGAAACATAGGCTTTATAGAGACCACACAGAGTGCTGTAATTCCAAATGTTCATTATTTAGTCAGACTGTTTTAAAATTGTAAATAAATTTCAGGTGGAAGGACAAACAAAATTGACAATTTATTCTATCTCTGAATCACTCCTGAGCTCACTATCTGAGCAGCTGACAGGTTCTTTGGTGTCAGTTTCATTGACAGTCATGTCAGTTTCATCATACTCAGAGCTGTCTCTCAAAGAGCAGTTGATGGATGCCACCTTTCAGACCAAGTCAGCATGAACATCATGTGGGATGTCCCCCTCTTTGGTGCAACTTATAATATCAGGATCTGTACTGATTATGGCACACCTGAATAATGACACTGTCAGTATAATGACTTAAAACGGTGTGTTCCAACTAACATCGGCGGGCTATGAGATTTTATTGCAGCCCACCGGTATGACTGATATCACTGTATTTTTCTGCTTTGCAGCTTTTTTAACATTTGGTGACAAGTGGCATCTGAAAGCATCCCACACTAACATGTACTTGTTGAATGCTAGTCCCCCCAGACTTTATCAAGCCAAATTAGAGTGATGTCCTTATTCAACCACCCATTTGCTGACATGGTTAGAATAACACAGCTAACACGAGCCACCTCTTTTGGCATTCATTTCTCTTTTAAAACAACAAAAAGGAGGAGCTTTTATCCATCTGCCATTGCAGCAAGGCATGCAGTTACCCTCTGTTTCTTATGACCAGTAGTGAGTGGAACAGATTTAATGCTGACAGAGTCAATTGTGCTTTTACCTGGCATGTCCACCCAGATTGTGGTTTCATCCATATTCCCTATAAGCAATGGTAAGATGTTATGTATTTGTAACTGTTTGGCACAAAAATATGTGAAGCTTAAAATTTTGGGAGCAAAGTCCTTAGGGAGATGCTAGCCCACAGTTGTTTGTTGCCATATGGTGAAGCCCCACCACCATGAAAACTTATCGACTGAGTCATGGCTTGTGTGGAACTCAGGATAGTAGGCTAATGCAGTAGCTTTTAGTGATACAGCTTTTCTGGTGACTCTGTAGTGCTGTTCATGCTGCAGACCAATTCAAGATGCTAGCTCAGTCTCTACTTTGGGATACTGAGCTCTGCAACCTCTGCCATCCAAGTGTCTTCTTTTTCAGTTAGCACCCATAGCGCCCATTATCAAGACTTTCTCCTCTAGGCTGAGCAACTTTTTTCGCCATTCTCTCAACTGTTTTTAATCAATATGCAACACTGTTGCCACTGGGTGATTTCTCTCTCTCTTTCCACTCTCTTAGCAGCTGCTATCTTGAATTCTAAATCAAGCACTTTGCATTTTGGCATTTCTTTTGATTTCAGTACTCATTATACTCATTTTGCTCGCTCACTATGTGAATACCTAACTCGTACGTGTGTAACTGTCATCTGTTATGCTTCTAATCAGGTGAAATTAATTGGCAATAAGAAGGATCACAAGGGCTCAGTGTGATCGTAAGTGAATAAAAGCCACCCTCTGTTACTAGCCACCCTTGATCTATAGCCGGTAGGGGTTGGCGAAAGTGCAGATTTCCGACATGGCGGAATTTCCGGGAAATATCTAAACTTTTGTGAAATTTTCCGCTTTTCCGCCTGTGACGGAATTCCAAACTTTCGCCTGAGAAATGCGGATTTCCACCTAGTTCTGCAGAAAAGTCACTTATACATGCGCATTTTTTTGTTGAAACTGCGGAAATAATGTTTCTGGTTAATAATATGACAAAGGCACGTTTTCTCCTCTATTTGAATCTAAAATGCGGAATGTTTTTCACCGCCATCAATGTGTGTCTATATTTCATTTTCTGAAGATGGTATCTTAATTGCAATGGTCACATACTGATGATGCAGCAGCACTGGTTTGGGGAAACTAGAGGGTTTAGCCAAGAACTAATTACAAATACATTATTTTTGCTGTACCTGTACATAGTATTTAAACCTGAGATTGCAAGTAAGTGCTGGGATGTGCTGGGGCTTTGTTTTTTAAGAAAGTCATAATAAACATGTTTCTTTTTTGATTTGGTGCATTTCTTCCCCCCTTCCCAAACATCTTGGACCCATTTTATAATCACAATAAGACACTCCAGGGTGTTCTTTGTGGTGGCTTAACAGCACTTCTTGGGTTGCTGAAGTGACGGCACTCAGCAATGCTTTATGCCACACCAAAGTTGTGCCACTCTCCAACCACAACGCATACCCTGTCATGGATTAATGTAAGGCTTTTGGAATCCTAACAGCCAGTCAGACTGCTGCAGCATTTGTGTGACCCTTCACTGAACATTGAGACACATGTCAGTAACTCAATAATTCCATGATCCCATCCCATCTCATCCCAAGACAAGGAATAGTACACAACTGTGAATGGATTATTTGTATATTTCAAAACACAACAGGAAAAAAGTTATAAGTGATAACGATGAACAACAAGTCAACAGTACAATGAAACAGTAACTATTTACAATAAAACAGGGTTAGTTATTAACAAGTATCAAACAACAGGTGTTAAAGTATGTTCAAGTACCTTAACTGGCAATTGGCAATTATTTTTTGGCCTGCATGGCAGCACGGGAAACTCTACGTTTCTTAATCTGGCAATGCTGGGGGAGGGGGAGTGCTGACCTGAGGCCAGTGCTTAATCTTTGCAGTATGTTGTCTTGCATTCAGCTTCCTGAGCATAGACAACATTTTGTCCTGGTTCTCCATTAATTTGGCCATGTTAACCTCAAGTACTTTCATCCTTTTTAACATTTTGCTGTCCCGGTCCTTCCTCTGGTTAGTGCTTGTTTCACCGTGCTGTACTTCCTGGGGTGCTTGCTGGTCTTCAGCTGCTGCACTGGCTCTCCCTGTGCTTGATGGCTGCTATTCAGTGTCCCTTGATGCAAGCATGGCCAGTTCATGCTGGATCTTCATGATCCTGTTTTTCCTCCTAGTACACTGTTCCTTTTCTGCCATCTGGTCTTCCATCGCTGTTGTTGAGGTGGTCACCACATCTGCCATAAAGAAAGATAGGATGGTGAGGGTAAGGACAGACACTCATTGCGTTTCTGGCTACACTCCAGGCATGTATGTGTACGCATCTTCTTTGTTCACAAACCAGTTGAGCTGAGAGCTGTGAAGCCGGCAGAATACATGTATTCCATGTTATCATTCTGTGTGTGGGGGCATTGTACTACTACTAGAATAATAAGTAACTTTGCATTGTCCTATTCCATGTTAAACAATCAAACACAATGTATTGGGTGTGCACTTGAAGGAAGACATATGACAGACTGACAAGTGAGAAACATCTAAGGAGAAGGAGTCAATAACTATACATTATTTAGCAAGGTTTCATTATAAGGGTGGATTTATAACATTTTTAGATTGACTTTTTGTTCTGCAATATGGTCTGTGAGATCATTTAATATAAGCATTAAGCACTGCCACTAAGATAAGTCTGTGTGTCATCAGTGCTGAGATAACCACACAGCCAGAGAGTGACAGGAAGGCTCTCAGCCTGCTGTGTCATGCATAGCCATGCCTCGGGGTGTGCAGCTATCTCGGTACTACCGACACACATCTGTCATGTGTTATTGCTTACATAGTGTATGATCGTACTCGCTAATATGCATCTTGTGATCAGTTCCAATGGTTTGGTTACCTTGACAATGAAGCAGGGCATTCTTGGGGGTTATCATAACATAGATGATCCAGATGGGGTGGGCAGAATGAGAAGAGATCTGGATAAACTAGCAAAATGGTCGGAAGAGTGGCAACTGGGGTTTAATGCAAAAAAGTGCAAGATCATGCACATAGGGAAGAGAATCCCTGAAGCCACCTATAGGCTAGGAGGGGATTTGCTGGCAGTCAAAAGGGAAGAAAGAGACTTGGGTGTCATCATCACTGATGACCTGAAATCATCCAAGCAGACATCTAAAGCAGTAATTAAGGCTATAGGGATGCTAGGGCATATTAGTAGGGGTATCACAAGTCAGAAGAGGGATATAATAATCCCTCTTTACAAGACACACTGGTTAGGCCCCATCTGGAGTACTGTGTGCAGTACTGGAGGCCACACCTTCACAAGGACATTAACCAAATTGAGGCAGTCCAGAGAAGGGCAACCAAAATGGTGCAAGGACTACATCAGAAAACATATGAGGACAGATTAACTGAGCTCAATATGTATACCCTAGAGCAAAGGAGGGAGAGAGGTGTTACGACTGAAACATTCAAACACCTTAAGGGCATTAACAAGGTGAAAGAGTCTAACATGTTTCAATGTAAGAAAAACAGCAGGACAAGAGGACACAACATGAGATTAGAGGGAGGCCGATTAAGGGGTAATGTGAAGAAGTTCTTTTCCACAGAAAGAGTGGTGGATGCATGGAATGATCTACCTCAGGAAGTGGTGGATATGAATACAGTGCAGGGCTTCAAACAGGTATGGGATAGGCATAAGGGAGGAATACAGTTGAGTACGAATAGATAGGCAATTGACAGAGCACATACCAATGGCACATTCATAAGGTAGAAAAAGAAATGGGCAGACTGGATGGGCCTTGTGGTCCTTATCTGCCATCAAGTTCTATGTTTCTATGTTTGTATGTAACTCATAGAAGCAATTTCAGCGAGGTTCATTAATACAACAGTAAAATCCCTTTTATTGTATCAGATGCTATTAATTAATAATATAATCAACATCATCACAGTGTGGGTGAGAACATTTTAGCCATACGTTTTGAAGGTTCACTAGCACCAGTTCAGTATACAGACTGGTTAGGGTGGAAAAATGGTTGCAGTAGATGAGGCTACGTCAGGGGATCAAAAGAGGAGAGAAATACTTCTTCCACTACATATGATAGAAAAGAAAAAACAGGGAACAACTAGTGGGGAGGAAAAGTAGCTGGGGTGCTGGGAAGAAAATTGTCTGGAGCAAGCTGATGCACTGCATGACTGCTTCTGTTCTGTGTTTACGCAGGATAAGTGGGGGCAAATACCTCAGGCAACTGGGGGGCAAGGGTGGGAGATGACAACAGATGTGGGGATTACAGAGGGATTACAGAGGGTGCTGGATGGCTATAAGGGGTGACAGGGTGAGGTGAAAAGGCAATGTGGTGGAAGGTGGGGGGGAGCAGCGATATAGGATGCTAGCTAGCTGCACAATCTAGCAGACTCACTAGGCAATGAGGCCTACTTCTGCTGGCATTTTAGTATGTTCATAATAAAGGATGGGGCGGTGTTTGTTATGACCTTTTATACACACTGCAGGTGTGACATGCTTCATAATAAACCCCAAGTGCAAACCTGAGGGGTTTATGAGAAGCATACCACACACAGATGGGGTGTGTGTAAATTAAAATTGAGTTTTACAGACTACACCATCTTTTTTTATATAATTGCTGGAGGTGATGGGTGCTTTTTCGCTACAGCAGTTATGTGACATAAAAGAAAGCAATTGTTGGTATTAGTTACCACACAGCGGTGGTTGTAGAACTGGCAGGTGTCCATCATGAATAAAGGGAGAGGGCAACTAGCACATGCAGGCAGTCATGGAACAACATGCATACAAACATACAAAATTTGCCAGCAGATAAAGGCCTAGAAGTCTATCAAGTCTGCTCGAATGTGCAGCTAGCACCCCTTATTCTGCAGTTGCCCCTCCCTTCCACTCTTCCCCTTCATTAACCCTCCCCCTTGTCCTGTCACATCCCCTTTTGAAGCAGTCCACTGTTCTACTGGATACCACTTCTGCAGGTAATGCATTCCACCCAGCCACCACCCTCTCTGTAAAAAAGTGTCTCCTCATCTCCCTCCTGAACTTTCCTCCCTCCAGTCTCATATCATGGCCTCTGGTGGCCCTTCCCTCCCTTACTTTGAACATCCCCTCTGTACCCATCTTGTTTATTCCTTTCATGGATTTAAAGGTTTCAATCATGTCACCCCGTCCCTCCTCTCCTCCAGTGAGTACATGTTCAACTCTTTCAACTTCCTCTCGTATGATAAGTTCCCCAGCCCCTTGATCATCTTTGTCGCCCTGCGCTGCACCCCCTCCAGTAACTTAATGTCCCTCTTCAAATACGGGTGCCAGTACTGCACGCAGTACTCCAGGTGTGGTCTAACTAATGACCTATACAGTGGCAGAATCACCTCCTCCCTCCTCGAGGATATACCCCTTGCAATACAACCCAGCATTTTGTTGGCCTTTGCAGCTGCCTTCCTACATTGTGCTGAGTTGTTCATTGACCCTGTAATAAGCACACCGAGATCCTTCTCCTCCTTTGTCTGGGCTAGCTGCACTCCCCCCAGCTGGTAACTCTTCCTTGGGGTCTTCATCCCAAAATGCAGCACCTTGCACTTTTTGGCATGTTTCATGTAATAAGAAGTCGGTTATTATTATGGCACATGACATTAGTAACCTTGTTTGATATTTTCCTTAGGGAAAAAGTGACCAACAGTAATTATATATAAATAACAAGTTGTGCACAGTCTACTGATATGATACTGACCGTACTTAATCCTTATCTGCATGAAAAAAATGATAATTTTACCATCAGAAGGGCTGCGGGTCTCCACAACGCTGCTGCTTGCTCCTTCCACCACTCCATCTGCTGGAACTGTGGTGCTGGACTCCATGGTGCTGGAAGCATCAGTAGAGCTGCTCTTGGCAGCACCTGTTAACAATAAAGAGAAAAATACTGAAATGAAACACAGTTGTGGCAATATTTGTAGTCTAGTCATAACAGGTTGATTGTCACAGCAACAAAAGGCCATCACTGTCTGTGCTGCTCGAGCATGCAGTTATCTCCCTATTCAGCAGCCAGCTGCCACACCAAGCCACCTCACAGTACCTCCCTTTCCTCTACTCTTTACCCTGTCCCACCCCTTCTTAAAGCATTCTACTCTGTTACATGGCACCACCAGCTCACCTGGTAGTGCGTTCAACTTTTCCACCACCATCTCCGTAAAGAAATGCCTCCTCATATCCCCCCCTGGATCTGCCACCCTCCAATATTATGTCATGCAACTGACAACTTGTGGTAGTAAAAGTTAGAATAATAAAAGTAATATACTCACTTGTTCTGTCATCATCCACTGTGGCTTCAGTGTTGGGCTCTGCTGCTGGCTTCTTCTGTTGTGTCCTGTTCCTTTTCCTATTACCACCACTCCCTTTCAGGGTCACAGCTCCCCCTAGTGCCTCCAGTAACTGCATGTCATGCCTCTGGATGTCATCCCACTTACCTTTAAGTTGCTTCACAGAGCGGGGTTGGACACCATCTCCCTCTCTGGCAATACTTGCCTGTACTGGCTCCCACAGTTCCCCCCCTCTATTTTATGGGGAGTCTCTCAGGCCCATACAGCTCTTTTGCATGTGCTGTCAGCTCCCTTACTAGCACTGCCACCTCCTTATATGTGAAGGCTGGTGCAAGTTGTTTAGCAGTGCCAGCATCAGCACTGGTTGAGGGCTGAGCATGAGGCTGATCTTGCTGGCCTTGCTCCTGCTGCTGAACATTGTTGGTGTTTTCAGCAACTTCAGCTTCCCCTTCCCCCACATTCTGCTGCTGCTGCTGCTGGTCACCTTGCTCCTCTTCCACATGCCCGCTGCTCCAGAAAAATTTCTCAATATCAGTCTCACTCTCAACAGAACTAAAGTAGCTATATCCTTCCTATCTCTCAGTCGGAGTCTGACTTTGTGACTTTTTCTGCATTTCTCGCAATCGCTGATTCACAACACAGGCAATTGAGAAATGTTCCATTTCCAGTTCCGCCTTTATTATCATGACCTTTTTTACGCATTTAAAGGGTAATCACGCACTTATAATTGGAACACACAGTGATAATGCGGAACTTTGTCTCCGAGGTAAATACATACATGCGAAAAGGATCACCATAATTGTGGTATTTCAGTTTATTTATGCGGAAATCTTTTTCACTTACAGTAACATCACAGAATCCAGAAACTATCTGCGATTACAACTAATTATGTGAAATTGTTTCCGCAAATAGTGTGTGGAGGTTAGTCAACCGGTGCCCAAGTCATGTTTCATTGCCAAGCAGCCATTATATTGTTTAAAAAAATATGTAAAGGAGCTTCCACCCATTGATTATAATGGGCACAGCGTGTGTGTTTGCAAACAACTGGGAAGACCTTGGGACCCTGTAAATACAATTTAAGTGGGATGAAACTTTTTTTATACATGCAAGATTACAGATTATTGGAAAGCACAACATTATTTGGATCTGACAGTATGTAGGTAAGGCACCACCAGTAAATAGGGTGCAGGACATAATCTTGGTGACTCTCTTTAAGAAATGCAGCAACTTACATGACTGCTATTTCAGATGCGGAATTATTTTTCCGTGGAGCACAATAACATGGAATACGTGAAATGCAGAAGAAGTGCTCAATATGCGGATTACTGGAGAAAAATTATGCATGACTACTGATTATTCCGCATCTAAAAATAATCAGACACACTGGGCTTTACAACTATTTTTACGCAAAAAAATAGAAAAGCTATATCAATACACACACACAAAAAAAACGCATGTACAGCGGAAATTCCGCAGAAGTTGGCAAAATGTCTTCCGAACTTCCGCAGAAGCAAAATCCACATTCCGCAGAAATTCCACCTGTGGAATTTTATTTTCACACACTCTAATAGCCGCCCATTTAACATCAAATCATAATTATAAGCCGTGGCTTCAAATCAAAGAAATACAGTAATCATTGCCTTATGGTTAAGGTTGAATGGTCACTTCTATATTAAAGTTGAAATTTTGCACTTTAATAGCTTTGCAACCGTTTTAATGATTTGCATGAAATTTTGCATGCACTGTCAGATACCTAAGATCTCTTAATGTAACATTTTTGTTTCAGTTCAATGTATGAGTGCTGAGATAGGAATGTTACAAAAAGTGTGTAAGTTACCATTTTTTCCCATTTTGTTGCCACTCTGCAATGCAGAAACTGTTTTGAATTTGGGCCTGAATGTTTCAGGGGTCAAGAGGGCTTGCCTCACAGATGTGCCTTTTGCTAAAAAAGTATTAATCTGTTCCACTCTTATTATTTGTTAAAATTCATGTTCTTTTCAAGGAGAGTTTCACTCTTCAGTTAGATGTCTTGCTTGAAAAAGGATCCTTTGTCACAAATGGGTAATCCTTTTTTGCAAACGTGTGATCCTGTATCACAAATGGGATATTTTGTTTTGTGCCATCTCCAGTTTGTTGTTCAGTTAAGGAGAGTAACAAAATTACTCTAAAAAATTGTTCAGTAGAAGCCAACATGTGCTCTGGTAATCAGGGCCTGTTTCACCCAATTCTGGTGTTAGTTTTTAGAAAATTGAGTTGGAAATGTGTTTTGTGAGCATTTTGAAATCTTCTTTCATGTCTTTGTTCATTCTCAGAAATTCCTGTTTGCAAATTATGAAAAAAGAACAGGAAAAAAGATCTGTTTTACAAATTGTGAAAGGAAGAACACAAAAAACGATCCTGTTTCACAAATATGGAAAAAAAAGAACATGCAAAAGGCTTATAAAACAGCAGTTTTTTTGTCATTCTACTATGAAAAACAAAATTTGGAATTTTGGTGTGAAAATTTCAGGGTAGAAAGAGCAAGCTCCACAGATGTGCCTTTTGCTAGTTTTGTGAAAACATAATAATTTCACCTGCAGTTATATGGGTTTGAAAATTTGCTTAATTTCCCATTGGATAACATTGTAATGTGGTGAGGTGTTTCTTTGTCACTCGGCAGCATAGAAACAGTTTGGAATTTTGGTCTGAAGATTTTAAGGTAGAAAGGGCTTGCCTTATACTGTAGATGTGCCTTTTGATGGTTTGGTGAAATGATATTACTCTGGTCCGGAGTTGTAAGGACTTGAATATGTGGGTTCTGAGCATGCTCAGTAGTACACTCATTTAGGTGTGAGGCTTGAAAAAGAATATTTTTTGCGAATGGGTTGTATCCCTTACCTCTTAAATGTCTCGTAAGTGTTACCAGGCTTGAATAGTGGGCCCCTCAACTCCCCCCCAGTGGATGGTGACAGTACAGTGCCATTAATACACTTCAACTTCTGTATGTAGCCATGGAAGGGCAGGGCCAGAGGGCTCTGTGATTCCATAATCATATGTTTGTTGTCCCCCCATTTCCACTGCATCATTTATATTTTACTAGCCTTGAATAGTGGCCCCATCCCCAATCCCCCTCACCCAGTGCAGGAAGACAGTGTAGTGCAGTGAATACAGTTCAACTATGCAGCCATGGAAGCACAGGACCCTTTGCAGCCTCATGTATATCATCCCCCAACCTGTACCATGTGTTTTATATTTTACCAGCCTTGAATTTTTTTTTTTTTTTATTTATTAAATTCTCGGATTACAAATACCTTTGAGCAGAAACTGCTCATTTACAAAGGTTCCAAGTCAAAGGATGAGGGTCAACATACATACAGAGGTAGTAAAAGAATGCACAATAAACAACCAAAACAACTAAAAGAAAAAATAAAGATACTCAGTTATAACATGCTTTGAGATAATATTCATAAAATGAGCAGCTTGAGTAGGCAGCTGGCTGCAGTAACAATAAGAGATAGAGGGCACCATAGGCAGTTAGTATTGCAGGCATGCGACCGGGAGAGGAAGTTGGCAGGCTAATGGGCCACTGTCCGATGGTGGTGGAAAATGTCTTGTACCAGTGGAGATGTGAAGCAGGAAAGGAGTCACAAGGAAGGTCCAGTGCCAGAGGGAATGAGATTGGGAAAGGGCGGGCTGTGAGACATGAGTGAGCTGGGAGGTGTTTAGAGAGATCTCTGTTCAACGAAGCAGTCACATTGAGTGGTAGAGGTGAGGTAAAGTTTGAGATTCGTTTTGAAGGGTCCAAGTGTAGTAGAGGAAAGTGATTCTTTATTGAGAGAATTGAACCATTGAGCGGATCTATAGATAAAGGACCGCTGACCCATGGAGGTACAACATCTGGGAACCTGAAAGGTTAGAGATTGGGCACCACGTGTTTGTTGAGTGCCACTGTAGGTAGTAAGGAGTGAGCTAACACCAGGTGGCATGAGACCAAGGAGAATCTTTTTGGTAAGTAAGCAGGTCTGGTATTGTATTCTGCTGCGTAGGGGTAGCCAGCTGGCCTGTGCATACAGGTCACAGGTGTGAGTTTGTCGGGCTGCACCCGTCAGTAGTCTACAGGCTTTGTTGAGAGCAACTGAGATCCTGCAGAGGGCACTTGTTGGGGCAGAGCCATAGATGGCAAGGCCATAGTCAATGATAGAGGTGACAGAGCTGTAGAAGACTAGTTTAAGGGCATCCGCAGGCATACAGTGCTTGTGTTTGTGTAGTAGTCCAATCCGTATATTGGCGGTCTTGGCAACAGTGTCAATATGCCGAATGTAGGAGAGGGTACTATCCAGGGTAATACTAAGGTACTTGAACTCCTTGACATGTTCGAGTGGGTTCCCAGCATGGTTCTTGATGGTGAGAGACAGAGAGTTGTGCCTGCTCTGTCGGTTACAGAAGGACATGGCTTTAGTCTTGCTGTGGTTCAGGACAAGTTTATGAGAATTGAACCAGTCTTCGATGTGATTGAAGTCAAGCTGCAGCTGGGATTCAAGGACTGTAATGTCATGGTGGCTGGAAAACAGGACTGCATCATTTGTGTATAGTAATATTTTTTGGTGGCAGGCACTGGGGAGATTGTTGATGAAGAGGGAGAAGAGTAGAGGGCCCAGAATAGACCCCTGGGGGACTCCAGAGTGGACCGGTTTCTCATCTGAAGAGATCCCTGCAATCCTTACACGTTGGATCCGATTAGCAAGGTAGCTGGTGAACCATGGAAGGGCATTGCTGGAGATCCCAATGGAGGACAGTTGCTTGAGCAGTAGGGGGTGGTTAACTGTGTCGAATGCCTTGGTAAGGTCTATAAATACTGCCCCTCCACAATTCCTTTGTCAAGCGTGGCATGGATGAAGGTTGTAAATTCCAGTAGTGCAGTGGTGGTGCTGTGCCCTTTTCTGAAGCCATGCTGCTCTGGGCACTGTACATTGTACTTATCCAGGAATTCAACTAGTTGGTCCGACACTATTCGCTCCAGCGCTTTGGATAGTGGGGGGAGGAGTGAGATAGGTCTGTAATTGGTGTGCGGTGTCCTATCTCCGCTTTTGTGAACCGGTGTGACAGTGGCTTTCTTCCAGAGAGAGGGGAAATGGCCCAATCTAAGTGAGATTAAAGATCTTTATAAGTGGTTCTAAGATTTCATCGAGGACTTGTGCCAGCAGTTTCAGGTCAAGGGAGTCACCACTGTACCCTTGTTTGCCGATGGCCTTTTGAATGTATTTTCTAGCTACTTGTGGTGGGACCTCCTTAAAAAAAACTTTGGGATTGTACATTCTAGTTGGGGGGTAACTTGGGAGGAGCTGGAGGGAGGTCATCAAAAAAATTTGGTGGAAGGACACTTCCAGGTTTGTAAATGCGTTATTAAAAGTGCTGGTGATGATACCTAGGTCGAGTGTAGAGTGCCATGAAGGTTGAGCATAGTGGGTGGTGCTTTAGGATCCTTGCCTGTGAGTTCTTTCATGTTGTTCCAGAATTTGTTTCCCTGGCCCCAAGAGTTGATCAGAGCCTCTTTGTAATAGCTGCGTTTAGCATTCCGTATTCTTCGAGTGCAATCATTTCTGTCTGCTTTGTATAATTGTATGTTTACTTGCATCGGAGTTGCACGAGCATAATGCCAGAGGTGGTCTCTGTGCTTGAGCAGAGTTAAAAGGTCAGTAGTAACCCAGGTGAATAATGGTTCCATGCTTGAATCCCTCCCACAGTGCAGGATAACTGACAGTGCAGTGCCATGAATATACTACAGCTATGTAGCCATAGGAGCTTCCGTAGTCACATGTATGTCATCCCCCCACCTCCACAGTGTATTTTATGTTTTACCAGCCTTGAATAGTGGCTCTCTCCCTGAATCAGCCCCTCAGTGCTGGATGACTGTGCAGTGCCATGAATACACTTCAACTATGTAGCAATGGAAGCTCAGGTCCCATAGATGTACACATCCAAGGAGGGGTATCATCTCAAAAAGTAAGGAAATTCCATGCAAAGATTTTGTTGATGCACTATTTAGGTTTGAAGCAACAAAAGTAGGGAAATGTGGTTTTAAGGTTTCCAATCCTAACACCCCACCCCTCCCAACATACAGCAACAGGAAAAAAACATTACAGTTTCACTTACCCTGCATCTTTGATAATCAGGTTTGGGGTGTGCCTTGGGGTTGCCAACCCTAATGCTCACCCCATTCAATCTTAAAAGAAGCTGAGATGTGGATAGTACACTGTATAAGAAAGGAGTGAGCACCCCTCACCCTCAGATTGCCATCCTTGTACTTTACTGATGTTTTCCTGGTATCTAATGGTACCCCCACCCTCCAATTTCCATCCCCATAGTAAATTACAATTTCCCTGGTGTCTAGTGGCAGCCTCACCCTCTGATTGCTGAACCTATACACACTGAACATTTCCGTGGTGTATAGTGGCACCACCCACCCTCTGATCACCGTTCTTGTTGACTTTTATATTCCCCTGGTGTCTAGTGGTACCCCCACTCTCCAATCACCATCCCTGTATACATAAATTCATTCCTTGGTGTGTAGTGACATCCCCCACTCTTGGATTGCTGTACTCATACACATTGAGTATTTCTCTGGTGTCTAGTCACTCCCGACCCTCTGATCACCATCCCCACTGACTTTTATATTTTCCTGGTGTCTAGTGGTACCCCCACCCTCCCATTGACATCACCATAAACACAGATTCTTTCCCTGGAGTCTAGTGCCCCCCCCCCTCTGATCACCATCCCTGTAAACATAAATTCTTTCTCTGGTGTCTAGTTGCACCCCCCACCCTCCAATAGCCTTCCCAATCTGAAATAAAGAAAACAGCCCCTGAATGTGTTTTTCCCCTTGTAAAAAAGAAAACTGTCCCTCGACAAAGTGACTCCTACACCTCTCCACCCTCTCACATCCCCCCACATCCTCACTCACCTGAACAGATGCCACTTTGAAGATCCACACTCCTGTGGAAGACATGTCTTGCTGATGGAACCACCAACTGCAATATGGGAAACTAAGGTAAGTGCACTTCAATGTATTTCAATTGAGTTTTTAACTTTGCTGCATACCTTTGCCATTTTTTCATATTTTGAGCCCGGATTTTTAACATGGGATTTTAGGACCCCACCTTATGAACTATGATGGTGCAATTAGGCAAATCTGGCCTGAAAGGTGATTTTGCTGTCACTTGTCTATGTAGTCTATGAATAGTCTATGAAAGCATGAAAATCTACCCATATGCAGTACCAGAAAGTCCTCTTGCTTTGCTTTTAGAAAGGGTGGCTTATAGGTGCTGTGGAAAGGTTGGTATTGCTAGGAAGCTGGATGAAAGGCAGTTGGAAGCAGGATGGGCCAAGGGGGGCACTGTTAGTCTGGTGAGGACCAGGAGGTGCCTTGGGATGAAATAGGCCCAAGAGAGAGAGGCCTGACATGTTTGATCCCCATACCCATGGACCATTCTGAACTGAGCCAACAGGTAGCCAGTAGACCAGCAGCTGCTGCTCATTCCCTGTGGGCAGTACTACTTAATGCCAGACTGATGAGGAATAAGAAAGCCATTCTGGCAGATTAAGTGTCAGGTTCTTTGGTCATTCTGGCTTGTATTAAAGAGACTTGGCTGGAGAATGATGCTGGCCCTGTTTAATGGTGGCCATCCTGGCTGTTTTTGTCCAGGTACATTGGACATGGTGGTATCTTAAGGAGGAAGTGGTCATCTGTTTGTGATCCAAATTTAATTTCACCCTACACCCAGTGGGAATGACTGTCTTTTAAATGTGTGGCTGTACATGGGGATACCAGTGCATGGTGCAGAATCATTCTAATGGACCGGCTTCTAGAGGATTGGAGTGTTTTCCTGCAGGAAATCACTGACCTCGTCATCAAGGTGGTATTGGAGTCACAAAGAGGCTTCTTTTTGGGTGACTTCAGTGCTTGGATCAATAATGAAGGTTTGCAGTTTGGTCAGGATTTCCTCCAGTTAAAGGGGACAGGAATTGTGTGTATGAGCTAAAGGAAGGCATTGGGGGATACAATGATGTTACATTGTACCAGACAAGGTATGATGTACAGCAAAAATATGTGTAGTACAACGTGCAGTGCCCCAAGGTATCTACCTGTGTTGTCCAATTCCATGTGCCGTTGTCTGTTGTGCAGCACATGAAGACGTAGCATCATGGTTCATTGCTGACGCCTGTTCTGGTGGCAGTGTGGAGCAGCAGTGTGGCACCACAGAAACCAATGGTGGCTGTTCATCAAGTGTGACATACAGTATGTTGTCCTATGGCTGCTGTTGGTGTGTCTGGCTCTGATGTGTTGCCCCACTGAACACTGAGCATGGCCATTTGCAATTGTCCCCGAATACCATGGGCTCAATTATAACGTTACACCATGTAACAGATTGGAGCCATGCATCAGCAGTACGGGTAACAGCATATAGCAATGCCCTGTATCAGTAGACCACTATCTCCTACAGCTGCTCACCCACTGTATCAAGCTGCACTGTATGCTACATTCCATCCAGCAGATGGGTAGTATGATCAGTCCAAGCCCACACATGCAGAACAGCAATGTACGGGAGGCAGACGGCTATGGAAATATGCTACCAAACCAGGGTTCCTACGTAGCGGAAACCCTGCATCCCGCAATAGTCAGTTGGAACATAGCGGACACCAGATATACGAGACATGTTGTATGGGTTTATGTACCCCTGTTGAGTATAACTAGATCCCATATGTAGTTCAACCCACATATGTCTACAAGCGGCAACCAAAGTAATGGAACTGATTGATGTTCATAAAATATTATACCACATCATAACTGAGTAACCAACTATGGCTACAGATGTTACCAAATATACCCATAGGAAAGCACGCTACTGGATTCATGTCTCTGACAATGGACACAAACCCACAACCCTAATGACCAAGTTCCAGTGCCCACACCACTACACCACCAACAGCTTCCACTGCAATGCATGCACATCCCCCCCCTTTTTGCAAACCGTTCGGAGACTATGTGTGCAAGTTGGGTCTACTAAGCATTTATTGCACAATTTACCTGCTGGATACATTTTGTATGTGTGTCTTTATCAGTGAGCTTCATTACTGTTGACAACGTCCAGTGTTAGCTGACTGTGTTTGTTGTCCTAATGTATCCATGTACAAGAGCCGAATAGCACCATCACATATCAAGGGAACAACTGGCTCACTGGCTGAGATATTGGTCCCTGTTGCAACAGGTTAGGGGTTCTAAACCAGGGAATGGTTGCTGTCTTCTGTGTTCTGATAGCCTTTCATTGTACATTAGTCATTGTACATTATGAACTATGCAGTTCAGATGACACCTCTGCCTCAGCCGGCCATATGGGTTATTACCGGGGCAATTGTGCATTCTGTTTGGAACACATGGAATGAGGGATTGCTGCTGCAGTGTGCTTTCCAGACAACGATAGCCCATATACCTATCACATGTAATGTGTCTACTATCTGGCGATGTGTCATAATGCCATTCCACAGGGGCGGCATCACACCTCCCCCCCCATTGGTGTCTGGCTAACACAAAGCCAGAAATGACAGAGGGGGATGTGCTGCTAGAGGTACGTTTACCCGAGTTCATGTGGAGAAGCCACTTGGATGCATCCCGTGGCATGTACTACGAATGTGTTCAGGGGGTGGGTTCGGACATGGTGCCCATTGCTCATAGGGGCTGCTAACACTGTCTATCTGTGCACTACACTAGGTATTGGCATGGCATAGGCAATAATTCATGCACCTGGTCATCAGCTGGGACTCTTGTTCAGTGTAATTATGTAAGAACTATTGAGTGAAGTCAGACACTGCACATGATGGCACGGACTGCCATGCATAACGGGATACTCACCTTACACATCACTACTGCAGTGTGTACCAACATCATGTCAGTGTCTGACATTTAAACACCACTGACAGATCATCGTGACTGCTTCACTTAGCTATGGTATGGGCCACATGATCTTCCTGTCCCCTTTAATGGATTATTTGGGTCTTGCGGATGTTAATCATCTGCAATTCATCAGCATGGCCATGCCTTGGAAATAGTGTCCTCACTGGGGCTTCTGATTAGTAACCTCAGAACTGATTCAGTTAGTAGGATGTATCATTAAACATTGAGTTTATCTTTTGGGTCCCCTTCCCCCGAGTGCTCATCCTCTATGGAGATGGTTAATTATCACCCTTTAATGGGGTTTCCCCAGAAGGATTCCAGGCTATAGATGATCTTTTGAGCATGTGAGCTGCTTGTCTGATTAAGGAGGAGGTAGTGACAGCCTATAATCAGGCTGTTGCCTTGGCCTTTGATGTAGCTGTAGACTTAATGTGTCTAATTATAGGCCTATTTCCTTGCTATCGGAAATTAGTAAGTTATTGGAGAAGTGTGTCCATCAGCAACTATTAGTATATTTGGAAGAGCAGAAAATGCTCATTGATCAGCAGCATGGATTTCGAGCTGGGTGATCCACTGAGACGGTGCTGGCCAGGTTCATGGATACTGTACTGGTGGCAGTGGAAGATGGTAAGGCCGCCAGTGCAGTCTTCATGGACCTGGCCAGTGCCGTCGATACAGTGAATCATAATATTTTGTTACATAAATTAAAGAAATTGGGAATTATAGATGTTCAGTCTGATTGGTTTTTGAGTCATCTGTCAGATCGTAGTCAAAGAACAAAAATTAATTGTTACAAGTACCAATCTAGAGAGATAAAGGCTGGAGTTCCTCAGGAGTAGGTGTTAGGCCCCTTTTTGTTTTTGATTTTTGTTAGTGATTTACCCCTTATATAGAAACATAGAAACATAGAAGTTGACGGCAGATAAGGACCGCAAGGCCCATCCAGTCTGCCCATTTCTTTTTCTACCTTATGAATGTGCCATAGGCCTTTGCTCTGTCAATGGCCTATCTATTCATACTCACCTGTATTGCTCCTTTATGCCTATCCCATGCCTATTTGAAGCCCTGCATTGTATTCATATCCACCACTTCCTGAGGTAGGCAGTTCCATGCATCCACCACCCTTTCTGTGAAAAAGAACTTCCTCACATTACCCATTAATCTGCCTCCCTCTAGTCTCATGCTGTGTCCTCTTGTCCTGCTATTTTTATGTTGCTTGCACGCATGTGCAAGAAACATAGTGTCATCATCTGAGTTTTCGGAGGTGTGGCACCCCCCTTCCAATTCAGTCAGTGTGTTTGCAGGCATGGCCGCAGTTCTCCAATGACTGCTTCAGCTATCTATGACAACAGTTGAAAAATGTAGTGCTGTACAGCTGAAAGGGAGAGCTCTGCTTCAGTGAATAGAGCTCTCCCCAGCTACTATCTTCCTCGCGCATATTGCATGCTAATGACTTTCTCCCCCCGACACACTGTGTGGCCGACGGGGTGCCTAATCCCCGTCGGCTCCACGCCTCCCCCACAAAGCTGTCCAGGTGCCACACTAGGAACCCTCCAGCGTTGAAAACTTGTTATGGGCAATGGGGTGCCCAACTCGCCGGCTCCATGGCTGCCCCCCAAAGTTTCCAGGTGCCATGCTGGGAGCCCACTCCAGCTGACAAAGCTTGTTATGGCTGGACGGGGTGCCCAATCCCCATCAGCTCCAGCCCCCAAACAGCCTTTCCAGCTGCCATGCTAGGAGACCACCCACCAAGGCAAATGTCCCACGTTGTCTTTTAAAAACAAAACCTGTAAACAAAAAATGGTCCCTCGTGGTCTCTATCTCTCTACCCACCACCGCACCCACCCACTGCGCACCCTGCCTCCCCACACCCCCCACCCCATACTTACCTCCGGAGTCTGGCACAACGATCTTCGTGGACTGGGAACACGCCTGCACTCTTCAAAGCCGACCGTGAACTGAGGAAATGCCGGTAAGCTGTATAATGGGATAGATAGGGTTTTTTCAACTTTGCTGCATATCTCAGGCATTTTTTGGGATTTTTGCACCAAATTTTTAACATGGGGTTTTTGGGACCCCTCCTCATGAATTCTGTCACTGTCATGGCGTTAATCGGGCCCGAAGGGTGATTTCACAGTCACTGCACAAAATCACCTTTTGGGACCGATTAATGAGACAACCATGCCAATGTTCATAAGGTGGGCTTTCAAAAAGCCTATGTTGCAAATTTGGTGAAAAAATTCCTTAAAATGACTGTTTTACTAGCGTGCTTTGCACAGTTCCTACGCACGCTCGTAAGTTCGCGTATTTCTAATATTTGCACTCCAGATATTCAACATTGCCATTTTACCACACCTCCTTATGAGCAGTACAGCTGTCATTTTTCACATCTCACCCAAAATGTGTTTCCACCCATGTAGCACACAATGGTGCAGTCGGTGTGCGAAATCAATGTGTGGGACACATTAAGAAAATCACAGTGACACTGTTCATGAGCAGAGATCTTAAAATGGCTATGTTGAAAATTTGGTGAAAAAATTAATAAAATGACTGTTTTACGAGTGTGCGTTGCGCAGTTCCTACCCATGCTTGTAAGTTCGCAAATTTTTAATATTTGCACTCCAGATTTTCAACATTGCCATTTTACCACACCTCCTTATGAGCAGTACAGCTGTCATTTTTCACGTCACCCAAAATGTGTTTCCTTTCATGTAGCGCACGATGGCATAGTCGGTGTGCGCAATCAATGTTTGGGACAGATTAAGAAAATCACAGTGACACTGTTCATGAGCAGAGGTCTTAAAATGGCTATGTTGAAAAGTTGGTGATAAAAGTCCCTTCAGCCATCCTGCAATGTTACTAATGAAGACATTGAACAGGACTGGCCCCAGGACCAATCCCTGCAGCACCCCACTGGTCACCCCCTCTTACTAGACTGCACCCCATTTACCACCACTCTCTGCCTCCTGTCTGTTAGCCAGTTTCTAACCCAGTTTACCACCCTTTCCCCCATGCCCAGCCTACCCAGCTAGTTTATCAGCCTCCTACGTGGGATGGTGTCAAAGGCTTTGCTGAAATCAAGGTAAGCGTTGTCCACTGCCCTACCCTGATTCACTTCCTTTGTCACCCAGTCAAAGAAATCAACCAGATTTGTCTGACATGATGTCCCCACTGTGAATCCATGTTGTCTATGGTCCTGGGCTCCAATGGCTTCTAGATGCCCCACTATCCTTTCTTTAAGCAATGTCTCCATGGTCTTCCTCACTACTGAGGTGAGGCTGAACAGCCTATCGTTCCCCGCCTCCTCCCTGCTGCTGGACTTGTGTAGAGGGACCACATGTGCCCTCCTCCAATTCACTCGTGTTGAATGACTCAGTGAACATGGCTGCCAGAGGCATTGCTATCTCCCTTCGCAGTTCTCTTAATATCCTTGGGCGTATGCCATCTGGTTCCATTGCTTTGTTCACCTTCAATTTAGTGAGCTCCTGCAGGACTCTTTTGCCTTTGAATGGACTATTGTCCACCTCTTCACCCCCTTGGCAACTGCTGTACTGCTGTGGCCCTTGCCCCTCCCACTGTTCTATGAATACTGAACGGAAAGAAACAGTGGATGTCTTGGGAGGAAGGCATGGAACTATCACTTCCAAATACCTAAACAGCACATACAAGCAAGCAAGCAACATTCGGCATTGACAAATGCTTGTTCTTATATTGAAACATGTTAGACTCTTTCACCTTGTTAATGCTCTTAAGGTGTTTGAATGTTTCAATCATATCATCTCTCTCCCTCCTTTGCTCTAGGGTATACATATTGAGTTCAGTTAATCTGTCCTCATACGTTTTCTGATGCAGTCCCTGCACCAATGTGGTTACCCTTCTCTGGACTGCCTCAGTTTGGTTAATGTCCTTGTGAAGGTGTGGCCTCCAGTACTGCACACAGTACTCCAGATGGGGCCTAACCAGTGTCTTGTAAAGAGGGATTATTACCTCCCTCTTCTGAATTTTTGATACCCCTACTTATACACCCCAACATCCCTCTAGCCTTACCTGCTGTTTTAGAGGTCTGCTTGGATGATTTCAGGTCATCGGTGATGATGACGCGCAAGTCTCTTTCTTCCTTTGTGACTGCCAGCAACTCCCCTCCCAGCCGATAGGTGGCTTCAGGGTTTCTCTTCCTTGTGTGCATGATCTTGCACTTTTTTATGTTAAACCCCAGTTGCCACTCTTCCAACCATTTTGCTAGTTTATCCAGATCTCTTCTCATTCTTCCCACACCATCTGGATCATCTACTCTGTTGCAGATCTTGGTGTCATCTGCAAATAGACAAACCTTACCCTCCAGTCCATCTGCAATGTCACTGATGAAGATATTGAAGAGGACTGGCCCCAGGACTGATCCCTGAGGTACCCCACTTGTGACTTGCATCTTTTCTGACTGTTTAACATTTGCCACCACTCTCTGTTTTCTGCCCGTCAGCCAATTTGCCACCCAGTTGACCAACATCTGACTCACCCCGAGCCTACCCAGCTTATTAATCAATCTTCTATGTGGAACAGTATCGAAAGTTTTGCTGAAGTCAAGGTAAGCAACATCAACTGCTCCCCCTTGGTCCACCACTCTGGTTACCCAGTCAAAGAAATCTAAGAGATTAGTTTGACAGGACCTTCCTTTTGTAAACCCATGCTGTCTTGGATCCTGTGCTCCTATGGATTCCAGGTGTTGCACTATCCTTTCCTTAAGGAGTGTCTCTATAATCTTGCCCACTACTGAGGTAAGACTGACTGGTCTGTAGTTCTCTGCCTCCTCTGCTACCACTCTTGTGGAGCAGGATCACATCAGCCCTTCTCCAGTCTTCTGGGACCTCTCCTGTGCTCAGAGACTTACTAAACAGTTCTGATAATGACACTGCTAGTTCCACTCATTCCACTCCACTAGTTCCACTAGTTTCCTTTAGTACCCTGGGATGTATACCTTCAGGTCCCATTGCCTTGTCCACCCTGAGCTTATTGAGCTCTTGTAGGACCCTTTCTTTTGTGAAGGTACTAGTGCACACCTCCCTCCCCCCCGTGTCCATGGTGCAGAGCTATGGGCTTTGCCCTACCTTCTCCCCAGTAAACACTGAACAGAAGTATCTATTTAGGGCAGATGCTTTTACATGGTCCTCCTCCTCACACACCCCCTTATCCCCTTTGATCTTAGCAATACCCCCTCTGGACTTTCTCTTTTCACTAATGTATCTATAGAAAGTCTTGTCACCTTGTTTTACCTTCACTAATAATAATAGTTTATTGTATGCAGATGGTACTGTGATCTGGGCATCAGGATCAAACAATTACAAAATTCAGGTTTCTCTTCAAAACAAATACAATAATTTTGCAAATTGGATTCAGATAAACAAATTGATTGTACATGAAGTTAAAATGAGTGTCATGTTGTTTGGGTTGTTTACAGAGACTCCAGAAACTTGAACCAATTCAAATAGTGGGTCTTGGAGTTAATCCTCTCCCTTTGGTTACCATTACTAAATACCTAGGTTTATATCTAGACCCGAACCTTAGTATGGTTCCTCATATAGAGAGGCTACGTGTCGAGATACATCAAAAACTCAGCTTTCTCTATAGAAATATTAAATTTTTGACAGAAGGAGTTTGTCATGTCATAGCTAAACATGTTCTTTTTCCAACCTTAGATTATGGAAGCATAACTTTTGCATATTGTAATCAGCTGTTTGAGTCAAAATTTAAAATTTTGCATAATGATATTTGCAGATTTGCCCTTCTTGCTCCGTTCAGAACTCACCATTGTCAGCTTTATTTAGATCTGGGAATACTTTCCCCAGTTAACCATTGAGCTCCCCTGTCCCTGTCTAAATTGATTGTTGTTAAAGATCATGGTAGGGGCAAAAGACAAAATTGTTTGAATCAGTGTATCATTCCTGTTTTCAAACTGCAAATGAGTAGGAAATCATTTTCCTAGTATGCATCTTCATTTTTAAATGAATATGGTAAACTGATTCAAAAAGCACATTCTGTATCTCATTTTAAACATTTAATGTTAAAGAAGTTACATTGTGATAACATTTGCAAATGTGAATAATGTTTTGGTATGTTGTGTAAATGTGAATTTTGTATTGTAATGTTATGCATTAGGTGTGGCTGAAAAAGGGCTGTGCCCAGTCCACTTCCTGGTTAAAAATAAAACAAACAAACAGTTGATCTGCCCCCTACACAGACCTTGATTCAACACTTGATATTCCCATGGTTTGAAGGAGAGGTCAGGAAGTTTAACTTAAGGGGTCAGAGGTTAAAGCAATGTTTGAAAAAATCCAGGCCTGATGAGGGCAAGCTTGCTTTGAGGACTTATTATGGTGGGTATCAAAGAACAATTTCCCATAAGAAGGCAGCATTCTTGTCCAAGCAGATTGCAGCAGGGAGGAATCAACCAGTTCAGCTCTTCCAGGTGGTGGACAGACTTCTAAACCTGGTCTGTCTGCAACCAGTAAGAGAAAATTCATCTGCTCACTGCAAAGAGTTTGCTCACTTTTTTTCTAACGGAGTGTCATCAATTCGGGCAGGGATCTCTTCATCTGAATTACCTTAATCCAGCAGTGTCAGGTGGGTGAAGGAGGGATGCAATCCACCTGTCTGGAGCAGGTTTTGACCAGTTTTGAGGTAAGAGGTTTGTAGAGTGATCTCAGAGCTTCAGCCTAGCTATTATGAACTGGATCCAGGCCTGAATCACCTAATAATTGGGTGTGTGGGGGTTTCCGGCCAGTGTTCACCAAGGTGATCCAGTGCCCCCATTCAGAGGGGGGGTCTTTCCTGGGGCATTAAATGTGTCTCTGTTGTGACCTCCTGTGAAAAAAGCCATCTTTAGACCCAGACTGTTTGGGGAATTATTTATTTATTCTTCATTCACTTATTTATTTCTTCATTCAATCTCAGATTACAATACCTCTGAGCAGACAGTAACTTTTTTACAGAGGTTCCACTGGGGAAGGGTGACAAACATACAAAGGAGGCAAAATATTAAATATCTAACAAAAACAGTCTAGCAATAATGTATTTACATTCCAAGAAAGCAAACCTTAGATTGGAAGGTGAACAAGATATAGAATAGAGAGGAAGACAACCAAGATGACTCAAAAATACAGTCAAGGGCCTTGTCAAACCTGTGCAGAATAGATATAGGATGAGCAGGGTACTGGTAGAAAGGGAGGACGAGGAGTGTTGGGGAGGGAGGGAGAGATAGGTGGGAATTATTGACCCAAACTACTTCCAAGGGAAAGAATTTCAGCACTCCAGTCTTAGTCAACAAAAAAACAACATGATACAGAAATAATAAACCGCTAAATGAGGCAGAAAAGATCCATGAAATGCTTTATTCCAAAACAATCAGGCAGTAAACATAAGGCCTTGAAAAGTGCATATTCTTGTGTGAAAATGTTTGGACACAGAGGGAAGGAGTTGTTGCATTCTGAATCATGCTGTATGTTTACTACCTGATTTTTTTGGAGTAAAACTTTTTTGGGACCTTTTCTGCCTCATCCAGTGGTGGATTATTTTGGTATCCTGTGGATTTATGTGTCTGGAGACCAGGATGCCAAAGTTCTTTCTCCTGCAAGTACTTTGTGCATTTTTACTTTTGCACAGGTCAGACCTTCTGTGTGTGGAGGCCCCTGCCTTGACTTTCTTCTGAATTATAGACCTGTCTCTAATCCTCTCTTTTTGGCAAAGGTAATAGAGAAAGTGGTGGTCATGCAGCTTGAGGAGCTCCTCATGGCCTTTGACAGCTATGCATCTCTGCAGTCTGGGTTTAGGTCTAGCCATAGTTGCATGACAGTATTGGTCAGGGTGCAGAATGATCAATTCAGGTCTAATAATAGAGGGCAATGGTTAGTTTTCCTTCTCCTTGATCTGTCTTTAGCTTTCAGCACCTTTGATTATAGGTTATTGGATGATTTCAAGAGTACTGTGGACTTACTGGCACTCTCATCTGCTGGTTTGAGTCCAATCTTGGAGACAGGATGCAGAATGTGGTGATAGACAGTTTCTTCTGACTTCCAATGCCTCTGCTTTATGGAGTGCCCCAGGGTTTGATCCTCTCTCCCATGTTTTTGTTGGTGTGCATGCTGCCCTGGGAGGGATCATTAAGACAACACATGCTGAATTTCAGTGCTCTGCTGGTGATCCCCAGCTGCCTCTGTCTTTTGTGCCCAGGTCACCTGGTGCCATTGCAGTAATACATTGGTGCCAGAACTGGATGTGATCAAGCTGGTTGCAGCTCAGTCTAGAAAGATGGTGGTGCTGACAATTGAGCCTGGTTAGGAAGGGGGTGCAGGGGCCACCAATGGGAAGACCAGTTTACAGCTCAGTTTTTCCACATTGGTGACTGATAGTAATGTGAAAAATCTGGGGGTCATTCTGCACAGAAGGCCAGCACTTGAGCTTCATTTGTCAGTTGTAGTCCAGAGGGGTTTTTATCATCTGAGCAACATCATCTGGATTAAAACCTTGTTGCCCAGAAGAGTTGCCCTCCCTGGTACAGCATTCATCACCTCTAGAATTGGCTACTGCAGTGCTCTTTACCTCAGGATACATGGAAATGTTCTATGGCATCTACAGCTAGGGCAGAATGCTGCTGTATGGTTGTTGACAGACCTTCTGAGGTTGTGTTACATAACCCTTGTCCTGTGAGAACTGTACTGACTACTGGTGAAGTGACATATTTCCTTCAATGTTGGCTTACTGATCTATAGAGCCCTGTACAGATGGGGTCCTGACTACCTGTGTGATCTACTGTCACCATACCAGATCTCCCCACAGTTCCATTCTTCTGAGGTTAGCTTCTTAACTGTTCCAAGGGTGAGGTTGAAATATTTTCATCTGTCAGCACTGCCCTTTGGAACAGGCTTCCTGGGGTCCTGAGGGATGCCCCCTCACTGGATACTTTTAAAAGAAGCCTGAAATCCTTCCTCTTTTGAGAGGTGTATAACACTGTGGAATAGTGGTGGGTGAAGTGGCAAAACTTTGCCCCATGGAGTAATCCACAAATTTCACCCAATTTCAAGGAGTGAGATGCAAAATTTCACCCAGCCGAACAGCAAAAGTTCACCTGTGGAATGGAAAAATTTCACCATCCACAGTGAAATTTCACCTTCCATGGTGAAATTCTGCCTTCCGTGGTGAACTTCTGCCTGCGGAAGTTGAAATTGTTCCATGGAAAGTGGAATTTCACCTGTGGAAGGTGGAATTTCACCCATGGGAGGCAAAATTTCACCTTGATGAAATTCCACCTAAACCATTGCAATTTGTGGATTGCTGCTCGTGGCAAAATTGGCCACTTCACCCACAATTAAAATTCTCTGCATCTCCACAATGGAATAATCAATTGAAAATTCATCTACTGATCAGCTTTGTACTATTATTTAATTTATTTAATTTTACATGTAAACTTTTATTTGGTCTTTTTAATGTGGCTTATTGTAGTGTTTCATTTTATTATAGTGTTTGAAAAATGTTGTTCAGTGATCAGAGCTCTGTGATTGGGTGCTATATAATAAAGTTTACTACAACATAACAAGCAAAAATTTGGATATCCATGTAAAGCTAGATGTTTTTTGGATATGTTGCTTTTTTCCAGTTACAGGAACTACACCAACCAGAAAACTTGCTACAGATTAGTTAAGTCATGGAAATATCACAAAAATTATTTTATAGTCAACACAGGGAATACATATAGTGTAGTGCAGGGGTTTTCTTAATTTGCATAACAAAATATTTAGATACTAGTCTTTGGAAGTTTATTCTCTTCACCTGAAGACAGCATTTTGTAAGTGTTGAAAGCTAGTCTCAAAAACAACTTAGTCCAATAATTGGTATCTATCACCTGCAATATACAATGTGTCTTGTATTCCCCATGTACCATTGACTGGATTAATACAGCTGCCAACTGTGTTCTTAGCAGGTCATGTAGCCTCAGCACTGGATGCTTTTCAGGGTGGTCTTAATGAGTTATGCAGCCTCAGCCCAGGAAGGGTTTTGGGGAAAGTCTCAGCATGGTCACACAGCCTCAGCCCCAGGTGGGCAGTTTTCTTATTAAATATACCTGCTTGGAGTGGACCTGGAAAACCAGAAGCAGTGTTTGGAGCAGAGGAGATCAGCAAGATGATGAGCAGGCTATGCACAACAGCGCTCAGCTTTCTGCTGGGCAGCATCTTGTAAATAAAAGGATAGAGTTGCATTTTTTAACTACACAAAGTTTCTGCCCATCCCACTGTGTCACTGTTAGTCTGCTCCTCATTGCACTTTCATTTGTGAGCCTCTTTGCAGTCAGAGTTGCATTGGATGCCACAGTGACACACCTTTGTAGCCCCTGCTCTCCTGAGTAGCGCACACAAGCAAACATTAAAATAATCAAAACTGAGTGTTAAAATCAAAATTCAGATCTTCTAATTTGAAATCAGTCAATATATGTTTATCAGCCTGGAAGCTCATACAACCATTGAGCCAAAGCATAATTTTAGTGGTTCCTTTACATAACAGGTACATAGTGTCTCACTCTGATTCAGGTATACAAGAACTTTATTTCCACAAAATATTTTCCCACATGGTACTTATAAAATGAGGGTTATTACTACACAGTTTACACAACATATTTATAGTACAAATTCAGTGCAGCCTATGCACTTTGCCCTAGATAATTTCATAAATCGATTTTATAACCTAAACATAAGTGATATTGTACCACACATAGACTTCCACTGAGAGGGAATAAAATTTCATACTAATGGCCTAATAAAAGAGAAAACACAATGGGGCAGCTTTTCAAAGGTCAGGAGATAATGCAGGGTGCTTAGGTCAGACAGAAATGACACAAAGAGTACACTGCCTCAGACCCTGCACCAAGTCTAACTTTTTAATGGGACCTGCAGCAGAAGTGGGTGGGCATGCCCCAGTCTGACTTCTGCTGTGTTTGCAGTAAATGTCCATCAGCACCATGGCTGGCAAGGGGCCAGTGCCACAAAAATGATATAGCATCTTCTATTGTGATATTCCAAAAGCACACAGGTCCCACCAGTGGTTAGACCAGTCAGAGTTGATATAAAAGATTATCAAAATTGGGGCAGCAGTGTGGAGAAAGGGGGGGTCTAGATTATGACACTCGCCATACACTGTGTCACCCCTTATTCATATACTATACCTTACATTCAGATGCTGAGGGTCATCTTGCTCAGAATAGAGTGCTATACTAATAAGTGTATAGAAAGCCTCCAAAGAACAAGATGAAACACTATGCCTCCTCAACAAGAATGCTAGCTGAATCCTACTCTGCTGTTCATTTGCTGGGGGATGACAAATAAAATCTAGAGGCACATAACGGTGCAATACTTCATTATGCTAATGTTCTGTCATGTTGCTAAGAATTCTGCTGTTTTGGATTACAGTGTCCTATAGGCAGTTGGAAATTGTTATGTTGTTGGTTGATATGCTTTGCACATGTGCTGTAGAATACCATACTAATGGAGATGATATGAAAAGCCATGGGTCTATCTTTCATGAGGACCATGGACACAGCAAATACTGTACAACATAGCCCCTTCCTTTCTTCAATCCAGCAGGTCATAAATGAGGTATTGGAATGGCATGGCATCCTTATTGTCCAGTGGTACTGGTGTTACGACCTGCTAGAACGATTTTGTGTCATTGTATAGTTATTTGTTTTTGTACAACATGCATTTTGCAGTATGCCACATAACGTACATTTTGTTCTGCTGACAATATTTTTATATGTGCTGCTTATATTGGCTATTTGCACACTGATTTGTTACGAGTCATGTCTGCTGTTGAGGCAGGCAGTGAGAGGTATGCCCACACACACTTTAGAAACAATGATAACATTCATACAGGCTTATAATGTTTCTTTTGCACTCTCCATTACCAAGAACACCAGTCACATTGCTTGCTATTCCAGGGCACATATTTTTACTGTTTGTATAATTCTAACCTGGCACATCAGTGTTAACTTTACTGAGAGATTGTTGGACATGTGGTCAAAGTAATGGAAGGTTTCTCTCTCTCTGGGTGCCATAACAGTCATTAGCACTGCAGCTTCCATCTAAACCGTCCCTTGCATTGTGTGTTGGATGCAGCAGATCACTTAAGGCATCTGCAGGGACTTTGCCTCCGGGACCACTTTTATTCCAAAATCTTGCTCAGTGTCACTGGCATACTGGGCTTTGCGTGAAGGATGCGGCTTGCGTCATCCTATGGGCTCTTTGAAAATGCAGCCCAATGCCTCATTCAGGACTTAGCTCTATGTGCAGTAGTTCAAATTCCAGCCCAAATTAAGCTTCTAAGCTAGAACAAATATTTAAAACCTGTAAGGCTCTGTAAAATATGTAGGGACTTTTCAGCAGCACACTTTTGCATAAATGTAAGAAATTAAAATTGCCACCTATCTACCAGATATAGATAGTCTGTGCCATTTCATTAAATGCAGTAGTATGTGTCTCTGTGAACAGTCAAAACACATCTGGCTAATCTATGATGAAGAACACATAAATAAACCTATAACACACCTGAAGCATATCCGTAAACGCTGTCCATGTCACAAAAGGTTTTATGCCTAGGCAGTTCTTTGGCATTCAGATTATGAGGTTTATACATGTTTTCTACTGTATGTTTGGGATATTACTGTCTGTCTTCTATTTGCATTATTGTATGTGATTGTATGATTTAATGGAGCAATCATTCATTGCATATATTATTACAAGTTACACTGAATATATATTTTTTTTAACACAGTCACAGCATCCAAACCAACCACACCATGTCATTGTCAGGCTGATAAGATAAGAAAGGTAAGTAAATGTTACATGCCTTTTCAAAAATTAATGTAGCTATTTGCAGTACCAAACTCAAGCATAAACATTTTTATTATTGTAGCCAGCTGGCCTGAAGTTAGATTTTGCATACAATTACTGGTGGTGAACAAAGAACAGTTCGTGTTTCTGATTAGGCTATGTTTAGTTTAGTTATGTTCTGGTTATTTAAAAAAAACATAGGCGGACTCTTTTATCCAACTATGTAAGAAGCATATACAAGACACATAGACTAATCACCCAGCATTGAAAACAATACAGCACAAAAACCATAGAGCAAAAATAAATTATTGCACATATCATATAAGGATAAGAAAACAATGGCTAGAAATATATAATTCTAATTGGCTTACTCATGTTCTACATAAGTGCTAGAAACCCTCATGTAGAAAACAATTATAAATGATAACAATGAATATTAATTTTGCATTTCATAAAACAGCACACCAGAAACATCCATGAATCATTTAAAAGACAACTTTTTAGTTTATAATAGCATTAAGACAATCCATGGGGTTGGGTTACCTTTGCTAATCTGGCCCAAAAAGAAATAGCACACTTGACTTCATCTTGCTTCTCATGATTGGCCCGGTGTTTGCTTAACTGACAGTAACCTAATCCCTTAATGTTTAACAAATATAGTGACGTAAAATATACATAACCATTGCACTTAAAGACACACACACACACACACACCACACACACTTATCACCCCCCCCACACACACACACACACAGTCCTCTTATAAGAATGTACGTTACAGGTTGCAGTGGCAGTGCTTTGAACTAGAAGGGCTTAATATATGTTAAAATATGCAGTGGTGTCCCCTATTCCTGGAGAACTTTCTTGACATCTGCAACAGCTCTCAGCTGTATATGGTCCTTATCAGTGTTGTTACTAGCAAAAGAAGTTACTCTGTCAGACAGTTAACCAAAATCCACCCCCCCCCATAAAAATATGGCCTGTTCCAGGTTGTCAGTACATTTTCCGGGTGGGTAAAACACCAGCCCCATAAAGTTATACTAGCAGCAGGTATGATGCAAAAATATAGTGTGAGCAGCATTATGCTTTAAGCAGCTGAGACTGAGATGAAGATGTTCCTGTCAGGGACTCAGCAGTGCATACCCTACTTTGCAACTGTACAGGAAAAGTTCTAACCATTACTATGGTCCACTACAGAAGTGAGCAACTACACAGACTGTACAGTTGAAGCATGGCTGGCTCACAGAATAGGTACAGCAACATTAATCTTAATACAAGCATTTGTCAATGCTGAATGTTTCCTTGCATGGTGTACAGTATGTGGCAGGGCCGTACTGTGTTAGTTGAATCACAACTAAAGGTTCCTAAACAAATCCTCACCTGCTGCAATGCTTCACAGACTTTCCAAAATGCTGATGCCATTATAATAGCCTTGTTGTGCCTGAAATCAGGCACTGAATTTAAAAAGGAACAGCTAAATCCACACAGAGATATCTGATTTAAGAAACAAGCATTTGTCAATGCCGAAAATTCACTGTTGGTATTACTGTTGTACCAGGTGGTGTGGTCGGCAGTACTACTGCTCCCATCCTTATCCAGGCTGGGGCTGGTGCTGCATGCTGCAGCACCTTCTCTATCAGCTTTGTTCAATTAAACTAGCTCACTGAATTCACACCTGAACTCAGCTCATTGACATTGTAAGGCAACATGTTCCCCAATGGTGCAACAGACATCCCTGCAAACCATGGGGGCTATGCTCCACTGGGTGGGATTTATGCATGTGAGGTGCACTTCGTGCCCATGGAGCTCCACACCTGCATACAGATGCATGCCGCAAATATTCCCCAATGGCTGCAATCTGTCCACAGGAACACCCCCCCTGGTATTTCAGCATTCTGCAAGGTGGACAGGGGTTGAGTCATGGACATGGGCAGGCATCCAACTGGATACCTGTCCTGGGTCTGACGGTGGATCCCTTGCATGGTGGGGGTGCAGTGACAGCAGTCCCCCATGGATGTCCGTACAGCTGGTAGCCATGGATGTGGGAAGTGCGTTGTTCCACTGGCCGTGTCTTTCCCCAAATAGGGTGGAACTGGAGTCGGGGCAATGTCACAAGGGTGTGTGTGTGGGGGGGGGACTACACTGCCCACATCACCAGTGGGGTGAGGGGACATGAGACAGACAGGTGGTGTGTTGTGGGGGGGGTCTTCAGTCCAGGGGCCAGTGCCCCCATGTGTGTGTGTGGGGGGGTAGAATGCATGAGGAGGTGTGGGGCACATCTGGATGCAGGAGTTAGTAGCTATGGGTAGCCAATCACTGCACTTGTGTGGTGTTTCCATATCGAGGGACAGGGATGAGGGACATGTAGTGGGCTTATGGCAGGATTCATTGGCATATCAGCTGTCCCATACGCACCCCACTGCGCAGCTTTACGTGGCTATGTGCATACTGCATAATGCTGGCATGCCCCCTGCCTGCCCCCTGCATGTTGCAGTCCACATAGGTTGGAGATCATATGTGTAGGGGCTGCATACCCCATTTAGTGAAAGCCATGTGAGTGGTACAATGGGTGCAGAGTGTCTCCATGCCTCTCATACATGGCACGGAGGCACTCTGCTCAGTCGAGCATAGGCCCAAATGTTACTTGATAAATTCTTTCGTTTTTTAATATTTTGACCCCAAACTTTCAACATTGTCTTCTTGAGTCCCACTTCATAAAACCCATTGGTGAAAATTTTCAAATCTGTGCTGAAATGCCATTCCCCAGCACAGGTAAGAAAACACATTTCAGACAGGATGTGAAAAATGACAGCTGTATGGTTCGTCAGGTGTTGTGCATAAATGGCTCTGTTGAAAATTTGGAGTCAAAATATTAAGAAATAAAGTTATATGTGTGTGTGTGTGTGTGTGTGTGTGTGTCTGTGTGTGTAGAACAATTTCAAGCACTCCACACAGTGCAAGAAAGCAGCAACAAATGCAAACAAGATGCTGGGATGCATATCCAGTGGGTCAATAGTAGAAGAGAGGAAGTTATACTGCCTTTGTACAGGTCACTGGTAAGGCCACATCTGTAATATGGAATTCACTACCGGTGCCCACACCTCAAAAAGGACATTAACCTGCTGGAGAAGGTCCAGAAGAGGGCTACAAAGATGATAGCTGATCAGCAGAGTAAGGCACACCTGGAGAATTTGAGGGCACTGAACAGGTACTCCCTGGAAACATAGAAACATAGACTTTGATGGCAGATAAGGACTGCTTGGCCCAACTAGTCTGCCCATTTCCCTACCTACAGGATAAGCTGCAGATCTTAGTTAACCAACAGCCTATTTCTTCCTACCCCCTACAACAATTGCCTTATGTCTGTCCCATGCATTCTTCAATTCCCTCACAGTTTTAGACCCCACAACCTCCTCAGGATGGTTGTTCCATGTGTCCACCACCCTCTCTGTGAAAAAATACTTCCTCAGATTGCCCCCGAGCCCCTCCATCTTCGAATTGTGTCCCCTTGTTCTTGAACATCTCTTTTTCTGAAAGATGCTACCCTCTTGGACTTTGTTGATTCCACTGAGGTACTTAAACATTTCTATCATGTTCCCCCCTTCCTCAAGGATATACATATTAAGCTCCTTTAGTCCCTGCTCTTGCAGATCCTGCACCATTTTAGTTGCCCTCCTCTGGACAGCCTCCTTCCAGTCTATATCCTTGCGGAGATGGGGTTTCCAGAACAGGACGCAGTACTCCAGATGGGGTCTCACCAAGTGTCTGTACAGAGGGATAGCAACTTCCTGTTTTCTGCTGGTGATGCCTCTCCCTATACAACCCAGTATCCCCCAGCCCTCCATACTGACTTCTCACATTGCTTGCCAACCTTAAGGTCACCCGATATGATTACCCCCAGGTCTCTTTCCATTTTTGTTGTTGTTACTACCCCCCCCCCCACATTGTGTAATCTTCCTTAGTTCTCTTTCCCAGGTGCATTATGTTGCACTTCTTTACATTGAAACTAAGCTGCCATACTTCTGACCATTCCTCCAACCTTGCTAAGTCCCTCCTCATCCTTTCCACGCCTCCTTGTGTAACAAGTCAGCTGCAGATCTTTGTGTCATCTGCAAAGAGGAATACTTTTCCTTCCAGTCCCTCTGCAATGTCACTTATAAAGACATTCAAAAGGACTGGACCCAGTACTGAACCTGTGGTACCCCACTAGTAACCCCACTTTCTTCAGAGTGGACTCCATTTAGAATTACCTTCTGTGTCCTGTTGTCCAGCCAATGTTTTACCCAGGCTACCACCCTGGGACCCACTCCCAGGCTGGTTAATTTGATTATTAATCTTTTGTGTGGGACTTAGTCAAATGCCTTGCTAAATTATATGTAGACCATGTCCATAGCCCCTTCCTGATCTACTACTTTGGTCACCCAGTCAGAGAAATCAGTTAGATTCATCTGACATGTCCCTTGTGAACCCATGCTGCCTTGGGTCCTGTGCCCCACTGGCCTCTATGTACTCAACAGTTCTTTCCTTCAGCAGTGATTTCATCACTTTTCCTACCACAGAGGTCAAACTGACAGGTATGTAGTTTCCTGCCTCTGTCTTGCTCCCACTTTTGTGATGAGGAATCACATCCACCTTTCTCCAGTCCTCAGGTACCACACCATCCATCCATGATTTGTAAAAGAGGTTAGTCAATGGTGTCGCTAGTTCTCCCCTTAATCATTTTAGAATTATGGGGTGAATTCCATCAGGCCGCATTGCTTTGTCCACCTTCAGTTTTAGGAGTTCTTTCAGAACCCTTTCTTCTGTGAAAGGACCAGGATTTAACCCCCTATCCAGAATGCTTCTATTAATTGGATTAAGCACCTCCCCTTGCTTCTCTTTTTGAATACTGAGCACAAGTATTTGGTCAGTATCCCTGATTTTTCACTGTCACTCTCTGCCCACCCACCATCCATTCTATTCAGCCTCACTATCCCTCCCTTTGTCTCTCTACGCTCCCTGATGTACCTATAAAAGATTGTATACCCTTTCTTTACTGAGTTGGCTATCTTTTCCTCAGTTTGGGCCTATGCTATTCTAACTTGCCTCCCTGCTTCCTTCTGCCTTACAGTAACTGGTACAGTTCTCTGTCCTGCTCCTTTTGTGTTTGCTTATACTTCCTAAATGCTATCTTTTTCTCCCTAACCTTCCCCGCCACCTCTTTTGAGAACCATAGTGGCTTTTTCTTTCATTTTGATTTGTTTATTTGCTTCATACAAAGGCTTGTTGCCTCTATGATCTACCCTGTTTGCTAGTGCTTTTCTAAAGCACTTTCCTAGTTTGCCAAAGTCAACTCTCCTGAAGTCCAGTACCCTCACTTTTGTATGGCTTGACTCTGTAGCTGAGTTTATCATGAACCACACTGTTTGGTGGTCACTTGTTCCCAGATGGCAACCCACTTCTAGATCTGAGATCCTTTTGTTGTCCCCATTTGAGACTATGAGGTCTAAGATTGCTCCCTCATGAGTGGGTTCCAAAACTTGCTGTCTGAGGCATGCCAACTGTAGGGTATCAAAAATAGCCCTGCTCTTGGATGTGGCTGCAGCAAAGGCACTCCAGTTAACATTTGGCATATTCAGGTCCCCCATCAACAGTATCTCCCCTTTCTCTGCCTTCCTAAGGATGCATTCTATCATATCCTTGTCCATTTCCTCCCCCTGAGATGGGGGTATATATACAACACCTGTGTGGATTGTGTTGCCATTTCCAATCTCTAAGGTGACCCACAGTGCCTCCTCTCCTCCCTGTTTACTCTTTTGTTCATTGCTTTTATACCTTCCCTTCTATAGAGAACTTCTCCTCCCCCTCTCCTCCCCTCTCTTTCTCTCTTGTAGGTTGTGTACCCTGGTATGTTAACATCCCAGTCACGGTTCTCTGTGTACCATGTTTCCTGTGACTGCTATGATATCCAGGCATCCCTCTTCCATCAAGGCCACCAGTTCAGGGAGCTTGTTGCCCATATTATGGGCATTGGTACTCATTACCCTCCTTTTTTTTTTTACATTAAATCTTTATTGAAGTTTCCAACATACAAATGCACATGGTCCAGGGAACTTAGAAGAGACATGTTCATTGGGGAATAAAACTACACATGAATGAACAACAAAAACTAGAAAAAAAAAACATTCCCCCCACTACCCCCATCCACCCTCTCCCCATATCCCCGCTCGTCCAGACCAGGTTACGCCGTGTGGAGCCTTGATGTGGCTGACAAGGCTTTGCTTTGTAATAAAATAGTGGCAGATACTAAGAATAAAGCGAAAGGAAAGGGGCCCATATCTCATTGAATTTACACAATTTGTTATGCAAGCTGAAGATCATCTTCTCTACTCTGAGACAGTGTAGTAGCTCCGTTAACCACTCACTGTATGATATCATCACATTATCCTTCCAATGTCTTAGTACTAATTTTTTGACTGTCATGGCTATAAGGGCTAAATGGTATTTATGTGCCTTCACTGGGATTTCTGAGTAGTTTCGAGCAGGCAAGTGTCGATCGAGAATGACTCATCTAAGCCTAACAGGGGGTCTGCCCATACCCTAATTTGCTCTCAGAGGGGGGCTACTTTGGGACAGGACCAGAAGATATGTAGTGGGTTGCCGACGCCTTCGCCACAGCGCAGACAGGTGGCGGCGTGTGTATTGTCAAACCTAGCTATCTTCTGGGGAGTGTAATACAGGTTGTGTAAAATACGGAACTGTATAAGACGGAGTCTGTCCTGAGTAATATAATGATGACAACCCCTCCAGAGTGTCTCCCAGCTGAAGGATGTTCCTGGCAGGAGGGTTTCCCAGAAAGTCCTAGGCCCAAAGTGACCAGGGTGCAACTGATTATACAGAGTTTTAAATATTTTGGAAATCGCGTGAGGGAGGCCGACATTTTGTGTCATCTCAGACCAGAATGGGGATGCGACGACAGACGGGGATGGGATCCAAAGGTTTTTACTAGGAGATGTCATAGTTGAAATAGCTTGAAAATATTGGAATTGGGTAGGTCTGCCTTTGCTAGAATGTCTACTGAGGAGGCACATTTTTGTTCAGTCTTGGCCCAGAAATAGCTGAGTTTGACCTCCCGAAGTTGTGGGATCCAGGCAGGGGAAAGGGTTTTCCCATCCAGTTTAATGTTCAGGTTTCCCGTAATGGGTTGCTCCAAATCTGTACGTTGGTTATATTTGAGAATCGAGCACAGCTGGGCGTGGACTTTGACCGAAGTTGCGATGGGTGACACAACCCAAGATTTAGGGAGATTTGTAGTGTGGGCAAACAATAAGGCCAACGGGAAAAGATTGTCCCTACGAATTTGGGATAACTCTATGTGAATCCATAAGGGTGTGTAGATATCGGGGAGACCTGGGTCCAGGAGGGAAAGCCATCTTAGATACTTGCTGAGATGACAGGCCCAGTAGTAAAGACCAACGTGGGGGACCCTCAGACCTCCTTTGAGCTTTGGGGCTGCAAGCTTGTGATAAGCCAGCCTGTGACCTTTGCCAGCTCAGAAGAAATTGGCGAAAATATTTTATGGGCCTTTTTGAACCATGAGTAGGGTAACCAGATGTTGAGGAGACTGAGGGGGTAAAGCAGCCGGGGAAATACGTTCATTTTAATAAGGCTGACCCTGCCCCAAATCGAGAGGGGGAGAAGGGACCATCTGTTCAAGTCTTGAACTATAACATTTAATAGGGAATCGAGATTAAGTTTGCGCATCAGGAATGTATCTCTTGAGAATAAGATACCCAAGTATTTCAATGTTTTCTTTTCCCAGGAAAGACCTAAGGCCTCTACCTCATTCCTCATCACTCTGTGATTAAGGGGAAAAACTATTGTTTTCTCTACATTGAGTTTATAGTTTGATAATGAGCTGAATTCACTGATAACCTCAAGAAGGTATGGGATGGACTTTTTAGGATGGGAAGTGCAGAGGAGGAGGTCATCGGCGTAGGCCAGAACTTTTAATTCTAAATCTTCTACAGGTATGCCCTGAATCCTGGGCTCAGCCAGGAGTCGGTGTATGAGGGGTTTGAGGTAAATATTGAAAAGTAATGGGGATAGGGGGCATCCCTGCCTCGTGCCAGAAAGGATAGGGAACCTTTTGGAATAGCACCCATTACAGAAAACCCTGGCAGTCAGGGCCGTGTATAGAGCTTGAATCCATTTCTGAAACTCTTGGGGAAAACCAAAAGTGTTCAGGGTCCGGAATAGTAAATTCCAGTCGACTCTGTCAAATGCCTTCTCGGTGTCCAGAGAGACCAAAGCCTCAGGGAAAGGTGCATCTCTGGACGCAGAGAAGGCATGATCCAACGTTCTGATGTGATCGCTTGCCAATCTATTCGCCATGAAGCCAACTTGTTCTATACCGATAAGACCTGGGATCACGGTACTCAATCTTATTGACAACAATTTGGTGAGAATCTTAATATCCTGATTGAGCAATGAGATCGGCCTGTAACTGGTCACATTTTCAGGGGCTTTACCTGGTTTCAAGATGAGAACAATTATGGCTTCAAAAAGTGAGGTATCCATGCTAGATCCTTCTAGAATGTGTTGGAAGACAGGGAGAAGTATTGGGGCAAGGGTCTTTGCAAACACTTTGTAAAAGTTCGAGGAGAACCCATTGGGCCCAGGAGATTTGTCGTTGGGGAGACCGTCGATCAGACCAATTATTTCCTCTACCGTTAAGGGGGTGCATAGTGCAGTGCATTGTTCCACTCCAAGTGTGGGGAGGTGCAACCCCTTAAGATAAGCATCCAGCACTGTGCAAGAGGGGGGGCTGGTCATCGGAGAATAAAGGGCTTGAAAAATTTTTTGGAATTCAGAGGTAATTCCTTTGGGGTCCACCAGCAGGGAGCCATCTTGGGCCCGGATGCTGGGGACATATCTGGTGGATTCTTGCTGTTTGACGTGGGCTGCAAGGAGATGGCCCACTTTCTCCCCTTGATCGACGTATGTCGCTTTCGATTTGAGGATCATATATTCAGTTTTCTCTCTGAGGTGTTCCATATAGGTATTTTTAAGTTTGGCCAAATCTTGTAAGGTCTGTTCCGAGGATGTGCAAGGAAAGGTTTTTTTCCATGTCCCTAATCTGTCTAAGAATCTGGACTAGCTCTAACTCTCTCAGCTTTTTTCTTTTGGAAGCCACCCCAATAAAAAGACCTCTAAGGTAGGCTTTAAGGGCTCCCCATTCGATATCAGGTTTACCCATGGAATTTAAGTTGGTTGAGATGTATTGGGCTATATGGGTGTTGATATGTTCCACTATTTCTGGGTCCTTTAAAAGTTGATTATTAAGCTTCCACCGGCCGTTCTTGTTAGGGGCATATGGTAGAGAGAGGTGGCATGAGACCAGAGAATGGTCAGAGGGAGGGCCGAGGTGTATATCAGAGTCGGTGACTCCAGGAATCAGATGGTGTGAGATCAGTATATAGTCTATCCTGGAGGATGTCTTGTGAACTGGCGAAGTGAAGGTGAAACTTCTTTCAGAAGGGTGTAGACATCTCCACATGTCGTGTAAACCGGCCTTGTCCCAGAGGTCTCGGAGAGCCCTTTGTGCTGGAGATAGGCCCTTGGGCCTACTCCCTGAGCGATCTATAGTAGGGTCGGCGACTACGTTAAGGTCACCTCCCAGGACCATCGATATGTCAGTGAAAGGAATTAATTTATTAACAAGGTTACAAAAAACTCTGGGGAGTCGGAGTTGGAGCTGTAAAGACTACCCAGCAAAATATCAAAGTTAAAGACCCTTCACTGGACCAGGATATATCTCCCATGGGTATCTTTTATGACTCTATTAGAGACAAAGGGAACGTTTCTACAAATCAATATCATGACACCACAACTCTGTTTAGTGCCTTGGGTGGAAAAAACCTGGCCTACCTGTTGCTTCGTCATGCTTAATTCTTCTGTGGTCAATAGGTGGGTTTCCTGGATGAATGAGATGTCGGATTTCAGGAGCCTGAGATGCTTGCAGACCTGGTACTGTTTAACTTTCTGTCTGACTCCTTTGACATTCCACATCAAAAAAAAATTCAAGCTACCCATCTGTGCACAGAGTTATATGTGTAGGAAAATATGGGCCACATTGCAGGAAAGAAAAGAAAAAAAAAAAAGAAAAAAAAAAAAAGACATCTGCCAACCCAACAATGAGTGTGATAGAAAAAGGTCTAGTCTGGATGAGCCCCTCCCAACCCTTCCACTCCCCCATATATCCCAAATAATAAGATGGAATGCATACACAAGAAAATCAGAGGTAAAACCCAGCCCACCCCACCCCATCATCCTTATAGGCCGTGATCAACAAGTCCCATAGTAGTCCCTTCCCGTTCCCCAGCCCCCCGAGCCCACTCTATCACCCTCCAATAGGAAATAAGCTGCAATATACTAAGGTGGGTATTTGTGGGGGTGTGGCAATGAATATCCCCCTAACTGGGGATGATTATGAATAATTTCCAACAAATAACACTAACAACTGTGACCAGGAAGGCGCACTTCCGCTAACACTATTCATACCATAGAACACTTCTAGATAATGTAAACCTGGTCAAGGATTAACTAAGAAACACTACCAATGTCCTTTACAAAAAGTAGCAAAGAATGGCTGTGACTGCGTTATCAAAACATGCACAAGAGCGTAAGCTTGAGGAAACTGATAAGATCGGAGGACAGTCCTAATCGCAGAAAACTGTGCTGCAATTAACAAACAGTTCAGTAGTCCCTGTGAGCGGTGAACAAGGACAGCTCCTGTGACTGGATAAGCATCTTCCTCATTGCAGTAAGGCCGGGACCCCCAAGGAACTGAGACACAGTCCAAACGGGGCCATATATGTAATACGAGGTGTAGTCGCGGGAAGGCTGGACAGAGATAATGCAGGTGATCTTGGAGGTACGGTAGGGTGTTGGAGGGGTAAAGGCGCTCCACTTAGTACCCATAGCCTCGGCGATTGAAAACTTGTATCAGGAGCGCCAGGTAAAGGATGCATGACATTACCGCATCAGGCTGCACATTTTATCTGTGATACTCACTAATTAGAAGCTGTACCATCGACCGGAGAAAGGAAAGACGGCAACCTTGTCCCTTTTGAGCAACAATGCAGAGCGGCGGTAAGGTCCATGAGGTAGGAGCCTGCCGGTAACGAGTATAGAGAAAAGGGACAGTGTTGTGGAGTAGTCTTGGGGGGTGTGGAACCGGTGTAGGGACTGATGAACCTTTAGGGTGGAAGATGGGGTAACACTTCATTGTAAGCAGCATGAAAGGAGTCTGCTGACTAGGGACTAGGGAAATGAAGAGGCATAACCATAGATTTGGTAAGGCAATCTCAAGATTAGGACAGCCCTAGCAATTCAGGAGCAGGTCACTCTCGATCACTGGGACCACACGGGCCTTTGAAAAGCTCGGGGAAGGCACTGGAGAGAGCCCTAGCGGCAACATCAGGATCTTCAAATGTGGCCCAGGCACCCAATATCAGTACCCCTAATTTGGCAGGGTACGACATGCAAAACTTTATACTGGCTGCGACGAGCGTTGAAACCAGGGGGTGGAACTGGGTTCTCCGCTGCCTGACCGATGCCGGAAGATCTTGTGCCAGTCTGATTTTTGTGTCCTCCCATCTCACCTCCTTCAGATCCTTAATCTTGGCAAAAGGGTGCTGGCACTCGAGATAATTTAAAAACTTGAAGATCAGCGGGTGGGGGGGCTCCAGATGGGGCTTAGGACGAAGGGCCCAATGCGCCCGTTCGATGGTGTAGATGGTTCCATAGGGGGAAGGCCCGGCTATACTCGCGACGAGCTTTTGTATAAAAGTGATTACTTCAGCTCCCTCGGCGCCTTCCAGGAGACCTATGAGGACCTCGTTGTTCCGGCGGCTATGGCCCTCAAGGTCCTCGATCTTCAGTTCCATTTTGGCCAATTTCTGACGGAGCATAACCAGCTCAGGCTCTATTTTATCCGCCCGTTTTTCCACTGACTTGATCCTGGTGTCCGCATCTACGGATCTTCACTGTAGATCCTCTATCGCACCGGTAAGTGATTTTAGCTCTGTAGCAAACTCGGCCATGCTATCTTTGAAAGGGAAAAATTCCATAAGAAAACGTTGCAAGGTGAGAGGTTGCATGTCTTCCGAGGAGACCGATGAAGCTTGCTCCAGTTCAGTCCCCGAGGACCTGGCTTTCTTCGGGGCCTTTTCTGGTGAAACAGGTGGCGTGTGTCTGGAGTCGTTTTTCCTGGAGTGCATCTATTTTTAGTACTTAAAAAGCAGCACCGGTTATAGTCGGTTCTCAGTTAGAGGTTTTAACCTACACTCTGGTCATTATAGATTAGGTAGTTTGTGAAAATTTAACCTTAAGAGGGTCGGAGAGCTGGAGCAACGGTATAAGGCAGTTATCCGGAGGACTGCATCACGTGACTCCCCTACCCTCCATTTCTTGATGGCCTTACCCCTTTTTGCCCCATCCCTGTCCTTATTGCCTTTGTCATTTTCTCCCTTAACCCCTGCTCTTCTCCTTATCGACATCTCTGTCTTGGTGTTTACCACACTTACTACCCTGATTTTTTGGGGAGGGGCTAGGATTTCCTTGCTCCTTTCCAGTGCCTTCCCTCTTGGCTAGTTGAAATGCTTGTCAATGAAGCATTTAAACCTATCAACTAGGATCCTGGTTCCCCTCCTGGACAGATGCAGATCATCACTCCAGTATAGGCCGGAATCACTCCAGGAGGACCCCCAGTCCCCAATGAAGCCAAATCCCTGAGCTCTGCACCAGTTTTTCAACCACTGATTTAATCCCATGGTGTTGAGCACCATAGCCTCACCCATGCCATAGACAGGCAGCACCTCAGAGAAGGTTACCATGCGTGCTGCTTGTCTAAGGTCCCTCCCCAACTCCACAAACTCTTCTTGCATTGCTCAGATCCCTTTCTCAGCCAGGTCATTTGTCCCTAGGTGGACAATGACATCCAGCTCCATCCTCTGTGCAGCTGCTCTAGTGCTCCTGAGGATTTGTTCCTTGTTCCTCCAAGCCATGGCACCAGGCAGGCACCTTACTTCCCCTCTCCCCTTCCTCCACCAGTTCTACCTTCCTAACCATGGATTCCCCCACTAGAAGCTGTTTCCTTCCCCTGTTGAGTCCCATGCCACCCTCCCGTGGGTCTCCTTTATGGAGGTTCCCAGCATCCTCCTTGGTCTCCACTGTGGGTGCCTCCATAGGGGAACCACACTTTGCCAGAATGGCATATGAATTGTGGAGAGGTACAACTGGAGGGATGCACCTCTGTTCCACCACCCTCACCCTCCCTGAGCCACTGTGGTCCAACTGCTCCTCTTTCTTGGCAACCTCTGAGGCAACGGCAGTGGCTCTAGTGGTCCCTGGGTGGGAGAGGAGGTCCCCTAAATCCTGAACAACTCAGTCTGGAGATGAGCAACATCCTCCCTCAACCCAGGGGAGGTGCTTGCAGATGGGAGAACACTGCATCCTGTAGAATGTCTCCCAGAAGACCGCTGCTCCACAGCCACTGCACTGCACCACTCCCATCATGGCTTATTCCTGTCCTCTTAACTGCTGTTTGGAATACTTACTCTTTCCTCTGTTTATTTATTTATTTTTTTTCCTCCCTACTTACTTACTGTCTCTGTGCCATTTAAGCTCCTGATCTTCCAGTTCTGAGACAAGAAGTTCCTATATTTCTCAGTAGTCTCCTTACTTGCCCAGAGTCAGACCTCCAGCAGCTAGGAGGTGGGAGAGAGAGAGAGGACATGATTGGGATGCTTAAGTACTTAAAAGGGATAAATAAGGTGATAAGGAGAGTCTCTTTAAGCTGAGTGGCAACCATAACACAGTGAGGCACAGTCTTAAGTGGGATGGTGGGGATAAGGTCAGGAAGCACTTTTTCACAGAGAAGGTGGTGGAAACTTGGATTGTGCTGCCAGAAGAGGTCATCTCATTGAAGACTGTGGGCAGCTTTAAGAGAGGATGGGACAAGCATAGGGCAGGGTTTTATTTAACTCTAAAAATTGATCAGCGTTTTGCTCACAAAAGTTCTAAAACATTGTGAAAATGCATACCATTTGCCTCACTGAGCTTAACAAACATAATTCTAGAAAACCTATAGAAATGCCTTCTGTACAGTTAGTATTGTCCCAAGAAAAAAACTGCTAGTCAATTATTTAAAACCCTGATGGGGGAAGGTAAGGATCATGGGTAGGGAGGATGGTAGGAGCGTGGAGGGAGGGCAGGGACTTTAGCTCAAGCTATGGACCCTGCAATATGAGCAGATTTGATAGACCAAATGGCCTTCTTCTGCTGGCCTCTTCATATGTTCATATGTATGCAATTTCAAGGAACACTCTTAACTGGGCTATTGATAGGAATTTGTTCCCTAAATTTTCTAAATGCCCTTTATGGGACCCCACCTCATGAACGCTGGAGGTGAAATTTCGTTATTAGGTCTGAAAAGTTGATTCTGCGCGGTGACCAAAAAATCACCTTCTGGGCCTGAATAATGAAATGAAATCAATAGTGTTCATGAGGAGGGATCCCAAAAAGGCCATGTTGAAAATTTGGTGAAAAAATTCCTAAAACTGTCAAAATTATGAACATAAGTTCAAAACACCATTGAAATACATTCAACAACACTTACCTTGATTCTTCAGTTAATGTTTCGGCTTTGAAGAGTGCAGATGTTTCTCAGTCCACAGAAAATCACAGCCTATGACCTCTGGTGGTAAGTAAAGGGTAAGGAGGGGTCACGTGGTTTGTACTCAGTGGGAGGGTCAGGATGGGGGAAGGGGGACAGCAGGGACGACAAGGGACCATTTTCTTTATTTCAGGTTAAAAAAAATTAAGAGACAGTGCAGGACTTTTTTTCTCGGGAAAATTTAACTATAGTAGCTGGCAATGCTATTGCTAGTGACAGAAGTTAGCTATCTCTCTCTCTGTGCTGAAAGAGGAATGGGGGCATATGTTGTAAGTTATAGTGGTGCTGCAGCTAGATTATTGCATTTGGCTGCTAGGTCATTGAAGCCAGAGTCTGGCCTACCTTGTTTGATCTGATTGACCCTTAATTTGACAGCAGGTGGTCAGGAGCAATGAGCTCTCATTCCAGGGTGAGTCTGGCTCCCTGATGCCTCTCACCAGCCACCAGACACTTGCCTATCCTGCAATGGCAATGGTAACCTTGGGGTAGCAAGGGGACCCCTATTGATTAGTACTGGCACCCCAACTGGGGTGAGTATAAAGAAAACAAGATACAAAAAAAAGAGAAAAGGCTAAGGTGGCACCAGCAGCTCTTCATCAACAACATGGCTGCCCAGCTCTGACCTAAAGAAGAAATCACCCCAGCTTGGTGTTTTTGTGTATTTCACCTCTCTATCTCTAAAGGCAGGCAGAAAACTAACACAGCCACAGAAAGAGATGGAAGACTGGCAAAAAAATGCAGAGCAGACGAGATTGACTTCTGTGATGGTAGCCATTTGAGTTGCTCTTACTTTCTCCTGCAGTGGGGGCAGACAAGCTCACTCACAGGTTGTCAGCCCTCACCAGTTGGTTACAACTACCTGGCAGGCTAAAGTATAAACCTGTCTGCTTGCCAAAAAGGTGCTGCAGGGTCTCACACCTTCAGCCATACATAACTGCATCCACCCCGTCACCTATCAATACAATACTAGCAACACAATTTGGATTGCCCTAGAACCGCCCTTCCAAAGAACCATTCAGGGTAAGCACTCCTCTGCTGTTAAGGAATTAGTCTGGCTAAATGAACTTAACAAACCCCTGCAAAGCCTTCCATATATTGCCCAGTTCAAAAGATCTCTGTGTTTAGCCCTCACCTCTAGCACCAAATGTACAGTACCTGCTTCAGCTAAATCACATCTCTGCCTGACAGATGCTCTGACTAGCTCTGTAATCAGACATGTATTGTAGATACTGTTGTATCTGCTTATACTCATCAGTGTATCTATACATCTCATACATTATGACCTGGCTACATTTCGCTGAAATTGATGAAGCAAACTGCTGAACATGCCACAATGACAAAGAAGGTATTTTCTGGGAAAGGTACATGTAGGGCCTTACTATTGTCAGAAGGCTCTCTGTCCATCCCACTAAATACCTCTTGTTTTTTTTGTATAATTCTGCAGAGAAATTACTTGCTAGTGTTTGTTACCAAAAAAAAAGACAGCACTGTCTTTTTGCAGTTATTTAAAGTTTATGTTGTGAGCAAGAACAAAGCTAGTATGTGTTATCTGGGCAGCACTGTTTTGGTTTTTTATCATGTAACTATCTGTTTGTAACCTTATTGTTCTGTCATTGACCATGGAACTTTTGTAAATGAATGAACACCTATACTCAAAGTACTGCTCTCTTGACTGTCTGTGTATCCAGCCCCTTCCCCCATTCTGGTCTAGAGACACTCCGCCGCATCCCCTCCCTGGAAATGCCTGCCTGCCTCCTGTGACCAGGTGAAGCTGAGCTCTCTGCTGCAGAGGTTTATATCTGTCTCTGTTATGATGTGAAAGAAGTGGGACAAGGAAACAGTGACTAAGTTACCAAATCATCACCACCTAACAAGGGAGAGGAAAGAGAAAAACAGAAATGAGTACTGTCTGTGCTTCCTGATCCTGACCATCTGCTGCAGAGGCTGATAGATAGTCACTGTGAGGCTGGTCACATTCTGCTGCTCCTTATGCTTGGTCTGAGAACTTCTGTCCAACTTTTATCTTTCTCTCCACTCAGCCTGAAGACACTCACTCTACAATTGAGGATGGTCCTGGACGGGTATCGGTAAAAGTGATGTTTTGTATCTGTCCCTCTTCAGACCCACCATATTTAAATGGCTTAGACAGACCTAAGGGGGGGCAACATCCACACAAATGGCAAAAGACATTTTTTTTTAAACAATGTTAGGGCAATTTACTGAGGACTGAATTTCAGGCATTGCCTCCGCTCCACCCCTTGCAATGTAACTCATGCAACGATGCACTGAAGGTGGGCTTAAGAGTACAAGGAAGACAGATCCAGCCCCCACAGCTGCAGATTGAAAAAACATCACATTGCCATGCTGTGGGGGAGGACTGAGGGCTGCGGTACTACACAAGAGGGCAAGGCTGGTGCCAGCACGCAGGGCTTACAAGAAAGACTTTATTTTGAGGATAATCAGCCTACCAGCTGCCAAGCAGGGACCTATTGCAGTTGAACTTGAAGCCAAAGAAAAGCACTGCAGCAATAAATAAATAAAAATGCTGGCTTCTCAGGCTGGTCCCCCAGAGCTCAGGACCTGGGACAAAAGTTTCCGTTGTCCCCCGGCCCCCCATGACAGCAGCATTAGAGGATAAAAGTCTGAGTTTTCTATTTGAAGTGGAGATTTAGCAACACACACAAGCACGATTCATGCAGTGATATACATAAAGCTGCTCAGCTGCTTGCTGGATGACTTTATGCAAATGAAAGTACTGAAGCACTCTGTCATTGGAGCACTTCATTTCTTTCAGGTACACAAAGGTCATGCCCGTAAACTGTGAGCACAGTCATAGCTAGCTCCCATGGTCTTTGATCTGTCAGCAATGAGCCCAATGTAGATTGCTCTGCATTGGGTTAGTCCTTGACACACCTCTGAAATGCTGTTCTGTGAAGCAAAGCAAAATGTTTCTTGTGCATGCGAAAGGGAAACATAAACAATTAACATAAAGTACCGAAAGTACTTACAGGACCCAAGAGAGGTAATTTGTGTTATATAAATAAAATATTCCCAGTTTGCTTCATAATATAAGTAAATGTGGCTTAGGAAAAGTGTCTTAGTTAATCAAGAATGCCACCTCATGACTTCATAGGGTTCAAGAGTAAGGTTCTCCCATTCTCTGCTACCTCCAATCTATTCGCACTCTCTTTCATCTTCACCCTCCTCCCTGCTCCCTACCCCTCCTTTTTTCTCCTCCTTTCCTATCAGTCTTTCTTGTTTAGCAATTTGCCATTTATGTTACTGTATATACTGTACTGAACATAGCTATGCCTTTTGCTTATCAGATTACTATGCTTTGCTTATACTGTGCATTTATTCCTACCCTCGTTCCCTCAGGACACATCTGGAAATGAGCTTTATGGCTAAGTATTTATTTCCTGATAAATCTATTTCAATCAATAAATAAATAGATTAGAGCAAAGTAGCAAAGATGAGTTGTTTTGGAACCATAACAAGTTACAGGGGGATGCTCTTAATTATGCAACCAACACTTGCAGGGCATCATTTACTTTTTATTTATTATTTCTTTGTATCAACTCAAATTGGATTCCTAAGAGAAGTGTGATTGATTTAGTGTAAACAGTGAAAAAACTGCAAAGTTAGACAACTGCTACACATCTGAAGAGCAGGATCATATTTACTGAGTTATCCAGTGCTTGGGTTTCATATTGTGTCAGGGTTTTGTGTAAGCAATAAGACATGATGAGGCATGCATTATGCAGATTTGCAACACTTTGACCAGTTTATGAATGTTGCATGTGTGGACTTCTGGTGATGCCTTGAATGAGACAGAAGCTCCTTAAGTAGCTCTGGCTCCCTAATGTTAACATTTACTCTAAATCCCCTAACTTCTCTTTTGTGGATAGTTATGATCTTTTAAAAAGAGGGATTTAACACAAGAGGTAGCAAAAAAGGAAATATTTACAATGAAAGCTGAAATCAAAGCAAGAATGGGACATACGCCTCCGCCAACTCCTGACCTTCAAAACCCGTGCAAGAAATCCAAGCAAGGCCAGAACAAAGGTGCTTCATGGGCAAGTTCTTCCACAACGCTCATGGAGGAGAATTTTTTGCCAGAATTATCTCCCTCTAAAGAGGCGATCAAAGAACTCATCTAGGAATCCAAGAGGATGAGAGAATCTTTGGAAGGAATAAGTCAGCATCTAAGTGATGTTGAAACCTGTGTTTCCTCACTGGAGACACGGAGACTAAGAACTGAGTTGGAGCTCCCCATATTAAGACAAAAGATAAAAAAATTGGCCGGGATATTCAGACTGCACCAGGCAGTGGCACAAGCCTGGGTGCGGTGCAATCGGGATGCCCTGGTGCCAGGGCTAGGTGATATTCAATGGTGTTGCGGCATGGTGCAGTACCATTAAATATGGCAAAGGCAGTCTGCGCATTGTGCATGGTGCAGTGGCACTGGGCCAGGCACAAGTCACAGATCGGGGGCACAGGGATGCGCCAGAGCAAGTGCAGGTGCACTAGGTGCATCACCCACGATATTCAATGGAGGGGCATGCAAATGAGGCCGTAATATATGAAAGGCACAAAGGGGGCCATCTGCATGTCATTATGGCCCCATTTGCATGCCTTGTGCAGGGCAGCAGGGCAACACGTGCCTGGCACCCTGCACAGCATGATGTGTGCATCAGGGATCCCAGGGCATCACCCCCCAAAGCTGAAAGCACATTCCCTGGCAGGCTAGTGCCCCCTTCCCCCGTCACCGGGTCTGAACATTGTACGCAACCATCCTTGGTGGGCTAATTGAACCCCCCCACCCATTTCCCCGTATGCAGGTAGTTGTCTGCATGGCATCCCCCTGGTAGTCTAGTGGTACCCCCTCCCACCCGAGTCCCTGATCACTGATAGATGTCTGAAAGTTATTTCCCTGGTGGTCTAGTGGCCCCTCACCTAAAACAGGGGAAAGCAAGTTAGGCTTTAATACCCCGATTAGTCAACCCTAAGGGGCAGCTGTAAATATCTCTAAAATATGTTGTTTCCCATCATTAGGGACCTCAAATAATATAATAGAACATCCCTTAAAATAGTCCTCTTGGTTTCAAAGATTCTCAAAAGGAATCGGTCAATAAGAGGATTTCCTTTTCATTATGTTTTAAATAAGGATTAAGAAAATCTGGCTACCATCAATGGAGGCCCTATAGAATCTAATCTACATGAGGTCTGTTAAAGGGGATTTGATCTTAAGGCTTATTTGCGGGGTACCTGGATCTGTTACATATTCCTGCTAAATTGGGAAGAGACCTGTGACCCCAATATCTTTTACTGTATTAGTAATGTCATGATTTAGTTAAATGGTAGTATAATCTTTTGTGCCCGGTGACTTGCACTTTAACATTGGGGTTTAATATAAACCCATAATTTAGATTAATATATTTAGCATGGATCCATGTTTGGCCCCTCTCAGTTACCTCCTTGGAAACAGTTTGGTGCTCATTGGTTTTAAGATTGTTTTTTTAATATCTTAACAATTATCAACTTAACACTTCTAGTATATTGGTCACTACTGTATTAGGTAAGACAGTTCACATGACTATATCAAAGCCTCCCATTCATTTACTTTCAGGTTACAGATCCCAGATCTCATTACCTTTAACTGGTTGTTCCCCTAGATGTATGCAATTGGTTTGTTGTCCTGGACGATAAAGAAGGATAGAATGCCAGCTATTTATTTTCAAAGATCCCAGTTGTGATAAAAGAATTTATATATAACATTCCAACTATAGAAATTATGTCTTAAGGTTTCCTCGGATATTACTATCTTGGGGAGGGCTTGTTTGGTTAAGTGGTTTGTTAGATTATATAAAATTTCATTAAATAATAAAAATATGATACCACAGATAGGTTTAAATGTCCTACAGGTGTAAGCTTTCTCCTCCCTTGCAATTTTACCAGTTGAGGAGCTTGTGGTTACATGATTCACTTTATCTATTATTAATGTAATGGTAGTGATAAGGAAAAATCTCTCTTTTTTTTTCATAACAGCAGAATGCAATTTTTCCATAACTAGAGGCCATTAAGGGGCAAATCATTATGATTAATGCATTCTAACACTATATCATTATGATTCAATTATTTTGGTTCGCATTAGTTTTGTGACTTATTGGGCCCAATTCACAAAGCCTCCGGCACTGCGCAAGGTGTTTGTGCCACAAAGAATGTTGCAAGGTGCACCTTATGCTGACAGATAATGCCAGAAGTGATTCTCAAAAGGCAGCCTGCATCAGCTGCAGGCTGCTTGCCCCAAATGGGGCTTGTGTTACCCCTGTGCCCAGACATGGGCTGCGACATGGTGCATGTGGCTTGCATCAGAAGCAGGCTGCCAGTGCGCCACAAGTGGGATTCATAAAGCACACCCAGAGGGCACATTTCAAAGTACCCTTTGGGTGTGCTGAGTAATGTGTACATGTGCCACAGATGGGCCCCTGCCCCATCCTCCCTTATGTGCACCAGTGCCCTCTGCCCCCCCCATATGGCCCATTACTGGTGGTCTAGTGGTCCCCCCTCCCCAACCCACCACTATTGCATGATATTGTATGATATTGTTCCCAGCCTTGTGGTCTAGTGGCCCTCCACCCCACCCACCCTAGCAGGTAGTATCCAACACACTGCTCCCCCCAACTCATACCCTGAGCTGGCACCAGCACACCCCTTCTCTTGCCACTGCAGCCTGTGCCGACTGACCTGTGTGCTCTGGAGCTTCCACCAAAACTATCCCGTGCACCAGGCATTTGTCGAATGGGTGAGGTTGCCACAAGTGTGGGCACTTAGGTGCTGGGATCCATCCTGTACAAGAATCTGGTGCAGAGTTTCTGGCACAGGGTGCTTCAGTTCAAGCTGCTGTTTGTCACAGCTTGCGCTGGACGCAGCCCTCTTTGAGAATTGGGTCCATTGTTTCATCTCTTAGTTCTGACAGTATATACTCTCTTTCTTGCACCATTTAGAGGGAGCGGGAGCTATAAGCTTTTTGAATAGTTTGCCGGTTTATCACAGGGTTACTAGGATAACTTAGGGGGCAATCTTAGGACTTTGGGTATACGAGTGTATATACTTGGGTATTGTTTATTATAGTGTTTTTGATTTATTGGATTTTGGGGGGGAGGCGGATAATTTTCAACTTCATAATTTTGGACCCACATTTAAAGCCCTAAAATTCTGACACAGATACTCAATCTTGCAGCTTAAATTATGAGTTATAGCAGTATTAAATTGGCCTCATGGAATGTGAAGGGAATGTGATCAAAAAGAAAAGGATGCAGATTCTAAATTATTTAAGACTACTGGGATACAACATAGTTTGCTCTGAATTGGACTTCCTTAAAAAAACTAAATACAAACTAGCATATGGGGTGGGGAAATGTACATTTAAAACAGGTGTAGCCATTTTGATAAATTCAGAGGTAGATTTTCATCTTTTTAAACTGATTTCAGATCCAGAAGGGAGGTTTATCCTAGCAATAGGGAAATTAGCTTCTATTGAATATGTTTTGGGATCCATTTAGGGCCCTGATACACATGAAGCACCTTTCTTTATGTCACTTATTTCACATCTGACACCTTATTTATCTTATTTGATAATTTTAGGAGGTGGTTGGAATACTCCTCTATACTAAAATCTAAACAGATCACATACACATAACACCACTTTAACAGTGGAGAATAGGGCAATTCAGGATATCCTAAAGATATGTAATCTAACTGACCCTTGGAGAATACATTTCCCCAATACTAGGACATATACCTTTTTCTCACAGGTTCACAACTCCTTCTCAAGAATTGATTATTTTTTAGTATCTATCTCTTTTTTACCATATGTAGATAATCCCTGTATATTATCCAGGATCATCTCAGACCACTCTTTGATTCAGATAATTTTAAACCCTATCACACCTACCATCAAGCAGTTTTCTTGGAGGCTCAACAATAATCCCTTGCAGCATGATTACATTGTTAAATATATGAGTGAAACTAGTATCACTTTCTGGGAGCAAAACTTTTATTCTGTAGAAAAAGTAGACTTAATTTGGGCCTCCTGAAAATATTATCTCTAAGGAGAATTCTTTATATTTGGAGCCAAGTTAAAAAGACATAAATCTGAAAGGCTAAAATTTATTGCTAACAGACTGAGCCAGTTGGAGGCATTCAATCCAGTAAACCTAACTCCTCAGCTGAATCAAGAAATGCAAGATCTCAGAGAAGAACTCTATCACCTAACTGTAGAACAAGCTGAATTCCTTATTATCAGGTCAAAAGCAAATTATGCAGATTTAGGTAATAAACCCAGTAACATTCTCAGCAATAAGCTCAAGAAACTGGAATGAACAAATCATATAGAAGCTATTGTTGCAGAAAAAGACAACACAATAAAAACAAACCATAATGATGTACTGCAAGAATTTTTAACCATTTATTCAAACCTATATGGCCTGATTAAGAAGGCTCCCTCTATTGAGATAACTGTGGAATATCTTGGTGACTTTAATTGCCTTCGCCTAAAGGAATCACAAATTGCTAGTTTAATGGTCCCAATATCACTACGAGAAATCAAAGATGTCATTGCTAAATTCTTCATCAATAAAGCATCAGAACCAGATGATTTAACAGCTAATTTTTATAAAATTTTCTGTAACTTGGTTAGCCCTATCTTACAGAATGTTTATACATATATACTAACCAGAGCTATTGCTGATCACTCCCTTCTAGAATCAGTGCTAATACTTCTCCCAAAATCTAACAACCCCCAAAACAGAGTCTCAAACTATAGACCAATATCATTAATTAACTATGACATCAAAATTCTAACCCATATTTTATCGCAAAGAATTAAGAACCTCTGGCACCCATTTATTTCTACAGACCAAGTAGATTTCATTTCTTTAAGGCAAGCCTTAAACCAGATGAGGAAACTTTCTCATGTATTTTTCACATCCAGGGAATCTCAACACCCTATGGCTTTGGTTTTCCTGGATGCAGAAAAAGTTTTCAATAGGGTAAACTACAACTTCCTATTTCCAACATTAAAGAAATTTGGGTTTCCGTAATCCTTCATAGCTTGGTTAAAAGTGATATACTCATGTCCTACAGCAAGAATAAATTGTAATAAAATCCTTTCCTCCACCTTTAGGCTATATCAGAGTATTAGGCAGGGCTGCCCTCTAGCCCCAATTTTATTTAATTTTTATTTAGAACCGTTGATCTTTTATTTAAATTCCGACAATTCTATTTCAGGAATCCAGACTTTAAAGCAATCTATCAAACTATCAGCTTTTCAAATGACATCATGCTGCATACAACCAATCTGATACTCTCAATCAAATCTGCTTTGCATGTCATAGACAAGTTCAGTTGAGTCTCCGATTATACACTGAATAAAGACAAGACAGAGGTGATGCCCTTAAATTGGGCATTCTTCAAAGAGGAGGTCATTAAACTGGGATTATCCTGGAGTCCTTTGGGCATCAAATACCTGGGTATCTACCTGTCAAAGAATGAATCAGATGTAATTAAAATGAATCTGGAGGCAACACTTTCCAGTAGCTCCCAGGATCTCAAAAGATGGGGCTCAAATCTGCTATCTCTTATTGGTAAAGTGAATGTGGTAAAAATGAATATCTTTCCTCAAATTTTGTTTCCTTTATATATACATAATGTCTATATCTATTACATGGTTTGCAAAACTTATTTCGGCAATTAATCATTTTTTATGGGCAAACAAATCACCTAAAATTGCATTTGATAAACTAATGTTGCAAAAATATTAGGGAGGGTTAAATTACCAAATTTTATACTTTATTATTTGGCTGCTTAAGCTAATAGATTCCTCAAATGGTTAGATGGCATGTTGGGTTCTAATCTCTGTATTCCCATTTGGGTTCAATTAGAGTTGTAAATGTTAAAAAAATATAACATTTTTCCAGAGGCAATCCTTTACACTAAGTAGAGCCTATTACCAAAAAAAAGCTAAAAAATTCAATTATAGGTTTAACTTTAAAAGTGCATAATCAACTACGTAGGTACTTAAATCTTAATCTTTGCTATAGTATTTTTCAACCAATTAAATATATTTTAAACATAGTCATGCATGGTAACTCCTTTACACACAAACGGCTCACATGTAATCTTAACATGAAAGTGGCGGATATCTTGAAGGACAGAGAGTTACCTCCCCTACAAGAAATATGTAAGTTTCTATCTTTAGGTAAGAATCACTACCAAGTAATTTTTATTCTTAGGTTAGTTCTTAAATCTTATTTAGGCCCTCCACCATAGTCCTCACAAAACAAGAATGTGGTCTTAAAGATGAAATAAACCATAATCAAAACTCATCCATTATCAAATTTATATCAGTATTATCTGATTAGTATTTATTGGTTACAGGTTTCAGATAAACATTCAATCGATTGGGTGGAATTATGCTGTAATATATACAAATTCCTACCACTGGATAATTTAAAATTAATTTGATTCAACACACTGTACAATACTTATCTAATGCCACATAGATTGCACAAAATGGGCTAGAATGACAAGGATATCTGCCCAAAATGTTCCACCTCTGTGAATTCCTTGGAACATATGCTTTGTACCTGCCCCCAGATTCAAAAATTATGGCAAGAGACCAAGTCCAGAGTTGTGGACTATCAGTTTATTAACTATTACTGGGACTTAAGTGCACTAATAATTGACAACTTACAAAGGGGCTTCTCACTGAAGGACAGATGTGTTCTTTTAATTGATAGGGATCTCAGTTAAAGTCATATTTAAACACTGGTTAGACAATAACACTCCCACATTCACAAAATGGCTCTCCTAAATTTGCCAAAACATTTTTGTTATAATTATGATTAATTATTTTCATGGCAAGAATAACATTAATAAGAAATACTGGCATAAATTATCAGATTTATTAAAGTCCTTATAATTAGCTTAGTTACATTATAAATTGTGGTTTATCACATGCGCTGTACCTCAAGATGTATTAATTATGGGTTCTCAAGGTATCACCTTTTGATACTATACTCAAAGATAAATTACTGTGTTTATATGTCACAAGGTATATAATAGGACTACTCTTTATATGAAATTCTGCAAAGTATGTGTAAGTATATAGAGGGTTTTAATGGTCCACTTTGTGTTTAATTTTGTCGAGTTTAGTTGGGTCACTATATATTACATTTAGCTCCCATAAGAAATGTAAGGTGAAGGGGGGAGATTTATGGGTGGGATTGTAATTCAAGATCTTCCATGGGGTGATCTCTTGCAGCAGGTAGTACACTTGGGTCATTGGCAGAGATCGCTGTGGGGCACAGCATATCTTCTAGCAGTCTTTTCCAGGAGTTGCCCACACATGACATCATCTTCCTGCTTCCTATATAAGAGTGAGCAGTCCAGGGTATCCTCAGTTTATTTTCCCACTGTCTTTAGTTCGCACACTGCAGCTAGTGCAGACAGTAGCAGTCATCAATAAGAACTTGAGTATAGAAGTGGAATTCTTCTGTTTCACTTTCTACATTGAAGAATGTCAAAAGAATCTACAAGCAAGACAGCGCTATTTCGTTTTTGTCATTGCAGTAGAAAAATCTACAATTTTGAAAAGCACATCAATTTGTATGGTGTCTGGGACCCACACACAACACCACCTCCTGCATATATTGCCAGGATTTCAACCAGGCAACCCATTAACGACGGCTGCAGGAGATTGAATCCTACCTTATGGAGCAGAAATTGTCTCTACTGGAGAATTAGAGGGCCCATCCCAGGGGCTCCCCCTCCACTGATTCTCATCAAAGGCATAAAAAAGAGAAGGAGAAGCACTCCTCATCCTCTTTTGGGCAAATGTTTGTCGATGGTCACCATCACAGGTGCTCCACTATCAACGATGCCCTCTAAAACCTCCTCCTCATAGACAGGGGTTTTCACCCTCTCATCAACGGTCCTCTTCCGCACCTTCATGGTAGTTTCTGATGATTCCTTTGCTGGTTCCCTTGATGTCCCATCAATGGGGGGGGTATTTCCCATCGATGATGACTTCATTTAAGCACTCTACTGCCTCCCTCACAGCCCCATTGACAAAGGGTTGCATTCCTATGGGGAAGCCTACTGCATTTGCAATTCATTCCGCCCCTCCTCCATCACAAATATTTTCTCATAGGTGCCAGGCAAACAGTGATTGGGACCCTGGGCTTTATCACCCAGGTACAAGCCCTGCTCATACTTCACATCCAATTTCCTCAACAATTCCCTTGATTTCTCAAAACCCCCTTCTCCCTATCCACCCCCTCAGTGGACATAGCCTCAGTGGTACAGCAGGTTTTACAAGCCATTAGGCATTCTCAGCCTCCCAATCCAGGGGAATGAGCCATCCATCCCATTCCCCTACTCCACCACCTAAATGTTTCCAGGGTGACAGGGACCAGTCTCCACCCTGGTCACCTCCCTCATGTGTTGATGATTACCTATCAGATGAGGTAGAATTTCTGGTAGATTTCACCAGAGATTTGGAGGATGAGGAGTTACCGGACTTAGGCTTTCAACCTCTGTCCCCACATTCTGATATTTCATCTTTAAACAAAGACTTATCCCACCAGGTGGTTGCCTCTCCTCCCAATGACCCTTCTTTCCATTAGATGATGGTCTAAATCCAAAGCGTCAGGAGATTTTCAACTACTAAACATGACAAACAATGAATAGATATGGCAGACTATTTAGAACTACTAGAGGAGCCATTAATAGTGGTGCTGCCACTTATACAAACCTACCAAAATGCTATGCTTACAGCCTGGAACCAACCTTCGAATATTATGGTTGTTCACCACAAAGCAGACTCCTCTGGACCATCCCTTTCTTTCCAGTACTCCTGAAGTAGATTCAGTAGTGATTGCTGCCACTCATGATCATACTAAATGACCAAAGCATATGAGCTCCTTACTTACTGATAAATATTCCCATAGGATAGATTATCTTGGAAAAAAGGTATTCAAAGCAGGAACAATGAATCTCAGAATCCTAAACTAAATGGGACATATGGTTACTGTAAGTACCAGTGTACACTCTGGTCATCTGCCTTAGAATTAGTCAGTAAACTCCCTCTTTGTCAGGAGAAGGATCAGTTACTGGCTACAATATCTACTGGCAATTCCATCTCCCAACACCCACTCCATGCAGGATATGATGCGGTCGATACTTTGGCCCATATGTCAGCAACCGGCATTACCATGAGTCGCCATGCTTGGCTTTGCATCTTAGCTTTACACCAGATGTACAGCATAGAGTGGTCAATGCCCCCTTTAGTGGGTCTAAACTTTTTGGTCCAGGTACCAAAACACTTCTAGATGATCTCCAGTCTTCAGGACTGACACTGTGTACAATGCATGGAATGTTCCATACTTCACAGCCTTCATAATGTCCCCAATCCTCCTTTTATTAAAAAAAAGGAGAGAAATACAGAGGGTCACACAGAGGCGGACCCCATGGTCACTCCCAGCCTTCTTCCAGGATTGCCATCGCTGCTGCCAAGGGCTACTCCTCCCACCCTCCTGGTGGGGCTGGCCTCAGGAGCTGTGGGTGGTCACTTTGTCCTCCATTTAGAGGCCTGGCAAATGATCACATCAGATGAGTGGGTACTTCAGATCATTCAGAGGGGTCAAACTCTGGAAACTCACCATCCTGCCCCCCTCATCCCCTTGCTCCAATCATTACCCGCCTGATCACATTCCTGTTCTCCAAGAGGAACTCCAGTCTCTTCTGGCCAGGAAGGCCACTTACCAAGTTCCTTCTTTAGTGCATCAAAAAGGATTTTATTCCAATTTCTTCCTGGTGCCCAAGTGAACTGGAGATCTCAGACCGATACTAGACCTCAGACAATTGAACCTACACATCCAGTACAAAAGGCTCCAGATGGTCACCCTAACTTCCATTATGCCAATGTTGAAACAAGGGAATTGGCTATGTGCCCTGGATATGAAGGATGCCTACCTACAAATCCCCATACACCCTGCCCATGACAGGTTTCTTAGCTTTCACCTGTTGGGACAGCATTATCAATTTAGGGCACTCCCGTTCGGTCTCTCATCCACCCCAAAAGTGTTTACCAAGTGCCTAGTGGTAGTAGCAGTAGCCCTACAATGGGGGGGGCACTTTGTCTTCCCCATATCTGGAAGACTGACTCATCAAAGCAGAGTCCAAAACCTCTCATCTTTCCTCCCTTCAATTAACCCTTACTCTGTTTTACTCCCTAGGGATTATGGTCAACTTTCCAAAGTCTAATCTGACCCCTACACAGTTGCTCCAATATATGGGAGCAGTCCTAGACACTGTCTCCACCAGGGCTTACCTCCTGGCTGACAGACAAGACAGCTCCTAACTCTGGCTTCCCAGATGTAAGCTCAAAAAGTAGTCACAGCTAGAGGTATGTTATGCCTTGTAGGACACATGGCCACTACCATCCCTACAGTGGGGCTTGCCTATCTTCACATAAGACCAGTTCAATGGGTTCTCCAGAACCAATAGTCTCAAAGAACAGGAAACTTTGAAGACAAAGTTAGAGTCACTCCCATGCTGCAGTCCACCCTATCATGGTGGACCCACCATGCCAATCTATCTCAAGGCATGGCCTTCCAGTCTCCCTCATCTCAGCAGACATTGACCATGGATGCCTCTCTCCAATGGTGGGGTGTGCTCCTGGGTTCTTACAGGACACAAGGCAAGTGGATCCATTCTCCCACTCCTTCCCACATAAAACTCCTGGAGATGAGGGTGGTCCGCTTAGCCCTCCAGGCCTTTCAACCCCATTTGTCCCCAGAACCATTGCTGAGTCAATCACTCAACACCTCAGTAGTTTAGTACCTCAACAAAAAAGGAGGTATGAAGTCCCTTACTCTGATGATAGCAGTTTGTCAGGAAGCCATACAGCAACATCTTTTATTGTTAGCTATCCATCTACCAGGATGCCACAATCTCCCAGCAGACCTTCTCAATTGCCAGTCTTCCATGCACAAATGGCCACCTTATCACAAAGTTCTTCAGAAAAATCTTTCATTAATGGGGAACCCGGCAACCATGGCTGCAGTATGCATGAACCAGGGAGGAAACAGGACAGAAGAATGAAAAAGGAGGGGGCCAACCAGAAGCAGTAGACGAACATGAAAATAGAAGAAAAGGAGGGGGAAGGGGGCACCATGGAGGAGGAACAAAGGGAAGAAAAGGGGGAAAACCCAGCCCTGCCAGTCATGTAGCCTGGGAGTGTTTTCAAAATGCTCAAAGCTGAGCCAGCAGAAGCACTGGGGTTTAAGACGGGGATGTGAGAAGAGCTATTCCTCCCCATTGAACCACAGGCTAATAGCCTTCCAAAAGAACAGCTATCACCTGCTGTCAGGCATCTGTCAAGCCACACATTCAATAGGTGGAAGGTTTTATTATGGAATGCAGGAATTCAAGCTCATGCAGAATTCTAGTAGCTGTGTGTTCACCTTTCCTCACACAAACACACACTACAGAAGGCCTCAACAAAGTTTGAGGTTCAATCTGTATCTCTGGCAGAGTAAACAGCAAATATTCTCCTGGTAGGCAGGCAAGGATAGCAGGGGGAGTTTTCATGGTCAGGAAAGAAGCTCCAGAAAATAAAACTGTGAGCAGTACCGTGTGTGTCTGTGTGTGTGTGTGTGTGTGTGTGTGCGCATGCGTGTGTGTGTCATGGCCAGCAAAGTGGCTGCAGGGGACTTTCTGTATCATACAGTATGCAGCATTCCTGATGAAGGCCATGTGTCCCTGGCACTCTATGGTGTGACCTTCCATTCCATCACCTGATGTTCCCACCCAATGATACCATACATGACAGTGTAACTATACCCCCCGAGCCAAGTCACTTGAATTGGCATCCATATACATGTCCACCCAAGTGTCCAGGCCACCCCGATACCCACAAAGAAAACAAGTGACACAGTAGGCTTCAGAACAGTGTGGACTTTATAAATACTCTAAAGGCACTGTCAGGACCATAACAACAGTGGTATACAAAAACGAATGAACATTATATTGCACAATAGAGGAGGTGTCTCAAATTGTCTGTCTAGGGGTACAGCTGGGAGCAAAATCAGGAAGGTGGCCATGTGCTACCAAGTAAACAGTGTCCTGAATCACAGCATCTCTGCACACATCATCCAGTGACCTGGATGTCACCAACATCATAGGTCACCCCCAGTGGGGTGCAGTGTTTCTCATGTGGCCATCTGGAAATAATAAGTAGGGTCTGGCTCAATGCAGGGCTTGCTGAAAGAGTCCATGATGTCCATTGTACTCTGTTTTGTCCCCCTCAGTGTCCATGAACATCACACAGTGTTTCCTTATGGTCAGCCACTCATAGACTATATCCATGAGGGATCTGGCATGCATCTGGGCCTCCAGGAGATGAGGCAGTGCACTGTCCTTCCCCAGTTCATGTTTAGTGTGGATTTTGTCCAGGGCTGCCTCATACACCCAGCCTTCCCTGGATGCCTTACCTCATGCTATGCCAGTGACCCTGGTTCTGGAATTATCTCAGATCACTAGGGAGTCAGCACTAGGGGGGGGGACTGGATCAAGCTGCCTAATAGCAGCTTTCCTCTCTGGGGTAGGTTATCACCCCCCCATAGTTCTGTCACTGCTGAGTGGAGGTCCAGTGATGGCACAGGCTGGAAGGGGCGACATGAAGGGAGGGCATATGAAACGCGATGTGCACGTGACTCCACATGCACGCAATCACTCTGGGATGGGATGGGAGAAAACTGGGTCACAAAAAATCCCAAAAAACCTACTAATTAAAAAAAATTCTAGAAACAAAACAAATTGAAAAGAAGGAAAAAAAAGTTGTTGTCACAAGAGGGAAGTGTAGATAAAGTATAACACCTACTGAACTAATAGATGACTGCCCTACTTCTCACCTCGCAGCCTCCAGCTCCTGTGACTGCCTCGATTAAATTTTTTCCCTCCTGGCTGTTCTATTGTTTTCATCTACCACTTCTGCTTCGTTTCTTGACAAAGGCATCTGAGTAGCTCTAATCTCGATATGTCTGCTCCCTCCAGCTCCTCTTACCCCTTCCATTTGTACATTTCTCTAACGTTTTCCTCTAATCAGCTTGTTCTGTGTATGCTATTTTTTTTCCCTTTCTTGCACGAAGTTTGACATTAATGTACTGCATTATACTGGTTTATTGCCACTTCGTAGCTTGTTTGCCATCCTATGTAACTTGACTTGTTTGTACACAATCGATGTGGAACCTTTGTAAAAGAGCCATGGCTCAAAGGTAATAATTCCTAGAACAATAAACTAAACTAAACTAAACTTCAAGCCTCAGTTAACATCAGTGGCATAAAAAACTACAAGAAGATAACATATTTTCTACTATTTTCATGTGACATCATTTTTCTTTTTACAAGAAACTAGACTCAATTCACTATTTGACACCGAACAAGCAAAAGCAGGGTGCATATGGGGCCTATCATATTGGACTTTTGGAACGTAGGTAGTGGATCGATTAGGGATGTTATTCAGAGGCCCTTTCCTTTTCAATACAAAAATTAGTGGACATAATACCAGGAAGAGCCCTAGTGCTAGACTACTCATATAAACAGATAGCTTTATGCTTAATCAACAAATATGCCTCAGAAACTAAAACAGCTAGGTGGAGCTTTTGAAAAAATCAGGCCTTTCCTGTATACAGCCAGACATAGATGGGATGAAGAGTTGAATTGTAGTCTAGACACAAAGACAAAAGATGCAACAGACAAAAAAAGTGTACTGTGACACTCACACACTACAAAATATAATTAACACAGCAGGTTTAAATGATACATTTAAGCCACTTTTACATGGCCCTTACTTGTGCCGCTCATTTTCGTTCCTGTCCAGTTGCTCTCCTCCTGCTGTGTTCACGCGCCGCTTCTACATGCAAGTGAGGTTTCAGAAGATTCCATCTTCCAGTGATGCAGTGGTGTTTCCGCCATTGGGGGCCCAGTGGCATCTCCGCAAGGCACATGTATTTTGGGCAGCTGTTCTGACTTACTAATCCAAAAAAAGTGTAACTGGATGGCAGAATTCATTTAGGGCAGAGTTTCCCTAACAAATTATGCTGAAAACATAAAAAACGTTGTCCAAAGTTACCACAGTACAAGCCTCCAGGTTACTACACCTAGATGGATGAGTTTTGTAAATGTTTTCAGCAGAATGTGTTAGGGAAAATCTTCCTTAAACAAATTCTGTACTGAACTTATTATTTTTATGTTATTTATTGCTGCGGTCAAATGTGCTGAATGTTGGGTTACTTTAGGCTGCATTTCAGCTGCAGTTTGCCCAAATGAACGGAACACCAATTTTACATGGCAGGGCAGAATGGAACTGAAGCCGACGAACCCAGGAGGAGAAAGGAATGCGTTTCAGGGAAGCACTCACTTTTGTACCATATGTGAATGCTTGTACACACCGAAAAGGCACCATTGCAGTGTGTCTGTATTGGTCATTCCAATACAGACCACTATATGTAAAAGTGCCTATAGGCAGCCCCACAGGACATCTGGCCATACTTACTACAGAAATACTTGTGTTACTAGAATCAGCTATGTATTTTGTTTAAGCCATTTAATGTCTAATATCGTTAAACTCCTTTAATGTGACTTCTCAGATCATGTCCTGTTGGCATGGACTTTGACCTTAGCAATCATTCCCAGTAGGTTTCTTTCCATAAATAAAAGATGGAGACTAAATGTGCCAGCATTAGAATCACAAGAAATAAAAAAAGAATATGTCATTGACTTACTTGCAGCTTGAACCTCAGTAACAGACTTATATGAAGATTCAGTGCATGAGCCTGGTGGCTAGACACAAAGAAAGACATAAAATAGATCTTTGTAAACTATGGGAGGACCAAAGCTAACTCAGAATATATAAAATATTTAAGCTATGGAAACCAACAATAAAAATATACTGGATGTCCATTCTCCAACTAATAGACAAATCTACAAGTGACAAATAGGGAATTTAAAAAAGACAAATGTATCAATATCAATATAACAGGGCAGTCACTCTGGAAGTAGAAACAAACATGTTCCATCCCCAAAAGAAATATCACACAAAACTTAGCACTACTGATACTTAGCACTTACAAGAGATGTGTGAATTCAGCAGACAAAGATACAAGGATACAAAAGGCTCACTATTACTATCTGAAAACTATTGCCCAATAATATTGCTGAATATCAATTAAAAACATTTTTCCAAACTGCTGTTAAGCAGAATGTGTTTTCTGGATGGAGTATAGTAACATATTGTTGAAATTACAGGCAGGTTTTTGTAAAGGTAGATCAACAACTGAAGAGATATTTATTTATGCACATATGAACATTCAAACCTGCCAGCAGAAACAAGCCTGGTGGTCTATCAAGTCTGCTCATGTGTGCAGCTAGCCCCCTGTAGTGCAGCTGCCCCATCCTCCTCCCCTTATCCTCCACTGGAAATAACAAGACCCTCCCTCTCGCCCTTTCCCATGCCCTTTTGAAACTACCCACCATCGTACAGGATACCACCCTGTCTGGCAGAGCATTCCATTTTGACACCTCCCTCTCTGTGAAATAATGCCTCCTTATCTCCCTCCTAAAACTGTTCCCCTACAACCTTAGTCAGTGCCATCTTGTAGCCCTCCCCTTCCTCAGTCAAAGTAACTCATCTGTGCCCAATGTGTTGATCCCCTTCAAGTACTTGAAGGCATTGATCAAATCCCCCGATTCCTCCTCTCCTCTATGGTGTACAAACCCAAATTGTTTAGCCTGTCTTAATAGGTTTTATCTTCTAACCCTTGGATCATCTTCATCACCCTTTGCTGCACCCCCTACAGCAGCCTGATATTGTTCCTAAGATACAGTCCAATTTACCATCATTCACCCTATGCCCACACCTTCCAGCTTCCCCCCTCCCAGTCGCCTGTGTAGCACTGAATCAAAGGCATTGCTGAAGTTCAAGTACAGAACATCCACATCATGGCTCTCATCCAGCTCCCTCATCACGCAGTTGTAGCACTTTATTAAGCATGTCTGGCAGGATTTCCCTGAGACAAACTCATGTTGCTTCCCAACCTGTAGCCCATTCTCTTCCCGAAAGGTCACTAACCTCTCCTTTAGTATCACTTCCATAAGTTTACCAATGACGGAAGTGAGGTCTGTAATTGTCTGGCTCATCTTTTACATAGATACATAGACAGTGTCGGCAGATAAGGGCCTATGGCCCACCCAGTCTGCCCATTTGAGCTTGTAAGTTCAGTTTATGTTTTCCTAGAAGTCTGTTGCCCCTTACCCCTGACCTCCAGAATTCCTTTATGTCTATCCCATGCATTCTTAAATCCCGTGATTGTTTCAGCCCCCACCACTTCCTCTGGAGAAGGGGGTAGCGCAGGTGGAGGCACCACATGAGCCAACCTCCAATCCTGTGGCATGCAACCCATGTTCACAGAGGTGTTAAATTGACCCACTAGCGGCCCAGCCAACACATCTGCCATCTCTCTCAACACCCGGTGGTGGTTCCATGTCATTTAGGTGATGCAGAAAAAGCAAGCATCACAACAGTGAGCACAACAACAGCTAAAACAATAACAGCAATGGCAACTACAGCTCAATGCACGTGCAATGATTGGAATGCTCACTGCAGAGAGCCAATGTGCATATTTTGTTTTATGTAGTGGGGGCTCCGCCTCTTACACCCCCATCCCCCTTTGTGGGAGACTTTTCCCCCTGCACTCCCCAATTTTTAATTAACCAACTTCAGGGGGGTGAACACAGGGGAAATGAGTATGCTCCGGAGAGGTGAGCAAACCGGGAAACTGGACTAAATTACATGGAGTGTAACTCCTTTTCCACAGTCGCTGTAGTTGTCCCCTCACTATTATGTGACACTCACTCTTTTTGCAAGTGCTTAAACTGAGTCGCCCTTTTTGAATTGCAGTTTGTGTTTCACTCTTATTATGTGATACTCCCTGGGGTGGATGCCATCAGGACCTGATGCCTTATCCACCTTTTGTGCTTTCAGACCCACCAGTACACTACACCCCGTAGTCACCCTGTCAGTCACACTTGCCCCCTTAGCCCCCCTCCCCATCCTCGGAGGCAGCTGACCCCCTTTCTCCTTCGTGAACATGGAGCAGAAGTAATAATTCAGTGCCTCCACCTGCTCTACCCCCTTCTCCAGCCCCCCACCCTTCTTGAGACTCACTATCTGGTCCCTGCACCTCCTCTTTTATTAGGACATATCTAAAAAAGTCCTTCTCTACCTCCACCGATGCCCTGAGCGAGCCTCAGTTCCCTCAAGGCATTGGCCACTCTGACCAGTTTAGAAACCTCCCTGGCTCTCATCGTATTCATTTCATGTCCTCCCTCCCTCCTTCCTGTCCTCTGAACCTTCAGAAAGCTACACTTTTCACCCTTACCCCATCCAACACCTCCCTACTCAGCATATACGGCTTCTTAGCCCTGCTCCTCTTGCTCTGGGTCCCATTGCAAGCTTCAGTGGCATCCTTCAGTCCAGTTTTGATGCTCTCAAACTTCAGATGTGTATTCATCTCCAGCTTAATTCCCCCTAGGTGCCTCATCAGGATTTCCTGCATCCTCCCAAATTCCATTCAACTGAAATCCACCACTCTTATCCCTGAACTTACAGCCTCCCTGCTCAGAATGAGGGTGAACCACACCAAATGGTGGTCTCTCCCAGCTATAGGTTCTTACATCTGTAGTTCTCTCACTGCCTACCCATTCATCAGTACTAGTTCCAGTGTATTTCCTAGCCTAGTTGGCATTCTAACTAACTGCTCCAGAAGACTATCCTGGAATGCATCCAGGAACACCTGTTCCCTGGCACTACAAGTTGCTGGGGTTCCCCAATCTATACCAGGCAGATTGAAGTTCCCCACGATCACCACTTACCCTTTTCTACATACACAAGAGATCTGCTCTGCTAGCCCCCTATCCAGTTCCGTGGTCTGTGCAGGTGGGCCATACACTACTCCCAGTCTCAGTTTACTACCTTTAGCATCCATGATCTGCAGCCACAATGCCTCTGTCTTCCCTGTCATTCCTTGAACATCTGATTACAGCCTTTATGTAGATTGCCACCCCCCAACTCTGTCTTTTCTATACAATCTGTTCCCCAGGACTGATAGATCCCAGTCCTGGTTTTGGGTGGCACAGGTTTCCATTATGGCAGCAACATCCACCATCCCCTCAGCTAAAAGAGCCTTGAAATCAGTTACTTTGTTTCCCAGACTTCTTGCATTCAGGGAGACCACTCTCCATCCAGCTGTAATCTTTCCTCTACCCCCCCCACTCATCCTGACTCCTCCGCTGAGGCTCACCCCATAGCAAAAACTGAAAACTGCTGTTGTAGAGGGTCAGCTAGTTCAGCTCCACTAACCAATGACCCTTCCTGCATGCTGCACACTCTGTAGCCCCCTTCCTAGTTTAAAACCCCCTGGTAGCTATGTACTCCTCCAGCTTACACTTCAGGATTCCCTGCCCTGCTCAAGAGTAATCTGTGCTTCGCGTAGAGGTCACTGTTGTCCCATGTGGTCCCCCAATCACCCACCAGCCTGTACTCTTGAGCATAACACCACCCTCTCAGTCAAGAGGTAAATGCCATAATCGTTTCCTTCCTTGCCCTTCTTGCCCTGGGTACTGATAGGACGTCTGAGATGGTTACTGAACTCCCTACTTCCATACACAGTTTCCAGAGCTCCTCAGATCTCTCCTTAACCAACTCCACTGTACTGTCACACAGGTCCTTTGTGCCTACATGCACCACGACATGAGGATTCTCCTTTCCCCTCTTAACACACTTGAGCAAAGACTCCCCCACCCTACCCACTGCTAAACCTTGCACAGATTCCACCCATATCTGACTATGCCTTCCCCCTCTCCCACCCCATCTGATCCCCTTCATGACCTAATCCCCTAGCACAACAACTTCACCTGCCTTCTTCCTACCATATGCCTGTATCTTCCTGTTGTGCTCATTCCATCCATTCATGTCCACCCTTTCTTCCCCAAGAACCTGCACCCTCTCCCCATACATTCACCCTTTATTCCCTGACAGGGTGCACATCCTTCAATTCCTGCCACCCCTCTCCTCCTCCTCCCAAGTTCATCACCTAAATCTCCTAGTTCGCTAAAGCCCCCCATCCTCCCCAGGGTTGCACCTCCCTTCTGCTGTTTCAGCCCTGTCCCCTTGCCCCTCCAGCTACCCTTATCAGTTATTCCTCCCCGGTCTCCTCTTCTCTGTCACACTTTCTAGGTTCACAGTTGCCTCCTATGCTCTCTCTGCCCTCATGTCCTCCTGTCCCTTCCCAGTGAGCCCCTCTATCCTCAACAGGATTTGATCCTAGAACTGCATACCTTTTACTTGAAACTAACCTCCAGCTCCAGGCAGTGTCTCTATTACCATACGGTTTTATACCCATATTGCTACAAGTTTTTCTCATCCCCCCATCCAGCTTGACCTCTCATGCACACTTCCACTGCCTGCCTGAGGGGGTTCCCAACATATACCCATGCTCACCCTCTCACTCCTAATCATTACTAACTCTCCTGCCAGCCTCTGGACCTCTGTGTCCAACTCCCTCAATCTGCAGTAAATGGGACATTCCCTTAGCTTGCACAGTGTGCCCATCCAGACAGCTGGATTGTGGTCCACTACCCTGTCCATCCTGGTACTTTGTCTGCACTCCATTCCCCTGTGCCAATCTCCTGCCTCCTGGACCCAACCCTGCCCCCTTCTTACATACCACCAGCCACTGCTCTTCCACGTGAGAATCCCCCAACCACTTGTACCCCCAAGCAGCACCATCACCCTCTCCTGGCATGACCATGAGGCTTAGTTGTAGATGTACACTTCAACTGGTCCCCCAGGAATCTTAGGCACCCAAATTAATGTGTGCAGCCTATCTGAGTATTTACCCTATATGGACAAATATTCCCTTCCATGGTAGTTGTGATTACCCCCAACAGAATAATATCCCCCTGTACAATTACACAACCCAAACTGCTGCAATCAACCTCAGAAATTTTCCTCTACTCCATCCAGCACATTACAACAACCATTGCCCTAATAGGTATTGATGCACATTAAATTACTCCACTCATAGCTGCTACAAGCAACCCACTGAAAACTCCCCCCAGCCTAACAACCACAGTTGTCCCAGCAAGTTGCACAGTACCTTGAGATGTAGCAGTACCCAAACCTCGAAGTGCAATGTTCCAGCTCATGTCACTTTAAGGTACGCTTCTGCAGACCTTGAGACCAGCCCAGGCTTCCCCATGATACTGCCCCTCCACGTACTCCAGCCCTCACTTCTCTTCTGATAGGTGCACACCTTACTAGAAGTGGTTCAAGTAGCCATTTAATAATGGTGGTGGAGTGTGGTGGGAGGGTGGGCCAAAATTGTCCTAGAAGGAAGCAGCTTTGCGTCTGCTGCTCCTTCCATTTGCACTGCCGATTGCGGCCCCCAGTGCCTTTTGTGATTTGTGTCTGTTCAGCCACCAATGCTGCTCCACTGCAGCTTCCACAACCAACTGCGGCACCCAATGTCCCTGCAGTCTCTGATGTGGCCCCTCTGCTTCTGCCTGCCACCGATTGCAGCAAAAGCTCTGAGCCAAGAGCAGTGATCAGCTTTTAACTGCTGCACAGCCTTTTGTTCTCCTCCTCAAATTTGGCTGCTGATTGGGCAAATCATCCTAGAAGGAAGCAGCTTTGTGTCTGCTGATCCTGCTCTTGGTCCTTGCACCACTAATTACAGCCTTAGTGTCCATTCAGCTGCCGATACAGTTTCCCTGTTGCTCCCACCACTGACTACAGCACCTGATCTCCCTGCATCCTCTGAAGCAGTCCCTCTGCTGCTGCTTGCACTGCCGATTGTGGCAAAAACTGTTAGCCGAGAGCAGTTAGAAGCTTTTGACTGCTGCACTGCCCTTTTTTCTCCTCCTCAGATTTGGCACTATTCAGCCAAGGCTTTGATTGGGCAGATCATCCTAGAAGAAGTAGCTTGAAGGAAGTAGTTGCGGCTCCTTCCCTTGATCCTTGTGCCACTGATTGTGGCCCTGGTTCCTCTTCCAGTTTGTGTCTGTTCAGTCACTGATGCAGCTCCCCTGCAGCTCCCACCACCAACTGCGGCACCTGATCTCCCCACGGCCTCTGATGCAGCCCCTCTGCTGCTGCCTGCTGCTGATTACGGCAAACATTTTTACACATTTTTTAATTATTTATTAGTCAAGTATGTTATTCAAAGAAATAGGAACATTTGTGTTGCATTTATTGACATAAAAGCCACCTTCAATTCCCTGAATAGACAAATCTTGTGGAAATTTTTAGAGAAAAAGGGTATGGATAAGAATCTCTTATCAATAATAAAATTAATGCATGAGGACACAAATTTAGTGATCAGATATGGAAAACATGGGGCAGTAACTGATTCTATAAAATCAAAAAAGGTGTCGAGCAAGGTTGCATCTTGGCACCCACTTTGTTTATCCTCTACATAGACACCTTTGTGGAGGATATTCAAAAAATAGAATCTTTACCCAATGTAAACTCAGTACCTGTTAAAATATTATTACACATGGATGACATTGTCTTATTATCACAGACACCATTAGGTTTAAAAGACCAATACAATTAGTTAAGGATTCTTAAAGAAAACTGGGATTGAAATTAAATACTGAAAAATCAAAATGAATAGCATTCAGGGATGCTAAAAGAAAACTTATGCCATGGAGGATCAATGATGCTCTGATAGAAGAGGTTAAGGAATTTCAATATTTAGGAGTAATCTTCAATAGGAATATGGGTTGGAAATTGCATATAATAAAAACTAAAAATAACACTATAAAAACTATGTTAGTTATAAATAGGTTTGCAAATACATTTGCAGAAAATTCTTATACAGCTCAATACAGAACTAAGGGGAGACCAAGTAACACCACTGACTATCCTTTTTAACAAATCATTGGATGATTGGGTGCTTCCTGAGGACTGGAGGAGGGTGGACATGATTCCCCTTCACAAAAGTGGGAGAAAGAACAGAGGCAAGAAACTTCTGACTTGTTAGTTTGACCTCAGTGGTAGGGAAAATGATGGAATCACTTCTGAAAGAAAGAATTGTTGAGTACCTAGAGGCCAGCAGGGCATAGGACCCAAGGCAACATGGACTCACACTGAATAGTCATGCCTAGAAATTAATGTCTAAGCATGTCTTTAGAGTAAGCACTCCAACTGAACTCAGTCGGAGGCTAGCCATGGAGGTGAAAGGTGGGCTGTGCCAGTCACCGGCTGGGGATGGGTGCGGGGGTGCTGGGTGGACTGGCACAACTGGATGGGTGGCCACTAGACTACCAGGGATGGTCTGGGGTAATGCCGGCATTTGTGGCAGTGACTCAGGTTTGGGGCATTGGTGGGGGGGTTGACAGCACCACCCTGTGGGGCATTCAGTGATGGGGGATTCAGGGGCAGGGGGTGTGAGCAGCCCTGTGTGGCATGCACATTATGGGGATTTGGGGGACAGGGGGTGTAGGCAGCCCTGCGGGGCACCTACTGGGGTGTGTGGGCATGGGGAGGGCACCTGTGGATTGCCTGCTGGGCTGCTGGTGGGTCTGCAGGACCCCTGGGGGCTGTATGTAAGTTACACCAGCTAAAAGCAGGTGTAGCTTACATTGCCTGTTCTCCTTTCGGGGTTCTTGTAGAATCCTGATATTGGGGATTTTGTTGCTGCCCTTCTGGAATGGGGTGCAACTGCTGTCGTAAACCCCCTAGCACCATGTCACAGGGGGTTTATGGTGCAACTGCTGGTGTAACAGCTCTTCGGCACACGTGGCCTGCAACATGTTGCAGGCCACATTGTAGAATCATGTATGTCACAACTGCTGGCATAAGTTGCTACTTGTGTCATTCTACTTGGTTTACAGCTTGCCTGACCCCGAGCAGAGGCTTGGGGTATGACAAGTCCTGCCACTGCAGAAAGATACCAGTCGCAATGTGTGGTGGGCATCAGTGCATATGTACCATGACATCAGGGCACACACCATGCACTGAGGAGAAAATGCAAAAGGAACCTGCCACTGCTGGGGAGCCAGGGAGCCAGGAGATGTACCCACGATGTGTCTGTGCCTGCCCAATGGACCCTGACTGATGATACATAAGTTTTGGGGTGTTAGTACCCCCACCTCATCCCCGCACAGGGGTAAACCATGGCTCCATGGGGTCTAGGGTACATTCTGGGCAAGGTGTCAGGCAGTAGGATGTCTGTGTCTCCCCTGATGGGTAGGTGGTGGCAGGCTGGGGCAGGTGAATAAAGAGAGATTTCAAAAAAAATATATATATATTTTTGAAATTACGCCATGGGAAGGACTCACTCCACAAAATATTTCAGCTAATGCAGATGATGTGTGCCTCTTTATTAAAGACCTGGCTTCAGAAGAAGAGGCCATGAAAACTACAAAAATTTTCAAGCGTATCTGGTGCCACAACAAACTTTATTAAAAGTACTGGATTAAGTTTAGGATCCAACAGCACAACACCACAGACAGTAGCTAAAATCACCATTTCCCCACTCCAGTGAAGACATTGGGCCTGTATTTTGGAAAAGGTAATCTGTCCCAGATTATCTGGGAAGACTGAATAACAATTTGCAAGAAAAAAGTCCAACTATGGAAATTTTAGAAATTTTCAAAAAAAAAAGTGACTATTAACGATAATTACATTTTTGTTACCTATTTCCACATACTTCAGTTTTATCTTCTCGCTCTCCATAAACCTAGAGAAAATACTATATAGAAATGTTTTTTCAGATGTTATTGGGAAGTAGATTAAATCCTGTAAAAAGGGAATTTACATATTTACCTTGCAAGACAGGACGTCTTAACATGATTGATCGTTTGGTATTTTTTCATTCCTTCTTTATGAGCTCTATGATTAGAAAAAAGTTTAGGAGAAATACCACACCTCTGGCAAGAATTGACCAAACTCTTATTTGTTACATATAGATCAAAATCGGATGCAGATCCCCCAAAGTTATTTGCTAACTATAGAACTCCAGAATATGTAGACTCCACTTTGCATAAAGTGAAACAGTGGAAGTTACATAAAGAGATAATCAGCACTCTTCCCAGGAAACAAGTGTCTACCCCAGTAATTGAAACTGCACATTTCACTTCAATAATCTTCCCTCTTTGTCTTCTATCCAAAATGAAAACAGCAATAGCACAGGTAAATCATCGTAGAGCCAGACTCTCAAAATAAACCTGGGATGTTGTATGATTATGTTACCATGCAAAGCTAGGGGTGAAAGGACATTTAAATACAAATCCCTTGAAAAACTCTTTTTCCCCAGACCAAAGTGTAATAATATTGAAGAAACACAGGGCCATTTCTTTCTATGTTGTAATGTTAGCTCCCTTTTTGGGACCTTTTTGGCAATCAAATGGAAATGGATATTCCTGAGCGTGCTGTCCTACGAAACCCTAATAGTAGGTGAATATAATGGGATATTAAAACAATGCCATCCTAGTACTCAAAATGTTATCTTTGCCTGTATCAAGTTTTTTCTATGGCAGGCCAGATGGCAATACCTAATGCAACAAATAACCAATACATTGATTGCATTTCAAATAAAGAATAAACTGAAACAATTCAAAAACCAAGACTACCAGAAATATTCCAAAGGAAAAGCAGATTGCCTTTGGTGTAAAATTAATTGGATATAATATATTTTTCTCATTTATGACAAAAGGGATTCTTTATAAAACATGTATATATTATAAAGAGAAAATAAACAAATAAGTATCTCATTGATGCCAGGAATAGTCTCCAGGTTTGCAGCTTAGAGCCTTAAACCTCTGTGCTATACTGTCTCCCATATATGTTTTATAATATATGGATGCCACAATTTAATATGCTGGTAAAGCATAAACAAATTCCTGGTAATACCACTGCCAAGAAGTGATAATGCCATTGATTCTGTCCTGTAATGTTATTATAATAACCAGGTATTGTTTTTGCAATAGGGAAACCCGTAGCATAATTTTCTGTTATAAAAGAGTGTTTATAATGGCAAACACATGCCAGGTTTCCCTCATCCGGCACATGCTCTGCTGGCTCCATCTCCCTTCCCTCACTGCCAGACACTGACTTATCGCCGGAGCATACACAAGCACTCAGAGTCCATAGTAAGTCAATTTTAAAAAAAAGCACACAAAAACAGGAGGAACTTTATAAAAATTTGAAAAATGTTATCTTCAACAGCCGCGCCTAACTGAACCCACCGAAACCCTGTCAAACAGTGGTGCAGCTGCACAGAGACGTTGTCTTATTTTATATAATTGTTGTGGTGAAAAAGCAATACCCAGCAATTATATAAAATAAAAAATGGGGTAGTGAGTAAAACTCAAATTTTACACACTTGCTCAGTGTTGCACGTTAAGATAAACCCCTCCAGCTTTGCTCTTGGGGTTTATGTAGCATCCAACACCTTGAGTGTCTGTTATTTTTGTTACAAACCCCACCCCATACTTTATTCTACATGTTTAGACCTCATTATACTATCATTGTGATCTCTGAATGATAGTTTATCAAAGAGTAACAGCAGTGCAAGCTCACCAATGGTGTGTTCACAGTGGGAGCAGGCTTTCACTGTACCCATCCCAAACAGTAAAAGCCAACTCACTGCTAGCCCAAAACAAGCAAAATAAAATATGTCTCTGTAAAAAGAAGAAAACAGTGCAGACGAAAATACTTAATTTTTTGCAGAATCAGGACAACATAAATACAATTTAAAAACAACCTCCCATCTATGGCTCTGATGTCTCATGCACTGCAAGGCTAGTTGCTATGATGCCAAGTGTAGTTGCTTGGGTCTAACAAAACCATTTCAAACTTTCCTTCATGACTGGTCATTTTTTTATTGAATGTGGGCAACAGAATAGTTCAGATAACATGGCAGCTGTCTCTTGCTTAGTGAGACTAACTAGTAGCCTGTGTACTCGCTGTGATTTTTTTTTTATATTCGAACTACTTTCTGGTGGATCCTGCTTTCACACTACCTTCATAACTAACTTTACACTGCCTACTGAAGCTGACCAACTGAGGCAAATTATTTAATGCAGTGATCTGGCTACTGAAATGAGTAAGTGTTCTGTAAAGTGGTCAGACAGCTGTTGTCCCAGGTTAGCAATAAAAGAATTCAGAGTCACTGTATTTTGAATTGTATACATAAATTACAAAAGTAACAGACAGGGGACAGTCCCTTACTCGAGTGTTATGCACAGCTCCCTATCTATTATTCTATTTTTTATTTTTTGAATTACTGTAATAACTAAGCTAAGAAGTTTTATTACTGTTATCTTTTCATTCAATGTCTTTTCAATTGGTTCAGAATTTGTGCCTGATTATTTGAAATTATATAATAGAATTGTTTTCTGATAAAATTCCCTTACTCTTATCAAAAAGTGCCATTGAATCTTTAACATCCACCTTAACAACCACCAGAACAGGCAGATGGCACTTAGTTTCATCATCTCATCTGAAAGGACTGCAGCACCGCCCTCTTGATGCACTACAGTGTCAGTATTGGGTATTCATCCTACATTCCCGATGTGGAGCTACAACCCACCACCCTCTGATCTTCCAGCCTCAGAGGCAAATGTGCTAACTGCTGAGCCACTGACACTATAATGGAATAATATTAAGCCAAGCATATCGCAAAAAGATTGGGATAATAATACAGTGGCGTCCCCCACAATGAAACCCAATTTTGCAGCATTTTGCAGCACTCTGCAGAATGCTGCAGCAGACCTACTGAATAAAGCAATGTAATTTCAATGGCAATTAGTCCCTATTGTCATGCAGGAAAATAGGACACTGCTAGGATGAAGTGAAAGCCGCAGTATCCTACATGACAGAGGGGACTAATTGCCATTGAAATTACTTTACTCAGTTGCTTTATTCAGTAGCTCTGCTGTAGCATACTGCAGAGTGCTTTAAAAGTGGGTTTCATCCTGGGGGATGCCACTGTAGATATAAACTTAAAGACATCAGGCTAATATTGGGTAGGTGTCAGAAAAACAAACAGAATGTTAGGATGCATAAATGGCGCAACACAGAGCAGATCATAGGAAGCAGTTCTTTCATCATATAATGTATTGGGCCCTACCTAGACTGTTACTGAAATACTAGCACACACATTACTGATAAAATAAAGCAGCTTTTGGAAAAGTACTGCCAAGAGCAAGACAACAAAAGGTTAGACTGAAGGAGTTGGTACTCTTCTCATTTGAAAAAAGATGATTAAGTGGGATATGATTGAGGCATTCAAAACAGTGAGAATTAGTGATTAGGAGGATCAGTCAGTGCTATTTGCATTAGCACAGGATGACGAAGCAAGGGAATATCAGTTTAAAGCAGAAGTGCAATTAATTTTTTTTCTGAAAAGTTGATTTCCAGTTACAGTTAATAAAAATGTTTGCATAACTGTTAAAATCTGATATTTTAGGTGAGTGCTATGCTGTGCAATGATCTCTTGACCCAACCTCCTGACCAACCAGAATTTAATCCTTTGACTGGACCAACCATGTCTCCACCCCAATTCAAGAGCCCATTTCTCACTGTCATTCTCTCGCTCTCTCCCTCTCCTCACTGTCCCCTGCAACATCTGAGCAAATGGCCTCTCTGATCAACTCCTCTGGCACCTGACCATCCAAATGACCAAAAGGAGTAACAAAGAATTTGAGATTGACAAATTACACATGAATGTTACACACGCTTCAAGATTCACATGTACTGTAAGTGTGAAGCTGGAATGTGCCAACACCACCCAATGGTGTGACTGTCTACAAGGGGGAAAAACATTTTACAACATGATTGGATAGTACTGGGATGGGAGGAGGAAGGGATGCTAGGGATGGAGAGGTTAAAGGAGAGGGCAGGGGACCACCAGCCAACAGGCAACAACAATAAAAAAAACACACACAGGAAGAAATGTGAGCCAGCCAGCAGGGGCATCAGCAGTACTTTATATGCATAAAAATCACAGTTTGAATCCAAAGATAAAAATCACATTTTGAATTCACTTCATTTCCCTGTTAAAAGGACAGAAAGCCCAGAGGGTGATCATAGAAACATCGAATCTGATGTCAGATAAGGACTGCTTGGCCCACCTAGTCTTCCCATTTCTCTACCGAATGGAAAAGCTGCATATCCTAGTAAACCTACAGCCTACTTCCTCCTACCCCCCACTAGAATTTCCTTATGTCTGTCCCATGCGTTTTTGAATTCCCCCACTGTTCTTGACAGAGTGCAAGATGCTATAGAGATAGCTTTTGTGGTGCTAGACCCATCTGGGCACTGGAGGGAGTGGGAGTTTTGTCCTTGTGTGGTACTGTCCCAATGGGCATGCAATATTTGGACCAGAAGCCCACACTGTGGGAAGCTATACTGATGTCTTCACTCAGTCTTCTTTGGATTAATGTTTGGCACTGTCCCAATGTGCACACAATTTTTGGAACCAGTAGCACATGCCATGGGATTCTGTACAGATATTTTGTAGGTATACATAGTCCCTACAATTACAGCTTATCTATGCATTTATTTTTAATTTGAGCATTGCTACTTAGCAACATAATCTTGTTTATTACTACTAGCACTGACCCTGATTGGCTTTAACTGAATGGACACTAGTTTTGCAACCAGTACCCTTCATTTTGGTACCCTGCGTTATTCTACTGTTTAAGTGATTTATCAACTTAATGTGTTATGCTATTTCATTTTGTCCCATTTCCTAATGCATTTTAATAGCTGAACCAGTGCAAACTAGTCCGGCATTAAGAGAACTTTGGTGAACTTTACCTAGTTCGATGTGCAGCATTCAATATCATCAAACTTTGGGAGGGTCACACAATCCTAGTTATTATAGGATCCTGAGGATCCAGGTCCTGGCAGGACAATTAATTGAAGAATTGGCTTGAGGGAGTGAGGTGGGTGCTAGTGGGTGTGTCTGTTGGCAGAGTCTTACTGTATCAGCAGAAAGGGGGACTTCTGTGATTGGGAGGACAAAGTGGGTGAGTGCAACACCTTATGGCTGCTTGAGGGTAGCAGAATATAATAAATGTTATAGGATCTTGAGGGTCCAAGAGGACAAATAATTTATGCAGTGTGCTGGGAGGGAGGGAAGTTGTGGACTACAGAGTGGTTTGGGTGGGGACTGTCACAAACCCATTCAGCAGGTCGGCCCTCTACTCCCAAAGTGCCAGCCTCCGAGCGTAGTCTTGTGAACAGTGAACAGAACAAGGTAAATCTCTTGTCTGTTTTGTGGGTTCAAATCAACCTTTGGTCTCAAGTCTTGGAGAGATTCAAACTGTGAACCTCTTGCTAGTGTACACAATGCACAGGCTCAGATAATTCTGTCTTCGGGGGGCCAGATATCTTTGCCTACGGGCACCTAACCAGGTGTACAGAAATTAACCCTTAAAAACTGTAATAAAAGACCTCAGATTAATCTTACCTTTTTCCACTTTGGCATCACCCTTCAAGCTTATGTACAGTGTCTGCTTTAATCATATATACTTCATTTGTAACAGAAAGATATTCAAAGACAGACCAAGTAATCTCTACAAATAGAGTTTTACTAAAATAGATAAAAGATATGTAAGACATAAAATAGAGAAACAATATCATGAGAACATACAAGTCTTTTAAAAGAACAAGGTTTAAACAGTGCAATTCCTACCACAGTACTTAGATTTGTTTCACTTTCTAAATACCTGCTTAAAATGCTCAAAGATGTTTCTTTGTCAGAGTGTAGCTAAAAGTGTCTTCAGGAAAACAGAATATTGTTTAAAAGCTGGCTATTTGCCACCTCTTGCATGAGGTCACCTAACTCCTCCCTGTCAGAATATAAATATATAAAAATATATCTATACAAAAACAGGATGTCCTAATAAGGCATTAAGATTCTGTGACCTCAGCATACTCAGTTTCTTTTTCAAATTACACTTCTTTGATCTATTCACATCCAGTATCTAAAACTGTGTGTGTGTGTGTGTGTGTGTTTCAACATTTCTCATGACAGACAGTCCCTGACCCATTTTTATATTACAAAAAATAATACAGTAATCAGAACCAGCTGTCCAAGGGTCACAATTCCTTCCCTCCTAGACTGAATTTGAGGGGTCTGTCCCCTGCAGTGGATTAACTTCCCAAATCAGCTCACTCCTCATAGATGCTAGACAGCCCATTGGAGTTCTGATTTTTTTCTCTGACCCTATGTAATATTGTCATATCATACCCTTGCAAAGCAAGACTTCATCTTAGCAATCTTCCATTGTTCTTTCCCATCTGTGTCAGTCAAACCAGGGGGTTGTGGTCAGTCTGCACCACAAAATGCTGCCCATATAAGTATGGCTCTAATTTCTTTAGGGCCCACACTATGGCAAGACACTCCTTTTCCACCGTGGAGTATGCCCACTCCCTGGGAAGTAACTTCCTACTCAGGTATGCTATTGGGTGATCCCCTTCCTTGGCTGGATGTCTGACTCAGTACTGCCCCAATACCCACGTCTGAGGCATCAGTCTGAAATATAAAGGGTTTGCTATAGTCAGGACTTGTCAAAACAGGAGCACTGCACAGTGCCTCCTTCAGTCTGGTAAAGGCTGTCTCACAGGCTGGGCCCCAGGTAATTTTCTTTGTCATTTTTTTCTTTGTCAGGTCAGATAGGGGTGTAGCCAGGACACTGTAATTAGGTACAAATTTTCTATAGTACCCTGCTGTCCCGTGAAAACTCCTGACCTGCATCTGCATTTCTGATCTGGGCCATGTCAGGATTACCTCTATTTTGATTTGGTTAGGACGGAGCTGTCCCCGGCCTACCACATGCCCGAGGGTATGCCACTTCTCCCATGGCAACCTGGCACTTTCTGGCTTTGACAGTGAGCTCAGCCCTCTGTATCCTGCCCAGCACTTCCCTAAGGTGTGACAGGTGTTCCTCTGAGCTGGTACTAAAGATGGTAATGTCATCCAGGTAAGCCACGGTGTACTCCTCAGTACCATTTAACACCTGGTTCACTAACCTTTGGAAAGTAGCTGGGGCATTCTTCATTCTGAAAGGCATTACTTTAAATTCAAATAAGCCTATCAGAGTGATGAAGGCTGACTTCTCCCTAGCTCTGTCCATCAACTATACCTGCCAATACCCCTTGGTCAGGTCAGTCGTCGTAAGGTTGGTCGACCCTCCCAACTTGTCCAGGAGTTTGTCCATCTGGGGCATTGGCTGGGTGTCTGACTTAGTGACTGCATTCAGTCCATGATAGTCCACATAGAAATGAGTAGAACCATCTTGCTTAGGTGCAAGGACTACGGGTGAGGCCCAGTGGCTGTGGGATCTCTGGATTACCCCTAAATCCAGCATCTCCTCCACTTCCCTCCTAATGTCCTTTTGGACAGCCTCTGGCACCTGATATGCTGTCCACAGTGTAGGCGTCTGTGACCCTGTCTCCACATCATGTGTCGCTAAGGGAATTAGTCCAGGCTTGGTGCTAAACAATGGGGCAAAGTCAGCTAAAACCTCCCTTACTTTCTGGATCTGGTCCGGGTCCAGCTGGGGAGACAATTTTACTACCTCCACAAAGGACTCCCACTTACTTTACTCCAGCAAGTCCAGAAGGGGGTCTCCTTTGTCCGTCCCCTTCCCATGACTACACACTGCAAACACCATGTCAGCCCTTTTTGCATATGACTTCATCATGTTGACATGGTACATCCTTTCTGTTTGTTTTCTGTCAGGTAACTCCGAAATGTAGTTCACATCATTTACCTTCCTAACTACTTTGAACGGTCCTGCCCACTCAACCTGCAGCTTGTCTTTCTGGACTGGACTACGGACCATGACTTCCTGACCCACCATGTACGGGTGAGCTCTGGCTCTGCGGTCGTACCACACTTTTTGTTTCTGTTGGGCAGCTGCCAGGCTGCTCTTGGCTGTCCTCCTAAGTTCCTTCAACCTCTCCCTAAACCTAAGGACATAATCCACAATGGGATTTCCCTGGGTGGCGTGCTTGCCTTTCCAGTCCTCCCGGATCAAGTCTAGGGGCCCACGTACCCGACATCCATATAAGAGTTTGAAGGGGGAAAATCCTGTCAACTCTTGGGGCACCTCCCTGTATGCAAACAACAGGTGGGGAAGATATTTCTCCCAGTCCCTCCCATGCTGTACAGCAAACACCCAGAGTATTGACTTTAGGGTACCATTGATTCTTTCCACAAGCCTATTGGCTTGTGGCTGATATGGTATCATTCATCTCTGCACCACTCCACACTTCTCCCATAAACATTTCATCAGGTGTGACATGAAGGAACCCCCTCAATCGGTGATAACCTCCTGTGGAAACCCAGCACAGGAGAAAATTCCAAGTAAGGCATCTGCCACTTTGTCTGTCCTCAGTGAAGATAGGATGACTGCCTCTGGGTACCAGGTGGCATAATCCACCACAGTCAGGATGAATCTCCTCCCTGAGGAGCTAGGGCTATTTAAAGGCCCCACAATATCCATTCCCACCCTCTGGAATGGCTCCTCGACTATGGGCAATGGAATCAGGGCTGCTTGGGTTTTCTTGCCGCCTTCCCTATTTCTTGGCACCGGTGACAAGACCTGCAATACTCCTTCACCTCCTGGGTGAAGTTAGGCCAGTAAAAATTCTGGGCCAACTGCTGTGTTGTGTGCATGATTCCCAGATGACCAGACAAGGAAATATCATGTGCAGTCTTGAGCAACTGCTCATGATACCCCTGGGGAACGACAGGCAGCCTGCCTAGCATCCCTCCCTCTGTCTGTACTGCCTGAGTATGCATAAGTCCATTGTCCCAATAAACCTTAAGTCTGCCATCACCTCCCTGTGCACCATCCAAGTCTGCCCAAGCTCTCAGCTTCTCTAAACTAGGGTCACTTCTCTGAGCAGCTGCAAACCCCTCACTCATTCCCAAGGCATGGGACAAGTCTCCTTCAGTCGCTAAACTAGGGTCCCTAGTCCTAGCATCAGGACTCTCAGGATCACTGTCAATACCAACCCTCTGACCATGGGTCACCCCTTCCTCTTCGGAGTAACCCTCTGTAGCTGTGTGGTTAACTGCTACTGGGGAAATTTCTGCCTCCTTTTCATTAATCTCCATATCAGGAGACACAGGCTGGGGAACCAGCCTCTCAGTGGTTTCCACAATGGCTTCTGTGGGGTTCAGGGAACTACAATTTTCCCTTGCCACTTGGCTATGAGTAACTGTACTTATCATTCCCGGTTGGAGAGTATTACCCAGGATCACATCTACTGCTAATGTTTTGGCTACCACCACCTGTTGCACAGTTCCCCCTGTTTCACCCCAGTCCAGGAGAACACTGGTGAGGGGCAATGATTTCTCCCTGCCCACAAAGTCCTGTACAGTGACATATTTATTGGGTATAAGCTGACCAGGCTGTACCAGATCCCCCTTTACCAAGGTCAGGGATGCCCCTGTGTTCCTTAACCCCTGTGTCTGTACACCATTCACCATGACTGGGTGCATGTGTTCCCTCATGTTCACTGGCATGCTTCCAGGGACACACAAACAATCCACTTCTTTCCTGGTACCATTCTGTGTATTATTGCTTGCCTTTTTGGGACACTGTCTTGCAATATGCCCAGTTTTTTACACAATCAACATGCATTTCTTACTTCAGAGAAATCTTTTCTTTGAAACCTGGGGCTAACTGGTTTCAGTGGAGGAAGTGAGGGTTTTAGCTGCCCTGAAGATGCGCTTTTCACTTTCTGCACTGCCGTGCCTGCCCCATTCACTCTCAGAGCAGGTCTGCTCTTGGCATATCGGTCCGAGAGTCCCACAGCCTCTTGCACTGTTTTGGGATCTCAGTCCTCTAGCCAGGCTTTTAGCTCTGCTGGGCATGCCCAATAAAACTGTTCTAATAAAATCAGATTTTCAATTTTATCAACAGAGTTTGCCTCAGTTCCTTCCCACCAACTCTTTAAAAACTGACGTTGTTTCGTGGCTAGCTCCTCGTAGCTCATATCAGGGCTTCTTCTGAGCTGACAAAATTTAGCTCTGCATGATTCAGAAGTTAATTCAAACTTTTTTAACAGTGCCGCTTTAAGTTTGCTGTAATCATTACTGTCCTTATTGTCCATTTGACCCAATGCATCCCAAGCATTCCCGGTAGGTAGCGGGGATAGCTGGAAGCTCCAGGAGTCTCTAGGAATTTTAGCCTGAACACAAACTTTCTCAAAATAATTTAAAAAGGCATCCATATCCTCCTCCCCTCTTTAAATTTGGCTATTAATTTGGAGTTCAATTTGTGACCCAGTCCTGCAGTCCCAGTTAAACCCAAGCCACTTACCTGCTCTGGTGCTGCTGGTCGGGGTCGTATCTTTTCCAGTTCATGTTGCCTCTGTTGCTCCTCTCTCTTCTCCTCTGCATCTCACTGGTGCTCCCATTCCTCACGGTCTGTGTCTCAGCATTTTTGCTCTTCCTTCTCTTCTGCAGCTCACTGGCACTCACGCTTCTCATGGTCTGCCTCCCACTGTTCCCGCTCTGCCTCTCATCTCTCTCATTCTCTCTTCTCTTGGAAATCCAGCTCCATGCTGTGCAATTCAGTTTGCAGCCTGAGTACCTCTGGATCCAGGATACTGGTCACCTTCCCCTGCTGCTGTGGCCCTTCACTGACACTGGCCCTGTTGTCCTCCTCATCTGATCTGGACCCTGTACTGGCCACTAGCCCTGCCACAATTGAGGTTTGGTCCCTTTCAGTCACGGTCTGTGACTCGCTGCTCTGGGTATCTGCTACCATCAGGGCATCTACAAGGTTCTGCTTGGTTGCTTTCACCTCAAACAGGACTCCTCTGTCCCCGCACAATTGCCTTAAATAGTCTACATTGTCCCTGCTGTAGTTGGAAGCCATCTTCCCCGACTACTGCTAATCTGACTTGCGCTTTAGTAAAAAAAAAAAAAAATAGGTAGGAACTGGACTGTACGCCAAGTGTTATAGTTCTGTTTCTTTTTAAAATAAAACTCTGTCTTTTTCATTCTTTGCAAGTGAGCTAATGGTCTCAAGCTGACACACAGAACAATAAAAGCTTGTGATACCAAAATTATATCACCGCTGCCAACCGATCTGTCATAAACCCACTCAGCAGGTCAGCCCTCTACTCTCAAAGTGCCAACCTCCGAGCGTAGTCTTGTGAACAGTTAACAGAACAAGGTAACCCTCTTGTCTGTTTTGTGGGTTTGAATCAACCTTTGGTCTCAAGTCTTGGAGAGATTCAAACTGTGAACCTCTTGCTAGCATACCCAATGCACAGACTCAGATAATTCTGTCTTCGGGGGGCCAAATATCTTTGCCTATGGGCACCTAACCAGGTGTACAGAAATGAACCCTAAAAAAACTGTAATAAAAGACCTCAGATTAATCTTACCTTTTTCCAGTTTGGTATCACCCTTCAAGCTTATGTACAGTGTCTGCTTTAATCATATATACTTCACTTGTAACCGAAAGAAATTCAAAGACAGACCAAGTAGGCTCTAAAAATAGAGTTTTGCAAAAATAGACAAAAGATATGTAAGACATAAAATACAGAACCAATTTCATAAGAACATACAAGTCTCTTAAAAGAACAAGGTTTAAACAGTGCAATTCCTACTACAGTACTTAGATTTGTCTCATTCTCTAAATACCTGCTTAAAGTACTCAAAGATGTTTCTTTGTCAGATTGTAGCTGAAAGTGTCTTCAGGAAAAAAGAATATTGTTTAAAAGCTAGCTTTTTGTCCACCTCTTGCATGAGTTCACCTAGCTCCTCCCTGTCAGAATATATAAAAAATATATCTATACAAAAACAGGATGTCCTAATAAGGCATTAAGATTCTGGGACCTCAGCATACTCAATTTCTTTTTCAAATGACATTTCTTTGATCTATGATCAGCTTCCCCTTCCCAGGACATCAAAGCATCTTTTAAGACTTAGCATTACAAAGTCATACCCTACTCTTCTTCCTCTAAGCATTATAAAAATTTATGATTTTTTCCTCTTAGCAAGTACAGCTATAATTAATTAGAAAAAACAGGACATCCTTGATCAAGGCCTGCTCTACTCTGTAATTAGCCTCTGGCCTTCCAGTTTACACCCAGTATCTAAAACTGTGTGTGTGTGTGATTCCACATGCTGTTTCAGCATTTCTCATGACAGACAGTTCCTGACCCATTTTTATGTTACGAAAAATGATACAATAATCAGAACCAGCTGTCCAAGAGTCACAGGGACTAGTGGGAGTTATTTAATTACAGGTTGGGTAAGTAGTTTAGGAAGATAGGATAATTGGATATTGGGTATTTGCATCCATATCTGCCAGATTTGGTTATGAACTATTCTGTGTCATGGCATCAGGGCAACAGTATTAGGGCCCCTATTCACTACAGCTCTGACAGTCATGTTTGCCGCTCCATCCCGAGGTCCACCCCCCTCATGGAGCTGGTATATTTAGTAATGGGGTGGGGTAGGGGTGGGAGTGGGGGGGTGGGAGGTGCAGGGGCTGCCCCTGCAAACAGAGATATTGGCAAACAAGACTGCTGCCACTGTAGTGACTCAGCACCCTAATGCTATCACTCTGATGCCATGGAATCAAATTGTCCCAATATCTAACTATCCTAGCCCTGGTGTGGAGCATCAACAATCCTGTTGCTTATTGCTGGAAAAATACCTTTGGAGACCAGGTGCTCTGCAAACAAAGGACTGTGGCAGCCACTGAGAAACTTGGAGCATTGGCAATATTGTTACAAATATATTATCATGTCTTGATCAAAATCTGTTCTGCACATTTCATCATCACACTGAGATCAGATCATCAATGTCAATAATTATGAATACAGATGCAGACAGTGGCAAAGTACTTTTATTATTATTATGGTTCTGAAAGGCTATCAGATAAGTTCATTTTTTAATTAACTCTGCATTTGCTTTTTCTCTATTTGGTCAGAAATGCAACTGATTCTTTATCAGTGTTAAAAAAAAACAGGGTGCCATTTTAAACATAGAATACACATTAAATTATGACCCAATACTATGACCTAAGGGAATATTTAATTCTTCTTTTAACCTCTGTTTCTAGCCTTCTGAAACATGGATGATTGGCTGTAGTAATGTAACTTGTACTGAAAAGTGTGATATTGAAATAAAACCACTGATTTGCCCAACACCACCTACCTGCAACATTCGAGAAGAATATTCAACTGACTGCTGCAAAAACTATGAATGTTTTTGTAAGTATCAGTTTCCATATTTACATGTATTATGTTTGTATTCCTAGATGGCAGACTTTAATATGCTATATTTTCCACTATACAGGTCAGTGTAAAGTATATGGAGACCCTCATTACGTAACATTTGATGGCACGTCATATGATTTCTTGGATGACTGCACATATACTCTGGTAGAAGAAATTGTCCCGATATACAATTTTTCAGTAATAGTTGATAACTATTATTCTGCTAGCTGTCCTAAACCTGCTTCCTGCGCCAGAGGGATTGTAATATATTATAATGGCACCTCTGTGAATATCACAGGTGATAAGAATAAAGTAAGTATTATCTACTTTCCTTAAATTCATCAAGTTTTTGTTAAAGTTATACTTATGCAGCATGGATTTGGACATTCACACTCTCTGTTCAAAAACTGGAATCACTACTGTTCTGGGATACCACAGAAATCGAACATGTGGCTGAGTGACTGCTCATCCCAGCGCGAATTCCACTTGCAACAGGGTTTTCGTTAATAGTATAGTAGTTTAAGGAAGATGCATATGAACCCAGGAAGAGAAGTAAAGTCCCCAGAGTAGGAGGAGAGGATGATGGAGCAATGGTAATTGAACATCTGTAGGATGTTGTAGATGTACTTTGAACAGTGCTTAAAGTGATTTATGGAAGTTTGCTATACTGAATTGGCATATTAACCTGTAGGAGTTGGGAATCAACCAATAAACAAACATCGAACCAACAAAAAGTACTGTTTAGCCTGTGAAAAATACTTTTTTTCCTGCTCCATTTCATTAGCACAGCCCCACTCCTTTTTTTCCTCAGTTTTGCTGACTTCGACCATTACATCATGCAAAGGAAACAGTGAAATTAAAGGAACCTTGTCATTTTTTAGCTGACTGTATACATTGTTAGTAAGTAGCTGTACCTAGCACTAGTGTCCCCATATAAGGTGCCAGCTGAACTCAACAATATGGTCATATGCAGAATATCATTAAAATTGGCTCCCACAACTGAACTGTTAGAGGAGGAGCAGAACAAACCAATAAACCCCCACCATCCCAGAGAAGCAAAGAATGCCAAGTACTTCAATACAAATAAATTTGCTAATATTTGCTGTGGTCTCTCTCTCATGCATTGGAGCATGGCTGAGTTGTTAACTTTCTGAAGATCAAAATGACAACCACTGAAACTGTGAGTAAAGTCCTTTGAAAGCCCCAATTTTGCAGCTTCAAAGCCAGTTACAGTCCTTCAGTCCTTGTGAATTACACACCCCAGCTTGTTCATATGTTTTCCGACAGGAGTGAAACCCCAGGGGACTGCTCAGTAGGCACGTGCATGTTCAACATGGTGCTGCAGTGCTGGTAAAATCACGCTTTGCCAAGTCTAAATTTTTCTAGCAGTATACAGTATATTAAAGGTGGGCTGTAATAAGGGCCAGCATCCTGAGAGCCACAAGGTAGTTCATTTGTAAAAACAAGTGCTATAACTCAAGTAATGTTAGCTGCAAAATGTAATGCTGTGACTCTGTGTATGTGCATTAGTGAGAGGCTAATGCACGTGCAAGGAGTCATGGCATTACATTTTGTAGCTATACTTGTGTTATAGTACTCATTTTTATAAATTAGCTACCTTGTGGCACTCGGGATGCTGACCCGTATTGCAGACTCCCTTTAATATACACAGCTTGCAAAATTTGATCTTGGCAAAGCCCACTTTACCAGCACAGTGATGCCATGTTCAACATATCGAGAAGTACCTTTGGGTTTGACTCAGGTTGGGAAACATATGAACAACTTGGGTGTGAAATTCAGAAGGACCTACTGACTATAGCCATCTTTGAAGCTGCAAAACTGGGGCTTCCAAAGGACTTTACTCACAGTTTTAGTGGTTGTCCATTTGATACTAAGACAGGTAACAACTCAGCCATGCACCAGTGATTATGGAGAGACCTTAGCAAATATTAGCAAGCTTATTTGTAATAAAGTACCTGGCATCCTTGGTTTCTCTTGGGTGATGGGGGTGTAGCTATCCATTCACCTCCTCCTCAGACAGTTCATGGTGCAGCGTTACTAATTATATTACTCTGAAATGCTCCTTATAGTTGACAGTTGTGGGAGACAATTTTAATGATTTTCGCATGTGACCATACGGTTGGGTTCAGCTGGCACCTGATATGGGGACACTAGTGATTGATACAGCTACTTACAAAGGGAACCCTCATTCACGTTTCCTCTTCAGTAGACTGTGCAGCGAATGAAAGTGATTGATGGCTCCCTTGCATGACATATTCTAGGGGCATGTCTGCAAGCTAGCACTCAGAGAAAACTGGAGGGCAGCCAGAAACAAAGCACTGCTGCAAAATGACTAAGACAGATTTTTTTTTTAATTCAGATTGTTCCTTCATCATCTGATGCATGGCTGGCAATAGCATACTATGCACAAAAGTCAATTGGGCAACTTCCATAAATAGGAAGGAGCAATTGTTTAACCAGGAAAGGCACATTAAGCTGAAGCTTGCTTCCCAATTGTGACCTGGGAGAACTAGGAAGTTAAGTGACTTGCACTGGGTCACACAGAATGCAAGTGGGGGCTGTGGGATTCAAACCCAGGTCTCTAGGTTTGCAGATCAGTGCCCTTAACCACTGCGTTATACTGCCTCTAACTCACTTTAATGAGGATGGAGCACATGTTGGTCACTTCCCCACTGGAGTTCAGTTATAGCCTAATAAATTAAAATGTATTTAGAAATATAGAAACAGAAATGTATAGGGAAAGAAAGACTCCTGGGCCATTGAGCATGTATGGTTCCTAACTTAGGTCCTACCAGTCTAATAGTAGTAGGCCCTATTACTCATAGCTCCAACTCTGTTTCTCTAGTAACCTTCACTTGATCCCTTGCCAGCCTTCAAATAAGAAGTTAAACTGAGGTCCCTTGCATAGAAACGTAGACTTTGATGGCAGATAAAGACCACTTGGCCCACCTAGTCTGCCCATGTCCCTACCTACAGGATAAGCTGCAGATCCTATTTAACTAACACCCGATTTCTTCTTACATCTGTCCCATGCATTCTTCAGTCCATCTCTGGGGCTGTCCTGGTGGGTGTTTAGGTGGGAGTAAAGGAACCCTAGGCACTTTTCACAAAAGCAGGGGAATTGTGTTATTAGATAAAACTTATCATACAAAACCATAAATGTGATAAACTAAATACAAAACAAAATACATTGATACAACTGACGTTTTCCAAATCCCCCTAGTAATCATCATCTTGAAACATACTGTAATCACCTCCATCTAGACACCCAGCATTATCATACTACATAAGCTGAGAAATGGAGTGAAGGGGAAGTGACAAACAAGAGAGAAAAGATGAAAACAAACTCAAAAATACTTATTTCCTAGAGTATGAATGCCATATATGTTCCATTCTCCTGCTAATAGTAAAGTAAATTAGGACATCAGCCACAGATAACTTTTCTATAATGCTTTCCATTTGCTTAGATCTAAATTAAGACTTTGCCTCACATAAAGGGATTGAATGTCTCTCAAGATTTTATTCATTAGTTCTTTTTGTGTAAAGTATTGTTGAAGCCAAAATCTACATCTTACATGTCAGATAAAAAAATGTAATATAGCAAGACAATCTCTTAAGGGTGATAGCATGGAATTTGGTCAATTCCTTGGAATAAATTCCTAAAACCAAAGTATTGTAAGTTATAATATTACATTTTGGAATACTGCATTTGGAACCTAGCTTCACACAAAATGTCACAATGTAAAGTCACTCCAGAGACAAGTGTTCCTGAGTTTCAAATATTCCTTTACATGTCTCTCTTGGACAATATCATTCAGTCAATTTCTTATACTTACGTGAGTTTCTGACATTAAAATGCTCATGACTTCTCAGCCATACTACATCCTACATGCGAGCGAGAACCTGGAGGATATTTAATAGAGATGACTATATTTTGACTTGACCCTGCCAGAAATGCAATAGGATCAGAAAACCATCTACCCATTATCTGAATATACAACTGCTTTCCAGTAGTAGTCAAACATTGTTCTAGTGATAATTTCCAGGCTTTGTTTTTCTTTAGACTCACTATAGTGTAGGCTGGGGTATGAGACACTGTATGGGCAGCTGGTACTGCCAATTGACCTGTCTCCCATTGAGCATAAAAAGGCAGTATCCCATCTTGCAGCCAAGAAATCCAAACATCTTCCCTATTTCCCAACATCTGAGAAATATTGAGATGCAAACAATTAGAGAAAAAAATATTGTTGGGTTAACCATGTTGAGCCCTATTTTATTAAGAGAATTATATGTTATATTATTTTTAACAGGGTTCATTCTGCTGCCCCATAATAACTGAAAAAACATACTGCATAGTCACACCTCAAGATATGGTGGGGGAGGGATGCACAACTTATATACAAAAACACAGAAATCAATAGAGTTCTAATAAAAAAATGCTTTTCTCTTTTCGGGAGCTGCATGGACTTCCATTATGACACCTTCCTGTATTCTGTCTATTTAATTTTCTGTCACCATATCAATGTTCCCAAAGATTACACCTAAATATTTTTATGGGTACTGCTCAAATAAGGATTGAGTCTATGCACCCCTCATCTGGAATTGGGACTGAGATCTACTCTTTAAAAACAGTTATTCTTGCCCCTAGAACTGCTGTAAAATTCCAAAAGACCTGCATTGCTTTATTACTAGAGTCTAAATCTGCTACAAATAGGCAGCCATCACTAGCATATACCCATATGCTCTTATTTACTACCATTGGAGAGGAGTGGGAACTGCTATACCCCTGGTATGTCTCACACTCAGAATTTTGTGTTGTAAAATTTCTAAACCAAATGTATAAAGCAACATGCTTAGTGGGCATCCTTTTCATACACCACAGGTTATTTTTTTTATATAATTTTTATTTATTCTCCTCCCCATACAGCCCCATCTGACTGGCTCCCCCAGCTCCGTCCCCCGAAATTACCGGGTCTTACCTTACACCCAGTCCGGGAGCGTTGCCTGCGGAGAGTCGGTCACCATCCTGCCGCTGATTTTTCCTCCTTTTTTCTCCCCATTTTTCCTGAGGGCTCTAGGAGAAGGTCGCATGCGTGTGGAGGGATGCATGCACCTTATAGCCCTAGTAACGGCCCTCCTCCACCTGCCCCATTGGCCTATCACCAGCACCCTGCTTGTGCAGTCACTCGGCCTCTACCAGGGGGTAGCCATGAGCAAGGGATGCTATCCCACTTCCCTAGAGAGGAAAGCTGCCTGACGGCTGCTCCATCCAGCTTCGCCCATCCCCCCCCCGTGCCGACTTCTGACCACCCAAGCTCACTCACGAACCCAGGTCGCCGGCGTGCCGCGAGGTGAGATGTCCAGCGCCTCAGCCCTCTGTGCCACTGGGCTGGCACCCCACAGGTTATTTTAATGCTGTCTTCTAAAAAGACATTAATTAGTGGTCGAAAGCAGCTTCACTATGCAAACGTTTTATCCAGGAAATAAACCTTTCTGGGATCCCGTGATATGCCAGAGCCTGAAACAAAAAGGCATAGAAAGCATGATCAAAAACTTCTCCTGCTCTAAATTCAGGAGAAACACCTGCAATAGTCCTAAGTGTCCTCTTTTGATAATTTCCCTAATGGTTATCAAATTGTCAATTAAAAACCCTCCCTGGGACAGATCATGTTTGTTCCTGGCAAAGTAATTTATGGGCCACTTTTGTTAATCTTTTGCATAATACCTTATTTAGAATTTTATGATCCATACTCATCAGACTAATGCAAAGCTAATTACCCACGCTCAATCTATTGCCCTATTTAAAAGGAGAATTAACATACATTGTGCCATCTCATTCAAGTCTGTAAGGGTATTCAGCATATTACTGAAAACTGAAGCTGGTCCAAGTTCCTCCTTTTAAGCCCAGTAACAATGCTACCTCTTGTGGTGCCGGTGACTGGGGTTCGAGAGTGAATACAGGTTGCTGGAGGGTCAGTGGGGGGGGGATTGAACATCTGAGGGATGCTCTCTTACAGGGAGGGATGGTTGCTTCTCCTGCTGCAACACTGCCACCTGGGTGCACACGGGTGGAGGTACAGCTGGGAAGCATCACATGGGAGGGGGAATGTCAGTGGAGGTCGAGAGAAGTTTTGCGTCTCACCATGCACCATCTCTCTGGGCCCCATTGCACACTCTATCCTTGGGGAGGGGAGAAACTAAAGAAAAAAATGGCCATGCTTTCTCACCTGGTACCCATGCTCAGATCGGGAGTGGCTGGACACCAGGGTTGATTGGAGGGGAGGAATGAGCCTCCCCCTTTCCCCGTCCGTGGGGCTAAACCGCAGCAGGATGTGGGTAGCTCCATCTGGGTTGCTGGTAAGCCTGGGTGAGGAGTAGAACAGAAGGGAGCACACAAAAAGAATTAGTAAAAAAGCCCTGTAAAATTCTACATTTAAGTCATCTAGACTTGGAGAGGCATTTAAATGTATTGAAGTTAGTGTATTTACAACTTCCTCCAATGTTACTGCAGATACCAACTCCTGTTGTTGACTAGATGTTAGCAAACCCAAGTTTGAGTCCTGGAAGGAAGCCAGAAGGCACAACTGAAACTGAAATCTCAAATCCAGAGGAGGACTGAACTGCCTTCTCTATTACTTCCCTTACCTAACTTGGATCTGTATGTATTATACCTTGGGGATCTTCAATAGTGGAAATATTTTTCCTATGGATCCTCGTCTGGCACGCCTTACCAAATATTGAACATGTGTTTTTTAGTCTGAAGACCAAACTGTAAATCTTACCTGTGTCAGTCTTCACTATTCATCACTAATGGGTGATTGGCCAGAGACATGCACCCCGCAGGAGGTTTTTTTTTTCTGGGAGTGAGGAGCCGGCACTGTCGACACCACCCACAAGGCCAATTCATTGTGTGGTGCTTATTGGATGGCCAGAAACAGCCGTTGGCTCCTCTTCCACCTCAGTTCTGCTTCTATCACAGTTGAGACAGCACCTTGCCTGCAGCAAGTGAAATTCTTTTACGCCACTGCAGTCTAGTTTGTCAGAGTCACCCTTGATGATTCAGAGTCGCTCCTCAAAGCCGTTTCTCCGATGCCTCGGAGCCATTTCCTGACACCGCTTGAGTTCCACCTTGGTTCTGCCATCCACTCAATGCCGTTACTGAAGATTACCAGTAAGATTTTTCCTTTTCTTAGTGGCAGTGAGTCTTTCCTGTTTTAAAGTTTTAGTTACCATTGCATCATGCTACATTCTGGAGACAAGAAACATTTGTTGAAAATGGGCTTGCCTCCTATGTGATGGCCCCTGCGTCTGGCAAATTTCCATTATAGACTGGCATGATGTTTGCCTCTCCTGCCTTGGACTCCAGCATGACATGGACCACTGTGATGCCTGCTTCTCTATGGACTGCTGCATTTTTAAGAACCACACGTTGAAGGTTGGCAGGGCTCCGTCAACTTTCAAGGGGCAGTGCCAGTCTCATCGGTCCAAGCATAGGACCCTCTGCCTTTCCACCGGGTTCCTTCCTGGGCCTACATGGTCTGGTAAAGAGGAGGCCTCCTCTGCCTGCTTCCAGCTTTGCCATGGAAGGAGGTCTCTACTGCGGTGCCAGAGGACTGGTCTGGCCCCACTTAGGGCCGGAAACACTGCCCTGGAAGTCACCTCTTCAGAGGTGCAGGCTCCCCCATTGTTGGGGTCCACGGCTGCTGGGCTAGGCATGGGGTGTTCTTCAGCACCACCCATCAGTGCTGCCCCAGATCCCAGAGCCATTTGTGGCTCCGGTGATCAGGGTGGCATTGTGAGGGGCGTGGGGCCTTCCCATGGCACCACTCATAGCACCGTTGGCAGGAGCACCTGGGGCCACTGGTTCGGAGCTCTTCTGGATCTCCTCTCCATAGCTGGATGATCCTGAGGCTGACCTGTTCTTCCAGGATCACCTGATATGTCTTCCAACCCTGGCAGAGGTGTGCCCTGTACAGGAGCCAGATCCCCCATGCTTTTGTGTCCAGACCCTCTACTGCCAGGCCATGTTGGTCCTTTGGGGTCTTTGTCTTGGGAACAGTTCAGATCCCAGGCTGTGGAGTTCCCCCAGTTCATTAATCCGTGGAAGAACAGGTCTTGTGACCAGTTCCCCTACGCAGTCAGAGTCTGACTCTGCAGGTTCCCCTGCCTTCTCATCTTCCTCCCCTGAGGAAGAGGAGCCATCTGTCCACCTTTCCTCTGATGGTGATCAAACCCAGTATCAACGCTTCCTGGTGAGGCTGGTCAGAGACCTGCATATTTCCTGTTTGGACCATCACAATATTGAGCTTATGGCACAAGCCTTTTTGGGCAAGTTTGGGGCATACCATTTGGTGGTCCCCTCCTGTCTGATACCCTTTCAGGAGGTGTTGTACAGCTCCTGGCAGTTTCCGTCTCCCATGTTTCCAGCCCCGTGGGTTGCCAGTGTTGGTACAGTGTACCCCAGGGGTTTCCAGGCACTCTACTGGGCATAGACGTCTGGTCTGCAACCAACCCCCGATCCCGACTCTGTGGAGTTTGATCAAATGGGGTGGAGAGTGTTCTTTGTGCAAATTATACTTTCCATTGCTTCATGTCAGGTGCATCACGCTGTCTATAAAGGCATTTGTGGATGATGCTGAGCCAGGTACTGGCATCGCTGCCCGATTTTGAGGCTACCGTAGCCCTCTCTGCTATAAGTCTGGAGCTGGCAAGGCACCAGTCAAGGGCATCTTATGACGCCAGTGAAGTCACTTCTCGACTTGCAGGTATAGCGATCTGCATTCAGCGGATGGCGTGACTTCACCTTTCATCATTGTCATCCTTGCCCCAGCATAGGGTGATGGCCTTCTCCTTCTGGGGGACTCATCATTTCTTCCACAGGGTGAAACGGGAACTGCAGGTGCACCTTCCTCCCCCCCCCCGGGCATGGGGGACCCCACCTTGACCTGACCAGTCCCAGGCCTAAATGGCTGGTGGAGGGTCTCCCCCCCCATGTCTCCCCCATGGGGGGGCTGAGGAATGCTATTCTCTCAGGGAACTATTGCTCTCTCGGGGGTCTAGTATCACCACCAGTGAAAAATGGTAAAACTGACACAGGGAAGATATGAAAATTATGTGCCTACCATAATTCTTGATCTTCCAGTGTATCTTCATCATTCATCACTGAATCCCAGCCACCTTCCCCTCACAAGGCCTCAGTTTCTGGGTAATACCCCTCCCTGCTCACCCTCCTCCTTGTTGATCTGTTGGGTTCCTGTTTTTTCCTTTAAGCATTCCTTATCTTAGAAGGTGACTAGAAAATGTTTTGGGAGGATAGCAAGTAGGGCTTTCCTGCTAACCCAGTGAGGGACTTCTGGTGGGTCCTTCTCCCTTATCCTGGGTATGATCTCTGGGGTTAGCCCACCCCGTCAGGGTGCGCTAGCTCTTCAGGTCCCCTGGGATGGGGGGTCTGGGGCTGATGGGGACTCCCCTCTGCTCCCTTCCTATATTATTTCTCTTCCTCTTCCTGCCTCCTTCCCCTATGGGAGGGAGACTTTAATGGGTGAGATCCTCACTTCTTCCCCCCTGAACCCTGTGGGTTCTTCCTTGGAAAATGGTAATGGGGAGTGAGGAATCCTCATTGATGGATGTTTTTTTCCACCCTCAGGGGTTTAGAGGCAGGAGGGAGGGACCTTCTCCATGTTCTATCCCTATAGAGATTTCAGTAAAGCCAAGTTTCTGCCTTGGAAACAGCCCCTGTGTGGGCTGTCTGCCTCCCTCGAGGTACTGCTGGTCGCAAGATCTGAGTATCCTGTGTGGACATTGGTCCCTCCTCTCCATGCATCTACCCTTGTTTTCTCTTTCTCTCTCTCTCTTTTCTATTTCCCTTTCCTACCCTTACTGGCCATCTAGGGACCAGGGGCCTTTCAACCCATACCCTCCCAGATTGTCCTCCTCCTATGTCCTCTGGTCAGCCTATTCCTTTTTCAGTTTATAGCCTTTCCTTTTACTGTCCCTCAGGCTCTCTTGTCCCACCCTTGTTTTTCTCTATCCTCTTTTTTCCTCTGTCTCTCCCACATGCAGAACTGAGGTGGAGGAGGAGCTAATGGCCTTTTCTGGACAACATGTGAGCGCCACACAGTGCGTTGGCCTCGAGGTAGGTGCTGACTGTACCAGCTCCTCCCTCCTAAAAAAAAATGCCCCAGCAGGTTGCTTGTCTCCGGCCAATCACCAACCAGTGATGAATGGTGAAGATACACAGGAAGATCAAGAATTATGGTAGGTATGTAATTTTCATTTCTGACTTCAAAGATTTCCCTCTATCATACTGCAGGGTTCTTAACTCTGTTCTAATATTAGAAATCTGAGCTAAATAAGACATTTATTTTAAGGGTGTTTTCCAAGGATATGGCTAGAGGTGAGTGAATCAGTTCGCCAAGATCTAAACCAACCCGAACAAGTCAAAGTGTTCTGAACTGAACAGCTTCTGAATGCTTCTGAACACTTTTGACTGTTTAGATCACTTCAGGCAGCTCCATTGCAGGAACTGGAACTCAGTGCTGGGCTGGCAGAGGAACCAAGAAGAGGAAAGGAAGAAGAAGCATCAGCATTTACTGGCTGCTACTTGTTGTGTGCTGCTTTACTAATTTAATTTTGTGCCTTTACTTGTTGCCGGTTGGGCAACTAGTTGAAACTCGGAGTTGGACTCTGAAAAAAACATATTTTTTTTAAAAACAAGAGAAAACACTAGGGTGAAGACAGGGGGACCAGATCTGGGAGTCATGGAGTGAAGATTAGGGAGTCAGAGTCTTGGAGAAGGGAGGACTGGGTAGAAGAGACCGAGTGCCAGTTTTGTTTTAATTTTGGCAGCAGAGGGGATGAACTGTGCCACTGCTGCCTGCAAACCCAGTCAAGTTAGCCAACCAGTGCCACTTCTGCATACTGTGTGCCCCCCCCTGAATAAATCAGTCAGTTATCATTTCCTGACTGTGCTCCATGGGGTAATCTGCAAGCCTTGGATAAGTGGGCATTCTGTCATATGGAATAATATACATAACGTAGAACATAAAACATAGAAACATAGACTTTGACGGCAGATAAGGACCGCTTGGCCCACCTAGTCTGCCAATTTCCCTACCTACAGGATAGGCCAAAGATCCTAGTTAACCAACAGCCTATTTCTTCCTACCCCCCACAAGAATTGCCTTATGTCTGTCCCATGCATTCTTGAATTCTCCCACAGTTTTAGACCCCACAACCTCCTCAGGAAGGCTGTTCCATGCATCCACTACCTCTCTGTGAAAAATACTTCCTCACATAGCCCCTGGAACTACCCCCCCCTATCTTTAAATTATGTCCTTTGTTCTTGCACGTCTCTTTTCTGAAAGATGCTACCCTCTTGGACTTTGTTGATTCCACTGAGGTACTTAAAAGTTTCTATCATGTCCCCCCTCTCCCTTCTTTCCTCAAGGGTATACATATTAAGTTCCTTTAGTCTCTCCTCATACGGCTTCTTTTGCAGACCCTGCACCATTTTAGTTGCCCTCCTCTGGACTGCCTCTCTTCTATGTCCTTGCGGAGATGGGGCCTCCAGAACTGGACGCAGTACTCCAGATGGGGTCTCACCAACTGTCTGTACAGAGGGATAACAACTTCCTGTTTTCTGCTGGTGATGCCTCTCCCTATGCATCCCAGTATACCCCCAGTCCTCCCTACTGCCTTCTCACATTGCTTGCTAACCTTAAGGTCATCTGATATGATTACCCCCAGGTCCCTTTCCTTTTTTGTTGTTGTTACCTCCCCCATTGTGTAATCTTCACCTGGGTTCTTGTTTCCCAGGTGCATTATTTTGCACTTCTTTGCATTGAATCCTAGCTGCCATACTCTGACCATTCCTCCAACCTTGCCAAGTCCCTTCTCATCCTTTCCACTTCTGTGTATCAACCCCTGTTGCAGATCTTTGTGTCATCTGCAAAGAGGCATACTTTTCCTTCCAGTCCCTCTGCAATGTCACTTATAAAGACAATAAAAGGACTGGACCGTGCTGAACCCTGCAGTACCCCACTAGTAACCCCTCTTTCTTCAGAGTGGACTCCATTTACAATTACCTTCTGTGTCCTGTTGCCCAGCCAATGTTTTACTAGGCTACCACCCTGGGACCCACTCCCAGGCTGGTTAATTTGACTATTAATCTTTTGTGTGGACTGTGTCAAATGCCTTTTAAAGTCTAGGTAGGCCATGTCCACAGCCCTCCTGGTCTACTGCTTTGGTCACCCAGTCAAAGAAATCTATTAGATTTGTCTGACATGACCTTCCCGCTGAGAACCCATGCTGCCTTGGGTCCCAGCCCCACTGGCCTCTAGGTACTCAACAATTCTTTCCTTCAGAAGTGACTCCATCACTTTCCCTACCACAGAGGTCAAACTGACAGGTCTGGTAGTTTCCTGCCTCTGTCTTGGTCCCACTTTTGTGAAGGGAATCACATCCACCTTCCTCCAGTCCTCGGGTACCACACCATCCTCCCATGATTTATTAAAAAGAGTAGTCAGTGGTTTCACTAGTTCCCCCCTTAATTCTTTTAGAATTCTGGGGTGAATTCCATCAGGCCCCATTGTTTTGTCCACCTTCAGTTTTAGGAGTTCTTGCAGAACCCTTTCTTCAGTGAAAGGGCTGGGATCGACCCCCCTATCAAGAGTGCTTCTGTTAATTGGATTAGGCACCTCCCCCTCCTCTTTTGTGAATACTGAGCAGAAATATTCATTCAGTATCCCTGCTTTTTTACTGGAGGAAGGAAAAGTTAAATTGTGTCAGAGAGGGTTAGGCCAGGTTCCTGAATATCTGTGGGTAGCATAGCATAGCATGCAGCACCAGTCCTTAACCTACAGTAGGTCAGCTCTAAGCTCCTTATTCTTGTGCTAAATAGGATAAATCTACAAGCTTTGGCTCAGTGGGCATTCCGTCATGTGAAATAAAACAATAACAATAAATAATCCTTAAAGAAAAAGTAAATTAATTCAGCATGTCAGAGAGGATTAGTCCAGCTTCCTGAATCTCTGTAGGTAGCAGCACCTGCAGCATCAGCCCTTATAGCCTAGGTCCACTGTGTGAACTACTCTGTGTGTGAGTGTGTGTGTGAAATAAAATCTGACAGCCAGGCACCAGTGACATTTTTTGCATACTGTCTGTGTGACCTCCCCCCCCCCTCAAAACAAGTCAGTCAGCTCTCATTTCTTCCTCCCTGTGCTCCGTGGGGTTAATCTATAACTTTGGCTCAGTGGGCAGAGCATTCATCACAAGGAATAAATAATAAAACTAGATAATCTTTGAAAGAAAAGTAATTTAATTTGGTGTCTAGGAGAGAGGATTAGGCCAGGTCCTTGAATCACCTGCAGTATCAGTCTTTAAAGCCTAGGTCCACTGTGTGAACTACTCTGTGTGTGAGTGTGTGTGAAATAAAATCTGACAGTCAGGCACCAGTGCCACTTCTTGCATACTGTCTGTGTGACCTGCCCCCCCTCGAACAAGTCAGTCAGCTCTTATCTCCTGCTCCCTGTGCTCCGTGGGGTAAATCTGCAAGCTTTGGTACAGTGGGCATTCCGTCTCATGGAACAAATAATAAAACTAATTATACAATGGCAAGAGAAAATCCTGGTCCCTGATTGGTCAGACTGGGACTGGAACCAGGATGTTATCCCAGCATAACATCCAGGTTCTAGTCCCAGTACTGCAATGACCCCATCAAAAGGAAAAAAAAATCTCTCCACAACCTCCCGGCCACATCGGCAGCAGTACTTCCTGGCCCCAGGCAAACGGAAAACCACATTGCGACTAGAGGCCTCACACCCGGGTCTCATTCATTCTGGCAAACAAAGTAGCCTTGTCTTCAAGCAACAAAGAATTGAACAAGTGCCCAAAAAGTTCCAAACCTTAAAAAAATCACAATTTTCCTCCACAAGAACTGAGTGGTTTCAGTGCATGAAACCAAATCGCGAGACCGCAGTGTACTGCGTAAGAACAGCCTGCTTCCAACAACACTTCCAACAAACGTTTTTTTTTTCATATTTAATGACTCCCTCATTCCCCTTTTCTTTAGAACCCCCCCCCCATGTAGTCCACCCTCACAAACAGACACGGACGGCATGAGTAGGACAAACCACTTCAGTACATCTTACCTGATCGCCATTCAATGTCTTTGTTTTAGTACTCCATTTTTTTCCTGCTACAGCCGTAAACTGGAGAAACCCCAGAGCCACAGACATGCTTCATGGTCTCTAACACTGACAGTGGTCACAGGGACAGCAACAAGGGGACATCCTGAGACTGCAAAGCCACAGATACAAAAACGGCACCTCCACCTATTGGCCAAAACAAGAAATATGCACTATTTTTTTAAACAGTACACCTCCTCATACAAAAAAACAGCCAAAAAATACTTAAAAATGTACTTCTTCATCTATTTTCTTTCTTTTTTGGCTCATGAGCCATTGTATAATAAGAATAATGCCCTCCAGGGTGGATGTTATGCTGGGATAACATCCCTTCTCAGGTGTTGGATGCCTCCTGAGGCAGGATGTTATCCCAGCATAACACCCACCCTGTTAGGCATTATTCCTTTAATAATCATCATCATCTTGGAGATGAGTGCTGGTTGTGAGGTTCAGCATGTACATATTACAGCACTGGAACTTCTAGTAGGCTCATACACAGTGACATCATTCACTCCTTCTCATCTCATTTCAGTAAGCATGCTGCTTATTATTACTCACTAAACAGTGGTTTAATTGTTTTTTTTCTACAGATATGTTAGTTAAAAGCTGTTTGAAATTATGTTTTTTTACATACAGAGTCCATAAAACAATAACGGTTATGAAAGTTTCGGATAAGAATCTAAATCTTTTTTTGATTATCAGAACATTTTAGAACCTCAGAACCATCTGAGGTTCTCCCATCCCCAGGTATGACTTTATATAACTGGGAGATAAACCTAAGACAGTGTAACTTATTTATGCATTGCAACAGACTTCCTTTTTGCTTGAAAAGGGTTTTAGATTATTTCTTTAGAATCTTCTCACCAGGTTACTATATTGTCATAACAACATCTCCCTGATAGTTTGGCTAGAAATACTTCCTTCCATGGTACTATTACCTCTTTGTCCTCTAGTAGTAAGAATTTAAAATGCCAAAATCCAGGTCCCAAGGATGTTGAAGAACATCTGGCAAACCTGATTTGTAATAAACAGTGATCTGAGATTTGGGAAGCTTTAGTCCTGGCATTCCATGCTTCCACTTTCTCTGAGACAAAGATAAAATCTGTCCTTGAAAAAAGTGCCCCCCCACACTTAAAATAAGCATGCATCCCTGTGGTTTGTTTATCCTTCAATTTGGCAGAGGTAATCAGTTGATGCAAAACATCTGTGCCACAGAAGGGCTTCTGGGTCTTTCCCATCTTATCTTCCATATTCCAATGACAATTAAAGTCTCCTTCCAATATAATTGTCCTAGCAGTATACTGATGGGGTGTTATTAGTCTAAAGCTTTTATCTCTAGTGGCTTTGCTTTGGGGGCTTATGCTACCCCTACTCATAGTGCAATGCCCTCCAAATCAGTATCCAAAATTAAAGCCATCTGGTTCTGTTTAAACCAGGTTAGAAATTTAGACTTTGTTGGATTGAAGTAAAATGTCTATCTATACCAGAGCATGGATCTCCCCCAATTGACCAAGTAGAGGGGTCCCATGGTCATGCTTAGTTAACCAACTTAGATCTCCTTTTTTCCTTTTTATTTTTTTTTTTTTACACATTAGCCCCATCTGTATCAGAAAAGTCCTTTTGTGAGGAGGCCAAGGAGGAAGTTTGAGTCCCCATCATTCCCTTCTGAGACCTCCATAAGGTGCTGTAGAGCTCTGTATCTGTTTTCTGTAGAGAGAATTTTTTTTTTTTTAGCCATATCAACCTTGGAATGGAGGTGGGAGCTTCTACATTTGTTTTTTAACTGTGCCGAAGTCTTCTGGCAGTACTGGGGGTATGTGATCCTGTGTCTCCATGTTCTCTTCATTGTCAGGTTGTTCCTCTTTGTCAGGTTGTTCTGCTGCTTGTTCAGTCAGTTCTTCCTCACCTGGTTTATTCTGTTCTGGACTGTCTGTGTGATGCTGTACATTCTCCACCAATGTGTTAACAGTCGCACACTGTTGTCATTGTAAGAAATGATAGAAGCAAGTGCTATCTCTGATGACTTCTTTTGCAGCTCTGAATTCCCTACCTGTCCCCTTGTACCAGAGGAACTTGAGACTGGACCATCCACTAATGGGTGATCCGAAGTTGGAGTAATATCTGTTTGTTGTTCAGGATTTGATGCACTGTGACATTACTTGTGCTTCTGCACCATATCATCCTGATCACAGAAAGTTCCTTTGTTATGTGCCAGCCAAGGACATTGCTTATATGAGTGCCCCACCTCTTCAAAAAGATTGCATTGAACAGGATTATTAAAAAATTAGCTAAAGTAGCCTTGTTCAAGGCACAGGCTACAGGCAAGAGTATCACTGGCATTACTAAGGTGGGAGAGAGAGAGAGTCACATCTGTGGCATGATTTGCACTGACTGGAGTAAAAACAAAAACCTCTATTGTTACCTATATAAAAGTCCTGGGAAGATGATGTGTTCCTTGCTCTGAAGTGCAAAGTTAAACTTTTATTTTCCATCCCATCATCCAAATGTTCTCTGTATCTTGTATTAGCTTTGGCCTGCCAGATAAAAAATGTCCAATATACTCAACCTCTCATTTTTAAATAAAATTCGGACCATTTTGACTCATGGTTTAGTCAAGGTTATCACAACAAATGATGACCACATAGGCAAGTGCTTCACTGAATAATACATGTGCCACATTTCAAGGGCATAGCTACCGATATGCAGGGCATGCCATGGTGTGCTGCCAAAAATAGCAGGGGTAGCAGACGCAGTCAACCGGCTTTACTCCATGTTTCCTTTCGTAGTTTTTTTTTTTCTTTCACCGCTGGGTGCATTCTCCCATGGCTCACATATCCTTTGTTCCGGGGGGGAAGGGGAGCACCGAGCATGGACCTGATTGAGAAATACAGGTACAAGTTCTCAATCAGGTTGTGGTACTGCTGCAGTTCGGTGATTGGCTGATATGGCAGTAGGGAGGCATGGCTACATGGGGGCACCGTCTTTAAATATCTTGGTACACTAGTGTACCTTTCTACTTGGAGCTGAAGGGAGATTTGCCAGGTGATGACGGTATGTTGCAACATTGCAGGTGGCCAGCTGTGAGCAGGATTATTTGTGCACCGGCACTACAGTGTGAGTGTGTAATCAGGAGTGGGATGCCAGGCCAGGTCCGACGCTGGAAAGTCAGTCGAGAGTTGGAACGGATGGTCAGAGATAGAGAATGGGAGAAGAGCAGCACCATCACCATGGTCTGGAGTGAGAGCAGCCTCTGAGCCATGGAGTCCAACAAGACTGGACCAGCAAGAGCACACCAACAGTAATAGCTTACAGACACAGACTAATTCAGTGGCAGCCCGTGACAGTCGGCAGAAAGCAGCGAATATCTCCCTACTTGGCAGCCAGAGCTCAGAATGAACCGAACAGCAGCACAGCAGTTGTCGGTGCAGTGGCAAGAAGAACTGATCAGCTGTGAAGGCTACAGGCATGGGCAGTGGCAAAAAGAGCTGTAATTCACTTTCTTTTCTCTCATCGGTGCAGCGCTACCTGCTGCCTTGATTTCTTTCTGTTTCTTCTGGCTGTCTGTCTTGTCTTGCCTGCGCCAGGTGCCAGGGTCCTCTTGCTCTTTGCCTCTTCTAGTCCACACTCCACAGATGCCAGACGCCACCGGTCTTCTGATTGAGGAGCCAGCCAGCCAGGGTAGCACAGCATTCTCTGTGAGAGTCTCGTGTGGACTGCTGCAGCATGCCACAGTGACCAGAGCAAGCTACCAGCAGGCTTCTACTGGGACAGGAGGCAGTGCAGTTGGAGTGGTGGGAACCAGCTGAGGAGGAGGTGAGGGGGAGTCTGCCTGATGCTGACTGTGCCTGCTCTGAGTCTGCGGTCAGTGTTAGTGTTGACCACTGACTCTGGGACTGTGGGACACCAGTTGGGTCAGGGTCAGCCAAGTGGATGGGAGTATCGTTATGTTGGGTGATCGCTCAGATTCAAACACACACCACCATCAGCACTACAATACCAGGCAGCCGCTGAACCATTGGCCGAGCACCACTCACTCAGCAATGGGAATCTGGGACTTGGAAATCAGGACCACAACTCTATGCAGAGACTGAAAACAGACAACTGAGGAGCCTGGGCTATGTAAAACAATCCTGTATGTTTTCCTGTTTTCCATCCTGTTGCTGTTTTTTTCCTGCTAAATTAAATGTGGACTGGGGAAGAGAATATATACAGAAGAACATCCGTATTAGATGTTCTTACTTTGTTCTAAAAATCTTATTCTGCATAATGTTACTTTTCACAGGTTAGCTTTTTATAATACCTTGAATAAATGGTCTTGTTAATTTGTTTTGCTTCTCTCTTGTTTAAAGCTTATGGGAGGAGACAAGTTACTTTGCCAAGTTGCCAGCCAGTAATGTAGTTGGTTGTTGCTGGAAGAGGTATTGAGAAGCAGAGGTGGCAGATTAGGATAAAGTTATTTCATACATCAGAGATAAAGTATCCTGCGGTGCAGTCAAGGAAAGCAGTGTGTTATGTTTTGTGTATTAATGTATAAACAGGAAAGAATGGTGTTTCAGAGCAGAAACTTGCATGCAGTAGAATTTTTTTCCTCTGCTATACCTTATTTCTTTTGGCATTGAAATATTCCATCTCTATAAACTGAAGGCAACACTTCACATTTGTCTGCGCTGACCCATACTGGTAGGCTTCTGTTATTCACATCACTTTTTTTATAAAATTTAAAATTATACCTGCTGTATGCTCTCTGCTACTAGCTACTGGTATATGGATGCTATGCTACAACATAATGGAGCATACAGTAGGTATAAGTTCACATTTTCAAGACAGAAAAAACTAGAAATGACACATCACAAATAGATTATTTCTGCACTCCACTGTTCTACTTAAATCTGTAATTGAATGCAATTAAACAACCTGTGTATTGAGGCCCATATTGGTGAAGAATAGAAGCCTGCCAGTATGGTGCAGTGAATATAAAGGAACGTGTTGCCTTTATAGAGCTAGGAGATAAAGAAGTATAGATGTGAAAAAATGTACTTTATGCAGTGTTTTGTTCTGAAACACCATTCTTCTCGAGTTATTTTTAGGTGGCGGAAAGAACTGGATCGAGAAGGGAATCAGGGCTCAGACCACTCTGCCTCGGGCTCCCTTCAGTTTAATGAGAGATCCTGGGTGTGTGTGTCTGTGTGTGTTTGTGTGTGTTGTGTTGGCGGTGTGGCAAGTTGTGTGGTGGTGTGGCTAGTGGTGTGTGAATGGACCTCTGTGGGACTGGCTAACTTGATGTAGTAGAGGCTTGTAACTGAAAGACAGTCTGTTAGTCTGACAATTGTTGGTGTGGCTAGTGGTGTGGTGGCATGGCTAGTGGAGTGTGAATGGTGTGGCTAGTGGCATGTGATTGGTCCTCTGTGGGAGTGGGACTGGCTACCTTGATGTGATACAGAGGCTTGTCATAATGCTATTGTAATTAAAGCCAGTCTGTTAGTCTGACAACTGGTAGTGTGGCTAGTGGTGCGTGAATGAACCTCTGTGGGTCTGGCTACCTTGATGTGGTACAGATGCTGGTCACAATGCAATATTGTAACCAAAAGCCAGTCTGTTAGTCTGACAACTGTTAGTGATAGAATGGCTAGTGGTGTGCTAGTATGTAACACAGAAAATGACACTTGCGTCAGGTGAGGGGGCGCAAAAAGGGCATGGACAATGGTGGGAAGAGGTAGCTGGCCTGAACAATTGGGAGGGTAGTAGTGAGTCCACTTGGTGTGCAGATCTGAAATTCCTGGCTACACCCCTGCCACATTTCTTTAGTAAATAGTGGGTTTCAAGCTAATGTTAAAGTGTATGTCCCCAGATATAGGGATAAGGGCATCAGTACCTGTAGCAGTGAAATTTATGGATTCATTAAGTAATTTGTTGGCCACATAAACTCATTTCAGGAATATTTTCCTGACCACCCTTATATTTTAGTCACACGGAATTTCTTGTTTTGGTTGGTTTACTCATACTTTTGAATAAATCTGCCAACTGGAATCCCTCTCTGTTGCCTTGACCTCCTCCTCCATTCCTGCTTTTACTTTGCCCCTTACATTCCCCTGCACCATAATTGTCCACAAAAGTCCTATTTTCTTGTCCATAGGTCACCTGTTCCATGTATTCTTGTCTTGCTTCTTCTGATTTATTACTGTTATTATGTCTTGAGGGTGGATTGTTTTATCTTTCAATCATCCCTTTGCTCAGTTGATTATTTGAATTATCCAGAATTATGCAGTTACCCTCTCCTGGAGGTGTTGATTCAATAGGAGCCTATTGTCGAAGCACGGGTCAGGAAGAACAGGAAAACCAGACGCGGGTATAAAATTCTCAAGTAGCGTTTTTTTTTTCCAGTAACAGTAAAATAAAAAAAATGTAATTGTTCAGTGTAACTATTTATAAAGGTAGTACAAATAAAGAAGGTAAAGTCCTTCCTCTGAGGGTATATTTCTAATTCCAAGTTTTAGTCTCTCAGTCTGTCTTTCTCCCTAGCAAAAAATATTGCAGCTATTTTTATGTCTTTGGGAACTCGAAAAAAGAAAATTCTGTTTTTCAGAAAATGTTCTTGCCAGTTTTTTTTGTATTTGTAGCAAAGAAAATATAGTGACTCAGAACTGACCTCTTGTTGCCAGTTTTGTGAAAGTTTGCAAACAAGCATCCCAGGTTAGACCCTTGAGTTCCAAATAGTTTTTTGCAATCATTTCAACAGTCTGACTATATACAGTTTCAAACAAAGGGATCTCAGTGTCACTTACAGTTTCATACAAGGATTCACATATGTTATTATAACCACAGATATGCAAGGGGGGAAGAAAAGAAAGAATCAGCAAGCAAAGGTAGAGAGATAGAGGCGGAGAATTGCAAGACCATCAAAGTGATGCATTTCTAGATTTCACAAGAAAATTTTGTTGTGCAACCAGACAGACAGGAGACAGAAGAGGAGGAGGAGAGGATAGAACAGATTCTTGCATTTAAACCTTTCTGCACAATAAATGGTACAGAACCTTATTCAACCCCGTCACAGAGCTGCTATCCTTTGGAGTCTGTGTTGTGGGGCTTGTGAATCTCTTTGCAGAGCTACGGTGATAGATTTATTTGAACTTGAACTTGTAACTGTGTCAGAGGCATCAGTTGGGTCTGATTCCCCCAGCACCTCCACCCAAGATTTGCCCTGTATATCTAGGTTAAGTTCAGTATCTGGCATGGATTTCGAAACTTCCATGCACGTGATTGGCTTTTATTAATTCCTTTCTCTTGCATGTGATTTATCTCAGCACCCAGAACTCCTGGGTTACCAAAGAGCCTCACTTTCATTTGCTGTCTCAGTGCAGGGAGAAATGGCACTGAAGTCACTGAATGTTTGTTCATTTGGCTGGTTGTACAAAACAATAATTTTGGGAGCAGGATAGAAGGGAAAACATATATCTTGGAGAGCAGAATTGAAGCAGTGGCCAGTACAACTGGGGACTGAGAGTTCATAGAGCAGTCAGGGTGTACGTTGCACCCCAGCATCCTAGTAACCATGCCCACTGCCTTGTTACACTGTCCTGCCATCCTGAGCTTTCTAGATATGATAACCTTAAGGTCCCTTTCTGGTCTAGTGAATATCAGTACCTACTCCCATCCTATATCCAGTGTCAAGGTTTCTAGACCCTAGGTGCATGATATTGAAATCTTTGGCAGAAAAAAAACCCAACAGTCATGTTTTTGACCAGTCCTAGAGTTTGACAAGCTCCTTATGCATTTTCTCCACATCCTCTTGCATGTCCACCCCATTAAAAATTTTGAATAATCTGCAGAAAGGCATACATTTCTTTCCTGTTCATCTGCAATGTCCCATATAAAGATATTGAAAAGAATTTGTCCCAGTATCAAGCCCTGTGGTATCCTTCTGGTCACTCTCCCATCTTTATGGGCAGACTAGATGGGCAAAGCGGTCCTTATCTGCTGTCAAATTCTATGTTTCTATGTTTCTTATCTGCAAAAAGGCATTAATTTCTTTACTGTTCTTCTGCAATGTCTCATAAAATAACATTGAAGAGGATTAGTTACATTATCAATCCCTGTGGTACCCAGTTACCCACCTGACAGTGACTTTTCGACAGAAAGGTCCCCTACAGCATCTACAGTGCCACGCCACTATAGCAAACTCACTGGAACCTGGCGCTGTCTGTTGGGGGTTCTGCACCCCCCCCCCAAAATCAGCTCATGCTCGTAGTTGAGAATCCTAAGTGGGGGAGGTGTGGGGCACAGCCCCTGTGTGAGGGGTCTTGCTGGGCTAAGCCCCCGGAAGAAAACACTCGCTGGCACTGGAAACCAGCAGCTGTCTGCAAAATGCAGTTTACCTGCCGGTTTCGCTGTCAGGACGTTCTACAAAAAATTTGTCGAACACCTGTCATGGATCCCTGTGGTACCCTGCTGGTCACTCTCCCATCTTTAGACTGAGTGCAGTTAACCACCACTCTTTGTTTTCTATTCATTAACCAGTTCATAATCCAGTTTACCCCTTTGGATCTCATAGCTTGCCTGGAAGCTTCTTAATCAGTTTCCTGTGCAGCACAGTATCAAAAGCCTTGCCAAAGTCCAATTAGGCACCATCCACTCCTCTCCTTTGATCTTTTTCCCTATTCACCCAGTCAAAGAACTCTCTTATTCATTCGGCATGTCCTTCCCTCCATAAATTTGTGCTACCTGTGGTCTTGCAGCTCATTGGATTTAAGATGCTTTACCATTCTTGTTTTCAATTGACCATCCATTAATTTCCCCACCACTAAAGTAAGACTGACAAGTCCATATTTGCTAGCCTCTTTCCTGCTGCCACTCTTATGCACAAGGACTACATCAGCCCATCTCTAGTCCTCCAGAACTACACCTGTTTCCAGTGAGCTGTTGAACAAGGCAGCTAACATCTTCCACAATTTTCTCAGTTCCCAGTGGTGAGTCCTGTCTAGTCCCATAGCCTTGTCCACCTTCAGGGATGCAAGTCATTTCAGGACACAATTCCCCTTCCCCAATTCATGCTTCTGTCTCGTAGTCCATCCCCTTTCCCTACAATGTGGAGACTGAGGAGAAGTACCTATTTAAGAGGTCAGCTTTCTCATGGTCCCCTTCTGCACAGTCTTCCCTTACTGTCCTTATAATCCTTACTATCCTTGCCTTTGCTTTCTTTTTTCTGACTTATGTACCTGAAGAAATTGTTATACAGTTTAGTGACCCCATCTGCAAACCTTTCTTCTGTTTGTTCATTTGCTCTCCTAACTGCCTGCTTGCTTACATCTGCTTTATTCGGTATACCTCGCTGTCCTTCTCTCTCTGCATCTCCTTATACCTTTTGAATGCCACTCTTTTTTCTTTGACTGACCTTGCCACTTCCTTGGAGAACTAAAGCAGGCTGTTTTTCCTTTAGCCTTTGCTTGCTTCTTTCACTCTATATAACAAATCACCCTTTCCACCATCTAATTAAATTTCTAACACTACTCTCACTTCCTACCTGACCTGACCCAGAAAAACATGTGAATACTTCTAGCCCACAACATTCTAGCATCTGCCCCCTCCCCAAAGGATATGCCCTCACCACTTAGCTGTCAAAATGTTTGGACCTGTAGAAGAAAAAACCTCCAACAAAACCATCCCTCACTGGAGAACAGCTGATCTCCCTGTTCACCAGCTCATTCTCAATGAATGAACATGAGACAGTATGCCATTAATAACATCTGATTGGCTGACCATCATGGGGGTATTGTTGGGAATTTAATTTGGTGACTTGTTTTATAGATGTCACAGTGATGTCTCTACTGATTCTATTTAACAAAACTTAAATGAGAAAGTGTGGGTAGGAGGAAGGTTGGCACTATAAGGGTGGGTGTACATATTTAACCACCTTATTTCATAGAAGGGGTTGGAGAAATGACCTATGTGGGTGGGGAAGGTTTTTGTTTAAAAAAACAAATTCTTGAAAGTAAAATGAGCTTCACTCAGCAAAGTTTATATGAAATTGGGAACATCTCTCAGCTGTGCATTGTGTGTACATATTCCTAGAATCTATCTTCTCCATGGAGTCCCACCTATGGGTGTAAGCCAGATGTGCCGATCCCCTATGGGAGCAAATCTTTTGCCTAGTGAGCCAGCAATGGTTTCCGACTACATTGCCTGTGTGACTCTCTATGGTGCCGCACACATGCAAATAACCCTTAGGTTCTCTCGCCTATATCTACTTCAGTTCTGTTTTCCCATCATCAAGTGCAAATTGTGGGAGCATGTCATCACCTCAGTTATTTCACCATTCACATTCATCCCAATTCTTTTCTATTTTTTTTTTTTATTTTGCTTGATGCTGAAGCCAGGTTAAATGAAAATGGCTAATAAAAAGGCCCACAGTTTAATCTCTGTGCATGATGAAACAAGTTCAGCACCAATGATCAGCATCACACATGTCTCTCCTGCTCATATTAAGGCCATGATATGGATTCTTGTGAGGGCTGCCTTAGTATGGGCAAATGAATCCATCAAATTTGCTGTTTGAAGTTGAGCTCCCTGGTAGTGGTGGGCGAAGTGGCCGAAATTCGCTCCGCGAAGTGATTCGTGGAGTAACACAGAATCAGTGAAGTATTCCACAACGTGAAGTGGAGTACTTCTCATTTCAATGGGGAATGCAAAGTCCATTGAGAACAATAAGTTCACATTATTCCTCCTTCCCAAACCACTTCTCCACCAATTTTAAGGTGAAGTACATTGAAATCAATGTACTTCGCCTCACTTCGCCTTGTTTTTGAGCTCCAAAGGTGAATTTTGCAGTGCTTCATGGGATTGCAGGTCACATAGGCTATAGATTGTTCTGCACAGCCTCAGTTCTGTGTAGTGTGTGTGTAGTGGAAGATGGAGACAGTTTCCTATCAGAACTCTGTGATTCAAATCTTCTAAAAGCTGTTAAAAAAGCCTTTTTGAGCTATTTTGTTTGCTCACAATTTAGTACATCGATTGTAGGAAACCCTCCTGTGCTCATATCATTGAGTGTTTATTGTTTGTGTGTGGATTTTGAATGTTAATTTAGAACAGTCAGTCTGTGTACTGTGAAGTGTGCTGTGGGGGAGGGGCGTATCTATGGTGTAGTAGATTAACTGGGAGAAAAAGGCAATCTTTCTCTTCTGGTTATATTTTTCTTGTACAACTGTATTAATGTACATGCAGTAATATTTTCAGTAATTCTTGACATTTTTTTGGTGATTTTTGTGGCGCAGCAGTGTATAATTTCACTTTGTTTAAAACATTTGGTTATATTACTAAAGGTTTTCAATTTGATAAGCATTACTTGAAGTGTGTGTGTGTGTGTGTGTGTGTGTGTGTGTGTGTGTGCGATGCATGCCATTAAATCAGACACCTTTTATTGTGCCACAGAGTAATTGCAGCAGTCTGAAACTGCTATCCACTGCACCTGCATGAATTTTTTTATACTGCTTTGTGGTATCGTTACTGGTAGTGGACTGATACTGCCGTGCACTACCCCACCCCCCCAAACCGGCCAAAGGTATTCTTTTCCAGATTTGGATATGTAACTTGTGAGCACTGGCTAGGAGTTGTTGTGCCTTTGCGTCTGCATCTCCTGAGTGCACAGCACAGTCTTAATCTGTCAGTGCATTTGCAGTACACCATTAATTCTGGGAGACTTTGCATGTTTTGTTACCCTCTCATTTCACTTTGTCTGCACTGGGGAATTTTCTGGACACAAGACAGTAGCATTTTGGAGATGCAAATGAATTCTGGTGACTGTGTGTGACCACTGCACACATGACTGAGTGTGCCATTAATTCTGGGAGACTTTGCATTTCTTGTTATGCTCTCATTTCACTTCATCGGCACTGGGGAGATTTCTGGACACAAGACAGTAGCATTTTGGGGATGCACATTAATTCTGGTGACTGTGTGTGACCACTGAGCGCATGATGGGGTGCACCATTAATTCTGGGAGACTTTGCATTCATTTTTATTTTTTTTTCCAATTGTTTAACCAGGTGAGACACACTAAGCTGAAAGCTTGTTTACAGGTGCAACCTAGGATCCCAGGGAAGTTAAGTGGCTTGCTCAGGGTCAGACAGTATGCAAGTGGGGGCTGTGGTATTCAAACCCAGGTCTCCAGATTTGCAGCTCAGACCCTTAAACCACTGTGCTATACTACCTCCCAAAACTTTTTGGAGACCAGGATTATAACCCTGGTCTCCACTGTTGCCTGGCCAAGCTGCTCTATACCCCAGCCGTCCACACCGCAGGAGCATTTTTTGTTACCCTCTCATTTCACTTCGGCAGCACTGGGGAATTTTCTGGATGCAAGACAGTAGCATTTTGGGGATGCAAATCAATTCTGGTGATTGTGTATGACCACTGAGCACATGACTGAGTACACCATTAATTCTGGGAGACTTTGCATTTGTTGGTATGCTCTCATTTCACTTCGTCAGCACTGAGGAATTTTATGGACACAAGATAGTAGCATTTTGGGGATGCACATTAATTCTGGTGACTGTGTGTGACTATTGCACATGTGACATCTGAGTGTGCCAATAATTCTGGGAGACTTTGCATTTCTTGTGCTCTCATTTCACTTCATGACTGTCAGCACTGGGGAGTTTTCTGGATGCAAGACATGAGCATTTTGGGGATGCACATTAATTCTGGTGACTGTGTGTGTGAAGGGCTGCCAATATTATTGTCATTTCACCTTACTTCACATTAAAGCGGAATGACAATGTGAAGTAATAATTACAAGGTGAAGTGAGCCTTTTGCATTGGCCATTCCATGTAGTGGAGTGACAATACAAGGTGCCCACTTTGTGGGCACTTCACTGGCAAAATGTAAATTCACTACACCTCTACTCCCTGGTCACAACTTTTGTGATAGGCAATGGTCCAAGAAGTCTCAGGAGAGGACATTGGGCCTTTCTCTCAGGTTGGGTTGGCTGAAGAATGATGTCCTTTCCCCCATCATTCTGAAGTTGTGTTGATGACCTCAATGGCAAGGTCAGGAAGACTGCTGGCTCCTTCTGGGTGGCTAGTGAAGAACCTTTCAATCTGCTCATCTTGAGTGGCAGAAGTTCTCAGGTTTGGGATCATGTCAGTTGGCCTTTACCAATATGGTGGTCTCTTCAATGCTGGCCAGTGGTGTAGCCCAAGTTGTTGTCAACATTTGCAGTGGTGACACAGTGAACAGCTCCAGAACTGGCACTGGGCCTAGTGTTAACATTCTTCACAATGTTTGAGCAAGGTCAGGCAGCCATGTCAACACAGGTGTCAGCTTGGAGTCTGTCCCTGATCTTGGTGTTTCCTGTGACACCAAGAGATTTTGAAGCACCTGGTCTAATACTAATGTTGATGCCTGGGCCAGCTCAGTATCAACACCAAGGAGAAGCTTGATGCTATGGGAGAAGTTTGCTCTGAGGTCAGTGCCATGAGTGGCACCAACATGAAGTCTGATTTTCTCCCCATTGCCAAGTTCTCTCTGGGGCCTGGTCTAGATGCTGACATGTGTCTCAGAACTTCCAGATAAGCCTACTCCATAGTAAGAATTCCCACTCATCCTGAAATCTCCTTGCAAGACCTCTATTCAGCCACCACCTCCATCATAAGAGACTACGATTATGGGAGTCTCTGACTGAACATCTCCTAGGGTGAGGTTGTTTCTGGAGCCTCAGGCTCTTTCCCAAGGTAGGAGTATCCCAGTGGATCCCCTGCCTGTGAACTCCTGTCTGAACAACAAGGTACAACTCCAAGCCAATGCATCATAGTAGAACACTCATTGGAGGTAGAAAAGTATGGGTCACCATGTGTTGCTAACAAAATCAGTTGTAACTTTATTCATGCAGGGCCCTGCATGAAAATATAGATCCAGTCTGACCATGTTTGCTGAGGGAAGGTGGCTGGCATTAGGATTGACTACCTCAAGGAATGGCCCACCACTTATTTGCCAAGACTCTGTAGACCACAATCCATAATCTTTTTTCATTTTTCTACTTTGTTCACTTTCTGTCCTTCAAACATGATGTCTGTGGGAGTCACTTGATGCCTCTGAGCGAGCGGCTGCATTGTTACATTGCTCCAGCCCACTTTGTCTTTATTTGATCCTTCTACTTGATTCTAGACTCCCTTATTATCTAAAATCCACTGGCAATACGATTCAAGACTCACCTGAGTTTTAACTTGGTTGAACTTGGTTACTTGCTGTTTTTAGGATGGACGCTGAAATGAGGCAGGCCGTGCCTCACCACATGCCACCTCTGACACCAGATAAGAGTTCCAAAAAAAGCAAAGGCCCAGAGCGCTGCCTCTGGGCTCTGTTCTACAACCACATTAGCCCCTCCTCCACTTGCTGAGGAAATGTTCATCTCTGAAATGCAGCCCTTGAAAGACTATGTTAAAACTATGTCCAAGGAACTTAAAACTCTCAGACTGGATTTAACCGCTATTACATAGAGAGTGGGGGATTTGAAGTCTCAGGCTACCTCCTTGGAAGGATGGAGAGACTGCACAGACCCTGAAATAATCCTGCTTTGTCAAAAATTAAATAAGATGGAAAACAAGTTGGAAGACTTGGAAGGCTAGAGCAGGAGAAATAACATAGTTATCTTTGGCTTACCTGAAGATGCTGAGGCTGCAACTCTAATCGAGTTTGCCCAGAAACTACCTGAGCGCATTGCTGGTCCTTCACCTAACAACCCGTACTACATCGTTGAACAGGCTCACTAGTCCTTGCACCCCGGCTACCCCAGACTATTTATTTTGAAATTGCTGAATTTTCTGGACAAACAGCACGTTCTCCAGAAAATGAGGGAACTTAAAGAAATCTCTTGGGAAGGACATCGGCTCAGGATTTCACAAAACCTAGCACCTGTGACCCAATAGAAGAGAGCTGCCTTTCATCCGATAGTGGTTAAATTGATTGCAGCGACTATCTGGTTTAAGGTTTTATACCTAGCCAGGCTCCAGGTATACTGTAAAGATACCTGGCATTCTTTTGATTCAGTGGACCAGGTGAATAAGGAATTAAGGTGACTGCTGACTGATTTGTTTTCTGCAACCTGACAATGACATGGTCTACAGTATGGCTCTTCGGGGGACCCTTCTAATTAGTTGGATCAGTGTTTTGCTGTACGGGACCTGGCATTCTACACTTTTGTAGTACATTTACCTTGTACCTGTGATGGCACAGCTCATCCAAGTTTCTTGCAGTCTTCAGTTGTCCAGTATACCGACTTCATAATTCAGGGATCGGACACTTGTTTTTCTGCTCTCTAATTAAATATCTGCCCCTTTTGCCTGGCTTGCTTGGCTTCTGGGGAACAACTCCTTGGCCTGCGCAGGAACTTTGCTCGCTACAACATTTTTATCTGATGGCTTCAGTTCACTCTCCTCTCTTTACTCAAACAGGACTGGTATGGACTTTCACTATTGTCTCCTATCCTGAATAAGCCTACTGCAATCTTCAGTTGAGGATTAGGAGACTAGTGGCCTGGTTTTCCTTCCTCTCCCAGTGTCTTCTCTCCATCCTTTATGTGTTGTTGGGCTTTCTCCAGGTGGTGCTGTGTCTTTGTTTTAGGGTGATCCATTAGATGCATAATAACGGATAAGATTGCTTCCCAGCACCTTCATCTTTCAAAGCAGGATTTGTGCACTTGGTCGACAGAACAGTCACCCTTGAAATCAGACTCCCAATTTAGTGCGAGCGATATTGGTGTGCCATTGTTAAGGACTAGGACTCTTCTCCTGATAGGTTTCCTCTATTGGACACTAGACTGTGATAAGTTTTCTTTAACAATGCATATGGGACTGCAGATTTCTCTAATATGTTTTGGCACTGCATATGAATAAGTTGTATTAGGTTTGCTATGTATGTTGGGGGGTCGGTTTTAGTTGTATTTTGGTATGAGAATATTCGTTGGTATGGAATTTGCCAGTGATTGGTATTTTGAGGTGGGTGTGCATTATCCTGGGTGGGTGCCTCATTTAACATTTAACTTTTTCCTTTTTTCTGTATTGGGCTTTCAAGGTAGTGGGTGGAGGTGGTGGATGATGCAACTGATGCTGCTAAAGAAGGGGATGGCACGAGCTGGGAAGTTCAAATGGTGTTTTCTCCTGATATTACTCAAGGTTGGTCTTGTTGAAGTTTTTTGTCATTATATCAGGGGCATTTTTTTAGGTGGTGGGTTTGAGAGGTTAAGTTTAAGTGTCTCAAGAGGGATATGGGGGGTTGGGAGGGGTATTTTATTCTACTTTGTGAACTGCTGCTAATACTTTCTTTTGGAGTTCAGGGAAGGTGGGTTGTACTGATGATGGGGTTTATGGTTTTGTTACCTGTTTAACTTACTTTGAGGGTGTAAAGGGTGGGAGGATTTGGGGGTGGGAGGGTTAATGCCACCAACAATAGGTTTTCCTTCAGGAAGGCTTGTTTCAATTTTTCCCATGTTGTTTGGGGTTTTTACTATTTAGGGCTGTCACATAATAGCTGTCTATAATTTTTGCTCCTGGAACATTAAAGGCATACAATCCCCTGTCAAAAGGGCCAAAGTCTTGCTCCATTTGCTAAAGTTACAAGTAGATGTAGTCTTCTTATAGGAGACCCATCTGTTCCCATCCCAGGCTGTCCTTTTCAGGCAATCCTTGCTGGGGAAGGCTTTCAGGGCAGGCTCCAACTCCCACAGGAAAGGTATTTTATTCTGATAGCCAGGAAAATCCCCTTCTGCCTCTTGCAGGAAGTCACAGAACCTTCAGGCTGATATATTTTTCTTTGAGCCTTGATTGACCATTTGGAAGTGATATAGGGATGTATTTATGGTCCTAATAAAGATGACTCTTATTGTTTTACCTCCTTGGTGTCCCTATTAGCTCCCTGGAGTTCCTTTCCTATTATTTTGGGGGAGATTGAAATCTGGTGCAGTGCAATGAGTCAAACAGGTCTGGTCAGGCTCGACAGACTCTCTCAGCTGGCAATTGGCTCTCAGTGAATTCTTGAACTCTTTGGGTCTGGTGGACCCATGGAGAGCTTTGTTTCCTGACCGCCAGTAATATTTATTTTATTCCTTACCCCTTTGCTCTTTTTCCAGAATTAATTATTTTTTACTTAGTGTAGAACACCTTTATGGGGCCATTTCCTCTCATTATTCCACTAATGTTATATCAGACCACCACCCCCCTGTAGCCATACAGCTTAACCTTTCCCCCTCCTCAGTAAGGGATAAAGTATGGCAGTTCAATAATCAACTACTTAAATCTGAAGATTTTAGGAAACATATCCAGTCTTTTATTGAAACCTTTATGGTAACTAATACTCCCCCATGACTAAACTCAATTTCCTTTGGGGGGCCTTGAAGTGTGCCCTTCAAGGGGAATTAATTTGTTTGGCAGCAAAACATAAACAGCAGCTTATGGCCAAGTCTTCCTCTTTGTTGAGTGAAATTTGGGCTCTAGAGGGGCACATCTCGCAAACCTGACCTCAGTCGGAGTGGGAATGTTTGGAAGACCTCAGATATCAGTATAGCATTTTATTGGGGGAGAAGGTGGAGCATTTATTGGTGAGTTCCAAAGTGAAATATTTTGGTCATGGAAATAGGGCCAGGAAGCTCTTGGCTCTCCAGTTGCATTCTCAGATGGCAGAAAGGATTGTTTCCTCCATTTGTTCTGCATCTGGCCAGCTCCTTACCTCACCCTGGGATATAGTTCATACATTTAAGGCCTTTTATCAATGGTTATATGCTCCGCCTTCCTCTCCTTTTCCTCCTGATGTCTTTGATGCCTTCCTTCAAGACATACTCCTTCCTGAACTAACAGCCTCTTCTGTTGCTATCCTGCAAGCTCCCCTAACCACTGCTAAAATTTCACAAGCTATAGATTCCTTAGCTTCAAATAAATATCCTGGCCCAGATGGGTATACTACTAATTTCTACAATGTTTTTGAAACTCAATTGGCCCCTATATTGTTAGACACTTATAACTATATCTTTACAGCTGGGTTAACAGATATCTCGCTAACTGAGGCAACTATAGTTGTACTTCCTAAACCTGGCCTTGATCCTCTGTTGATTGCCAATTACAGGCCATTATCTCTAATTAATGTGGGTTTCAAAACACTAGCTAAGATTCTGGCCTGTAGATTGGGTTGTGTGTGGAACCCCCTTTTGAGTAGGGAAGAAGTTGATTTTGTGAAAGGCAGACTTTTGGCAGATCATCTCTGAAAGCTATCATATCTTATTTCTGCATCCAGGGACTCTCTCACCCCTGTAGCTTTGGTGTCCCTGAACTTGGAAAAGGCTTTTGATAGGGTCTTGTGGGATTATTTGTTTACTCTTCTGCTTAAATATCGTATTCCCCACGAGTTTATAAAATGGGTAAAGATACTTTATTCTTTCCCATTGGCTTGAATACTTTGTAATGGTGTCCTTTACACCCCATTAACCCTTCAGCAAAGCACCAGGCAGAGGTGCCCACTCTCACCCTATCTCTTTCATTTTTTCCTGGAACCTCTGATCCATACGCTTAATAGTTCCCCACAGGTCCAAGGCATTGCAATAGGCCCCCACGAGTTAAATTAATGGTGTACCCTGATTACATACTGTTGCACATCTCCTCTCCTGCTATGTCCCTGCCTGCTGCTTTGCATATTATTTCTCAGTTTAGAATTATCTCCAATTATAAATTGAACTTAACTAAAACTGAGGTAATGCCGCTTAATGGTTTTACTTAAAAAGTGGATATTGATCATCTTGGGTTAGTCTGGGTCAGGGATAAACTGAAGTACCTAAGGATCTTTTTTAGTACATTGCCTAATAAAATGAAAAAGTTTAATCTTGACTCCATTTTGACTTACATTAAATCAGATTTGGACCATTGGTCCCCGCTACCTGTCTCCTCGTCAGGTTGCTTAAATATCCTAAAAAAGAACATATTACCCCGGTTACTTTACCCCTTGCAGATGAGTAATTTCGTACTACCTCAGTTGGGGTTCAACCAAGTCCATAGACTTTTCGCCTCTTTCTTGTTGGCAGGGTAAGGTGGCTATTTGGGCCCTGTCCAAGCTAATGCGCACAAAGCAGGATGGGGGCTTACAGGTCCCCAACCTCTTTTTGTACTATCTGACAGTGCATTGCATCAGATTTCCTTATTGGATTAGATCCTATGAGGAAGACCACACAGGGTCCTATGTCCCATTCTGGGTAGACATAGTACACTCCTTATGTTGTAGTATTACCCTACATATTAGATCGCTCCTGTATCTCCCCCAGAAGAAGCTCCCTCAACCATTGCGGGGCAGTCTGTTGGAAGCAGCCCTCCAAGTTAATTTACAGCTATCCTCTGTAATAAAAATCTGACTATATAAAGATATCTCCCAACCTGTGTTTGGGAACCCTACTTTTCTTTTTTTTTTTATGGTATTTCTTCCCAGAGTTCCGGAGGCACGCCCACCTTCCAGTGTCCCCCAGTGCCATCCCCTGAAGTCAGACCCCGTCCCTTGTGCACCCATGACTTACCCTTCATGGTAGGGTGGTGGGGAGTGACTCAACCCACCTCAATGGATGAATGCCAGGGAGGTGCCTTCTTGGGGGCGGCGCTGTGCGGACAGCTTCATTAACCGGGGCTGTATTTTTTCCATTTTTCTCCCTTACAGGCTCACGGCATGCAATGACGCCAACGACTGGGTGCCCACATGCTTCTGTGAGCACCCCTGTCAAGCATCTGCCACGTCCCGTCTCCCCATAGCATGCGGCTCTGTGCCACCGAGCCCCAGCCTCCGCTAGGGGTTGGGCAAGCACCGACCACTGGATACCGCCCTCCCTGGAAATGGAGAGCAGTTCATTGGATGCTCAATCCACCTCCTCCCCACTGACCCACGGCGACCCGTGCTCATTCCCTAACATGGGTCACTGGCATTGCGTGAGGTGTGGTGTCCAGCGCCTCAACCCTCAGTGCCACCGGGCCGGCGGAACCCTACTTTTCTAACTGGAAGCATACTTTCAGAATGGTTTTGGCCTAACATGGGCGTGGACACAACCATAGATTTGGTCCACACTCATAAGTTTCTCTTCTTCCAAGAGGTGAGGGCATTATACCATTGGCCATCATCTTGTTGCTTTCAATATTTTCAGGTTTCACATATGCTCCACCAATTCTTCGGCTCTGGCCCCAGGTATAGCCCGTTTGGGAACTTGGCTTTTCCCCTAATTAAAACTGCCCCCATTTCCCACTGTATATTGTATTTGTATAGATTTCTGAGAGACTGTTTAGCTCTGGAAGACAGCTTTAGGTTCTACTATTAGAACCAAGCCCACCTGACCAATAATCCCACTTGGAACTGGCCTGAAATATGGACACATCTATATAAGTATATCAAATGGGATAGGTACAGGTTTAGGCAATTCCAGATTCTGAATATCCTGTATTACACTCCAGTCAAATTACTTAGGATGGGCAGGTTACCCACCAACACTTGTTCCAGATGTGGTAAGGAACCGGGTTACTTGTTTCATATCCTCTGGTCTTGTGAAACAGTGGCTCTCTCCTGGATGTCAAGCCAAGCACATTTAAACCCATTGCTTGGTTTATCAGAAGAGTTTCATCCTGAAATATGCCTTTTAGGGGAATATAATGGTACCTTGATTGGTAACCAAAGACCACATATATCCTTGATTTCGACCTGTGTGAAAAATGTTATTCTTCGGCATTGACTGGATCAGAGCTCTCCTCAGTTCTTTGAATGGTATAGGGAAGTACTGTTTGCCCTACATGCGGAACATCTTATAGCCAATATGACAAGCAAAAGTCATAAATATAAACACATTCGTAAACACTTGTATGTCTTATTAACAGTCTGAGTATGAGACCCTGCCTTTGATAGGGTCCCAAGGCACGACTAGGCAGGTCAATATGCTTGGGTTCTCTTCCATGGGTATTTTGTGTGTCCTGATCAGGTTCACATCTGGTGGCATGGGGGGTAGTGGGGTGGTTGGGTGGGCTGGGGAAGGGGGTTTCTATAAAATGTTCTGTCTTTTGAAGTTTGTTGTTCCTTATTCAGATTTGTATTTCCAGAGTTGTAAACTTTATGCAACTTGCTGTTTCATTTCTTTAATAAAGCTTATTAAATTTGGAAAAAAAAGGCATGATGTCTGCAGTAACAGTTTTTGACAATGCATTTACTTTCTTTTTGTGATAGTGGAACCCTACCCTCATTCACACAGGTCCCAAAGGGACTTACACAAAATGAAATAAACAGTATAGTGGAGTTGTTTCTAGCCCTGCTTCAACTAACTAACAAGTGAATGACAACAGTGTCCTAATATCTGTAGACTGTACCATTACACCATAACATCCATAGAAACACAGAAACAGGCTTTGACAGCAGATAAGGACCGCTTGGCCCGTCTAGTCTGCCCATTTCCCTACCTACTGGATAAGCTGCAGATCCTAGTTAACCAACAGCTTATTTCTTCCTAACCCCCAAAAGAATTGCCTTATGTCTGTCCCATGCATTCTTGTATTCTCCCACAGTTTTAGACCCCACAACTTTCTCAGGAAGGTGGTTCCATGCTTCAACTACCCTATCTGTGAAAAAATACTTTCTCACATTGCCTTTGAGCCATCCCCCCCCATCTTCAAATTGTGTCCCCTTGTTCCTGCACATCTCTTTTTCTGAAAGATGCTACCCTCTTGGACTTTGTTGATTCCACTGAGATACTTAAAGGTTTCTATCATGTCCACATTCTCCCTCCTTTCCTCAATAGTGTGCATGTTAAGCTCCTTTAGTCTCTCCTCATATGGCTTCTTTTGCAGACCCTGCACCATTTTAGCTGCCCTCCTCTGGACTGCCTCCATTCTATGTCCTTGTGGAGATAGAGTCTCCAGAACTGGACGCAGTACTCCAGATGGGGTCTCACCAACTGTCTGTACAGAGGGATAACAACTTCCTGTTTTCTGCTGGTGATGCCTCTCCCTATACATCCCAGTATCCCTCCAGTCCTCCCTACTGCCTTCTCACATTGCTTGCCAACCTTAAGGTCATCTGATATGATTACCCCAGGTCCCTGTCCATTTTTGTTGTGGTTACTACATTGTGTACACTTTCCCTGGTTTTTTGTTTCCCAGGTGCATTATTTTGCACCTCTTTGCATTGAATCCAAGCTGCCATACTTCTGACCATTCCTCCAACCTTGTCAAGCCCCTTCTCATCCTTTCCACGCACCCTTGTGTATCAACCCTGTTGCAGATCTTTGTGTCATCTGCAAAGAGGCATACTTTTCCTTCCAGTCCATCTGCAATGTCACTTATAAAGACATTGAAATGGACTGGACCCAGTACTGAACCCTGCAATAACCCACTAGTAACCCCCTTTCTTCAGAGTGGACTCCGTTTACTATTATCTTCTGTGTCCTGTTCTCCAGCCAGTGTTTTACCCAGACTACCACCCCGGGACCCACTCCAAGGCTGGGTAATTTGTGCATTAATCTTTTGTGTCAGACTGTGTCAATGCCTTGCTAAAGTCTACAGTAGGTAGGCCATGTCCGCAGCCCCTCTCTGGTCTACTACTTTGGTCACCCAGTCAAAGAAATCTATTAGATTCATCTGACATGACCTTCGCACTGTGAATCCATGCTGCCTTGGGTCCCGTGCCCCACTGGCCTCTAGGTACTCAACAGTTCTTTCCTTCAGAAGTGATACCATAATTTTCCCTACCACAGAGGTCAAACTAACAGGTCTGTAGTTTCTTGCCTCTGTCTTGCTCCCACTTTTGTGAAGGGGAATCACATCCATCCTTCTCCAGTCCCGGGTACCACACCATCCTCTCATGATTTGTTAAAAAGGGTAGCCAGTGGTGTCACTAGTTCTGCCCTTAATTCTTTTAGAATTCTGGGGTGAATCCCATCAGGCCCCATTGCTTTGTCCACCTTCAATTTTGCTAGTTCTTTCAGAACACTTTCTTCTGTGTTTGAGAGTACAAGGTCTAAGATTGCTCCCTCCTGAGTGGGTTCCAGCACTAGCTGTCTGAGGCATGCCCCCAGTAGGGCAACGAGAATGGCCCTGCTTTTTAATGTGGCTGCAGCAAAGGTGCTCCAGTTAACATTTGGCATATTCAGGTCCCCCATCAACAGTATCTCCCCTTTCTCTGCCATTCTAAGGATGCCATCTATCATATCTTTGTCCTTGCTTAGATACAGTACTAATAATAAAGGTTTCTTAACAGGGTCCCAGGGATTGTGGGATGGAGGTTGGGTGGCTAGAGCTAACACTCAGTCATACCTGTAAAATAAGAATAGTAATAGGGTCACAAAGATATTGCAACTATTTAGTAACTAACTGGTACAAACAGTAGCACATTAACTTTGCAAAGGGAATTACTGCACAGTTGGAATCAGCATGGTGAAAACCGTTAAAGTCTAAACTGTGCATGATGACTTTAGTCAGAGAAGAAAAAACAGGTAAGTGACAACATTTCACAGGAGTGGTGGTCCTTGGCTATGTTGAGCTGGAATAGTAAATCACACTTACTCACAAATTCTCAGCAGGATTCTTCATGCGTGGTTTGAATTTAGCCATGTGGGGCCTGCAGTGACCCCATCTTCATCCTGGCAGGTACTCTTTTCCCTGTCTTTCTTGTACTCCACTCTACTTGTCCTGATGCAGTGCATGTGCCTATAATGCCTTGACATGCCCATCAACCCCTTGTGATGGAATTCTTCCAGACAGCCACAAGGTGTCCTCTGTGGGCCAGAACACTGCTCTATTCCTGCCCAGACTGTCGGTGCTGCATGCTGAAGTACCTTCACCTCAGCCTCAGTCCATTCAGCTAACTCTCTGAGTTCACTCCCCAACTCAGATCACCAGCATAGGAATGCATCTTGGTTCCCACCGGGCCAGTGGCTGTGCCTACAGACAATATTACTTCATAATTTCTCTTTTGTGATATTTTGACCACAAATCTTCAACGTAGTCCTTTTCTGATTCCCCCGTCTGAACATGACAGGTGTGATTTATTAAACAAATACCGACTAAAATGTAGTTTTGTGCCACAAGTGTGAAAACACATTTTGGCCAGGATTTTAAAAATTACATCTGTCTTGTTAATGAGGTGGTGTAAAGAATTGGGGGTCAAAATATTGAAAATTGACATAGTTATGAGTGAGCACTGAAAAATTCCAACATACCTTCATAAACTATGTTTTTTGTTTTAAGATTTTGACCCAAATTTTTCACCATCGTCTTCTTATGAATGCACTTCATATACCCAGTAGGTGACCATTTTCAAATGCCTCCCAAAAGATGATTTTGTGGAGAAACTGCAGAATCGCCTTTCTTGTAGGATTTTAATCATCTCAACTTCCTCGTTCATGAGGTGCAATCCAAAAAAGACCATGTTACTTAGAAACATAGAAACACAGAAGTTGATGGCAGATAAGGACCACAAGGCCCATCCATTCTGCCCATTTTTTCCTACCTTATGAATGTGCCATAGGCCTTTACTCTGTCAATGGCCTATCGATTCATACTCATCTGTATTGATCCCTTATGCCTATCCAATACCTGTTTGAAGCACTGCACTGTATTCATATCCACCACTTCCTGAGGTAGGCTGTTCCATGCATCTACCACCCTTTCTGTGAAAAAGAACTTCCTCACATTACCCCTTAACCCTCTAATCTCATGCTCTGTCCTCTTGTCCTGCTATTTTTATTATATTGAAACATGTTAGACTTTTTCACCTTGTTAATGCCCTTAAGGTGTTTGAATGTTTCGATCATATCACCTCTCTTCCTCCTATGATCTAGGGTATATATATTGAGCTCCATTAATCTGTCCTCATATGTTTTCTTATGCAGTTCCTGCACCATTTTGGTTGTCCTTCTCTGGACTGCCTCCATTTTGTTAATGTCTTTGTGAAGATGTAGCCTTCAGCACCGCATGCAGTACTCCAGATGGGGCCCAACCAGTGTCTTGTAAAGAGGGATCATTACCTTCCTCTTAAGATTTGTGATACCCCAACTAATACACCCCAACGCCTCTCTAGCCTTACCTACTGCTTTAGTGATCTTCTTGGATCAGGTCATCTGTGATGATGATGCCCAAGTCTCTGTCTTCCCTTGTGATTGCCAGCAGCTCCCCTCCCAAGCTACAGGTGGCTTCAAGGTTTCTCTTCCGTATGTGCATGATCTTGCATGACTTTGCATTAAACCCCAGTTGACCCTCTTCTGATCATTTTGCCAGTTTATCCAGATCTCTTCTCATTTTGCCCACTGCATCTGGATCATCTATTCTGTTGCAGATCTTGGTGTCAGGGGTGTTGAACGTTTTGTGGAAAAATGTCAAAAAATGACGAAGTTATGAGTAAAACATCAACTACACTTACCTTTTTCCTCAATTCCCAGTCCAATGTTAAAGGAGGAGGACATGCCTCCAGTCCAGAGATGACTATGGCATTGGACCCTGGTAGGCAGGTAAGGGGTATGGGGGGTGCAGTATGAGGAGTCAGGTGTTTGGAGATTGAGGCTGGTAGCACAACATACATCAATGGACAGTTTTTGTTATTACAAGGTTAAAAAATACAAATTAGAAGAGATAGTTTTTCTTTTACAGGTACTGGCACTGGGGATTGGCTATCCCAGTGTCATCTTCAATTTTTGCAGCATGGGGGTAGGCACCCTGGTGGCACACACTGTTTGGTTGAGGGAGTGGGTGACCTGAGCTGGCACCAGAAATTGGGAAGCCTGGTGTTGGGATGTTGGTATGGTGGGTGGGGGAGGGAAAATAAATAATAACAGAGAGGGCTACTGAACTGGCAACAGTGGTGGGCACCCCAGTATCACAACACTAATGTATTTAGCTGGCACTGGGGATTAGGAAATTCTGTGCCCAGTTTAAATAAACCATTTCCCTCATGTAGCTAATAGCTACCAAAGGGCTAAATAGTAACAGATCCACACACTTCTCTGTTCAGAAGGGGTGAGGCTATGAACTGGCACCTAGCATTGTCCCTGTTGAGCAAACATGTATGACAATGAAACCTGAAATGGATGCTGTATACAGTGTCAAGCAAACCTCACTCCCACAGACATAAATCCACTTTTGCTAAATGGCCACATTTAGGTACACAGACATAAGCATTCAATTATCTTCAGACTGTTCCATTTTTTTAACTGAACATTCTCATGGTTTTGGCTTAATTTCTCAAAAACAAGGTCTGTTAGGGAGAGTAAAGCAGAAAAGCACACACATTGCGACAAGCTCCATCAAACCTGAAAACTTTAGGTTTGAAATCCTAATAGTTTTTTTTTTTTTTAGTTAAAAGTCAGAAGGAAAACGGTCTTAACTTTGTCCAGTTTTACATTTTTTGCACCTCTACAGCACTGTCCTCAGGTAATTGACTGTCGGGCAGTTTTCAGGCTCCAGAGATCCTGGCACAAACTCTACAGTATGCTTGCCACACTTCAAGTGAATCAGTTGAACCCAGGCAGAGTTATTAAGGTGCAAAAACTGGGGCTTAACATTCAAGTGCTTACTCAACCCCTAATATACAGCCACTACAAAGTAATATATATGTATATATTGTCCATTAATAAAATAGTTTGAATCAAACAAGCAATCTGATTGGTCAAAACCGATCTCATGACCATAGATTAATTTCAGTTATCGCACAGCTCAAATTTTACTTTCAAACCGATCACATGGCCATACATTAATTTCAATTGGCATACAGCTCAAATTGTACTTTTTCTTTTCCCTACTTTTTCAACTCTTAAAACCATTTTATAAGGGCAATAACACCCTCCAGGGTGTGCGGTAATGCCATACAGTAAATTACTGCACTTCCCAGATGGTTGAAAGTATTTGGCTGTACCTTGTGCCTCACAACTTACCTGGGGCATGCAGTAATTTAGCATTACTGCACACATTTTTTTTTCTTTCTTCAACATTTGGTAGTCAAAATATGCTCAGGTATTTTCTCTTCTTATGTTTGAAAGGCTATGCCTGTAGTTCAATGGGCAACCAGCCAGCCACTCTCCCTTCCTGAGCTATATAAGCAGTTCCTCCCAGCCTCTTTCTCAAGCACTTTTTCTTTGCAGCCAGAGGCTCTGTCCTGCTGTCCTCTTCTTTTCAGTCTGCTGGGGCTTGACCCCTCTGCCTTGTTGTGTTTTGGCCTCTCCTTGGTTTTACTGGACTTCTGTTTTATGTTCTCCTGCATTTGGTTTGTGTTGCTTGTCTCCAGCTGTGTGCTTCTTCGTGTTACTTGTTTCTTGTTCTTCTGTGTTTGTGTTTTTTTTTTTCTTCTTTTTTTTTTTTTTGGGGGGCTTCTGTTTCTAGAATCCTTTGTCTTTGCTAATCCTGAGTTTGTGTTCTTTTGCTCCCATATACTCACAAGTGCAACTGCAATTTTTATCCATGTGTTTCAGCTCACATGCTGCTTCACTGCTTGCTGTACAAGAAATCTGCTTCTGTTGTCTCAGAGCTCATCCACCGTAATTGCTTTCACCTGGTACAGGCTCACTCTGCAACCTGGTCCATGGAACTCAGTCTTGCTTCCTGAACTAATACCAACAAATCATTTTTGCTGTTTCAACATGTTACCTCTCTCTATAGTTTCTATGTTCATTTAGCTTGTTTCCCCTTCCAACTATAGTTAATTGTTGCTGGATGCTGCTCATTTACTTTGCATACTACTATTATACTCTGGAGGTCAGATCAGCTACTGCTGTTACTGTAAACTAGTTTTATTTTTATTTTTTTAACTCTTTTTCTAGCCAGCTTTCCCAGTGCACCTCTCAGGCTCGCTCGCTCAGCTGTCCACCCACCTGACCCATCTTACTGACACTCACATCGGTATCAGGATCTCCACCTTACCTCCCAGCCCCAGAGGAGCAGGCTGAAGATCCCTAGGGGGTAGAGTTGGAATTCATGGCTGACCTTGGGCGTGTGGAGCATCTGCCCCTGAAGGTCACCATCACCTCACCCGGTAGGCTGGGATTTTTTTTCTTGCTTTACACCCTCGATCCCCCCACCTCCCTAAAGCTCAGACATGCAATGGCATCAAGAGATGCCGGTGCAGCTCTCGTCCCACTACGTGTTACCTTTAGCATTTTCAGTATCACTGGTCTCCACCTGGGGCTGCTGCAGTGCCAGGCAAGCCTGGATCCCACCCCAGATGCTCAATCCTCTCTCCCCTGCTGACCCCCGGTGGCCCAGGCTTGTTTTTGAACCTGGGTCACTGACGTAATGCGAGGTGTGGCATCCAGCACCTCAACCCTCAACGCCACTGGGCTAGCCCAGTAAACTAATTTTAAATGCTGCATGTAGGTCGTGGTGCTTTCCCATTGCTTCCTTGTTTTCCCTACAGAAGGGGGGTGTTATTGAAGAGCCAAGGCCCCATGTGGCCTATTGCCTTGTGTTCTAATCCTTCCTCTGCTGCAAAAATCCTGTGAGTATTATATCACCTTTTTAATTGGCTCCATCATAGGACTGGTTGGCTTGCCCCTACTAATCCTGTACATGCTGCAATAAGCTTCAGCAAACTGAATAACTTCAGTGAAATAAATAAATAACTTCAGTATAATACATAAATGAATAAATGAATGAATACATGCTAAATACATAAATAAATAGGCATGCCAACCTCGTCCATTAGGTCCTTGACTCAGGGCTCACCCTGAAGTTGACGGTTTCATTCTACACCCCAAAGTCTGCATCTTGAGCATGCAAAGCTTGAGACAGGGTCCTTCTCATCTAGTTTATACCTGAAAATGTCCTCGCTCTGGGTGGGCCTTCAGTCATCAACCATACCAACAGCACCTCAGGTTGTAGAGTTAAGACTTCAGCGGAGATGGAGTGGGGCTCTCACTGAGGGCGCCATTACCTGCCTGAGTGGGTTCAGAGGCACCCTTTCAAGCTACTTCCCTACAACCACCTCCAGTTCACCAGGTTTGTTCTTAGATCAGTAGATCGGGTGGGTTCCTCAGTGGTTTTTACTCCCCTCCTCCCACCTTGGAGGTGGCTTGTTGAAGAGCAAACTGGCTCACAACTCTTCATGGCATTCCTGTTAGAAGGATAGCCTGAGAGCTTCCCTCAAAATTGGAATACTTTCCACCCCCCCTTCATTGGGCCTTCCAAATTGCAGTGGCAGAGCCATCACTAACAAAATTATCCCATGCCTGGAGGAAAGATGACCAAGCCCTAGGATCCCCAGAGATTTCCACCTCAGGGTTTTTTTTTCTCTCCTCCATGCCGAAGGTCATAATACCTAGTTAGCCTTAGTTAGTCTTCCCTAGTTCTCCTAGGTAGATGTTGCATGGAGGTGGATGGTTTCCCTACTTGTCATTCCCTCTCTCCTTAGGAGGCCCCCTCAATCACCAATGTATTCCAATGCACCAATACTATCTTGCTAATCTGTTCATCTCATTATGTTTTATCAAGCTGCTGTTGCTGTCATTCTACTTCTATGCCTCTTAGCCTCTAAATGCTCATGTTCTTTGGTGCTGCTATAAGTTCTTTTTTGGGATTCTTCCTGAGGAACCTTTAGCCATGGGAACCTTCCTGTGGCACCTCAAGGGGTAGCACCTTCTTCGAGGGTTCTTTGCCTTTGGTACCCCTACAAGGGGGTAATTCATCATGGAATACAGAGTGAGAATGGCCAGAGCAAAGTAATACAGTTGCACACGCATAACACTACACTGGTTGTGTAGGCCATTGAATTGAAAGGCTATGCCTGTAGTTCAGTGAACAAGCAGACATCCACTCCCCCTTCCTGAGCTATATAAGCAGTTCATCCCAGCCCCTTTCTGAAGCACTTTTTCTTTACCCCACCATCCTTCCCTCCTCCTCCAGTGGCTTGCCTCTCTCTCCTCCGGGAATTCTTCCTAAGATGCCTTTAGCCAAGGGAACCTTCCCATGGCACTTCTAGGGATGGAACCCTCAAAGAGGGTTCCTTGCCTTTGGTTCCCCTACACAGTGGTAATTTCTTATGGAATAGAGAGTGCCAACAGCCAAAACAAAGTAACACAGTTGCACAAGCATAATGCTACACTGGTTGTGTAGGCCATTAAATTGAAAGGCTATGGCTGTAGTTCAGTGAACAAGCAGCCAGCCACTCCCCCATCCTGAGCCATATAAGGAGTTCCTTCCAGCCTCTTTCTGAAGCACTTTTTCTTTGCCCCACAATCCTCCCCTCCACCTCCAGTGGCTTGCCTCTCTCCTCCTGGAATTCTTCCTAAGTTACCTTTAGCCAAGGAAACCTTCCTACATCACCTCTAGGGGTGGAACCCTCTTTGAGGGTTCCTTGCCTTTGGTACCCCTACAGGGTGGTAATTTCTCATGGAATAGAGAGTGCCAATGGCCAAAGCAAAGTAACACAGTTGCACAAGCATAACACTACACTGGTTGCGTAGGCCATTGACCACTATTAGTCTCTTCTATCCTGCAAGCATAGCATTCTTCCCACTTTGCTTACTCTCCCTGTGAACATAAATGAGATGGGTGAGGGAACAAGCAATGGTTATTGGTAGGCATGCATCTCTACATTGTGTTATGTAGGCTATGTACCCAGTAGTCATTGTAGCCCCCCTGGCTAAAAGATTTCCTCCCACTGGATTCCAACATTTCTGGCTTAGACCCATATATGTATGTGGTGCTGCATAGACAAGATATTCTAGAAGACGTTCAGTTATGGAAAGTAAATCACTTTTCTTTCTGGACATTGCACTAAGTTTGTCAGTGGTGTTCTATTTGCAGTAGTCCTACTCCAGAGAGTACATACAGTGCAGATAGCAAGGATGAAACACAGTAACTTGCAGTAAATTAGGTGTCACAAATATTGCATGACAAAGGGCTTAAATGCCATTGATATACATGGTCCCCTGCAGCATATTGCATTTATACTGCAAGGTACTGCAATATATCTGTGCTGGCACCATTGTATTCAATGTCATCAAGTCCTTGCACATTCAATGGGCCTTCAGTTGCTGCCTATACTATAGGCAGGGTAAAATGAGAAGACTAGGGGGGGCCAAGTGATCCTTACCTATGTTTCTATGTTTCTGTGCATCATTTTGGTTGCCTACAACTGGACCTACCCCATGCAGAGCTTGTCATTTTTTAGATAAGGATTCTAGAACTGCACACAATACTCTAGGTTTGGCTTTACCAAGGACCTCTAAAGGGGCAGGATCCTTGTCCTTGTGCTTGAGATGGCCCTGCATGAGTGTACCTTATATAAGCTGTTGTTTATATTTATTATGTAATGCAATTATGACTTTAGTTTTACACACACTTATATGATGTTCACGATGGGCCTCCCAACAGTTATTATCATCTCATGAAAGTTAGTGAATGAGGAGCACTATGTGTAACTGAGTGCTTCAATCTGTCCAACCTCACATGAGAGGACACTCCTATAGCATTAGACACATCTCTTGATACTGTGATTAAGATTATTTTAAAGTATCAGTAGTTGTTAATCAGTGAGAAGTTTCATCATTTAGTTTTTTTAGCAAAATATATTTCTGACATCCAGATTCATTCTCATTGAATTTTCACTTTTCTTAGATATTACAGAAATGCATTTATAAATAAATTTGAAATCAATGACTCAAATAATTAAAGATGGCTGCCATGAACAACTTTTAAAATTTTAATCAGCTGAGATTACCTGTTGAATGTACATACTTGGTTTATATTTCAGATGGAATTGGGTAGTGCTTCAATATGTTTTGGATTGTAAGTAGACCAGCACTGTACCAAGAGATTAGATTTTTGTTTCACAGTGGGTATGGCATGGGAGCAGAGCTTCAAAAATAACTTTAAAATCCTGTGTCTTAGTTTAGGAATGAAAGAAAACAAAAATAACAAGCATTTATCAATGCCGAAAGTTCGCTTGCAGGTATTTGCAGTGGTGTTTGGCACGTATGGTGCTTTACCCTAATGCCTTGTGCGATTGCTGGTATTTGCACAATAAATTTTCAGCATGACCTTTTGTTACCCCCATTGTGCTACATAGGCGGAAACATGTTTTGGGCAGGATGAAAAATGACAGCTGTACTGCTCATAAGGAAGTGTGGTAAAATGGCAATGTTGAAAATCTGGAGTGGAAATATTGAAAATTCGCAAACCTACGAGAGTGTGTGGGAACTGTGCAATGCACGCTCGTAAAATAGTCATTGTTAGGAATTTTTTCACCAAATTGTCAACATTGGCATTTTAAGACCCCTGCTCATGATCAGTGTCACTGTTATTGTGTTACTGTGTGCCATACATTGATTTTGCACACCGACTGCGCCATTGTGCACTACATGGGTGGAAACACGTTTTGGGCAGGATGTGAAAAATGACAGCTGTACTGCTCATAAGGAGGTGTGGTAAAATGGCAATGTTGAAAATCTGGAGTGAAAATATTGAAATTTGGAAACTCATTAGCTGCAGAGGAACTGCACAACGACGTCAGAAACAGTTATTTGTAGGAATTTTTTCACCAAATTTTCAACATAGCCATTTTAAGACCTCTGCTCATGAACAGTGTCACTATGATTTTCTTAATGTGTCCCATACATTGAGTTCATAACACCGACTGCGCCATTGTGTGCTACATGGGCGGAAACATGTTTTGGGCAGGATGTGAAAAATGACAGCTATACTGCTCATGAGGAGGTGTGGTAAAATGGCAATGTTGAAAATCTGGAGTGAAAATATTGAAAATTCACAAACTTACGAGTGTGTGTAGGAACCGCACAACACAGACCCGTAAAACAGTCATTTTTAGGAATTTTTTCACCAAATTTTCAACACAGCCATTTTAAGACCTCTGCTCATGATCAGTGTCACTGTGATTTTCTTAATGTGTCCCATACATTGAGTTCGCATACTGACTGCGCCATTGTGCACTACATGGGCGGAAACACATTTTGGAGAGGATGTGAAAAATGACAGCTGTACTGCTCATGAGGAGGTGTGGTAAAATGGCAATGTTGAAAATCTGGAGTGCAAATATTGAAAATTCGCAAACGTATGAGTATGCGTAGGAACTGCGCAATGCACGCTCGTAAAACAGTCATGTTTTGGAATTTTTGCACCAAATTTTCAACATGGGGTTTTTGGGACCCCTTCTCATGAATGATGTCACTGTCATGGTGCTATTCAGGCCCGAAGGGTGATTTTGCGTAGTGACTGTGAAATCACCCTCCGGCCTGAATAACGCCATGACAGTGACATCATTCATGAGAAGGGGTCCCAAAAACTCCATGTTGAAAATTTGGTGCAAAAATTCCAAAAAATGCCTGAGATATGCAATAAAGTTGAAAACCCTATCTAGCCCATTATACGCTTACGGCATTTCCTCAGTTCGCGGTTGGCTTTGAAGAGTGCAGACGTGTTCCTGGTCTACCGAAGATCATAGCGCCGAGCTCCGGAGGTAAGTATGGGGTGGGGGATGTGGGGAGGCTGGGTGCGCCGTGGGTGGGTGCGGGTTGTGGGAGGGGGGACTGGGAGATGCGCCGTGGGACCGTTTTCGATTTACAGGTACAAAAAAAAAAACATGACGTGGGATGTTTGCCACACTGAGGTGGGCTCCCAGCGTGGCAGAATATGGCTGGGGGCCGAGGAGCTTAGGGATTGGGCACCTCGTTGGCAACCACGCTGGGCTGAGAGCCGACGGGGATTGGGCACCACGCCGGCGAACCACGCTGGGAGCCGAGCCGACGGGGATTGGGCACCCCCGTTGGCAAACTCGCTTGGCGTTTGCCACGCTGGGTGGGCTCCAGCATGGCAGAAGGATGGCTTGAGGGGCCGTGGAGCCGACAGGGGATTGGGCACCCCCATCGGCAAACAACGTTTGCCACACTGGGGTGGGCTCCCAGCATGGCACCAAAGCTTTGGGGGGGCAGCGTGACGCGGGAGGGAGCGCATGATGTAAGGGGGGCGGCGTGATGCGGTGCTCGGTATGACAGCAGTGGTTTTCTTTGAAGTGAAGACCACCGTTGTCATACACAGCTACCGAACCCATTGGTGCAGGACCGCCACGCCTGCTCAACGGAGCACTGGATTGCAAAGGAAAGGCACACCTCCAAAGTGTGCTACTCTCCCAAAACGTTCCTTGCGCATGCGCGCAAGCGAACATAAAATGGGATTTTTTGCTTTTGAAAAGAACACATCATTGCTGAAAAACCTACCTGGTAATTAACAAATACTGCTGCTTTAAAACTAAGCACACACTTTAATGTAAACAACAAAATTACTAAGCACTCTCAAAAGTGAAATGTTTACTTTTTGCAAAGTATGTGCAACGTGAACTGTCCCTTCTGAAATTAGAGATTGGATCAGACAAGTAGTACCTTAGTGCTGATTGGTCAATTCTGTGTATAATTTGAAATGTAATTTTAAGAATGACATAATGCTTAAATAGCAGAATCAACAATGTTTCAAAATAAAAAGCCATGCAGTTTATGTATCTACACTATAATGACATTATTAGTCTATTAATATTTATCATGGTAGAATGATTTCCTACAAATGAAAAGCAGGAGCTGCAAGTTAGTAGTATAGCGAATACTGGTTACTGGTTGGGCAATCATGTGCAACTCACCTATCTACCACTAAAGAGATTCTGATCACAGCAGACCTCGAGAGGAAGCTTGAGAGTTCCACTGTAATCTGAACTTTGAGGTGGCAGCACAGGCTGGTTAGGCATGGTTTTGCCAAAATAGTAATTTTATAGTGTATGAAGATAAAAAGTTTTTTTAAGTGTTTAAACTGCTGTGTACCATTCTCTTTCTTGGTCATTCTTCTGTTGTCAGTTGCAAGTGACAGCTAATACAGTGAAAGAAACATTTTTTTGAAATAAGATTAAATAAATTAATATCTATAAAAAGTTAAATTTCATAACATTTTGCTGAAAACAGAGCAATTACCAAAGGGTCACATTGTGTTCCATTTTGTGGCATCTGTTGAGAGGACGGTGGTTTTTTTCAGCTCTGCTTTCATTAGAGCTGGTAGTGTGGACATTGTGTTCAGCAGTGTAGAATACTATTGTATCACAGAAGGGTACAGCTGCATTCTATGACCTTTACACTGTCATACAACAGTGTTCTGCTCAGGATGAAAATCCATGCAGAACAAGCTTCCTCCACCCACTATAAGAAATGTTTATGACACTCCCTTTGTGAACTGCACATATAGTTAAGGGCTTGAGCCACAAAATTGCCTGGACTAAGTGCAGACCATCATGGAAATCTGAACCCTGATCCTTCTCCACACTGGGTGATATCCAGAGGCCCAGCATGCATGGGCAAAGGGTGGCAGGATGGGGCATGGAGCTGTGGAGGAATGGTTGGCACTGAACTGGATCACCTGTGCAGAATGGAGTGGGGGACTATGGGACATGGACAAAAATTATTTAGCTAGTGCTACTAGCCTGAGACAGAATGACCACTTGATAAGTGCATATCCATCTGTGGATTGAGCTCTTAGTTTATAGCTGAAGAAAACATTTCCAAAGTAAGTGTGATTTGATCATTTTGGTGTTGTACTATTTACTTCATACCCTAAACAAAAATGTTCTGTCATTTTGAAATTGCAGGTGTATTTTAATGGTGTTGAAGTAAAAGTTCCTCTCGATAGCAATGGAATAAGCATACTTTCTAATCATATTACCAAAATCATTAATATCTCAAGCATCAAGGTCTCAATAGTGGCAGGCGGAGCTGGATCTTATGAGATTTTAATCCCAGAGAGTCTTTTAAAGGGAAAACAAGGCCAGTGTGGATGCACAAACAAATATGAAGATTCTGTAGCTTTAAAGTTAATAAATAAAACATAAATTTAGCTTTTGTTGACACAGTACAAATATTTTAATTATTTCAATCCATAATATTGTCTCTGTCAGGTATCTGTGGAGGAGGAGCATGTGTCAGAAAAATGGGGTTGTTGAGCCTAACAAATGCTGTGAAGCAACAGCATATGACTGGATGGTTGAGGATCCCAATAAGCCACACTGCAAACAAACAGTTAAACCATGTGAAACCTCAACAACAACAGCAGCAACAGCAACAGCAACATCAACTGCAACACCAACAACAAAACCTGTACCCCGGTGTACCTGCTCTCTGTTTGATAACAAGTCAGTATAATCTTTTTTTATCATAGAATAATTTTATTGATTTTATAAAGAAGGCAAAAGTTCATGAACATCATATACATTTCACCTTGTCAGACAAAAACACCTATAAGTAGTGCATTGAGGTACATCAAGCGTTCTCTGAACAAGTTCCATACTAACAAAACAGTTAGCAGTAGTTACAACTCTGATCTAGACAGAGGAACAAACAAGTTCACAAAAGCTTACACTTTCATACTAAGGAAAGAGGAAGCGATGAGGAGCTACAGGTAAGGTCTGGAAAGGTAACTGTACTAAAGGGGTTTAAATAGGAGGATTACTGTAGGAGGTTTTACATAGTGATGAATGAAGCTAGGTTTCCCATTTAGCCAAGTACTGGTCTGTCCACCCATGATGGGTGTAGGAGAGGTGTTCAAGAAGAGATATCTGAGCTAAGGCCACACGCTAGGCTGCTCGGGTGGGTAAGGCCATTTGACACCAGTGCATTAATATTAGCCATTTGGCTTCAAGAAGGGCCAACATCAACCAATCACAGTGAGGGCCCCCAGTGAAGAGGTGTCTCCCAACAGAAACTTCAGATCCACCAGAGAGATAGAGGAGCCATTACACCGGAGCAGCCTAAGGCCACCAATGTCCAGAAAGATGAGAGCTGAGAACACGACCATAATACATGCAGCAGGTGGGCTTCAGGTAGTTGGCAGCACCAGCATTTGGAGTGTCGTAGTAGGCCGTGAGCATGTAAGACAGCTGGTATATGATATCATAGTAACAGCACTTTGAGCTGGAGAAAATGACTTTTGGTATCCTCATACAGGAGATGCGCCTCTCGTATGTACCATGCTCAAGAGCTCGCAGGGATATTGACATTGAGGTCAGCCATCCATTTCAGTCTGCTATAGGCAGGGGGATCTGGTTGAGTGTCTCTCCAGGTTCTATAAAAGCAGTCGACTAAGCCACAGGAAGTAGAGGAATTATGTAGGGATGCCAACCAACTCCACTTGTAGTCACTACTGTAGTGAGTTAAGAGGTCATGAACATCACTACACAGTTGGAGGTACCTCCAAAATCCTTAATAGGAAGATTGAACTTTGTCTGTAGTTGTTCGAATGAAAGCAGAACATCAGAATCAGGTAGGCAGAGGTCTTGCACTCAATAGATACCCCGTGATTCACAAGTAGGCCAGTGTAGTCGGGTTCCACCCACTGTGATGAGCTTGTTATGCCACAAAGGAGTATACCACAGTGGAGGGGCCCAGGCATGTATAAGGAATATGCAAGAGAAGCATGAGTGACTGCCACACTTGTCTAGTCTCCATCATGATTGGTGATACATCTGGGCCAGAGCTAGTCCCTTGGCTATGCAATACACTCAGGACAGTATCTTTCGCCAAGCTGGCCTCCAAATGCACCCAGGGCAGAGGACAGACAGGAGGCCACCGGAACAAACCACCTAGTAGCAGAGGTGGTCATGCAGGCCAAGTGGTAGCCCTTAAACCAGGGGGCCACCAGCCCATCCCGCTTTCAGTGCGCTCTCAAATTATGTTTGCCCCATCTCATTGCCTTCCCTTCCCAGATGAAGCAGGATGTGAGACGTTCTAAGGAGACAAATAATTTAGGGAAAGCCATATTGGCAGGTAATTGAGGAGATACATGCCCTGCAGTAAAAGTAGCATATGCAGTGCTGCCACTTTACCGGGTAGAGATAGCTGGGTTGCACATTCTCTCCACCTTAGAGGACAGTTGTGCCAGAGAGGAAGAGTTGGCTGACTCCAACTACGTCCATCTATTGAGAATATATAGTCCCAGGTAAGAAAACCCCTGAGCAGCCCATGACAGTTCGGTTCCCTAAAGGCAGTGTCTGGGACAGGCTGCATTCAGAGGAGCATGAGTGGTTTTCTTTTGTTTGGCCCGTAAGCCCGAGAGGGTGGAAAAATTCTGTAGGCTGGATAACACCACTGGGAGGGAGTGCTGAGGTTGGGTTAGGGTAAGTAGAAGATCGTCGGCATAAACTGCCACAAGATAAGAGGTCCCAGCTACATCTAAGCCTGCAATTTTCTTTGAAGCTATGAAGGCTGAACTAGTGGGTCCAGGGCCACCAAGAAAAGAAGAGAGGATAGGGGGCATCCCTGCCGTGTCCCTCTATGCAGGGGAAATGGTGCTGAGATGTTGGTGTTGGTTAAGATCCTGGCCATCGGAGAGTTGTAAAGCGTGGTTACCCACTAGCAAAAATTGGGGGCCAAAACCATATAGCCAGAGCACCTCATGCAGGTAGTCCCATTCTATAGAATCAAAGGCTTTGGTAAAGTCAATAGCAAGCACAGCCATAGGCAGGGCTGACTGAAACACCACCCACTTAAGATTTAACAACAGCCTGGTGTTATGGATCCCTGACTTGCCCTTCATGAAGCAAACCTGATCGGGATGGATGATAGAAGATAGGACATCCAGCATCCAGGTGGCCAGGATATTTGCCAAGATTTTGGTATCGACTGGCAGTAGGGATATGGGGTGTTAGTTAACACAAACCAAGGGGTCCTTTGATTTCTTCAGAAGAAAAGGGATGAGGGCTTCTGTCATGGTTGGAGGGAGGGATCCTTCCATGTGGGCTTCTTGAAGGGCCAAGAGTAGCTGTTGGGCTATAGCCACTCCCAGAGTTTGGTACAACTCAACCGACATCCCATCTGGGCCAGGAGCCCTCCCTTTGGCCATGTGTGACAGGGCCTGCCGAAGTTCCTCACCTGTAATTGGGGCATCCAACTTGACTGATTGGCTAGGGGTGAGTCCCGGCCTAACAGACATCTGACAAAATTTTCTAAGTTTCTGCTCCAGCTGGAGTGGGGAAAGGAAGGAGTGGGATTGGTGCAGGGCCTCATAAAAAGACTGCATGGTGTTATTAATCTCACGAGGATCGCGGACTATCCTCCCTGTCTTCTCTCGGAGGACATGGATGTAGGAGGTGGCTTGTTGTTTCCACAATCTAAAGGCCAAAAGTTTGCCGCCTTTTTCACCACCATCCCAGTATGTGTGTTTGGACCTCAGTAGAAACCATTCCACCTTCTGGTGGAGGATAGTTTAGTCTGATATTTCAGTCCCATTATTTTCCAATTAAGGGAGCTATCTGTGGAGGAGGATTTAGAGGACTTAAAACGGCTCTCTAGCACTGCTAGATTGGCTTTCAGTTTGGCCAGGGTTGCTTTCGGGCTTTGTTTTAGAGGCCGAGTAGGCAATGATACAACTCCTAAGTACTGCCTTGAAGGCTTCCCAGATCATGCTTGGGAATACTCTGCAGTTCGAGTTATGGGAAAAATAGTCCTGAGCTGTTTGGGATATCACCCATCAGAATTCAGGGTCTTTGAGGAGCAGGGTTACACCTCCAGCAGGTGCCGGATGGCTGTTGTACTGCAGGTGTAGGTGATTCAGAACAGGGGCATGAGCAGAGATCATAATATTTCCAATATTGTTGTCTAAAATCCCTTGGGCCACCGCCATGTTGGCCAGCCAAAAGTCAATACTACTATGGGTGGAGTGCACGGGAGAATAATAGGTGTAATCACGCCCAGTTGGGTTATCCCTTCTCCACATGTCAGCCAGGCCCCACTCCTCCTGTATGTCCTGTAATGCCGCCAAGGCCTTGGGGGCTTGCATGTGGAGTGGGTTTGGACTTGTCCAAAAAGGTATCCAGCACCAAACTGAAATCACTTCCAATTAGCACTGGATAGAAGAGCTGACTGGAGACAGGGAGGATAGGGCCTGGCTGAGCTGTGAGCACCCGGTGGTCCTCGTGGGCACACACATTGCCTTGGTGATCAGCTGACCGCCCAGGGGAGGAAAGCTTAACCAACACCCACCTGCCCTGTGAGTCTTTCCGGGACTATTCCACCACCCAAAGGGAAGAGCAGCATATGATAATAGCGACCACTTTAGTTTTGGATAAAGCAGAACTAGCATGAACCACCCCCACCCAAGATTTCTTCAGCCAGGACACCACCTTACTTAAAGATGAGTTTCTTGAAGCAGTGCAATGTCTGTTTAAAGAGATCTAAGGTATTGTTGCACTTTAGTGCACTTAATAGGGTGGTTGAGGCTCTTAACATTCCATAAAACTAGTACTGTCCCAGTGTTAGGAGGGCTTGCCATAGTCGCTATCTCGGAGGGAAAAATATAGATAATACTTACTCAGGCTGGTGAGGGGAGTAGAACCTGATTGGGAAAGGGTACCTCTGGAGAAGATACAGCTTCTGGGAAGCCCCAAGCACAAACCTGTAGCACCAGATAGAGGAAAGTGTAAGTACGGAGGAGTAGAAGGGTGGGTGCACCCACTCAAGAGACGAGCTGTAAAAGGAGAGATAGGAGAAATGTATCAACAATCAATAGCAACCAGATATGCAAAGAGAAGGCAAGACAATAACACTGATTAAATCTGAGGGAAGAAATTGCCCTACCCAAAGTGAATTAACACACTACACACAAATTTGAAATAATAACTTTGAGCAAGCGTAAGCACGCTAAAGGGTTTAAGGCTTACGAAAAAGGGTAGCTGTGTACTGTTACCCTCGACTACAGGCTCAAAGCCAAAACAGGGAGGGAGGGTGGGCAGAGGGTGACTGTGAAAGGCAGAGATACTAAACAAATATTTTTGCTCAGTATTTACAAAGGAAGTGGGGAGGTACCTAAAACAAACAGTAGAAACACTCTGGATACAGAAGTTGATACCAGCCCATTTACAGAAGAAAGGTTCTGAAAGAACTCTTAAAACTGAAGGTGGACAAAGCAATGGGGCCTGATGGGATTCATCCCAGAATTCTAAAAGAACTAAGGGTAGAACTAGTGACACCACTGACTATCCTCTTTAACAAATCATGGGAAGATGGGGTGGTACCCGAGGACTGGAGAAGGGCACATGTGATTCCCCTTCACAAAAGTGGGAGCAAGGCAGAAGCATAAAACTACAGACCAGTTAATTTAACCTCATTGGTAGGGAAAATGATGGAATCACTTCTGAAGGAAAGAATTGTTGAGTATCTAGAGGCCAGAGGGGCTCAGGACCCAAGGCAGCATGGATTCACAGCGGGAAGGTCATGCCAGACAAATCTGATAGATTTCTTTGACTGGGTGACCAAAGTAGTAGATCAGGGAGGGGCTGTGGACATGGCCTACCTAGACTTTAGCAAGGCATTTGACACAGTCCCACAAAAGATTACTATACAAGTTAGCCAGCCTGGGAGTGGGTCCCAAGATGACAGCCTGGGTAAAGAATTGGCTGGAGAATAGGACACAGAGTAATAGTAAATGGAGTCCACTCTGAAGAAAGGGGGTTACTAGTGGGTACCGCAGGGTTCAGTATTAGGACGGTCCTCTTCAATGTCTTTATAAAGCGACTTGCAGAGGGACTGGAAGGAAAAGGTATGTCTCTTGCAGATGACACAAAGATCTGCAACAGAATTGATGCACAAGGTGGGGTGGAAAGGATGAGAAGGACTTGGCAAGGTTAGAGGAATGGTCAAATGTATGGCAGCTTAGATTCAATGCTAAGAAGTGCAAGGTAATGCACCTGGGAAACAAAAACCCAAGGGAAGAGTACACAATGGGGGGTGAGATACTAACAACGACAAAAATGGAAAGGGCCCCAGGGGTAGTCATATCAGATGACCTAAAGGTGGGCAAGCAATGTGAGAGGGCAGCAAGGAGGGCTGGGGGGATACTGGGATGCATAGGGAGAGGCATCACCAGTAGAAAACAGGCAGTTATTATCCCTCTGTACAGACAGTTGGTGAGACCCCATCTGGAATACTGCATGCAGTTCTGGAGACCCAATCTCTGCAAAGACATAGACAGGATGGAGGCTGTCCAGAGGAGGGCAACTAAAATGGTGCAGGGTCTGCACTGGAAGACATATGAAGAGAGACTTAAGGAGCTGAATATGTATAGCCTCGAGGAAAGGAGGGAAACATGATAGAAACTTTCAAGTATCTCAAGGGAATCAACAAAGTCAAAGAGGATAGCATCTTTCAAAAAAAGAGGTGTGCAGAACAAGGGGGCACAATTTGAAGATAGAAGGGCGGCTCAGAGGTAATTTAAGGAAGTATTTTTTCACAGAGAGGGTTGTGGATGCATGGAACGGCCTTCCAGAGGAGGTTGTGGAGTCAAAAACAGTGGTGGAATTCAAGCATGCATGGGACAGTCATAAGGCAATTCTAGGGGGTGGGGGTAGGAAGAAGTAGGCTGCTGGTTAACTAGGATCTGCAACTTATCCATTAGGTAGGGAAATGGGCAGACTGGGTGGGCCAAGCGGTCTTTATCTGCCGTCAAAATCTATGTTTCTATGTTTCTATGTTAGGTGTTCAGAATCAATGAGGTTTGACTCCCGTTAAACTGGTAACGGCCCCAAGGTTGGGCACCGGACATCAAGAGGGAAAAGGGGGTGAGGGCGGGGAAGGGTTGGGGTAGGGATGGTAGAGGAAAAGAAAGGATATTGTGGGGGGTAGGGGCATGGGTGGTAGGGGGAAGGGAAGAAGGAGGGTAATCCCTTCCTACCAGCATGGCTATTGGCTTACCAGCTGCAATAGGTTGTAGTGGGGTGGCCACAGTGCCCGGCTGTGGTTGTCCTCCATGAACATTCCATTTACTAAGCAGGACCTAAGAAGAGAACTAATCCAGATGCCAGCCAGCCACCCCATCCCTCTCTCCATAGGTAAAAAAAGGGGGGGGGCAGAGCTGACCAAGCTTGCAGAACCAGGTGGCACTGAGAAAGGAGGTGAGACACGGTGGGAGCCAGTTGCCAGCCATATCCTTGAATTAGGCCCGGTAAGCAGGCAGTGGAGCATCTAACATTGCCCTGCAACACAGAGAAATAATAGGGGGAAAAGGCAGGGCAAATCCACATAAGCCATCTCTCTACCCACCTTCCTCACACTCAATGTGATGAAAACCCCCATCCCCAGATTTGTAGGAGGACCGGGGCTTAAGATAGATAGATATCAAAGAGGAAAGCAGAAAAACATCAGGGTTGATAAGAAAATAACAATATATTCCAAGCATTAGCCAGTCTGTCCTTCGGCCTTCCTGGAGGATACCAGAGGAATTCCAGAAGGGTTCCAAGCCTCTACAGAAACAGTAGCCATGTAGGTAATTAGACCTGGCATCACAGGAGTTGATGCATCCTCCGCTGCCAGAAGTGAAGAGTCAGAATAATCACCCACTCAGCGAATGCATCGGTTTCCATATCGGGGAGTTCAGGAAAAATAGTCTGTGCCAGTGGAGGGTCAGACACATAATCTTCCCTGGAAACTTTAGCAGGTGGGGCACTCAAATGGGGTTCCTGTGGCAAACGGTTCCCACTCCATGCCCTTTGCCTATGCTGAGTGGTAGATCCAAGTTGGCATGGAGGCAGGGAGGGGTAACTGTAGGAGAAAACTGGGTGGCAGGAATGTTAGATGAGGGTGTCCAAGCAGGGGAACTGGTAGAGACAGGAGAACCCATTTTTGATACATGTCTGTCCAAATAGCTGTCCTCTGGGAACATCCTCCCATCATTTCAGTTCCCTTTAGAGATCGCATCCCTACTGGGGTCCCACATTTTTCTGGGAACTGTAGTTGGAATGGGAAGACCATGCCAAGACTTGCCCAACCACCTCTCGATTTCGGCTGGATGATCAGACATTAACTGTCTCCTGTCCTTGGAGACAAGTAAATTGGTGAGTCCCGAATTTAAACTGGAAGTATGTTGATATAAAAATTTCTTCAGAGGGCCAAAGGATCCTTTTTGCTTCTGTCTCTTCTGCAAAGTCTCAGTAGAAGGAGATGGATGCCCCTGCCAGCAAACCTCCCATATCCTGGCCACTCTCAGTATCCTTTCCTTGGTAGTATAGTGCAAGAAATAAGCCACAATTGGTCTGGGGTTTGGGTATTCCTGTCATGCCTCCCAGCTATGTGGTGTGTCCTTCCACATCCATAGGGTCTCTCCATCTATTGCCCCAGCATGACAGGGATGGTTTTGTTAAGGAACCGCCCATTGACTGGCCCTCTGCTCCTTCTGGTATCCCAATGATGTGCAAGTTATTGCGCCTTACCTGTTTTCTTGATCCATGGCTCTGTCCCACAGGCTGAGCCATCCCTCATGAAGCTGAATATGATGGAGAAGCTTGAGTTGCTGTTGTTCACTGGTGTCCATCCTCTGTTCGGACATGTTCATTCTTTCCTGCAGCTGCCTTACATCAGCCGCTGTGCCGAGAGAGAGAGAGATTGATGTCATCCACACGGGTAGCAGGGCCTCCAGCATCCACATAATGTACTGTGAGTCCCCACATATGCTTGTTGAATGGGTGGTTGTGCGCCCTGGAGCAGTTGAGTAGAGGACCCTGAACAGCCATTGTGTTGCAATTCAGGGAAACCGAGCCTGTGATGATAAGGCAGATACAGTGCTCCATTTGCCTGAGCCAGAACAGAGAGGAATCTAGGTGTCCTGGTACCATGTCGGGCCACCTGACAGAGTGTGGCTGGAGTAAGGCCTATGCAGCTTAACACCTCGGAACATTTTTCAGATGCCCTGTGCTACTAAAGAAGAAAATTGCATCGCAATTCACTGAATACAGATGCTGCCTGGCTGGGGAGAGAGTTACCCTAGCATAAACTGTCACTTGGGGGTCTCAATGTCCCGAGATTGTGGTGCTAGAGCTCAGATGGTGCCCAACTTAGAGAGAGATCTCAAGGGATTAAGCAGCCATCACTCTGGTGGCTAGACCATGCCCCCAATGACAAGTCAGTATAATCTTAAATAGTTATATAACAATGTATGTGTAGGACATATTTGTTAGCTATCCAGTTAGTGCAGTGGTAGAACTACTGCTTGCTATCCAGATGACCCTGCTTAGTGTCCCGAGTCCAAGCAGCAGTGGCTGGTAAATAAAAACCCATAAGATGGTCACCTTGGTAGCTGGTGGATCATGACAAACATGCCCTGGCTCATACGGGATATGGAGGGATGCCCACCGCCTTGTTATAGGCAAGTACAAGATCCCTGGACTCATGAACTCACTTGATAGACCTGATAGGTTCAGCACCGCCAATTGGCCTTCTGGGGTAATCCCTCAAAGGGCGATACTGGACCATCTCCGTAGGGACAGACCTAATTGGGGGTGCCCCAAAACTGAAACTTATGGCATGATGGTCTGACCAACTGTTTGGTTCCACCCCCAATCTTGTGATCTCCATCCCCAGGAGAAACACAAGAGCTAATGAATGATCCCCTATATGGGTAGCAGAGGTAACCACCTGTGTAAGGCCCAACATAGTCATAAATTGGAGGAGATTATTTCCAAACTGTGAGAGTTCATCGTTGACCCAGGCATTGAAGTCACCCAGAATTAACCATCTGGGTGACTCCAATGCCACATCAACAATGAAGTCTGCAAACTCCTTCAGGAAATCTCCATCATCCCTGGGTGGACAGGAGATGAGGAGAATCCTGAACCCTACACCTGCTCCCAGGATACATTCAAAAGATCTAGTGCAACCCACTGGCACATCCACAAGGCCCAGCTTGGTTCTAAAAAAGATGGCCACACCCCCGCCCCTACGATCCAACCTCGGGTGGCGTATCACCGAGAACCCAGCCAGAGCAGCAGTTGCCAAAATAGGGCCTGCATTTTCATCCAGCCAGATCTCGGTGATACATGCCAGGTCAGATGTTACAACAAGATCACCTATAATAGTGGTCTTGTTCTTAATCGATCTGGCATTACATAACACCGCCCGGGTTGGATGGGTTTTCAAGGGGGATCCCAGGACATGCCTACAATTTGTGGAGCCCTTGAGTATGGGAATCAGGCAGGGAACACCCCTTTCCTGACCCCATTTCACCCCAGGGTATCTCCTAGTCCCCACTACCTCTATCCACTCACCCTTCTCCATTCCCCCACTGTGTCCAGTCCACACACCCCTCACTCACCTCCTCACTATCTCTAATGCCCAACATCTTCTATTGACTTCAAAAAATAATGGGGAGCAGTGAAAGGGGTGTAGATCACGGAGCACAGTGGGAGAATAATGCCTGACTGTCTTAACACCCTCCCACCACATCCTAACAAAATATAAAATCACACTACCAAACTATAATTATTATCACCACATACACATGCACTTCCAAAGAGTCACATCTCAAACACCCATAAAAATTGCATCATACATACATCACAACACCACACAAAACACCAATAACATACAAATAATTAACACCAAATAGGCAACCTAATTACAATAAATAAACATATTATTGCAATTTCAGTCCAATTCAAATCCTATAAAATTTCAATCCATATTAGTCCATTTCAATCTATGCAGTTCAATAGTACTCAAATCCAGTACAATATCAAAGATTTAGTACATATCAGTTTGAGTCCAGATTCTGTTCTGATGAAAGACCAAGGGATCTCTCACCTCCGTAGGCAAACCAGAGCTCACTCTCAGAATCTGCTCTCACCAAAAGCCCAAGAGAGATTGCAGAAAGTCGTAAGGCAGTCCAAAAGAAATAATGTTCCTAGGGGCTAATGAGGAGAACTCATGGAAAGCTGATTCCAAATGCAGGAGTGCTGTTGATGCCACTTTATTTGTAGGGGAAATGGTCACCTCACCGGGGGGTCACTGTCCACAGTTGTGTCTGGGGCAACAGCCTCCTGCACAGAATCTGCCCACCAGTGGGTCCGCCAGAGAGCCTAGGATGCACCAGCTACTCAGGCCCATCCTTTGACAGGTCCAAGACCAGTGACCCACACCCGAGCTCAGCCAACGGCAGCAACCACCCCAGGCAGATCCCCCACAATCCCTAAATCAAAATACACTCCTTAAAATAAGTTACAATCAGCAAGCAGTCAGAAACATGTTAAGGAGTCAAAATGTATCAAGAAATCAAACAAAATTCCTCTATCTGCTTCAGAGAATCTCACCGCACCAAGATCGATAAAAATCAAAAAGGATCGGCTTCTCCTCATGAATACTCCAAAATCCCAGTTCCTCACGAATACACCAATGATCCAAACCTCATTAGCCCAGTAACTGAATCAGAATCTGGACCTCAATTCTTCAGTTTTCTTCAATTTTTTAATCCAATCCACTGCAAAATTAATTGAAACTCTTATGGAGAAAGGTTGCCCCTAAAGTCAGAATCTGGCCATAAAACACTCTGAAGGATGCCGCACACTATGCATGAATTCTATTCATAGTCTTGATCAAAGGGATCCCGGAGTAGGAGCAATGATGAGACTGCTAAATAAATTACTAAATAATAAAACGAGGATTAAAATTAATGTTCGGAAGTGCTGGAAGACACTAAAGTATCAAAAAGCTCAAACAGGTAAATGAGTAAGCGAACGCAGCCAAGTAGACATGGCAAACAAACACAAAGTGGTGCAACAATACAGCGACATGACGGCTAGCCCAGCACGCCACCATCATAATCAGGAGAGTGGATTAATGCTCAGTAAAACCTATCGCTAGAGAAATTCATGAATGCTTGCAGTACCACTGATGGGAAACTGGAGAGAGTATCTGTAGAAATAACAACAATATTAGACTATGTCAAGCGGTACAACTGTAAGCAGAAAAATAAGTATGGTATAAAAGAATAGACCATAGACTACTTCAATCAGGCATGGATTAATGCTCAGTAAAACCATACCCTAGAGTGTGTTAATCCTCTTATACATGGGAAATGTTACATTAGAGGTTTAGATACAGAAATAGTAAAATAAAGCTTTGTTAACATGCAATTGTGTGTATATCAGGTATTAATCAATAGTCAGGAGACCTGTTTCAACAAATTGGAAGACAGCATTTTGAGAAGCCATGTTATAATGCCTCATAATTTACAAGAGTACATTTAAAATGTTTTAGATATTCATGTTGATGAGTTGATGTTGCTGGTGTTATGACACAACTCCTTCTGCTCCGTACTTTCCACGCACATCTGAAAAGCTGTTCAAACTTAATATGGATTTCCTGGTCAATACTATTCTAAATAAAGTAAAACTATTTGGAAATTCTCACTAACTGTGAGGGTAGAGTGTTAAATTCACATTAATAATAACAGTGAGATTGGCAATGAGTTGTGATCACTGTATGTTACAATTACTCGCATGATTAACACTTTTCATAGTGTTAACCTTTAGATGTTATTGGACTGCAGAGAGTGTCATTTCACTTGTTTATTAGACTAAGCAAATCTGATTCCTCCATATTGTTTAAACTATTTTAACACTGGAACAAAATTCATAGAAATCCTTCACAATCCCTTTAAATGTTTAAAATCTCCTTTGATATCTAGAGATGCCACCATCGTCAACAACAACAACAACAGAAACTACTTCGACTACAGAAATGAGCACTCCTACAGGTATGATTTCAGAGGAATGGAAATAGATGGTATGATAGGCTCAGTAGGTATGAGGACTATAACATTAATGTGAATAAATTATTTATTTATACATACTTGATGGAGCAAGGGCTATAATAAAAGTACCTCTGCTGACATTAAAGATAATTTTAGACAATGTTTCATGTTAAAAATGTTATGTACTTTATCACTCAAAGTACACAACACATTCAGTTTCTTAACACTGAAACAGAGACTGTAGCAACATAGTATTGTGGTGACTAAAGAACTATACAGTATTAATAATTTTGCTCAAACCTCCTGCAGAGCAACAGTTACCACAATATGTCCTGTAACTGATGATTATTCTTGTTTTGCCTCATTTTGTGATTTCCTAGTATTCCCAATATTCCTGAAATCTGAAGGTATTAGCTCACCTATTAAAGTAATTATTAATCTGTCCTGCAAGTGCACTCCATAAGGTGTCTTGCTTTTCTCTGTCTCTTTCTCTTTATCTCCTATACATCTGCTGGGCAGACCTCATTATGTTTCAGACTTATGCCTTAATGGAACAGCCCACCTCTCATACATTGTTAAATATATATTCAGTTCTTTAAAACAGCATGTTCTCTACTGAGCCCACACAATCCATTCTTCATCGGGTACTTATCTACTACTGAACACTTACTATGGCAATTGCAGGAAAGACCATTTTACTGAAGTAGTCTACGGTCTATTCTTTTGTACCATGCTTATTTTTCTGCTTACAGTTGTACCACTTGACATAGTCTGATATTTCTGTTATTACTACAGATACTCTCTCCAGTTTCCCATCAGTGGCACTGCAAGCATTTATAGGATTTCTCTAGTGATATCAGAGAAATTTCCATAATTGTCTGATCATGGCAGTTGCAGCAACTGTAAAAGCACTATTTGTGCAACTTATACTTTATCTGTTGAATTGAATATGATGGAAATCTTCACATTTGAATCCTATGAATATTTGTTGACCTTTCATATGATTGCTATCCTTGTTCCTTCTGTATGTGAAAACCTTACTATATAATGTTTTACAATGTACAACAGTACCCTTGCACAATGTTGTGGATATTGCGGATGATGTGTTGATGTTACTGGCGATTTCACTTTGTAGCTCCTCCTGCTCCATACTTTCTGGGATGCATCTGAAAAGATAATCAAACCTAGTTTGAATTTCCTTGTCACCACCGCTGTAAATAAAGTAAATCTATTTTGAAATTCTCACTATCTGAGAGGACAGAGTGTTCAATTGATGTTAACAATTACAGTCAGTTTGGCAATGAGTTGGGATCTCCATATTTTACTATTAGTTGTATGGTTAGCACTTTCATTTACGGTAGCTAACATTCTTTTAGATGGTAATCAGCTGCACAGAATGTCATTTCACATATGCATTAGATTAAGCAAATCTGATTCCTTGATATTGTTTAAACAATTTAAAATTATAACATAATTGATAGAAATTCTTTAAACCCATTAAAGATTTCAAATCTCTTTTGCATTTAGTAATGCACCAACAACAACAGAAACTACTACAACTACAGAAACAAGCACAACAGCAGGTACAATTACAAATGAATTTAATTAAATGATGTGATAGGCTGAGTAGGCATGAGTACTGTATCTTTGACACAAAGAAATAATTTATTTATAAAGACTTAAAGGACCAAGTGCATTGATAAGAGTACATTAGCTGACAAGAAATATAATTTTAGACATTGTTCCATATTAAGAATGTTATATACTTGACCACTATAAGCACACAACACATTTAGACTCTTTACACAGAGACACATACAGTAGCTACATATTATTGTGTTAACTAAAGAAGCATACAGTAGGAATCATTTTGCCTAATCCTCCTGCTGACTAGTTGTTACTATTCCTGTAAATTATGACTATTCTTTTTGCCTCATTTTGTGATTTCTAGTAACCCCAAAGTTACTAAATCTTGAAGGTATTAGCTCTACCTATTAAGCTAATTATTAGTCTGTCCTTCAGGTCCCTTCCATCAGGGGTGTTGCCACTCTCTGCCTGTTTTTTTCAGTCTCCAGTACTTCTGCTGGACAGATCTTCTTATGCTTCAGACTCACACATTTATGGGACAGCCCTCTGTCATATTTTCTTAAATCTCTTTTCAGTTCTATTACTCAAGCTCTAATGAGCCCACACAACCAATTACTGAGGAGGTACTTAGCTCCAACCCAACTTTGGTTATGGGAATTACTGTAAAGTCATTTTTTCTAAAGTGGCCCATGGCAGCTGTCATTTATAGAGTACATTTCTTTGGACTTATATTTGCAGCACATGACATGGTCAGATATTTTGTGATATTTCTAAATATATTGTCTACAGTATCCCCTCATTGATGCTGATGTCATGCAGGGAATTTCCCTAGATATATCATAAAAATATCAAGAGTTATCTGATCATGTCAACTGCTACAACTGTAAAAGCACTATTTTACAACTTGTAATCTATTATTTGGAATTAATATCCCTTAACTCTGAACAGTTGGACACTGTGAATATTTGTTGACCTTTCATATACTTGATATCCTTGTACATTCTATATAATATACAATAGTACCTGTACAATTTTGTGGATATTGCTGCTGATATGTTGATGCTGCTGATGTGAATTTGAAATTCCTCCCTCCTCCCACTTCTTACCTTGCAAGATACAACTAAAAACATGTTCAGACTAAATATGAATGTCATGGTAAATACAACTCCAAATTAAATAAATTGATTTAGAAATCCTCACTAGCATGGAGGCTAGCATGTTCAATTGACATTAATAATTACAGCCACATTGAAAAAGAGGTCTACTCCAAATATATTTTAATTACTCACGCAGATAACACTTTTGTTGGTACTGGGCTGCAGATGATGTGATTTCTGATATGCATTAGATAAAGTAAATCTGATTCCTCCATAGTGTTTAAACTATTTTAACATTATAAAATCCTATAGCAATACTTTGCAAACTCTTAAACTATTTCAATTTATTTTGATGTCTAGTAATACCATCCACAACAACAACAGAAACTACTACAACTACAGAAACAAGTACTATAACAGCTGCCTTTTCAAAAGAATTCAATTAAATGTTATAGGTTGAGTAGGCATAAGTACTATATCATTAACATGAATAAATGATACATTTATACATATTTAAGGACCATGGCTATGATAAGGGTACATCTGCAGCCCAAAAGATAATTTTAGGAAATAGTTCATGTTAAAAATAGTATGTATGGTATCACCCAGGTTCCCAGCACATTTAGATTTTATCTAGAGAGACACATACAGTGGCATACAGTATGAATCATGTTGTCCATGACTCCTGCTGACCAGTAGTTACTATGCTCTGCAAGCAATGATTAGTCTTCTTTTTCCCTCATGTTCTGATTTCCTACACATCCCATAATTCCTGAAATCTAAAGGTATTAGCTCTTCCTATTTAGTTAATTATTTGCATGTGTTGAAATGCACTCCCTCAGAGGTGTTGTCTTTCTTGCCTCTTTCTCTCCAGCTCCAGTATTTCTGTTGGGCAGACCTGCTTATGCTTCAGACTCACCCTCTATGGAACAGCACACCCATCATATTTAATTAAATCTTTATTCAGTTGCTTCTAATTCTCATGCTCCACTAAGCCCACACAACCCATTACCAGTCAGGAACTTAGCTCAAACCCAGTTTTGATTATGGCAATTGCAGTAACACCATGTTTGCTAGTTTGGTCCAGAGTGGCTGTCTTTTACATTGCACATTTTTTTTGCTTAAAGTTGCGGCATTTGTCATGGTTAGATATTTTGTGATAGGTCTACAGATGTTCTCTCCAGGACCTTATCAGAGATACTGCTGGCAGGGAATATCTCTAAAATATCAGAGGAATTTTAAGAATTATGTGATCATGTTTATTGCTGCATCTGTAAAGGCACAGGGTGGAGGCAGATGTGCATTAGTCCCTTCACAAAAGGAAGGGCCCTATAAGAGCTCAATAAGCTCAGGGTGGACTCAGCAATGGGACCTGATGGCATACATCCCAGGGTACTAAAGGAGCTAAGGGTGGAACTAGCAGAGCCATTATCAGAAATGTTTAGTGAGTCTCTGAGCACAGGAGAGGTCCTAGAAGACTGGAGAAGGGCTCATGTGATCCCGCTCCACAGCAGTGGTAGCAGAGAGGAGGCAGGGAACTACAGACCAGTCAGTCTTACCTCAGTAGTGGGCAAGATTATGGAGACACTCCTTAAGGAAAGGATAGTGCAACACATGGAATCCATAGGATCACAGGATCCAAGACAGCATGGGTTTACAAAAGGAAGGTCCTGTCAAACTAATCTCTTAGATTTCTTTGACTGGGTAACCAGAGTGGTTGACCAAGGGGGAGCAGTTGATGTTGCTTACCTTGACTTCAGCAAAGCTTTCGATATTGTTCCACATAGAAGATTGATTAATAAGCTGGGTAGGCTTGGAGTGGGTCAGACGTTGGTCAACTGGGTGGCAATTTGGTTGCCAGGCAGAAAACAGAGAGTGGTGGTAAAAGGTATACAGTCAGAAGAGATGCAAGTCACAAATGGGGTACTTCAGGGATCAGTCCTGGGGCCAGTCCTCTTCAATATCTTCATTAGTGACATTGCAGATGGACTGGAGAGTAAGGTTTGTTTGTTTGCAGACAACACCAAGATCTGCAACAGAGTAGATGATCCAGATGGGGTGGGCAGAATGAGAAGAGATCTCGATAATCTAGCAAAATGGTTGGAAGAGTGGCAACTGGGGTTTAATGCAAAGAAGTGCAAGATCATGCACATAGGGAATAGAAACCCTGAAGCCACCTATAGGCTGGGAGGGGAGTTGCTGGCAGTCATAAAGGAAGAATGAGGCTTGGGTGTCATTGTCACCGATGACCTGAAATCATACAGGAAGACCTCTAAAGCAGTAGATAAGGCTAGAGGGATGTTGGGGTGTATTAATAGGGGTATCACAAGTCAGAAGAGGGAGGTAATAATCCCTCTTTACAAGACAATGGTTAGGCCCCATCTGGAGTACTGCAGTAATTGAAGGCCACACCTTCACAAGGACATTAACAAATTGAGGCAGTCCAGAGAAAGGCAACCAAAATGGAGCAGGGACTGCATCAGAAAACATATGAGGACAGATTAACTGAGCTCAGTATGTATACCCTAGAGCAAAGGAGGAAGAGAGGTGATTATGACTGAAACATTCAAAAACCTTACGGGCATTAACAAGGTGAAAGAGTCTAACATGTTTCAATATAAGAAAAACAGCAGGACAAGAGGACACAGCATGAGATTAGAGGGAGGCCAATTAAGGGGTAATGGGAGGAAGGTTTGTTTCACAGAAAGGGTAGTGGATGCATGGAACGGCCTACCTTAGGAAGTATTGGATATGAATACAGTGCAGGGCATCAAACAGGCATGGGATAGACATAAGGGAGCAATACAGATGAGTATGAATACATAGGCCATTGACAGAGCAAAGGCCTATGGCACATTCATAAGGTAGAAAAAGAAATGGGCAGACAGGATGGGCCTTGCGGTCCTTATCTGCCATCAACTTCTACTATATGTTCAACTTTTATTCTCTCTGTTGAACTGAATAGGATTTACTCTGCATATTTGAACCCTGTAAATATTTGTTGCCCTTTCATATAAATGTTGTGTACCTTCTATATACCAAAGCTTACTGCATAAATAAGCAATAAGGCACAACAAGGTGTGTGTTATCATGTAATAACGTCACCCTGGGATGGGTTGAAGCACGGAGCCAAGTCGCTTCCCACCACTCCAGGAGTGACGTTATTACTACAATAACACACACCTTGAGTGCCTTATTTGTAAATTATACAATGGCTCAATGCTATACAAAATAAAAAAAAGTAAATGTTTTTAATAGATTTTTGGGTTTCTAAAGAGACAGCAGCAATGGAAAGCTCCAATAAATCAATATGGTGATGTTATTGTGTAATAACATCACTGTCTCAAACACCACTGACCAATCAGAATACAGGAAATGTCCTTGCCATTGTATAATGCCTTATAATGCTGCGCTACCAGTACCAGGTACTGGATATTGCTGCAGATACATTGATGTTGCTCGTGATGTGATGTTGTAACTCATCCTGCTCCATGCTTCCCAGGACACATCTGAAAAGCTACTCAGACTTGATGTGAATTTCCTGGTCACCACAACACTAAATAAAGTAAAAGTATTTGGAAATTCTCCCTAGCTGGGATGATTGAGTGTTCAACAGACTTTAATAATTACAGCCAGATTTTAAATTAGTTGTGGACTCTATATGTTACAGTTACTCACATGGTTAACACTTTTGTTAGCATTAACTTTTAGATGGTATTGGGTAGCACACAGTGTCATTTCACATGTACATTAGATGAAGTAAATCTGATTCTACCATATTGTTTCAACTATTTTAACATTTTAAATGAATTCATAGAAATCATTTGCAAACCCTTAAAACAAACTACTTCAGGTACAGAATCAAGTATTCCAACAGGTATAAGTTCAAAGAAATTCAAATAAATGGAATGGTAGTCTTAGCAGATATTAGTACTGTATCATTAACATGAATACGTTAATTTATACAGACTTGAAGGACCATGGGCTATGACAAGACTACATCTGCTGGCAAGAAAGATAACTTTAGACAATGTTTCATGTTAAAAATGTTATGTACTGTATCACTCCATGTACACAACCCATTCAGTTTCTTAACACAGAAACAGATAGAGTAGCAACATGCTATAGTATTGTAGTGACTAAACTAACATTTACAGCAGTATGAATAATTTTTCCCAGTCCTCCTGCTGACAAGCTGTTACCATGCCTTGCAAATGACGATTATTCTTCTTGTTTTGCCTCATTTTGTGATTTCTAGTAATCCCAATATTCCTGAATCCTGAATGTGTTAGCTGTACCTATTGAGTTAATTATGAGCCTGTTCTGCAAATGCACTGCTTCAAGTGTTGTGTTTCTCTGCTTCTTTCTATCTAGCTTCCGTACTTTTGCTTAACAGACCTACTTTATGCTTCAGACTCATCCCTTTGTGGAACAGCCCCACCACACTTTGTTAAACCTTTATTCATTTCTTTCTAATACTCATGCTCCAATGAGCCCACACAACCAGTTGCTGGTCAAGTACTTACTGTAGCTAATGGTGGGCAAAGTTCCCAAAACTTCTCTGCGCGGAGTACTCTGCGTATTAATACCAAATTCTTGTAGTGCTCCACAATGCAAAACATATTACTCTGCCTTCTAATTTTAATGCAAAGTGCATTGACCACAGTGGACGTTGTGTTACTTTGCCTTGTTTGACTACCTTCCCCTTAACTTTAATGTGAAGGGACATTGATTTGAATGGGTTTTGCTTTATTTCACCTTTTTATTGCTCTTTGAGGTGAATGTTGCACTGATGTATTGGATGGCAGGTCACATGGGCTCTAGAATGTCTTGCACAGCCTCAGTTCTGCATAGTGTGCGTAGTGGAAAGCTTGAGACAGTTTGCTCTCAGACCTCTGAGAATCAAATAAGAGATGGGCAAAGTGGCCCCAATTAGCTCTCTTGAAGTGATTTAATGGATGTGAGTAATTTGCGAGGCGCTCCATAATGCAGTGGAGTACTGCGTTATAATGGGTAATGCAAGTCCATTGAAAACAATGACTTTGCTTTAGTGCACCTTCCCAAACTACTACTGCTCTACCAATTCTTAAGGTGAAGTACATTGAAAACAATGTACTTCGTCTCACTTCTTCTTGTTTTTAAGCTCCAAAGGTGAATTTTGCAGTGATTCATGGGATTTCAGGTCACATGGGCTCTAGATTGTTCTGCATAGCCTCAGTTTGGGGTAGTGTGTGCAGGAAGCTGTAGGAGACAATCTGCTCTGAAAGCTCTCTGTGATTCAAACCTTCTTAAAGCTGTTAAAAAAGCCATTTTGAGTCATTTTGTTTGCTGAAACTTTAGTTCATCGATTATAGGAAACCCTCCTGTGCTCATATCATCGAGCGTTTATTGTTTGCATGTGGATTTTAATGTTAATGTACATTTAGTCTGCGTACTGAGAGACAGTGGAAGTGTGCTTTGGGGAGGGCATATCTGTGGTGTAGGTAGATTAACTTGGAGAAAAGACAGTGCTTTCTGTTTTGGTGATATTTTCTTGTGTAACTGTGTTAATGTACACACAGTAATATTTTCAATAAGTCTTGCCATGTTTTGCTGATTGTTGTGGTGCAGCAGTGCATAATTTTAGTTTGTTTAAAATTTGTGGTTATCTTACTGAAGTTTCAATTTGCTATACATTATTTAGTGTGTGGTGAGTATGTGTATCACGTGTGTCATCAAATCAGACCACATAATAATTTCAGCAATGTGAACCTGCTATCCACTGCAGCTGTGTGATTTTTGTACTTCTTTGTGGTATCTTTACTGGTACTAGTGCTAGTGACTGTTACTGAAGCAGTGCTGTACACTGCCCCCCCGCAGCCCGCCCCAACCAGCAAAGGTATTCTTTTCCAGATTTGAATTTCTGATGGTGGGCACTGGTTAGGTGCTGTGCCTTTGCATCTGCGTCTCTTCAGTGCACAGTGCAATCTTAATCTGTCTGTGCAATTGCATCTCTTTAGGGCCCAATCTCCATCTGTAACTTAAGTCCCCAAACTGATCCAGGTCCAACAGGATGTCACATCCAACAGTTCGCCCGATAGCCTGCTTCAGGCTATTTACCACTGCTATAGCCTGCATGACCTGCAGGACCCCACAATGACTTACTGTTATGTGCTCCTGTAAACTGCCTATGTTTATTTTGCTCTCTGAAAATTCTGCTATGTATGCTGCATGTATCTCACCTGTTTTGTTCCACACTGTCTTGTCTCACAAGTTGATTGTTCCCCCTCCCTGTGATGAGGTGCCTTTGTAAATGAGTCTTTGACTCAAAGGTTGTAAATGCGATATATGAATTAAAATAAATAAAAAAAATAAAAGTCACAGTTGTTTCTTTGGCTTCCCTTCAGAGCACTGGACAGGTGTGGTGCCTAATTCTGCATGAACATTGTACTCATTAATGAGTTTTTAAGTCAGGACCATCATCATGAGTCACTCGTAATACAAATCATGTTCTTCATCATCATGGTCACAAATGCAGTCACAAATCACAGTCACGTAATGAATCATAACATTAATTTTTTTACTAGTTACTTGGATGCATTGTAAGCATGTTTGTAATATCTCTTCAGGCTTCACCACTCCACTATTGTACTCATTAATAGGCGATCTTAACTCAGGGAGTTTTGTGCTACAGCTCATCGGGGAAGTACAGCCATAGGCATTCACGTTCTTCCCATACAGCATGTGAGTTACAGTACTGTAAGTAGTGGTGGGCAAAGTGGCCCCAATTTGCTCCGTGAAGTGATTCACTGAGAAATACGGAATCTGTGGAGAACTCCACAATGTGAAGTGGAGTACTTCACTTCATAATGAGGAACATGAAGTCCATTGAAACCAATGACTTTGCGTTTTTCCGCCTTCCCCAAACCACCTCTCCACTAATTTTAAGGTGCAATACATTGAAATTAATGTAATTCGCCTCACCACCCCTAATTGAGCTCCAAATGAAATTCTGTAGTTATTCATGGGATTGCAGGTCACATGGGCTCTAGATTGTTCGGCACTGCTTCAGTTCTGGCCTGGGTAGTGTGTGTGCAGTGGTAGCTGGAGACAGTTTGCTCACAGAGCTCTGCGATTCAAAACCTCTAAAAGCTGTTTAAAGTGCCTTTTGAGTAATATTTTTGCTCAAAATTTAGTACATCATTTGTAGGAAACCCTTCTGTGCTCATTTCATTGAGTGATTATTGCTGTGTGTGGGTTTTGAATGTCAATTTAGAACAGTCAGTCTGTGTACTGTGAAGTGTGCTTTGGGGAGGGTCTATTGTAGTGTAGGTAGATTAACTGGGAGAAAAACTGATCTTTCTGTTTTGGTTATATTTTTGTTGTATAACTGTGTTAATGTACACACAGTAATATTTCCAGTAATTCTTGACATTTATTTGCTAATTGTTGTGGTGCAGCAGTGTACAATTTGTCTGTTTAAAATATTTGTTTATAATACTAAAGGTTTTCAATTTGCTATGCATTACTTGAGTGTGCGTGTGAGTGTGTGTGTGATTAAATCAGACACCTTTTATTGTGTTACAGAGTAATTGCAGCAGTGTGCACCTGCTACCCACTGCACCTGCATGAATTTTTTATACTGCTTTGTGGTGGTATCTTTACTGGTAGTGGATTGTTACTGCCGTGCACTTATCCCCCAACTGGCAAAATGTATTCCTTTCCAGATTTGGATTTGTGACTTGTGAGCACTGGTTAGGTGTTGTTGTGCCTTTTTGTATGCATCCCTTGAGTGTGCAGCACAATCTTAATTTGTCTGTGCATTTGCATGGCACCATTAATTCTAGGAGACTGCATTTCTTGTTACACTCTCATTTCGCTTTGTCAGCACTGGGAAATTTTCCGGCACAAGACAGTAGCATTTTGGGGATACACATTAATTCTGGTGGCTCTGTGTGTGACTTGACCACTGCATGCATGACTGAGTGCACCATTAATTCTGGGAAACTTTGCATTTCTTGTTATACTCTAATTTCACTTCATCAGCACTGGGGAGTTTTCTGGACACAAGACAGTAGCACTTTGGGGATGCACATTCATTCTGGTGACTGTGTGGGTGGGATGCAGCCTCTATTGTTGTCACTCCACCTTACTTCACGTTTGAGATGGAATGGCAACACAAAGTAATAATAACAAGGCAAGGTGAGCCTTTCCTATGGGGCACTCCACGTAGCGAAGTGCCAACATGAAGTGACCACTTCACGTTCACTTCACTGGTAGATTTTAAATTCACTGCATCTCTAAATCAAACCATCACAGCAGCTTTGAAAAATCCCTTTTGATACAATTCATTTGGTCAAAATTTAGTAGTTAGATTGTAGGAAACCCTCTTGTGCTTATATCATTGAGTGCATATTGTTTTTGTGTACATTTTGAATGTTAATTTAGAACATTCAGTTTGTGTACTGACAGGCACTGCTGAAGTGTCCTTAAGGGAAGGGGTGTATCTGTAATGGAGGGAGATTTACCATGAGAAAGGCAGTCTTTCTAACTGTTAGGTAGTAATGCGTGTTAGTATTTGTGTGTTCATGTACACATAGTAATACTTGAAGTAATTTTGAATTATTTTTTTCTGTTTGTTGTAGTGTAGTGCATATTTTCATTTTGTTTCAAAGATTTGGTTATAAAGTGTACTGAACTATTACATTTTCTGTGCATTACTGGTAGTGTGTGAATGTGTGTGTGTGTGCCATCAAGTCAGACACATTTTATTGTTCTACACAGTAATTGCAGCCCTCTGAATCTGCTATTCATCTGCAGTATTTTTTACTGCTTCATTCTATTTAGGTAGTTTTATTATTTATTATTTATTTGGTAATTCATAATTTGGTAATTTGGTAGTGGACTGGTACTGTAGCGCCCCCAGCCCCCCAACCAGTAAAAGGTAATATTTTTCCAGTTTGGGATTTGTGTGACCACTGGTTAAGGGGTTGTTGTTGTGCTTGTATCCCTTGAGTGAGCAATCTCCATCAGTCTTTTTGTTTGCATCTCTTTAGGGCCCAATCTGCATCAATAAGCCACAGTTGTTGTTTTTTGGCTTCCCATCCACCCCAAAGTTCAGAAATCTAAATCTGTTGTGAATTTTCTGTGTAATCCAAAAAAATGCCTGCAAAGAGATGTGCATGCAAAGGTGTGTCTGGCCATGGCACTGCTGACACTGGCAAGAGTGGCCATGGGTGTGGTAGTACACAGCAGAAGTGCATAGTTGATGCCAGTAAAGGGATATCTATGACAATGTTTTTCACAGTACAATCAGTTGCTTCAATGATGTTTGGAGATGCTGTTGTCCCCGCTGGTGGTGGTAGTGAAGCTGCTGATGTATTGCCCTAATTTCAACCTGTTACAGACTGTAACATGTGATCTGTGGGTTGCTTCAGTCATCACTCACTTCTCATTCAACAGAAAACAAAGCAAAGTGAACACAAAGTCGCTATGAGGCAAAGTAATTCATTTCTATGGGGACTTTGTGTAGCATGTAGCTACGTGGAGTGGGTGACTTCACCCCTACTTTGGTGGCAGAGTAAAGCTTTGCTGCATCTCTAACTGTAGCTCTAACTCAACTTGGTTAAGGAAATTGCAGTAAAGGCCATTTTTGATCAATACAAGGCAAGGCACATTTTATTTGTACAGCACCCAATCCTAGAGGCTCTGGGTGCTTCACTTAAGATAAAACAAAATGAAACACAGGTACATGAGATGGGTTGAAAAAATATGGCCATAAATACATAAATAATATAAAATCAAGTCAGCTGCTTTATATAAAACAGCAGACTACTTCACTTGGGAAGGCCAGGGCAAAACGATGGGCATCATAATGTTCTACGCTACCTGTGCAATGTTGTGGGTATGGCCCGCTGTGGCTCTCCTTTATGCTATACATATTTTCTGTTTAGATTAAAAGCACTTGATAAGGTCAGATATTTTGTGCTATTTCTACAGACGTTCTCTCCAATTTCCCATTAGTGATACTGCAGACAAACTGAGAATTTTCTGTAGAGGGAAATTTCAAGAATTATCTGATGATGTCAATTACTGCAGCTGTAAAAGTACCATTAGTGCAACATGTACTCTATTTCTTGAAGTGAATATGCTGTAAATTTGGACATTTGAACCCTGTGAATATTGCTGCATTTTCATAAATTTTCTATCCTAGTACCTTCTATACATGTAATGCTTATTATATAATGTTTCATAATATACAACAGTACCTGCCGCAATGTTGTGGATATTGCTAATGATGTATTGATGGTACTGGTGATATGACTTTGAAATTCCTCCTGCTGCGTACTTTCCAGGAAGTGTCTGAAAAGATGTTCAGACTTAATGTGAATTTCCAGGTCACAGCAATGCTAAAGAAAGTAAATCTATTTTGAAATTCTCACTAGCTTGGAGGATAGAGTGTTCAATTGACATTAATAATTAAGGTCACATTGGCAATGAGTTGTGGTCTCTATATGTTGTAATTACTCACATGGATAGCACTTTTGTTAGTGTTAATTTTTAGATGGTACTCTGCTTCAGAGATTTACACATTGTTATACATTAGATGAATTAAATCTGATTCCTCAATATTGTTTAAACTATTTTAACATTATAACATAATTCATATAAATTCTTTGGAAACCCTTAAAGGATTTCAAATTTCTTTTGCTATCTGGTGATTCCACCAACAACAACAGAAACTATTACAATTACAGAAACCAGTACACCAACAGGTACGATTACAAAATAATTCAATTAAATGGTATGATTGGCTGAGTAGGCACAAGCACTGTATCGTTAATATGAATAAATAATGTATTTAACCAAACCTAAAGAAGCAAGGGTTATGGTAAGAGTGCATCCACTGGCAATAAAGATTATTTTATGCTATGTTTCATGTTAAGAATGTTATGTACTTTATCACTCCAAGCACACAACACATTAAGGGCAAGATATTCAAAACTTTGCCCTGGGGCTTTATTAGCACTGCCCAGCGGGCAAACCAAGCCCGAAGCAAAAAGCAAACTATATTCAAAAGGAATAGCCTGGTACGAATCCTGCTGAATATAGCATGCTAAGGAAGCCGGGCAAACTGGTCTGGGAGTGCAGGGCAGAAATAGCCCGGGAATAAGACAGCACTGAATATAGCAACTGGGAAGTGCAAACTGCAACTGCAGCTCATTAGACTCTGTAGCAAGCAAGTGTTGCAGGTGAAGAACATTGTGTGTGATTGCACAGAGATGTCTCACATCTACTGTAAACAACAATGTAAGCCACACACTGCAGAACTGTGCTATGCTGAAGTGAGGTTTGCCCGGGGCTAACCTGATTGCACAGTGCTAACACATTAGCCCGGTGCGAACTGGTTAGCCTGGGGCAAACGGTAGCTATATTCAAAGCTCCCATGCAAATGAGCCTACTTAGGTAATCCGTGGGCAAACAGGCACATTTGCATCTCATTATTTCCTGTTTAGCATACATAACCATGCAGTTTGCCCAGTACTACTGCATGGTGTACACAGCTCCACCTTTTGGTCAGTATGGCAGTACAGGCTAGACGCTGTAGGACAAGACATGCCCACAGCATCCCCTGTTGGTCAGCATGGACTACAGAGCACTATAGCTATACATATATATATATAGGTAGCTTTTTGCCAGCGGTATTTGGTGCTGTGCTACAGGTCACGTTAATGCCTGTAGCATGGCACTGTCTGTTTTAATATGCCATGCAGCCAGCATTCCTGGCCACTCCCCTAACTCCCGCCCCTGCATACATTTACTTTTAGCGTTACTGCTATCACACAGTGCCAGCACTATTAGGGCTTCTAAATATTGCAGCCTGGTGGAAATCCAGCGCTATTCCAGTGCTACGGCTTTGCGCCAGGAGCAGAGCTTTGAATATCTGGCCCTATTTTTCTTAACACAGATACACATACAGTAGCAGCAAAGTATTGTGTTAACTAAAGGAACATACAGTATGAATCATTTTGCCCAATCCTCCTGCTGACCAGCTGTTACTACACCCTGTAAATGATGACTATTCTATTTTTTGCCTCATTTTGTGATTTCCTAGTAAACCCCAATATTACTGAGTCTTAAATGTATTAGCTTTACTTATTGAGCTAATTATTAGTCCATCCTGCAAGTCCACTCCATAAGAGTTCTCTGCCTGTTTCTCTCCTCTGCTCCATTACTTCTGCTGGACAGACCTCCTTATGCTTCAGACTCGCCCTTTTTGGAATAGCCCCACTTTCATATTTTGTTAAATTTCTTTTCAATTCTTTTTAATACTAATACTTTGATGAGCCCACACAGCCAGTTACTGATCGGGTACTTAGCTCCAACCCAACTTTGGTTATGATAATTGCAGTAAAATCATTTTTGTTAAGGTGGCCAATAGTAGCTGCCATTTAGTGCAGATATTTCATTGTGCTTACAGTTGCAGCATTTGAAATGGTCAGATACTGTATTTTGTGATATTTCTACTGATATTCTCTATAGTATCCCTTCAGTGGTACTGAAGTCATGCGGGTAATTTCTCTAGAAATATCAAAAAATATCAAGAGTTTTGTGATTATGTCAAATGTTGCAACTCTAAAAAACACTATTTGTGTAACTTGTTATCTATCTGTTGGATTAAAATCCTTTAACTCTGGATAATTGAATCCTGTGAATATTTGTTGATCTTCATATTATTACAATCTTTTTACATTCTGTATGTGCAACAGAGATGCAGCGAATTTTAATTCCACCGGCAAAGTGAACCCGAAGTGGGCACTTTGAGTTGCCACTCCACTATGCGGAATGGACAATGCAAAGTGCTCACTCCACCTTGTCATTACCACTTTGAATTAAGGTGGAATGGCAATGCGAAGTAAGGCAAAGTCATTGTTTTTAGTGGACTTTGCATTCCTCATTATGATTCTAAGTGATCCACTTGGTGTTTCAGATTTGGCAGCCCTCCCACACACCACATGGCTTACAGTACTGTAAGTCACATGCTCTTTAGCTAGGCAGGAAGAAAGTGAGTCATAAAAGCAGACTCTTTTACTTTCTCCTATGCAGACGGAGAGAGAGAGTAGTATGTTTTGTGACTGATGATACTTTGAGATCAGAGCAAGGAGGCGATTTAAACTTTGATTTAGACCCAGCAGCTTCTTTAAAAGCTGTATTTTTTTGTCTTTTCTGTACTCTCTTTTACTTAATTTGTTCTTTCTGTAAATGTTATTTTTCTTACCTTTACAAGTAGTTAGTTGTTTGTCTGTGTGACTGTGTGTGTGTGTTGTGTGACAGTGTGAGTAGTAATTGCTCGGACTGAGGGAGCTCAGTAGGAGAGATGGACCAGGGTGAGGGAATGTCTGGGCTGGGGGCAGCTCTGGGAGAGCGTGGTAGTGGTATGCGTCGTACCATGTGCATGTGTGGAGGGCATGGGTGCCCATTCCTGCTGGACCACTCAAAACTTGTGAGTGCCTCCCCCAGAAGCAGGACCAGCACCGCCTTCTGTCCTGACTCTGAGGCTGTTGAACCACCATCACCACCACCAAGTCCAGCACCAGGTCCTCTGGTGCAGGATGTGCCTGTTCCCCTGGGCCCAGGTGTGGATCCCATCCCTGTTCAGCACCGTGACCAGCCGGCTGCCAGTTCATCTGACCATCCCCTGCCTGTACCTGGTCCTCCCTGCACCTCCGCTGTTTGGCAGTTTTTTGACTGTGTCGGGGGGGACAGCAGTGTGGTCAAGTGCCGCACCGTGGCCCCCGGGGGACTCACCTGGGACTGGGGGTCAGCACATCCATATGCTCAATCACCAGCAGTTGGAGTGGCAGGCTGCCACAGAATGGACCATGTCTGCACCTGCTGGCCATTCTGTGGCAGAGGGTGCAGCTCTACATTGCAGCATCCCTAAGAAGAGGAGGGCCACAGCAGCACCTGCTGCTCCACCAGCACCCCCATCACCACCACCACCACCCCCACCAGCAGGTCAGCCTGTAGAACGTGTGGACCCCAGAGAACTGCATGTAACACAGGCTGACTTGGCAGTTCTCTGGAGTGTTGAGGATAACAACAAGAGGGTGAGTCCCAGGAGCAGCAGCTGGATCACATAGAGGGACATCAGTTGCAAATTATGCCCATGCTAGAACTTCTGCTGGATCACCATGGGATCCCACATTATTTTTTCCTCACACCATGTGCCCCCCACACCTTCCTTGCTGTGTTGTAAAATGTATTCCTCCACCATCCCCGACCCCTGTATGTAATTATGCCCTTTTTTGTTGTCTTCCGTATGAGTGACACTTTGTATTCTAAGCAGTGCAAGTATACTGTACTAAATTGCATGTGTGCAGTCAGTCTTCTTTCCAGTCTGTGTATGTACTGCAGACACTGTCCAACCCCCTGACTTAAAAACAAATATTAATGAGTACAATGGCGGGGTGTTGAAGCATGGAGAGATACTACAAAACAGGCTTACAATACATCCAGTGGTGGGGTGGTGAAGCATGGAGAGATGCTACAAAACAGGCTTACAATACATCCAAGTAACTATTAAAAAAATTAATGTCGTGATTCGTGACGTGATTGTGAATCATGATTTGTGACTGCATTTGTGATGTGATGATAAAGAAACATGAATGCCTACCGTTTATGTCTGTACTTCCCGATGAACTGTAGCTTAAAACCCAGACTTTAAAACACATATCAATGAGTACAATGGTGGGGTGGTGAAGCCTGGAGAGATACTACAAAACAGGCTTACAATATATCCAAGTAACTAGAAATAACGTGAATGATCGTGAATCATGATTTGTGACTGCATTTGTGACCGTGATGATGAAGAACAAGATTTGTATCACGAGTGGCTCGTGATGATGGTCCTGACTTAAAAATGCATATTAGTGGGTACAATGTTCATGCAGAATTAAGCACCACACCTGTCCAGTACTCTGAAGGGAAGCCAAAGAAACAACTGTGACTTAAGTTACAGATGGAGATTGGGCCCTAAAGAGATGCAAATGCACAGACAGATTAAGATTGCACTGTGCACTGAAGAGATGCAGACACAAAGGCACAGCACCTAAGCAGTGCTCACCATCAGAAATTCAAATCTTGAAAAGAAAACCTTTGCCGGTTGGGGTGGGCCACGTGGTGGGGGGGCAGTGTACTACACTGCTGCAGTAACAGTCACTAGTACTAGTACCAGTAAAGATACCACAAAGAAGTACAAAAAATCACACAGCTGCAGTGGATAGCAGCTTCACATTGCTGAAATTATTATGTGACACAATAAAAGGTGTCTGATTTGATGACATGCATCACACACATACTCACACACACACTATGTAATGCATGCAAATTGAAAACTTCAGTAATACCGTATAACCACATATTTTAAACAAACTAAAATTATGCACTGCTGCACCACAACAATCAGCAAAAAAATGGCAAGAAATATTGAAAATATTACTGTGTGTACATTAACACAGTTATACAAGAAAAATATCACCAAAACAGAAAGCACTGTCTTTTTCTCCAAGTTAATCTACCTACACCACAAATACGCCCCTCCCCCAAAGCACACTTTCACTGTCTCTCAGTACACAGACCAAATGTTGTACATTAACATTCAAAATCCATACACAAACAATAAACGTCGATGATATGAGCACAGGAGGGTTTCTATAATCGATGAACTAAAGTTTCAGCAAAATGACTCAAAAGCTTTTTTAACAGCTTTTTGAAGGTTTGAATCACAGAGAGCTCTCAGAGCAAATTGTCTCCTACAACTTCCTACACACACACTACCCCAAACTGAGGCTGTGCAGAACAATCTAGAGCCCATGTAACCTGAAATCCCATGAATCACTGCAAAATTCACCTTTGGAGCTTAAAAACTAGGAGCAGTGAGATGAAGTACATTGTTTCAATGTACTTCGCCTTAAGAATTGGTGGAGTAGTGGTTTGGGAAGGTGGAGTAACGTGAAGTCAATGTTTTCAATGGACTTCGTGTTACCCATTAATAACACGAAGTACTCCACTTCACATTGTGGAGCACTCCACGAACTCGCCTTCACTCCACGAATCACTCTGTGGAGCGAATTGGGGCCACTTCGCCCATCACTAATGTGCAAAGCTTACTGTGTAATGTCTCATACTGTACAACAGTACCTGTACAATGTTACGGATATTGCTGCTGATGTCTTGATGTTGCTGGTGATGTGAATTTGAAATTCCTCCAACTCCGTACCTCCCAGGACACATCTGAAAAGCTGCTCAGATTTAATGTGAATTTCCTGGTAAGCAGAACTCTAAATGAAGGAAATATATTTGGAAATTGTCACTAACTGGAAGGCTAGAATGTTCATTTAACTTTAATAATTACAGTCACAATGGCATTGAATTGTACTCCATATTCTGGGTTGTGCCTGAAAATAGTTAGTGTTGGGCTATGGCACCTACCCAGTAAACAAACACTAAATAAAATTTAAAAATATATTTTAATTACTTGCATGGATAACACTTTTTTTGGTACTGGTCTGCAGAGAATGTCATTTCACATACACAGTAGATGAAGTAAATCTGATTCCTCCATATTGTTTAGACTATTTTAACATAAAATAATTCACAGCAGTATTTTGCAAACTCTTACAATATTTCAAATCTATTTTGCTATCTAGTAATGCCACCCACAACAACAGAAACTACTTCAACTACAGAAACAAGCACTACAACAGGTACAATTTCAAAAAAATTCAGTTAAATGGTATGATAGGCTGCCTAGGCACAAGTACTATATCATTAACATGAAAATACTGTATAATGCAATTACATAGACTCTAAGGACCATCATCTATGATAAGAGTACATCTGCTGCCAAGAAAGATAAGTTTAGAAAATATTTCAAGTTAAAAATGTTATATACTTTATCACAAGACCTTTGCAAACATACTAACATACAAATCTGCCTGTAGAAACAGACCAAGTGGTCTATCAAGTCTGCTCAATTGTGCAGCTAACACCCCTAACCGGCAGCTGCTCCAATCCCCCTCCCTTTGACTCCCCATGCACCATGTCCCATACCCTTTTAAAGCTGCCCACTGTTCCTCAGGAAGACACCACCTCTGGCAGTGTGTTCCATTTTCCCACCACACTCTCTGTGAAATAATGCCTCCTCATCTCGCTCTCCTAAACCTACACACCCTCCAACCTAAGCCCATGCCTCTCGTCTCCCTTCCCTCCTCTCCTCGGCCCTAATCAATCCTTCTGTGCCCATCTTGTTGATTGCCTTCAAGTAGTTGAAGGTTTCAATCATATCCCCAGATCTCTCCTCTCCTCCAGGTGTACAAGCCTAACTCATTCAGTCTGTCCTTGCAGGTCATGCCCTCCAGTCCTTGAATCATTTTTGTTACTCTGCACTGCACCCCATTCAGCAGCTTGATATCCTTCCTAAGATAAGGGCTCCAGTACTGTATGCAGTACTCCAAGTGTGGCCTAACTAGTGACCTGTACAGTGGCATGAGCACATCCCTATGCCTAGATGAGATACCTCATACTATGCACCCCAGCATCTTGTTAGCCTTGGCTGCTGCCAACGTGCTCTGAGCTGCAGTGCTCATGTTCCCTGTTACGAGCACCCCTAGGTCCTTCTCTTCATCGATGACCCCTAACCAAACTCTCCCCAACCAACAGTACCTCCCTGGGTTCTTTGCTCCAAACTGTATAACCCTGCACTTCATTGCATTAAATCCTAACTGCCAATTCACAGACCACTCCTCCAGTTTGGTCAGATCTTCCTGTAGGCCCTGCCACCCTTCTCTGTCATCCACCATTACTTGCATCTTAGTATCATCCATGAACAGACTGATCCTGCTCTTAATTTTGTGCGAGATATCAGATATGAATGACCTAACCAGCACTATGCCTATTATAGAGCCCTGTGGCACCGCTCATCATTTCTTTAGGTGAAGAGAACTTTTGCCCCACAGTACTATCCCTGCTGCCTCCCTTGGCCACTTCCTGATTCATTTTGCCATCTTGCCCCTAGCACCACATATTCCAGTTTTCCCTGCCTCCGGCAGTACGGAATCAAAGACCTTGCAGAAGTCCAAATACAAGACATCCACTGCATGGCCCTGATCCAGCTCCCTCATTACCCAGTCATAGTACTGACACGATGGTCTGGCATGCTTCTGAGATGAACCCATGCTACTGATCATCCTGGAATCCATTTTCCTCCAGAAAGGTCACCAGTTGCTTCTTCAGGCTTGCTTCCATAAATTTACCAACAATGGAAGTGAGGCTTACAGGTCTGTAGTTGCTAGGTGTGTCCTTTGGGTCACTCTTGTGAATGGGCACCACATAAGCCTCCCTCCAATCTTATGGGATGCAGCATGTGTCCAGCATGGTATTGAACAGGTCTGCCAGTGGCCCAACCAATACATCTGCCATCTCCCTCAAAACACCCTGGGGTAAATACCATCAGGACCTGGTGCCTTATCCACCTTTAGTGCCTTCAGCCCCTTCCGAACTCTAATCATTGCAATGGTCCCTTGAGTTACTCCCCCCCTTTGCCTACCTTCCCTGTCCACAGAGGTAGTGGTCCATCCATCTCATTTGTGAAATCACAGCAGAAGTACACTTTTAGAGCTTCTGCCTGTTCTGTACTCTTCTCCACCCATCTCCCGTCTTTCTTAATCCTCACTATCTGATCCCTACAGTTCCTTTGTCCTTATATATCTGAAGAAGACCATCTCCCTTCCCTGATGCCTTGAGCCAGCTTCAATTGTATAGAGGCCTTGGTCACCCTGACATACCTGGTTACCTCCTTGGACTTCACTGCATACAGCTCCCTATCCTCCTCCTTGCCAGACATCTTGAATCTCCTAAAAGCAGCCCTCTTTTCCTTACCCCATCCAACACCTCCTGTTGGGCTAGTATGGCGTCCTAACCTGGCTCTTTTGCACAGATACCTAGTGCATGATTTAGTAGCTTCCCTCAGCCCAGACTTGATGCTATCCAGTTTCTATTGTGCATCCATTCCCAGCCTAATCTTCACCAGGTGTCCTTTTAGAATTTGCTGCATCTTCCCAAAGTTCACCTGCCTAAAGTCAACCACCCAGATCCCTGTACTTACGACCTTCCTGCTCAAGCTGAGTGTGACCCACATCGGTTTGTGGTCACTCCCAGCTAGTGGTGCCTTCACCCCTATTTTCCTCACAGCCTCCCCATTGGTAACTATGAGGTCCAGAGTGTTCCCAGCTGGGTTGACTCTGTGACAGTCTGCACCAGAAACCCATCCTGGATTGCATCCAGTAGTAGTTGCTCCATGGTGCTCAAGGTAACTGGGATTCCCAATCCATACCTGGTAGTTTGAAGTCCCTCACAATTTACAGAGCGACACACACAGTGGCATGCAGTATGAATCATTTTGTACATGCCTCCTGCTGACCAGCAGTTACTGTGCCCTGCAAGGATGATGGTTATTCTTCTTTTTGCTTCATGCTGTAATTTCCTAGTCATCCCATTATTTTTGACACCTTAAGGTACTAACTCTACCTATTAAGGTAATTATTTGTCTGTGTTGAAAGTGCACTCCCTCAGAGGTATTGTCTCTCTCTGCCTCTTTCTCTCCATCTCCAATACTTCTGCTAGGCAAACCTCCTTATGCTTCAGAGTCAGCACTTTATGGAACTCCCCACCCATCATACTTTGTTAAATTTCTATTCAGTTGTTTCTAATACTCATGCTCCACTAAGCCCACACAACCCATTACTGGTCAGGAACCCAATTTGGGTTATGACAATTGCAGTAAAGCCATTTTTGCTAACATGGCACAGGTTGTCCGTCTTTTACACCACACATTTTTCTGGTTACAGTTGCAACAAATGACATGGTTAGATATTTTGTGATATTTCTACAGATGTTGTCTCCAGGACCTCATCAGTGGTACTGCCAGCAGGGAATATCGCTAAAAATATCAGAGACATTTAAAATATTATATGATCATGTCAAATGCTGCAACTGTAGAAGCACTATTTGTGCAACTTTACTCTGCATATTTGAACCCTGTAAATATTTGTTGCCCTTTCATTAAAATTCTAGCCTTGTACTTTCTATATATGTAAAGCTTACTGTATAACATCTCATAATGCACAGCACTACCTGTACAATGTTGTGCATATTGTTGCTGATGATTTGATGTTGCTGGTGATGTGATGTTGTAATATCCTTCTCCATGCTTCCTACAACACACCTAAAAAGCTGTTCAGACTTAGTGAAAATTTTCTGGTTATCATAACTCTAAATAAAGTAAAACTATTTGGAAATTCTCACTGGCTAGGATGACAGAGTGGTCAACAGACGTTAATACTTACAGTTAGATTTTAATTGAGTTGTGGTCTCTATATGTACAGTTATTCATATGGATAACACTTTTATTAGCATTAAAAATCAAATGTACATATTCCATAAAAGCTTGAATCCCTGAATACATATCCATGTGTCATGGTTAGTGTTTCCTGAAAATTTAATGCAGTTAAGTTTTGTGGTTTTCTTTAAATCAGCATCTGTTCATGTGCTCTGCAGTAACTGAAAACAGTGAAGAAACAGTGAAGACGTTTCTGGCCCTGTCAGTGAGTAATGACATCATACCTGTCCTGCTTGCTGCTTCTGCAGTAAAGTCCCTGATTGACTAAATAAGCTGTTGCAGTTCCTAGTTACAACAGTCTGTAGAGCTAATTGTTTTAACTCAGAGTTTGTTACTAACCCTTCTGGTTTGTGTTTAGAGGGATATGCTTAAAATCTATCTTTCTTTTCTCCTCAAAAGTTGATCACTTGGTGTTCAGTGCTGAATTAAAGTGGTATGAATGAATCTGTGAGAAATAACAGTTTCTGTATCATGGCTCTCAGTTCTCTGTCACCAAAACTCTGCATTCTATTCTGGCTGTATAATGGATATAAAATAAACTACATTCCATTAATTCATAGAAGCAGTGTGTATTTAATGTAGCCTCAATAAATATGTTTGTGTGATAATTTGTGTTTAATTGTCAGATTGACAAACGTGTCTCTACCACACTCTACTGTTTCAGGAACATGTACTGTATGAACTCATAAAATGCAGTTCTTAGGGGTTTATTTGTGAACATACATCATGTATGTGCATAACTAGAAATATGATATTGCATCCTGGTGTCCCTGTCTCCTGCCTGACAGTTTAGGCAGCAGCTTTCTGCTTCCTCCTTTCCCCTGCCCCCAAACCCCCCTGTCTCTTGCCCCCAGCTGAGGATGCTGCAACCCGTTGCCCACTGTCTTCTCCACACAGTCAGGGCTGTTGCACTCTGCTGCCTCCTGCACAAACAGTTGAGGTTGATGCACATGCTACCCTCTTTCTCCCACCCTGTAACACAAGATGAACGTATTTTTGGTTTTTTCTTTTGAGTAGTTTCAGCAGTGTACCAAAGGATCTAATTCTAGTGGCAGGGAGCAGCATGGTGGAACAACTCTAACTGTGGAGGCAAGAGGCTCTACGGTGCAGCAGAGCACAGTGGTGTCAGGGGACAGAGGACAGCATGATGTGGAAGCCTTGACTATGGTGTAGGACACCATGGGGCATCAGGGTACAGCAGCCCTGTGTGCCAGGGTGCACATGGTGCAGCAGCCCTACCCATCTGGAGCAGTGGAAGTGGGTATCAGAGTGCAACAAAAGCCCCACCTTTGTTGGCTTGTGGCAGCATGGTGCAGCAACCCAAACTGTGGAGACAGAGGCCCTGGGATTCTAGGGCTCAGCAGGCATATCTGCCCTGTCTGTGGAGACAGGAAAAGGGGCAACAGAGTGTATTGGCCCTTACTGTGGAGGTGGGGGAAGAGGGAAGCAGGGTGCAGCAGACTGAACTGAGGTAGGAGACAGAGCATCAAGATGCCATATAGTATTTACACTTATACATATACATATACATATACATACATATACATATACATTTACATATACATATACATGATGTATTTCCACACAACTGAATTTTATGAGATCCTACAGTACATGTTCCTGAAATAGTAGAGTGTGGCAGACACAGGTTTGTCAACCTGACATGGAATCAAACTTTTTTATCACATGAACGTGAACATATTTATTGAGGCTACATTAAATACATGCTGCTTCCATGAATTAATGGAATGTAGCTTATTTTATATTCATTAAACAACCTTGTGTTATATAGCAAGAATAGAATGCAGAGCTATGATGACAGAGAACTGAGAGCTGTGACACAGAAAATGTTGTTTCTCACAGTCATTCATACCACTTCAATTCAGTACTGAACCCCCAAATGATCAACTTTTTATGAGAAAATAAAGATTTTAAGCATTTCTTTCTAAACACAAACCATATGGTTTAGTAACAAACTCTGACTGAAAACAATTAGCTCTACAGACTGTTGTAAATAGGGACTGCAACAGCATATTTAGCAATCAGAGACTTAACTGCAGAAGCAGCAGGCAGGACAGGTATGATGTCATTGCTCACTGGCAGGGACAGAAACATCTTCACTGTTTCTTCAGTTTTATTTACTACAGATCACATTAACAGATGCTGATTTAAAGAAAACCACAAAACCAAACAGCATGATATTTTCAGGAAACACTAGTCATGACAGTGGATGTGAATTCAAGCTTTTATGAAATATGTGTGCATTTGATCTTTAACATTTAAATGGTATTGGCAGTACACAATGTCGTTTCACGTATCTATTAGATCAACAGTTCTCAAACTTTGTCATAGTGAGCCTCCCTAAGCCATGGAAAAGATCTTGAGCTCCCCCAAAATACTGAAATATTTTGGGCCTCCCATAGAAAAATAGCTTACTTTTCACAGTACATCAGGAATAAATTGAAACCTCTTTGCAAAGCTGGCTCTCATGTTTTAAGCTTATTGTAACCCCTCCTCCCCAACAGGACAACCTACTTGCTTCAATATTTTGACTTGAACAATTTGTTACCCTTACTGCCATACCTTCATGGGTCAGACTGCTTTTTCTGTTTCCTCTATCTGGCATGACCTTCCTGCCAATCTCTACCTGTCCCCTCCCTCTCCCCTGCTCTTAGCAACTCTCAGGGATCATTTTTTCCCTCCTGCTCTTATTCCTAGTACCTGTATGGTTAACTCTTGTATTTGGACAATTCTGCTGCCAGTCTAATTGATCATTGCTCCTTGCATTGTTAGTTTATTTCTGAATTTTTTGCATGTTTATTCATTTTGCATTGCCTGAGTGTTTTGCAATTACATTTTGAATTGCATTCTCTCACTACCCTTCCCTGGGTACACCTGAAATAAACCATGACTCAGTGTACAGTGCCTTCCCTGGTCACAGACTTGTGAATAAACACATAAATTCACCTCCTGTTATCCTCTTCAGTTTGCCTTATCCCTTCACACAAAATCTTTAAAGTTCAAAACTGAAATATAATACTTTTCAAGACTTGCTTGAGCCTCCTGAACAGGTTGGGGCCTCCCTAGGAGGCTGGCCTCACCATTTGAGAACCCCTGTATTAGATGAAGTAAATCTTGTCCTGCATATTATGTCAACTATTTTAACATTATAAAGGAATTCAAAGAAATCTTTTACAAACTCTTAAAATATTTCAAATCTTTTTTATATCTAGAGATGCCACCACCATCAACAAAAACAACAACAACAAAAAACAACAACAGAAACTACTTCAACTACAGAAACAAGCACTCAACAGGTATGATTTCAAAGAAATCCAAACAAATGGTATGATATACTGAGTAGGTATTAGTACTGTATCATTAACATGAATACATTTATTTATACAGACTTGAAGGACCACGGGCTATGATAATAATACATCTGCTGGCAAGAAAGATCATTTAATGCCTTGTTTGCACGAGGGTATTTAAAATGGTTTAACAAGTTTATATGTTTAAAGTGCCCTAGCACGTTCACATTCACACTACACATGCTTGTTAGTCCATTTTAAAACCGTGTTTAAATCCTGATAAGACCTAGGCTTCAACACAGTTTTAAAATGTTTTGGGAGTCAAATCGACTAACCTGTAGTGCGTAACGCCTGGCACGGTCCCCACTATGAAGCTGGATGTCCCCATTGGGAACTGGTTGATGGTTAATCCGATCTTTAGGCAGTAGTACGGATGCTGTAAACTATTTTTAATAATGGTTTACAACACGTTCTCACTGTGCTAACAGAACAACAAGATAATACAGCATGGTAATTAATCCATATTAAAAATATTTTAGATTACCATGCTGTAAAGTAAATGGCCTTAGATGATGTTTCATGTTAAAAATGTTATGTACTTCATCACTCTAAGTACACAACACATTCAGTTTCTTAACACAGAGACAGACAGAGTAGCAATATACTGTAGTATTCTGGTGACTAAACTAACATACAGAATGAATAATTGTTCCCAATTTTCTGCTGACCAGCTGTTATTATGCCCTGTAAGTGACAATTCTTCTTCTTGTTTCTGCCTCATTTTGTGATTTCCTTGTAATCCCAATGTTTCTGAATCCTTTTCCGTAGATAATTTATCGATGAGCAGGGGCATTGCCTCAGCCCCTAGTAACTCTGGCTCCTTCCCAACTTTCCCTACCCCCCAAGACCCCCCCCATGGATTATCCCCCATGGCTGTTCTGGGAAGGCAGCTCACCCCAGCACAATCCAAATCCAGGACATATTGTGTGGAGCACCAGGGGCATGGAGCCAGGCATCATAGACCATACAGTACTACACAGGTCTGGGTCTGTGAATGAATGCTCATTCACAGATCTGGACTCGTGTATACAGTATGGTCTGCATGTCCATTGGTCCATACTGTGGCCCAATGGATGTACAGTTCATACTGTCGCTGTCATTCATTGGGCAGCTGGGCAGTATGCAGGTGGGTGCTGCCACCTGCCGATGATGGCGGGGTGCCGGGTGGCTGGGGGCCTCTGTGGGTGGATGGGGAGGGGTACCACTGGACCACCAGGAAGTCAACGGTTCATACAACGGCCAATGATCGGGCATTGGGGTGGGTCCACTAGACCACCAGGGATCTGATTCATTACACTGCAGTCCATGATCAGGCATAGAGGCATTAATCAGCTGGCAACTGCCTGCGATTGGGCGTACTGGAGGGGGTCCACTAGGCCATCAGGTTACAGTTCTTCATTAGGAAAGCCTGCAATTGGGCAGCGCTGGGACCACTAGACCACCAGGGAGTGGTTCCATACTGCAGACGCCCGCGATCAGGCAGACAGGATGGGGATGCTACCAGCCCACCAGGGAGCCACCCCTGACAACAGCAGCATGGCAGGGTGCCGAGCACATCTCGCAGGGGCACTCAGTGCAACGCATGTAAATGGGGCCATAATGACCTTCAAATGGCCCCATTTGCACCTTACATAGCTTATGGCCTCATTTACATGCCCTCAGCTGAATATCGCGGGTGATGCACCTGGCACACCTGCACTTGCACTGGTGCATCCCCCATGCTCCTCTGTGGTTTGCACTGGCACAGTGCCACTTTGCCATGTGCTTTCTGTGCACCACACTTGCCATATTCAATGGTGCTGAGCCATGGTGCATCAGCGTTGAATATTGCCTGGTCCTTACCCCAGCACAGCCCAGTTGTGCTGAGCCCAGGCTTGCGCCACTGCCTGGCACAGTCTGAATATCCGGCCATGTGAATATTTGTTGGCCTTTCATGTAATTGCTATCCTTGTACCTTCTGTACTGTATGTACAAAGCTTACTGCATGATGCCTCATAATATTAAACAGTACCTGCACAATGTTGTGGATATTGCTGCTGATGGGTTGATGTTGCTGGTGGTGTGACTTTGTAACTCCTCCTGCTCTGTACTTCCCAGGATGCATCTGAAAAGTTGCTGAGACTTAGTATGAATGTATCAATTACCAGAACTTAAAATATATTTATTTAAGAATTCACAATAGCTGAGGAGAGAATGTTTGATTTCAGTAATTGCAATCACATAGGCTATGAGTTGTGGTATTCATAGGCAAACATTGCTCAGCATGGATAACACAGGCTTTCAATGTTAACGCCACTGCCCCACCCATAACATCAATTTTGATTTGTCTTAATTTATTTTTAACTCAGTGCTTTACCATATCTCTTCACTAAATATGTATGCATTCAATTGAGCAGATGTCCTTTTTATTTACAGCCCCATTATTTTTGAATTCCCTCCCTTCACACATTGTTACGTGTACTTCTTTATAAAAAAAAAAAAAAAAAACTTTTATGGAGATGGCTTTATGATAAGGATAAATGCAATTGTTTTGTTACATAGTAATTTTGAGGTGTTTATTGATTGAATGTTATTATTATATTTGTGTATGTTTAACCTGCTTTTGTAATATGTTTTATTTGTATTTTTATGTGTGTTTGTCACATGTGAAATGGGCAGACATGCTCATTATGCATACAAGTATAAAAAATAAAATGAAATGAAAATTTAATGAAATAAATCAAGAATTATAGGGATGTTGGTTTTGGGTTCACTGACATAAGCAGGGTGTCATCTGTGTACAAGGATGTCTAAACTCTTTCTCTCCTAATGTGATCACTTGCATGTTAGGGGAATTGTCTATAATCTCTACTGTACCAATGGCTCCAGAGTAATTGCAAAGAGGGGTGGGTCTGGAGGACATTCTTTCTTGGTGTCTCACATTATGTCAAATCATGTGGAGAGGGTGCCATTAACTTTCAAACAAGCTGAGAGTTTAGTATAAAGCCCCATACTTTCTCCCTAAATATGGCCCAAACCCACATTTCTCCAGAGTAGCATCTAGAAAAAAAACATGTTAATTGAAGATTCTTAATAAGCAAAGCAAACATGGTCAAGAACATAATGGATGCATGCAGATGTTTAGTACAGTACACAGCAGATAGAATTAGAAGAAATTAAGACTTCCATCATCTCATGTTTAATACAATTCATTAAGACTGTTGAATAAGAAACATACAATTACTTGATTGTTCCTGGGTTTTGTACACAATATAGATGTCCAGCATTCTAAGCATATAACCATGCTGGTAACCATCACTAGTGTTTTACAGAAATCTCAAAGTGGAAATGTTGCTTCATAGAAGCAGGAGGAGACTCACAATGTGTTAAATATATTCATGCCCCATGTGCAGAAAGTTGCATTCCATGATGCTTAAGGCATGATTGCATGTTGCTTGCCTATAATAAATTGTGCATGGGGTGGTTGCTGGACAACCAGCATTGCACAGTGGTTTTCTTGGCATTGATTAGACAAACTGACCATAAATGCAGGTCCTCCTGAGAGAATTTCTGGGGATATTGCCCCAGAAGAAGCCCCAAGTATGATTTTGGAGGTCTACAGAGTACAGACCAGTACCTGGTCATTATTGTGAACACCATCTCAAAAGAATAATGTTTTGGGGCATACAAAGGTTATATGGAGCAAAGCACCCTCTTATGTCTTGCAGTTTGGGACAGAGAGGGAATTTATCCTAGCTGATTATATGCAATCTTGTTGGTGGGATATATGCCCAGTACAAGAAATTGAACTGGGCTTGGTGGAGTCTGTTACTTCTAGAGCAGGGTGGACATTTTCAAACTGGATGCATGGTGCATCCCTAGATGTGCCCATGCATCCCAGATTTTAGAGGGACATCAAGGGCATAACAATATTCAGAATCCCCCGATGCATCCTGCACACTGACTGTGCTGCCTCTCAAAATATTGTGATGAGGGCATGCAAATGAACGATACCTCATACATGAGCTCTGCATCATAATATTCATCCCTACCATGGTGAAGACACCATTGGATGTGCTGGCACAAAGTTAGGGATGCAAAACCCAACCCAATTTTGTGCCGGCTGGTGGGACCAACCAGCGCCAGGGGCAAAGCACGTGATTTCCTTCAGACCCATACCCCAATGGCAGTAGTCCATGATAAATGCCCTTTTCCATAGTATACTGCATCCTCACCCCTTTCCTGAACTCCGATCACTCCATTGTCATACCATAATAACATTCCCTGGTGGTATAGTGGCACCTCCACCTGTTCCCTGAACCCTGATTGCCCCAGTGTCACAGTCGCTGTGGAATATTAGTGCCCCCACCCATTCCCTGAATCCTGCTTGCCCCATATAATACATCAATGAATAACCCTGGAGGGCTAGTGAAGCTGCCTCCCAACCTCCAGACCCTGAACAACTGACCTGCTGCCCACACCCCTGGTAGTCTAGTGGACCCCACCCAGGTAAACAGTACTCACCACCTGACCTCCACCAGTGACTGGCACAGCCCTACGCACCTTACAAATATTTAGCAGCCATGCATTTAGATGCTACAGTGTCTCTTCTGTAGTTAGACCCAAATATATCTCTAGTTTTACTGCTGCATTATACAAGATGGGCATTAGCTGTATGTCCTGTCTTGTTGGCCTAAATACCGTTTGTTTTATACATAGAAACAATCAATTTGAGAGTAACTGTTACTGGGGACAAAGAAAAGGGTATAATCTCTGGCTTTCGGGTTCTGCAGACACCTGTGGATCCACTAAGTCTTCCACCTCCAGCAATGCTCTATGAGTGTAAAATCCTTTGGTATTTATTCTAGGGGAACATGGGGATCTGTACAGGTTGAAATTCTCTATGAAGTTTCATTGTCCACCAGCTATAATCTGACCTTCTGGTAATTGTGCCATTTTACTAAACAAGGATCTGAAAATTCAGTTGTTGATGTTGTCACACCACATGTATTGATGAGCACTTTTCTGCCTTCAGAAGTGCCAGAGAGTACTGCCAATCAACCAGTGGAGTCTGAGTATATTGCAGAAGTCATAAAGTGAAGCCTCTTCTTAACAAGAATAGCAGCTCCTGCCTTTTTCACATGAAGGTGACAAGATAGCACTACTGACACCCAGGGGAGAGGTGGGTCTCCTGGAAGAGTCCCATGTCACACTGCTATGTGCCCAGCTCACTTATTATTCCAGCCTTTTACACTATGTCATTTATGCCCTTGACATTTAACTATGCCACTTTAACTAATCCCATTAAAAATGTAGTAAGATAAATACTTCACTTGATATTGCCTGACTGAAGAAAAACTCATCACTTGGTAATAAACATCCTTATGAACAAACAGTGCAAGTAAAAATTCCCATCTAAACATGGCGGAATATAAAATTTAAACTTCAGCATTATAAACACTGAACCAAAATGTCTCCACTGGAGACTAGCATGATATAAGTGCAATGGTGGCTAAAGCTGGAATACCATCAGGGGAATGCTTGGTTCCCTACGAAAGGAAAGCCCCAGTTGGAGCTCTCAAATAGAGGGCTATTGATTAGTTCTGCAGCTCTAGTGTGTGTGACCTCAGGAAATAACTGTTCTTTTCCAGCTCCCCCTCCACAGCCACCATTCTTGCCTTTATTTAGGTGTATTATATGAGAGAGGATTATACTGAGGCTTTTAGTAAGGTGATGAATGTATCTCTTTCAGCCCCTCTTAAAGCTCACATTAATGTGACATTCCGGCCCTTGGAGAGTGAAGTGTACCCTCTTATGGAGAAATGCTCCTTTACATATAATATTGCAGCAGTGGAGAAATGTGGATAAATAATCTTAAACTTTGATCAAAATACCTGAAAATTAAATTTTGATTAAATGTTTGGCCACCTATAACTCTTCCCTCTTTTAACCTATGACTCTGGTATTTGGCACAATTATGTAAGCCAGTACTAACTGTTGACCTTCCAGTCATGGTGTCCTTCTGGTGCACACATTTAAAAGTAGAGCAAAATAACTGAAATTTAAAATCTGTCAAAATTCCACAGAATATTCCTGCAAATTCCACAAAATTCTGAACAATCAGAATGGTAATTCTGCAGACATTCTGCCAGTGGAGTTTTATATTTTGCACAGCTCTAGCCTTCCCCAGTGTTGTTTATGAAGACATTGAAGAAAGACAGCCCCAGCACCGATCCATGCGGGACCCCGCTGGTGACCTCCTTGGTACATGATAACTCTTGCTCCATCACCCTCTGAGTTCTGTCACATAGCCAGCTATATACCCAGCTATATACCCACCATATTCTCTCGAACCCCAAGATCCTTCAGTCTGCTGATTAGCTTTGTATGTGTCAGTGAACTGAAGGCTCTGCTAAAGTCTGGCAAAATGATGTCTACTGCTTTTCCTCCTTCCACCACCCCGTGACCCAGGTGAAAAAGTCAATCAGATTCATTTGGCAGGATCTTCCTCCCACAAACATATGCTGTCTCTCATCCTGAAGACCATTCTCCTCTATGAACCTTACCACTCTCTCCTTGATCATGGCCTCCATGAGTCTGCACGTGATCAATATCAGACAGACCATCCTATAGTTCCCTAGATCTTCCCTTGGTCTGCTCTAGTGGAAAGGCTCCACATGTGCCAATCTCCAGTCCTGTAACAGCACTCCCGACTCCAGCGATCAATTGAAGTGGTCCACCAATTCCCCTGTGAGCTCTTCTTCTAGCTCTTTTGGTGCCCTTCAGTGTGTGCCATAAAGTCCAGTGGACTTGTCTGCTTACAGATCTCTTGGCTCTTGGCATTAAGATGGAAGACTCCAGGCTCCAGGCTCCAGGTACTATTTACAGAGTCAAATTTAGACATAGTAGCCATAATGGAAACCTGGACCTCTAACTGTAATAAATTGGACTTAGCTATTCCAAACTTCTCACTCCAAAGAGTCGACAAGTTAGGATTGAGGGTGGGAGTTTGGCACTTTATGTAAAGGAGGGAGAAAGTCTACTGGCATAATCTATAGGCCTCTGCACAGTCAGCCAATGCAGACAAATCACTTGCCAATTAAATTAAATCCCTCACAGTCAAAGGTGATGCTATCATCATGGGGGACCTTACTATGCTAGATGTGGACTGGAATATTCCCACAGCCAAATTGACTAGGAACGAGTCCATAGTAGAAGCTGCACAGGACTGCTATCTGAGGCAATTGGTCTTAGACCACACTAGACTCAATGCAATACTGGATCTATTGCTCACCAACTCAGACATGGTGGACACCACAATGGTCAAAGAGCGACTGACCAACAGCGATCATAATACCATATGGTTCTCAATCTCTCTTGGAGCCTCCCCTTCACACTTGAAGGCTTCAGTGCTCTGTTTAAAGGGAGCAAATGTTGACCTCATGAGGAATCACATCACAGATAAACTGGGTTCTATCAATTACCATTCTGGGGTAAATGAACTCTGGACATATGTAAGACAGGCTATCATAGAAACCATCAAACAAAGGTGCTGTGATCAAGACCCACGGAGGGAGTAATTATCAGGCGTTGGCTTAAATTCACAGGAAACAAACAAGGACAAGCTTGCACTCCAGAGCCAGGGGCCTGTTACTTCAGTGAAGTAAAGTAAAGTTACACCACCTGCAAAAATCATGCCAAAGTACACTTTTTAATTCTTGCAATTTAACACCAGAGTAGATACAAGCAAAGGTTCCTCCATAGGTCCAAGTGCCTTGGTGCTTCACCAAGTAAGGCTTTGTCAGGGCAGTCAGTGTGACTTTACCTCACATCTGGATATCGTGGCAGTCACAGAAACATGGTACACACAAAACCATGACTGGGACATAAACATACCAGGATACACTATCTACAGGAGGGACAGGGAGGGTAAAAGAGGGGGAGGAGTAGTTCTTTACATAAGGGAAGGAATAAAAGCAACAGAACAAAAGGGTAAACAGGGAGGAGGAGAAGAAGCACTGTGGATAAATTTGGAGACAGGCAATGGCACCACAATCCACACAGGCGTTGTATACAGACCCCCTTCTCAGGGGGAGGAAGTGGACAAGGAAATGATAGAAAGTAAACTTAGAATGGCAGAAAAAGGGGAGATATTGCTGATGGGTGATCTGAATATGCCAGATGTTAACTGGAGCACAGTTGCAGCTGCCACTTCGAAGAGTGCAGTTATTCTAGATGCCCTACATGGGGCATGCCTTAGACAACTAGTACTGGAGCCCACTCGAGAGGGAGCAATATTAGACTTGATACTCTCAGATGGAGATGGAGAGAGGGGATCACAGATGTAGAAGTGGTAGCCATCTGGGAACTGGCGACCCTTCGAACAGTATGGTTCACAATAAACACAGCAATAGAGTCAAGCGCTATACAAAGACAAAGTACTGGACTTTAGGAGGGCTGACTTTTAATAAATGGGTGAGTGCCTAAGGAATGCACTAGCAAATGGGCGGGAAGGAGGGGTGAAAGAACAATGGGAATAATAAAACTGCCATCACAGAGGTAACGAGCCTTTGTGTGAAGCAAATAAACAAAACAAGACGATGTAAGAAACCACTATGGTTCTCAAAGGAAGTGGCAGTGAAGGTTCAAGAGAAAAGAAAGCATTCAGGAAGTACAAGGAATGCAGGAGCAGGACAGAGAACTGCACCAGTTAAAGCAAAAGGAGGCTGGGAAGGCAGTCAGAATAGCAAAGGCCCAAACTGAGGAAAAGATAGCCAACTCAGTTAAGAAGGGAATAAAACCTTTATAGGTACATCAGGGAGCAAAGGAAGACCAAGGAGGGATAGTGAGGCTTAATAAAGGGAGGGAGGGTGGGCAGAGGGAGAATGTGAAAAGGCAGAGATACTAAACAAAATATTTTTGCTCAGTATTTACAAAGGAAGAGGGGAGGGCATAAAACAAACAGTAGTAACACTCTGGATACAGAAGTTGATACCAGCCCATTTACAGAAGAAAGGGTTCTGAAAGAACTCTTAAAACTGAAGGTGGACAAAGCAATGGGGCCTGATGGGATTCATCCCAGAATTCTAAAAGAACTAAGGGTAGAACTAGTGACACCACTGACTACCCTCTTTTAACAAATCATGGGAGGATGGGGTGGTACCCGAGGACTGGAGGAGGGCAGATGTGATTCCCCTTCACAAAAGTGGGAGCAAGGCAGAAGCAGGAAACTATAGACCTGTTAGTTTAACCTCAGTGATAGGAAAATGATGGAATCACTTCTAAAGGAAAGAATTGTCGGCGTATCTAGAGGCCAGAAGGGCACAGACCCTAGGCAGCATGGATTCACAGCGGAAGGTCATGCCAGACGAATCTGATAGATTTCTTTGACTGGGTGACCAAAGTAGTAGATCAGGGAGGGGCTGTGGACATGGCCTACCTAGACTTTAGCAAGGTATTTGACACAGTCCCACACAAAAGATTAATATATAAGTTAGCCAGCCTGGGAGTGGGTCCCAAGATGACAGCCTGGGTAAAAGAATTGGCTGGAGAATAGACCAGAGAGTAATAGTAAATGAGTCCACTCAGAAGAAAGGAGGGTTACTAGCGGGGTCACCTGAGGGTTCAGTATTAGGACCAGTCCTCTTCAATGTCTTTATAGCGACATTGCAGAAGGACTGAAGAAAAGTATGTCTCTTTGCAGATGACACTAAGATCTGCAACAGAGTTGATGCAGAGGTGGGGTGGAAAGGATGAGAAGGGACTTGGCAAGGTTAGAGGAATGGTCAAATGTATGGCAGCTTAGATTCAATGCTAAGAAGTGCAAGGTAATGCACCTGGGAAACAAAAACCCAGGGGAAGAGTACACAATGGGGGGTGAGATACTAACAACAACAAAAATGGAAAGGGACCTGGGGGTAGTCATATCAGATGACCTAAAGGTGGGCAAACAATGTGAGAAGGCAGCAAGGAGGGCTGGGGGGATACTGGGATGCATAGGGAGAGGCATCACCAGTAGAAAACAGGAAGTTATTATCCCTCTGTACAGACAGCTGGTGAGACCCCATCTGAGTACTGTGTGCAGCTCTGGAGACCCAATCTCACAAAGACATAGACAGGATGGAAGCTGTCAGAGGAGGGCAACTAAAATGGTGCAGGGTCTGCACGGAGGAGACATAAGAGAGAGAGACTTAAGGAGCTTAATATTATAGCCTCGAGGAAAGGAGGAGAGGGGACATGATAGAAACTTCAAGCTACCTCAAGGGAATCAACAAAAGTCCAAGAAGGTAGCATCTTTCAAAAAAGAGTGTGCAAGAACAAGAGGGCACAATTTGAAGAATGGGGGCGGCTCAGAGGTAATTTAAGGAAGTATTTTTTCACAGAGAGGGTTGTGGATGCATGGAATGGCCTTCCGGAGGAGGTTGTGGAGTCAAAATCAGTGGTGGAATTCAAGCATGCATGGGATAGTCATAAGGCAATTCTGGGGGTTGGGGGTAGGAAGAAGTAGGCTGCTGGTTAACTAGGATCTGCAGCTTATCCAGTAGGTAGGGAAATGGGCAGACTGGGTGGGCCAAGCGGTCCTTATCTGCCATCAAATTCTATGTTTCTATGTTTCTATGTTTCTATAGCAACAGAATAGATACAAGCAAAGGTTCCTCCATAGGTCCAAGTGCCTTGGTGCTTCACCAGTTAAGGCTTTGTCAGGGCAGTCAGTGTGACTTTACCTCACTATAGCAACAGAATAGATACAAGCAAAGGTGCCTCCATAGGTTCAAGTGCCTTGGTGCTTAGCAAAAGTAAGGTTTTGTCAGAGCAGTCAGTGTGACTTTACCTCACTACAGTAATGGGCTCCTGTCTCTGGAGTGTGAGCATTTCCTTGTTTGTTTCCTATCACAGAAACCATCTTAATAATAATAATAATATTCTTTATTTTTAATGCACCTTTCAGATTTCAAGGTGCAGTACAAGTTAAAACAGTTTAAAACAATGCTGCAACACAGTAATAAATATACAATACTATACAATTAAAAACTAATTTCCACATCACCATATGCCATGCTCCATAAATACTTCTTACATGCCTGTTTATATCCCCCCATGGTCATGCACTCCCTTATCCAATGGGGTAGAGAGTTCCAGAGGGCTGGGGCCATGAATATAAATGCCCATGCCTCCAAAGATTTTAAAGAAACCCTCGGAATCTCCAGCAACCCCTCATTGGCTGAGTGGAGTGGACACACAGGGCAGTAACAAACCAAAAGCTCTTTCAGGTAGTCAGGGCCCAGGTACTAAAACCATTACCAAGAAAAACAAATGGAAGGTGCCACTGTGGTTCAACACCAACATAAACTTGGCTATCAAATCTAAATGCAAAGCCTCCCTAGACTTTCAAAAGAATACAGTTGATGATTTATCGGAAAAATAGCTGACTAGATACAGGAAGACCCAAAAAATGATTAAAGAAGCCAAAGAGGGCATGGAGCTTCACATTGCTACTACTGTCATGACAGGAAATAAACAGTTTTTTCGCAATATCAAAGAAAAGCTTAAGAAGGCAGAAGGAATAATTAGACTTAAAGATAGTGACAGAACAGTAGAAGAAGTCTAGTGAAAGGCTGAGGTCCTCAACAAATTCTTCTGTTCAGTTTTCACTAACGAGAGGGATGGCTCACTACCAGTTAATGGCATAAATACCTCAAATAGGGTTATTCCGGTTGTGGGTACACCATCATTTACTATTAGTAGGGTTCATGCGGCACTAAAAAACTAGAAACAGGACAAATCCCTGGGACCTGATGGCGTACAACCTAGAGTCTTGAGGGATTAGCAGGAGAACTAGCAGAGCCGCTTGTCACCCTCTTCAACTATTCACTCTAAGGGAGATGTGCTAGAGGACTGGAAGTTGGCAGATGTCATACCTCTGCATAAGGGAGGTGACAGAGAGGAGCCAGCAAATACAGGCCAGTTAGTCTCACATCAGTGGTGGGCAAATAAAGAAGTCCTTGATTAAGCAGGACATAATGGAATACATGGAACAATTTGGTCTGCATGACCCCAATCAACATGACTTTGTGGCGGGCAGATCATGCCAGACCAATCTGATCTCATTCTTTGACTGGGTTACCAGAGAAGTAGATAAGGGACATCTGGTCGACCTTTTGTATTTTGACTTCAACCAGGTCCTTTGATTCAGTCCCCCCCAAACATCTACAGTACTTAGAAAACTTAGTGACATGGGAGTGGAGGCCTTCATCATCACATGGGTGGCTATCTGACTGCAGAGCAGGAAGCAGAGGTGGTTGTTAATAGGGTGGGTTGGATCCTGGGAAGTCACTAGCAGGGTCCCCAGGCTCAGTTCTGGGCCCCTCCTGTTCAACCTGTTCATTAGCAACATTGTTGTAGAAATAAATGGTAAAATACTGCTTTTTGCAGATTATACAAAACTGGGTGGGAGGGTAGATAGTGACGTGGGCATTAGCAACCTAAATGAGGACCTAGCAAGGTTGGAAAAATGATCAGAAGACTAGAAACTGAAATTCAGTGTCAAAATGTGTAGCGTAATTCATGTAGGCATAAATAACCCCAAAACAGACTATTGGCTTAACAGCCTCAACTGAGGAAATGGACTTAGGTGTACAGATTACAAATAACCTCAAAGCATCCAGGAAATGTAAATCGGCATACAGCAAGGCAAGCAAATGTTATTGTGGTGCATTAGCAGAAGCTTTGATAGCAGAAGGCTTTGAGGTTATCCCACACTGTATAGGTCCTTGGTGAGGCTATACCTGGAGTATTAGTGCAGTTTTGGAGCCCTCACCTCAGAAAGGACAATAGAAGACTTGAAATGGTGCAGAGAGGAGTTACAAAATGAGACATGGGATGAACAGGTTGTCCTATGAAGAGCTTTCAGGGAAACTCAACATGTACTCCCTAGAGAACAGGAGTAGGAGAGAAAACATGATAAGAGACCTTCAAATACCTTAAGGGTATAAATAAGGTCCGCTACACTCAGCTCTTCTCCAGGTCAGGCAACACCTCCATGAGAGCATACTTGGAAGCTCAAGGGAGGTCATTTTAAATCTGAGCTAAGAAAAATGTCTTTACTGAACATATGATTGAGTTGTGGAACAGATTGCCAACCTCAGTGGTGGAGGTAAAATGGTCACAGCCTTCAGACTGGGTTGGGACAAAGCATCAGAACATCAGAACAGTACATAGAGGATAATTCAGTAGGATGGAGGAAAGGGAGGCTAGGAGAGCTGGATGGGAGAGGGGAGTGAAGGGATAAAGAGGAGGAAGGGGAAAGGGAGTAGGCAAAGGATTGCAAAGTACATTGCAGGTAAGGGGGGTAAAAGAAAAATGGCAACTCAGTAATCACAGTAACTAAACAGTGCACAAAGTAGCAAATAACAGGTAGGCAGATTAGAAAATTAGATGTGTTATACAAGTGGTCAGTTGCAATTGCTAACACCTGTGAGCAGACCTAGGCTGTAACCACAAACTAGGAAAGCAACAAGCAGCTGGGGACTGTAATGCAAATTTACTTTTGAGAATACTGAATACTAAAAATGTGACATAGGTAGAGACTACTAACATAGGAGCTTAATAAAAGTTATATTACAATGCACTAGCTTTGAATTGATAATTAAAAAGAACAGTGGCTAAGTGGGCTGGAGGCAGCAAACTACATGAATGGGCTAGAGCAGCTGCTAGCAATGAACAAATGCTGATACTAGTCAGAAGTGTAGTAATTGGGCAACGACTAAACAGACGGCAGTAATGCAAGCAGTAAGGGAACTGTGAAACAATAAGCAGGCACAATATGGAGCACACAGAAGTTGTGCATAGGATATGCGCAGATAGGGTAAGGCTAAGGATGCAGTATGTTGTAATAGTCAGAAAGAAAAGTCACAATCACCTTAGGTGAATAATCTCTGGGTTGAGTCCAAAGTCCTAAAACATTCAGGGAGTGATAGGAGTATAAGGATAAAGTAGCCCCTAGTGGTTGTTTTGTATACCATTCAATTTTTCTGCTTAAAAATACCTGTGTTCAACTATATACACTTTCACTCTTGACATTTGAACCTTGTGAATATTTGTTGAGATGTCATAACTGTAGTCCAATACTTTGTATTCCTGAACAATTTGCTGCATGTCTGTTTGGAGGTAGAGAGGGCACAAGCAGGCAATCCTCCGAGAATCAGAGCGTGGACCCCCCCCCGACACAGAAGCGCCACAGTGTCTGTTTGGAGGTCAAGAGGGCACAAGGGATGCCCTCCCTCGAATCAGAACGCGGAACCCCCCGACACAGAAGCACTACAGGGTCTGTTTGGAGGTCAAGAGGGCACAAGGAAAACCCTTCCCCGAATCGGAACGTGGACCCCCCTGACACAGAAGTGCTTCAGGTACAGCTCTCTTCCTGGTCTGCAGAAGCTCAGCAGCTGCGAGAAACAAAGAAAAAGTTTCAAAGTTTCAGTTTCAAATTCTGTCAGCAGATGAATGGAGATGTTTTTTTCACTGTCTGCTTTTCATGAAATGTGCTAATAATTTCTCTCAAAACAGCAGGACACCTTAATTAATGTGTGCTGCTTTAAACAAACTTGTGGGGATTTGCCAGTGTTATAGGAAGGAGCTTTTATTTCAGTAGCTGCACATTCCGAATTTACTCTGCACGCAGCACCGTAATCTAAACTAATTACCTGCCTAGTGTATAACTGAATGCCTAGTGTTACAATCTCTAGCTGCTCACACCCTGATGCTGGTACCAAATGTTTAATTGCTCAGCAGCTCAATGAACTTAATATTTAGCAGTTCAAATCCGATTTGACTGTGCTGGCTGGTGTAGATACATTTCTTGCTTTCTGCTGTAATTGAAGGCTTGCATTCCGAACTTGGCCCCTCCCTCAGCTTACCTATATAAGTCCTGTTCTCAGTTGCTCCTTAGGGTCTGTTTGGAGGTCAAGAGGGTACAAGGGACGCCTTCCCCCGAATAGGAATGCGGACCCCCCCCGACACAGAAGCGCTACAGGTACTGCGCTCTTTCCCAGTCTGCAGAAGCTCAGCAGCTGTGAGAAAGCCCGCTGATGCTTCGGTCAGCTCCCCACCACCACCTTTAGCTGACTCTGAGTTATAAAGGCTGAATCACATGTAGTATCTGAACCAATCAGCTCACTTTACCATTGGCAGACTATACAGTTCAACCACTAGAGGTCTCTATGCTAGGGACACAGCTTATTAGTAAAAAAAAAAGAAACAAAAAAAGGTTTTCTAACCCTTACTCTGTAGCATTCTCCAAGATGTTGCCTCTGGTTCTAATAACTTTCTTTGACCTCAACCCCTGGGTGTCTTCCACTGGCTAGCTTCCCTACCCTGCCAATCTGCCAAGCCCTATGCATCAGGCTTCCACTAAACTTTGCTAGCTCTGCTAACACAATTGTCTCACACCCTGGGTGCCACCTATATACACTGTAAATCAGCCCCGGTGTCCTCCCGTCCACCTTCCAAGTTAGCCACTTAGCCCTCCTGCCCCGAGATTGGCGGTCAAAAGCTTCAACAACCAAGCCTCATACCACCCCCAGAAAGCTCCACTGGGTCACCCAAAATACCAAACTCCTGATCACCCTACTACTACTCCTTGCAGGTGACATCGAGCCTAACCCTGGACCTACCTACTACCACACCCCAAACCCTTCCGTTCCACTCCAACTCCCCTCAGGCCTTAAACTGGTTCACCTAAATGTATGTAGCTATGACCCTTAGCCCAGATATCCTGATTATCTCCAAAACTTGGCTAAAGCCACACAACCCTGACAATGAATTGGCTCTACCCGGCTATACACTCATCTGGCATGACCGGATGGGCAGAAAAGGGGGAGGCATAGCCATGTACATTGCCTCCGCCATCCAGTTCTCCCCGGTTACCCTATCCCTGCCCTCGGAGCCCATTGATGCCCTAATGGTCAAACTACACATCCCTCATTCAATTCCAATCTTCATAGCAGGTACCTACTGCACTCTTGTCCCCAACACACCTACACTACTGGATCACCTGGGCTCCCTAAACTCTTTGGCAGCTGGTGGTGAGCTCCATATACTCAGGGATTTCAACCTGAACTGGCTTGCTGGGGTTCATTCCAAGCTTTGGGATAAGGTGACAGCCCTAAATCTAAGACAACGAATCTCTGAGCCCACGGAACTAAACCACAAAACACAGAACCACACTGTCCTAGATTGTCCCTCACCTCGCACCCCCACAGGATCCCTAGCCTCTGGTCTCATTCCGGATGCCCTAGTGACCACCATGGAATCTACTGACGCAAAAATCTTCAGACCAAAACTCCTCTCCCAGAATCATCTTGACCAGATCCTTCAAATCCCTGGACCTCCACTCACTACTAAATGACTTAGACAAAACTGACTGGTTGCGCATTAGTCAGTCCACTACTTTAGATGAGGCCCTGCTGACTTTCAAATCCAATTTCACCACCATCTGGGACAGCCACGCCCTGCTCTGAAGAACCAGGGTCAGAGGTGCTCACCTCCCTTGGATTACACCAAAAATCCTAGCCCTTCTTAGAGCCAGAGACAAGGTCTGGAAAACTTCAAGATGTCCAGCTGTCCACCTGACCTCCAGTTTTACGCGAGCTTCAAAGCGCCAGTACTAGAAAATCCACCAAGCAAAAGCTAACTATTTCAAAAGCGCATTCAACTCCACTCCTCCCATCTCCCGACCAAATTCTGGAATGTGGTCAAGTAGCTCATCAACCCCCGCAGCCCCAACTCCGTCCCTGCAGGTAGGCAGTCTCACCATTTCCGACCCTCCAGCAGTGGCCACTCTGTTTAACTCTCATTTCACAAACAGCCACGCTACTCCCTGCCAGCTTCTCCACATGCTCATCACCAACCCCCCCCAGCTCAGTCTTTCTTTTTCCTACAGGTCACCCCAGAAGAGGTATATAATGCACTGGTTGCCCTTAATCCAAAGTAAGGGTAAATGCCCCACTGAGCTGGACTCCAAAATGCTCCACCTTTCGGCCCCTGCCACAGTCAGACCCCTGGCCTCCCTTTTCAATCTCTCTTTCTCCCATGCTGAAATCCCCTCTGAATGGAAACATGCCACCGTAATTCCACTTCCTAAGGGTGGGGATCCCTCAAACCCAAACAATTACTGGCCCAACTCCCTCCCTCCTACCAATCCTCGCAAAATTACAGGAACGCCTGGTACTCTCTCACCTATCTCCCTTTCTGGACTCCTCCTCTTTTTTCTCCCCCTACCAGTCTGGCTTTAGGAAATACCACTTCACCACTACCTCCCTTCTCAGGATTACTGACTCCATCCTTACTGGGATGGATGCTGGCCACATCACAGCAGCTATTTTTATCGACCTGGCCAAGGCATTCGACACAGTCTCCCACTCCCTACTCCTAGCCAAACTCGCCAATGCTGGTCTATCCAGTAGGGCCACCTCCTGGTTCCAGTCATACCTTGCTGACAGGTCCCAATCCATCCATATCAGTTCCTCTACCTCGGCACCTCTCCCAGTCACCTCAGGTGTACCACAAGGTTCTGTCCTAGGCCCACTCCTATTCTTGATCTTCCTGAATGCCCTGCCCTCTGCTTGCCCACACATCTCAAACCATATGTATGTGGATAACACTGTGCTATATGCATCTGGCCCCTCGTCCTCAGAGGTCACGACCCAACAGCAGCAAGACTTTATCTCAGTCCAGCAATGGCTTCGTTCAAATCATCTCCTTCTCAGTGCCAAGAAAACGGTCTCTCTAACCTTTGTCACTAGGCAAAGACTTTCTAGGCTCCCCTGTCCAACCACATTTCACACCCTGGAAGGGACACCACCGGAAGCCTGTACCTCCTTCAGATACCTCGGGTTATGGCTGGACCAGCACCTCAACTTTTCCACACACATTGACTCCTTACTCAAGAAGGTACATCCCAGGCTTGGCGCATTTCTACCGGAATCATGACTGCATCCCTCAGCATCTGCTTCTCGGAGGGGCCATTGTGTAGAAAATGATTCTCCTGCCTTTGAGTAATGGAGATGTAGTCTACAGTGCTGGCCCCTAAGTTGACCTTAGTCAGGCTGGACCCTCTTTTCCATTCCTTTTGCCGCTTTGCACTGATTGTCCCTACTCACACACCATTGTGACCTTTACCAATCTATGGACCTCCCCTCTCTACATAATTGCAGACAATCCCTGCACCAAAATCAGCCAAGCTATGGTCCCAGCATCTCCCTCCTACTTCACCACCGCCCCACAACCCCGCACTTAGCTTACTCTTCAAACTTGACTCCCGTTCCTGGCTGTTCCAATAGTAGGTCCACTACTAACAGTCAGGTTGCTTTCAGCTACCACATGCCAACATTGTGGAACTCCTCCCAGCAAACATCCATCATTTCTCCTCCCTCAGCACCTTAACTCCTTGCCCAAGCGCTACCCCCTACCTGCCCATATGCCTAAGCAGTTCTGCTCCCCATGTGAAATGACAGTACTTTGTTCTGCAATTTCTGCACTGCAACCAATCTGTGTCTATAACTACTGATCTCCCATTACCGTTGCCTGCACTATGCTGTCAAGCTATTGTATATTCTACTGTTGTTCTGACCTCTATGCCTAGACACTTGGACCAAATGTTAGAGAATTCACACTATGTATTTTCAACTGTATACATGCTGTTCAACTATTGTCTATGTTCCCCTTCCCCCAGGACGCATCTGGAATCGAGCATTTAGCATGCTCAGTATGCCTTCCTAGTTAAACGCTTGAATAAATAAATAAACAAATAATGCACAATTGTACCTGTAAAATGTTGTTGATTTTGCTCCTGGGGGTTTGCGAATTACTTAAGTAGAATATTCAGCCGAATAGTCATATTCGGGGTGCCAGATATACAGTAGTCGTATACTTTATTTGGTTCCTCCCAGATAAGTACTTTTTTTTTAAAGACATCGTAACACTGTTAAACCACCACTTTCATCCTTTTTGATATACACTAGGCAATTTTACCATGAACACTCCCCAGCAGCCTTTCAGGGACCCAAAAAGGCAACAAACTACTGCACTGGTCAGTGGTAAGGTGAAACACGGTCATCATAGATTAATCAAAGGCAGCAGATGAGATGATGCCTTGTGTCTTGTCTAGGGCTACTAAAATGGCGCTGATGTAAGTACATTGTATGTCCAACCTGGAAGAAAGGAGAGAGAGAAATGTACCATGATAGAGACCTATACAAGCACCTCACGGGGTGAAGACAGGGCACATAAGGGGAGTCTCTTTCAAAGTGATAAGTGATGGTGCCAAAAACAGCTTGGTGCTTCAAGCATGCGTAAGATAGGCATAGGGCTGAGGTGTATTTGAAAACAGGCAGGGAGGCAGCAGGGTTGCTTTAGGGTCTGCAGATGAGACAGATAAGGCAGGATGGACATCTTGCTGACTGCATGTGCCAAGTGGTCCTTTTCCAACAGATAATTAGTAACCAAAGTACACAATCACAATAGTAAGGTCACTAAAACATGATACATTATTTAAATGTTTCTAGTTTAACAGAGACCTCATGGTGATCCTGCAGTTAATGCCAGGGAGTGGAGACTTAGTTACCCTTTTAATTAAATAGTTTACGTGATAGAAAAGAAGGATATGGCAAAAACGAACATTACACTTTTGTAACATTAAGCAAATTGTGAGTTTCTACTGTAGCACCAGTTGTATGGGCAGATCACATGTAGCCAAGTACTGGTTAATTTAGCTTAAGAAACACTAGCTGTTCAATATGTTATGGGTCCAGCTTGGAATGGAGTGACTCAACAATGTCACCAGCAGTGCTAATCATCTTCTCAGATGGCACACTTATAGGAGGGCAGCTTGGGTATTTTAAAGCAAGTTGTAACAGGTGAGGAGTTGATTTTCTGAACTCAGTAACCCAGTGCATCAACATCAAATGGCTCAATTAATTCTGCAAAGTAGCCATAAACTAAATTTTCTGCAGTGAGAGACTGAGACTATAAGCATTTGTGTTGCTGTTGACACAATGTTGTGTGGAGTAACACCCAGTCACTTTCGTCCACACTGCCACAATGTTCCTCCCCTTCTGAGTATCTAACTGCCTGCATGGCACTATTTAACTCATCACTGAGTTGTTGCCTAAAATGAGTCACCTTGTGGCTGCCCATCGCTATATGAAGGATCTTGCATTTGAACCTAGGGTCCAACATGGTAGCAAGCACGGATGGCAGATATCCATGACTGTGGCAATCTTGCATCAAGTTCTGCATCGGATGAATAACAAACTCAGTGACCCCTTGTGGACTGAGTGTATTGTCAGCCAAAACCTTTGTAATGATCTTTGAGAATATGCACAGCTGGGATAACCTGACTAAGAAAGGATGTGGAAGCACTTAGATCACGTGTACTCCTCTGAAATGGCACACAAACCTTCACCATGCCCTCAGGAACTAACCATCATAATGTCCTAGGATCCCTCCAATGTATGCCTCCATAGACATTTTGTGTAGTGTCCACTTTTGCTCCAAGAGTCATGAAAGCATGAAGTATGAAGAATTCCACCAAGTGCCAACATCTTGTATTACATGATGTTGGAGCAGACCAAGGTGTTCCTGAACTTCTCATAATTTGTTAGTGGCTTTTACAGAGTAATGACATGGCTACAGATGGAAAGGGATGTGGATAATATGTTATTGGTCTTAGTATTGCTACACAGTGCATGAGTCTCCACTGAATTGTGTGTGTGTGTGTGTGTGTGCAAAGCAATGAATACTCACAAAATGGCTATCACTGATGGCTTTCACCATGTTTGTGCCATTGTCAGTAACAAAAAAGCCAACTTTTAAATTAGAGTTAACACCAGTCCAAGACTGCAAAATGTCTTGCAAGAATGTGAGAATATTATGTGCTCTGTGGTCTTTTTCCATCAATCCGATGTTCAGCAAAGCTGACCTAATGCAACTACCAGATTATGTGTTGGGGTGAGGTCAAGCGTGAACCACTAGGTGATGCACCAGAAACAGCAGCAGCAGGTTGTTGCACACACCAGTGTGCAGTTAAGAGAGAGATAGGCATGCATGGAGTTATCAGCTGGTCCAGACATCTGATGCTGAGAACCACCAGCAGCCTCTGCAAGCACAGCAGCAACAGCAGATTGCACGCCATTATACAGTCATGGCAATACACTTCAAGAAAATGTAGTACAAGATGGGATCTGATAATGTGGGTACAAATAGTTGACAAGCCATCAGAAGCCAACATCTTCCACAACTAACATAGGCTGGAGATCCAATGCCATCATCTCAGCAATCAGCTGTGTGATTTGCTGTGCTGATGGATGTGAGGCATGATGCTTTGTGCATGCAGAACATCCATTATTGGAAGTGTCACGGAAGACATTTATGTGGACTGCTTCAACAATGGTTGCAGACGAGTGTCTGCATACACTGTAAGCATCACTATCTAATTGTAAACATGTAGGGGTGGGAGTACAGTCAGCTGACTGCCCTCCGAGATTGGTGGTGGTTACTGACTTTTGAGAAACCCCATCTCAACCTGTGAGCCCTCTGCAAGAAGGACTTATTACACCACCAAATTTAAGGCTTTTATTTAAATCACTCCATTATAGCAGTCAAGTAGAAGACAAAGTTAGAACTACTGTAATTAAGGAGGTAAACTGAAACTTAGGTCTCTCTCGGGACTGCAGTTCCTCCTATTGAAATTAAATCCCTTTCTCTGGTGGAAATACAAAATGTTTCACACCACTATCAGTCCCTGAAATGAAGGTATACTAGTTTCTCTTTGCAGCTCCTAAAAAAAAATCACTTCATCAGAGGATTTATCCGGAAAAATCGACGCAGTGTTCCTACTACTACTAGGCACTAAAGACACACAGTACAGCACAAATAAATAAAGGTTTTGTGATGAAAATATTAGTTTTTGCTACTCATCTCTGGTGATTCGGAGTGCTCTTTCCACTATGATCTCTCCATCTCCACCACTTAGGAGGAGAGGTCCCTGAAATTAAGGTACAGTTTAGTTTCTCTGCAGCTCCTAGGAAAAAACAAAATCAGCACATCTGACTATTTATCCACAAAACCAAAAGCTCCCAGTGCTTCTAGTAGTACTAGGCACTAAAGACAGATGGTACAGAGCAAAAAATAAAGGGTTCATGATGAAAATACTTGTTTTTGCAACTGATAATCTCTGCTGACACAGACCTCTCTCTTCACTATCCACCATGATCTCTTTCAACTATGCAGCAATCGATGTGTCACGTGAACTAGCTTTGCCAAATGCTCATCGATTTGCCAGCAAGTTCTGTGAGATCTTGAAATCCTGTAGGACTGCCAAATACCAAATATAGCTGAATAGCTGTGATATCTGGCATTCAGCTCCCTAATACAGTATTATCTGTGGTATTCAAAATGTAATATTCGTTACTCACACGCCCCTACTTGCTACTGATGTGCTGATATTGCTGGGGATGTGACTTTGCAACTCCAACTGCTCCATGTTTCACAAAATGCAACTAAAAACAAGGTCTAGCTCAGTGTGACTGTCTCAGTCATCAAAACAAAATAAAATGAACATATTTGAAAATTCCCTCTAAGTTGAAAGATTGCTCAACTGACTTTCATAATTGCTACCTGATGGTTTATCAGTTGAATCTCTGTTTGTTATAATTACTCTGCATGGCTTTTAAAAACATAGAAACATAGACAGCGATGCAGAAAAAGGCCATGTGCCTGATCACAAAGTCCAGAAAATGGTGCAAGGTGCCTGCATCAATCAGATTTGACACAAAAGGCACCTTGCTTCAAAAATTGTACTGCCCATGATTCAGGAATGCAAGTTGGAAACCTCAGGAGCCCTTGTGGAGAACAGAGAGTGCACCAGCTCTGCACACAATTGGGGGGTTGAGCCATGGTGCTAGGGGTCTTGAAGCAGATGCAAGCTGCAGTATCCCTATGGAGGGATTTAATAATCCTCCCTCAGGGCACACAGTCAACGACAGTTAGACTAGCATGGGGCTGGTCTAACAGTCCATGTGCCATCCCAGAGTCACTGCTTTGTGGAAGGGAACCTGTGCCACCACCCACCTGTGGAACCCCATGCCCCCACAACACACAGAGACGGCTATGGTGTGGTGCCTGCTGGCTCTGCATGGTGACCAGCATGCATCAACCCCCCCAAGGAAAACACAGGCATGGTAATTGCCAAGCAGTGTCCTGGTCAGGGAGCTGTTGCCACACCTCACTATCCATCTGTCCCCAACCTGTCCCCTTTGTCCCCTGTCCCTGTCTGCATGACCTCCCAGCCTCCAGACAGGTCTTCAGTTATTGCTATGGTAAGATATTTCCTGAAACATCTGTGATATTTGGAGAAACATTCCTGCCTGCCTGTAATACTGCTTTTGGATCTCTAGGGAGAACACCTTGTTTATTCGTTTTTGGGAACCTGAAGGATTATATCTTATCTTCTCCTCTCTCATCTAACCTCCACGGAGTACACGTTCAGAGCCCAGAGCCATTCCTCATAGGATCTGCCCTGATGGCACTGAATCACTTGGGCCTTGCTGGCCCTGAATTATCTTGAATTTCTTAGCTTTAAGTTTTTTATAGTGTTGTGATGCACAGAGTAATCTGTCTTTTATAAAATGGGAAGAGAAACTCCAGCTTTCTGATTGGTTATTATCTGTGCATGAAATCTGTTCCATGCACAGGTAATAAAAAGCATCTAAAAGCGGGACAGAATTGAAACAAAAGAAATTAATGTGTGGTTAGATCTATTTATTTTAAATGCTGCCATTTTTTCCCCACTAACAAGGCTTATCCTTAATCAAGGACACTACTGTTGCCCCAGTCTGCACTCTTCCTTTGTGACAAAAATGACAAGCTAAAGAAAATCTTAGCCCTGCCATATATACTCCTACAAAGTGTTCTTACAGAACCCATCTCTGTCAATGATGCTGTGAGCCTCTTGTCTGCTCTATGACCTGCCCTACCCTTCAAGCTGCTGCACAGTAGTCTGAATGGAAATCTATTGCCCCAGACTTTGTCTTCTGCAATAGGAGCACTACTGCCTACTGCAGGTTTTAAGACACAAAATTCATTTTTTCCTTTTACTGAATGAGAAGCTACTGCTGACATACACTGTAACCACTTCTGCAGACAACGAAGCAGCAGTGGTGCTGAGTCTATTCGGGGAAGGGAAAGGATGGGGTCACTCCATCCTGCAGTCATCCTTAACCCATTCTTTTTTTTTCTTTTAAAAAAAATACCTTTATGATCTGCATCAGCCTAAAAAACACACCTTGATGATCTCCATCAGCCTCTGATGGTATTGTTCCACCCAGTTCTACAAAACAAAGGCCACTTTCTCAATACAAATTTATGTAGCCAATTTTAAAAATGCAATAAGACAGTCTGGGGGTGTTCATGGAACAGATTTGTCTGCACTTCCAGGTACTCACTACACCTCTGGGCACGCAGGAAATCTGTTCCATGCACACCCCATCATGCCTTATTGCTTAGATATACATCAGTTTCAGTAAATACAATTTCTCCTTATTGTTTAAACTATTTTTACATTATAAAAAAATACAGAATACTTTTGGAACCCTTATAACTTTTCTGATCTCTTTTGCCTTATAGTGATTCCAACAACAACATCACCAACTACAAGAACAGCAAGTACAACTATACAACAACCCAACAACTAGATTTACTAGCAGCACTAAAACAGGTAGGATCTTAAAAGAAACAAATTAAAAGTTATGTTAGGCGAGTTGACTCCAGCACAATATCTACAGCATGAATAAATAATTTATTAATCCTAACATCAAGCACCATGGGCTATGGAGGAAATACATCTGCTAATATAATGAAAATATTATGCATTTTATCATTCATAGTGTACAACATATTTACTTTCTTACAACAGCATGGCAACTAGACACATACAGTAGTTTATAAGTATACAAATTATTATGGTGACTAAAGGGACATACAGTTGGTATCCTTTTATCCAGCCTCCAGCTGACAGAAGCTCAGCAAAAAACATTATAGTTAACACCAAGATTGGTGCAGAATATCATTCATAAGGATGTCAACAGAATAAGGCATATAATACAGTAAGTATTACAAGAATGCTATAAGACATCATTTGCTTTGTAACACCTTTAACTGATTTATTCCCATCTTCACAATAACATATGCATGCTTTAAGTATTTATATCTTAATGAAGAACTGTGATGAACCTGAAGTCTTTGTTCCCAGTAGAAGCATCTGAGGCCCAAGTTTCAAAGGTTAGTGATGACAAACTGGGCGTATGTGCTAACTAGGAATAGTGGTACCCATCAAGGGTGTGGCCATATTCAAAGGTTACCTATGTGGGAGCATCCAAGATGACACCATGGCACACAATATCATGCTGGGCATATACAAATGAGGATCCCCCATACATACATAGCACAGCACAATATTGATAGTTTTCAGAAGTGCTAAACTGCCATTAAGTGTGGCACAGTTTAATGTTTCTGAAACCAAGCCCTTAACTGTTCGTAGAGGGGGTGGTGCCCCACACCCCATCCACCCACTGTCAAGGACTGGGTACCCTGCTGGTTTAGTGCCCCCTCATGCCCCTATCCACACACGAGTAATAAAAATAATATCCCTGGTAGTGTAGCGGTCCCTCTCCAGTTCCGATACCCCATTTTACAATAGTAACAATGTCCCTGGTAGTCTAGAGGTTCCTCCCATGTCCCAATCACTGTCTATATAAACAAATAGTAAACCCTGGTGGTCCAGTGGTTCCTCCTGTGCTCCAATCCCCTGCCATGTAAAGGAAAAAGATGCCCTGGTGGTCTCTCCCAAGCCCTGATCCCCTGTCATGTAAAAGAGATATATTCCCTAATGGTCTAGATGAACTTTCCAAGCCCCAAACCCCTGTCAAATGACATAAACAATATTTTCTTATATTCTAGCAGTCTTACCTTGCCTATATGCTGACCTGATTGTATTAGAAAACAAACACCATCCCAGGTGGTATAGTGGACTCTACACCCCATCAAGTATTGTCCCACCACCCCATATCCCCCTATACCCACCCCCAAGAGCCAGAGACCGACACATCAGTCCTTGTATGCACAGTAAGTATGTTACAAGAACTCATTCTGCAGCTGTGGTGGTGAGCAGAGGGTTGTGCTGGTAACTGGCTCTTGAGGCATGGACAGGGGTGTGTGGGGTGGTGAGACACTACCTGCTGAAGGAGTCCACTAGACCACCAGGGAAAATATTTGTCTGATATAGGTAGGTCCAGGTATAGAGAGTGGGACAACTAGCATGTCAGAAAATACTATTTCCTTTACATGACACAGGATTTAGGGCTTGTCAGGGACAACTAGACTGCTAGGGTTTAATATTTATTTATACAGATGGGGATCAGAACATGGGAGGGACAGCTGCATTTTACATTCTTGCAAAATTTAATTAAAACATTTTGTGATGGTTTGACTACTTTTAATTTAGTCCCATTGAAAGCTGTAAATATCATCCATGTCAAAAATAACCATGCGGCATAGTAGGTTAAATGTTTCAGATCTGGTTACATTTGGATATGTTGTTTTAAAATTAGAGGGAAATAACTGAAATTAAAATTTTGGTTACGTGTTTGGCACACTGTAACTCAGTTCCATTTGAAGCTAGAATTATACATGTGTAGGTCTCTTTTCAGGAAGATAAAGAGATATCTCACTGATCAGATGTGAGATTTCACAGCTATCAGTATGTTGGGTATGTCACAATTAATATCATGGCCAGCTGGAGTACGTCACAAAAGTAAGTAAATAAGTAAAACTTTATTTATAGGCGTTTTCCAAATCTGAGGTGCTTTACCATCATAAAATCATAACACTTTAAAGCAATTTAAAACAGATCATGACATCCATAGACGGATGCAGGTTTAAAAACCATCAAGAAATGCTAAATGAAACAGGTAGGTTTTAAACTCAGATTTAAAACTTGAGATGGTCAGGCATTCCCTTAACCAATGAGGTAGAGAATTCCACAGGGTAGGGGCAGCAAAAGAAAAAGCACATGCACCCACTGTTTTTAAATGAACTCTAGGAATCTCTAGCAATCCCTCATTGGTGGATCAGAGTGGGCGGGAGTTGCAGGTGGGAGTTAGAAGATCTTGCAGGTAACAGGGTCCCTGTTCATGTAGGGCTTTATAGGTTTCTTAAAGGTGATCCTCCACTGTATATATTCCTCAGATGATAAAACAAGGATTTAACAATGGTAGACACCTGAGAATTTAGGGTCAAACAACTATCAAAAATAATGCCAGGTTACACACCCAGTCTGAGGTAGTGAGCTGGATGCCATCCAGCTATAAGCCTGAGGCCTGTCCAGCCCCCAAGCCCATCTCCTGATGACCCAGGTCAACAACTAGCACCTCAGTCTTATCTGGATTCAACCTCAGCCAGCTTGTGCTCATCCAGTTCATGATCTCGGCCAGACAGTTGTTAAGCACAGAAACTGCATCATCCTGTCTGGGCATAAAGGACATATACAGTTGAGTATGAACTGCATAGCAGTGAAAACTCAAACTGCATCACCTAATGATAACTCCTAATGGCAGCCTATACACTGCGAACAACATAGGTGACAATATGGAGCCCTGTGGCACCAAGCAGCACAAGGGAAGGCATCAGAGGAATAAATTCCAGTGATAACCCTCTGAGACCTGTCCACAAGGAATGATAGAAACAATCTTAAGACTGGCCCAGACAGTCCACAGAGAAGCTGCAGTCACTCCAAAGGCACAACATGGTCCACAGTGTCAAATGCCACTGAGAGGTCAAGAAGGACTAAGACAAAATGAGCCTTTTGATCTCTGTCAATTAGGAGGTCATTTAAACCCAGACAAGGCAATCTCAGTGCTGTGTCTCTTCCTAAAACCAGAAGAAGCATCATAGACATTGTGGCTTAAAGGTGGTCATCCAGCAGCAAGCAACCACCTTCTCAATAACATTACCCACAAAGGTAGGTTAGAGACAGGGCTGTAGTTAGCTAGACAGTCTGAAGTAAAGGAGGATGTTTTTAGTAATGGTCATATGGCCACCTTCTTAAGAGGATCAAGAAAGACCTCCTTCTCCAAGGAGCTCCAAACAATTTCAACAAGAATTAAGCAGATGACATCTTCACAACCTACCAAGAGGGGCATAAGGCCCAGATCCAAACTACAGCAGGTTGGTCACAAAGTCTGGATGATCCAACAATGTCCATGAATTCCAGCTGGTTAAAGTCAGTCCAGACAGAATGGGTTCTCGTCACTTCCAACAACCTCTACAATAGAAACATAGAAACATAGAATTTGATGGCAGATAGGACCGCTTGTCCACCCAGTCTGCTCAGTTCTCTACCTACTGGATAAGCTGCAGATCCTAGTTAACCAGCAGCCTACTTCCTACCCCCACCCTAGAATTGCCTTATGACTGTACCATGCATGCTTGAATTCCACCACATTTTTTTGACTCCACAACCTCCTCAGGAAGGCCGTTCCATGCATCCACAACCCTCTCTGTGAAAATATACTTCCTTAAATTACCTCTGAGCCGCCCCCCCTCTATCTTCAAATTGTGCCCTTTTTGTCTTGCACGCCTCTTTTTTGAAAGATGCTACCTTCTTGGACTTTGTTGATTCCCTTGAGGTACTTGAACGTTTCTATCATGTCCCCCATCTCCCTCCTTTCCTCGAGGCTATACATATTAAGCTCCTTTCGTCTCTCTTTATATGTCTTCCAGTGCAGACCCTGCACCATTTTAGTTGCCCTCCTCTGGACAGCTTCCATCCTGTCTATGTCTTTGTTGAGATTGGGTTTCCAGAGCTGCACACAGTACTCCAGATGGGGTGTCACCAGCTGTCTGTACAGAGGGATAATAACTTCCTGTTTTCTACTGGTGATGCCTCTCCTATGCATCCCAGTATCCCCCAACCCTCCTTGCTGCCCTCTCACATTGCTTGCCCACCTTTAGGTCATCTGATATGACTACCCCAGGTCCCTTTCCATTTTGCTGTTGTTAGTATCTCACCCCATTGTGTACTCTTCCCTGGGTTTTGTTTCCCAGGTGCATTACCTTGCACTTCTTAGCATTGAATCTAAGCTGCCATACATTTGACCATTCCTCTAACCTTGCCAAGTCCTTCTCATCCTTTCCACCCCACCCTGTGCATCAAGTCTGTTGCAGATATTTGTGTCATCTGCAAAGAGACATACTTTCCTTCAGTCCTTCTGCAATGTTGCTTATAAAGACATTAAAGAGGACCGGTCCTAATACTGAACCTCTGGTACCCACTATTAACCCTCATTTCTTCTGAGTGGACTCCATTTACTATTACTCTCAGTGTCCTATTCTCCAGCCAATTCTTTACCCAGGCTGCCATCTTGGGACCCACTCCCAGGCTGGCTAACTTATATTAATCTTTTGTGAGGGACTGTCAAATGCCTTGCTAAAGTCTAGGTAGGCCATGTCCACAGCCCCTCCCTGATCTACTACTTTGGTCACCCAGTCAAAGAAATCTATCAGATTTGTCTGGCATGACCTTCCTGCTATGAATCCATGCTGCCTAGGGTCCTGTGCCCGTCTGGCCTCTAGATACTCAACAATTCTTTCCTTCAGAAGTGATTCCATCATTTTCCCTATCACTGAGGTTAAACTAACAGGTCTGTAGTTTCCTGCTTCTGCCTTGCTCCCACTTTTGTGAAGAGGAATCACATCTGCCTCCTCCAGTCCTCGGGTACCACCCATCCTCCCATGATTTGTTAAAAGGGTAGTCAGTGGTGTCACTAGATCTACCCTTAGCTCTTTAAATTCTGGGATGAATCCATCAGGCCCCATTGCTTTGTCCACCTTTCAGTTTTAAGAGGTTCTTTCAGAACCCTTTCTTGTAAATGGGCTGGTATCAACTTCTGTATACAGAGTGTTTCTACTGTTTGTTTTATGTACCTCCCCTCTTCATTTGTAAATACTGAGCAAAATAATTGTTTAGTATCTCTGCCTTTTCACAGTCTCCCTCTGCCCACCCTTCCTCCCCTTTATTAAGTCTCACTATCCCTCCCTTGGTCTTCCTTTGCTCCCTGATGTACCTATAAAAGGTTTTATCCCCCTTCTTAACTGAGTTGGCTATCTTTTCCTCGGTTTGGGCCTTTGCTGTTCTGACTGCCTTCCCAGCCTCCTTTTGCTTTAACTGATACAGTTCTCTGTCCTGCTCCTTCTGCTATTCCTTGTACTTCCTGAATGCTTTCTTTTTCTCTTGAACCTTCACAGCCACTTCCTTTGAGAACCATAGTGGTTTCTTACATCGTTTTGTTTTGTTTATTTGCTTCACACAAAGGCTCGTTACCTCTGTGATGGCAGTTTTTATTATTCCCCATTGTTCTTCCACCCTCCTTCCTTCCCATTTGCTAGTTGCATTCTTGGCACTCACCCATTTTAGCAAAGTCAGCCCTCCTAAAGTCCAGTACTTTTGTCTTTGTATGGCTTGACTCTATTGCTGTGTTTATTGTGAACCATACTGTTTGATCGTTGCTAGTTCCCAGATGGCTACCCACTTCTACATCTGTGATCCTCTCTCCATCTCCATTTGAGAGAATCAAGTCTAATATTGCTCCCTCTCGAGTGGCAACAATCCTCTCATAGGGAGAGTCAGGCCAATACCTGACCTGATGTTGGCAACCTTATCTGTGAATAATTGAGCAAGCTCATCACACTTCATCTGTGAAAAATTTCTTCCAGAATGGAGACAGATTGGATTGAACAATCACTCTACAGTCCAGAAGAGCTTAACTGGTTGATTCTGCACAGCAGCAATCTCCTTGGACAGGAATGCTGCCTTCTTACGAGTGATTGCTGATTTATAACCCCCTATAATGTTCCAACAATCTAAGTCTGTCAACCTCCAGGCTGGACTTCCTCCAGTCTCTCTCTAGCCTTTGACCTACTTTCCTCAGCTCCATCAAGGACTCATCAAACTAAGGGGTCCTTGGGCAAAGTGTAGTGTGGTCAAAGGTTAACCAGAGCAGTTGAGTCCAGGGCATCCCCCACCACTTTATTATAGGCAAGTACCAGATCCCCAGGACTCATGCATTCTCTTGACAAACCCAATAGGTCCAGCACCACTGATAGACCCTCTGGTGTAACTCCCTTTAAAGGTGGTACTGGATCATCTCCATAGGAGCAGGCCCATTGGAGGGAGCCCTGAAACTGAACCTTAAGGTGTGATGGTCTGACCAACTGACAAGTTCCACCCCCAGGTCTGTCATCTCCATCCCTAGGAGAAACACGAGATCTAATGAATGACTTCCTATGTCATGAGCTGCAGGAGATTTTTTATTTATTTTTTTATTTAAAGCTTTGGTAACCGGGTAAAAGAACACTGGGCCACATAGCCCTTTTATAGGCTTGACCCGGATACACAAACAAAATTACAGTACAAACAGACAGGCACAGTAAAACAACACCTAACAATATAATATACACACTATATTATTACTTTACTATAACCATAATTTTGACCAAATTTCATGAATTCATCATTGACCCAGGCATCGAAGTCCCCCAGAGTTAGCCATCTGGGGGACTCCAGTGCCATGTCAACACTTAAGTCTGCAAACTCCTTCAGGAATACTCCACTGTTGCCTGGTGGACAGTAGATAAGGAGTATTCGGTACCCTACACCTGCACCCAGGATACGCTCACAGGATCTGGTGGACTCCACTGGCACATCCACCAGGCCCAGTTTTGCCTTCAAAAATAGTGGCTACACCCAGGCCCCTACTATCCAGCCTCAGGCAGTGTATCACGAGGAACCCAGCTGGAACAGCAGAAGCCAATATGGGACCTGCATTCTCATCCAGCCAGGTCAGGTGATGCATGCCAGATCTGATGTCCCACAAGATCAGCTATAATAGCTGTCTTGTTCCTGACAGATCTGAAATTGCACAACACTGCCTGGGTCATATGGGTTTCTGGGGAAGATCCCGAGACCAGACAACTTATTGTAGAACAACTGGGCATGGGAGCCAGGCAGGGAACATCCTGTCCCAGGCCCCATTTCACTGCAGGGCTTCTCCTAGTCCCACAACCTCTATCATCACCCCACTCCCTACCCCCACAGGCCCAGCATTCCTCTTTTCACTCAGCTCCCAACTATCCCCAGGGCTCGACATTCCTTATACATCTTTGATGATAAGGGGCAGAGTCAAAATGGCACAGATCCCAGAGCCTGGTGGGAAAATAATGCCTGACCATCTTTAAACCCCCCCAACACATTCTAACTTCACAGCAAAAGACAAATAAAACTGCAAATTCTATAACTCACACAGACTCACTCTACTAACTACACCCTTACATACAACACATACACTGGCCCGGATATTCAAAGGGATTGTGCCCCGGTGGGGTATTGAAAAGGCTGCCCAGCGCAGCGCAACTCCCAATGCACTGGGACTCAATGTAATTGCATGCAGTGCAGTTGCAGGGGGCATGACCATGCATATGTGGCACATCCCGATATTCAGCCCAGGATGTGCGGCACATATGCTGGTGTAACCCTGTATTGTGCCACATTGGGGGGCTCGAAGTTGAGCCCAAGAAAAGTGGGAACAAATCCAGGCCACCCACAGGTGGGCTGCTGTATTGCAGGGCACAACACAGCAGCTGCCAGCCGTGGGTGGCCACCTGCCCACCCAGTGCACTGTTCACAAGCACCCACATCCCCCTGGTAGTCTAGTGGTACCCCTTCCTGATTCCATGAGTAATGTAATTGAAAACACACCATGGTGGTCTAGTAGACCCCCCTCCTGCCCGATTCCCTGATCGTGGCATATGTATAACATTACATTCCTTGGTAGTCTAGCGGAAACTCCCTCCCTCCTGTGTCCCCGATTGCCGGTAGATGACATATACACAACTCCCTGGTAGTCTAATGGAACCCCCCCACCTCTCATGTCCCCAATCACTGGTTATCTGCAGTATTAATAGCCCCTGGTAGTCTGATGGTACCCCCCCACCCGTTGCTGCGATCATGGTAAAACCCCATAATACACTTCCCTGGTGATCCAGTGGCACCACCCCACCTCTCCCACCCACACAGACCCCCATGCCCACTCCACTCCCCCGTCATTGACAGGCAGCTGCAACCTACCATACTGCCCTGCTGCCTACGAATGACAGGTACAGTATCATCTGTAAGCCATTGGTCCACAGTGTGGACCAATGGGCATACAGACATACTATACTAGACAGTCCCAAATATGTGAGATAGGTTGATTCACATATTCAGGACTATCTAGTACTATGCCCTGCAAGCCCATGAAGTCCACACTGTGGACAAATGGACTTACAGCCCATAACACCTGTCATTACGGAACTGACTCCGGGTGGTATGCCGGGTAGGTTGCAGCTGCAAGTGATGGGGAGGGTGGGGTAAATTAAAGAAATGTGTGAGTGGAGTTCACTGGATCACCGGGAGCTGTATTACAGAGGTTTACTGTGATCACAGCAATGGGGAGGCTCACTGACTACCAGGGACTATTACTATGGTGGATAACCAGTGACAGATGACACAGAAGGGTGCAGGGTTCCATTAGACTACCAAGGCATTGTATAATGTCATCTACTGGTGATCGAGGACACAGGAGTGGGGACCCACTACTTACCCGGAATGTCATGTTATACATATGCTGCGATCGGGAATCGGGTGGGAGGGGGTCCACTAGACCACCGAGAGTGTCTTCTTTACATTTATCATGGAATCAGGAGGAGGGGGGTACCACTAGACTGCTAGGGACATACATTATGAAGCTGTACCATGATCATGGCTATGGGGTGGGGGATGGCCCGGGACCACCACTGTGCACACGTCATGCTGTGCAGTTTGCCAGGTGCAAGTTGCAGGGCTGCCCTGTGCAAGGCAAGCAAATGGGGCCATAATGACATGCAAATGACCCCATTTGTGCTTTGCATATATTATGGTCTCATTTGCATGCCCCCTTGCTGAATATCATGGGTGATGCACCTAGCACAACTGCATTTGTGTTGGCGCATCCCAGTGCTCCCTATCTGTGGCATGCGCCAGTGCAGAGCCACTGCACCATGCGCAGTATGTGTGCTGTCTGTGCCATATTTAGTGGTGCTGTGCCATGGCGGATCCCCATTTAATATCACCTGAACCTGGCCCTGGCGCATCACAGCTGTGCTGTGCCCAGGCTTACACCACTGCCTGGCACAGTTTGACTATCTGGGCCACTGTCTACAACAGTAAAAAAAAACAATCAGTGAAATCAGTGATGGATAGGTGCATCAATCTGGAGGCTATGCCTGAGGATCTCCCACATCCTCTGACATTATCCATACTTCCAAAAGGGTTGCCTTTCACACTGCCCCCTTTGGAGATCCAGACATACCAATCTGATTCACTTCAATCAAACACTCTAATTCACACACCCCTCAGAATCACTCCACCAATCCACGTATAAATTAACTTAAACAATCCCTTAAAACCCAACAAATACCAAAATAATTAAATAAATGAATAGATAAATAGCAGCAGAAGATATTGCTAATGAGTGAAACATAGAAACATAGAATGTGATGGCAGATAAGGACCGCTTGGCCCACCCAGTCTGCCCATTTCGCTACCTAATGAATAAGCTGAAGATCCTAGTTAACCAACAGCCTACTTCCTCCTACCCCCCCACTAGAGTTGCTTTATGTCTGTCCCATGCATTCTTGAATTCCCCCACTGTTTTGAGTCTACGACCTTCTCTTGAAGGTTGCTCCATGTATCTACAACCCTTTCTGTGAAGAAATACTTCCTCACATTACCTTGGAGCCATCCCCCCTCTATCTTCAAATTGTGCCCCCTTGTTCTTGCACATCTCTTTTTCTGAAAGATGCTACCCTCTTGGACTTTGTTGATTCCCTTGAGGTATTTGAAAGTTTCTATCATGTCTCCCCTTCTCCTTCCTTTCCTCATGGCTATACATTTTAAGCTCCTTTAGTCTTTCTTCATATGTCTTCTTGCGCAGACGTTGCACCATTTTGGTTGCCCTCCTCTGGACAGCCTCCACCCTGTCTATGTCTTTGCAGAGATGGGATCTCCAGAACTGTACACAGTACTCCAGATGTGGTCTTACCAACTGTTTGTACAGAGGGACAACAACTTCCTGTTTTCTACTGGTGTGAGTGGAGTGTAAATATAAACACCAACAAAAGATCTTAAGAGTTGTTGCCACTCTAGAAGTTACGAAAAATATTAATGTTCTGAGCATCTCTCACATCCCCAGGTCCATATTATGACCCATAAAAGTCCTGCTCTCACTACATCTCCATGGGCTTTAACCCAACTGTCATATAATAAAATTTTAGGTACTCTCACTGACTTTTAATGTAAAGACCAGCTCAATGTCACTGTCTCCACTGCTGTTCAGTACCTTTCCAAAATTAGGAGAACTATAATAAAGGTCCCAAGACTAAACTCCGCAAGCTGTTTGGAACTCATTTAGAATGCTTAGCCTCAGTATCAGTACTAACCATATTCAACTGCAAATAACTTTAAAAAGAAAAATGATAATATGGTACTGCAAGCATAAATATTGTTCAGCACAAAATCATTTCCAAAATTCCATTTATTGTTATCTCTCATTTTTTTATAATTTGCAAACAAAATGCAGAAAATTCAACATTTTTCATTATTTTGACATACAAATGTGAATAACTTTATAGCCAACTATGATAGCATGGCACGGTGAGCGTGAAAGTTGTTCAGCACAAACCTATCTACAAATTGACTTTGTAATGCCAACTGCTCTGTGTTTCACAAGATGCAACTGAAAACAAGATCTAGCTCAGTGTGACTGTCTAGGTCATCAAAACGAAATAAAATAAAAATATTTAAAAATTCCCTCTAAGTGGGAGGAAAGATTGCTCAATTGACTTTCATAATTGCTGTCTAATGGTTAAGCAGTTGAGATCTCTATTTGTTATAATTGCTCAGCATTACTAGTAAAAACATAGAAACATAAACAACGATGCAGAAAAAGACCATGAGCCTGATTCACAAAGCCCAAAAAATGACTCAAGGTGCCTGCATCAATCGGACTTGATGCAAATGGCACCTTGCTTCAAAAATTGCACTGCCCATGATTCAGGAGTACAAGCTGCGGCAACCTCAGGACCCTTTGCAGAGAACAGGGCCTGCACCAGCATTGCACAAAATTGGTGAGTGAGCCATGGCATTAGGGGGCTTGTAGCAGACGCAAGCTACAGTATCGCCTATCAAGAGACTCAGTAATCCACTGGGCACATGGTCCATGACAGTCAGAGCAGCATGGGACTGGTCTAACAGCCCATATGCCATCCCCAGGGCTGTTGCTTTGTGGAAGGGGAACCTGTGCCTCCACCTGACTGTGGAACACCATGCCCTCACAACATCCAGAGATGTTTTTGGTGTGGTGCCCACAGGCTCCCCCATGGTGACCAGCATACAGCATTCGCCCCATGGAAAGCACAGGCAAGGCAGTGGCCATGAAGTGTCCTGGTTGGAGAGCTGTTGCAACAGCTCACTACTCATCTGTCTCCAGTCTACCCCCCTTTGTCCCCTGTCCCTGCATGCATGACCTCCCAGCCTCCAGACAGGTCTCCAGCAATAGGTGCCAATGCTGTCTGACAGTGCTGCTGCATGTATCTAACCTCACCCATGTCCCTTGCTTTTGGCACATGGCAACATTTGCCACAAGCTGCAGGAATTTAGCACCAGGATGTCTCCCAATAGTGAATTGACTGCAGGATCCCTGGCACATTGGGATCAATGCAAGCTGTAGTTTACCACTGCTTGGTTCAGTCTCCAAGGGGTTTTGTGAACCAAGCCTAACCAGTCTATTTAGTCTTCTCATAATATATTTCCTGGCCATGAGATGCATTTTCTGTACTGAGTTTTTGTGGCTCTATGATGCCGGTTCGACAACGAAGTTGTTGACTGCCATCACAGTGATGAATTTATGTTGACCGTAACTTGCGGTTGACATAAATCCGACTATAGCCCCTGGCTATTTTTTCATCGGGGGGCTTTAACCCCTGAACCTCCCATGCAGGGGGCTCTCCCCCACACTTCCCAATCTATAGGATTACAACTCCGAGTCAGAATTGGATCGGGGAGGGGGGTGCAGGACTAGGAGACAGAGTGCCGGGGTCTCGGCATTGATGGGTGTTGACATCAATGGTTTTCACTGAAATAGTGTCCTCGTCTGGGCTGCTACCAGTTTTTTGTCCACACTGTTTGTTTGGTCACATGTTCCCTGCCTTACTGTTACTCCTGAGTAACTACTAAATATAACTCTCTCCTAGACATCCTTGAAACCATTAATAGTTTTACTCACCACAAGCCCAGTTAGTAGACTGTTCTATTGCCCAGCCACTTCCTCTCTAAAGCAAACTTTCTCAAGTCCCTCCTGAATCCCCACCCAGCTTCCACTCATGGCCCTCTGCTCATGATTTGCTTTGTCTGTTGAATAGTTCCTTGCAGTTTACTGTTGCAGTCATCATTGCTATGGTCAATATTTCCTGACACTTCTGTGATATTCGAAGAGAAATTCCTGCCTGTCTGCCTGCAGTACTGCTTTAGGTTCACCACGGAGAATATTCTGTTTATTCCTTTTTGGCAGCATGAATGACTATATCATATCATCCCATCTCTCATCTGACCTCCAGTGAGTACACGTTCAGCGCTCTGATCCATTCCTCACAGGATCTGCCCTGCTGGCAGTGAACTGCTTTGGACTTGCTGGTCCTGAATTATTTTGATTTTCTTAGCTTTCACTTCTTCATGGTACTGTGATGCACATATTACCTTGTCTGTTATAAAACAGGAAGAGAAAGTACAGATTTCTAATTGGTTAATACAGTACCTGTGCATAAAATCTGTTTCATGCACAGGTACCTAAAAATGGGACCGAATTAAAAAAAAAAAGAAATCAATGCACAGTTAGAACTTTCAATTTTTAAATGCCTCCATTTTTTCCACTAACATAGCTCATCCAAAATCAAGGAAACTCTGCTGACTCTCAGTCTTCGCTCTTCCTCCTTTCTGAAAACAAGGCAAGCTAAAAACTCAGCCCTGCCATATATATTTCTGTAAAGTCTGCTTACTGGACCCATCTCTGTCAGCTGTGCTTTGAGCCTCTCTTGTCTGCTCTCTGACCTACTCTACCCTTTGAGCTGCTGCACCATAATTTGAATGGAAATCTCTGATTTTGTCTTCTGCAATACAAGCACTACTGCCCACTACAGGTTTTAACACAAACAATTCAGTGCTTTTTTCTCTTTTTTACTGAATGAGAAGCCACTGCTGACATATAACCACATCCGCAGACAACAATGATGCAGCAGTAGTACTTAGTCTATTGTGAAAAAAGGAAGGGATGGGCCCACTCCATCCTACAGTCATCCTAAATTGTTCTTTCTTTTCTTTAAAAAAACACACCTTTTATAATCTCCATCAGCCTCAAAACACACCTTCATGATCCCCATCAGCCTCAAATGGTAATGTTCCACTCAGTTCTACAACAAAATGGCACTTTATCAGTGAAAAAAAATTATGTAGCACATTTCATCAGTGCAATAAGACACTCTGGGGTGTGCATTGAACAGATTTAGTGCACTTCACGGGGTTGAAGGCACTCAACCTGTGGCCTTGTGCATCACTATGCCCCTGGGCATGCAGTAAAATCTGTTCCATACATACCATGTTATGTCTTATCGCTTACATATACAACAGTTCCAGTAAATACAATTTCTCCTTATTGTTTAAACTGTTTTTATTTTATAAAACACAAAATACTTTTGAAACCTTATAACTTTTCCAATCTATTTTGCCTTATAGTGACTTCAACAACAACATCACCAACTACAACAATGAAAAGTACAACTAGTACAACAACTACAGTTACTAAAACAGGTAGGATCTCAAAAGAAACTAATTAAAAGGTATGATAGGCTGATTTGGCTCCAGTACAATATCTTCAGCATGAATAAATAATGTATTTTGACTTGAAGCACCAAGGGCTATGAAGGAAGTACGTCTACTAATATAATGAAAATATTAAGCATTTTATCACTCTGTACTACATTTTTACTTTCTTATAACAGCATGGCAACACAGATATATGAAGTGGTTTATAAGTATACAAATTATTATGGTGACTAAAGGGACATAAAGTAGGCAGCCTTTTGTCCAACTCTCCTGCTGCCCAACAGCAGCTATATGCTGTAAATGATGTATAGTACTCCATGAGAGCCATTGCTAAGACTATATTAAATAACACCTAAACCTATGTTCTCCTTATATGATGGGTAAAATAGGTTTCATGGTGTTATCCTTTGAAATAAGCTTATTTGAAGAAGTACATGTTTATTTTGAAATGTTTTGTTGCTGTTGTTGTTTAATTTCTTCAAGTGTAAAACTGTAAACAAACAGGCGCTCAGTCAAAAAACATTGTGAGTTAACAACAAAGTTTGGTTCTCTACTTCTATGAACCTGCCAACGCTACTTTATGATGCAATTGTCTAGTGGATGCTATGTAAAATTCTTCTTGTACTGCACCAACTGTACTCCTTGCTAATTATATACCATGCACTTGTATAGTTTATAATTCCATGTATTGTATGTACTGTACTTTATGAATCCTTGCTCATTTCTGAGTAGATAACTTACGTTAGGTTTGCATTTGTCAGGTTTGCTTATCTCTTATTTCTCAACCAGTATGTCATGTTATCTTATCGACTGTATTCCTTGTAATTACATTATGTGTATATATGTATGCATGTGTGTATACATGTATGTATGTATGATTGCATTTGCCTTGTCCACATATTGCGCTCCTGTGGCGAGATTATTACTAAAAGCGGTCCTTTGGATCAGCGTACCTACCTGGTAACCAAAATCATAAATAAAATAAATAAAATTAATTATGGCACAAACTGGGTGTGTGCCATACTAACTCAAAACAACACCATGCATCAGGTTGTGGCCATTTCAAAAGGATACCTATATGCAGTTGCACCCATGACAACACTGTGGCACACAATATCATGCTGGGCATGTACAAATGAGGATCCCATGCATATGCAGCACAGCATGATAGTAATTGTTTTCAGAAGTGCTAAACAGCCACAGGTGTGGTGCAGTTTAACATTTCTAAAACCCAGCCCTTAATTGTATGCAGAGAGGGTGGTGCCCCACCATGTCCACCCACCATTAAGGGCTGGGTACCCTGTTGGTCCAGTGGTCCCCCATGCCCTGATCTCCAAATAAGTAGTAAAAATAACATCCCTAGTAGTCTAGCAGTCCCTCATCAGTCCCTGTCCCCTGTGCTACAACAGTAACAGTGTCCCCAGTAGTCTAGAGGTCCCTTCCATGTCCCGATCCCAGTCTATATAAACAAATAGTAAACTCAACTAGTCTAGCAGGGCCTCTTTTGCTCTGATCCCCTGTCATGTAAAGGAAAAAGCTGTGCTGGTGGTCTAGTGGGTCCTCCCAACCCCTGTTCACCTGTCATGTAAAGGAAAAAGATGCCCTGGTGGTTTATTGGAACTTTCCCAGCCCCAATCTCCTGTCACATAACAGAAATAGTATTCCCTGATGGTCTAGGGGTCCCACCTCCCTATATCCTAACCTGCTTGCATCAGATAAGACACAATCCCTGGTAGTCTAGTGGACCCCCATATCCAGTCAGGTATTGTCCCACCAGCCTGTCCCAATGCCAAGAGCCAGTGACTGACACAGCCCCCCTTATATGTACAGTAGGCACATCACAAGAGCTCAGTCTGTGGCTGGCTGTGGTGGTGAGTGGAGAGCTGTGCCAGTAACTGGTTCTTGCAGTAGGGATGGTGGGTGGGATGCAGGGTGGTGGGACACTATGTGTCAAGGTGGGGGATGGTGGGTACAGTAGACCACCAGGGAAGGTGTTTTGTCTGATACAGGCTGGCCATGGTGTAGAGAGATGGGGACTGCTAGACCATCAGGGAATACTATCTTTTTCCTATACATGACAGGGAATCAGGGCTCAAGAGGGGCCGCTACACCACCAGGGTTTACTATCTGTTTACACAGAGAGGGATCATAAGATGGGAGAGACTGCTAGGTCATCAGGGTTTACTTTTTGTTTATACAGACAGGGATAGGGACATGGGAGGGGTCACCTGGCCAAGCACACTCACCCAGTGTGGCGGCATGCAAATGAGTCATAATGGAGCTGCAAATGGCCCTCTGGGATTGTACATGCCCAATGGGTTCATCAGCATTTCTGTGCTGAATATCACCAATAGGGCCACAGTGATAATCAGTATGTGCTGCATAACCTCTATGAAACATAGAAGCTGATGGCAGATAAGGACATAAGGCCCATCCAGTCTGCACATTTTTCTACCTTATGAATGTGCCATAGGCCTTTACTCTGTCAATGGCCTATCTATTCATACTCATCTGTATTGCTCCCTTATGTCTATCCATGCCTGTTTGAAGCCCTACACTGTATTCATATCCACCACTTCCTGAGGTAGGCTGTTCCATGCATCCACCACTCTTTCTGTGAAAAGAACTTCTTCACATTACCCCTTAATCGGCCTCCCTCTAATCTCATGCTGTGTCCCTTGTCCTGCTATTTTTCTTATATTGAAAATATTAGACTCTTTCACCTTGTTAATGCCCTTAAGATGTTTGAATGTTTGATCATATCACCTCTCCCTCCTTTGCTCTAGGGTATACATGTTGAGCTCCATTAATCTGTCCTCATATGTTTTCTGACACAATCCCTGCACCATTGTGGTTGCCCTTTTCTGGACTGCCTCAATTTTGTTAATGTCCTTGTGCAGGTGTGGCCTCTACTACTGCACGCAGAACTCTAGATAGGGCATTATTAGTGTCTTGTAAAGAGGGATCATTACCTCCCTCTTACGACTTGTGATACCCCTTGTAATACACCCCAACATCCCCCTTGCCTTACCTATGCTTTAGTGGTCTGCTTGGATGGTTTCAGGTAATCTGTGATGACGATGTCCAAGTCTCTTTCTTTCCTTGTGATTGCCAGCAACCTCCCATTCTATAGGTGACTTCAGGGTTTCTTCCCTATGTGCATGATCTTGCACTTCTTTGTTAAACCCCAGTTGCCACTCTTCTGATCATTTTGCCAGTTCATCCAGATCTTTTCTCATCCTGCCCACACATCTGGATCATCTACTCTGTTGCAGATCTTAGTATCATCCACAGACAGACAAACTTTACCCTCTAGTCCATCTGAAATGTCACTGATGAAGACATTGAAGAGACTGGCCTCAGGACTGATCCCTGAGGTACCCCACTTGTCACTTGCATCTGTTCTGACTGTATACCATTTCACCATTCACAGAAATCTATGAGATTAGTTTGACAGGACCTTCCTTTTGTAAACCCATGCTGTCTTGGATCCTGTGCTCCCTATGGATTCCAGGTGTTGCACTATCCTTTCCACAAGGAGTGCCTCTATAATTTTGCCCACTACTGAGGTAAGACTAACAGGTCTGTGGTTTTCTGCCTCCTCCCTTCTACCACTCTTATGGAGCAGATCACATAAGCCCTTCTCCAGTCTTTTGGGACCTCTCCTGTGCTCAGAGACTCACTAAACAGTTCTGATAATGGCTCTGCTAGTTTCTCCCTTAGCTCCTTTAGTACCCTGGGATATATGCCATCTGGTCCCATTGCCTTGTCCACCCTGAGCTTAGTGAGCTCTTGTAGGACCCTTTCTTTTGTGAAGGGACTTATGCACACCTCCTTCCCTCTGTTTCCATGCTGCTAAGCTGTGGGCCCTATCCTACCTCCTTCAGTAAATACTGAGCAAAAGTATCTATTTAGGATAGATGCCTTTACATGGCCTCCTCCTCACATGCTCCCTTATCTCCTTGATCTTAGCAATACCCTCTGGACTTTCTCCTTTCACTAATGTATATATAGAAAGTCTTGTCACCTTCTTTTACTGTTTGTGCTAGTGGTTCCTCGGTTTTGGCCTTTGCCTGCCTTCCCTGCTTCTCTTAGGGAAGTTTGATATGCCTCCCTATCTTCATCACACTGCATTCCCTTATATTTCTTGAAGGCCAGCCTTTTGGAACTGATCTTTTCTGCTATTGTTTCTGAGAACCAAAGTGGTTTCCTCCTTCTTTTACTCTTGCTTTTCTCCCTAACACCATGGGATGTTGCTTCAAGTATTGTATCCTTAATGCTTGCCCACTTTGCCTGTACCCCCTCAGCTGTATTTCTTCTTGCAAGGGCTAGCTTAACTCTGTTGGCCATCTTAACATCTGTGGGCAGTCTTTAGCTCTGCACTATAGTGGCATGGTACACAGCATGGTAACAGCTGGCTGTGTGCCATGCTACCGTACCCTGATATTCAGATGAATAGCATGTCAGTTCGGATCATGCTATCTTTCTGAATATGGAGCCAGAGCAGTCCGGCCCTATTTTTTCATGTGGCACCCCCATGTGCGCATGGCGCAGGGCAGCTCTCAATATGTGGCAGGGATTTATTTAACTCTAAAAATTGATTAGTGTTTTGCTCATAAAAGTGTTAAATCTTTGTGAAAATGCATAGCTCTTGCCTCACTGTGTTTAACAAACACAGCTCTTTTAGAAAATCTATATAAATACTTTCTGTACAGTTAGTATAGTCCCAAGAAAAAAACTGCTAATCAATTATTTAAAACCCTGTGTGGCCCTAAGTATTTAAGTACTGGTTTAAATTCTTGTATTTTTCATCTATAAAGACCTTTTAGTAAACACAGTGGACATTTGTAATTTACACTCTGGTGTTATATTGCCATTTAGACTGTATGATGTAATTTATGTTCCTCTCAACCATAGAGGTCCTGTAGTAGAACTTGGATGCTTTTTGCTAACAGTGGAAGAGTTGACCAGGGACATAAACTACATCACACAGATCTAAAATATTTTCCTACAATGTGTAAATCAGAAGCTCATACAAGGATAACAAGAACAACAACAAAAAAAAAACCTCTGGAGATGAACAGTAACAGTTTTGGAACCATTATTTAAAATCTTCTTCAAAGGTGGAAAATCCATAGGTTCAGTGCCAGTCTTCTTCATGAAATGGAGCCTTGAAAGCTACAATGCCATCCATTACAATGAAGCATTCTGTGTGAGTTTTCACTTTTATCATGGCCAGTTGTGCAATTGTTATTGGATTACATTGTATTCCTGTAGTATCTTACAAGATATTGTAGCAAAACAGTAGTAAATACGGGATCTTACAGATGGCAATAATTTTCCACTTAGTTGAGGAAACAATGTGGTTTAGGTATTCTTTAATTATAACAAGCTCTAGTATATAACCACTTACAGTAAAACTACAAAGGTAAGTCTGTTTTAATAATCAGTATGTTAATGGATCATAATTGTAAACCATGTTATCTACTGTACTTTTTATAACTATAGCTTCTTAGTCATCCCTCTGTAAGGAATGTCATCTTATTTGAACATATGATGCATTGACAGCTCTCTGCTTTCTTTCTTTCTGGAGTTCAAGAGACAGGGATCAGTGCCAACACACACCTAGCGGTGGGTTGTCAGGTGATCCACTGGAGTATGTCTTGTAACACTGAGGGTATTGGACTGGTTTCTTTTATGCTTACCAGTTCTTGGTATTTGGAAATCTATAACCTTTTACATAGCATGGTAACTCCATCTGGGATATCACAGAGCATGCACCAGCATGATCAAGTAGAGAAACAACCAGGAGAAGGTGCAGTCACTCTGGATATATCTAGCTGGCCTGGATGGATCTCTGGGAATATCAGGCAGTGGTGGCAGCTTGATGGCATCATCGTCAAGTCCTCCACTTTAAAATCAACACTAGTGTGATTGCAGCAGCATTTGCCAGATTATATACTACACCCCCAAAGAAAAAATAAAACAGTGATTGAGGGCACAGGGCACTCACTCTAAGAACAGGTTGCCTGAAACAAGATTTATTTAATCTTCCTTTGTCAATCTTCACCATTCATTACTGCTTGGGGTTAAGCTGGAGGCATGCACCGCTACGGAGTTTTTTTTTTTTTAGAGTCGGCGCCAATGGCGCTGCCCTCGAGGACGACGTACCGCGTCATGCGTGAGGGTGGCGTTAGGTGCCACAGACTCCTCCTCCATCTCAGTTCTGTTTCTCCCGCCCTCAAGGCTGCACCTGCTGCATGGTAGCGTATAGTTTATCGGGTTTTTCCACAGCTGAAGACTCCTCATTTTTTCTCAGACATCCACTCGACGCCGTATACCGGTAAGACCGTTCCTTTCTATTTCTATTCTGCGGCGCCGAGTGCTTTATTACTTTTCTCCTTGTTTAGTTCGCATCATGTCCGGTTCGGGAGCAAGGCGTAAGTCGAAGGCGGGCCGCGCCCCTATGCGTCGGTGCTCCTGTGGCCGGCATTTCTCCGTCTCGGACCGGCATGGTGTCTGTCTCCGTTGCCTGAGACCCAACCACGACATGGACGCGTGCGACACTTGTTTCTCCATGGACCGTCATGTCCTCGAAGTCCGCGCATTCAAGCTCAGCAAGGCCCCACCGACCTTCGGGGGACGGCGTCGCTCCAGGGATTCCCAGGTAAGGTCTCTAGGCCCTTCCCCAGGTCCCCTCCCAGGCCTATACGGTCCGTGGAGGAGGAAGCTTCCTCCTCTTCTCTTGCCAAAGAGGAAGCTTCTCTCGCGGTGTCGGGGGAACGCCATGGTCCCTCCTGGGGCCATGACAGGGACACCGCCTCGGCAGTCACCTCCTCGGAGGTGCAGGATCCCTCAGTGTAGAGGCCCACGATTTCTGGGCCTGGCACCAGTGGACCCTTGACGCCACCCTCCAGCGCCGTTTCGGATCCTGGCACCGCTTGTGGCACTGGTGATCAAGACCGCACTGCAGGCGGCGCTGCCCTGGCCTTCGGTGCCGCTCGTGGCGCCGCGGGCCTGGTCTGTGCTTCCGGCGGCGCTAGGTTGGGTTCCGACGCCGGGAGTGGCACAGTGGGCCTAACTTGTGTGGCAGGGAAGCCAGGACCGGGCCTGGCTGTCGCGAGTGGGCGGGGGTCATCCGGCACCATCCCTGGCACCGGCGCCGTTCGCGGCGCTGTTGCTCCGGGGATCCCTGGGGTTGCCAGCATTGAGGTTCTGCTGGTCTCGTCCTCTTCGGAGGCCGATGACACAGATGTGGACCCATCCTGGCACCCTGATTCTTCGGGGTCAGGGTTCCCGGTGGCACAGGGTGCTAGGCGGCGCAGTGGGCCCTTTCCTCTGTTCCCACTCCCGTCCTCCCCTGAGGGTCCTCGGGCTAGGAGTGGCCCTGGGTCCCAGGGGTGTGATGTGGTGGGGACCTAGGGGGCCTGTGACAGCTGCCCTCCCGGGTGCTGTTGCCTCCTCTCGGGGTGGGGGAACGCTGCAGTCGAGGAGGAGGAGGGCTCTCACGGAGTCCGAGGAGTTGAGGGGCAGGGGACGGGTGCCCCGGTCTCCGCCGGCCACCCCTCGTGGGGTGGCTAGGAGCCGTAGCACCGAACCCCGCCCTTCCCTCTTGGGCCCCGGGGTTCCCTCTGGTGGCGTTGCTGTGGACTGCCCTTCTGGACCCATGCAGTCCCGGGTTCGTCACAGGGGAGGTTCCCCCCCCAGGCTCTTCCAGGCATCGCATCCTCAGGGTCTCATCTTGTGGCCTAGTTTGTTGTCCGGGATCCCGCCAGCTCGGGCTCCGTTCCCCGGATTTCAGAGCCCTGGCAGAGGTCAGTTGCCTCTTGGAGGTGCCCTTCTCCAGTACCTCTGCATCCACCCCGCTCTTCCAGTCCATGTCGGTCCCTCACAGGCTGTTATCCTGGGAGCAGTTCAGAGGTTCCTGCGTGGCCTTCCCCCTCATCGTTAGATACATGCATGAGCGGGTCTTTCGACTCTCCCCACCGCCGCAGGAATCTTCTGGACATTTGAGTCTCCATCATCCTCGTCTTCCTCCTCTGAGGAGAGGAACCCCTGCTCATCTTTCTTCTGACGCTGATTTCACTGAATATCAGTGATTCCTCTCGAGGATGGTGCGGGATCTTCGAATCTCTTACGTTAGGCGAGACAATACTGAATGGGAGACGCGTGAATTCCTTGGAGAATTCAGTGCCCAGCACCTGGTGGTACCTTCCTGGCCTATCCCCTTCTAGGAGGTGTCTATCCGTTCCTGGCAGTCTCCAGTCGCCCTTTCTCCAGCCCCGGCAGACTGTCGTCGAAGGTATTGTGCCCCCTCGGAATCCCTGGGTACCCTTCCCAACCCGTCCTCGGGTTTGGTGTACCTAGAGACTCCTTCTGGGCACCGCCGTCTGGCGCACGACCGCCCACCAGATTCGGATTCACTACAATTCGACCGGTGGGGGCGAAGGGTGTTCTCTTCTTCTCGTGCGGTGGCTTGCATTGCATCACATCAGGCTCACCACACTGCCTACAATCAGCATCTGTGGTCGATGCTCTCCCAGCTCCTAGCATCAATGCCTGATATGGAGCAAACCAGACAGGCTATTGCCCTCTCCGCTATAGGCCTGGAGCTGGCAAGACACCAAGCAAGGGCATCATGGCCGTGAGGTGGCTTCAGATCGCTGAGGACAGCGATCTGCATTAGGGGACGGCACGCTCCATCTATCAAGGTTGTCACCCCTGGCCCAGCATAGTGATCCGCTCTGCTTTCGGGGACCGTCTTTTTCCTCAGAGCTAGGAGACTTTTGGGGCTTTCTCCGTCTCCCCATCCTCGGGTGGCACCTCCTAGCTCTTCTCCCATTAGGCTTCCCTTGTGTTAGCCAGGGTCTTCCCCTTCTGTTCCTCACCAACAGGAGGCTGGGGGTCTTGTTCCTCGGGTTCTACCCCCCTTTTGTCAAGGGGAGGGGCTAGTACTCACCCAAGCAGTAATGAATGGTGAAGACAGCAAGGAGATATGAAAATTATGTACCTACCGTAATTCTTGATCTTCTCTTGTATCTTCACCATTCATTACTGATACCACCACCTTCCCTCACTGGCCTCCTTCTGTGGCGTCTCCCCTCCTATCTCGTTTCTCTCTCCCCTTGGCCTTTATGCCAAAAATCTATTTTTTCCCCATTCTTGTGAATGGATTCTCTTTTCCTCAAGGTGAGAGAGCAGTACGGTTGCAAATTTCTTTAATTCTGAGGGAACTCTTTCTGACTGCCCTATGGTGCGATTCCTTACCTTCTTCAGGTCATGTAGTTTCACAGCATGGTGGCCATGCCCTGTCTTGGCCTCCTCAAAGTTTGGAATCCCCCTGGCAGGCATTATTTTTCAAAGCTTTTCCAGCTGCTGACTGAACTTGTCAGCTTCAAGCCTATGTCTGCCTTGTCTTAGCAAGTCGGATTGAGTTCCTCTCTATTTTCTTACCAACTGCCTCCGAGAAGGCATGTTTTTTCCCATACTCTTCTGTGGTAGCACTTAACAAGGTGCTAAGGAACTTAGTCCTCTTCCTGGATGGGTGCTCTTCTGGAACAGGTTCTGCTCGGACAGTCTAGGAGCCCTCAACTAGGATGAAGGGACTTGGCATGTTGAGAGTTCAGAGAGTTTGCCCTCTCTTGGGTCTGTTCAGGAGGTTCGGTGGAACCTCTCCTCAGTTCAAATAAATGGGATTCTTGCTCCCTTATTAGTTTTGAGCCTATAAGCCTCTCAACCAACAATGCTCAATGGGCACTGTTCTCCTTCTCAACATGCCTCTTTCTTTCTTTCTTTCTTTCTTTCTTTCTTTCTTTCTTTCTTTCTTTCTTTCTTTCTTTCTTTCTTCTTCTTCTTCTTCTTCTTCTTCTCCCTCTCTCTGTTCCTCCTAGAGCCGCCCAGAAAGCAGGCCCTACGGTCCCTTAGGGTGAGGATTCTCTCTCCTCTGTCTATTCTCCATCGGCTTATTCCTTTTCAGTTTATTTCCTTTCCTTTTTCTATCCCTCGGCTCTCTTGCCTCACTTTCTTTTTTCTCACACTTTATTTTCACCTCTCCGGCTAACAGAACTGAGATGGAGGAGGAGTCAGCGGCATCTAACGGCCACCCCTCGCGCATGACGCAGTACGTCGTCGTTGGAGCCGACTCTAAAAAAAAAACTCCCGTAGCGGGTGCGCACCTCCAGCTTAACCCAAGCAGTAATGAATGGTGAAGATACAAGAGACGATCAAGAATTACGGTAGGTATGTAATTTTCATTTTAAGCTGATCTGTGCAGTCAGGTTTTGTACTAGCAGTATTCCTGGTTCACTACTTTCTCATAGGGTCCTGAGTTAAAAATATGTACAAGTACAAATACTTTTCCAGTTCCTGAGAGCAAATGGATGAAGACATTGAGCAAGACAGTATACATGCTACAGGTCTCCTTTGCAGCCACAAGGAAACAAAGTTTATCACGATTTACCTGATTTCCATTGATGGATCCCTACCATAATCTTATCAATATTTACACCAATACTAAACCAGTCCAATGAACAACTGAAGGATATATCCTCCTTCATAAAATTTAGAATCCTAGCAGCTTTACTTGTCTGAACACATCAACTGAATACTCATTAATCTCTAGTGTATCAACAGTTCTATGCACTGTGAGGGCACTGGCTTGTAAATTACTTTGTGCTTTGGACTAGACAGTACTGCTACTGGGGTGATGGCATGGGCATCATGGTTGACAGCCCCAAGAAAGACTTCACCACTGATTTGTGAATACTGCAGAGACCCAAAAAGCTAATGTTTTTCATTTCCCTACTTTGTGTGCTTTGCGTTGTTCAACTCTAATGTCTACATTAGTTTAGTTTTTTTGTAATTTCACTTTTTTTTCTGATAGTGGAAATGTATGCTCATTTGTGCAGGTCCCTTAAGAACCTGTGCAGAATAAAATAATAGAATACTGGAGATAGCCCTGACCTAGTATATGGGCCCATCAGGCCTCAGCATGCATGTCAACACATTGTGAGCAAATCTCTAAGGCCCACCATGTAGTGTTTTGTGTGCACCAGAATATTGCTCCATCCATCCCTCCCAGGCTTGGGCAGGTGTTACTGCTGCAGTCCCTCCACTCCAGGCTTGGCCCATTAAGCTGGCTCTCTGAGATCACACCCAAACTCAGGTTACTGGCACAGGAAGGCAATGTGACCCTACTAGGCCAACGGATGTCCCTGCAAAAAACATTATGTCATTTTTTTTTTGTGACATTTTGACACCAAATCTTCAACAGAGTCTTGTTGTGACCACCCTTCTGAGCATGGCAGGTGTCATTTATAGATTCATAGGTTAACATTACAAGTCCCGTAGCTGTGGAAGTCATAACTGGCCTTGTCACTTTTCAGTGGGCAAAATCCTGTTTTCTCCCTCCCATGTATTTATCCAGCAAACTCTTAAAGGTAAATAAGGTAGCAACACTAACCACTTCAATAGGAGGTGCCTTCCATATTTTAACTATTTGTTGATTGAACCATCTCCCCTTTTTGTGGTTCTAAATTTTTCACCATACAATTGATACGGATGAGCCCTTGTTTCCCTGCCCAGGATCTCTTTTTTAATTAGACCTGTGGATTCCCATAATATTTCATCTCAAAAAGCCCTATACACATAACAGAGATCTCCCCTTTTTTCCTATATGCCATTGAACACAGACCCAGGTCCTTTAGTCTGTCTTAATAGTTTTTATTTTTGACCTTAGTTATTCTCAGAGTTAGTCTTCTTTGAACCATTTCCACTTGTTTGATACTGCTGTACTTTGGGTACACTAATAGGTGATGCATACTCCAGAATAGGCCTCACCAGGGACTTACACAGGGGGACAAGCACTTCTTCACTCCTGCTCATGATATTTCTCATTATGTTACCAATTGCTTTATTTGTTCTTTTAACTGCCTCATTGTTATGTTTGTCAAACATCACTGTATTGGATAATATTATTCCCAGGTCTTTTTCAATTTTTGTGCTTTTGATAATCGTGTTATTTATTTTATAAGTGCTTTTTGATTATTGTTTCCAAAATGCATAAACTTATAATTCAGTGCATTGAATCTCAGCTTATGTTTAATGACCATTCCTCCACTTTTTGTACTTGTTCTTGAAAGGCTTGTATTGATGTTTCATTATTCACAGTTGCCCTCACCTTTGTGTCATTGGCATGCCTACAGAGCCATACCCCATGTGAGACCTGCTTAGTGGAGATAAGGATGTTGAAGAGCAAGGGTCCCAAAATTGAGCCTTGTGGCACACCACTGGTCACCCTACCCCACTCTGACAAAAATCCTCTTATCTGTACACTCTGATATCTATTATAAAGCCAAGATCTTATCCATGCCCTAAGATGCTCATTTACCCCCATTTCCTGAAGAGATTGTAGTAACATATCGTGGGGTACAGAATGAAATGCTTGTTCATAGTCAAAAAAGATTATGTCCACAAATAAGCCCTGGTCCAGTGCCTGGCTCACTGGCACGAAAAGGTGTAATAGGTGACAAGCACATGATTTTCCAATTTTGAAACCATGCTGTGATACATCAACTTCTTTCAATCTTCTGAGGTCTTCCTTCAAAAAATCTCTAATGATTGCTTCCATGAACTTTCTTATGACTGACGTAATAATAATTAGCCTATAGTTATCAGCTATAGCCTTATCCCTAGATTTATAGATTGGAGTAATGTGGGTCATCCTCCATACCCTTGGCACACTGCCTTCACTAATGGATTGATTAAACAGGACTGACAAGGGCCCAGCTAACTGCATTGCCAAATTATTCAAAAACATGGGCTACATACCATCAGGTCCCCCAGATTTATGTTTGTTCAATTTTAATAACTTGTTAAGTACCTTAGTGGTATTAATTTCAGGTTGCCCTTCCTTATTTCCAGCATTCAGTCCCACACAGTTAGTTGGATGATCAAGCATCTGATAGATACTTAGAAAATGTTTATTCAAGGTATTGGCCATTTATGCAAAGTTTTCAAGTATTTTGTCCCCATCTTTTAAAGTAACAATTTGCTTATTACCATTCTTTTTGAGACTTCCAACATAACTATAACATTTTTTATAGTTATCCTTTTTACTATTTTTAGGTCTAACTTAGTCTTGGCTTTTGCTAATCTGATGGCTTTTTGCATCTTTTAATAGTAGCAATAGTAGTAGTTTATTGTTAACAAATTAAAATTGTTTTACAATATCAAGACTTCATTTACATATATTGGTTCTTAAACACATTTAAAACATTCAGCATATTAAATAAATTTACACAATAGATATAGCTGTTTGTGAATACATGTTTTAAACTATTTATCAATTTTTTCATTGAGGTTGTGATTTTATTACCAATATGTAATTTTTATACTCAATTATCCTGCAGAGTCTTCATATTCTTTGTAAATGGAATACATTACACATTTTTAAAAGATAATTAAACTGGTATTTTGGTTCCATGTCTAATTCAGATAATATTTCACCTAAATAGAGCAGCCTTTGAGTTTTATACGGTGGACAGAATAAGAGGAGATGCATCCTTCCCACAAGCGCATGTTTTAGTCATGCCTACTCTGTATATTTTCCTTAAGCTGTTGCTCTCAATGAGCCCAATTCTAAATTTTATATATGCTTTCCTATTAATAGGATTTTTTATCAGATGTAAATATTTATTCATTCCCAGTTGGTTCTTCATGTTATCTGCCATCCATGCACTATGTTTATAGTATTTTGCCAATGCAATTTCTTTCTGAAAATGGATATCTTTTATACTGGTTTTTATAACTACTTTTAATTCTTCCTGTTGGAATCTATAATTTTGTGTTAATAGTTCCAGGAGCCCTTATGATTTAATCATTTTTTGCAGAATTACAGTACTTGGGAAAGTGAAGTCATTTTATGTATATAATAACATCTCCTCTATGCACATCCTAGGGAGGTAACTGTCTTGCATGTTATACACTTTAAACCAGTAATTTGTTGCTCTAATTTCTGACCAGCATTTAATTGATAGTTGGTCCAGTTCTAATCTCACTAAACAGGAAGCCACACCATTGGGTAATGCCAATAATTGTTTGTAAAATGTGTTAGCTATTATCTCTAACTGATCTACTTTTCCTAATCCCCAGATCTCTGCCCCATATAAGATCTGGGAGTGCACTAGCATTTATTACCTTCAATGGTCCGCTTACTGACTGGCCTCCAAATTTATAATTAAATCTTTCAAACAAAGGTAAAACTCTATTCAGCCTAGAAGTCACTAAATTAAAATGTTCTTTCCATTTAAGGTTATATATGTATACTATACCAAGATTGCAGAATGATGTCACTTATGCAATATCCTTATACCTACAGCTTAATCTACACATCTTGCTTTTCTTTTTTTTCAAATTAAATAAACTTTATTGGTTTATATCTTTTGCAGCCACAAGGAACATACATTGTGATTATAGTTGCATAGAAAAAGAGAAAAACAAAAATGCGTACATATATTGTGTTAAGATTCTCCTTCAGGTTTCTGAAATCTACAATGTGAAACTATTTTCTATTCAGAGTATTGGAGTACTTAAAGAAAAAGAAAAAAGAGGTTAATAACATCTTGCTTTTCTTAACAAAGCTGTTACTGAATATCATATACTTTGTTTTGCTAACGTTGATCTCTAGATCCAGATTACAACATTCTGTATGGAATTGATTTATGCTCTATTTATCCCCAAATAGCTTGTGGATATCAATACCACATCATCAGCTTAAGCCAGGTATGGGCAGTCTCTATATCCTAGCTTGGGCATGTGCAGCTCTGAGTTCCTGATCCCAAGCACCACCTTGTTAAGGAACAAATTAAATAAAATGGTGATAACACACAGCCCTGTTGAAGACCTGTGTTTGATGAAAATGTGTTAGTACAGTCTCTTTCAATATGGTATCGTACTGTGGTGGAATTGTCAAAATATTATTTTTTTATTAATTGTAAAATATCTTCATCTATACCATAGTTCAGTAATACCTCCCATAGTTTCCCTCTCCTTACCCAATCAAAAGCTGCCTTAGATCAATAAAGACAAAAAATAGTTTTGGTTTCTTTATATTTATGTATTGAGTGGGATAGGACAAAGCACTGATATTTATTTTATAAGTAGCTTTTTGATTATTGTTTCCAAAATGCATAAACTTATAATTCAGTGCCTTGAATCTTAGCTTATGATTTATTGACCATTCCTCCACTTTTTGTAGTAGTCCTTGAAAGGCTTGTATTGATGCTTCATTATTCACAGTTGCCCTCACCTTTGTGTCATCAGCATACTTACATAGCCATACCCCATGTGAGACCTACTTAGTGGAGATAAGGATGTTAAAGAGCAAGGGTCCCAAAATTGAGCCTTGTGGCACACCACTGGTCATCCTACCCCACTCTGACAAAAATCCTCTTATCTGTACCCTCTGATATCTATTATAAAGCCAAGATCTTATCCATGCCCTAAGATGCTCATTTACCCCCATTTCCTGAAGAGATTGTAGTAACATATCATGGGGTACAGAATGAAATACTTGTTCATAGTCAAAATAGATTATGTCCACAAGTAAGCCCTGGTCCAGTGCCTGGCTCACTGGCACGAAAAGGTGTAATAGGTGACAAGCACATGACTTTCCAATTTGAAACCATGCTGTGATACATCAACTTCTTTCAATCTTCTGAGGTCTTCCTTCAAAAAATCTCTAATGATTGCTTCCATGACCTTTCTTATGACTGATGTAATACTAATCAGCCTATTGTAGAGTGGCCTGGCATAAAGTCAGCCTGTGCTTCATCCAGGATTTTTTCCTGAATTGTCCATCCCATTATTCTATTGAGTAATATCTTTGTGAATATTTTCTTAGAGTTATCCAGTAAGCTAATTGGTCTATAATTACTAGGGTCTCTGCAATTGCCCTTCTTGAAAATTGGGACAATTATGTTCCTCCTCCAATATCCAGAATCATTCCTGTGTGTATAACATTATTAAATAAACCATAAAAAAACAGTGCCCATAAGGTTGGGTCATCTATAAAAATGTCCATCAGGATCCCGTCTGGTCCTGGGGCATTATGTCTTTTAACTTCACTAATTGCACATGATATTTCATCTAAAGTGGTATTAAATGATAATGGGATCCAATCCACTTTTCCTTTAAACTGGTCATCTCCCTGTGTATAGAACATATCTTTAAAGTGTCTTTCCCATGTCGATGGATCTATATAACCCTCAAGTTGTTCTGGTATTCCATCCCATCCTTTTAGAACTATCTGCCAACATTTTTTACTATTATTCTCAAAAGTTATTTTTCAAATTGACTCCATAATTTAATTCTATATTTTCTGCTTTTTTCATTCAAGATTCTCTTTTATTTTTTAATTTTTTTGATTCAATTCTGCTTTATTATCTTTAGATGGGTATTTATGTGTTTTTCTTGCACATTTATTCAAGGACTTTTTATAATTTCTACATTCTATGTTGTACCATTTACTCCCTTTCTTTACCTTATTTATTGCAAATCTCATTATAATGGATGACATTAGTTTCATAATTTCACTGAATTTGATGGTAAAGCCCACTGTAGATTTATATTGAATTAGATTTAATAGTTCTTCTCCAATTCCAGAATCTATCAGTAACTGAATTGATTTAAAGTCTGATAAGTCCCATTTAATCCCTTATCCTTACTATTCCTATATCCCTACCTTTTTATTTTTTATGTGTCCACAAGTCTGTATTAATTTCTAATGGCAGTGTTCACTTTCTGTTTTCATTCTGACCCTAAGGTCCTTCAAGGATGGAATCAGCTCTAATGAAATCCAGCACAGATCTAATATTGATGATCCCTTTGTTCCAATATAAGTAAATGCACCTTCTTCATCTCCCCTGGTGCTCCCATTGATCAAAATTAGTGCTTTTTTTCTAATTCTTGGATAAGTCTCAATCCTCTTTTACATTGTTTTTGGTCTCTACATTTCCTAATCATACTGAACAAGTTTAGATCTGATGCTGCACATGCCCAAGCCAGGTCTCCAGGTAATTTCTGGCTATGTCCAATTCTAACAAAAATCACCTGCTATTATGAACTTGCAAACAGGATCTGATATATGACAACTTTCTATTACATCTACTAATTTCTCTAAATCACTTTCCTCAGAGTACTTAGACCCTTTGGGTGGAAAATAAACATTGATGATTATGTAACTTAATGAATTAACTACCATTCTTACGGGCAAAATATGTTCTGAATCTATATCTATTTCAGTGTGTACAACATTGTTTAATATTTTACAGCAAGTACTTAGACCTCCTGACAATCTGCCATATTTTTTAGTGCTACTTGCTTGTTTATAAAAACTTTTGTAACCATTAAGTGTTAATTCTTTCCTAGACCATGTTTCCTGAAGGCAAATGCATGTGAACTGTGTTAAATAATATATAAAAAGGGTCTGCAAATCTGTCCTTTAAGCTAGCTATATTCCAAGATATCATATTGTAACCCTTGGACTTCAATTCTTCTTCTGAGCTACCAGCTTTATCCTGTTCATGTCATTCTTCCAGATCCTGCAGTATTTTATAGCGATTTGCTGTCTTAACCATATTTATCCAGTGTTAATTTCCATAGCTAGTTCACACATCCTTTCCATTGTTTCATGTTCTCCTGTAAGAACATTTCTACTTTGTCCAAAATTTCAAACTTAGAGAATATATCTATAGTCCTTCTAATTTTAACCTCTAGTAGAGTTGTCACCCATCCTCATGTCTTTTGGTATATTTATCCAGGGAATACAACTTGCTGTGCTTGGTTAAATTCTGTAATGAATCAATGACCTTTACACAAAGATTATGTTTAGTTTCATGTAAGAAGCTACTTAGACCAAAGACTGAGATCACCAGATCCTTCTTTTGATCAGGCTTGTTTTGACAGAACTCTGGAAACAGTGACTTAATTTCAATCACCTGATCAATTTCCATTCCCAATTCCCTTAATCTAGTTTTTTGGTTTTCTATAGTTTTTAATACATAGTACTAGTCAGAAAGCGATAAGACCATTTCTGTATCTATTAAAGGTCTAATAATACTAAATTTAGACATAAATATGTCATTGCCAATTTTATTTTGTAATACAGATCCTATAAGTTGTTTTAGACTTTTGTGCAATATCTCTTCTATTTTGCCTGGCATTATAGCGACTTGTATGTGCTTCTTCTTTCTTCAGTGGTATTTTTTCTATATTTCCTATTTTAGTGACCAGTTTACGTAACCTATTATTGAACCGCTTTGGAATTCTTCCTTTTTATCATATTTCTCAGTTATGGGAACAAAATTATCTATAAATTCCTGCAATTTATTATTGATTTTTCCCCACACACCTTCTGTATTCAAGTTCTTGAGTTCCGCATTCCAGTTCCATTTTTGCAATGGGTCTTTAATATTTTTCTACTCTGCTATTGCGTAATTTCTTATTTTAGTTTTCCCCTTAATTCTTGTTTGATTCCTTATCATAGAAAAAGTCACCATATTGTGGTCACTGGAAATTGCATAATTTTAATATTTTTGATTTCTTCTTCTGTGCTACTTAAGATCAAGAATATGGTCTTCTTGTGTACTTTCTTTCACAAATTGCTCTAAACAGTTATGTAAACAGAGTTCCTTGAACTTGTTTTCTATACAGTTGTTGCCATAACATTGATTCCATTGGATACTGGGGAAGTTAAAGTCTTCCAGTACCATGCAATTAGTAAAGATTACCATGCAATCAAAGGTGTCCAAAAAGCTATATTCTCAGTTTCCAACAGGTTTGGAGATTAATAACACATACCTAGGGTAATTATTCTGGTGCCCATATCGATCCTTGTCCACATTTTCTCTATTTTATTAAGATCTGCCTCCTTTATGTCTAGCACCTGGGCCTTTAAGTGAGTATATATAAATAAACAAACTCCCCACCCCCCCCATGTTTCCATACACCTGTGTAAAAAATGGTAGCCATGTATCTCTTGTAACCAGTCATCATCTTTCAGCCCCTGCATAAAATTTACAAAATACATGTCCTCAGCAATGTTTGCTGTACCAGGAAGTCAAAGTGCAAAACTGATTTTTGGTGCTCTGACTTTCCATAACAGTGATCACCTTTCAGCAATCACCGTTTGACATAGAACCAAAGTTGACTCCAGGACTGCTGACACAACTGCCCAGAAGACAAAAAAAAATAATTAAAATCCCGAGCAGTGCTGAAGTGCTAGAGATAACATACACAACCCCCTAAAAGGCACTGCAAAACATCAGCTCAGTAGCAGGCTGTAGTTCCTAAAGATAACAAACAGAACTACCAGCCTGTAAGCAGTTCCTGGTGTTCTGCCATCACCACCTTTCCCTCTGAGCAGATATTGCCACCAGAACAATTTTATATGTCAGACAGAGATCCATGTTTGCAGGCTACACACAGGCTCAGCCTCCTGTCCCATCACTTTTGGCAGTCACACAGGTTCTGCTGAAGCCAAAGATCACACACTGGAGAATTAAATTTCACAGCAGAAGTGCAAACTCACATTTATATGTAGGCCAGGCACATTCATGAGGTGGTGTGAAAAAATGGCTATGCTGAAAATTTGTGGTTTAAATATTGAAAATGACCAATGTTATGAGTGTGCATAGAAAAATTACAACACACCTTCAAAACTTTTTGTTGTTTTTTAAATATATTGACCCCATATTTTCAAGCATAGTCTTCTTATGGATTCTATGTCGTACGGCGACTGCCAAAGATCACCATTAGGGCAAAATCACATCACTGAAAATCAGTTTCTGAATGTGACTCCTGGTGCACAGCAAAACAGTGCCAGGGACTTAAAATTATTATGTTTTATGCAGGGGCTGTGACCCTGCACCCTCTTAAAGTTCTCAATTTTTAGGTGCATGTTGGGGGTTGAAAAATGTGCAAAAAAATTCAGGCAGGGCACAGCAAAACATACCTGCACCCGGTCCTGAACCCAGCACTCTGTCCACTCAAGCTGTGAACCCACCCCACACCACAGGGCCAGCTAAGCATCCCACTGTGGCACCACCCCTTAAAATCTCTCCCACCCCTCGCTGAGCATGCTTGCTCCCACCCCCCAGCATGCACATACATGTAGTGACATCCTGTCACTATATGAATGAACCCACCCCCCATCCAGTTGTCCTACCTTGTTGGCAGCCCCCATGACATGCACTGCAATTGAGTTGCCATTTTTGGTTTCAAGCAATCACGGTCATGCACATCATGGGCTACATTTTTATGACCCCCACCACTTGAACCCAGTATGTGCAAATTTTCAAATCCCTGCCAAAACATAATTTCACACAAGAGGTGTGAAAAAGATTTTTGGCTAGGATGTGAAAAATAAGAGCTACAACATATAATATTCATAATGTTGTGTGAAAAAATGACTGCTGAAAATTTGAGGTCAAAATATTGAATTTTACCAAAGTGCCAAACAACACAGACACATTTCAGTATACACTCACCAACAAAAACAATTCAATATTTGGTGAACAATATATAGATTAATAAATACTTATATAACTATAATTTGTACACACTTCTCCCCATCCCTTAACCCGTAACTATGGTAAAACAAAATAAACCCAACCTCAAAAAGAAAATACCAGAAAGAAAAACGAAAGCAAAATAGCAGAAGAAGTATGTCACAATATACTTATAGTACACTATAGGAAACTAGCAAAGAATATAGGAAAACTACTCTCCCTTTAAACATAAACTATAACCCCTCCCATTTCAATATTTGCATTGAAATAAATATAAGTTAATAATACTTGTATAACTATAATTACACAACAACTCTATTCAACCCCTTTCCCAATATACTAGCTAAAATGAACAAGCAAACTATCAACCAAATCTTCAAAAAACAATTACTCCTCCAACTCACAAAAGCACCAATCAGCCAACACACAAGTAAAAAAAAAAACAAAGTAAGAGAATATCTCCCAAAACCCACATAGCTACCCCAGCCATCCCATTCTCCAAACAAACTAAAAGAGAATACAAACACAATTTCTAGCAAACACCAACTAATTAGGAAACTTTAAACACTTAGAAACCAACATCCATCTTTAATCATGAATAATACATTACCATTCTGAAATTTGAAAAGTAAATCTGTCCCGAAAAACATCCCCAAACTCCCTAAGTAAAGCCAAGTCCAATCAAACAAGAAACAAATATAATCCAAATTTCCCAAGTAATGACAAAACAATCTCAAAGAAATTACAGAAACTAATAAACAGAAAAACGCAATGTAATAAATACTACAAACTAAACTATAAAATACCAATTATTAAATCATATAATAAACAATCTAACACATAAAATTTGTATTCAAAATTTAAAGTACAAGTAAAGATAATTAAGTAATAAACAACAAAATTACCAGAAAACATTCATAAACTGAAAACCAAATTAAAACAATCTTTAACACCTGTCACAAATAGCTAACACCAAACCAATTTTAAACAAAGTAAAATTTTAAATATAGTAAAAGAAAAACTTTAAAATATATATAGAACCAATTAACAATTCAATACAATACAAAATTCATAAAATTTAATCTTATAAAACACACTAGTATATCAACAAAGTAAAACAAACATTTCTAACACAATACTGCCCTTTTATACGCTAAAAATTGCTTTACCAACTATTTTACCCACCCCAAGCAAGCAATCTAATACACGAAAATCTGGTCATTCCCTCTCCTTAGGAGGCCCCTCAATCACCAATGTATTCCAATGCACCAATACTATCTTGCTAATCTGTTCATCTCATTATGTTTTATCAAGCTGCTGTTGCTGTCATTCTACTTCTATGCCTCTTAGCCTCTAAATGCTCATGTTCTTTGGTGCTGCTATAAGTTCTTTTTGGGATTCTTCCTGAGGAACCTTTAGCCATGGGAACCTTCCTGTGGCACCTCAAGGGTAGCACCTTCTTGAGGTTCTTTGCCTTTGGTACCCCCTACAAGGGGTAATTCATCATGGAATACAGAGTGAGAATGGCCAGAGCAAAGTAATACAGTTGCACACGATAACACTACACTGGTTGTGTAGGCCATTGAATTGAAAGGCTATGCCTGTAGTTCAGTGAACAAGCAGACATCCACTCCCCCTTCCTGAGCTATATAAGCAGTTCATCCCAGCCCCTTTCTGAAGCACTTTTTCTTTACCCCACCATCCTTCCTCCTCCTCCAGTGGCTTGCCTCTCTCCTCCGGAATTCTTCCTAAGATGCCTTTTAGCCAAGGGAACCTTTCCCCATGGCACTTAGGGATGGAACCCTCAAAGAGGGTTCCTTGCCTTTGGTTCCCCTACACAGTGGTACTTCTTATGGAATAGAGAGTGCCAACAGCCAAAAAGTAACACAGTTGCACAAGCATAATGCTACACTGGTTGTGTAGGCCATTAAATTGAAAGGCTATGGCTGTAGTTCAGTGAACAAGCAGCCAGCCACTCCCCCATCCTGAGCCATATAAGGAGTTCCTTCCAGCCTCTTTCTGAAGCACTTTTTCTTTGCCCCGCAATCCTCCCCTCCACCTCCAGTGGCTTGCCTCTCTCCTCCTGGAATTCTTCCTAAGTTACCTTTAGCCAAGGAAACCTTCCTACATCACCTCTAGGGGTGGAACCCTCTTTGAGGTTCCTTGCCTTTAGTTACCCCTACAGGGTGGTAATTTCTCATGGAATAGAGAGTGCCAATGGCCAAAGCAAAGTAACACAGTTGCACAAGCATAACACTACACTGGTTGCGTAGGCCATTGACCACTATTAGTCTCTTCTATCCTGCAAGCATAGCATTCTTCCCACTTTGCTTACTCTCCCTGTGAACATAAATGAGATGGGTGAGGGAACAAGCAATGGTTATTGGTAGGCATGCATCTCTACATTGTGTTATGTAGGCTATGTACCCAGTAGTCATTGTAGCCCCCCTGGCTAAAAGATTTCCTCCCACTGGATTCCAACATTTCTGGCTTAGACCCATATATGTATGTGGTGCTGCATAGACAAGATATTCTAGAAGACGTTCAGTTATGGAAAGTAAATCACTTTTCTTTCTGGACATTGCACTAAGTTTGTCAGTGGTGTTCTATTTGCAGTAGTCCTACTCCAGAGAGTACATACAGTGCAGATAGCAAGGATGAAACACAGTAACTTGCAGTAAATTAGGTGTCACAAATATTGCATGACAAAGGGCTTAAATGCCATTGATATACATGGTCCCCTGCAGCATATTGCATTTATACTGCAAGGTACTGCAATATATCTGTGCTGGCACCATTGTATTCAATGTCATCAAGTCCTTGCACATTCAATGGGCCTTCAGTTGCTGCCTATACTATAGGCAGGGTAAAATGAGAAGACTAGGGGGCCAAGTGATCCTTACTATGTTTCTATGTTTCTGTGCATCATTTTGTTGCCTACAACTGGACCTACCCATGCAGAGCTTGTCATTTTTAGATAAGGATTCTAGAACTGCACACAATACTCTAGGTTTGGCTTTACCAAGGACCTCTAAAGGGCAGGATCCTTGTCCTTGTGCTTGAGATGGCCCTGCATGAGTGTACCTTATATAAGCTGTTGTTTATATTTATTATGTAATGCAATTATGACTTTAGTTTTACACACACTTATATGATGTTCACGATGGGCCTCCCAACAGTTATTACCATCTCATGAAAGTTAGTGAATGAGGAGCACTATGTGTAACTGAGTGCTTCAATCTGTCCAACCTCACATGAGAGGACACTCCTATAGCATTAGACACATCTCTTGATACTGTGATTAAGATTATTTTAAAGTATCAGTAGTTGTTAATCAGTGAGAAGTTTCATCATTTAGTTTTTTTAGCAAAATATATTTCTGACATCCAGATTCATTCTCATTGAATTTTCACTTTTCTTAGATATTACAGAAATGCATTTATAAATAAATTTGAAATCAATGACTCAAATAATTAAAGATGGCTGCCATGAACAACTTTTAAAATTTTAATCAGTTGAGATTACCTGTTGAATGTACATACTTGGTTTATATTTCAGATGGAATTGGGTAGTGCTTCAATATGTTTTGATTGTAAGTAGACCAGCACTGTACCAAGAGATTAGATTTTGTTTCACAGTGGGTATGGCATGGGAGCAGAGCTTCAAAATAACTTTAAATCCTGTGTCTTAGTTTAGGAATGAAAAACAAAAATAACAAGCATTTATCAATGCCGAAAGTTCGCTTGCAGGTATTTGCAGTGGTGTTTGTACGTGTGGTGCTTTACCCTAATGCCTTGTGCGATTGCTGGTATTTGCACAATAAATTTTCAGCATGACCTTTTTGTTACCCCCATTGTGCGCTACATAGGCGGAAACACGTTTTGGGCAGGATGTGAAAAATGACAGCTGTACTGCTCATAAGGAAGTGTGGTAAAATGGCAATGTTGAAAATCTGGAGTGGAAATATTGAAAATTCGCAAACCTACGAGCGTGTGTGGGAACTGTGCAATGCACGCTCGTAAAATAGTCATTGTTAGGAATTTTTTCACCAAATTGTCAACATTGGCATTTTAAGACCCCTGCTCATGATCAGTGTCACTGTTATTGTGTTACTGTGTGCCATACATTGATTTTGCACACCGACTGCGCCATTGTGCACTACATGGGTGGAAACACGTTTTGGGCAGGATGTGAAAAATGACAGCTGTACTGCTCATAAGGAGGTGTGGTAAAATGGCAATGTTGAAAATCTGGAGTGAAAATATTGAAATTTGCAAACTTATTAGCTGCGAGGAACTGCACAACGACGTCAGAAACAGTTATTTGTAGGAATTTTTTCACCAAATTTTCAACATAGCCATTTTAAGACCCTGCTCATGAACAGTGTCACTATGATTTTCTTAATGTGTCCATACATTGAGTTCATAATCGACCGCGCCATTGTGTGCTACATGGGCGAAACATGTTTTGGGCAGGATGTGAAAATGACTATACTGCTCATGAGGAGGTGTGGTAAAATGGCAATGTTGAAAATCTGAGTGAAAATATTGAAAATTCACAAACTTACGAGTGTGCGTAGGAACCGCACAACACAGACCCGTAAAACAGTCATTTTTAGGAATTTTTTCACCAAATTTTCAACACAGCCATTTTAAGACCTCTGCTCATGATCAGTGTCACTGTGATTTTCTTAATGTGTCCCATACATTGAGTTCGCATACTGACTGCGCCATTGTGCACTACATGGGCGGAAACACATTTTGGAGAGGATGTGAAAAATGACAGCTGTACTGCTCATGAGGAGGTGTGGTAAAATGGCAATGTTGAAAATCTGGAGTGCAAATATTGAAAATTCGCGAAACGCATGAGTATGTGAGAACCGCGCAATGCACGCCAGAAACAGTTTGATTTTGATGCATCTTAATTTAATTGAGTTTAGACTCGACGATGTCACTGTCATGGTGCTATTCAGGCCCGGGCGGGTGATTGCGCAGTGATCGTGAAATCACCTCCGGCCTGAATAACGCCATGACAGTGACATCATTCATGAGAAGGGTCCCAAAACTCCATGTTGAAAATTGGTGCAAAAATTCCAAAATGCCTGAGATATGCAATAAAGTTGAAAACCCCTATCTAGCCCATTTATACAGCTTACGGCATTTCCTCAGTTCGCGTTGGCTTTGAAGAGTGCAGACGTGTTCCTGGTCTACCGAAGATCATAGCGCGAGCTCCGGAGGTAAGTATGGGGTGGGATGTGGGAGGCTGGAGCGCCGTGGGTGGGTGCGGGTTGTGGGAGGGACTGGGAGATGCGCCCGTGGGACCATTTTCGATTTACAGGTACAAAAAAAACATGGCGTGGGATGTTTGCCACACTGAGGTGGGCTCCCAGCGTGGCAGAATATGGCTGGGGGCCGAGGAGCGAGGGGATTGGGCACCTCGTTGGCAACCACGCTGGGCGAGGAGCCGACGGGGATTGGGCACCATGCCGGCGAACTCACGCGGGGAGCCGAGGCCGACGGGGATTGGGCACCCCGTTGGCAAACTCGCTGGCGTTTGCCACGCTGGGTGGGCTCCCAGCATGGCAGAAGGATGGCTTGGGGGCCGTGGAGCCGACAGGGGATTGGGCACCCCCATCGGCAAACAACGTTTGCCACACTGGGGTGGGCTCCCAGCATGGCACCAAAGCTTTGGGGGGGCAGCGTGACGCGGGAGGGAGCGCATGATGTAAGGGGGGCGGCGTGATGCGGTGCTCGGTATGACAGCAGTGGTTTTCTTTGAAGTGAAGACCACCGTTGTCATACACAGCTACCGAACCCATTGGTGCAGGACCGCCACGCCTGCTCAACGGAGCACTGGATTGCAAAGGAAAGGCACACCTCCAAAGTGTGCTACTCTCCCAAAACGTTCCTTGCGCATGCGCTCAAGTGAACATAAAAATGGGATTTTTTTGCTTTTGAAAAGAACACATCATTGCTGAAAAACCTACCTGGTAATTAACAAATACTGCTGCTTTAAAACTAAGCACACACTTTTAATGTAAACAACAAAATTACTAAGCACTCTCAAAGTGAAATGTTTACTTTTTGCAAAGTATGTGCAACGTAGACTGTCCCTTCTGGAAATTAGAGATTGGATCAGACAAGTAGTACCTTAGTGCTGATTGGTCAATTCTGTGCTTATAATTTGAAATGTAATTTTTAAGAATGACATAATGCTTAAATAGCAGAATCAACAATGTTTCAAAATAAAAAAGCCATGCAGTTTATGTATCTACACTATAATGACATTATTAGTCTATTAATATTTATCATGGTAGAATGATTTCCTACAAATGAAAAGCAGGAGCTGCAAAGTTAGTAGTATAGCGAATACTGGTTACTGGTTGGGCAATCATGTGCAACTCACCTATGCTACCACTAAGAGATTCTGATCACAGCAGACCTCGAGAGTGAAGCTTGAGAGTTCCACTGTAATCTGAACTTTGAGGTGGCAGCACAGGCTGGTTAGGCATGGTTTTGCCAAAATAGTAATTTTATAGTGTATGAAGATAAAAAAAGTTTTTTTTAAGTGTTTAAACTGCTGTGTACCATTCTCTTTCTTGGTCATTCTTCTGTTGTCAGTTGCAAGTGACAGCTAATACAGTGAAAGAAACATTTTTTTTGAAATAAGATTAAATAAATTAATATCTATAAAAAAGTTAAATTTCATAACATTTTGCTGAAAACAGAGCAATTACCAAAGGGTCACATTGTGTTCCATTTTGTGGCATCTGTTGAGAGGACGGTGGTTTTTTTTTTTCAGCTCTGCTTTCATTAGAGCTGGTAGTGTGGACATTGTGTTCAGCAGTGTAGAATACTATTGTATCACAGAAGGTACAGCTGCATTCTATGACCTTTACACTGTCATACAACAGTGTTCTGCTCAGGATGAAAATCCATGCGAACAAGCTTCCTCCACCCACTATAAGAAATGTTTATGACACTCCCTTGTGAACTGCACATATAGTTAAGGGCTTGAGCCACAAAATTGCCTGGACTAAGTGCAGACCATCATGGAAATCTGAACCTGATCCTTCTCCACACTGGTGATATCCAGAGGCCCAGCATGCATGGGCAAGGGTGGCAGGATGGGGCATGGAGCTGTGGAGGAATGGTTGGCACTGAACTGGATCACCTGTGCAGAATGGAGTGGGGGACTATGGGACATGGACAAAAATTATTTAGCTAGTGCTACTAGCCTGAGACAGAATGACCACTTGATAAGTGCATATCCATCTGTGGATTGAGCTCTTAGTTTATAGCTGAAGAAAACATTTCCAAAGTAAGTGTGATTTGATCATTTTGGTGTTGTACTATTTACTTCATACCCTAAACAAAAATGTTCTGTCATTTTGAAATTGCAGGTGTATTTTAATGGTGTTGAAGTAAAAGTTCCTCTCGATAGCAATGGAATAAGCATACTTTCTAATCATATTACCAAAATCATTAATATCTCAAGCATCAAGGTCTCAATAGTGGCAGGCGGAGCTGGATCTTATGAGATTTTAATCCCAGAGAGTCTTTTTAAAGGGAAAACACGAGGCCAGTGTGGTACGTACAAACAAATATGAAGATTCTGTAGCTTTAAAGTTAATAAATAAAACATAAATTTAGCTTTTGTTGACACAGTACAAATATTTTAATTATTTCAATCCATAATATTGTCTCTGTCAGGTATCTGTGGAGGAGGAGCATGTGTCAGAAAAAATGGGGTTGTTGAGCCTAACAAATGCTGTGAAGCAACAGCATATGACTGGATGGTTGAGGATCCCAATAAGCCACACTGCAAACAAACAGTTAAACCATGTGAAACCTCAACAACAACAGCAGCAACAGCAACAGCAACATCAACTGCAACACCAACAACAAAACCTGTACCCCGGTGTACCTGCTCTCTGTTTGATAACAAGTCAGTATAATCTTTTTTTATCATAGAATAATTTTATTGATTTTATAAAGAAGGCAAAAGTTCATGAACATCATATACATTTCACCTTGTCAGGACAAAAACACCTATAAGTAGTGCATTGAGGTACATCAACGTGCTCTGAACAAGTTCCATACTAACAAAACAGTTAGCAGTAGTTACAACTCTGATCTAGACAGAGGAACAAACAAGTTCACAAAAGCTTACACTTTCATACTAAGGAAAGAGGAAGCGATGAGGAGCTACAGGTAAGGTCTGGAAAGGTAACTGTACTAAAGGGGTTTAAATAGGAGGATTACTGTAGGAGGTTTTACATAGTGATGAATGAAGCTAGGTTTCCCATTTAGCCAAGTACTGGTCTGTCCCCTAGATGGGTGTAGGGAGAGGTGTTCAAGAAGAGATATCTGAGCTAAGGCCGCACGCTAGGCTGCTCAGGTGGGTAAGGCCATTTGACACCAGTGCATTAATATTAGCCATTTGGCTTCAAGAAGGGCCAACATCAACCAATCTACAGTGAGGGCCCCCAGTGAAGAGGTGTCTCCCAACAGAAACTTCAGATCCACCAGAGAGATAGAGGAGCCATTACACCGGAGCAGCCTAAGGCCACCAATGTCCAGAAAGATGAGAGCTGAGAACACGACCATAATACATGCAGCAGGTGGGCTTCAGGTAGTTGGCAGCACCAGCATTTGGAGTGTCGTAGTAGGCCGTGAGCATGTAAGACAGCTGGTATATGATATCATAGTAACAGCACTTTGAGCTGGAGAAAATGACTTTTGGTATCCTCATACAGGAGATGCGCCTCTCGTATGTACCATGCTCAAGAGCTCGCAGGGATATTGACATTGAGGTCAGCCATCCATTTCAGTCTGCTATAGGCAGGGGGATCTGGTTGAGTGTCTCTCCAGGTTCTATAAAAGCAGTCGACTAAGCCACAGGAAGTAGAGGAATATGTAGGGATGCCAACCAACTCCACTTGTAGTCACTACTGTAGTGAGTTAAGAGGTCATGAACATCACTACACAGTTGGAGGTACCTCCAAAATCCTTAATAGGAAGATTGAACTTTGTCTGTAGTTGTTCAATGAAAGCAGAACATCAGAATCAGGTAGGCAGAGGTCTTGCACTCAATAGATACCCGTGATTCACAAGTAGGCCAGTGTAGTCGGGTTCCACCCACTGTGATGAGCTTGTTATGCCACAAAGGAGTATACCACAGTGGAGGGCCCAGGCATGTATAAGGAATATGCAAGAGAAGCATGGTGACTGCCACACTTGTCTAGTCTCCATCATGATTGGTGATACATCTGGGCCAGAGCTAGTCCCTTGGCTATGCAATACACTCAGGACAGTATCTTTCGCCAAGCTGGCCTCCAAATGCACCCAGGGCAGAGGACAGACAGGAGGCCACCGGAACAAACCACCTAGTAGCAGAGGTGGTCATGCAGGCCAAGTGGTAGCCCTTAAACCAGGGGGCCACCAGCCCATCCCGCTTTCAGTGCGCTCTCAAATTATGTTTGCCCCATCTCATTGCCTTCCCTTCCCAGATGAAGCAGGATGTGAGACGTTCTAAGGAGACAAATAATTTAGGGGAAAGCCATATTGGCAGGTAATTGAGGAGATACATGCCCTGCAGTAAAAGTAGCATATGCAGTGCTGCCACTTTACCGGGTAGAGATAGCTGGAGTTTGCACATTCTCTCCACCTTAGAGGACAGTTGTGCCAAGAGAGGGAAGAAGTTGGCTGACTCCAACTACGTCCATCTATTGAGAATATATAGTCCCAGGTAAGAAAACCCCTGAGCAGCCCATGACAGTTCGGTTCCCTAAAGGCAGTGTCTGGGACAGGCTGCATTCAGAGGAGCATGAGTGGTTTTCTTTTGTTTGGCCCGTAAGCCCGAGAGGGTGGAAAAATTCTGTAGGCTGGATAACACCACTGGGAGGGAGTGCTGAGGTTGGGTTAGGAGTAAGTAGAAGAGGTAGTCGGCATAAACTGCCACAAGATAAGAGGTCCCAGCTACATCTAAGCCTGCAATTTTCTTTGAAGCTATAAAGGCCTGAACTATTGGGTCCAGGGCCACCAAGAAAAGAAGAGGAGATAGGGGGCATCCCTGCCGTGTCCCTCTATGCAGGGGAAATGGTGCTGAGATGTTGGTGTTGGTTAAGATCCTGGCCATCGGAGAGTTGTAAAGCGTGGTTACCCACTAGCAAAAATTGGGGGCCAAAACCATATAGCCAGAGCACCTCATGCAGGTAGTCCCATTCTATAGAATCAAAGGCTTTGGTAAAGTCAATAGCAAGCACAGCCATAGGCAGGGCTGACTGAAACACCACCCACTTAAGATTTAACAACAGCCTGGTGTTATGGATCCCTGACTTGCCCTTCATGAAGCAAACCTGATCGGGATGGATGATAGAAGATAGGACATCCAGCATCCAGGTGGCCAGGATATTTGCCAAGATTTTGGTATCGACTGGCAGTAGGGATATGGTGTTAGTTAACACAAACCAAGGGGTCCTTTGATTTCTTCAGAAGAAAAGGATGAGGGCTTCTGTCATGGTTGGAGGGAGGATCCTTCCATGTGGGCTCTTGAAGGGCCAAGAGTAGCTGTTGGGCTATAGCCACTCCCAGAGTTTGGTACAACTCAACCGACATCCCATCTGGGCCAGGAGCCCTCCCTTTGGCCATGTGTGACAGGGCCTGCCGAAGTTCCTCACCTGTAATTGGGGCATCCAACTTGACTGATTGGCTAGGGGTGAGTCCCGGCCTAACAGACATCTGACAAAATTTTCTAAGTTTCTGCTCCAGCTGGAGTGGGGAAAGGAAGGAGTGGGATTGGTGCAGGGCCTCATAAAAAGACTGCATGGTGTTATTAATCTCACGAGGATCGCGGACTATCCTCCCTGTCTTCTCTCGGAGGACATGGATGTAGGAGGTGGCTTGTTGTTTCCACAATCTAAAGGCCAAAAGTTTGCCGCCTTTTTCACCACCATCCCAGTATGTGTGTTTGGACCTCAGTAGAAACCATTCCACCTTCTGGTGGAGGATAGTGTTAGTCTGATATTTCAGTCCCATTATTTTCCAATTAAGGGAGCTATCTGTGGAGGAGGATTTAGAGGACTTAAAACGGCTCTCTAGCACTGCTAGATTGGCTTTCAGTTTGGCCAGGGTTGCTTTTCGGGCTTTGTTTTTAGAGGCCGAGTAGGCAATGATACAACTCCTAAGTACTGCCTTGAAGGCTTCCTAGACTGTGCCTGGGGATACTCCACAGTTTGAGTTAATGGAAAAATAGTCCTGAGCTGTTAGGGATATCACCCATCAGAATTCAGGGTCTTTGAGGAGCAGAGGTTACACCTCCAGCAGGTGCCGGATGGCTGTTGTACTACTTGGGTGTAGGTGGTCAGAACAGGGGCATGAGCAGAGATCATAATATTTCCAATATTGTTGTCTAAAATCCCTTGGGCCACCGCCATGTTGGCCAGCCAAAAGTCAATACTACTATGGGTGGAGTGCACGGGAGAATAATAGGTGTAATCACGCCCAGTTGGGTTATCCCTTCTCCACATGTCAGCCAGGCCCCACTCTCCTCCTGTATGTCCTGTAATGCCGCCAAGGCCTTGGGGGCTTGCATGTGGAGTGGGTTTGGACTTGTCCAAAAAGGTATCCAGCACCAAACTGAAATCACTTCCAATTAGCACTGGATAGAAGAGCTGACTGGAGACAGGGAGGATAGGGCCTGGCTGAGCGTGGGAAAGAATTCGGTGTGGTCCTCGTGGGGGCACACACATTGCCTATGATCAGCTGACCGCCCAGGGGAGGAAAGCTTAACCAACACCCACCTGCCCTGTGAGTCTTTCCGGGACTATTCCACCACCCAAAGGGAAGAGCAGCATATGATAATAGCGACCACTTTAGTTTTGGATAAAGCAGAACTAGCATGAACCACCCCCCACCCAAGATTTCTTCAGCCAGGACACCACCTTACTTAAAGATGAGTTTCTTGAAGCAGTGCAATGTCTGTTTAAAGAGATCTAAGGTATTGTTGCACTTTAGTGCACTTAATAGGGTGGTTGAGGCTCTTAACATTCCATAAAACTAGTACTGTCCCAGTGTTAGGAGGGCTTGCCATAGTCGCTATCTCGGAGGGAAAAATATAGATAATACTTACTCAGGCTGGTGAGGGGAGTAGAACCTGATTAGGAAAGGGTACATCTGGAAGATATGGCTTCCGGGAAGCCCCAAGCACAAACCTGTAGCACCAGACAGAGGAAAGTGTAAGTACAGAGGAGTAGAAGGTGGGTGCACCCACTCAAGAGACGAGCTGTAAAAGGAGAGATAGGAGAAATGTATCAACAATCAATAGCAACCAGATATGCAAAGAGAAGGCAAGACAATAACACTGATTAAATCTGAGGGGAAGAAAATTGCCCTACCCAAAGTGAATTAACACACTACACACAAATTTGAAATAATAACTTTGAGCAAGCGTAAGCACGCTAAAGGGTTTAAGGCTTACAGCGAAAAAGGGTAGCTGTGTACTGTTACCCTCGGCTACAGGCTCCTCAAACCAAAACAGGGGAGGGAGGGTGGGCAGAGGGTGACTGTGAAAGGCAGAGATACTAAACAAATATTTTTGCTCAGTATTTACAAAGGAAGTGGGGGAGGTACCTAAAACAAACAGTAGAAACACTCTGGATACAGAAGTTGATACCAGCCCATTTACAGAAGAAAGGGTTCTGAAAGAACTCTTAAAACTGAAGGTGGACAAAGCAATGGGGCCTGATGGGATTCATCCCAGAATTCTAAAAGAACTAAGGGTAGAACTAGTGACACCACTGACTATCCTCTTTAACAAATCATGGGAAGATGGGGTGGTACCCGAGGACTGGAGAAGGGCACATGTGATTCCCCTTCACAAAAGTGGGAGCAAGGCAGAAGCATAAAACTACAGACCAGTTAATTTAACCTCATTGGTAGGGAAAATGATGGAATCACTTCTGAAGGAAAGAATTGTTGAGTATCTAGAGGCCAGAGGGTCAGGACCCAAGGCAGCATGGATTCACAGCGGGAAGGTCATGCCAGACAAATCTGATAGATTTCTTTGACTGGGTGACAAAGTAGTAGATCAGGAGGGGCTGTGGACATGGCCTACCTAGACTTTAGCAAGGCATTTGACACAGTCCCACACAAAGATTACTATACAAGTTAGCCAGCCTGGGAGTGGGTCCCAAGATGACAGCCTGGAAAGAATTGGCTGGAGAATAGGACACAGAGTAATAGTAAATGGAGTCCACTCTGAAGAAAGGGGTTACTAGTGGGTACCGAGGGTTCAGTATTAGGACGGTCCTCTTCAATGTCTTTATAAGCGACATTGCAGAGGGACTGGAAGGAAAAAGTATGTCTCTTGCAGATGACACAAAGATCTGCAACAGAATTGATGCACAAGGTGGGTGGAAAGGATGAGAAGGGACTTGGCAAGGTTAGAGGAATGGTCAAATGTATGGCAGCTTAGATTCAATGCTAAGAAGTGCAGGTAATGCACCTGGGAAACAAAACCAGGGAAGAGTACACAATGGGGGTGAGATACTAACAACGACAAAAATGGAAAGGGCCCCAGGGTAGTCATATCAGATGACCTAAAGGTGGGCAAGCAATGTGAGAGGCAGCAAGGAGGGCTGGGGGATACTGGGATGCATAGGGAGAGGCATCACCAGTAGAAAACAGGCAGTTATTATCCTCTGTACAGACAGTTGGTGAGACCCATCTGGAATACTGCATGCAGTTCTGGAGACCCAATCTCTGCAAAGACATAGACAGGATGGAGGCTGTCAGAGGAGGGCACTAAAATGGTGCAGGGTCTGCACTGGAAGACATATGAAGAGAGACTTAGGAGCTGAATATGTATAGCCTCGAGGAAAGGAGGAAACATGATAGAAACTTTCAAGTATCTCAAGGAATCAACAAAGTCAAAGAGGATAGCATCTTTCAAAAAAAGAGGTGTGCAAGAACAAGGGGGCACAATTTGAAGATAGAAGGGCGGCTCAGAGGTAATTTAAGGAAGTATTTTTCAAGAGAGGGTTGTGGATGCATGGAGCGGCCTTCCAGAGGAGGTTGTGGAGTCAAAACAGTGGTGGAATTCAAGCATGCATGGGACAGTCATAAGGCAATTCTAGGGGTGGGGGTGGGAAGAAGTAGGCTGCTGGTTAACAGGATCTGCAACTTATCCATTAGGTAGGAAATGGGCAGACTGGGTGGGCCCAGCGGTCTTTATCTGCCAAAAATCTATGTTTCTATGTTTTATGTTAGGTGTTCAGAATCAATGAGGTTTTGACTCTGCTTAAACTGGTAACGCCCCCAAGGTTGGGCACCGGGACATCAAGAGGGAAAAGGGGTGGTGAGGGCGGGGAAGGGTTGGGGTAGGGGATGGTAGAGGAAAAGAAAGGATATTGTGGGGGGGTAGGGGTATGGGTGGTAGTAGGGGAAGGGAAGAAGGAGGGTAATCCCTCCTACCAGCATGGCTATTGGCTTACCAGCTGCAATAGGTTGTAGTGGGGGTGGCCACAGTGCCCGGCTGTGGTTGTCCTCCATGAACATTCCATTTACTAAGCAGGACCCTAAGAAGAGAACTAATCCAGATGCCAGCAAGCCACCCCATCCCTCTCTCCATAGGTAAAAAAAGGGGGGGGGGCAGAGCTGACCAAGCTTGCAGAACCAGGTGGCACTGAGAAAGGAGGTGAGACACGGTGGGAGCCAGTTGCCAGCCATATCCTTGAATTAGGCCCGGTAAGCAGGCAGTGGAGCATCTAACATTGCCCTGCAACACAGAGAAATAATAGGGGGAAAAGGCAGGGCAAATCCACATAAGCCATCTCTCTACCCACCTTCCTCACACTCAATGTGATGAAAACCCCCATCCCCAGATTTGTAGGAGGACCGGGGCTTAAGATAGATAGATATCAAAGAGGAAAGCAGAAAAACATCAGGGTTGATAAGAAAATAACAATATATTCCAAGCATTAGCCAGTCTGTCCTTCGGCCTTCCTGGAGGATACCAGAGGAATTCCAGAAGGGTTCCAAGCCTCTACAGAAACAGTAGCCATGTAGGTAATTAGACCTGGCATCACAGGAGTTGATGCATCCTCCGCTGCCAGAAGTGAAGAGTCAGAATAATCACCCACTCAGCGAATGCATCGGGTTTCCATATCGGGAGTTCAGGAAAATAGTCTGTGCCAGTGGAGGGTCAGACACATAATCTTCCCTGGAAACTTTAGCAGGTGGGGCACTCAAATGGGGTTCCTGTGGCAACGGTTCTACTCCATGCCCTTTGCCTATGCTGAGTGGTAGATCCAAGTTGGCATGGAGGCAGGGAGGGTAACTGTAGGAGAAAACTGGGTGGCAGGAATGTTAGATGAGGGTGTCCAAGCAGGGAACTGGTAGAGACAGGAGAACCCATTTTGATACATGTCTGTCCAAATAGCTGTCCTCTGGGAACATCCTCCCATCATTTCAGTTCCTTTAGAGATCGCATCCCTACTGGGGTCCCACATTTTTCTGGGAACTGTAGTTGGAATGGGAAGACCATGCCAAGACTTGCCCAACCACCTCTCGATTTCGGCTGGATGATCAGACATTAACTGTCTCCTGTCCTTGGAGACAAGTAAATTGGTGAGTCCTCGGAATTTAAACTGGAAGTTATGCTGATATAAAAATTTCTTCAGAGGGCCAAAGGATCTCCTTTTTGCTTCTGTCTCTTCTGCAAAGTCTCAGTAGAAGGAGATGGATGCCCCCTGCCAGCAAACCTCCCCTATATCCCTGGCCACTCTCAGTATCCTTTCCTTGGTAGTATAGTGCAAGAAATAAGCCACAATTGGTCTGGGGGTTTGGGTATTCCTGTCATGCCTCCCAGCTATGTGGTGTGCCTTCTCCACATCCATAGGGTCTCTCCATCTATTGCCCCAGCATGACAGGGATGGTTTTGTTAAGGAACCGCTCCATTGACTGGCCCTCTGCTCCTTCTGGTATCCCAATGATGTGCAAGTTATTGCGCCTTACCCTGTTTTCTTGATCCATGGCTCTGTCCCACAGGGCTGCAGGCCATCCCTCATGAAGCTGAATATGATGGAGAAGCTTGAGTTGCTGTTGTTCACTGGTGTCCATCCTCTGTTCGGACATGTTCATTCTTTCCTGCAGCTGCCTTACATCAGCCGCTGTGCCCGAGAGAGAGAGATTGATGTCATCCACACAGGTAAGCAGGGCCTCCAGCATCCACATAATGTACTATAGCGAGTCCCCCACATATGCTTGTTGAATGGGTGGTTGTGCGCCCTGGAGCAGTTGAGTAGAGGACCCCTGAACAGCCATTGTGTTGCAATTCAGGGAAACCGAGCCTGTGATGATAAGGCAGATACAGTGCTCCATTTGCCTGAGCCAGAACAGAGAGGAATCTAGGTGTCCTGGTACCATGTTGGGCCACCTGACAGAGTGTGGCTGGAGTAAGGCCTATGCAGCTTAACACCTCGGAACATTTTTCAGATGCCCTGTGCTACTAAAGAAGAAAATTGCATCGCAATTCACTGAATACAGATGCTGCCTGGCTGGGGAGAGAGTTACCCTAGCATAAACTGTCACTTGGGGTCTCAATGTCCGAGATTGTGGTGCTAGAGCTCAGATGGTGCCCAACTTGAGAGAGATCTCAAGGATTAAGCAGCCATCACTCTGGTGGCTAGACCATGCCCCAATGACAAGTCAGTATAATCTTAAATAGTTATATAACAATGTATGTAGGACATATTATTAGCTATCCAGTTAGTGCAGTGGTAGAACTACTGCTTGCTATCCAGATGACCCTGCTTAGTGTCCCGAGTCCAAGCAGCAGTGGCTGGTAAATAAAAACCCATAAGATGGTCACCTTGGTAGCTGGTGGATCATGACAAACATGCCCTGGCTCATACGGGATATGGAGGGATGGTCAGGATAGGTGGTTGGGGTGACAGCTTGCCCCAATGGGGCAACTATATGAGTCTGTGTGGGGGAGTGATACAGCAGCACCATTTCAGCAGGGAGCAGGCTTGTACCATTCATGGACCACCAGCAACTCCAGAGGTCATCTGACAGGTATCAGGAGCTATACAGGTGCTTTCCCTAGGGGACACAGAGCTCCAGCAGTGCTGCATGGCAGGTTAGACCACCTCCAGGCTGGTCTAACTGTAGGGTCCATGTGCCAATGGGTGGGGCTTGCAAAATCCCTGCTTAGAGGGTATTGCAGCCCCATTGTGGTGCAAGTCCCCTTCCACAATGGCACACCAGTGTGGCCATTTCAAGGAAGCTGCAAGCCTAGCTGGCACATAATGTCCCCCCAATATTACAGGCTGCCTTAGAAAATCAGGACTGGAGCAATATGCAGTGCACAGAGTATTTTGTGCCACTTCTTCGTGATGCAAGCCCCTTGCACCTATCCTGATCATTTTAAAAATGGGCCCACTGTATCAATCACGGCACAAAGAGACAACACCTGAGAAACTTCCTGTTTGATTTAAAATGAAATCACTTGGACACCTCCACATTTCCATTCAACTAGCAGAAGGGAGCAGAAACGCTTTGTACCTTTCCATTTTGCATAGTTCTAGAGATGTGCACAGCCCAAATAATAATTCCTAAATTCCACAAATAAAGGGGTACTGGGTAACCAATATGTTCAAGGGTCATAGCTTCTTGTCAAAAATATTTAGAATAATAAAACATTTTAAAAATGTCAAGCCCTCTTAAAATGGCTAGGGCTAGTCAGATCACTAGAGATGTGCAAAACTGCTGAATTTCGTTACATGAAATATTTTGCATAATTTGGCCATTTTGCAATTTATTTTGTGGACGTGAAGTGTGTAATTTTGCCTGCAGAGTGTGAAATTTCACCCACTGAGAGTGCAATTTCACTTTCAAAATGGCAAAATTCATCACTTGCAGGTGAAATGTTGTCATTTTTGGGTGAAATTTCACATTCCGTGGATGAAATTTTGCAACTTCGTTCCCCGCAAAATATTTCACGGAACTACCAAATTACCTGAAATATTTCCCACGCCAAATTGACGGTTTCATGGGAATTTCACCAAGAAATTTTACTTTGCAGTATTTCTGCCCATGACCACCCCTCCCCATCACAGTAACGTCCTGCTCTCAATCCCCACACACACACACACACATATTGTGTTATAAAACAATTTCCAGGCCTGTGTTACTGTGCCAGACATTTACATAATTCATCCCCCTCCCTAGCCCGATTACACCTAATTTCGACAGTACCACGGTCTTTATGTTTGCCATCCTCCACTGTAAATATTTTGGAATGATGAGTGACTTGCCTAGGCCTTTAGGCATTCCATTTACTTTAGTTTAGTTCATTTTTGTTGACCGAGTAAGTGCACTAGACAAATTCTTGCCTATTTGCAGGCACGACCTGGGGGAGGGGGATACAGACGAATACCAACTGACCTTGAGCCAGATTAAGCTGTTGGTGGTATGTTTAGTGAATGGGGGGAAATTTGACCAGGGTACCGGGGAAACTCCCCTACTCGTCAGTAGGGGGACCCCTTGTTGTCCAGATCCAAAATGGTGGACATGGAGTGTAATGGCAGCAGCAAAGGAGTGAGGGAGGTAGGGGATGTTGTCCTTGCTATATCCACTGTTGAAAACATGGAGAATGGTGAGGAAAAAGAACAAAGTTATTCTGATATGGAAGATATAGTAGACTTTTTGTTGGATGATGAACCAGATTGTGTAAATGATTCTGCTGGTGCACAGACCTCAGTACAAGGCCCTCTTCAGGAACAAAAAACAGCTTCAAGGTGGGAGAAATGAAATGTCTCTGAAATAAACCTGCTGACACCTGAACGGAAGCAACAACTGTTGCAGAATGCCATATTGCACAAGAAAGCTTTCCTGTTACAATTATTGGTGAAATCTGCAAAACATTTTCAAACAGCTACTTCAGGAGTCGAACCAATGGTTTCTATAGACTCTACTGTTATTGCAGGTATGCCTACTACCTCAGTTAATTTTCAAACCTCACAAGATGTACCTTCCTAACTTAATACCCCTGATCCTAAAATGACTGTTACAAAAATACATACAACAGTTTTGGAAATGCAGGGAGTAGAATTTGCACCTCAAAATGTGACCGTAACAATGGAGACAGCCTGGGACCCTGCTTCTGCATTACATGCCACAGGATGGCTTCCAGACTCGGAACACAAAGGGTGGACTTCACCGGGGCCGGTCACAGCTGCCGAGATAATAAAAACTTCTAGATTACACCCGGTAATGGGAAATAACTTTCAAAATCCTAATGCTCAGCTACTACAGACAGTCACTGATTCTACTTCTGATGCATCATCAAAACCCATTCCAAACTTACCTTCTCAACTGCATTTCGGTGACATAAAGTCAACAAGCTTAGTCGCTATGCCGACACATAGCAACACCCAAACTTTAGGTGGAGAGGCCCCGAGGAACACTCACTGTACTGCATTGCCTCGATCTGAGAAGACTCCAGGGACAAGCTCGACAGTGGGTGTGCACACTGAAGAGAGTATAGAAAACTTTTAGCTGCTATCCATGGCAAGTACAGCAGACAACACAGATACTCTTTTTTTGAATGGCAGACTTATTTAAACAGGTGGGTGAGCCCACACTAAGGTGGAATGCAGTTAACCTTAAATATATTGAGCAAGTGAAATGTTCCTGAGAAAGTTCATACTACATCAGTTACATAAGAAAGATATGGGGATACAGGCACAAGAACCCTTTGATTTTATTCACAGTAAAGAGGATAATGTGTATGATGTTAGTTTTAGGAATAATGCGACCCTAGAAAAATTCTGGCAGAAGTATGATTTTGTTAAACATAACAGTGAATGGCTGGATTTTTTTCCCATACCTCCAACTAAACCGACCATTAAAATAGTGACTCTATTACTTCAGAATGAGGGAGTCAACATAGAGGATGTCCAATATTAGTTGAGACAAAAATGCGAAATAATGCAAAGTCCTATTCCTATTCTAGAAGAAGATTTAGTCTGGATGGGAGGGTGGCATATTAAAGCGAAATTAACACACACCGATGCAGGCATTCAACATCTCCCCAGTAGTTAGAGGCATATGTTTCTATCCGGGACAGCCAGAAAAGTGCCACATATGTGGGGCTCAGACTCACTTAAGTTCCTCTTGAACTTTGCCCAGGTGTAATTTATGCCTGGATTATGGCCATGTTAGTTTAGGTTGCCCTAATCCTTTTAGGTGCAACTTGTGTGAAGAATCGGGTCACACATATGACAAATGTCCCTGAGCAGCCCGGAATAGAATGGATAGAGTTATGCAGGACCAGGAATCCTTAACAACTGCTCAACAAGTGAAATTGTCACAAGCCAGGCATGATACTAGACTAGAAAGTTCTGTTTGTATCCCCCCCTCCGACCCCCTCTCAGAAGGACCCTGCGGGAAGTTCCTCTACACACACTCACCCATCTGACATTGGCATTTCAAATCATTCTGAAACTTCGCCCATGGGGGATGGCAGTGAAGTAGGTCCCACTATAGTTCATCAGTTGTGGAGTGTTGTTTGGGTTACCAAAATGTGTTGGAGACCTGCCCCCACGGTTGTGTGCTATTCATCCTCTGCTCTTCATGCTCTCTGCCCTTCCCCCCACTTCAGTTTACAATGTATCAGCCCTGTAGGGCACTGGGTATTGTGCGTAGAGGTGGGAGGATGGTGTGGGGTTGTGAACAGCAGAGGATGAATGAAGGGGGCCACTGTATCCGGGTAGTGAGATCCAAAAGACGCCCTGGGGTGAAATGGAATCCGGAACATGGTCCACCATGTCTGGTTTCCATACCCAAGGGCACTATCAATTGTGGTAGGCCGATAGTCCAGGCAGCCCGAGAGGTTCATTCAACTCGGGTGGTGTTATGCAATGCTAGGTCCAGTAAAAACAAAACTGCAATTATTGCAGATCTTGTTAAATCGGTGGATCTGGCTTGCATCACCGAGACCTGGCTGGATGAGAACTCTGGCCCCATTTTGGAGGCTGAAATTCCGGCTGGGTACTCTGTGATACACCACCCGAGATTGGATCGTTGGGAGGGGGGTAGCGGTCTGTTTCAAGACAGAACTTAACATCACAAATGTACCAGTTGGGGAGTCATTTGAGTGTACCATAGTAGCAGGTGTAGGTTGTCGGATTGCTCTCATCTACCGTCCACCAGGAGATGAGAAGCACTTCCTTCAGGAAGTCATGGACTTTGTCATTGACATGACGTTTGAGTCACCCAGACTGATGGTCCTGGGTGACTTCAATGCCTGGATTGATGATGAACTCTAGCAATTTGGTCAGCACTTCCTCCAGTTGATGACATCTCTGGGTCTTACACACATAGTTACCACTGCTACTCATAATCATGGTCACTCTCTTGACTTAGTCTTTCTCCTGGGGATTGAGGCCTCCAACTTTGGGGTGGAACCAGTTGGATATTCTGATCACTACACCGTGGGGTTAAGTTTTAGCACCCCCTGCATAGGCCTACCCCTGTGAAGATGACTAGGTACTATCCTTTGTGAGATATAAGCTCTCAAGGCCTAGCGGTGTTGCTAGATCTCTCATCCCTCTCAGAGGCAAACAGTGACCCAGAGGCCCCCATGATGGCTTATAATTCGGCCATTGCAGAAGCCCTGAATATCATTGCTCTTGTCTGTGTTTGTCCTGTCTCCATTTGCCCTAGATCCCAATGGTTTGATGGGACTTTGAGGGAGATGCAGTGACTAGGACGAAGGTTAGAGCGTTGCTGGTGGAAATCCACCCTTGATGCCGACCACCTTAGATTGAAGGATCATTATCAAGTATTTCAATCTGCAATCATTCATAAAAAGGCAGAGTTCCTGTCCGGGGAGATTGTGGTTGCTCGAAATTGACCAGCTCAGCTGTTCCGAACTGTGGACAGACTTTGCAAACCAGCCTGTCTACAAGTCCGGGAAGCCTTTTTGTAAGAAGAGTGCGATGAGCTTGCTTGATTCTTTGCGACTAAGGTGGCTGACATCAGGGTGGCACTCCATCCAGCACACTCTATGGGTGTTACTGTGGATCAACGCAGGGCCACTGTCCCTCAGTTTTCTTGGAGTAGCTTTGACTAGACGGCTTTCATGAATGTCATGCAGATTGTCCAGAGTGTGCACCCTACATGCTGTAGTTTGGATCAGGGACCTACCTCCCTGATTTTGGGTTGTATTGATTCTATCGGTCCTGTCCTAGCTTGGATAGTCTGGTGCTCCTTGGAGATAGGTGAGTTTCCAAGCTCACTGAAGGAGGAAGTGGTGACACCACTCTTGAAGAAAGCTTCTTTGGACCCAGACTGCCTTGCAAACTACAGACCAATCTCTAACCTCCCCTTTTTAGGGAAGATGATTGAGAAAGTAGTGGCCACTCAGCTAGAGGACCATTTGACCATCCATGACATCTATGAACCTCTCCAGTCTGGAGTTTGAAAGAAGCATAGTACCGAGCTAGTGCTGGTTCAGGTGCTCAATGATCTCCTGATGGCTAGAGATCAGAGGAGCCATTCTATTCTGGTTCTCCTAGATCTCTCATCAGCGTTTGACACTGTGGACCATGGGGTCCTGCTCGATCGTCTGACGTTCATCTGTAGATGGTCAGGTACAGTACTCGGGTGGTTTATATCATTCCTCATGGGAAGATCTCAGAGAGTGGTGTCTGGGGTTTATTCCTCGTATCCAGTTTCTCTATCATGTGGGGTTCCTCAGGGTTCAGTGCTGTCCCCCATGTTGTTCACAGTGTATATGCTGCCCCTGGGAGACATTGTAAGAAGGTATGGGCTGATGTTTCACTGCTATGCTGATGATACCCAGCTCTACTTTTCTTTTGCACCTGACCAGGATGGAGCTGTCTTGGTCTTTAATAGCTGCCTCACTGAAATCCAGGAGTGGATGGATGCCAGTTGATTGAAGTTTAACTCTGATAAGACTGAGGTACTGCTTTTGGATCCGGGTCACTGGATGGGGGGGTCGGTTGTGGGTTCGCCCTCTGGACTCTTTCTTGGGGGTGTGTCACTCCTGACCTCTGAATGGGTGCAAAACCTAGGGGTAATTTTTGATGAAGGGCTGACCCTGCATTCACAGGTATTGGCCATCGTCAAATCCTCATTTTACCATCTGAGGAATATGTCCAGGATTAAGCACCTTGTTCCATCCAGCGATCTTCCTACCTTGATCCACACCTTTGTGACCCCATGTTTAGATTATTGCAACTCCCTGTACATAGGTCTACCAGGAGTGGAAATACGTCACTTGCAGCTAGTGCAGAACATGGCAGCCCAGCTTTTGACGGGATCATATCAGTCCTGTCACATGTCGCTAGTGCTGTGTGGACTGCACTGGCTGCCACTTCAGTGGTGGATCACCTTTAAAGTCAGTCTTCTGACTTTGAAAGCCCAACACAGATGTGGCCTGGACTACTTGAAAGAGCTTCTGATCCCTTACTGCCCTGGGTGATTGCTCCGCTCAGCTGATGAGGGGTTGCTAGAGATTCAAATGGTGTGTTTGAAATCTTCTGGGGCTAGAGTATTCATGCATGCCACCCCTACCCTTTGGAATTCTCTACCCCATTGATTATGTGAGTGCATGACTGAGGAAGGATTTAAGCAGGCACTAAAAACTTTCTTATGGTACCAAGCTTTTGGTGACTAATTATTGGATGAGACCAGTCTGACATATTTTTGTTACTGAGATGTTTGTTTTGTTTACTTTATGATTTTAATATTGTTAAGGTGCCTTGGTTTTCCGAAAGGCGCCATACAAATAAAGTTCATTATTATTATTATCAGGTACAAACAGAACCCTCTTCAGACGCCATGCTACTGCCTAAAGAAACCCCCATGGAGGTGGTACACACAGGAAAATCTAGATGGCCAAAGGAAAAAAAAAAAACAGAACCATCAACAGCAGACCCTCCAATTCTAACTAGAAACAGATATAATATCTTACCCAAAAGAAAACAATGGATCGATATGGTAGATTAAAAGGGGGAATCAGATGCTTCCTTTGTCAGTTCAGGGGTACTAAAGGATTATATGGACCCACCCTTGGAACTTTCAAAATCCAAAAAATGCCAGGGGGAAACACAAACCCAGACAAAACCTGAGGGCTGATCTACAAAGCTCTGTTGTTCTTTTGGTTTTTCTCTCCTTGCTTTTCATGGACCACATGATAAGCCCTCTGACCTTAAATGTCAGCAGCATCAAATCCTTTAAAAAACGAGGTACAACTTTTCAAATTCTAAAAAACTTACCAAATAATATATTCTTACTACAGGATACTCACATTAAATCTGATTATGAATTAAATCAAGCTAAACAGTTGTGGTCAGAGGGCCCATCTTTTTGGTCCCAAGGACAAGAACTATGTTATGGAGTTGCTATTTTACTATAAGGTTTGGATTTCCAGCTCACAAAAATCACTGATATTGAACTGGGGAGAGCTCCCTTGGTTGATGTCTCCTTTCACACTATAGAATTACACTTGATTAGTGTATATGCCCCCCAAAGTATAGCAGAGTGTCCTTGTTTAAATTGATACAACCCTTCCTACATGCACAAGAAATGGTAATCTTAGAAGGTGACTTTAATTGCAGACTCTCCCCCAAAGACAGAGGGTGTAAAACACAGAAAAGTTTTAGTGACATGGCATGTTTAAGCAATATTACTTCCACAGCAAACTTACAGGAAGTGTTTTCAGCAATAAAATCTACAGGGCATAAAACATTTGTAAAAGGACACTTAACATCCAGGACAGATTACATTTTTACTTCAAGAAACCTAACTATTTTTAAAGCAACCACCATACCCATAGAAACATCCGATCATTTAGCAGTACCCTGTCAAAGTGTTATAACTGGAGCTCCCACTAGTAAACACCCATCTAGATGGAGACTAAACAGTAATTTGCTGACTCTGACTTTAGGATTAAATGGGATGAATTGTTAAAAGCTTGATTGTCCATTATAGAAGCATATGACACGATTATAGACTGGTGGCTGGAATCAAAACAAGATTTTAAACATTTGTTCATTTATCATGCCACTTGGAAAGACAGGAAGCAGCAGGCACACTACTTAATATTAAGAAATCAGTTACAGCATTTGATTTTACAAGTGCATACCTACAACATTAACTTACTCACTGATACAACAGACTAAAGAAAAAATGTCTAGATTTCAATACAATAAGTACATGATTCTTAAAAATGGAAGCACAATATGGTACCCAGGGATAACAACCCACCCTGGATACTTTTCATAGCTGTGCCAATAGGGTCAAAGCTACAACAATAGAAAGCTTGCAGATTGCAGATGAACTTAGTCCCACAACAAAGAAACATATAATTAAAGAAGAAGTACAAAGATATCTATATAATCAATTTGGGACCAAGGAAGACACTTTAGGAAATATAAATTTTTTGACTGACTTACACTTACCAAAGATTACCAAGGATAAAATTAAACCGTTAACAGCAGAAATTTCCTTAACTGAAGTATTAAAAGATATTGCAAAGCTTAAATCAAACATGGCACCAGGAAAAGATGGCTTGACTGCTGAATTTTATAAAACTTTTCAAAATAAACTTGGACCTATCCTAACTATATTATTAAACTCTTTGTTACAGGCGCCACACATACCCACAACTTTCTCTCAAGCATTAGTAATTCTTTTACATAAAAAGGTGAAAGAATTAATTTACACAACTGGAGACCTATTAGTTTATTGAATGTGGATTATAAAATCTTTTCTAACATTTTTACTCATAGATTGGCTGATATTGCACACATGGTAATTTCCACTGTACAGTCTTGTGGCATCCCAAATAGGTCCATATTTCATAATTTATAGTTTTAAGAGATATTACTCACTTTGGAACCACACAACACTGCTGTGGTTGGCGTCTATCTTCAGACCAACAGAAGGCTTTGGACAGAGTTAATCATATATATTTATTTGACACTTTTCATTTTTACAGTATTCCAAAAAGGTTCACAAAAGGGATACAACAGCTTTATGACTCATCTTCAGTACATCCATTTATAAATAAGGAACTGGGCACAGCATTCCAAATTAAGAAGGGCATCAGACAGGGATATCCTTTAAGTCCCATACTATATCTTTTTGCTAATGATCCTTTGATCAGGAAAATACATTCAAATAGACATATACAGGGTATACAAATACTAGGACAGTTGGAAATGACTAATATTAGTGCATACGCCGATTATCTTTGTCTCAGCATACAAACTGAAAAAGCTATACCAGTAATTGAACATACAGTTATAGAATATGAATTGATTTCAGGAGCAAAACTAAACTACAACAAAAAACATTGTTTTCAAATTAACCCGACAGCAAGACAGCTACAGCCAAATACCCACTTTAATATACCTATTAGTAAAATTCCACTAAAAATCTTACGGCTTACATTTGGCACAGAAAATAATGCTAAATGTAATTGGGAACATGCCATTAATAAATGCCAGAGTATGATTCAGCAGTGGACACATAGTCAATCAATCAATCAATCAATACTTTATTTATAAAAAGGCGCCTTTCCAAAAACCAAGGCACCTGTACACCACATAATAAAACAATATTAATAAAACTATAAATTAACCACACAATAAGATATTAAAAATCATTATATGCTTGTTTAAAAAGATATGTTTTAAGTGCTCCCTTAAAAGTTTCGATGGTCGGGCAATCTCGTACCTGATGAGGTAGAGAATTCCACAGGGTCAGGGCCATAAAACTAAAAGATCTGGCCCCAGAAGTCTTCAAACGAACCCTGGGAATCTCTAGCAATCCCTCGTCAATGGATCGGAGAGAGCGGGGGGGGGGACAGTAGGGACGAAGGAGATCTTTCAGGTAGCTAGAGCTAGCCCTGTAACTGCCTATGTATTTCTTATACATTCTTCTCTGTTCCTCAACTGCTCGATGTATGCCTACCTTGCTTTAGAGCCAGCACTGAATTGCCTGTTATCTTTCTATGTATTCCTTATGCTCCCTCTGTTGTTTATGTACAAGGTATTTACTTGTAACTACCTTCCTATGTATTTCTAATGCTTCCTCAATTGTTCCTGTATGAAGTTTTACCTGTAACTCTCCCGGGTCGCACCTGAAAATAGGCACATGGCTGTCTAGTGTGCCTACCCGGTTAACAAAAGCAAATAAATAAATAAATGTAGGGCCTTATAGGTCAGCAAACCGACCTTGAAGGTGATACACCAGCATATTGGCAGCCAGTGCAGTCCGCGGAGCACAGGTGTTATATGACTGGTCCTAGAAGAACCTGCCAATAGCCTGGCTGCCGCATTCTGCACTAGCTGCAAGCGGCGAATATCAAACCCCGGTAGCCCAAGATACAGGGAATTGCAGTAGTCAAGACAGGAGGTAATGAAGGCGTGGACCAAAGTAGAAAGATCATCAGGAGGAACCAGGTGCTTCACCCAGGCAATGTTCCTCAAATGGTAAAAAGAGGCTTTGACAACTGCCGACACCTGTAATTTAAGTGTCAAACAGTTGTCAAAAACAACGCCCAGATTTCGCACCTGATCTGAGGTAGTTAGCTGGACACCCCCAAGCCATAAGCCTGAGGGAGATCCAGACAACAAACCCACCTCCCGATGACCTGGGTCCATGACCAACACCTCAGTTTTTCTTGGGTTCAACCGCAGCCAACTCACATTCATCCAGTCCTGGATTTTGGCAAGACAGTTATTAAAGACCGAGAAAACGGCATCTTGGCCAGGTACAAAGGACATGTACAGCTGAGTATCATCTGCATAGCAGTGAAAACTCAAACCGTACCTCCTAATGATCAATCCCAAAGGCAGCATGTACACAGCAAACAACATCAGTGCCAAAATGGAGCCCTGTGGTACCCCACAGGATAGGTGGAATGATGTCGAGAAAAAAATCCCAGACACCACCCTCTGAGTCCTACCCTCGAGGAAAGATCGAAACTAGCTGAGGACTGTACCAGACAGTCCACAAATAAGCCGCAGGCATTCCAACAGCACACCATGGTCCACCATGTCAAATGCCGCAGAGAGATCAAGAAGGACCAAGATGGAGCAGGTCCTTCGATCTCTCGCTATCAGGAGATCATTTAGTACCCGAACCAGAGCCGTCTTAGTGCTATGTCTCTTCCTAAATCCAGACTGGAGAGAATCATAGACATCGTGGCTGGTTAAATGATCATCCAACTGCATCGCAACCACATTCTCAATAACCTTTCCCACAAAGGGTAGGTTAGAGACGGGTCTATAATTAGCCAGACAGTCCGGGTCCAAGGAGGGCTTCTTAAGAAGGGGCTGCACCAAAGCCTCCTTCAGGGGATTTGGAAAATTCCCCCTCTCCAAAGACCTCCAGACTATCTCAGCCAGAACTGGACCGATTTTATCTACACAACCCACTAGGAGACGTGTAGGGCTCGGATCCAGACCACAGTTGGTCGGACGCAGTAATCGGATGACCATCACAATGTCATTGATTGTGGGAAGGCTGAAGTTTGACCACACAAAACCGGTGTCCGACATCTCCTGTCGACCACTACTACTCCCACTAGAGAGCGTCAGACGGACGTCGGACCTGATCTTGGCAACCTTATCTGAAAAGAATTGAGCAAGCTCCTCACACCATTCTTGAGAAAAAGCTCTTCTGGCCTGAAGACAGATTGGATTGCAGAATCTGTCCGTGGTCCGGAAAAGCTGAGCTGGTCTATTCTGAGCAGCAGCAATCTCTCTGGACAGGAATTCTGCCTTCTTACGAGAGATTGCTAATTGATAAACCACGTAATGGTCCATCAATCTAAGTCTGTCACAATCCAAGCCTGACTTCTGCCAACATCTCTCTAATCTTCATCCAACTCTCCTCAACTCCCTTAAAGTCTCATCAAACCAAGGAGACCTAGGGCGAAGAGTGAGAGGACGTACACGAACAGGTGCAATGGAATCCAGGGCCCCTGTCACTGCCTTATTATAGGCAAGTACCAAGTACCCTGGATCCCTGCAATCACTCAGAAAACCCGATAGGTCCAGCACCGCCATCAGGCCATCTGGGGAAACACCCCTCAAAGGGCGGTACTGGACCATCTCCATAGGGGCTGGCCTACTAATACCATTTCTAAAAAAAATAGAGTTTACTTGCTGAAAACACTGATTACCCTCCAGTTTTTGTATGTTTCCAACAATTTTCCTCTTCCATTCACCCTAGAAACCCAAGCCTTAAATATTTATTTTCAAGGATTATGGGGCAGTCATTTAAATCCTATAAGATGGAAGTTTGCATATTACAACTACAAAATGGGGGGGGATTAGAATGATAAACCCCATAGTTTTCTTTCATAGTATCTTCACATATAGAAACCTGACTGGTATTATTAAGAGCAGGAAACTGGAATGTTTCAACATTTGCTATACTGTATTTGGTTTCCTCTATTACAGAATAAATGGGATAAAGGAACTCTAACAGTGTGCATGGTAACCCATACTAAAGGTATTCCAGAGTATATTAAACCTTGCCTTGCAAAATTACGACAATGGGGAGGGGGCACCCAACAAATGTTTAGTAGAGCATCCAAGAAAGCTTTCTATGCAACTATAGTAGAGGAGGTTTTATTTATCCCACCAGTACTTCCAGCATGACCTGACACCCACATACAGGAACCTTGCATACAACTAACTGTTATAAGGATTCCCAAACAGATGTGGGATGTGGTCTGGCTGTCATGTCATGGACAGTTAGGTGTACATAATACGTTAAAACACAAACCTATAGAAGAAATAATACGTCTTAGGTTAACTTGCACTAACATACTGGAAACAATTAAGCACTTTTTAATTAAGTTTTCCTTTGCTGAAGATTTCTCGTTGATATTACAGAATATCTGGAAAGAACCAAAATTAAGACCCATGTCATATAAAATACTGATCTTAGGCTTATACTCACAATGTTGGTGGAAATATGAAAAAAAAAAAGACTCTTTAAGGGTTAGATTTGCTGCTTGAAAATATTATACGTGGCCAGTTAGATGTGTTTTGCTATTGTAACAAAAATAAGTGTCGCCTAAGGGAGTAGATATCCAAGTTCTTATATTTTACGAACTCTATATAATCTACCTAGAAATAGATTTCAAAAATATTGGAAATTCTGTGACTGAGTACTTCAAGATTATTTAAGACAGTGGCTGGCCAGCAGTAGACATCTGTACATAGACTACTGAGGGAAAAAAGATAGTACTTTACCATACAACATACAAATTTAATTTTGTTTTCCTTTAAATACAGAATTTTAGAACATTTATTATATGCAGGACATTACACTAACATACTAAAACACCAGCAGAATTGAGCTAACAGTCTCTCGAGTCTGCTCAATTTTCAACACCCACACTGAGGGACGATTTTGGTGTCCCCCCTCCTTCTTGGGTTATACTGTCCCCAGTCCCAGATGTTCCACCTGTATTGGGCCTGGTCAGATTTATCTTCCCCCGTACCTGTCTCATCCCATCTTAAACCCATCCACAGTCTCCACCTCTACCAGCTCCCTGGGCAGTGCATTCCATGTCTCCATCCACCCTTTCAGTAAAATAACATCTCCTCCTCTCCCCTCTGAACCTGCCCCCTTCCAACTTACACCCATGACCTCTCATTGCCAGGGTGTATTATATCCAGTTTATTTTTTTTGTTTATGTATTATGTAAAGCAGCACAATGCCCTCTTTTTTGTAATTCTGTGTGACATTTGTATTTGATATTTTCAATACAAAATTACCCTAATCTTTTCGAGAAGTGCCATGGGATCTTTAACATCCACCTAAACTACCACCAGAACAGGCAGATGGGACATTGGTTTAACATGTCAATCAAAAGACACCACCTCAGGAGTGCAGCACCCCCCTCATGCTACACTGCAGTGTCACTATTGGGATATTTACCCAAGCGTCTGGTGTGGGGATAGAATCCACAGCCTTCTGATCTCCCGGCCTCAGAGGCGAGTGTGCTACCTGCTGAGCCACTGACACTGCAATTATTAGTATGGGATCAGATAGCTAAAACACAGACATATTACTGTAATATTTAACCTGAACTATTAATGGGAATTCCAGTTGATCTTTTATAGATTGAGGGAGTGCCACTGACCAATCAGAGTGCTTCTTTTTCTCTGCAAGCAAAACACTCTTATTCTGTGAAGAGTGTCTTGTTCAACTTCCCTGGAATTGGGCATGTTTGGGGAATTTTTTCTTTAACTTTATTATATTATTGATCACTCTTCATCAAAATATATTAATAACACCACTGAAGCCACCCTCATGGTTACAAGGGTAGTCTCACTTACATACAGTACATCATTAGGGTATCAGAACTTTATTTATTTAGCCATTCATTCATTCATTCATTAAAACTTCAAGCAAAAGTGTTCTTTCACAAGGGTTCCACATCAAGACAAGGACAAGGTACAAAGACAGACCAATATTAGAATACAAAAGTCAGCAGTTCCAGAGGAGCATTGTCAAGTGTCAGTATTAGCAGGTCCATGTTACATTTTGTTGGGGCAATGACAGTAATGATCAAAGAGGTAAAGCTATTACAGAGTATGTATACATAGCTTTTAGGAGAAGATAGTGATAACATGATATAGAGGATAATGTCTGGTCATCGATGGTTAACCAGTTTGTTAACCATCAAGAGGTTGCCAGGACGACCATGGAAACCTCGAGGGTGAAGCTCAAGAGGCTTACTTTGCCATGGCAACCTTGAGATAGGTTAACAAAACAGTTACCCATCGATGTACCATACATTAGCTTTTATAGTGTATGGTACCATTTCATTTTTTTTAGAAAAGAAAGCAGTTCCTTACTGCTATATTTTTTTATGTCCCCACTGCTCTGCCTTCACCCCCGCAGTCATTTCAAGGCTGTCTGATCCAGCTGCACGCATGCCCAGACTGTTCCCGGATGTTAACCCATCGATGTGATGTACCATCAATAGGTTAACAACATCATGACATCACATCAATGGTAAAACATTGTTATAAAAAGGTAGATTTCTACCTATAACAATGTTCTACCATACGTCATATGATATTATCAGTTACAAATACACAAATCTTTGGCTCACAGTTCTCATACCCTAGGAATCCTCATGAAACCATTATTACAAATTTAAGAGTGCTGTCAGCAGTGGTATTAACATACAAACTGCGGTATCATTCCACAAACAAAAAATTCCCTCCACTTCCCTTCTAGACATGCAGGGCACATGGAAGCAAGAGAGAGATAGAGTGTTAAGCTGCTCCTACACATCTACTGTAACTCACTCAACCCATGCATCTACATGGATGGATGTGGGCATGGGCAGGATCACACATACGACCCACCTCTGTTTATTCATGAGGCACAAATATCCAACAAGGGGGATCCTGTCTTACATTTCCATGTTGTTATAGCACATTCTCCATGATTACTGTTGGTCCCAACTGGTGCCCCATCTGTTGCCGAGCTCTAACATGGCAAGGAGGGCAGGGAAGCATATTGTGCCACTTTGTTTTTTTTGGTAAGTTTATTCCCTATATAAGGATACTATAGTACTTTAAGGACTCCATTATCCCACAGTTCCCTGCTGTATAGAAACATAGACACATAGAAATTGTCAGTAGATGAGGGCCTTCAGCCCGAGTCTGCACTATCATCTCTCAGAAATGTGCTTTTTTTCAAATTCTGCTGGTGACAGGTTGTTTCTCTCCCCTGCCTACCAGCAACCTGCTATGCCTATCCCAAGCTTTTTAAAATCTGTAATCTTTTCTGCCTCCATTACTACTGCTGACAAGCTGTTCCATTTGTCCACCACCCTCTCTGTGAAGAAGTACTTTCTCATATTCCCCCTTAACCTTCCTCCTTCCGGTTTAACTCGTGCACCCTTATCCTTGAGCATCTTTTTCTTTGAAAAATTCTTCTGCAGTTAATTTATCCCTGTGAGATATCTAAATGTCTCAATCAAATCCCTCTCCCTCCTCTCCTCCAGAGAATACATATTTAATTCCTTCAGCCTATTCCAGTAGGGTTTGTGATGCAGTCCCTGCACCATTAATGTTTCCCTCCTCTGAACTGCCTCTATCAATGACCTTTCATAGTTGAGACCTCCAGAACGGGACACAATACTTAAGGTGTGGCCTTACCAATAATCTATACAGTGGAAACATAACATCAGCCTTTTCTGCTGCCTTATCACATTGCCTATCAACCTTGAGGTCATCAGAAATTATCATCCCCAGGTCCCTTTTTTTTGGTTTGGAGCATTGAATTCCGCCCCCCCCCCAGATGATATATCATCCCTGGGTTTTTGTACCCCATGTGCATTTCCTTGCACTTTTTTGCATTGAAGCCCAGTTGGCATTCCCTTGACCAATCCTTTAGCATCTTTAGGATCTCCCATCATTCTGTCCACTCCCCTTTCCATGTCCACCCTGTTGGAAATACTATTGTTGTCAGCAAACAGAAATATTTTTCCACCTAGACCCCCTGAAATGTCACTAATGAAGACATTGAAGAGGACCTGACCCAAAACTGAACCATGTGGGTCAACCCTGGTCATTTTACCCTCTGCAGAGTGAATGTCATTTACCACCACCCTCTGCATCATATTAACCAGCCAGTTCCCCACCTACTTAACTACCTTCTTTCCCACCCCATTTTCTCCAGCTTGCTTAACAGCCCTTCTATGTTGCCTGGTATCAAAGTCCTTGCTGGATGTAATCCAGATAGTCCACATCCACTGCTCCCTCCCCAATCAGCTTTCCTGGTTACCCAGTCGAAGAACTCAGTGAGGTTCATCTGGAATGACCTTCCTCCTGAAAAACTATGTTGCCTGGGATCCTGTAGTCTGTTGACAACCAGGTGTTTCACTGTTCTTTCCTTTAGCAGTGTTTCCATAACTTTTCTACAACTGAGATCAGATTGACTGTTCTATAGTTTCTTACTTCCTCTTGTTCCCACTTTTGTATAGAGGGATTACATTGATCCTCCTCCAGTCCTTGGGTACCTCCCCTGTTTCCAATGACAGACAGAAAAGGGTAGTCAGAGGTTCTGCCAACACGTCTCTTAGTTCCTTCATTATCCTAGGGTGTACTTCATCTGGTATCATCACCTTATCAACTCTTATTGCTGCTATTTCTCTGAACACCCTTTCTCTTGAAAAGGGACGTGTGTCCATCTCTGTGTCCTTCATGCTTTATCATTAACTGCCAGCCCATTTCATGCTCTTTCCACCTTAAATACTATACAGAAGTACTTGTTCAGTATATCTGCTTTCTGTTGGTCATCCTCTATATTGTCCTCATCCTTCCCATTCAGCTGCATAATCCCTCCCCTTGACTTTGTTTTTTCACTGATGTACGTGTAGAATGTTTTGTCCCCCTTTACCACTGAGTTTGCTATGCAATCCTCTGAGCCTTTGTTTCCTAACTGCCTTCCCTGCCTCCCTTTGATTTTCCTGATACCACTCTCTATCCCCTTCTTCCTGTATTCTTTTGTATAGCCTAAATGCTATTTGATTTGCTTTAACCTTTTTTGCTACCTTTCTATGCTTTTGCTACCATTAATGGTCTCTTCTTTGTCTTCCCCTTGCTTATCTGTTTGATTGTTTGATACAAAGTTGTGTCACCATTGTAATCCCTGATTTGATTATCTTCCACTTTTCCTCATCCCCCTTCTTTTCCCCAGTACCATGTAATAAGACCTAAGAGACATCAAGTGACTACCGAATGACAGACTGCAAATCGCCAAAACAAATTTCGGCAATCTGCAGTACAACGAGGTAAACATACACCGAATGAAAAACAGTACCAAAGCAAAATAAACATATTGAAATACTTTTTCTGCAGGAGGCTGTGCCCCCACACCCCCCCCTTGCAGGAGGAAACCCCGCAACCCCCATCTCAATATAATAAACTCCAGGGCAGGGCAGTGGAATTCATGAAAACACAGGAGGGGGCTACTCTAATGGGACAGTGGTCTGCAGGGGGAGAACATTGGAGGGACAGAGAAACCTAAGGGTGGGGGGAAACTAACTCAGGGAACCGGCATGGACAAAAATAAAAACGAATTACAAACACTGAAACCACGCAGCACTACAAAAAGAAAGAGCCACATAACAGACTCAAACCCCACACTATCAGCTTCCCTGACTGTAACCCTGTCCATCACACTAGATAGCCAGCTGGATTCAGCCATCCCAGATACACCCTTTACCCTTCACGTACCATCTCTCCCTAGCTATTAACTTCATCAAGGTCTTTTCAACTAGCTCTTCTTCCAACTCACTATTTACTTCCAGTAGCTATTTCAAAAGTCGCTCAAATTGAGTCCCTCATATTGAGTCATTCAATTTGAGTAGCTCATATCGCGGGTTACCCTTTTCCCTTACTCTGACCAGTGCTTCTTCTCAGGCCTGTAGCTATGGGGGTGGGGGACGAAGGAGGGCACTGCACCCTCTGTATTTTGTTTTGTACCCCCTGTAAATTTTAATCAAACTGATTTTTTTAATCAAATTGGTTTTGAATAATGCTGCAGTTCATTCATAGTACTCTCTTGTTTGACTCTTTCCCCTTGACTGACCCACTCCCATTTTTTCTACTTCTTTCTCTGACTGCAGTCTTCTAATTGTACTTACTGGAGCCTGAAGGAGAGAGGAGAACTCACTGTAAAACTGTGAAATTGATGACCTGGGCTGGCTGCAGCACAGCTGGCTGGGCTAAGCTGGGTCAAGGAACTGAAACTGAATGGGCATTTAAATTGCTCCCAGAACTCCCCACCACCGCCACCTGATGAATTAATGTACACACCATGTGGGGGCCAGGGGACTCGGGAGCAGCCACTGACAAGAGCTGAGCGGAGCCTTTGACCGCCGACAGAGCTGAAAAGCAGAGGTGCCGTGCTGCCTATTTGTCAGTAATCATGACTGATAGAGGCAGTCAGTGACACATTGAATGGAGACTTCTGCTTTCTGCCTGCCCCTTCTAGTTTGGAACCAAGGCTGTGCCACGGCGGTGAGTTGGGGCGGGCGGGAGGTGGAGACTAAAGACGTGATGCAGACACTTGGCTCCTCAGCTCTTGAAAGAAAAGCACCATTTCATTGCTCTCCTGGAGTCTAGAGGGTTGACACTGTTAAAAATTTGTTGGCTCTCAGCTGATCCTCCAACCTCCGTTAATCTTCTTCGTTTTAATGCTTCCTCATTGTCACTCTAGTCAGCACCGTGTGTGCACCACACACAACCAAGGAAGGAAAATTTAATTAATTATATTAGTACCAGTGCATTATTGGGGGCAGGGGCTGGTTGTGTGGGTGGTTGCCTTCGGGCATTGCCTTGGTTGCCTCGCGTGGCCCATCGGCTGCTCACTGCTCAGTGGAGGAGGGGTCAGAGAACAGTAAAAGAGAAGGGTGAGGGTCAGGCCTGCTGGAATAATTTAGATGAGCTGAGTTGCGGCTGGGGTATTTGTATTTGTTGAGTCACAGACACTGCATAGGTGGAGTAAAAAATACTGACAGTTCTCACTCTGACTTGATCCCTTCTGTCATGTTCTTTTTCTGCTAAGCAGAAGGCAGAACACATTTTTTAAGTTATTTTTGGTGTGATGTGAAATTGGGGAATTTTGGAAAAAGAATGGATACTTGTCTTCAGTCCACCATCAGTCTAAACTGAGAGTTTCTAGCAACAGCTGCTGTTAGAGACACAGAACTTATAAGAACACAAGAGTTTTTTTTTTGTTTTCTTTATTTAGTTTCTATGCCATAATCATTAAAAATCAAATTAGTTTTCTGGGGGTTGGTCAGTGAAGTCAGTCATTCAGTGGTCACATCATCACAAGTTATATATACTTGTGAGTGTGAAAGAGCAGTGCACTGACTGAATTAAACACATAGGCTGAGACTGACTGAAAGAACAAAAGGGGACAACTTGAGCTAAGGCTTATCTGAGGAGAGATTAGATTGGAGAAAGGAAAAATAAAATATAAGGCCAGAAGCAAGGCAGAGAGGAAAGGATCAGATAGACACGACTTAGTGTAGAGGGATAGGATATGAAGAAGTGCTGCTGCTGTTTGATTTTGATTTAATAAGCAAATATAAGCAACAGAAAAAACTGCTAGTGTGAAACTAAAGAGTTTGATTATTATAAGAGAAAGCCATTACAAATAAAAGGGGGATTGATTAAGGAATAAAACCCTAACAATAAGAAAAAAAGTTGTAACTAAGAGGTATAACAATTACAAAAGGCATATTAAAAAGGATTAGATGTGATCTCACTGAAGAAGGAAAAAACTTTCGGGGTTGTTGTTTATGTTCTTTCCTTATCCCTCAGGGCAAGACTATTATTAAAACACATAAAAGGGACTGATTAAGAAACAAAATCCTAACAAATAAGAAATAAGTAAGAAGTGCAACTATAAAAAACACACTAAGAGGCCAAAGTAGGAGTTGGTCAGAGAAACAACAGAGAGAGTTGAGCCAGTGGCTTAACTTTGAGACTGCCATTACTGCTGCTACAGGTCCTAGTCAAACTCCTGCTGTCTAGAAACACTAAATAAAGGGAGGGCACTGGGCACAGCCACACTGGGCAGAACTGAAGACAAGGGTAACTAACAGACACAAAAATAAAGAGAAAAAGCAGCAGTAAAGGAGGAAGAGAGTAAGAGGCTTCTGCTTTTTAGTGTTGCCCTTAAGTGAAGGGCAAGTTTGACTAAATTGACTAACTGGCTGTTTGCCTAAGGGGAAAAAAAATGCATAAAAGAAAACAAGACCAATGGGGCTACGATGCTTGTGTTAACTTGTAATTATTGCCCACATATGTAAAAAAGTACAAGTACAGGTAACTGGTAATTTGCCTAAGGGGAAAAAAAGAAAAGAGGACTAGAGAGCATTAAAGCAAGGGGCCTGTGAGGATTCTTTATGTTGCCAATAAGTAAAGCCAAGGCAGGGTGCACACTGTACTAGTCCGAACTCTGTATGAGATAGTCTGCACTGTACAGCAGGTAGTCTGGGGGCAGTCAGAGGGACAAGGATATTCCAGAAACACCACTGTGCTGTTATTAATAGAAAAGCTGAAAACAGAGAGAGAGAGAGAGAGAGAGAGAGAGAGAGAGACCAACCTATAAGGGGAGGAGACAGAGCGAAGATTTAATTCTGAAGGATAAGCTAGACTGGTACTCTCTTCGACTGCTGCTGACACTGTATATGGAGTGACTAGTACTAGTCTAGAACAAGAACAGTATTCATTTGCTACTAGTACCTTATACCATCTTGGCTGCTTCCTGGAACAAGAAAAGTGATTCTGTCAGTCTGTCAGTGACCGTGCGTACTGTAGTTCGTGTGTGTGTATCTAACATAGAAACATAGAATTTGACAGCAGATTAGGACTACTTGGCCCACCTAGTCTACCCATTTCCCTACCTGATGGATAAGCTGCAGATTCTGGTTAATCAACAGCTGACTTCCTTCTACCCCCCAATAGAACTGCCTTATGCCTGTCCCATGCGTTCTTGAATTCTCCCACTGTTCCTGACTCCACAACTCCCTCAGGAAGGCTGTTCCATGCATCCACAACCCTCTCTGTGAAAAAATACTTTCTAACATTACCTCTGAGCCGTCCCCCTTCTATCTTCAAATTGTGCCTCTTGTTCTTGCACATCTCTTCTTCTGAAAGATGCTACCCTCTTGTACTTTGTTAATTCCCTTGAGATACTTGAAAGTTTCTATCATGTCCCCCCTCTCCCTCCTTTCCTCAAGGGTATACATATTAAGCTGCTTTAGTCTCTCCTCATATGTCTTCTGGTGCAGACCCTGCACCATTTTGGTTGCCCTCCTCTGAACAGCCTCCACTCTGTCTATGTCTTTGCAGAGATGGGGTCTCCAGAATTGCACACAGTATTCCAGATGGGGTCTCACCAACTGTCTGTACAGAGGGATAACAACTTCCTGCTTTCTACTGTTGATGCCTCTCCCTATGCATCCCAGTATACCCCCAACCCTCTTTGCAGCCCTCTCACATTGCTTGCCCACTTTTAAGTCATCTGATATAATTACTCCTAGGTCTCTTTCGATTTTTGTTGTTTTTATTAACTCACCCCCCATTGTGTACTCTTCCCCTGGGTTTTTGTTTCCCAGATGCATTAGCTTGCAGTTCTTTGCATTGAATCTGAGCTGCCACATATGTGACCATTCCTCCAACCTTGCCAAGTCCCTTTCCATCCTTTCCACCGCACTTTGTATATCAACCCTGTTGCAGATCTTTGTGTCATCTGCAAAGAGACATACCTTTCCTTCCAGGTGCTCTCCAATGTCACTTATAAAGACATTAAAGAGGACTGGTCCCACTACCGAACCCTGTGGTACCCCGCTAGTTATCCTCCTTTCTTCACTGTGGACTCCGTTTACTATTACCCTTTGCGTCCTGTCGTCCAGCCAGTTTTTCATCCAGGCTACCACCTTGGGACCCACTCTAATGCTGGCTAACTTGTATGTTAATCTTTTGTGTGAGACTGTGTCAAATGCCTTGCTAAAATCTAAGTAGGCCATATCCACAGCCCCTCCCTGGTCTACTACTTTGGTCACCCAGTCAAAGAAATCATTAGTTTCATCTGACATAACCTTTCTGCTGTGAAACCATGCTGCCTTGGGTCCTGTGCCCCACTGGCCTCTAGGTGCTCAACAATTCTTTCCTTCAGAAGTGATTCCATCATTTTCCCTACCACTGAGGTCAAACTAACTGGTCTGTAATTTCCTGCCTCTGCCCTGCTCCCACTTTTGTGAAGTGGTATCACATTGGCCCACCTCCAGTCCTCAGGTACCACCCCATCCTCCCATGATTTGTTAAACAGAGTAGTCAGGAACAGTGGGAGAATTCAGGAATGCATGGGACAGGCATAAGGCAATTCTAGTGGGGAGCAGGAGGAAGTAAGCTGTTGATTAACTAGAATCTGCAGCTTATCCATCAGGTAGGGAAATGGGCAGACTGGGTGGGCCAAGTGGTCCTTATCTGCCGTCAAATTCTATGTTTCTATGTTTCTAAGCCAGTGGTGTTACTAGTTCTGCCCTTAGTTCTTTTAGAATTCTTGGGTGAATCCCATCAGGCCACATTGCTTTGTCCACCCTCAGTTTCAAGAGTTCTTTCAAAACCCTTTCTTCTGTGAATGGACTGGTATCGATCCCCCTATTCAGAGTTTCTCTCTTGTTTGGTTTAGGTACCTTCCCCTCCTCTTCTGTTCTGAATACTGAGCAGAAATATTCGTTCAGTATCCTTGCTTTTTCACTGTCACCCTCTGCCCACATTTCCTCCCCTTTTTTAAGTCTCTGTATCCCTCCTTTGGTCTTTCTTTGCTCCCTAATGTACATATAAAAGGTTTTTTCCCCCTTCTTAACAGAGTTGGCTATCTTTTCCTCAGTTTGTGCCTTTGCTATTCTGAATGCCTTCCCTGCCCCTTTCTGCTTTAACTGATAAGGTTCTCTATCCTGCTCCTTCTGTGTTTCCCTATATTTCCTGAATGCTATCCTTTTCTCCTTAACCTTCCCTTCCACCTCTTTTGAGAACCATAGTGTTTTTTTCCTTCATTTTGTTTTGTTGATTTGCTTCACACAAAGGCTTATTGCCTCTACGATGGCTGTTTTGATTATTCCCCATTGTTCCTCCACTCTTCCTTCTTGGCCATTTGCTAGTGTGTTTCTGAGGCAATCTCTCATTTTCCCAAAGTCAGCCTTCCTAAAGTCCAATACACTTGTTTTTGTATGGCTTGACTCTATGGCTGTGTTTATTGTGAACCATACTGTTTAGTGGTTACTTGTTCCCAGATGGCTACCCACTTCTAAATCTGATATTCTTTCTCCTTCCCCATTTGAGAGTACCAGGTCTACGATTGCTCCTTCCCGAGTGGGTTCCAGCACTAGCTGTCTGAGGCATGCCCTCTGTAGGGCATGAAGAATCACCCTGCTCTTTGATGTGCCTGCAGCAAAGGTACTCCAGTTAACATCTGGCATATTCAGGTCCCCCATCAACAATTTCTCCCCTTTTTCTGCCATTTTAAGGATGCCTTCTATCATTTCCTTGTCCATTTCCTCCCCTGAGATGGGGGATGTAAAAATAAATATTAAAAAAAATGTAGTAAATGAAAAAGAAACTACATTTTTGGAGCATGCAACAAATTTTATTAAAAACACAGCCCCACCCAGGGCCTATCTCTTCTGAGTTGTGTTCTCACAAATAAAATACAGACAGACACAAGTCATTTTTGGAACACATTTTATTTAACACTCAGTCCCCCCCCCCAAGCCCCAGCGACCATCTCTTACTTGTGCTTATATGATATTCCTGTCTCTACTGTGTTCTTTTAGTTCTAAAGTTGTATAATAAAAACAATAACAGAGAGTAAGTACCACTTCCAAGTGTTCCACTTGCCCCAACCAACTTGCTGAGCTTAGCTGTGTGACTAGCCTGCCCTAGGTTAGGAGACTGACAGCTACTGACCAACCATGGCTGGAATACTCAGTTGTGGTCGATAAGACCTTCTGTTTTCCTTGTCGCATGTATGCATGCCCTGGCAATGCTGCTGGAATGGGAACTGATGTGGATTTTATAACGCCTGGGTTTCACAACTGGAAAAATGCTCTTTGTCAAAGGAATGGTCTCAACAGACATGAGCACAGCTTAGTCCATTTGAACGCAATGGCTGATTGGACTGCAGCAAGGAAAAGAGAGGCCACAGGTGCCACAATTGCTGCTTTGGTGCCATCTACACAAATTAGGAATACCACTTCTCTCAGTGCAGTTTAACCCCTGCAAGGTATGTCATTTTTTAAATCAAGGATGGAAATAAGAAAGAAAAATGTGGGAGCACCAGGATTTGAACCTTAGACCTCTGGTATGCTGTTCCAGTGCTCTAACCATTAAGCTACAGGCCCACTGGTTAATGTGTCTGAAGAACTTCCTATTTCACAGTTCCACATTCCTTTCTCTAGTGTTGCTCAATTAACACTTAATTAACAATTAATTGAGCAACACTAGAGAAAGGAATGTGAAACTGTGAACTAGGAAGTTCTTCGGATACTTTAACCAGTGGGCCTGTAGCTTAATGGTTAGAGCACTGGAACGGCATACCAGAGGTCTGAGGTTCAAGTCCCAGTAAGCTCACATTTTCCTTTCTCATTTCCATCTACACAAATTGAAAGGAATAGATACTATGTAAAAACCTTGGGTACAATTATTCAGTTTGCTGTCCTAAATGAGCTGCCTCTGAGAGGAGATACAGATATCATCAAGTTTGATGAGTTAGATCTAACATTGAACAATTCATCAGGAGTTTTCCTCAATCTAATTAAGTTTACTGCAGGGCAAGATCCAAAATTCATGGATATTCTGAAAACCATTCAGAAAAATACAAAGTACACTTCTGCTGAAATTCAGAACGAAATAATTGACATTATGAAAAAAATGCAATTGCAAGATATTGTTGCAGATATTAAAAACAATGCTGATGTCAAGTTCTTCTGCCTGAAAACTGACACCACTAGGGATGCTGTGAATGTTGAAAATGTGTCCGTTATTTTACGATATTCTGTTGATGGCAAACCAAAGGAGAGACTTACTGGAGTATCACAATTGTATGGCCTCACTGCTGAAGATATTACACAACAGATCTTGAAAGACATTGAAGAACTAGGTGTAAACCCTCAAAATATTTTATGTTCTTGCTTTGATGCCACCTCTGTTTTGTCAGGGTGCAAAGGAGATGTACAAAAGCTTCTGCAAGAGAAATTAAACAAGGAAATTCCATACACACACCACTTGAATCACCAGTTACATCTGGTGGTTACTCATATGTGTGAGAAGAGCACAGCAGTGGCAGATATGTTCTCAAACTGCAACTCTCTGTACAAATTTTTTCGCAGACATGAAGTTAATGTGCTATACAAAGCTCAGCACCTGCAAAGACTCATAGAAACAAGATGGACTTGTCACCTGAAAACCCTGGGAGTAATCCTAAATAATTTGGAAGACATTCAGAGTGTTCTGTCACAGTTTGCAAATAGTTATGGTGATTTGTCAGTTGAAGCAAGAGAGCTATCGGAAGTTACAAAATCATCCCAATTCCTGTTCTTCGCCGAGGTTATGAGAATGATTTTGAATGTGTTTGACCAGGTGAATAATGACCTTCAAAAGAAATTGATGCACCTTGCTAAGGGACTTGAATTGATTACTGTTTCCTGTGAAACACTTCAACAGAAGAGAGAACTGTTTGAAGGTTGTATAGCAGATATTTCATCCAAGCATCCAATTTTAAAAAGTGCATAGGATGAAACATTGGCATTATGTTGTTCTGGTCAGGGTGCCTCCAAAATAGTCAGGATGCTACCCAGAAAGTTTCAAGATTTAGTAATCACTGAGTATTTACCAGAATTCCAAACTTTGAATGAGCATCAGTGGTCCCAGATTTATCGTGAACTGATTAATAAAACCACTAGTGAATTGCAAAGGAGATTTTCTCAGAGGACCTCTGAGTTATACAAAAGCTTGTCAGCAATGTAGTCTACTAGTTCTCCTGACTTCTTGAAAATGGAATCTCTACATGCTTTGATTGACTTGTTTGGATCAGATATTGAGAAAGTGAAAGCTAAAATGGCTGCATTCAAGGCACTGATGGATAAGAAACAGTGCAAATAATTTGAAGAAGTTTGCAAGACGTTTGACTCTGTCCCCCACAATGATCTGGTGGAGAAACTGATGGGGTTGGGAGTAGGCCCTTTGATGGCCAGATGGATTGAAAACTGGATAGCTGGACACACCCAGAGAGTAGTGGTCAGTGGGGAGCTCTCGAACCCTAGAGAGGTCGGTAGTGGGGTACCGCAGGGCTCGTCCTGGGTCCGATCCTGTTTAATGCATACATATCAGACATCAGAGAGGGTATAGGGTGTGAAATGAGTCTCTTCACTGATGACTCCAAGATGGGAGCAGTAGTTGAGGGGGAAGAGGGGAGGTTGGCACTGCAAGGGGACTTGGACACCCTGAAAAGCTGGGCCTCACATGGAAATTAAATTTCAATATCACCAAGTGCAAGGTGTTACATCTTGGGTGGGAAACCCTAAACACAGGTACACCCTGGGAGGAGGTGCTGGAGGCCTCAATAGGGAAAGACGTGGGGTCATGGTGGATGTATGTATGAATAACTCTGAGCAGTGCAGGAGAGTGGCTAGCAAGGCAAACAGGATGTTGTGATGCATCATAAGGGGGATCACCTCTAGGAGCAGGGAAGTGATTCTGTCACTGTACAAAGGACTGGTTAGACCACACCTTGAGTACTGTGTACAGTACTGGAGACCACACTTGAAGAAGGACATACAGCTCCTGGAGAGGGTACAGAGGAGGGCAACTAAGATGATATGAGGACTAGGGGATTTGACATATGAGGACAGACTTGAGGAGCTCTGCCTGTTTTCATTGGAGGAGAGGAGAGACAGGGGAGACATGATTGAGGTCTTCAAGTACCTCAAGGGAACAAATAGGGTAAACATGGAGGAGATCTTTAGACTAAAGCAGGGAGGTATCACCAGAGGGCATGGTTTGAAGTTGGAAGGTGGAAGGGTGAGGGGGGAAAAGAGGAGGAGGTTTTTCACTGAGAGGATGGTAGACCCTTGGAATGTGTTGCCTGGCGAGCTGGTTCAGAGATCCACAGTGCAGGGCTTCAAGAGAGGGTGGGACAGACACAGAAAGCAGATGTATCAGATGATGGCCTGGCCCAGGGGGGTGGGGATGGATGATAGGGGTTTCTGGAACACAAGAGGGGTGAGGGCCTCGGCACCCAACCAGGGATCTGAGGTTTGAGCAGACTCGATAGACCATAAGGCCTAACCTGCTGGCAATTAGTATGTTAGTAAGTTCTTGGTCCTTTGTGGTGTAACCCAGAGTATCTCCCCTCCTCCTTGTTCCCCTAGAATTTCTGTGGCCATTATGCTTTCTTTCACATAAAAAGTTACTCCTACCCCCTTCCTGCCTACTCTGTCTCTCCTGACTAGCTTGTAACATGGTACAGTTATTCCCCAGCTCTGGTTTCCATGATGGCCACCATGTCCCGATCAGATTCTGCTATGGTAGTCTTGAGGTTCCCTATCTTGTTATACAGACTTCGAGCATTTACACACATGGCTCTCCAGGCTGTGGTGTCCCTCCTCTGCTTTGCTTCTTTATGCAACTCCCTTTTCTGATCACCTTCCTTGACATTATGAATTGCAGACCCCCCAGGCTCTGTCTTTGTGTTGATCTGCACCCACTGCTGGTTTACAGTTTACTTGATTTCCCCTGTAGTTCCTGTGTTCTTTTTTTTGGGGGGGGGGTATTTTGTTTCCTGTCATTCTTCCATCCACCCCATTGGCTAGTTTAAATGTTCATCAATGAAGCAACTAAACATTTCATTCAGGGTCTTGATCCCCTCACTTTATTGATGCAGGTTGTCACCCTTATATAGGCCCACATCCCTCCAGGTGGGGTGCCAGTCCCCATGAAACCAGACTTCTCCTCTCCACACCATTCCTTCAACCATGTATTGAATTTCTGGATGAGGAGTGTCCTAACCTCCCCTTTGCCATGGACAGGCACTAACTCCAAGAAGGATACAGAGCTGCTACCTGTTTGATGCCCCTCCCCAACTCCTTGAAGTCTTTCTGTTTCTTCTCTAGTGCTTCCTTCTCACCTGCTAGATCATTTGTCCCCTGATGGATAATGACATACAGTCCCTCCCTCCTTGCTATGGCCCTTGTGATCCTCTGTATTTGCTACCCATCCTTCTGAGCAGTACCTCCAAGCATGCACTTTACCTCCCACTCACTTTCGCTACCTATTCCCAATGTAATCCCTTGGATAATGGAGTCCCCCACAAGGAGTTGTTTCCTCCTCCTCCTCTGGTGTCCCCTATTTCCCACTCCCTGAGATATATCTAGAATGGCTCACTCATCCTCCCTGGATACTACCTTGGGTGTTGTCATATGGCCTCCCCATTCCTCAAACACAGCGCGGGAGTTATGTAGTGTCACTAGTTGGGGGATGTGCCTTTGTGCCACCATCCTCACCCTCCCTGAGCCCAATGTAGTCCATCCATTCCTTCTGTGGGCAACCATTGAGTAAATGGATTCTGACTAGATGGTCCCTGGGTGGGGAAGGGGAGGTCACCTGAATTGTAGCCAGCCTGGCCCAGAGACTGGTAACCTCTGCTCTCAGACCAGAGAGGTGTCTGCAAATGGAGAAACACAGCAGCTTCCAGAGTGTCCTCCTGAAAACTACTGCCCTGTAACCACTGCATTGCACTGCTCCCATCATCTTACTTTTCTACTCTGCCTTTCTTTGCTTAGCTGTGCCATGTGAAAAAGAAACATTTTCCCCTACTGCCACCTATACTTGTTACTGCTTAATAAAGTTCCCAGATGTGCACTGAGCCCTGAAAACACTATTTCCCTTGTTAACTGTGCCTGAAAGTTTGTTTAGAAGAAGATACTTTTTTGTTCCTTCTGCCCTACTGTAAGATCCCGCTCCTGAGTAGTCCTGCTATAGTATGCAGATAAAATTGGCTTTATTGTGCTTAATCTTATCCTTTTCTGTTTGTAAACAGGAAGCTGCAACCAACCCTCTATTTGTGTGCCTGTAAAGTTAGTTGAGCCAGGGTGAGACAGCAGGGAGAGCATGGGTGAGATTCACCAGTACTGGGGTGGGAGGGCTGGAGGAGGGTGGGTGGGATTCCCCATTACTCAGTCAGAAACAATCAGCTACCTGAAATCTGATGCCTACTGAAGGTGCCACCCAAACTAGAAAGTGCCAGAAATTCCTAGAAAGTTAGTAGCAGCCAGCAAGGCTCTGTGCAGCCTGAGCTCAGCAGCTCAGCAGACTAAATTCTAGGTGAGCTAACACAAAGAAAATTGCAGAGAAGGGGTTCCACTTTTGTCCCAACTGAGGCATGACTAGAATCTTTCCCCACCTATCCATCTAGAATACTTGCAGTCCCAACACAGACCACTTTGAATGCATATCAGAGCTTCTAGATGCTGAGGATTATATCATGTGTAGCCATGTCCAGAGGTAGCTAGCTCCAAAGCTTGCATAAGCAAGACTGATAAGGTTTATTTCAGCCATTTGTGGATCAACACCCTTGCAAAATGTCCTGTGCCAATGGAAACAATTTTTCCATCTGCACTCATTTTCTTGCTGCTCTTACAGTGGGTGAGATGAACTGCCTGCTGGCAGTCTGAACTGTATGGAGTCCAAGTGGTGTCTGCACCAAAAAATCTGGGATATCCTCTTTGAGGAGTGGGAAACTTTACAATCAGATATTGTTCAGACCAAGAAAAAGAGAAAGCTTCCTCTGTTCAGCACATGGCTGTCAGAAAGATGAACCATTGAAGTGAATGATTAATCTCAGCTGGAAAGGAAAATTCCTGTATGTCTTACCCCCATTTCCTCTGATAGAGGTATTCACTCCTGAGGTATATAAAGATGAACTCTGAATGACTCTTATTACTCAAGATGGGACTCAGCACATCTGGTACTTGGACCTCCTCCACCTCAACATCTGCAGACACATCCTCCTTCCACTCAAACAGTAATGTCCATCATGTCCAACATAGCCAATCCAGACATTGATAATTCAACTGAGGGCTAGGCTCTGGAGAAGGCAAAGTTCCAGGAAGACTTACCTGTTAGTTCTTTTGGCATACAGGTTTAGATGGCTGTGTTAGCTATATTTAAAATATTCCTGATGAGGTTGAATCATTCATGTCCCTGTATCAGGATCCTGTCCCATACCTGTCATATGACCTAAACTCTGCTTTAATTGTCTCCCCCTGGGCATGCTGATGGATGAGTGAAACCCCAACAGTGAAATCCCCCACAGCAACAATTTCGACAAGTTTCAAAATTGTCACTGTGGCGGACCCACTGGCGAAATTTCACCCTTTCGCCAAGTTACAACCCCCATGAGTTAACTCCAACTTGGAGTTAACAATCATTAGTTGGGAGGGTGTTGCAGCCCCCAGACTGAAAAACATTGATGACTGTCGAGTGACATTTCATCTCTCGGTATTGGGGATCTCACTATGCCAAACCTTGACAACATTGTTGTTGCGTTGACATAGGTAAACCTCCCCCTCAAACCATCTTAGTTGCGTGATTTAAAGTTTTTGTCTTAGAAATTAGTTTTTAGTGTCTATTGCCTCAGCCAGGACAGTAAGGACCCATGTTCTGGAGCAGCCATTTGTGCCATACAAATCATAGCCCCACTCATGAAATATCACATATGTTGCCTGTGTGAATGTTGAATCATTGTAGTGCTGTACAAATTACATACAGTGAAGTTTGCCAGGATTAAACCCATTTGTACAGCATTCTGCAGCATGCTGAAGCAGAGTTACTGCAGTAAAAAAGGTAATTTCAATGGGAATTAATCTGTTTTGTCATGCAAGAAACTGCGGCACTGGCCAGATGAAGTGAATATCACAGCTTTCTGCATGACAAAAGGGATTAATTGCCATTACAATTACATTGTTTGCCACAGTAACACTGCTGCAGCATGCTATAAAATGCTGCAGAATTGGGTTTATTCCTGGTGAGCTTCACTTGTATGTGCAGCACACCAACAGCCTCCTGCTGTCAACAGACACCCAGAAGCACAATGTCTGTATAGTGTCTCTGTGCATTTCTATGCATAGAGGCATTGTTAAGGGTATTACCAGTTGTCGCTGAACCTCACCTGATACCCATTATACACATAGATGCATCCCTGGCAGTCTAGTGGTAACTTTTCTACCCTGATCTCCAAAGTACAAATCATAATATCTCTGGAAGTACAGTGGTCCCCAACTTCTGGCCTGTTCCTGTTTTAAACATAAAACTGACCCTGGCAGTCTTGTGGTCCTCTTTTTTCTGCCCCAGTTCCTATTGTGAAACTGACACTTTCCATGGCAGTCTAGTGGTACCCTCTCCCAGCCCAATTCCATTATATAACAATGTACAGTAACACCCTCCTCCCCAGCCCACCCACTCTGAACCCACCACCCTGCCTTCACATACTCTTTTTCTGTTTTTTTTTATTTCTCTACTAGAGGAAGACTTTGGTAATGCCCTCTGCTCCAGCTCCTTTCCTGGCTTCCAGACCCTCTTACCTTTTTCATTTCTTTTCTTACAGTCCCTCAGTGTTACTGTATACTCCTCTCTGTGCTGGAGGCAGCCCATGTCTTTCCAACTAACAAAAACAAACAAACAAATACCCCACAGACTCTTGACTGTGGGTCTTGGGCCCTCACACTGCAGCAAAAAAAAAGTGAGAGTGTGATCTCCTTTTTCTTTTTTGAATTTCAATACAGTGTATAAAGCGGCTAAGGGAGTCCACCTCAGATGTACATTCGCATAGGATTCAAAGTGAAAAAAATCAGAACAAATTAGTGTGCATTATTGCAAACAAAGAAACCCATAGCTTGGTTCTCAGTTAAAAATGTTTTATTAAGTTAAGGCTTACAAACTCACCCCACCAGCATCAGCCAATGTTTCACCCACCTGACTGTGGTCTTTCTCAAGGTGACTTTTTCTTTTTCCTTCTCCTTCTCCCAGCCAGTGGTATAAGTCCTTGTGGGTATATCCACATTAGTTCCTAAGTGCAACCTGTGGTCCTGAGCAATATCCAGTATAACCCCACTTGGAAGTTCTCTGCATGTGGTACATACTATGCACCCTATTGGGTAAACTGCCCTAGCTTTTATACAGGGTACATTCCTGCAGTTGTAGGAGAAGTGGCTTTTTTTCCCTTTATGGTACATTTCTCTGATATGTCAGACTTTTTGGGTGAGTATCATAGTTTGTCTTATATATCTGAGCCTTAATCCACTACCATTATTGGTGTCTAAGGCAGAGATGAGCACATCTTTAATCCTTAGGTTATCAAGCCTGGCAAGTCCAGATCAGTTGAACTCCATCCTTCTTCATCCTACAGTACATGTAAAGGAGAGGGATATAACCAGCCTAGGAGTTAACTATCCCTTGATTACATGGAGTTGTTTTCTGTTTTCCAGAAGCCTACGTCATTTTTCTTAGGCTCTTGTGCCACCTCACTTACAACATGGTCCCATTCTGGACATCACCTTATGTTCCTTGCCAGAAGCCACATGATCAGAGCTGTTGCCCTTATTTTTTTATGCTATCCACTTTTTGTCCAGCTTGTAGTGTGAGACTCCAGCTCCACACACTCAGCTACACCCATGTGCCACCTAGTGTGCCCTGTACTTATTCAAGGTTAGTAGTCAGGTTGTATTTTGTTGTTTATTTTGTCCTCCTACATTATATCCTTTCCCTATCCATTTGGGCTACTAGTATCTAGTCCTCTCCTTTTTTTCTTGCAACTTTGTTTCTCTTCTTGTGAACAGAACTGAGGTGCATAAGGGAGCCTGCAATGGTTATTGTCTGGCACATACGGTACCATGTGTGGTGCACAGGTGCCATCAGTACCCAAACTCAACTCCCTCCTTGCAGAAAAAATAAATTGCTCCCATGGGGTCCTAATGTTTCCAACACCAGAGTTGTTTGCTTTACACCCCTGTTGAGCCTGAGGGCTTATTTGCAACTTTTTATCTTCAATGTTTATGGGGAAGTAGGATCCAGAGCTGCATTGAACACCTTCTCCTGTGAGACCCACATGTGCATTTCATTACTTCCCCTTGATTAAGAATCATTAAGACACAAAACATTGGAGAGTTCAATATGTACTGTAAGCATTTGTTTGTAACATGGATTGCTCGCTGTTTAGACATGATTGTCTTGGATAAGTTGGGATAGGTGAGTGTTGTTTTTTTTGGCTGCATGGGAAGAGCTCTTTCAGATGTTTTGCTAGGAGAGTGAAAAGGGATTCTGGAAGGATGTGGCCGGATACCTTACGTCTCTGCTTCCACAGTGCTGCGATCCAGTGTCAAATAGTGCTGCCATTAGTGCTGGTGCATTACTTCTCCAACAACCCTCCTCTCTGTGAGCTGCACAACCCCCACCCCCATGCAGGGACACTATTTTCTTTCTGCCCATCACTTCCGCAGTTGCAAGTGAAACAAAAATAGCCCACTGTGCCCAAGATGGCTGCACCATCTGGTTTTCTGCAATACGTATGTTTTTCAAAGTCACTGCAATGAAATGCAAAACTTAACAGAAGAGGTTACAGCTTTTAAGTCACCCAGGAACTGTATTGCACAGCCCTGCAAACACAGCAGCCTGGGTTACAAAAAAATCTACTGATCCATCCACAATCCCCCCCCAGTTCTGCAGTCAGTTCAGAAAAAGTTTCTTCTACCTTCTTCTCCAGCTGCAGTGATCCTCCAAATAGTTGCCCTGAACGACCAACAGGATAGTAAGCAGCAAAGTGTTGAGTGCCAACTGCTAGTTTACCTTGCTTTTGGATTGAGTCCTTAGTAACTTGGCAAAAGCTGTCTCAAGTAGCTGCATTCTATTTTGATTCTCTTATGGGTGCAGGACTGCTTGGCCAGCATAGCAGGTAAGCAAACCACTAGTCAGGTTACAGCAGGAGTTGTGGTATTTAGGAACCCGCCTGTAGTATGCTTTGGCTTGGAGACCTGAGCTAAGCAGTCTGAAGATAGTGGAGATTACTACAGTTATAGTACCAGGCAGCATTAAAAGCCAGCAGGAAAAAGGTAAGTTCCTGCCCCTAAATGAGTCCCCTAAAAATCATAAATGAGAATGGTGCACAACTAAAGCAAATCAGTACGTTCAAGTATTTGGATGTTACCATTGACAAAACCCTCTCATTTGCACCACATGTTGATAAAATGATTCACTCAGTCAACGCCAAGTGCAGGGCTCTATACAGACAAAGGCACAATCTTACCCAGGAAGCCAGGTGCATTGCAGTCATGAGTTCAGTCTTGCCAATCATAGACTATGGAATCACAGTCTGTGAACTGGCATATGATACTGTCCACAATAGAATCAAGTTACTCATAAACAAGGCCTGTTGTTTCATCCTGGGAGCAGACAGGTACATGCACACCTGCACCCTTTATTCTCTAATTAATGTGATCCCTCTGTAGGACAGGATCAAATACCAAACCCGCCTTCTCAGAAAAAATTCCCAAAGTCAAGAGCCTGAATTTGTAAAATTCAATGTAGGCTCTTAACTTTGTTACTTTTTAATATCTGTACAGTAGGGATGTGCGGAAAAAAATATCCACCAGTGGAATTTCAGCGAAAGTGCGAATTTCGCTTCTGCAAAAGTTTGGAAATCATTGTCAGAACTTTCGCAAAAATTCTGCCTTAAAACTGCAGAAAAAAATATATACAAACTGCGGGTTAATTTATTAAACTGCTGTAAAAATCCACAGAAAGGATCACGGCCAGTGGTCAAGTTCTGAGGCTTTTTTAACTACAGTTTAATTCAGTAATATACACCCCCCACACTTATCAGAGGTCCCAGTAAATACCCTCAATCCCTTCCATAGACCCTCCTGGTTTCTAATAGCCCCCCCACCCACCAATCATAGCCCCCAAAACATTTTGTTTCCCTGATGTCTGGCAGACCACCCTCCCTATCCTGGATTTCTTAATCCACAAATAAACAGCCGGCAGTCCACCAACTCATGCCCGTCTATTCGGAGCATTCCTTGTTATCCAGTGGGCCTTCCCATCCCCAATCCCTTATAAAAAAATAATCCCAATTCCCTGGTGTCTATTGGACCCCCCTACAACCAGCACCCTGACAGTTCATCTGCACCACCCCACTCCCCTCCCCACCCTGCCCCTGAGCTGGCCACCAGCACAGCACTCCTCTCTCCTCCACTACCAGTGGCCCACTGAATTGTCAGTGAATGACCGCACCGTTGTACAAGCAGGCACTCATTCACTGACAGTTCATTAAACTGTTTATAGAATACATTCCCCAGTTTAAATGCATTTTTCCACAGTTCACAAAAAAAATCTGCAGAACTCTGCTAAAATTCGTGGAAAATCCCAGTTTCGCCAATGGCGAAAGTTCCACAATTTACACAAAATTTCCAAAATTTCGCAGAAGTTCCATGAAAGTGGAATTCGCAACTTTCACCCACACCTACTGTACTCTAAGTTTTCAACATAGCCTTCTTATGACTCCATCTTATGAACAAGGGCAGAGAAATTTTTCAGCTCCTGCCCAAAATGTGATTTCACCCAGGGATTGTGAAATCACCTTTTGGGGCATATCTGCCTAATGACAGTGCAATTGTTCATGAGGTGAGGTCCCAAAGAAGGCATGTTCTAGATTTGGGGCAAAAATATGTAAAAATACCCATCTTATTCCACTAAGTTCAAAACTCCATTGAAATACATTGAACCGCATACCTGTTTCCTCAGTTTGCAGTCCAGCTTTGAAGTGTGAAGATGTGACTGCAGTCCAGAGAGGCTTATGGCATTTGACCCTCGATAGGTAAGTAAGGGTTTGAGGAGGGTGGTGGGTGCTGAGTGGGAGGGTTGGATGGGGGGGTCTGTTATGGCAGCAAAATAAATTGATGGATGGTTTTCTTTTTTCCAGTTTTAATGAAACAAAACAATGGACCGATTATCCTAATGGCAACACTGGGAGATTGGGCACCCCATTGTCAGTGTTATGTTTCTGGGGGGGGCATTGAAATAACCCAACAAAAGTAGATAAATAAATAACTAAATAAATGGGGGGGTTGTGATGGTGACACTGGGTGACTGAGCACTCCATGTGTCATTGTTATGTTTCTTGGGGTGTGGGCTGTGGGTATTGAGAGGGAATGTAGGGTGGGGAGAGGTAAAGCATAACAAATAAAGAATAAGGAGGTCACGCTGTGACCAAGATGGCAACCTGACTACAGCGCATGAGCAACAGGTCATGCGTGTGCAGTACAGTTTGGCGACCATCTTGGACTCATCAGACTGTGGCAAGTTGCACTGTGAACTAAGTAATTAAATAGTGCTCTGGGACTGCAATCAATGGACAACATGGAATGCTTCACAGAAGTGGAGTTGACTGTGAGGCAATTCTGCACACTGTTCTTTGATCAGAAAAAATCTTTTTGTTTCCAATCCCAAAAGGTCTGTAGAGCTCCACTCACTGCAGTCCTAAAAAACACCTGAACCTAGCTAAATATGACTCATTTAGCTAGATGATGATGTTTGTTTTTACAACCCGATCTCTCTCTTTTGCTTCTCTCTCTCTCTCTCTCGCTTCTTGCATGTGCACTGTAGGTCTATTGTGAAAGAGTTAAAAAAACAATATTATACAATGACAAGAAAGAATGCTGTGCTCTGATTCGTCTGTCTGCGGCTGGACCTGTGATGTTATCCTAGCATAACTTCACGGTTCTAATCCCAGCACACTGGCAGCCACATTGAATGTTAAAAAAAACATCTCTCCACAGCTTCCCTGTGAGCAGCTTCAACAGTCCCCGTTCTGCTCTGCTCAGAATAGAAGCTCCCTGCTCACTCTGAATCGAAGCTTCTCCCCAGCCCCACCACACACAAAAGCCATAATTTCTTCACACATTGCCATGAACGCCCCACTGCCACTTTAGTTTACTGCCAAAAAAGAAAAAATACAACAAACAGAACCGAAGTGAAAGCCGTGTAACGTGACTTCACAGCAGTCTCCTGCCGTAGTGTCAGTCCGGTCTGCGCTCGTTGCATTTTGCAAGCATTGCAAGTATCTGTGTAAAAAAAAAAAAAAAATGAAAAAAGTGAACTCTACTCCCAGTTTCATTGTGAGAAAAACCTCACAAACAGTGAAATGCACATTCTCTCCTCATGTTCCCTCTCATTAAAACGTACCGGACTGAGCACGTAAGTGCATTTTTCAACTCTCAGCACGTGGTTATTGTCGTAATGCTCGCTCACCCTTCAAATCACTGTTTTGTTTTTCTTTTTCCTTAAATACATAACATAGCCCCCAAACCATTCTCACAACCACCTATGTACCTAGTTCTTCTCTTCTTGCCAGACAATCCTATCAGCAGCATTGAGTGGCAGGCAGCACCGATGACAGGGCAGGAAGTACAAACAGTGGTCCCTGCCTAAAAACATTACCACAGTACAATACTATCATAGTAGAACATAACTACAACAGAAAACTGTACTGGCAGAACAGGACAGTGGTGAGGGACAGCAAAGAAAACGAAAGCACACATAGGACAAGCAAGAACATACAAAACAACTGAAAAATCCACCTGCCACTCATACAGCTCCACCTAGAGGAACTTCTTTTTTGTGTAAATATACTTCCACCCACAAAAATCAAGTAAAACAAAGTTTTAAAATGACTTATTTTTTCCCTTCTATTTAACCATTAGTCATTGTGTAATAGGAATAACGCACTCCAGGGTGTGTGTCGTGCTGGGATATCATTACTTCTGGGGTGATTAGTCGCACTCTGCCTACGGCCTCTTGCCTAATCACCCCAGGCGTAACGTTATCCCAGCATGACACACACCTGTTGTGCATTATTCCTTTATTCTATACAATATTCTGTTTTTGCTCCAATCTACTCAATGCTGTGGACATTTCAATGTTCATGCAGCACACTGCACATATCGTAGTGTTTCTTAAAGCGATGGTCAACCCTTTTTGCATTTTACTATTTCTAGTTGAAATCCCACATTTTAGGATTGCTACCATTCTCTAAAATTCACTGGTGTTGTTGGTTGTGTAGTCTACCTCCCTTCATGGTAGAACTAAACTGCATGCTAATGGTGTAATTATACCCAACATTGTTTTGTTTCAAAGCATTTATCTAGTCTTATTGCATACTTACTCATCATTAGGAACATACCAAAGCAGTGCAGTCTGTCATGATATAATAGTCTCCTCTCCTCACACTGCATCTTGAGTGGCTAGACTGTGTAGAGTTTTCCAAAATTCAAGAATGTTGCAGTGGGTGTCGATTGAGGAACATAAACACATTTTGGTGTGTAACTCCAGTATGGTGGTCAGTCTGTTGTTCCCTTGTAAAAAAGAAAAATGGAAACTGAATCTAACTAACAACTACATCAGGTTATTCAACAGAATGTGAACTATCATAAAATGCTTATTTAAACTAGGAACAGTTTGAGGCTCAGCGGGGGAGGTCAGTGTCCCTTTAAATCTAGAACAGTAACTCTCAATGCAGGATCCACCTTCAGTGAGCCCCCATCAAGTATTGGTGAACAGTACTGGTATTTCATGGGAAACATTTTTTTTCTAATGTGTTAATAGTGCCAGATAATGTTGACAGTCGTTATGAATGAAAGAAACTGTTTTGTTTGCACAGCTGTGTCATACAGAGCTTTTTCACAACTTCGAGCTTTATTATAACTGGCAAGCTTATATCAGTGAACTTCATACCTCTCGTGCCTAATTTCACAAAAGTACAGTAGTGAGAAATTGAATCTGTTACACAGCCTTCTGCTGAATTTGATTCTGGCTGTAATATCATTGATATTGAGCTCCCTGCCGCACCACAGCTACAAACTTCTTTTTTCAATTATGCATTCAATCATTTATAAATGCACATTAAAATGAACAGAAGTAGACACATTTTGCATATATTATATATCTATGAACTGCATTTGGAAATGCAGTCACTATCACTGGTTGGGCCCTGACCCCCCTCTCCCCCCCCCACACTTTATGATGACCCCACTGTATGTTTTGATTTCACATTATGCCTACAGCAGCTTCAATCACTTCAACTAGCCACATAGCAGGTATTTATGTAGAAGGCAGCATTCAGAAATCTGCAGCTTCGGGCATGATGTTTGTTTTTACTTTATCTGAGGGTAAAGCATTACAAGAAAGATTATTGTTGCTTTTTGTTTGTTCTGTTTGTAGCTGTTGTTTTTTCTTTGTTCAGCAATTTATGGACAAACACAGGAGCATTGCAAAGCATTTACTGAAACTGCTCCTACAAGCTGTAATGCTAAACAGAAATAGAGTTAATGTTTGGGCAGCAATAATGTGTGGGAAATACATATGGTGATTTCTTAGGCCAAGTATGATGCAGAACTCAACTATGTTACCCTCCCTTCCCCCCCAATTCAGCAGATGCAATTTTAAGAGACTCTGCCAAGAATCTTTTAGTATGACATGGTAGATCAACTGGTTGCCTAAAGAGTGCTAATTCATCTGGCTGTGCAAAATACCTTGTTCTCCTCTCTAATGGCCTGCATGACATGACCAGTTTGATAAGTTACCTATAATAATTACCTTCTATTTAAAGTTAACTTTTAGACATCATATGCTCCCAAACTACCCATATAAAACATCCCTGTACAATCATTATCTCCTGCCCAAAACAATGTTGACATTTTTTATTCGAACCCGAGGTGATATAAATGATTGTGGGTGGTAAATTATTTTAAAGCACAGATAGCTTCTAAATTTCAGCTGTGTTTTAGCCTGTTTTTTTATGTTGCAAATAAATGCATAACCATACTGAAAAACATTAGATTTAAGCAGTTACCTTTTCTTAAAAGTCAGCTAAACTAGAGTACACCTGTCATAGCAATGCTACTACTATTGCAAATTTGGAGCAGAACCTGCACACTATCCAGACATCTAGACCATATATAAACCACACTGACACTGGGAAGAGGGAGGAGTATGCAAGATGATCCAGGGAGGTGACCAGAAAAGTGAGAGAAGCCAAAGCCCAGAGGGAGCTGAAATTAGTGCAAGGAATTACCGGGGGGGGGGAGGAGAAAGACTTTTTCAGATACATCAGGGAGACAAGGAAGCACAAAGAGACAATAGTGAGGAAAAAAAAGGGTGGGGAATGGACAAAATAGGGGTAGGAACAGGTGGAAGCACTGAATGAATAGTTTTGCTCAGTGTTCACTGAAGAAAAGGGGGGACTGCTACCATCATGGGCTGGGAGGGTGGAGAAGGGGGGAAAGGAGGTGACAGATGGAAGAACTGAGGGAGATAGAGGCCTAGAGGGACTAAGGACACTCAGGGTAGACAAGGCACCAGGGCCAGATGGTATCCACCACAAGTGCTGAGGGAAATGGTGGAGGTGTTGGCAGAGCCACTGGTGGATCTGTACAGCACCTCACTGGAGTCAGGATGTATGCCACTGGACTAGAGGATGGCACATGTAGTGCTGATACACCAGAGCTAACCCAGGGACAAACTGAGTAATTATGACCCGGTAAGTCTCTCCTCCATAGGGTGCAAACTCATGGAAATGATACGAAAGGAAAGACTGGTGTCATACCTGGAGGACAACAGCCTCCAGGATGTGAGGCAGCATGGGTTTGTTTCGGGGAAATCTTGTCAAACCAACCTGATACAATATTATGACTGGGTGATAGGTGAGCTGGATAAGGGTCATGAGGTGGATGTTCTTTACTTGGACTTCAGCAAGGCCTTTGATTCTGTGCCTCATAGGTGGCTCGGGGGTAAACTAACTGGTGAAGTGGTGGGAGAAAAAATGAAATTGGATTACAAGCTGGCAGTGTGGAAGGCTGCAATGGGTGGTGGTGGGAAAGGAGCCCTCAACTTTGAAGCTGGTGATGAAAGGGATGCCACAGGGCTCTGTGCTGGGACCAATATTATTTGGGCTCTTCATATCAGACATTGCACATGAGGTGGTGAGCAAGGTTAGTCTGTTTGCAGACAACAACTAAATGGGAGCAGTGGTGGGTGGAGGGAAGGGATGGAAGCAGTTGCAGGGGGACCTAAACAAGCTAGAGCAGTGCTCAGAGAGATGGCAGCTGGGATTCAATGCAAGGAAGTGTAAGGTTATGCACTTTGGGGTAAAGAACCCACAGAGAGAATACTGGCTTGGGGGGGTTAAGCTGGGGATCACTGAGGTGGAGAACGTCCTCAAGGCATTGCTAACAGGTACCATGAACAACACTGCCCAGTGCAAGAGAATAGCTGCAAAAAAGAACAAAATTCTGTAGTGCATAGCGAGGGGGTTTTCATCCAGGTGAAGAGAGATAATCTTGCTCCACTACAGGTCACTGGTAAGGCCGCACTTGGAGTATGATGTGAAGTTTTGGAGAGCATACCTGAAGCATGATATCAGGCTACTGTAGGGGGTTCAGAGGACAGCAATGAAGATGATATGTGGAATGGGGGAGAGACTATAAGAGCAGGCTGTGAGACCTGAATATGTGTACCCTGGAGGACAGAAGGGACAGGGGGGACATGATAGAAACATTCAAGTATCTGAGGGGAATCAATAAGGATAGGGCAGACGGGGTCTTTAAGCTAAGGAGGGGGAGGGACACCAGGGAGTATTGGTTAAGAATAGAGGGGGGAGATTTATGGGGGAAACGAGGAGACGCTATTTCATGGAGAGGGTGGTAGCAAAATGGAAAGCACTACCAGAATGGGTGGTATCATGTAAATCTGTGACAGCTTTAAAAGGGTATGGGACGGGAACAGGGGAGAGTGAGGTTGGGGAGGTGGAAGACGGCAGTGTGGTGACAAAGGGGAGGGGGTGAGGCAGCTGTAAACTAGGGGTGCTAGCTGCACACTCAAGCAGACTTAGACCAGGTGGTCTGTTTCTGCTGGCACATTCATATGTTTGTATGATATTAGCGAGATCAATCACAGTCAAATAATCTGTCTCCAGCAGGTGGGGTGAAGGGGCTTGCACATTAAAGTGGGCATTCAGACTAGCAGCCTGAATACAATATTATAGGGGACAGAAGTGATGTCAAAGTAGGGCTATAAATGTTGTGAGGTAATGTCTCCCCATGCAACCCAGTGTCACAAGCTGTTCAGTGTCAATTATATAACAGCCACAAAGAAATTCAGCAGGAGGACACAGTGTAACAAATAAAATTTCAGACTACTAATTTTTCTCTGGGGCTCACAAAACGCACTCCAGGATTGATTTTTTCCTGGTTAATAAGGAAGCCTTGGTGGGAATCAAGGAAATGGTTACTTACAGTAGAATCCTGTCTGATCATTCCCCAATACAGATGACGTGGGAGCTAAAAGCTTCTCCGCCCAAGCCATATAGATGGAGATTGGATGAATCTCTATTGACTGATACTAAACTGCAGGAAAAGCTGGAAGATGCTCTCAAAGAGATCATCCAAATCCAACTACCAACATTACAGGATAAGCAAATAGCTTGGCCAACCTGTAAAGTCCTTTACTCAGGGGTAGCGCAAAGATACGCAGTGAGAAGAAACAGTCTTAGACAAGCCCGAGAGGAGTTTATCCTAGGGGCTATAGATTCTCTTGCTCGTTTAGAAGGGTCATTTACAGAATTAGATACTGAACTTAAGGACCTTAGGGAGGAGATGGCAGAACTGATTTATGGCAAAGTGGATTTTTGGTTGGAGAAAATCCAAGCTAAGTACCTACTGCAAGGGGATGTGCCTGGCCACCTTCTAGCGGCTAGAGTGCGAGAATGGGAGGCAGCACGAATGGTAAACTTAATTAAAGTGGAAGGGGAAACTATAACTGACCCTCAAGAAATGGCTGATGCTTTTGGATCTTACTATAAAGGGATCTATCAAGGGGGAGTGGTTGACAATGAGGCAGAAATACAAGCATTTCTTGAAAATATACCTCTCCCTGTTCTAGACCCAACACAGGTAAGGGGGCTTGCAGCTCCAATAAGTGAGGGGGAAATCTTAGAATTGGTTAAATCATTGCCGAATAGTAAAACTCCTAGGCCTGATGGCCTCACAGCCATGTTTTGCAAATCACATATTTCAACTATACTTCCTCTCCTAAAAGATATTTTTACTAGGATAATGCAAACAGGAGTATCTCATCCCCTACTTTACCAAGCATATATTACCCTCATCCCAAAATCAGATAAGCCAAAGGAGCTTCCAGAGAGCTACAGACCGATAGCAATGATGAATCAGGATATTAAGATTTTGACAAGGATCCTTGCTAATAGAATTTTGAAAGTTGCTCCAAGTTTAATTAGTCAGGAACAGGTAGGGTTTATGCCGGGTAGGGGGGCACATGATGCACTAAGGAAGCTTCATCATATTTTAAACTATGCGCTGGATTCCCAGATACCTATGGCGCTGATCTCTTTAGATGCTGAGAAGGCATTCAACAGGGTTTCTCATACCTTTCTTTTTGCCATCATGAAGAGCATGGGATTCCCGGAAGGCCTTCTTTGGGGAATCAAAAATTTATATGCAGCCTCTACTGCCAGGGTGTTATGCAATGGATACATATCACAAGAAATTAAATTAGCAAATGGGACTAGGCAAGGATGCCCTCTCTCCTCTATTTTGTTTAACATTTATTTAGAACCCTTGCTAAGGGCACTTAACTTAGATCCTAGGATCCAGGGGATCAAAATTTGGGGGGAAGACCTCAAATTGTCTGTTTTTGCAGACAACATACTTTTACACTTGCAGGACCCAGCTGAGGGCTTTAGACATGCACTAGAAATTATACAAAAATACTCAGCAGTTTCAAATTATAAGCTGAACTTAAACAAAACACAAATTCTCCCTCTTACACCACATACCTTTAGGGCAGACTTTGAGCCATTGCAGATCCACTGGGCCCCTAAATTAATTAAATACCTGGGTATGTGGATTACTCCTAATATAGAGGAGGGAGCGGAGATCAATCTGGAAAAACTCCTAACCATAATCAGAGGAGACATGCTCAGATAGAATAAACTTCCACTGAACTTTACAGCCAGGTTAGGATTGGTTCAAATGAACCTACTGCCTAGGCTGTTGTACCCAATTCATTTAGCACCATATCTTTTCCCGCAGTCTTGGTTTATAAAAATCAGAAAGTTGTTATCTGAATTTCTATGGAATTCTAAGCCTGCTAGGAAAAAATACTCTGTCCTACGTCTTCCACAAGACATAGGGGGCTTTAAGATGCCGGATCTCCAATTATATTATGTGGCAGGACAGCTAGGGTTAATGGGACAGTGGAATGGACAGGGAGGGGGGGAAGGAATATGTGCCAACTTGGCTTCAAATAGAGAGGCAGATTCTAAAAGATTTGGGAGGTTCCCCAGAAGCATTACTTTTTTCCTACCCAGAAACGCTTCCTAAAAAAGGAAAGCTGACTCCAATAGGAAAAACGACAAATGCTTGGTGGTCCTTTCTAACGTCGGCACAGAAAAGGGGGCAAGAGAAAGCATGGGATCAACCAATATTGGACAACTAGGAGGTCAAATTATTACAAAACAATGGGCCAGACAGCTATGGGGCCTTAAACTGTCTCATTGTATACATGAGGATAGTGTAGTTCTTCCACCTCAGTGTGAGGGATTGCATTTCTTCAAGAAGATGCAGATTATTCATTTGCTGAACAGGGTGAAAAGAGGGATGGTGGATCCCCAGGAGAATGGGCTTACTTGGGAGAAACTAAATGTGGTTGATCTTGCAAATAAGCCCATCTCCCAGGTTTATAGGGTCCTTTTGAATTTTATGGACTCAGGCTCTCCAATTCAAATCCCATACTGGGATAAGATCATGTCTCCCCTAAGGCCTAAATGGAAGATTGTATGGAAGAGCTGTAAATATATATCCATACCTAAACTCAAGAATATGCAATTATTTATCTCTTCTAATATGTATTATACTCCAGCTAAGTTATGTGAGAGAAACCTCAGACAGACAGACCTATGCTTCAGGCGCGGTGAGAAGCAAGGGGATATTTTGCATGTGATGTGGGATTGCTCTAAAATTCAGCCCCTATGGATCAAAATTAAACAAAACATGGACCCCATATTAGACTACTCGGAGCTTATACTACCTATGACCTGTGTGCTCGGGGACCTGACTCAGGTTTCAGGGGTTATTGCAAAATACCACCTTTCTTTACTCACAGCCCTCATCAAATCTTTTGTTTTAAAGCACTGGAAAGATAGTCTTACTTATACATATGGTCAATGGGTGGGGGATCTTATGAGAACCCTGGGAATGATATGAGGCAGATGTTGGGCGAGGGTAAGATTGGATTATATAATAAAAGGTGGTTGGCTTTGGAAGCAGTTTATTCCATACAACTTGAAAGTACCCGGAACAGGGGCCTGTCTGTCGGGTGAGATTAGCAGAAGAATAACGGTCTAAATTTTGGCTTATTTGCTATGCTTATCTCTCGAGAATATGTAACTAATTCTAACTGTTCCTATGGCTCTATATAGGCTTGGAATATAAAGGTCTGGTGACTAAGAAAGGGTAGAGGGACTCTCTCTCTTTTCTAGGGGATGCAGCTGTGTTTTGCTTGTCTGACCTTAGCAGAAGTAGCTAAGGCAAGCCAAATATACTTTGAGATGGGCAATCATTTATTATGTTTTGCATTTTTGGGTTAGATTATGGCCTATCCTATCCGTCAGGTTAGATAATGGTCAGATAATAATTAGAGGTACAGGACTCTTTATTGCAGCTGTGTATGTACATAGCTCTGGATGTACATAGTATCCACAGCCAGTTTTGGGCTGAGGTGCCGGGGTTATGCCCTGGTATATATGTGTAGTGCTTTGTGTGTTATGTCTGTGATATGTATGGAAAAACTTAATAAACAAGTTTTAAAAAAAATAAAATAACAAACAGGCTTATGCAAAAATTTCAGACTACTGTACTTTGTTAAAATGCAGCATAAGAGGTATGAAGTTCAGTGATATAAGTTTGCAGTCAATAGTAAAGTAAACGTGTGAAACAGCCCTCTGTGACACAACCGTGCAAATGAGAGCTATTTTTTCTTTCTTGCCTAACAGCTCTCATTATCATCTGGCTGGCACTATTAACACATTACAAAACAGAAATTTACCTGTGATATACCAATACTGTTCACCAATATTTGATGGTCTCTCACTGAGTGGGGTTCATACATGCAGAGTAACTGTTCCAGGCACTGTTTTACCTCAATCTGGTTTAAAAAAACAAACACAACCATTTGCACATCGAGTAGTATGAAAATTGGAATGTCCTGTCCAGGCATTTTATTTTGCAGAGCCAGCAGTAGCCTGCTAATTCCTTGGCTGAAGATGATCTGTCTTTGATCAATAACAAACATTATATGGAAAATATGTTAACAGCTGCAAAGTTGCAAGTTAATGTAATGTTCATAGCTATTAGCTATCTAATAATATAACTTAGTACTATGACGTTTTACATTTCACTTACACAGTACAACACTATGTTTTCATGAATGAGAACATTTAAAAAAAAAGAACTTTTGGATAGCCAGACAAATCATGGGATCAAGGATTCTACAACTGGCAAGCTGCTATTGCTATAGCTCACTAAACAAAGAAACAGGCAAACAAACAAAGAAAAAACTTCCAGCACTAAGGACAAGCATCAAAACTACATTATTGATCTTTTTCCTTTACAGCCCCATCTCGAATCCGTCAACCGATCATTGTCTGGCTATTCAAAAGTGCTACATTCCTGTTTCACAAATGTGCTTAATTATGAACATGTAGGGTGGGACATTCATAGGGGTTGCACATGGCACAACAGTATTGCACCATGTGCAACCCACTGATGCACCCTGGCGTGATATTCAAAGGGGGATGTTGTGCTGCGCAAATCCCAATGCGACAGGGCACATCAGTAATGTATGCGGTGCAAGTGCGGGGGGCATGCACATGAATATGTGGCATATCCCGATATTCAGCCCAAGATGTGCAGTGCATATGCAGGCACAAACCCGCCTTGTGCTGCATAGGGGGGCACAAAGATCTGCCCATTAAAAGCAGGAGCAAGACAGAGGACACCCACAGGTGGGCTGCCGTATTGCCATGCACAACACGGCAGCTGCCTGCTGTGGGTGGCCACCCAACCTCCCCAGACACAGGCCAGACGTCATGCCCCCCCTTGCCCAATCGCAGGCATTGAAAGATCTTATTCCTGATGGTCCAGTGGAACCGCTCCCCAGCCCGATCATAGGCTTAAGTAAAATAAATATTCACTGGTGGTCCAGTGGACCCACTCCTCAGCCCGATCCTGGGCTTAAGTAAAATAAATATTTCCTGGCAGTCCAGTGGACCTGCACCTCAGCCCGATCGTGGGCTTAAGTAACATAAATATTCCCTGGTGGTCCAGTGGACCTGATCCCCAGCCCGATCGAGGGCTTCGTGTAAATATAAGCCTGGTGGAGGATCTGAGTGGGCGGGTGGGGAGGGTGTGCCGCTGGACCACCAGGGAATATTTATTTTACTTAAGCCCACGATCAGGTTAGGAGCAGGTCCATTGGACCACCAGGGACGGAAGGACTTACGCCCGCGATCGGGCATTGGGGTGCGTTGCCCACCGAACGGCAAGGGGCGTCGGTCCCCAGCGGCTGCAGCCTGGCAGGGCACAAGGCGCAAGTCACCAGGGATCGGTGCACCTGCATGTAAAAGGGGCCATAATGACATGCAAATGGCTCCATTTGCGCCTTGCATGCATAATGGCCCCATTTGCATGCCCAGTGCTGAATATCGCGGTTCATGCGCTTAGTGCATCCGTACTTGCACTGGCGCATCCCCCTGCTCCTCACTTGCCACTTGCACTGGTGCAGTACCACTGCGCCGTGCGCAGTGCGGGCAGCCCCATTGCCATATCCAATGGTGCTGAGCCATGGAGCAGCACAGTTGAATATTGCCCGGACCATGCCCTGGTGCATCCCAGTTGCACTGAGCCCAGGCTTGCGCCCTGGCCTGGTGCAGTCTGAATATCCCACCCATACTGTTGTACTGTGTAAATAAAATGGAAAACACCATAGTTCTGTGATAATTACCTTCTATATAAAGTTAACTTTTAGACATCACATGCTCCCAAACTACCTATAGAAAACATCACTGTACAATCATAACTTTCTGCTAGAATCAATGTTGACATTTTAGATTCAAACCTGAGGGGATACAAATGATTGTGGGTTGTACATTTTTTTAAAGTGCAGGTAGTTGCTGGCCCGGTGGCATAGAGGGTTGAGGCATCGGCATTTTACCTGGACCCACGCCAGAGACCCGGGTTCGGGAACGGACTCGGGATGCCGGGGGCTGGCTGGGGCGGGAGAGGATTGAGCATCCGTGGACTGCCCTCCTCTCTTGGGGGTGGGCTAGGGAAAGGTGTCGGTCAGCAGCAGCCTCTGGTGGAGACCAGGAGCACTGCATGATGGTGCTAGGAGGGACATCAACCAGAAAAACTTGAAAATGCTCCACGTCACGCCGGATGATGTCTGCCTGGTTCTCTGAGCCTGTCAATGCCTCTGAAGCCTCTCACCTCAGCAGCACCCTCCGGGCCAAGATGTTGCACTGGTCTGTGGCCTCTCTGGCTGGTGCCTTCCTTCTTGGAGGAGGGGGACCCATGTAGTGCAGGGATACGCCGGGTTACCTGGGGGGGGGTTATCATGTGAGGGTGGAGGGCTCGGGGGACAGGACGAGTCGGTAGCAGCATTGGCTCGCCCAAAGGAGAAGCTGGCATGGATGCACGTCGGAGTGAAAAGAGATAATACAAAAGAAATAAAGTGCAGGTAGTTGCTGAAATCTACTGTGTTCCAGCCTGGTTTTGTATGTTGTAGATGAATGCAAAACCAGACTGAAAACCACTAGATTTAACAGTTATCTTTTCTTAAAAGTCAGCTAAACTAGAGTACACCTGTGATATCAGTATTTAGTTATTTATGAAGGAATCAGAATTACAACCTTTGATTCAATGACTCCTTTGCAACGGCTCCACATCAGAGATACATGCATTGCAAGACTCAACAGGATATACAGTAAAAAATATACTGAAAACACATCAGATATACATTCATTGAAAGTTTCGAAATAGGAAATAAAACAAGAAGTATACAGTGAAAACAAGTTACAGTTCAAGGGTGGTATAGACCATCTTGAGTCAATAAAGGTGAGGCAAATATATACAATAACAATATACAAAAGTCAACTATTTACACTATCAAGGGGTATCTCGGGAAAAGAAAAAAGGGAAATATGGTGTACCTTGTAGGTCTAGACATCTAGGTGGTATTCAAATTACACTGACACTGCTGAACTTTCCTGTCTTTTGGACTGCAGCCCAATGCTACTCACTCTACTGTGGTGCCCCCTTCCCCTTCACAAGGAACAACACAGTCCTCAACACTCACATACGTATGCCTATGTTGCTTACTGACCTTTCACTTCCACAATTTCAGTGCTCCACATAATTGTCAATGCCTATTCTACTGCTGTGCACAGATGACATACGTTTAGCATGATGGAACTTGGCACCTGCATACTTACTGCTACATTGTGGTGCCAATGTGAACTATCGAGCATCACATTTCTCTTGGTGAACACTGGCAGAGATGGATCACAACATATACTCACTGTCATGGAACGCTGCACCTGTACAGTACTGCTACATTGTGGTCCTGAAGTGAACGATCTTGCAGCCCAAGCGTCTTAGTGCAAAGTGATGTCAGATCACAAAGTCACACTCTAGTAGTGAGCAAGCCATGGTCCTGCTCCTCTGCAGCACATTAGCATACACACTGTCACCAACTTCAGACCCTTGCATGATGAGTATACACATGCCACAGCTTGTCTTTTACAGTATGCCAGCCCTGTACGGCACTGCAGTATAGCACTCCAAATGAGTACTGTCATGCAGGACACCATCCATCTACCATACTGACTGATTTTATTGCTCCTTTGATGTGGATGCCTCCCAGGTTCTTGCTTCCGCACTCAACCCCCCAACCACACATTAACTAGGTAATTCTAACAACTGCTACTTATATTGAGGAGCAGTTGTAATTTCCCGTCAGCCCAGTATCAAGGAGCAGAACACTTTTTCCATGTCCTGATACACTTTGTTAGGTAGGGTTCCACACCTGCTGCAAGATGTGTGCTAGATGCTATACTGTGCTGCCACACAGCACATGACAATTATAGTGCTGCACAGGGCACTACAGAGAAATAAGGTTGTGTCCCCCCCAAAGAATACACATCCTGCCGAACACCGTCCATTCCTACATCACACATGAGAGCTGTACAGCATTGTCAGTGCTAATCATGCCACACATCACATCACACTACCATGAGGCACAACCTTGGCAGCATGGTGGGGGTACAGCACACTGAAACAGCACATCTTCTCACTGTTATATGTGTTGCCATCCCTGGGTCTCGGTCTCTCTCTCTCTCTCTCTCTTTCACTGTCTCTATCACTCGCTCTCTTTGCACCATGTTCCACTGCTTGCTTACTGTCTCTGTCTCTCTCTACCTCTCATAAGTCATAGCACAGAGAGAAAGGCAAACTATTGGAATGCACGCCTGAACCACAGTCTTTCCACCAGTCAAAAATGCTCAATGTGGCATGGGGTACAGCACAGGGGTGAAACTCCGGTTGCCAGTATAGCCTTGATGTGGGATGGGGGTACACACACTTACATACAAATTAAGTTTCTGACAGACAGAGACACAAGTACAGGAATTTGATATTCCATGGCAGATGATGTATGGTCAAGCAGAGATTTAAATGGCTGATTCTACCTTTTGCAATCTGCAGGACAGAATGAGTTCAAATGGGGGGGGTTGTGAGGACAGGGTGTTTTGGTCCTGAAAGTGCAGCCAGTAGGAAGTGGCACCAGTGAAAAGAAAGAGCAAGTAGTGCAGTGTTGTGGTCAATAGGGACAGCATGGGCAGACTTCATTACAGAAGAGGAGGCCACTGTGAAGCAATCCAACATGTTGTTAGTTGGGAAAGAATATGCCATCCTTTTTTTCTCACTGATCATAAAAGGGCTGCAAGGCTATGCCCACTGCAGCCAAGAAAGGAACCAATAGACAATTGATAGGGAAGCACTAAGTGATCCAGGAACGTATGCCCTAAGAAGAGCATCCTATATCACATTATGTATCCCCAAGGTTTCCCCTCACTAAGGCAGAGTGGCCATTAGTTTCCTGTTGCCAACATTGTGGAACAAAGTACAAAAAGTATTAAAATTAAGCTGCCTCCGCAGTATGAATACCTTTAAATCTATATGCTCGGAACGTGTGTGAGCCATACAATTGCTACCCCAGCCCCTAATTTTAGTCAGAAGCATCAGGCTGCTGCCCTCTGAGCATAGTTGAATTTATGATCGCTTGTAATCTTTGGTGACCTTAACTCTGTGAGTGTCTTATGCCTTAAATGTTTTTCCCCTCTAGAAATCCCTGTAGGGTTATTATCTCTTCATGGCTTTCACGGCCTCTACACCTTACTCACCCTGCTGTCTTTCACATATTGCTTAATCTGTGGCTCTTATTCCCCTACCCTGTACCATTTAACTACCCTATTTCATCTTTGTAGTCCCTTTCCACTGCATTCCACCCTTACTATCTCTTTCCTCTTTCCCCTAACTCTCTTCCCTGCCATAGACTAGCTCTTCAGGGGCTCCCTGCCCCCCAGGTGGGAGAAATGTGGATACCGGGTGGTTGTCGCTTCCACAGCCACCACCTGAGACACCTAGACCAGACTCCTTACTAGCGAGGTGCAGCTTTGCTGATACCCAATTGGAACGCGAGTGCTTTTCTGCTCTGTCATCTGATTGGCTCCTGCAGTCTGCTCCTGTGTCTCCCTCAATACTAAGCTAAAGTCTGATTTTCTGTCAAAAAATTGCACAAAAAAGAGCTGTACTTACTCATTGCCTAGCAGTTATTACCTCTATTTTTGCCTGTTTAGAGTGTCAAGAGTTGGGACTCGGTTTGATTACACTCCTTTCTGAATTTCTGTGATTGGGCCAGTCATTAGGCATCAAGGAATACCCAATTCTGTTGTTCTGCTGTGTTGGTCCTCCCTCTGGTTCAGATGTTCTATTGTCTGTGGCCCAGTACTTAATACCGACCCCCTCTTCCATCCCCTGCCAAAGATATGCTCTCCACGGGCTCCCTGCCCACAGGAGTGGGAAACCTGGGCACCAGGCAGTCGGCGTTGCCTCTACCGCCACCTGAGAACTTAAGCTCAGACTCTCCATTAGCAAAGCACAGCATTAGCAGCCATCCAATCGGAACATGAGTGCTCTTCGGTGTTGGCTTCCAATTGGTTCCTGCAGTCTGCTTCTGTGTCCCTTCTAAACCAAGCATAAATCTGATTTCCATGCCAAAATTTGCCAAAAAAGAGCTGTAATTACTTTTCTCCTTGACTGTTAAGACCCTTACCCTTCTGTTTAGTGTGTTACATTTAGGGATACTGTGTGATTACACTACTTTTGAAATTCTGTGCTTGCGTCAGCTCCCTATACGAGCAGCCGATCACTTCTCCCTACTGAAGTTCCTACTAAGCCTCATCCTATATCCTCCTTAAATATTACAGAAGCAGTCTGAACTGATATGACTGATGTATCATTGAGTACTTACTGGCATTAATTGCTTGTGTTATTTGGCTCTATTGTAAATATTTCTGTATGTATTGTACCATTTGACCTGGAGCTAACCAGGTCCATCTTGTAAATGTGCTTGCTCAATGATGTTCACCTGGATAAATAAAGATCTTGATTGATTGAGTAATTGATAAGTGCCAAACAACAGGGCTGGAAAATTCAACAATGTGAATAATATATTAGGAGTAACCTATATCATTACCTATACAGACGGAGTGAAAATCTCTAATGGTAGCCCTTTGAAAAAGCACTCCTGAATGTGTGAAACATCAGGGCATATAAAGATTTTTACAAAAGAAAAATAAAGACTGGGTTCCTGAAAGACTACAAGTGTTCCTCTTACCATTTATTGACACTACAGAAGTTACACCTCAGGAGACACACACTACAATTGACACAAGACCATTTCCCTTGTATTAAACCTTTTTTTTTAATCTTCGCTGCCAAACCCATGACCATTTTTCAAACTTCTTTAGAGCCTTCCTCACTCTTTCAACCTCCTCCCCCAATGTGTCTACTCTATTGCAGATTTTTGTGAATAGGCATACCTTCCACTCCAGTCCTCCTGCAATGTCACTAATAAACATGTTGAACAGCATCAGGCCCGATACTGAACCCTGCAGCACCTCACTTGTCAGCTTGTCTTCCCTAGAGTGTACCCATTCACCATCACTCTGTGGCTCCTACCACTAAGTCAGCTCTCCACCCATTTTATTATTTTAGGACCTACTCCTAGGCTACTTAGTTTGTTTACCAGCCTTAATACGTATACCCTTGAGGAAAGGAGGGAGAAGGGAGACATGATAGAAACTTTTAAGTACCTCAAGTGAATCAACAAAGTCCAAGAGGGTAGCATCTTTCAGAAAAAGAGATATGCAAGAAAAAGGGGACACAATTTGAAGATAGAGGAGGGATGGCTAAGGGGTAATGTGAGGAAGTATTTTTTCACAGAGAGGGTGGTGGACACATGGAACGGCCTTCCTGAGGAGATTGTGGACTCAAAAACAGTGTTGGAATTCAAGAATGCATGGGACCAACATAAGGCAATTCGTGTGGGGGGGGTAGGAAGAAATAGGCTGTTGGTTAACTAGGATCTGCAACTTATCCAGTAGATAGGTAAATGGGCAGACTAGGTGAGCCAAGCGATCCTTATCTGCTGTCAAAGTCTAAGTTTTTATGTTTCTATGTGGAACTGTGTCAAAGGCCTTGTTAAAATCCAGATAGGCTAAGTCAACTGCCCCTCCATGGTCAACTTCCTTTGGTACCCTGTCAAAGATCTTAATCAGGTTTGTCTGGCAGGACCCCCCGCAATAAATCTATGTTGCCTCAGATCCTGTAGACTGCTGGCAACAAGGTATTCTCCAATCCTTTCTTCAGTAGTGATTCCACTACTTTGCCAGCTATCAAAGTCAGGCTGACCGGCCTGTAATTTAATTTCCCACCTCCTCCCTATTTCCACTTTTGTGGAGTGGGGACTACATCTGCTCTCTACCAGTCCACCAGTACCTTCCCTGTTTCTAGTGACAGGTTGAACAAGGCTATCAAAGGTGCAGCCAGCTCCTCCTTAAGCTCCCTCAGTAACCTGGGGTACACTGCATCTGGACCAATTGCCTTGTTTACATCTAACCTTGACAACTCCTTTAGGACTCTTTACATTGTGAAAGGGCTAGTGGCCATCTCTCAACCCTTTTTGCCCTTGTCTTGTAACAAAGGTCCATTTCCTGTTCCCTCCTATATGAATATTGAACAAAAGTGTTTGTTTAGTATGTCCACTTTTTGGGGACCATCTTCTACAGATACCCCCCCTTCCCCTTTAAGTTATACTTTCCTTCCCTTGGACTTCCTTTTTTCACTAAAAATGTTTTAGCCCCTTTTTTATGGACTTGGCTATATTTTCCCTCTGTTTTCACTGTTGTGCTCCCAGTTGTCATCTCTGCCTCCCTTTGTTTCTCCTGATAACTCTCCCTATCATCCTTCTTTTGTGTTCTTTTATATTTCCAGAAGGTTCATTTTTATGTTGGCTCACGCTTGCATGCTGTGTATTCAGTAATGTGAATTGGAGGTCCGCGGTCACTGTGGGCGAACGCAGGGCATGCATCAGTAGGTGCATCCCTCATTCCCCAATAAGGCAGCAGCAGGTGCTGACACCAGCAACACATAAAGTGGCCACCAGATCTAAGAAAAGGTCAGCTGCAATGAAAGCCAAGCTTGTCATGCAGTGGCATGCCTTTCCTGGTGAAGCAGTTCAATAAACATGGCGGCAGAAACTGCCGCCGCACAGAGCGCCAACTTCAGGGGTGCCCAATCCCCCTTTTGGCATGCCCAGACTCACTTCATTTGTCGACAGGGGAGCCCACTTCCCGTCAGCATAATGCCCCCTCCCTCCCATTTCACGTGTGTGCCGAGGGGGTGCCCAATCCCTCTCAGCACCATGAGCCCCCACAACAGTCTTTCTTTGCTGATGGGGGGGTCCCAATCCCCATTGGCTTTAGTCCCCCCTTCCCAGTTTAATTTGTCTACAGGGAGCCCATTCACCATCGGCATAATGCCCTCCCCATTTGTTGTGTGCTGAGGGGGGTGCCCAATTCCCCTCAGTTCTTGTCCCCCCCTTCACATGTGCCAATGGGGGGTGCCCAATCTCCTGTCGGCTACAGCACCCCCACAAAAAAATACTCAGGTGGCATGCTGGGAGCCCACCCCTGCATGCCAAATGCCCCTGTAAGAAAAAGTCCCGCAATGTTTTTGTTTTTTAAAACCTGTAAATCATAAAACGGTCCCTCATGGTTTGTCCTGCTCCCTCCCTCAGCCCACACCCACCTTCTGTGTACCCCACCTCCCCCTCACCCCATACTTACCTCCTGAGCCCGGCACGTGGATCTTTGATGGACTGGGAACACGTCTGCACTCTTCAAAGCCGACCACAAACTGAAGAAATGCCAGTAAGTGTATAATGGCATAAATAGTGTTTTTTCAATGTTGGTGCACATCTTGGCCATTTTTTGGAATTATGGCACCAAATGTTCGGCATGAGGTTATTGGGATCCCTCCTCATGAATTCAGTCACTGTCATGGCATTATTCGGTCCTGAAAGGTGATTTCACGGTCACTGCATGGAATCACCTTTCAGGACCGATTAATGAAATGACAGTGCCACTGTTCGTGAGGGGGGCTTTCAAAAAGCCTGTGTTGCAAAATTGGTGACAAAAATCCCAAAAATGGCTGTTTTTCGAGCATGCGTTGTGCAGTTTCCACGCACGCTCGTAACTTTGTGAATTTGTAATATTTTCACTCCAGATTTTCAACATTACCATTTTCCCCACACCTCCTTATAAACAGTACAGCTGTCATTTTATATATCCTGGCCGAAATGTGTTTTCACATGTACAGCGCAGAATAGTGCGGTCGCTGTGCGAAATCAGTTTTTGGGACAGTTTGACAAAATGATAGTTACACTGTTCATGAGCAGAGGTCCTAAATGCCTACGTTAAAAATTTGGTGATGAAAGTCCATAAAATGACTGTGTTACAAGCATGTGTTGTGCAGTTTCCACTCACCCTTGTAACTTCACAAATTTGCAATATTTTCATGCCAGATTTTCAACACTGGCATTTTTTCACACCTCCTTATGAACAGTAAAGCTGTCATTTTTCACATCCTGCCCGGAATGTGTTTTTGCACCTGTGATGTACAATAGCGTGGTTGCTGTGGGAGATCAAGTTTTGGAACAGATTAAGAAAATCACAGTGCCACTGTTCATGAGGGGAGGTCCTAAAATGCCTGTGTTGAAAATGTTGTTTAAAAAAATAAATAAATAATTAGGTTACGCACGTGCGTTACGCAGTTTCTATGCATGCTCATGACTTCACTAACTTTTCATATTTTTGCTCCAGATTTTCAACGTTGCCATTTTTTTACACCTCCTCATGAACAATACAGTTGTAATTTTTCACATCCTGCCCAAAATGTGTTTACGTACCTGTGACACCAAATGGTACAGTCGCTGTGCAAAATCACCTTTCGGCTAACAAACTGATACTGCCTCACATCATGAGGTGGGGGTCACAAAATGCCCATGTTGATAATTTGGAGTGAAAATATCAACACACGCCTATGGCGTTAGGGTTTCCAACTGTTACACCCCACCCTGTAGAGACTGACAGGCATCAGGGGTGTGACTTGGGATCCTCAGATGTAATGATCCCGCTATTCCACCCCCACCCTGCACCCACTGACAGGCATCGAGGTGTGCCTTGGAGTGTTCAGCCATGAAGTTCACCCCATTCTCCTATACTGCACCCACCTCAGCATATTTCCTTATGGAATGGGGTAAGTATAATGCCCAAGGACTCCAAAGCACACCACAACACTTGTCAGTGTCTACATGGTAGGATGAGGTAAACCGGCATGAGCGTTATAGTTGACACATCCAAAGGCACAGCCCCTAATGCCTGTCAGTCTCTGCAGGATGGTTGTGGGGTTAGCGTCAGTTCAATACTTCACTGCCACTCCTATTATGTGTCTCTAACTCCTGCACTACTAATGCCAAAGCCAGCAAGACAACATTCAGCATTGACAAAAACTTGTTTTTGTTCTTACATTTTCTGCTGCCTCTCTAAAGAATCATAATGGTTTCCTTTTTCTCTTGCCCCTGCTAACCTGCTTGAGAAAGAGCTCAGTACAGTCACAGACAAAGACATGGCCAGATATTTCCTAAAATTTTGGTGATATTTCTAGAGAAATCTCCTGCTTTCTCCATGTACGCAGTAGGGGCAGCAGAGAGAAACTATTTAGAAATGTTGCAAAATATCTGGAAATAGGTATATTTTTCATTTCTGTCTCTTATTATAGCCCACTGTTATTCTACTCCCCATAGTTTCCCTAATCCTGCCAGTGCATTCCTAAGGCATTCTTCCATTTTCTTAAAATTGGCCTTTTTGAAGTCTAGGACCCTCATTCTCGTGTGGTTTGATTCTGGCCCTGTTCTTTTCTTAAATCACACTGCCTGGTGATCAGCTTGTTACCCACAGTACGGGCATTGGTACTCATTGCCCTGCATTTTATGATGGCCTTACCCTTTTTTGCCCCATCTCTGCCCTTACTATCTTTGCCTTTTTCTCCATTTACCCTGTCATGCACCCTATCGACCTCTGTACTTTGCTGTTTACATTGATAACTACCTGTTTTTTGGGGGGGGATGGAAATGTTCTGCTTTATATCAATGAGTCCCCCCTTGGCTAATTTAAAAGCTTGCCAATGAAACATTTAAACCTATCACCTGGGAGCCTGGTTTCCCCTCCTGGACAGATGCAAACCATCAGGCCAGTATAGACCCACATTCCTCCAGGTGGACCCCCAGTCTCCAGTGAAGCCAAAACCCTGTACTCTGCACCAGTCTTTCAACTGTTCATTGAACTGCGTGGTGTGGAGTACCCTAGCCTCACCCATGCCATAGACAGGCAGCACCTCTGAGAATGATACAGTGTATGCTACCTGTCTAAGGCCTCTCCCCAACTCCACAAATTCATCCTGCACTTCTCTGATCCCATGCCCAGCTTGGTAATTTGTCCCAAGGTGGACAATGATGTAGCTCCCTCTCCCATGATGCTACTCCCATAATCCTAAGGATTTGCTTCCTGTCCCTGCAAGCCATGGCATCAGGTATGCGCCTTACCTCCCTCTCCCCTCTGTCTTCCAGTTCTACCTCCTAACAACTGAGTCCCCCACCAGGAGCTGTTTCTTCCCCCATGGTGTGCCTTGCCACCCTCCTGTGTGTCTCCCTTGTGGAGGTTCCCAGCATCCTCCTGGTCTCCACTGTGGGTGCCTTCATAGAGGAACTATGCTCCACCAGAATGGCATATTAGTTGCGGAGTGGTACAACTGGAGGGATGTGCCTCTTTTCCACCACCCTCACCCTCCCTGAGCCCACTGTGGTCCAACTGCTCCTCTTTCTTGGCAATCTCTGAGGCAGAGGTGGTGACACTGGTGTTTCTTGGGTGGGGGAGGCTTCCCTACTCCTTGCCATTTCAGCCTGGAGATAAGCAACCTCCCCTATCAGAGTAGCAATGCACCCTGCAAAATGTCTCCCAGAAAACTGCCACCCTACAGCCAGTGCATTGCACCATTCCCCACATGTCTCTCTCTCTCCCTTCCTGCTTAATATATATACATTTTGTTTGTCTTTTTTTTGTTTGTATGTACATGTGCTTACCCTCTATGCACTGTGCTGGGTTGTTAATGATATGACAAAAGTATGCCCCTTGCCCTCTTGGGGAAGTGTTGTCAGAACCTCGGGTATAAAGGAAATTACACACCTGGGGTGAGGGGCAGTGGGGGTGGTGACTCCAAGCCTGTGACTTTCAGAAAACAATTTACTGCACCTCTGACCCACCACACCTTTGAGTGCTGCCCTTCTTGTCAGTAAGACAACCAGCACAACAATTTAACAGAACACTCTACTTACACAAACCACTCCACTGAGCCCAGGAATTAAAATTAAATCAATCCTCAACCACCAGTACAATCCTAAATGTTTGTTGCAAAAATATCCCTAAAATTACTTGGTCACTACACCAGCTAGCAGTCCACAGGAAAAAGCAATTTCAGTAGTATTTCACTCCCTCTGGATATAAAAGTAACAACCTTCAAATGGAACCCTGTAAGCCCCTTCTTGATTCAAACAAGCAAAAATAAAAGTCACAATATAAAAGTGTGGCAAACCTTCTTCACAGGTCCCAAGCAATGTTTTATATTTTTCCAGGCTCTCAGTTCTCAAATATGAGTATGCTTTCTTCCCAGCTGTATAGCAAATCACAGCAGCCTCCACCAACAGCATTATGGCCTAGTATGCTCTGGAGTTACTTCACTTCCAGTAAAGTTCTTATTGATTTATTTGTCTCTGTTAATATGCTCAAAAGTTTTGAGTTTAGATTTGAAGATGGTTTGTCGTTTCAGTGTCAGGAGAAACATAGAATTTGTTGGCAGAAAATGATCACTCAGCCCACCCAATCACCCTGAAGGTGTGACTGCACGTTGCTGCCCATTTCATTTCCACCATACCCGCTGACTCACTGTTAGAGATGCAGCAAATTTAAATTCCGCTGGCGAACTGCCCACTAAGTGGGCACTTTGCTTTGTCACTCTGCTACGTGAAGTGGCCAATGCAAAAAGCTCACTTTGCCTTCTAATTATTACTTTGCATTGTCATTCTGCCTTACCACGAAGTAAGGTGAAGTGACAAAAATATTGGCAGTCCTCCACATACACAGTAACCAAAATTAATGTGCATCCCCAAAATGCTCATGTCTTCTGTCCAAAAAACTCCCCAGTGCTGATGAAGCATAATGAGAGCACAAGAAATGCAAAGTCTCTCAAAATTAATGGTACACTCAGACATCCTGCATGCAGTAGTCACACACAGTCACCAGAATTAATGTGCATCCCTAAAATACTTATGTCTTGTGTCCCAAAAATTCCCCAGTGCTGACAAAGTGAAATGAGAGCATAACATGAAATGCAGTCTCCCAGAATTAATGGCGCACTCTATCATGTGCACAGTGATCACACACAGTCACCAGAATTAATTTGCATCCCCAAAATGCTACTGTCTTGTGTCCAGAAAATTCTCCAGTGCTGACAAAATGAAATGAGAGGGTAATAAAAAATGCACAGTCTCCCAGAATTAATGGTGCACTCCATCATGCGTGCAGTGGTCACACACAGTCACCAGAATTAATGTGCATCCCCAAAATGCTACTGTCTTGTGTCCAGAAAATTACCCAGTGCTGACAAAGTGAAGTGAGAGGGTAACAAAAAATGCAGTCTCCCAGAATTAATGTTGAACTCCGTTATGTGTGCAGTAGTCACACACAGTCACCAGAATTAATGTGCATCCCAAAAATGCTACTGTCATGTCCAGAAAATTCTCCATTGCTGACAAAGTGAAATGAGAGCATAACAATAAATGGCAAGTGTCCACGAATTAATTGTATACTACAAATGCACAGACAGATTAAGATTGCGCTGCATACTCAAAAGATGCAGACGCAAAGGCACAACACCACCTAACCAATGATCACAAGTCACAAATCGAAATCTGGAAAGGAATATCTTTTGCCGGTTGGGGGGGTAGTGCATGGCAGTAACAGTCCACAACCAGTAAAGATACCACAAAGCAGTATAAAAAATTTAAGCAGGTGCAGTGGATAGCAGGTTCACACTGCTGAAATTACTCCGTGGCACATTAAAAGGTGTCTGATTTAATGGCACGCATCGCACACACACTCACACACATACTACAAGTAATGCGTAGCAAACTGAAAACCTTTAGTAATATAACCAAATGTTTTAAACAAACTGAAATTATACACTGCTGCACTACAACAGTCAGCAAAAAAATCAAGAATTACTGAAAATATTACTGTGTGTACATTAGCACAGTTAAACAAGAAAAATATAACTAAAACAGAAAGACTGCCTTTTCTCCCAGTTAAGCTACCTACACCACCTACACTCCCTTCCCCCAAAGCACACTTCATAGTGCACAGACTGACTGTTCTAAATTAACATTCAAAATCCACAAACGAACAATAAACACTCAATGATATGAGCACAGAAGGGTTTCCTACAATCGATGTACTAAATTATGAACAACAAAAATAGCTCAAAAAGACTTTTTTAACAGCTTTTAGAGGATTTGAATCACATAGCTCTGAGAGGAAACTGTCTCCATCTTCCACTACACACACTACACAGAACTGAGGCTGTGCAGAACAATCTAGAGCCCATGTGACCTGCAATCCCATAAAGCACTGCAAAATTCACCTTTGGAGCTCAAAAACAAAGCAAAGTGAGGCAAAGTACATTGATTTCAATGTACTTCACCTTAAAACTGGTTGAGAAGTAGTTTGGTGAAGGCGGAATAATGTAAAGTCATTGTTTCCAATGGACTTCGCATTCCCCATTATGACACGAAGTACTCCACTTCACTTTACAGAATACTTTGCGGATTCTGTGTTACTCCACGAATCACTTCACGGAGTGAATTTCAGCCAATTCGCCCACCACTACTCACTGTATAACCTTGAGTAAGTTACTTGATTGGCCCTGTACCACCAGTGGTTCAGCCAGGTACACAGATGCAAGTGCTTCCATAGACAATAACATTCAAGTACAATTATGGGCAAAGGACACATGGTTTCCTTAGAGAATGTAGGCATGCAGTTAAGTGAATTATGCACCAAGAGAGGGAAACGGTTCCTTAACCTCGGGGCAAAGGATGTGAATGCCTGTTCACACATCCTTGTAAAGTATTTGGAAATAAGGAGCTGAGAGGCACTGGTGGATTTGAGAGAGTAGAACTACCAGGGTTACAATGAAGGCATATGGGGAGGCAAAGGAAGGGACCTCAGGGGTTTAAGAAAGCAGCCAATGTGGTAGGAGCAGACAGCAGAAAGAAATAACCAGATCAAGGAATAGATGAAATGTCATGAGTTAGTCAATTAGGGGACAGTAAGAGTCATCAAATTTATAGTGTAGTGGTTAGACAATTTGTTATAACTGTTTCACTATTTTTTCTGATATCGTTGTTTTATTATTTGTTTTATGAGTGATACTTTTTACCTGATATCCTTCTTATTGCATGTTTTATGTATGGTGCCCAGAGCCTCCAGGATTGGGTGCCTTAGAAATAAACCTTGTCTTGTCTTTCTCCCTACCCACACTACACCACCCACCAATACTCTATAAAACATGACCACCATAGTGGCAAAGTTGTATATAAAAGCAAGTATTCACGGGATGTGCTGTGACAGGATAATCTACTCCTAAAGGAGCTGAAATGACCAGCAGTTCAATCTAAAAGTTTATTAATGAATAAGTTCAATAAAATGCTATATTTGTCCCAACAGAAGAGGGCTCCTTAGTACCATATAATTTTAGCAGCAAATAGTGTTCCATGGAGAAACTGATGAGCACAGCAGTGCTCACACCATTCATTAATAATAATGAATAGATACTTAAAATATAGCACACATGAAGGTAGTTTAACCTTTGATTACTTTGTGTGCTCATTAATAAGACCATCCCTGTGCAGAATCCAGCATGTCTGTAGAATGCAGTGGTATTTGAAAGGTTCACAGATAGACTGTCAGGTGTGTTAGTTTAATATAAAAAAACTAACTATACAGCCAAATCAAAACAGCCCTTGCACAAGAACCTACCTACAGTATCAAGCCAGATCAAAACAGCCCCAGAACAGAACAGGGGGGGGCTACCTACCCAGCCAGATCAAAACAGCCCTAGCACAGAACATGGGGGTGGTGAACAACCTAAGAGAACACGGAGAGGGGGGAAGATGTGTCTACTTTCATGACAACACCAAGTTATTCATAGAAACATAGAAACATAGAAATTGACCACGGATAAGGACCACAAGGCTTATCCAGTCTGCTCATTTTTTTCTACCTTATGAATGTGCCATAGGACTGTACACTGTCAATGGCCTATCTATTCATACTCATCTATATTGCTACCTTATGCCTATCCCATGCCTGTTTGATGCCCTGCACTGTATTCAAATCCTCCACTTCCTGAGCTAGGCCATTCCATGCATCCTCCACCCTTTCTGTGAAAAATAGCTTCCTCACATTATCCCTTAATCAGCCTCCCTCTAATGTCATGCTGTGTCCTCTTGTCCTGCTATTTTTCTTATATTGAAACATGTTAGACTGTTTCACCTTGTTAATGCCCTTAAGATGTGTGAATGTTTTGATCATATCACCCCTCTCTCCCTCCTTTGTTCTAGAGTATACATATTGAGATCTCTTAATCTGTCCTCATATGTTTTCTGATGCAGTCCCTGCATGATTTTGGTTGCCCTTCTCTGGACTGCCTCCATTTTGTTAATGTCCTTGTAAAGGTGCAGCCTCCAGTACTGCATGTAGTACTCCAGATGGAGCCTAACCAGTGTCTTGTAAAGAGGGATTATTATCTTTCTCTCACAACTTGCAATACCCCTACTAATACATCCCAACATCCCTCTAGCCTTACCTATTGCTTTAGTGGTCTGCTTGGATGATTTCAAGTCATCTGTGATGATGATGCGAAAGTCTCTTTCTTTCCTTGTGATTGCCAGCAAGTCCCGTCCCAACCTAAAGGTGGCTTCAGGGTTTCTCTTCCCTATGTGCATGATGTTGCACTTCTTTGCATTAAAACCCCAGTTGCCACTCTTCTGACTATTTTGCCACTTTATCCAGATCTCTTCTCATTCTGCCCACCCCATCTGGATCATCTACTCTGTTGCATATCTTGGTGTCATCTGTGAACAGACAGACCTTACCCTCCAGTCAATCTACATTGTCACAGATGAAGATATTGAAGAGGGCTGGCCCCAGAACTGATCCCAGAGGTACCCTGCTTGTGACTTGCATCTCTTCTGAGTATATACCGTTTACCACTACTTTCTGTTTTCTGCCAGCCAACTAGTTTGCCACCCAGATGACCAACTTCTGACCCATCCCAAGCCTACCCAGCTTATTAATCAATCTTCTATGTGGAACAGTATCAAAATCTTTACTGAAATCAAGGTAGGCAACATCAACTGCACCCCGGTCCACCACTCTGGTTATCCAATCAAAAAAAATATTTGAGATTTGTTTGACAGAACCTTCCTGTTGTAAACCTATGCTGTCTTGGATCCTGTGCTCCTATGGATTCCAGGTGCTGCACTATTCTTTCCTTATGGAGTGCCTCCATAATCTTGCCCACTACTGAGGTAAGACTAACGGGTAAGTTGTTCCCTGCTTCCTTCCTTCCTGCTACCACTCTTGAGGGTTGGGATCACACAAGCCCTTCTCCAATCTTCTAGGACCTCTCCTCTGCTCAGAGACTCAATGAACAGTTCTGATAATGGCTCTGCTAGTTCCACTGTTAGCTCCTTTAGTACCCTGGGATGTATGCCACCAGGTCCCATTGCCTTGTCCACCCTGAGCTTAGTGATCTCTTGTAGGATCCTTTCTTTTGTGAAAGGACTAGTGCACACCTCTGTCTCCCCTGTGTCCATGGTACTGAGCTGTGGGCTCTGTCCCACCTTCTCAGTAAATACTGAGCTGAAGTATCTATTTAGGATAGATGCTTTTCCTTGGTCCTCCTCCACACACTCCCCCTTATCCCCTTGGAACATAGCAATACCCCCTCTGGACTTTCTCCTTTCACTAATGTATCTATAGAAAGTCTTGTCCCCTTCTATTACTGTTTGTGCTAGTGTTTCCTCAGTTTGGGCCTTTGCTTGCTGTGTTGCCTTCCCTGCTTCCCTTAGGGAAGTTTGGTATGCCTCCCTATCTTCATCCTACTGTGTTCTCTTATATTTCCTGAAGGCCAGCCTTTGGACTCTGACCTTTTCTGCTACTGTTTTTGAGAACCAAAGTGGTTTCCTCCTTCTTTTGCTCTTGCTTTTCTCTGTAACATAATGGGATGTTGCTTCAAGTATTCCATTCTTAATGCTTGCCAACTTTGTTTGTACACCCCCACCTCTATTTCTACTTGTCAGGGCAAGCTTAGCACTGTTGGCCATCATATGAAAGTCATCTCCTCTGAAGTCCCAAATTTTTTGCCTTGGAATGGAATTATTTCGTTTTAGTGACCAAATTGAACCATGCCATATGATGGTCACTGGCCCCCAGATGACCTTCTACCTGGAGATCTGTGATCCTTTCCCTGTTAGTCAGTACTAGATCTAGGATAGCCCTTTGTCTTGTGGGTTGTTGTACCAGTTGTTTGAAGTCCTCACCCTGCAGGGCATCCACTATGTTTCTAGTTATGGTGGATGTTCCTGCTGGTATTGATCAATCTGTATCTTGCATATTGAAGTCTCCCATTATCAGAACCTTCCCTTTAGCTGTCATGTTTTGTGTATCATCGAACAGTAATGAGTCTATGTCCTCCCACTGGTCTGAAGGCTTGTAGACAACCCCAGTTCATATGACTGTCCCATTTCCTGCTTCCATGGTGACCCACAGTTCTTCTTGCTCCTTTTTTCTATTTTGAATTTCTGCAGCTTTGATATTTTCATTGACATAACAGGCCACTCCCCCCTCCCTTTTTGCACCTTGGTCTCTTGTGAAAAGTACATAGCCAGGTACTGAAGTCTCCCAAGTGTGGTTACTGGTGAACCATGTCTCATTAATGGCTACTATGTTCAGTTTAGCCTCTGTCATTGCTGCTTGCAGGTCTGGGATCTTGTTTCCCAGACTGTTGGTGTTTGTGTCCATGATTTTCCATTGGCCAGATTTCGGTGTGTTAGTTGTTGTGTGAGGTCTGGCTTTTCCCCTGCATGTTGTGTTGGGAGTCAGACCTTTTTCCTTACCTGATGACATCTACTAACTGTACAGCAAAACATAAACATTCCTTTACAAGCACTCAAAAGTTGTGGATTCCGTTTCAGATCTTTTTCCCAATTTTTTCTGCTATTATGTGATGTAACTGGTGCATTTAAATATATTGTGGTACTTCATTCACTCCCCCCCCCCAGGCATGGTGCTTTGCTGAGTTTAGCAGCATTGCAGAATTCTTTCATACTTATCATATTACTTTAAAGCTGCCCTGTGTTTAGTAAAAAATGTTTTGGAGGGTGTTTGAAGAATTACACCTGCCTCGTTCTGAGATGTTATGATGATATGTATGTGCATTCTTCATGACGGGCTGGAGCCTGCTGTAGTCTGATATACTGTATGTGAATTTGTCAATGATTTCTAGTGGGGCCCTGTGCAGGTGTTCATTTTAAAAAGGCTATAGTATTGCTGCAGTTTCCATTTTGTGCATAATAGGATGGCCTTAGTATTTTTGCAGTTTAGGACAAGATTGCTTTGTGGAAATCATACTTGTAACTGGATCAAGTCATTTTTGGAGGTGGTCATGTATGGTATATCTGTTATTTGTGCTTAAGTATAATACAGCATCACCTGCATATAGCAGCACTTTACCACTGCCACAGGTTTTGGGCAAGTTGTAAACAAAGACTAACTATAAAATGAACAGATACTCTACAATGAGAACCATTAAATACCTTAAATTATGTGTTAGTAGATTTTGAAACCTGTAATAAAATTGACAGCTACTTTAAAATATAGCACTCTACTATCTCTCTACAGATGCATCTATGTTGAACAGGCACTGAAATCAAGATGACAGTTAATGGTAGCAGCACAACCTCATTCATCTATACTGCATATCATTATATCATAGTTATACTATATGCCATGGGTAAAATGAACACAGTACAATAATAGTACATGTGCAGTAAATGAAAAGAGAGAAAGCAATAAACTGTAAATATTTTTATAATATAGGATATAGAATTTCTACGTGAGCTTAAATGATTGTTTTTGCTGCATGTTTTTCAGGATATTTGACAAGTGTAGAAAAAATGTAGATCTTGAAAGTTACAAACAGGATTGTCTGTTTGATACTGGCATTACAAATGATGAAAAACGTGGGTGTATAATCCTTCAAGTAGCTGTAGCAGAATGTGGAAGATATGATGACTGCTTAGACTGGCGACCATATGCCTGTGGATGGTGTAGTAAGTATTGTTTTTTATTTCTTTCTACTTGCACCAGGATCAAGGGGTGGCTTTCCCTTTCTCTCAGAGCCAGCCTTAGGGGAGTGTGAACTGTCCATTCGGACATGGCCCCAAGAGCAGAGGGGACCCTCAAAAAAATCAGCTGTCCAGTTAGTCTTCTTCTTCTTCTTCCTGGTCCTGTATGTACTAGTTTAAGTGAAGTGCACAAATGGCACAAAACTAGCCAAAATGAAGCTACAGGGAGGCCATGATAGGGATGATGATGTTCCTTGGGGTCTTCGCAACTACTGATATGGGGCCCTAGCAAGGAAGTTCGCACAGGTCCCCAGAATAGCTAGGTCCAGCGCTGCTTTCTCTTCCATAGTGTGGTACCATCTGTGGATTGTATGACATGTCTAGGCTGGTTACTGCCTAGGACAGTTATTTGGGATCTAGGTTAGGTTTTAAGTTTTTCCTTCAGCCTTCATTCAAAATATCAGTTGTGTTCCCTATTCCATCCCATTTTTCCTCATACCCCTCCTAAGCTTGACACCCCCATCCTGTACTTTGCCTCTTATGCCTTTACAGTTATCTGCAAACATATGCAAGTAATAGCATTTACCCTTAATGTTATAAATGATCATAGTGTAATATAATGTATGGAGAACCCTTGTTATTATTCGATATCCAGCTGTTTACAATGCTGTTATGGTGTTGTTGTGATGTCAAGAGGTTGTTAACCCCTCTTGACTATGTCACAATGATACCATAACAACTTGAACTGATCTGCGCATGCACAGCTTTGAACTAGGGTTACAACAAATGATCACAGTCGCCCTACTAGAGAGCAATGCTATGCGGATGTAAGAGAAAAGGTAAGGACAATTTTCGTTTAACTGTGACTTGTTCGTCATTCTTACCCCATACACTATAAAATATAATAACTGGGATTTGATTACAAGCCACGATGAAATCACCTCTCGAGGTTGCCAAGGCCACAACAAACCTCTCGTGCTGCACTCTCAAGATTTATGACATTGCCATGGCACTGGCAACCTCTCAAGGTGCTTACAGCATGGTTATAAACCAAATCCCAGTCATTATCCTCTATGTTCTGTGGTGAGTAGTCAAAGTGTTTTTAGTTTATGTTTTGAGTAATTGATTAATTGACAGAAGGAAATTAATCAGTCAATAAAAATGTATTTATAGTGTGTTCTTGCAGGCATGTGACAGCAAACACATTAGTTGCAGAGTTACAAGACATATCTATACAAGTTACACAGATGTTAAGTTTGATTGTTTGCCATTGTTTTGAGTGTAATATAATCTGATATGGAACCCTTGTAAAAGAGCTCTTGTTCTCAAAGGTATTGTCTGAATCTGCCATTAAATAAATAAATAAATATCACAGCAGTAAGGTTAAAATGCTGTCAATGTGCTCAAGATCCCATTCCAAAGTTAGAATCTGAGGATGCTGAAGAAGAGTGCTGCCTCAATAAGGAGGTAGAAAGGGCCATACAAGGATGCTAAACTGTTGGGAGTTTACAGATTCAGCTTGGTTCACAGATTAGGAGTAAAAGTTTGGGCAACTGTTTTAGAATTTAGACTCAGCTGAGAATTATTCTACATCATGAGGCTGGTTTGCCACTGAGAGTGTTTATTTAACAATCAACATGCACCAAAGCATGAAAAGTAAATTATGCATCAGTACCTACACTGCCTTTTAATATAATTCAGTTCAGTAACTGGTCCACATTACAGTGACGGTGCCCTCTTAGACAGTTCAAAATACTTAGTAAAGTATTCAACAGTGGGAGAGCTAAAAGCCTGAGGTTCAAAGGTGGGGGGGACTTCTCCCACATCCCAGTCTGGCACCTGTACTTGAAGAGGGATGTTAAGTTACTGCAGGGGGTACAATGAAGGGTGACAAAGATGACTGAAGGGCTGGGGGGACTTACCGTATGAGAGTAGGCTGAAGGAATTTAACATGTACTCGTTGGAGGAGATGAAGGAGAGGGGCGATATGATAGAAACCTCCAAGTACATGACAGGTATAAACAAGACTTGTACAGAGGGGCTTTTCAAACTGAAGGAGGGGAGGGACTCCCAAGGCCATGATATGAGTCTTGAGGGGGGAAGGTTCAGGAGGGTGATGTGAAGACACTTTTTTACTGAGAGGGTGGTGGCCAGGTGGAACTTTCTGCCAGTGGAGGTGGTATCCAGTAGAACAGTGAGGGGCTTCAAGAGGGAATGGGACAGAGTAAGATGGAGGATCAAGCGAAGGGGGGAGGAAGGGAGAGCAGCTGTAAAATAAGGGCTACTAGCTGCACAACCGAGCAGACATGGTAGACCATAAAGCCTTTTTCTGCTGGTGAATTTCATATGTTTGTATCCCCTATTTAACCTCAGCACTTCCATTGCTCAACTTCGAGCATTCAAAATTGTATCATTTGTTGCTACTCTAAGCTTCTGTGGCTGGGCCTTCTTGTTTCTTCCCTTCTTCTCTCCTTCCCCTGTTCTGTGTAGTCACTCTGCTTCTCATCTGCACCACTTCGTGGTTTGTCTATGTTTGTCCCCCCACCCCCATGGCCCTCTGTCCCTCTTATCTCTGTCTTTGTTTGCTTCAGTCCTTCTGTTTCCATTGCTGTTTCTTGTCTTGTCTGTGCTTGTCTACCATCAAGCCTTCCCAATTTCCTTTGCCACTTGCAGCTTGTTTCTTTCCTCCACCTCCCACCTGCTCCTGTTGCATTTGCTCCTCTGGCTTTCCATGCTCACTCCCCCTTCCAGTCCCCTGGTTTCTGTTGCTGCCCCATGGCTCATCTGTCCTTGTCTGCTTGTACCACCTGCTTCAGCTACCTTTTTGTTCCTCGTGTCAATCCTGTGTGCTTCCTCTGTCCCTCTGTTTTTGTCACCACTCTTCAGCTTATATAACAGGAGACTTTAATCTCCAGGCATAGATTGGTTAAACCAGACAACATTCAGTTTAAATGAAAGTAACTGTTTAGAAAGCTTTAATCAATTGGGCCTGGATCAGGTAGTTTTAGAAAATACAAGATCTAATAATATATTGGATCTTGTTTTCAAACATGGGGCCCAGATTAATTGTCACTGAGGTTGGAACTCCAATCTCAAATAGTGACCATGACACTGTTTTCTTCCAATTAAGTGAATTACCTACTCAACAGGGTAGTAACATAAATATTCCCAATTTTAAAAAAGCAGACTTTCATAAAATCAGACAGGCATTACTTTCATGGGACTGGAAATCAGATTTCACTGGGTTAATGCTGGATGAAATGTGGAACATCTTAGTGGATAAAATTAGAGAGATTACAGATGTAAATATACCATATACAAGTAAAAATTCTAAATTGGGTACTTCCCCTAAATGGATAACCTGTAAAATAAAAAGACAGATACAAGAAAAACATAAAATGTGCAGATTAGCCAAACTGGATACAAATTTAATGCCAAAGTATAAGGAACAGGTTAAATGTGTAAAGAAATTAATAAAAGATGCCAAAACAAATTTTGAAATTAAATTAGCGACTAGAAGTAAAAATAACTATAAAGCATTTTATGCATACATAAATAACAAAAAGGGAATAGACAAACAATAGACCCTTTTAAGGATGACAGTGGCAACTTACTAAATGACAAGGAAATGGTTGAGGTACAAAATCAATATTTTGCTACTGTATTTAACCCCAAAGATACAATAACAACTAATACTAAATACAATATAATAAATGAAAAACAAATTAAAATTGATATAAAAGATGTGATGGATAGATTAAAAACAGTTAAGATTAATAAATTCCCTGCACCGGACAATATTTATCCTAGACTGATTTATGAAATAGCACAGGAAATAGTTTATCCATTAACCTTTATTTTTCAGGAGTCATTAGATAGAGGGGAAGTTGTTAGCAAATGGAGGGAAGCACATGAGGTTCCCATCTTTAAAAAGAGAAAGAAAGATTCCCCTTATAATTATAAACCAGTTAGTTTAACATCTACATTGGGGAAAATTTTGGAAAGCATAATAAAAGATCATATTCAGGACCACAAGACTGAAAACAACCTTTTTGATCGCAGTCAACATGGGTTTACAAAGTCACGATCATGTCAGACTAACCTATTGAGTTTTTATGAAAAAGTTAGCAGTTTTTTGAATCATGGTAGGTCAGTGGATGTAATTCAGTTAGATTATTCAAAAGCTTTCGATAAATTACCACATGAAGAACTAATTAAATCCCTTCTTTTGCTAAATATAAATAGGATCCTTGTAAACTGGATATCAGAATGGTTGGAGAATAGGAGGCAGAGAGTGGTGATAAATGGGTTGTTATCTGATTGGCTTTCAGTGTCAAGTGGGGTCCCCCAGGGTTCAGTGTTGGGCCCCTGCCTATTCAACATATAGTATATATATCATCATTACAATATAATAAGGGAAATATTTGGATAACCAAGTTTGCCGATGACTGTAGAGTGGGAGCAGTAATAGATTCATCTTCAGATTATATTGGACTTCAAGAAGCTCTTAAATATATTAAGAAATGGACAGTAGACCATAAACTTAAACTAAATGAAGATAAATGTATTGTCCTACACATGGGCAAGAAGAATTTGGAACTCAATTACACTATCAATAATAAATAATTAAAACAAGTGACACAGGAAAGGGATTTGGGTGTTATTATACAAAATGACCTTTCTTTTACTGCCCATTGTGATCAAATTATAAAAAACACTAATAGGGCTCTAAACTGTATATTGAGACAGACAGTAAGTAGAAGTAGAGAGGTTTTGATCCCACTGTATAGATCATTGGTTAGAACTCACTTGGAGTACTGCTCCCAGGTCTGGTCCCCTTACACTAAGGGTGAGATAGCGAGAGTAGAGAGAGTACAGTGAAGGGCTACCCAATCAATAATGGGACTTAAAAATATGACATATGAAGAGAGGTTGGACAATTTGGATCTATATTCCTTGACTTATAGAAGATGGAGGGGTGATATGATTTTAGTCTAGAGATCATTTCAAGATAATATCCTCAGAGAAGATTTAGGACTTGAATTATTTGTCAGAAATTACAATACTAGAGCTCATTGTAGACAAATTAAACAACAAAAGTGGAAATCAAAAAAAAGAAAACAGTGGTTTAGTCAGAGGGTCGTATCAAGGTGGAATTCTCTCCCCCATGATATAGTTAGTAGACCAACTTTAGATATTTTTAAAATAAGATTAGATGATTACAGTAGAACCAAGTCTATAGTTTATTAATTAGTTCACTTGTTGATAATACATTTTATTCAAGCAGACAAGGACAAAAGTCTATATATGCTTTGAGACAACTATGATACTATGATACTATGATACTTGTCCACCCGCCCTCCATCACCATTTCTGTTGCTGCTTTTGGCTTGTTTCTGCTCCTCTGCCTCCCACCCCCTTTGGTCACTTTGCTTCTGTGGCTTTCCATGCTCACTCCTGCCTCTCCTCCTGCTCCTCCTGAATTGTGTTGCCACCCAGTGGCTCATCGGCCCCTTGTCCACCTGTACCTCCTGCTTTGGCTTCTTCTTTGTTCCTTATGTCAATCATGTGTGCTTCCATCTGTGGTCCCTTCCGTGTCCTGTTCTTTGTAGCCTCTCTGAGCCCCTCCATGTTGTCTGCATTGTTGTCACTTTCATTCTGTGTTTTCATTTCTTTTGGGCTTTTCTCCCCTTTCACTGCCCCTGTATTTTACCGCCACATCTCTCTCCTTTTGGCGCCACCACTTGGTACCCTTTTCCAGACTCCAGGTTTTCCTGCAGCCAGCGTTGCTTCTGGTGCCTATGGCTCGTAGGGTATTTTGTCTTTAGCTGCAATCCACAAATGAGCTACAATTCTATGTTATACTACCTGCATTCCAATTTGAAGCTCTTCAACTACAGCAGCCCTTGTCTTACTTTTACAATTCATTGACTCTAGAACTGCATTTTCATTTTCAGGGGCTAGTATACTGTGATCAAAGTAAAGCTGTATCATGGGGTGAATAATCCACTAACATTTCCACTTGCTGCTGTACTTTTATGTGTATATTTTGAGTACTGCTGCATTGACTGTTGCATCTAGGGTCCAACCTGCTCCGGCACTCTTCAGATGCACTCTTCTTCACTGAGCACACTTTAATGAGTGTAGATTTTAAGTTTTGAGAACACTCACCTCTCTCTGAGACCATGACTTGGAAACAAGCTGATCTCACTGAAAGATATAATCCTTTGTAATGCCTCTTCCAGTTTTAATTTCTCTAGGAAGAGCTCCATTGGGCAAGCTCATTTTCAGGGGAGTCCCTGGCTAGACTTAGATACAATATACATAGATCCATTCCATTACTTCTAACTGAAGACATTTCTGCCAGTCAAGTAAGCTGGATACAAACTATTGCTTTTTGGTGTGAGATTCTTTACGCATATTATGTTCTACTCTCTCTGCTGAATACCACAAGACCAAGAACAAATTTCTGCTTCAGTCATACTGTAACATGAATGAACTATAGCACTGCTACTCATCAGCATTGACCTATGTGGATTTCACTTCCCACATGCTTCCTCATTCTCTGATACCCACTTAGCCTCCACTACACCTGACCCAGAGGATGGCTTGCCATCTGAAAAACTTTGTGGGGGTATGTCCCTTGCCGCCTTTCATATGGCTACATGCAGGCAATTGGCATCTGAGTTTCCATGAGATCTATGTGGCAGTCATTCCAATCTATCTTGGGTCCTTTGGAAAGGATCTTCTGTGATGATTGATGTGGAGGTCACTTCACTCAGCTTCTTCATCCTACCTACATTGGGTTTTTGTTCCACTGCCTTGTGACACCCCATTCATTGGATTTTCACATTGCTACTGCTTCTCTAGCCAGCTTGCCTTCAAAGAGCTCCTGTTTTATCCCAGTCTATGTGCTATGGTAATTATGCCATCATGCAACTTTTTGTTTGAGTTTGTGGAGGCTTCAACAAACACTCTGGCACCTCTTTCTGTTGTTCTGTCCATCAAAGCGGGCTGTCCCTGGCTTCCTGGCATTCACCTTCACCTTGACCAATGTGGAGGTCTCAGTCGATGCTGTCTTGGGTCCTTCATGAAGGACTTTCCTTGCTGACCTACATGGAGGTCTTCTTACAAGCTCATGCCACCCAACAGTCTCCTGTCCTAGCTCTGCCTCTGGGGTATTGAGTGATGGTGTGCTTCCCTAGCCACCAGGGTTGGGAGTCCCTGTCCTAGACTTCATTCTCTACTCATTCTGCTTCTTTCTGCTCCTCAAGCAGTCTCCATTTCTAGCTCTGCTTGAACAGCATTGAGCTGCTCCTGCCTTGCTGCCCGCCAGCATTGGGAGTCATTTTTTTAATATCTGTTCCTCCCTTTTGTCCATCATCTGACTGCTTTGGACCCCCTCAGTGCTGACTCCTCCTTCGACATAAGCTTGGCTTCTTCACCTTTGGACTGGCTATGGATTGCCTCCTGGACTTTGTCCTTGTATTTTTTTTGGGCTATCCAAGTGCACCACCATCTAGTGCTCAACCATCCCTTGATTTTGTTTCCTGGATCCATCCTTGTGTCAAGCTTCCAGTTCTTGAATACCAGTAGAAATCCTGGACATCATTTAACATCTTCCTTCCTCTTGAAATCCATCTAACTTGAACATCTCCTCCATGTTCCAGAATCCTCTACCTTTTTGAAAGGACCTTCCTGCTCACCATCAAGATTCAGAGGATATGATCCATCAACCAGCAAGACTAAGAGGATAAGACTCTTGGACACAACCAGAACCAAACCTCAGTCCACATCTTTTAGGATTATGCCCTCATAGTTTGCCCAGAGGATGAGCAGGTCAGTAGGCATGGGTCCTCAGAGGTTCCCCCATAAGGGTTTTTTCCCCTCTCCTGCGTGCTACTTGTCACACTGGAGGAGGTAACCGAACCGTTAATCTTTTGGGCCTCTATTCCTACACCTACCCAGTGTTTCTACCAAGGGTGAGGATAAAGAAAAGCCAGATTCTAAGTTCATAACCTTAAATCCATAATAGCCACGTTCATAAGCATACACAAGCACTACGTTATGTACTGCACATTTAAGTATACCTACACCAGTTGAGACTGTCAACCCTTACTCCAGTGCTTCCATGCTTGGTTCATGTTTTTCCAATGTGATTTATATTACAGTTGCAACTGTGAAATAGTAAGTTAGGAAATACAATAGAAGAAATGAAATAAATGCATAAAAAGTATAGTGTACAGTGGGGTCTAGCTTACCTCTTTGGTACGCTGGAAGCACTTTATTAAGAGCATTGTTAAATGATTTTCTGCTATATTGATACTTTAATAATTTGTCTTCTACAATTGCACAGTAAGTCTCCCCAGTGACATTTACTTTCTCTATTGATCAAAGAATTCTGAATGAATTTGCACTAGCCTTTTTCCAAAATTAACTGACTAAATTGAAAATACATCCATTGTCAATTCTAGTCAAACAGTTGCAGTAAAGAAATGCATGCAGTGTGAAATTTTTATTATCCACTTATAACAGAATTCTGTAGTTTAATGGAATTGTGGAATTTTTTTCATCAGGATCTACAATTCCACATACTCTTTTCTGTAGCATGTAGAATCTCGGTAGCTGAGTTCTTGCAGAATTCCAGCCATTTTTACTAGTGATGTATATAATTTTGTCTTGCAGAAGGGGAAGGGGGACTGCGATTCCATAAAAGTATACTAAATGTAAATTAATCCAATGCTGTACAAATTCTGCCATGTAGAATTTAACATTTTCACAGTACTAGAAGAAATGTGTCACTAGAAAGTAGTTAATAATTATCTGTGCCAAAACACAAAGATGAAACTGTGTGAATGCCACTGATCTGACAAAATTATACAACTACTGTGAGGCTACAGAAAGATGAAGTGGGTCCCTGTACTACTCAGAAAGCAGAAGTCATAAATAAGACCCCTGAAAGTGCCTCTGAGTTCATCCACATGACTAAAGAGACCACTGTGAGGATGTTGGATAGGGAGGGCTGGATTTCAAAATGTGCAACTAAGTTGATCTGCATGGCCAAAAGGTCTGGCAAGGTCTCCACCCTTCCAGAGCAGAAATGGTGTTAGTAGGAATATGTAGGGCCTTCAGGTCTAAGAAACATTGATGATGCATAAGGTGGGAGGCTTGGAGGCATAGGAAAGGCAAAAACTACATGCTGAGGGTGAAGCCTAGATGTGCAATAATTAACAATAGTGGTGGCAAGTACAGCAAAACATTGAAGGTAGGAGTAAGCAGAATCAGGAAGAGGAGGTGTGCACCTGTGAGGAGCATCACTGTTGGTGACATTAGCTCCAAGATGGCAAGGTGGAACAGACACTGAACAGACCAGGTGACCAGAGCTCCTGACAAGTGCAAATTAGATGTTGGTGTTTAAGATGTTCATAGGTTCATAGGTATTAATATGAGTATAGAAGGCCTGGACCTATTAACAACTCACCACTTCTCAGTAGTAGGATCTACACCTTTCTTCTCCCATATACTCCTCTAAAGTTAATTTAAATTGTTCCATGTTAACACTGCTAACCACAGACTCTGACAGTTGGTTCCAACTCCCAATGACCCACTGTGCAAACCATGTTTGCCTTTTTGTTGTTTTACTAATCTCCCCTCTTAATGTTAAGTGGTGGGACCTCATATTTTTATTATTCAGTTGTTTAATAAGACCTATAGTTTCCCTGTATATTGATTTTGGGAGACATTATATATTACACATAGATCTCCTCTCTCTCTCCTCTATTTCAAGGAATATAAACCTAGTTGCTGTAGTCTTTCCTCATACTCAAGATGTTTCATGTTTTATTTTCTTTGTTACCCTCCTCTGAACTCTTTCAATGAGTTTACTACCATATTTAGTCTGTGGAGCACAAAATGGCATAGAATATTCCAGATGGGGGCAAACCAATGCTGAATAAAGTGACAAAATCACATTCCTTTCCCTACTCTTTATGTGTTTAAATACATTTCTCAAGATTTTATTGCATTTCCTTACCGTTACCTTAGTATGAACATCAAAACAGAAGTTATTGTTAATAGTCATTCCCAAATCACACTCTTTTATTGTTTCCTGCATAGTGATATTATTTAGTTTATATGTGAAGTGCTCATTTCTATGTCCCCGGTGCATGACTTTGCACTTATCCTCATTAAATTTTAACTTACTGGTTTCCACTCAAATTTCTAGTTTGATTAACTCTTCTTGCAGGACTGTTGCTGCAGCTACATTATTTACAATTGCCCTCATTTTACTGTCATCCACATACTGTACTTGCTGAGCTATACACCTCTAGATGTCTGCATGGATGCCATGAGTATATTGAACAATGTAGGACCCAGGACCGAGCCCTAAGGTTCCTTTAAGGTGCAAACAACACAAATTATGGGAAAATCTTCTCTTTTGCTCTTTTGTTGGATGAGTTTCTGATAATAAAACAGTATTGCTGTGTACAAAGTAGCCCAACCTCCGCATTCTCAAAATAACAATTGGAAATTCAAAAAAATAGTTGGAAAGTGGTGGTACTGAATCACTGGCTTGACTTAAGCAGAAGTACTTACATTTCTAAATCTCTCTGGCTCATTGAAACATTATGTCAAAAAATATCTGACATGTCTGCAATTTTTCTGTGACACATTTTTCAGTGAAAAGAGCCACAAGAAGCTCTAAATCAGTGGCCCTGACCCCATAGCTACCCTGACCCACATGGTATACACTATGCAGTCAGTATACCTCCCTGAGATCCTAACAACAATGGACCCTTCTCAATCCCCACTTCCAAGCACTCCAGGCGGTAAGACAGAAAGTAAAACTACCACAGCAGCAGGTAATATCACAACATACTTTATTAAAGCTGTTATAAAAATATGCCTAGTACTTCACAGAGCATGGTAAACATGGATAACACTGATATCATAGTAGAAGAAGTGGAAAGACAAACAGAAGTGGAAAGGCAAATAGATTTACAACCTTCAGAAATGGATATTGTGGGTCAGAAGGGAGTACAGGAGAAACAAATGACAGAAAGGGGGGGAGATGAAAAAGACAATGCACAGAGTGTGGAAAATGTAGACTGGTATGAGCAGACAAGACAAGACAGAAGGCCAAATTAGGCCTAATGACTCATCAAGCATGACATTGATTAAAGTGGAAATGCTAACAGCAATGTTTTCTTTTTAAAATGAAACTTTGTGGGAGATTAAATCTTCTATTTCAGGGCTGACCATGGCCATTTCAGACCTGAATGTTAAAATGTCTCAGTTAACTTTGAGAACAGATGAAATGGAAAAAATAATTTCCAGCCTAGAAGACCAAGTGAACCCTTGGATACAGACACAAAGAAACTTAGAAAAACAACTAAAAACACTGTAAGATAAAGTAACAGAACAAGAAGACCAAGCACGAAGAGGTAATTTTCGCATAAATAAAATACCAGAAAGGCTGGAGGGTTCTGGAGACCCGCTTCCCAGTCTAGATAAAATTATCACAATTGCCATGGGTAGGAGATACCCAGAAGAAAAGATTGTAGACAGGGCAACAGGGCCCCTACAGCTGGGAATAGAACAGCTAATAATAACTTCCCCATGACAATATTTGTCAAACCACACCATTTTACAGATAAAGAAGGTATTTTACAAAAGGCAAGAATGGAGAAAGGTTTAACCTATGAAAATTCCAAATTCAATGTTTACCCAAATCTGTCTGCAGACACTGCAGCCAAAAGGAAACTTTTTAATCCAATAAAATTAAAACTGTACCAGAAAGGGGTGAGATTTTCAATTATATATCCAGCTAAATTTGTGGTTAAAGTTAAATTATGGACATTTGATGACCCAGATGAAGCAAACAAAGCATCTGAAGCAGAATATGGAGACAAGAGATATAATTCTCTATGGGCCCTGGGAAAGACACAGAGGAGGAGCAGGAGAACAAAAAAAAGCTACTGAAAAGAAAGTTTTGTAATATGTATTGTATGTATTATGGAGAAGTTAATTGCATCTTGGAAATGGAGTGAAGGATTTATATCATAAGGGACTTAAAAAACCCTTATTCAGTAAATTAAATGGGAGCACTGTTCCGGCTCAATTAATGAGTGTTAACATAGTAATGACACAGGGGGTCAATACTATAAAAAAAGCAGGGAAACTGATACCTTGGGGATCCAAATGGGAAGGGGGAATGGATAAAATTTTCGAAAAAATGTAAAGCAAAAGGGCATCTAGTAAATTGTACTAAAAAAAAAACAACTGAGTAAGGTAATGACAAGACATTTTAAAAATAAAGGGGTCCAGGTAATAAAACAAAACGAAAAATGACAAAGTCCACTAGATATTATATCCAGGTACATTAGAGGCCTAAAAAATAGAATTAAATAAATTAAAGTCATTCAATTTATGCAAAAAAGAAAGATGGATATTACTTTAATCCAAGAAACTAATTTTAACACTAAAGAAGTGGCATGGTTTTCCAATACATACTAACATACTAAAATGCCAGCAGAATAGGCCTAACGGTCTTTCGTGTCTGCTCGTTTGGTCAGCCCCCACCCTGGGTGCTGACCTTGCTGCCCCCCTCGCCTTCTCTGGCTTCTCCCTTCCCAGTTCCGGATATTCTTGCTGCATTGGATTTTGCTTCCAGAACCCTTCCCCTGTACCTGTCCCACCCCCTCTTGAACCCCTCCACTGTCTCTGCCTCCACCAGCCCCCTAGGCAGCGCATTCCATGGCTCCACCCTCTCAGTGAAGTAGCACCTCCTCCTTTCTCCCCTGAATCTTCCCCCCTCCAGCTTCCACCCATGCCCTCTAGTGGCCCCCTCCTCCTTCCTTCGAAGCACCCTGACTGTTCCTCCCCTATTTACCCTCTTCATGTACCTGAAGACCTCTATCATGTCCCCCCAGTCCCTTCTCTCTTCCAATGTGTACATATTTAGCTCTTCAAGCCTCTCCTCATAGGTTCTGTCCCCCAAGCCCCAAATCATTTTGGTGCCCTCCTCTGGACCCTCTCCAGGAGGTTAATAGATAGGGCAAGGGTGTAGGATCAGATTATTCAAATAATGCTTGGGTATGTCTATAAATTTTCAAAAAACCAAACCAGAACCAAAGATCAAAAGGAAGAAAACTGACTCAAATGGTAGATGGGTAATAATAGAAATAGATAATGTATATCTTAAAGCAACCATAGCTACTATATAAGCCCCTCATGAAAACAACCCAGGGTTCTTTACCAATTTCTTCCTAACACTTTCTACATTCCATCTGCCATATATCATAGGAGGGGATTTTAATTTTAATGTTATATGCTAGTGATAAAACATCAAACCTGGATAAATCACATAGTTCAGCAAGGAAAATAATTAAAAGCTATATACCTGAGCTTAGATTGATTAATCCCTAGTTGTGGAGGTACCCCAAAGAGAGAGTATTCTCATATTACTCGCATACTCAAATTTACTATTCATGGATAGATTACAGTCTAGTATCGGGATCAATTAAACCTTTAATTATAGATATTCAATATCCAGGAATATTGATTTAAGACCATCGGCTGTGTATATTAAAATTAAAAATAATCCAAAAATAGAGAAATTATACTACCCAATACTTAAGATCCCTCATATAACATACCATGGTGTGTGAAATTCAAGAATGTTTTAGGAATAATAAGGATAACATGACTATTAACATATTGTGGGCTACTTTTAAAGTGTGGCTTCAAGGCTATTTGCAAAGAATAGAACATATAGGATGGAAAAAACAAAACTTAACATTGGAACAATTAGAAATGGAAATAAAAGCATTACAGACATTACATAGTGCAACATTTGATCCACAGATCTTTAATAAATTAATAGCAAAAAAGCACAATACAATGTCTTGCTAACAGATAACATACAAAAACAGATCATATATACAAAATCTAATTACAGTACATGCTGCTTATAATGGACTAGATTGTCATAGGACAATGTATCCATTATAAGCAGTGTCCGTGTAAACCAACCAAAAATCAAAATTCAGCAAAAGAATACACAATATATAACCTGTATGGGAGAAAAAAGTTTTAGAAGCCATGTCGGCTAAGTGATTACAGCCCCTGTAGTGGAGAGGTTTGGTGATTTGGTGGCTGTGTGCTCAGTACAGTTCAGACATTAAAACTTAGCTTTTATTCTGCATTTAAAAAAAGTTTGGACTTGCATGCAGCAGGACCCCAGGGACTGAGGATCACTCCTGGGTCGCCTCTGGCTCCTGGCTCACTGTGTAAAAATCCATGATCTTCCTCTGCTCCATTGACTGCTCTCCATACTTCCTTCACTGCTTCATGGTGCTGGACAGCATTGCCCAATCTGGCTTTATGTCACTCTGCTGCTCCATAGCACATCAAAGGGTCATCAGTGCAGCACGGACATCACCAGCAGTTATGGAATCTTTTTCCGCTTCATCATCAACTGGATCTTCAAATGACTCCTGTTCTGGGACTTCTCTCAATCCACAGACTGCCTCCTCAATGTCATCTACTTCAATCTGGGGGTCCTCATCACCCCCTAGCATGCAGATGTCCTCAGACTCTTCCTGGGACAGATCTGGTGGAGCAGTGTTTTCTTCAGGGCATGGCTGGTGTTCCCTCCTGTCAGGTCATCCATGGCATCGGCAGCACCCCCACTGAGAATCCATCCTTGTAATTCCACTCCTTTTGATCCCAGACATTCTGTTGCTGCCTACTTGAGCAATCCCTTTCTTTTAGCTCCCATATTCAGGCTACCTGTAAAGCTGTCAACTCTAAACTTGGTGTGGCTTACAAAATTAGCTACCTATTTATGCCATCTGCTTAGCTAGCCATTGCCAGAGGGATACTGCTTCCTGCCCTTACCTATGGTGCCCCTATATTTTCCATTGCTCACAAAGCAAACCTGCAAAAGTGGGATGTCACTTACAACAGCATATGCCATTATGCCTCCTCGTCACCTCAGCTCAAGCATCACTGACACCTATACAGTAACCTTAATTGGCTGCCCCCCTAAGCAAGTAGGCAATACTCGTTGGGTACACTCATTGATTCCATTATCAGAGAAAATACTCCCTCATCGCTTGCGGCTTTGCTTGCTCCTGCTACCTCCAATCACGGACTGTGATCAGCAGATAAATCTCTGTTGAAGGTGACTAGATGCCGTGCATCTAAAGGAGCAAATGCCTTCCAGTGTCTGGCCCATTAACTCTGAAACTCCGTTCCTCATGGCCTCAGACAGTTGGAGTCCCATCTCTCCTTCAAAAGGGAATTCCATCTTTATCTATTGCTTACCAGCGTGTACACTTGCTTTGACCCTACTTGATATTGCTTTCCTCCTCCAATTTTTCTAATCACCTCTCCTTATCTCTCACCTCTCTTCATTACTTGCCCTACTACTACCACTACCTAAACTACTTCCTCTACTTTTCATTCCATTTCTCTTCCTCTGCCATTTTTCCCTCTCTCTTCTCTACCTTGCAAACCCCTTAGCAAGACTGTGTCTAATGTTTTGCTAAATATCTAATTATCTTGCTAAACTTCTAGGTGGGTCATGTCATTAGTCCCTCTCTAATATTTTACTTAGGCCTCCAAATCCTCAATTTCTACTTGATTCTTCTGTTATGACATTCCTTCTTACCTCTAGCTCTTGCATGCTTATCCTGGTTTCTCTTTTTTCCCTAATACTGTTTACTTGAATAGCATATGTATCTAACTCTGCTGCTCCATGTTGTTTAGGTTACTCATGTTTATGTAATTTCTCTTTGTCATGATTTGCTTATTCCTGCTTATATAACTTAGATTTGTTCATCACTGACTGTACTTGTAATGCCATGTACTCTTGGACTGTTGTATGATTATATGTCCTAGGTTAGTCATGTTTAAGTAATTTATCTTTGTCATGATTGCTTATTCTGGTTTATGTAACTTTGGATTGTTCATCACTGACTGTACTTGTTATGCCATGTATTATTGGTGTATGATTATGTGTTCTGTACTCTCCTGGGTTGTGCCTGAAAATAGTCATTTTATGGCTAGTGCACTTACCTTGTCAACAAAAACTAAATAAATATCCACACACAACCACCGTACTGTGCAGGAATAACTGCCATTGACTTGCTACTGGGTTTATATGAGCCACTAACGAGCAATTAACAGGATAGCTATTTTTAACCACAGCTGTTGGTTACTGTTAATTGCCATTTTGCAGCTTGTTAACGGAGCTCTGGTGGCCGGCTTACGAGGCAGCCAAGGTTAGCTGTAAAGCACACTTTTTTATCATTGGGCAACTGTAAAAAGACATTTGGCAAACAAAAAATGTCCGTATAAAGCGACTGTCCGTATTAAGCATGGACAGCTAAAGTGGCATATACTGTATTTATTTTCATTAGATAAACCAATGAAATTGTTGGCTTGGCAGACTCGAAAAGAACAACAAAAGAGTTCAATATTGGCTATGAGAAAAACAGATGGAACAATTACTGAAAACCCAATAAACATTAATGACTGTTTTAAAACATATTATCAAGAATTATATGTCAGAAACAGGAATCGATACAGAACCAAAAATAAATCAATATTTCATATAAAATGTATGTAAAATAATACATGTAGGTCACCAAAAAGAATTAGAGGTGAAAATCACAGTCACAGAAATTGAAGCAGCAGTTGATGAAATACTGGGAAATAAATCTCTGGAACTGGATGATATTGTGATAGAATTGTATAAAATATATAAAGATATTATATGAATTCTATATAAATTATTAAACTCATTTAAGATAATTAATCAGATTCCTAAATCATTTCTCCATTTTAATCTGTTCTCTCATTACTCCTGCCCTTCCCCCGATAATAGCACTTCTACACATCCCCTGATTACAGCACATACACCCTTCCATTCCTGCCAACTTCTCCTCTAAACCAACTACCCCATCTCTCCTCTTCTCCCCTGTCTATCCTCTACACTTGCCTCCCTCCCTCCTTCCTCCTCCCTTCCTCCACCATTCAACCTCTCCCGAGTTACCTCTCCCACCCACATTTTTTCACTTCCATCCATGGATACCCCACCTCTTATCTCCTGCTGCCCCTGCTTTGGAACCTATTCTTCCCTCCCTTACCCTCTCTATTGAAAAAGGCAGCCCTTGCATGCTTCCTGCCCTATCTCACTATTGTAACCTTTTGTAATACATATGAAATGTACTGTTAAAACCTCACTGGAAATGTCATCTGAACTTAACTTGTGTAGTGTACTTGTTGTTATCTGAACTTAACTTGTGTAGTGTACTAGTTGTCAATATGTATGCCTTCCTAATGATGTGGAACCTATGTAAATGAGCTCTAGCTCATAGATTGTAACTCCTAGATTCTAATAAATAAATAAAATAAAAAATAAAATTTCAGCAAACCATAATACATGTTTTTTTTGAAACCTAATAAAGATCTACTCAGCTGCTCATCATATCACCCTATAGCTCTGCCTAATGTAGTTTACATACTATTTACTAAAATATTTCAAGAAGACTGGAAAAAATATTACCAATGATCATTAATAAAGATCAAAATGGTTTCATAAAAGAAAGATTATTAAGAGAAAACATCAGACACACTTTAAATGTTATGGCACTAAGAAATACAAACAATGCCATACTCACAGCAATAGATGCCAAAAAAGCATTTGATTGGCTTGAATGGCCTTTTATGAAGGCAACAATTAGTGCAATGGGGTATGGTGTGCAGTTGAGCAGATGGCTGCAATTAATTAAAACAAATCAAAATTTATCCAGCACTGAATCATTACAAAGGGGCACCTGACAAGGATGCCATTTATACCATACATTATTACTTTAATAATGGAAGTGTTAGCTAATGAAATCAGGCATTACCCAAATATACATGGAAATAACATTTATTCTATCTCTTATAAAGTCAGCTTATATGCAGATGATATGGTGATGTTTTTGACAAAACCAGAAACCTCTATTAAGAAATTAATATATATATATATATATATATATATATATATATATATAAAAACAAAACAATATAGGAAATTAACAGGGTACAAAATTAATTGGCATAAAACCATAATTCTGAATTTGGATAAACAACCAGATGTTAGTCTACCAAATGGATGTTGCTGCCAACAGATAGATACACATATACAATATTTAGGTATTCAAATATCAGCAGACCTAATGGCTATAATCCCATTAAATTATGATAATATTTGCATAGATGTACAAAATAAACTAGCAAGATGGAAAGATCGACCTCTAACTCTTATAGGGCATATAAACATAATTAAGATGAAGGTTTTAACACTAAAGCAGTAGGTAAGGCTAGAGGGATGTTGGGGTGTATTAGCAGGGGCATCACAAGTCGTAAGAGGTAGGTAATAATCCCTCTTTACAAGACACTGGTTAGGCCCCATCTGGAGTTCTGCATGCAGTACTGGAGGCTGCTCCTGCACAAGGACATTAACAAAATGGAGACAGTCCAGAGAAGGGCAACCAAAATGGTGCAGGAACTGCATCAGAAAACATATGAGGACAAATGAATGTAGTTCAACATGCATACCCTAGAGCAAAGAAGGGAGAGAGGTGATATGATCAAAACATTCAAACATCTTAAGGGCATTAACAAGGTGAAAGAGTCTAACATGCTTCAGAAAAACAGTAGAACAAGAGGACACAACATGAGATTAGAGGGAGGCCGATTAAGGGGTAATGTGAGGAAGTTATTTTTCACAGAAAGGGTGGCGGATACATGGAATAGCCTACCTCAGGAAGTGGTGAATATGAATATAGTGCAGGGTTTCAAACAGGCATGGGATAGGCATAAGGGAGAAATACAGATGAGTAAGAAAAGAAATAGGCCATTGACAGAGTAAAGACCTATGGCACATTCATAAGGTAAAAAAAAAATGGGCAGACTGGATGGGCCTTGCATTCCTTATCTGTCGTCAACTTCTATGTTTCTATGTTTTACCTAAAATGAATTTTCTAGTCTCATTTTACCCATACAAGCTTCCAAAAGTTCTTTTGATACCATTAAAAAGATGATTGCTAAATTTATTTGGCTAAATAAATCACCTAGAATCATTTATTCTACACTGATAAAATCTAAATCAGAAGGAGGGCTAGCTTTACCATATTGCTGCCCAAATTACAACAATATGGGACCGGATAAATGATATAGTGTATAAAAAAAATCTATATTATTAGAACAAAGTGTAAACCCAAATAATAATTTGATGCAGCTACTGTTTTTAAATTTTATAAACTCAAAAGAACGAGCAAAGAAATTAATCCCAACTACTCATACTACTATTACACTATGGTAAAAGATAAAAGAACACTATAAAATTACACAATTCTCTCTGATATATAAAAATCATAATTTTATAATTTCAAGTACAGACAAAACATGTAAGGAATGGAATAATAGGGGAATACAGAAATATGGAGATTTAATGGTGGGAAAGGATTAAACCTTTCAGTCAGTTACAGAAAGATTATAGGTACCCAATACTCAAAAATTTCAATATAATCTATTATCCAGTAGTATTACTAAAAATCTGAAAAAACAAAATATTAAGATGGATAGAGATGCCGGCCTGGTGGCACTGAGGGTTGAGGCACTGGATGCCACACATCGTGCCACACCGATGACTCGGGTTCGGGAATGAGCCCAGACTGTCAGGGGTCAGCAGGGGAGAGAGAGGATCCAGCATCCAGAGGACTGCTCTCCTCTCCTCTCTCAGGGAGGGATCCTAGGGTAGCCCGGCACTGCAGTGGCCCCCGGTGGAGACATGCTGCACTGCGGCACACAGGGGCTCACAAACAGGGAAGACGCTGAGTGGCTGCCTTCCGGACGTGAGTGGGAGCACCCATGTCATGGGTTGGACAGCATTGCACATCCCACATCTGGAACATAAACTACATAAAAAAAAAGCCCCACCAGCCCAGATAGGTGATGGCCAACCCAGTGCCGGACTGCCATATGCCCAACACTGGAGCCCTGCCACTGCCCTTTCAGACTCCTCTGGCCCTTCATCCTCCTCAGGGCTCGGGGTGAAAGTAATGCCCTTGAAGATGACAGAGCTCACAGTGGGCGGTAGAGTGGCATAGGCGAGCAGATAGGCTTGAGAGAGTTCTGGTGCCTGGGGGAGATAAATAGAATTAAAAAAAAAAAGATGGAAAGAGATGCAGCAAATTTAAAATCCATCAGCTAAGTGAACGCAAAGCAGCCACTTCGCTTTGGCACTTCACTATGTGGAGTGCCCCATAGGAAAGGCTCACTTCACCTTGTTATTATTACTTTGCATTGTCATTCTGCCTTAAACATGAAGTAAGGCAGAGTGATCACAATATTGGCAGCACCCCCACTCACACAATCACCAGAATTAATGTGCATCCCCAAAGTGCTACTGTCTTGTGTCTAGAAAACTCCCCAGTGCTGACATAGTGAAATGAAAGCATAACAAGAAATGCAAAGTCACCCAGAATTAATGGCACACTCAGTCATGCACGCAGTGGTCACACACAGAGTCAACAGAATTAATGTGCATCCCCAAAATACTACTGTCTTGTGTCCAGAAAATTCCCCAGTGCTGACAAAATGCTACTGTCTTGTGTCCAGAAAATTCTCCAGTGCTGACAAAGTGAAATGAGAGCATAACAAGAAATGCAGTCTCCCAAAATTAGTGGTGCACTGCAAACACACAGACAGATTATGATTGTGTTGCACACTCAAGGGATGCATACGAAAAGGCACAACAACCCCTAACCAGTGCTCACAAGTCACAAATCCAAATCTGGAAAGGAATACATTTTGCCAGTTGGGGGATTAGTGCACGGCAGTAACAATCCACTACCAGTAAAGATACCACAACGCAGTATAAAAAATTCATGCAGGTGCGGTGGATAGCAGGTTCATACTGCTGCAATTACTCTGTAGCACAATAAAAGGTGTCTGATTTAAAGGCATGCATCGCATGCACACTCACACACATACACTGCAAGTAATGCGTAGCAAATTGAAAACCTTTAGTAATATAACCAAATGTTTTAAACAGACAAATTATAAACTGCTGCACCACAACAATCAGTAAAAAAATTTCAAGAATTACTGAAAATATTACTGTGTGTACATTAACAGTTATATAAGAAAAATATTACCAAAACAGAAAGTCTGCCTTTTTCTCCAAGTTAATGTACCTACACCACAAATACGCCCTTCCCCAAAGCACACTCCACTGTACACAGACTGACTGTTCTAAATTATCATTCAAAATCCACACACAACAATAAATACTCAATAATATAAGCACAGAAGGGTTTCCTACAATTGATGTACTAAATTTTGAGCAAATAAATGACTCAAAAAAGCATTTTAAACAGCTTTTAGAGGTTTTCAATTACAGAGATTTGAGAGCAAACTGTCTCCAGTTACCACTACACACACACTACCCAGGCAAGGACTAAGACTGTGCAGAACAATCTAGAGCCCATGTGACCTGCAATCCCATGAATCTCTACAGAATTTCATTTGGAGCTCAATTACAAGGCAAAGTGAGGTGAATGACATTGATTTCAATTTACTTCACCTTAAAATTGGTAGGGAAGTGGTTTGGGGAAGGCAGAATAACACAAAGTCATTGGTTTCAATGGATTTTGCATTCCTCTTTATGGAGTGAAGTACTCCGCTTCACATTGTGGAGTACTCCACGGATTCTGCCTTACTCCATGAGTCACTTCGCTGAGCGAATTGGGGCCACTTCATCCATCACTACTTACAGTACTGTAACTCACATGCTGTACAGGAAGGAATGCAAATGCCTATGGCTGTACTTCCCTGATGAGCTAAGCCTGTATCATAAAACTCCCCAATTTAAAAACTCATATTAATGAGTACAGTGGTGGGGTGGTGAAGTCTGGAGAGATACTACAAAACAGGCTTACAATACATCCAAGTAACAAGTAAAAAAATTAATGTTGTGATTCATGATGTGATTATGAATCATAATTTGTGACTGCATTTGTGACCATGATGATGAAGAACGTGATTCATGATGTCAACGGTGTGAGATAACCAATATGGAACTGTATTGGGAACGCAAATGCCTACGGCTGTACTTCCCCAATGAGCTGTAGCACAAATTTTCCAACTTAAAAACACGTATTAATGAGTACAATGGTGGGTTGGTGAAGCCTGGAGAGATACTACAAAACAGGCTTACAATACATCTAAGTAACTAGTAAAAATATAATGTTGTGATTCATGATGTGATCGTGAATTGTGACTTGTGACTGCATTTGTGACAGTGATGATGAAGAACATGATTCGGTGTTGACGGTGTGAGATAACCTATATGGAACTGTATTGGGAATGTGAATGCCTATGGCTGTACTTCCCTGATGAGCTGTAGCACAAAACTCCCTGACTTAAAAACACATATTAATGAGTACAATGATGGGGTGGTGAAGCCTGGAGAGATACTACAAAACAGGCTTACAATACATCCAAGTAACTAGTAAAAAAAATTAATGTTGTGATTCGTGACGTGATCATGAATCGTGATTTGTAACTGCATTTGTGACCATGATGGTGAAGAACGTAATTTGTATCACAATTGACTCATGATGATGGTCCTGACTTAAAAACACATGATAATGAGTACAATGTTCATGCAGAATTTTTCACCACACCAGTCTAGTACTCTGAAGGGAAGCCAAAGAATCAACTGTGACTTAAGTTACAGATGGAGATTGGGCCCTAAAGAGATGCAAATGCATAGGCAGATTAAGATTGCGCTGCACACTGAAGAGATGCAGACACAAAGGTACAACACCTAAACAGTGCTCACCATCAGAAATTCAAATCTGGAAAGAATACCTTTGCCGGTCGGGGCGGCCCGTGTGAGGGGGCAGTGTACTGCACTGCTGCAGTAACAGTCACTAGTACTAGTACCAGTAAAGATACCTCAAAGAAGTATACAAATCACACAGCTGCAGTGGATAGCAGGTTCACATTGCTGAAATTACTATGTGGCACAATAAAAGGTGTCTGATTTGATGACACGCATCTCACACACATACTCACACACACACACTAAATAATGCATAGCAAATTAACTTTAGTAATATAACCACATATTTTAAACAAACCAGAATTATGCACTACTGCACCACAACAATCAGCAAAAAAAATGGTGACAATTATTGAAAATATTACTGTGTGTACATTAACACAGTTATACAAGTAAAATATCACCAAAACAGAAAGAACTGTCTTTTTCTCCAAGTTAATCTACCTACACCACAGATACGCCCCTCCCCCAAAGCACACTTCCACTGTCTCTCAGTACACAGACTGAATGTTGTATATTAACATTCAAAATCCACACACAACCAATAAACGCTCGATGATATGAGCACAGGAGGGTTTCCTATAATCAATGAGCTAAAGTTTCAGCAAAAAATATGACTCAGAAAGACTTTTTTAACAGCTGTTAGAATGTTTGAATCACAGAGAGCTCAGAGCAGACTGTCTCCTACAGCTTTCTACACACACTACTCCGAACTGAGGCTGTGCAGAACAATCTAGAGCCCAAGTGTCCTGATATCCCATGAATCAATGCAAAATTCGTCATTGGAGCTTAAAAACAAGGCAAAGTGAAGTGAAGTACATTGTTTTCAATGTACTTCACCTTAAGAATTGGTGGAGTAGTGGTTTGGGAAGGTGGAGTAATGTGAAGTCATTGCTTTCAATGGACTTTGCTTTACCCTTTATATTTTTTTTATTTTTATTTTATTTAAACAGCAGTTTGGAAAACCTTTGAGCCATAGGCTCATTTACAAAGGTACCTTGTCACAGTAAGACAAACGAAAATACACAGTATAACAGTACAACACATAAGTATAACAGTAAATTAAGACATAGGTACAAACAAGCTGGTACAGGTAGGATGGATGCAAACAATACCAGAATTATGTTGTCCTTAGCAGCTTAGTAATAAGCTTTGTCATAAGTATTGAGTACGGCTTTGACTAGTGGCAATTACAGCTTGGTGTTAATAAGGTGGTTACGTAAGGAAGTTTTGAAGCACGATATAGTTGGAGCTTCAGAGATGGAGGGGGCAGTGTGTTGAACCAGGAGGGGCCCTAAAGCTGAAGGCTCTTTGGCCGTGAGAGGTCCTAGCTCTAGGGATAACAAGAGAGGTTTTCCCAGAGGTCCGAGTATGAACTAGTGGGACAGAGCGGCATATGGTGGTGGTCAATCCTGGTGGGGATAGCCCAAGGAGGGTCTTTTTTGTAAGGGTACAGGTCAGATATTTGAGGCGCTTGTCAAGATCAAGTACCAGCGCTTTAGCGTACAGTAGACAGGTGTGTGTTAACCTAGGTGCCCCAGTAATTAACCTGCAGGCCTTATTCAGAGAGAATGTGAATTTTATGGAGTGCGATCTGATCAGCAGCACCATACACCGGCAGTCCATAGTCCACTAGGGACAGGATAGAGGAGGTGACTGCGAGTCAAAGAGCCTCCGGGGGGAGGCAGTGTTTATACCGATGTAAAATGCCCAATCGGATATTAGTGGCAGTGGCTAGGGCAGCGATGTGTCCATGGAAGAAGAGGGAGGGGTCAAAATGGATCCCTAGGTATTTATAGGAGCAAACTTGTTCGAGTGGGAAAGAGGACCCAGAGTGAATGAGGAGTTTGAAGTTGCAGGACTTGTTTTGGGGATGAGTGAAGAACATGGTTTTGTCTTTTTAAGATTTATCACAATCTATGTTCTTTGAACCAGCCCTCGGCTTCAGTGAAGGACTTTTCAGCGAGTCCTGGAGGGCAATAGGGTTACGACTTGAGGCAAAGATGACTGCATCATCAGCGCATAATAGAATGTTCCCGAGCAAGAGTGGAAGGGTGTTAAGGTAAAGGGAGAATAGTAAGGGGCCCAGAATGGAGCCCTGGGGAACCCCAGAAAAGATGGGACAGATGTCTGAGTAGGTCACATTAATTTTTACACGCTGTGAGTGGTCAGACAGATAACTGGTGCACCAGAGATAGGCCCAGCAGCAAAACCAGAGAGACTAAGGGCATCAAGAAGGAGGGGGTGGGAGACAGTGTCGAAAGCTTTCGAGAGGTCAATGAAGACAGCACCAGCCAGAGAACCAGTGTCTAAGGAGGAGTGGAGAAAGTTGGAGAACTCTAGAAGGGCTGTGTTGGTACTGTGGCCCACTTGGAAGCCATGCTACTCAGGACAAAGGACATTGTAGGTGGAGAGGTAGTCAGAGATTTGAGAGGCCACCACTTTTTCCAAGGCCTTGGAGAGAGGAGAGAGAATGGAGATCGGTCGATAGTTTCCAGCCACAGTCCTATCACCACCTTTAAAGACAGGGGTGACAGTAGTGACTTTCCAGGCAGTTGGAACCTTCCCCAGGCAAAGAGAGTGGTTGATGAGGCATGTGATCGGGGTAAGGACTGTGTCTAAGACCAGCCATAGGATACAAGGATCCAGGGTGTCACTGCCTGTACTATTACTCTTGAGGGCAGTGACAAAGTGCGGCCTAAGTTCTTGGGCAGAAACACGGCGGAGGAGAAAATAAGGGTGAGAAAGATTTACGGCAGGTGCTGGGGGAGGAGGGTCAAAAAAATTTGTAGGGAAGATAGGGCTAAGGTCAGTGAATGAGGTGTTGAGGTGGCTGGCTATGAGGGCTGGGTCTGAGGAGATCACACCATTAATGTTGATCTGGTGGGTGGGAGTGTGCACTCCCATTTAACTGTTTAATGTTATCCCAGAAGGTTCTGGGGTTCCCCCATGAGGCAGTGAGTGAGGACCGATAGTGCTCAGACTTGGCCTTTCTGATGGCCCGAGTGCACTTGTTTCGGGCGGCAGCATATAACCGCCTGTCATTGGGCCAGCCAGTCTCAATGGCACAGTGCCATAGGTTGTCCCTATGTTTGAGCTGGTGGATCAAAGCTGGGGTTATCAAGGGGGCATTCTTCCTTTTAGAACGGCGGGTCAACATTGGGGCAAAGATATCACAGGCATTATTAAAAGTTTGGGTAAAGAAGGAGAGAGCTGTGTCGATGTCAGGAGTTGCCTGTATAGGAGACCAGTCAATTTGGGACAGAAGTTCCTTAAGTTTTATTAGTCCGCCAGGTATTAGACGCTGCCGGCATGTGGACTGTGCTATGGGTTTGGGGACTGAGGATGACCAGTGGAATAGAATAGGGGAGTGATCACTGAGAGAGTCTGGGAGGACTTGTACATTGGGGATCCGATTAGGGCGGTTGGTGAGTGCCACATCAAGCAGGGTACTGGAGCCTCTCTTGGGGTTAGTCCTGGTAGGGTGGGTAACTAGTTGCGTTAGGTCTATTGCTGAAAAGGAGTCTCGGGTAGAGGAGGAGGAGGGGCTGAGCCAGTTGACATTTAAGTCACCCACCAGAATTTGACCAGCGGAAGGAGGTAGAGAGGTAAGGTATTCTGTAAGAGAGGCAATGGCCTACGTTTGGTCCCTGGGGGCACTATGCAGTAGTCAGATAAGGGGTCCCCTTAAAGGCTCAGGGTTGGTTTCAGCGTAGCGCCTGGGCCCTGGAGTCAAGGATGGGAGTGGGCAGGCTAGTACGGGAGATTCCTTGACATAATAGCGCAGCCACCGCCTGCCTCCCAACACGGTCAGACCGAAAAGGGTGAAACCAGGAAGGGAGACTAGGAGTCAGGGAGGATTACATGCCAAGTCTCAACCAGGGTGATGACATCAGGGTTAATTGATGTGACCAGGCATTGTAGTGAGTCAAACTTTTAGGAGGCTACAGATATTCATGGAGACCATGCATAGGCCTGTGGTGCGAGTTGGGGAGCTCCTGGGAACCGGGCCAGGGTTTGATGAATGTTCCCGACAGGAGTAGTAGCATGACCAACACCCTGGCTGGGAGATGGTGAGAGGTTTTCCTATGATTGACATGAGGGGGAGGGAGGCTAAGGGAGCAGGGGTGGGCAGGGAGGTACAGGAGGGAAAGCAAGAATAAGAAGACACCCAGATGTGCCTGAGGAAGAGAAAGCTAGGGGAGGGCAGGAGGATGGGGACACACAGAGATCCCAAGGGCAGGAGAGCAGGTTCAGGAGCAAGGGAGGAGGGGTGCCAGGGCACAGTGTGGACTAGCAGATGGGTAAGTGGGTAAGTGCACTGCTAGTGGGGATAGGCACAGGCAGAGCATGAGGCAGGGCCAATACATTGTGGTGAGCAAGATCCCAGGAAGTAGTGCTGTACAGGTAGGAGTAGGAAGTAGTGAGGGAGCATAGGTCCCTCTAGTGGCCAGCAGGTATAACCTGCAAATGGGAAAGTGAGGAGATAGGTTCTGGGCAACAGGACGTGATGTCACCGGATGTGATGTCACGGGGTGGATCCTTAAATTGACAGCCGCCCCTGGGTGGGAGGGTGGTTGGGTGGGTGGGGCAGACGGCGTGAAGCGCCATCAGGCTAGCACCCCTCTGCAGGCATCCAGACGAAGAGAAGAGGCTCTCTTTACCTCGAAAGTTATCAGGCTGGAGATTCGGCTTCCTCAGCTACTCAGGTGAGCTACTTGTGTTGCTTCAGTTGCTTGATTGTCCCGAGTGCCTAGCTTGGGGCTGCCTATGTAGTGGAGAAAACACAGCCTCTCATTACTATGCAGCGGGAGAATATGTTGTGACTTACACAAAGGAGCTCCACTCTAAGCAAACAGGGCTATTCCAAAATGAGGTCACACTAGGACCCAGCTAACCTAATGCCTTCAGTTACAAGCACAATTAGCTCCAATACCACCATATTAAACAAGTCTGCTCTATATTAGTGGCTTGGTATATCTGGCTTTAAGGTGTAATCAGCAATTAGCTCCAAATACCACCATATTAAACAAGTCTGATCTATATTAGTTGCTTGGTATATCTGGCTTTAAGGTGTAATCAGCAATTAGCTCCAAATACCACCATATTAAACAAGTCTGATCTATATTAGCTGCTTGGTATATCTGGCTTTAAGGTGTAATCAGCAATTAGCTCCAAATACCACCATATTAAACAAGTCTGATCTATATTAGCTGCTTGGTATATCTGGCTTTAAGGTGTAATCAGCAAGGCAACTCTAGGAAAACCAGTGAGTCCCTAGCTTTACACTTCAGCATTAGTAGCACAAAGAGAAGCAAATAACAAGCCCACCCAGTGGTGAACAGGGAACAAAGTTTATAAAATATAAGTGTTCATCAGGTAGCACCCCTTTGCAGGCATCCAGACAAAGAGAAGAGGCTCTCTTTACCTTGAAAGTTATCAGGCTGGAGATTCAGCTTCCTCAGCTACTCAGGTGAGCTGCTTGTGTTGCTTCAGTTGCTTGATTGTCCCGAGTGCCTAGCTTGGGGGGGGGAGCTGCCTCGAAAGTTATCAGGCTGGAGATCCGAAGTACTCCGCTTCGTGTTGCGGAGCACTCCACAAATTCCTTTTACTTCGCAATTTACTTCACAGAGCAAATTGGGGCAACTTCACCCATCTCTAAAGATGGAATCTTATGTACTTGGAGTGATGACCACAAACTTAAATAAACATAAGCTTGCCAGACAAATATACAGAACAATGGAACTTAAACTTACAAAAGAACAACAAAATATTTGCAAGAGATGGGAAAGAAACCTGGAGATAACTATTACCCTGGCCATCTGACAAGAAATAAGCAATACTTTTCAAAGAATATCAATCCATCCAAATTGCAATACATACAGATTAATACTATATACAGGATGTATTATACCCCTTCTAAACTTCATCATTTTAATCCTCTAATTTTGGATATAAGCTCCAGATGTGCCGCTACTTCTGGTTCACTTATACATATGCTGCACTCCTGCCCATGCCTCCCAAATTATTGGGATAAAACAATTAATATTATAGAGATGACTATTCAAAAAATTATAAATGCAGGCCCTAGCTTAACTTTATTAATTTTGGCCTTCTAGTAACTGGAAAATTAGAGCAAGTAAAATTTGTAAATATTGCTATGGTAATTGCAAGAAAATGTATCCTTATGAAATGGAAAGATCAGTCTCCACCCAAAATAGAAACTTGGCTGGGTAACATGGTGGAAATAATGAGCTTGTAGAAAAAATGTTTTACTTTAAAGCAAACAAAATGGAAACATTTGAAACAATATGTGCCTCTTTCCAAAAGGTTATAAAACATGGTATAATATAATATAAAAACACTAATATTAATCAATAATTAAAATAAAATAGAAAAGAGGATACCTGGACCCCTTGGCAAGGATGGTGACCAATATGGGCAAAACGGCATGAAAATATTCTTATGAATATGATGGCCGAAGAAAAAAAATAGCCCAAAACTGCTATCTGAGCCAAAAAAAGGATATATATAAAATAGTGATAGCAGAACCCTCATGGTAAAACTACAGTTAGCCAGGGTATGAAACAGGGAACCAGAAATGACCACAGTAGTCAGTGACTGAGAATGACAAGGCTAGGAGTCATTTCAGAAACCCATGGAATGGAAAGTTAAATCCAGGGAAAGTAATTATTGGTTAGGGTGAAGGGTAGCTGCATTAAAGAATGGAAGGTAGTGTAGGCACAATGAGAAAACATACAGAAATACAGTAGATGCAAAGGAGGAGAAAGTGAAAGACCACAAGTTCCAGATTGCTGTGGCCTGGAGGCAAGGACAAATACGAGTCAACAGAAGACAAGGGAACAAATTGGGATGAAACTCACAGGTTACAAAACAAAAGAACAGCAGCAGAACAAAGCAAGAGGCCAACCTACTATACATAACTGGAAAAAAAAGGAGTCAGGATGCCATGGGAGCAGCTATATGGGTGCAGAGATATAGGCAGGAGAGGAAAGAGAAGCAGCCAAATAGCAGCAATGTGAAACTGAGTAACTAAAGGATGCTTGAGCTTGAACTTTTTAAGTACTGCTTTTTGGGGGGTATTACAAGTGTCCCTTCCCCCTCCAAACTTCAGGCAGAGCCTTTTAATTCATATTATTAATTGAGAGATCAGTCGCAACATGTTGTATCACTCAGAAAATACCAAAAACCCTGTTAAAATGGTGCTGATTCAGCCAAATCAAAATACTCCGAGTATATGAGAAGGATGTTGAACATTGTTGGATACAATGTAGGCACCGGCAAAATAGTCCTTTTCAATAGTAAACCTGCCTTAATTTTAAAGATGTGTCTAATGATTCTATACAGAAAACAATGAATATGCTCCAATCACCAGCCCACGCAGGTGGGTACAAACTATTGGAGTTATTGATTGATTGGTTGATTGATTAATTGGTTGATTAACTGATTTATTTAAAATTTGGTGACCAGGAAAAGGCCTAATGTTCTCAACCTCCTTTCCTGGTGTAACCTAGGGGCATGGTTGGGAACACAGAAATAGAGGAAAATGGTAACAAAATAGTACTAATGAGAAACTAGGCACATTTCTCTTTGCAGGCGTTGCACAAGGCTCTGTATTCAAGCCAGCCACTGTGCTTCAACTAAACTTTATATGTTTTCCAGCAATGAATACAGGCATAGGAGGATAAAGTAACGTATGAAATATATACACAAGACATCAAAATAAACTATATACATTCACCCTGTAAAAACAAAAAAAGCCCACTAATAAATAACATAGGTATTCATAAAAGCCCAGCATTGGATGAAATGTATGAAGTTTGTTTGAGTATGAAGTACCTTTACCTGAAAGGGTTGTTAATCACCTTGATTGTGGTATGAAGAAATAAAGGACTTCTGTTTGATGAAGTATGCCATAGTCTATTTACATTTGTTCTGCATTGTGTAGATTGTGTCAGTATTTTCTTTAACTTGTGAGTACAGTTATCACAGAGCACCTTGTTCCTTCAAATCAAATCAAATCACATTTTATTTCTAAAGCACTTTTCTGAAATCAAAGGCCATATACAATATTAAAAACAAATATTAAATAGTTAAAACACACAGAATTAAAAGGCAGCAGAAACAAAACTAAGAATCCTCCCCAAATTGAGTGGCTCTGCTTTTCTACAGTGCTCACAAAGGAGATATTTGAAAGAGAGGGGAAAGAATGAGGAACAGAGAGCAATATGAAGGTTGTGCTACAGTATTAGTTGACAATAGGAGAGAGCCACATGACACACCGAGATTCAAGTTCAAGGGATACAAAAATGTGCACGTCAACACAGTAGAGGGACCATAATGGAAAGTCAATGGATTTGCCTTTCATGGCACATTTTTAATATTATGATTTATTAATAGTATATATTATAATTTAGGTTTTCCTTAATTTGGAAATTGTAGCAAGTTAATCAGCAGTGCATACTACAGTGGAAAAATGTATACCTGAACTTAAATTTTAATCCTGAAGAATGCCAAATGAGACAATAACAGGAGAAAAAAGAGTTTTTATAGAGCAGAAGAAGTGTAAGGGAATCTTAGTAGAATAAAAGAGGTACTGGTGCAAAACTGGAGATCAGGATCAAGTGGAAAGGTAAGGGGAGTTATTCTTGGTGTGTAGATGAGGGGAAGGGTATACTGCAATTTCATTTGCTGTGTGGTGGTGAACTTAACTAGGAGGGAGAGAAGGGGGTGATTTTTCATGTAGAGGATGGCAGGGTTGCGAGAAATATAATTATAAGCCTCTAGGTGGTGGGCATAAATAAAAGAGTGGGTGGAGGTAGGAACATAGTTGTTCATTGAAAAAAATAAAACACTTCTTAAAGTTCTTCATGGATGAAGTGTCTTGGCTCAGCAGAAAACCATGTGAAGTGTTAATTCTTTGGCACTTTCCTGGCAGAATACCACTTCATTTATTTTCGCCAGGCAAAGTGTGGCACTTCCCCCGGTGAGGACTTCATAAAGAGGTTCCAAAGTTGAGAAACTCTGCATTGTTTCCAAAAAGAGGTTTCCTATCTTCATAGGTCTCTACAATTAACACAACCATCCATGGGCGCTTATTGTGATTTATTTATTTCATTTTTGTTGACTGGGTAGGTGCACATGACAAGACATAGCCTATTTTCAGGCATCACCTGGAAGGTTACAGGACAACTGAACAAACAGTGGAATGAGCAACCGTTAGTTCACCTCTCACAGGATAAATCATACTATAATGTTCAATACAATTAGTAGGAGAAGGAGATGACATCTACCTGTAAGCGTAGTCCCAAATAAAAGAAATAATAAAATTACAAGTACAAAAGAAAAAATAGCAGCTGAAACATATTACGTAGGATGTCAGAGAGGGAAATGTTGCAGTTGCACCACAAGCGGTATTAAAAGGAAGACATGTAGACCAGTGGGGTTCAAGCCATTGAAAGGAGAGATTAAGGTGTTTATGGATTTAAAAGAAAGTAGATACTGCAATTGAAAATTAGTTACAGGTTCAGATATTAGTGTTAAAGAAACACTAGAAGTGATGATTCACTCCATAGAGACTGATACAAAGATAAAGTATTTTATTGTGAGGACGCAAAGGATATGTCTTTGCGTCTTCACAATAAAGCACTTTAACTTTGCATCAGATTCTATGGACTGAATTGCTGCTTCTAGTGTTTCTTTGTAGTATTTTGCCAGTTTTGCAGCTTTCCTTGCAATGGCCTGCTGGTGCTTACATCCATGTTCGTTGTACAGATGTTAGTGTTATTTAAGTGCTTGACAAGTGCTTACTTTAAGCTGAAGTGAGTGAGCAGCTCAGAGGTGGGGAGGGAGGTAATTCCAGACTAATGGCAAAAGTGGAAAAAGTCTGCTCAACCATTTTAATGGAGACCCGAGGGACCTCCATGATAGATTGGTCACAGGAGCTAAAAGGGTATAAAGTTGCTTGGGGGGGTAAACACATCTGCGAGGGCAGGAGGTTTAGAGGACCTTACAACATTATTGATCATACATCTGATAGCAAATAGGTGATAGGAGGGAGAGGATAGCCATCTTAGTTTGGCATACAGTAAGCAGTGGTGGGTCAGTCTGGGAGTGGACAGCACAATTCTGCAAATACTATTGTATGTAATATTCCATTTGTCAAGGTTTGCAGCACTAATCAGGTTGTAGGGGGTGAGGCCATAAATGAAGCTAGGAAGTATAATGCCCCATGCTATTGCCAGCCTGATAGCCACAGTAACAGAATATATAGCTTTGTATGCCAATCCAAGTTTGGAGTTTACAGTCTTGCAGAAACTAGAATTATGCAACTTAAAAACCAAGGGTAGGGTCCAGAGTAATTCCTAGGTATTTAAAGTGCTTTACTAAGGAGAAGTAAGAGCCATTACGGCAAAGGATAATAAGCCCAGTAGGGCAGGATCTGAGCCTTGATCCGAATAACATAGCCTGGGTCATACTGGTGTTAAGGATAAGGCTGTTCTCAGGCAGCCAGGTTTGGAGCCTATCAAAATCAACATTTAATTTTAGGCTGATTTGCAATATCCCTGGAGCTGATGTAAAGAATCAGGTCATTGACATAGAGGAAGGCATTGCAGTGTAGGGGAATCTTGGAAGCATAATTTATAAATATAGATAAGAGCAGTGGGCACAGGACTGAGCCTTGGGGAACTCCAGGGTTTATAGTGGAGAGAGTAGATATCTGCTGGATAACTTTTACGTATTGTTGCCTGTTCAGGAGGCAGATGAAGAACCAGTTGAGAGCAGGGTTGAAAATTCCTGGTGCAGCAATTTTGGATTCTAGCAAGGAGTGATTGACAAGATCTTTTTTTCCATATTACCAACTTGCCCCTGTTTAGTTTTGACCTCTGCCAAGATTTTCAGCATCCTGGCTGGGTCTAGAACTGGGCAAGCCTCCCACTTTCCCCTCTCTCCTTTCTACCCAACTTGTCCTTGCCTAAATCTGCTCTCTATCGGGATTCTTAGCACCCTGGCAATGTCTATTATCAGGTAAGTTGTCTTCAAAAAACATGAAGTCTTGCTATATTATAGACATTAGCAGTTTGATCCAGCTCTAGAACTGCCCCGGAGTGAAATGGTTAAAACCATTCCAAAATAGAATTTTGGCACAAGAGCAGCTCTATCTGTGTCATTTCAAACTTGAACTGTCAGATTCTTTACTCCACCTCAGTGAACAGTCGCTCGAATTTCTCCTTCTGCTTTCGAGTTCATTTCTCGGTTTAAAAGTGTTTTCTCGGTTGGATTTAACGAGAATAATTTTATTTAACCCAAAAACCGGCTCGGTTCAAGCTCTATCTGTGGTAACCGTAAGTAAATGAAGGTTTTGTCTGTGTGGAACTTGTGGGTTATCGGTTCGGTTTGAACCGATCAGTGGGTTTAAAACTCATTTAAAACTAAAAGTTACTATTTTAGAGTGCGGTTCCCGGTTCTTATCGGTTCTAAAAACGGATTTATTCGGTTTTCAATACCGTAACACAGTTGGGAACCGATAAGGGTGTCTTGCCTGGCACTGCCGTTAAAGGGCAAGTTTTTGTTAGAGCTGGCATTATGTCTGAGAAACCCAAAAGAAAAACCGGGCCCACTGGGTTTCAACACTGTGATGTTTGTGGGAAGTCTTTGCCAAGGTTGACCCACACACCACATGTGTTTATTGTCCCAGGTTGACCACCTCAGTCAGACTGCCAGGTATGTAAGAATTTCCTGCAGCCACCCTGGAAAAAGATTGGGCAGGCTCAGGGCAGGGCCAAAAGTCCGCTGACCGGATGGCCAGCCGGTTCGGTGCCAACCAGACCAGAGGGAGTGCCCTCTGACCAGGGCCAGACTTCCTTGGGCAAAAGAAAAGCTGTTTCTCAGGAACCAATTCCAGTACAGAAAACAAGAAAATCAGCAGGTCTGGAGTCCAAAATTCCTTCTCCAACTGCTGCAGAGATAGCAAAAGCTATACAAATTGTCCAGTCACTGTCTCAGGGTCCGTCCGAACCACCACTATCTGGTGAAAGGTCGGTTTGTCTGGTCCCAGTGGTTCAGAATTATGATATTGAGGAATTTTATGAACCAGAGGAGGGGGAGGAGGATTATGAACAGTATGAATGTGGCTGGGAAGGTCTGGGTGTGACCATTGAACCGGACATCTCCCCAGACAGACCTTTAGAATCTCCCCCTATGCTGTCTGAGTCCACATCTCATTTTATGTTTTATAAAAAAGTTGCTGAAACCCTCCAGCTTCCTTTAGAAGAGGCTGTGGATGAGCAAGAGGCCTGATTTTGTAGAAATGATGGATATTCCAGAGTCTAGGAGATTGTCTATTCCTTTACATAAGTCTTTTAGGAAATAAACAATTAAAATTTTAAAAGCTCCTAATTCTGTGCCTCCTGTAGATAAAAAGATGGACAGAAGGTATACATTGTCAGGCCCTGATACAGAATTCCTTTCTCAGCAATGCAGTCATGTTGGAGTAGTTCAGGCTGCTGCCTGTGATAAAGCTAATATTCCCTTGGCTTCACATCCTCCTGACAAGGATTCCAGGAAGATTGATGCCATGGCAAAAAATCAAACAGTATATGGCAGCCTCTCTGGGACTCAGGCAAGCAAATTATATGGCTTATGTAGCTAGGTATCAGAAATCTAGATGGGATACTGTTATGCAATTGGCCAAGCAGGCCCATGACCAGCTGGCTAGTGAACTAGAACAGGTGGCTGCTGATGGCATTGAAGCCTCTAAGGTTCAGTTTCATGCTGCTGTGGATGTTAATGATGTTTCCTCTAGGGTCATGGCCACATCTGTAGCTTTTCGTAGGTTGGCCTGGCTCAGGTGTACTAGTTTGTCACAGGATACCCAGACTAAGGCTATGGATTTTCCTGTGGTGGGAAATTCTCTGTTTGGAGAGCATACAGAGAATTACATGAAGAAGATGGATGAATATAGGACTACTTACAAGAGTGCCCAGGCTAAGGAGCGGCAAGCCACTCCTCAAAGGCATGCCCCCAGGGGTAGGGGTAGGCCTTTTCACAGGCCTTTCTACCAGACTCAGGCCTCCTCTGCCTATGCTCAGAGGGGCTTCTTCAGAGGCAGGGGCAGACGAGGGGTGGGCAGACCTGCTCCCACGACCCAGCCTAAAGCTCCTGGGAAAAAGGCACCCTGATGGGGTGCCCAGGGCCGATTCTCCTGTACCAGTGGGGGGCAGGCTGGCTTACTTCAGTCAGAATTGTTAGTTTACTATTGTCCATCTCCAACTTAATATCACTAGTTAGTAGGGTTAGTGCTGTAGTGGTCCTGTGGGCAGGTCTGAATCTGTGTTGGACAGCAGATAGCAGGTTGTATTTATTAAGGTGGTCAGTGACCTGTAAGGTGACTATTTTCTCTAGCATTTTGCTGAGGGCAGACATGATGGCAATAGGACGGTAATTCTCCATTCTCTTAGGGTCACCTTTTTTGAAGACAAGGACAAGTTTGGCAGTATTCCAGTTTAGAGGGACTGAATCAGTGGTTAGTGAGAGGCTGAAACATCTACTGTAGTTACTGGAGATGTTACGAGTGGAGCCAGAAGTCTGAGAAATATGGGTTTAATCTCATCAGGACCAATACTCCTGCTGGTAGAGATAGTGTTAAGAAGTTTTAAGATGGCCCTACATGAGACAGCAAGGGGATAGAAAGGGTGTGTGTGGGGGGGGGGCAGGACTGAGTCTGGTTATCTCTTGAGCAGGTGAAAGTTGTTTCACAGGACAAGGTAGGTTTATGAAGTGGGTGTTTAAAGATTTCACAATTGTAGCCATGCTATCACACTTTACCCCATTATTCAACATGTCAGATGGCATTTGTTTGGATCCCTTACAAGAGCCCATGAGGCCATTTATGTGGGTCCAAAAGCTTTGTGCATCCTTGGTGAAGGCTTATAACAGCTCCCTGTGGTAAGCACCCTTGTCTAGGGGAGTTCTGTCTTGCAGGCATTGTGCAAAGCTTTGTATTCAATCCAGTTACTGTGCTTCAATGAAGCTTTATATTTTTTCCAGCAAGCATCTTTTGTTTTAAGCAGTCTCTTGATTTAGCCAGATACAGACTGAAACAGTACTCTAAAGGCATCTTTACACACAGAGATCTGTATCACAATGCGCAATAAAGGTCAGTTGTAAAATTACCTGTCTGCTGTGTACAGGTGCTCAGTTCTACAAGAGAACAGAACATTTGCCAATTTTGTGTTCCTTGCTTTCCTGGTTTCGGGGAGTTCTCTTCTGTTCCACATGGCCACATAATAGCACCCTTCCACTCATTCTGGTGCCAGAAGGGTGTCAGGACAACAGGGAATCATGTGCATTTTTGGCTGTTTCAGAGCAGATCTCCTGTAAAAGGCACAAAATGAGTAGTGTTACAGTTGATCAGTGCCACTCATTGCGATACAGATCACAGTGCATAAAAGTAATCTGCTGCACAACAGACTGGGTGGAACAAGGCACCCTCATGGAACTAGCCGTTGGTGTAAAAGCACCTTAAGTATCCCCAGTGTTCTTTGTCCTGCAAACAAACCTAAGCAGAATGGGTCTACAACTAGCAATTAAAGGGTCACATTCACTTCAATTGTTGAAAATCCATTCCCAGGTGATCAGCTTCTTTAACAAACTGTCCCATTTAAGGTGTCCTAATTATTTATTTATCTTCCAAGAATCAATCCTCTCCATGGATTTCCACCAATGGATCTGAGTTGGAGGAGCTAAGTCTGCATTAGAGTCAGGACTCTTCTGGTGGAGACTGGTGATATGCACACAGCACCTCATAAGCCAGCTGGTATAAAGATGCACAGCCCACAACTACCCCAGTTCCTTTTTTCCTGCTCTTGAGTACACAGCAGCATCACAATTCTTGTCAGGACCAGCACTTCACTGTCTGTATGCCAATAGCGTTCAGCTCTTTGGTTTTAGATTACAATAATTTACTGTTTGTGATCTTTTTGTTAGTTTAGTTTAGATTCACACAAAAATCTACAGTTTTATCACAGCCCTATGTCATGCAAACAGCCAATGACCACAGATGAAGGTAGACAGCCTGAAAAGGCAAGTTGCTCTAGCAACATGGCCATGTCTTGCTACCACTCCCTGGGTGGGTGCTCTGCCAATAAGCAATCCAGCTCTTGGGAGGATGGACTGTCCTCTTGGATTGACAAAAAGAAATGGTGCAGATCCTGCACATGCTTGGCATTGGCATCTTTGCGCTGTTCAGACACAACCTTTTCCCACAAAAAACAAGCATAACATAAGGCATCACTCAAGGTCATCCCTCTAGTCTTTCTGCTGTTGGACACAGAAACATAGAATTTGACAGCAGATAAGGACCACCTGGCCCATCCGGTCTGCCCGTTTCTCCTTACCTTCACTATTTCAGCCCTATCTACAGCTCTTTTTCCTCCCCTTTCCTTTCCACTATGATTCACTTGTGTTTATCCCATGTGTTGTTGACCCCCACCACTATTTTTCCCCCCACTATCTCCACTGCAAAGCTGTTGCAGGAATCCTCCACTCTTTCTGTGAAGAAGTACTGTACCTCACTTTATCTCTCCTTAACCTTTCCCTCTCGAGCTTCATAGCATGTCTCCTTGTTCTTGAGCACCTTTTCTTCTAAAAATACTTCCTTCCTGTACCATACTTACCCCCCATGAGGTATTTAAAGGTCTCTATCATATCCCCCTCTCCCTCCTCTGTTCCAGGGTATACATATTGATGTCCATGAATATCTCTTCATAGAGCTTTGGATGAAAACACTGCACCATTTTAGTTGCCTGCCTCTGGACTGCTTACACTTAGTCTATGTCCTTCTGGAGAGGTGGTCTCCAGAACTACACACAGTACTTTAGGTGGAGTCTAACCATCCGTCTATATAGAGTCAACACCACCTTCCTCTTTCAGCTGATGATACCCTCCCTATGCCCCCCCAGCATCCTATTAGATATCCTTTCTGCCTTGTCACACTGCCTGGCCACCATTAGGTCATCCAGTATGATCACCACCAGGTCTCTTTCCTGTCTGGTGGTTGTCAATACAACTCCACCCATTGTGTACTCTGCCCCTGGGTTTCTGTGCCCTAAGTGCATTATTTTGCATTGTTCCACAATGAAACTCAGCTGCCATACCCTTTGGCCACTCTATTATTTTAAGGTCCCTGCTCATCATTTCCACAAACCCAGAGTGTCCACCCTATTGCAGATTTTGGTGTCATCTGCTAAGTGGCAGACTGTATCTTCCAGCTCCTCTGAAATGTCACTTATAAAGACATTAAAATGATAAGTCCAAGTACTGATCCCTGAGGCACCCCAATGAGGAAGAAGAATAAGATGAATCAGCATCTATATAGTGCTTTTTGTGCACAGTGTATCCCAAAGCACTTTGCAAGCAATGCTAGACTGGTAGTGAAGTGACTGAATGTGTAGTAGTGGCCATATTGTACATCAGCACCCACCCACACACAGCCTGGACAATTGCATGATCTGGTTTATGGTGAATATTTTCCAGGACACTGGGAATGTCCCCTACTCTTTGCGAAGAGTGCCCTGGGTTCTTGTACTTCCACCTGGACACTGACCAGGACAGCACCAGGATGGGTAGAAGGGATCCTGGTTTAAAGTCTCATCCAAAAGCCGACACACCCCAGCAGTACAGCACCTCCATAATACTGCACTCAGATGCCAGTGTTTTAGGTATCAGTCCAATCCCAGTGTGGGATGAGAACCCATGACCTTCTGGTCCAGAGGCTGATTTGCTACCAACTGAGCCACACTGATACCTGGTCCCCATCCCTACCACCACACACTGACACCTATTCCCTAACCAATTTCTTATCCAGTTTATCATATTTAGACACACTCCTATGCTACTCAGCTTGTTTACTAGTCTCCTCTGTGGAACAGTGTTGAAAGCCTTATGGAAATGTAGTTAGGCCTTGTCCACTGCTTCACCCTGATTTAGTTCCTTGGTCATCCAGCCAAATAAATCTTTTAGATTCATTTGACATGACCTCCCCTCTGTGTACCCATGCTGCCTTGAGTCTTGCAACCAGCTTGATTCAAGATATTCTACAATACTTTCCTTTAGAATTAATCACATTAAATTTGCCACCACCAATGTCAGGCTGACTGGTCTGTAGTTGCCAGCCTCCTCCCTGCTACTATGTTTGTGTAGTGGGACTACATCTGCTGTCCTCCAGTCCTCCAGAACAACTGTTGCAAGTGAGCAACTAAATAGAACTGTCTGAGGTGCAGTCTGTATTTCCTTGAGCTCCCTCAGTACCTTTGGATGCACCCCATCTAATCACATTGATTGAGCCACCTTCAGATAAGCAAGTCCCTTAAGAACTCTCACCTCCAAAAAATAACTAGTGTCCACCTCCCTGTCTCCAAAGCTTCTGTTACTTTGTGGCCCTTCCTCTTCTCCTGCCTTTGTGAACACTGAACAAAAGTATTTGTTCTGGATTTGCCTTTTCTTGGTCTCCCTCTGCACAGTCCCACCCCACTTCCCTTTTTAACCTTATGATTCCACCCCTGGTCTTCCTCTTTTCACTTCCATACCTAATGATTGTCTTCTCCCCTTCATTATCTCTTGGGCTATTCTCTCTTCAGTTTGTACCTTTGCATTCCTTACTGTTTTCTCTGCTTCTTTCTGTTTCCCCTGATACACCTCCCTATCCTCCTTCCTCTGTGTCTCCTTATACATTCTGAATGCTACCCTTTTTGCCTTTACCTTTTAAGCCACCACTTTTGAGAACCATAGCTGTCTCTTTTTCCTCTCGCTTTTGAGCACTTGTTTGTTGTTGAGTTGTGTTGCCTTCAATATGCTCCCTTTTATCTTTGCAAACTGCTCCTCGGCCCCAGCAGGTCATCCCTGAGACATTCCTCCATCTTTACAAAGTCTGCCCTCCTGAAGTCCAGGACCCTCACCCTTGTGTGATTCTATTCTGTAGCCATCCTTATATTGAACCACACTGTACAGTGATCACTGGTCCCTAAGTGGCCTCCCACCTTGACATCTGCAAACTGTCACTGTTAGTGAGTACCAGGTCCAGAATTGCTCCATCAAGAGTGGGTTCACTGATTAGTTGTCAGGGGACTGCCCCTTGTAGAGTCGAGGTTGTTCACTCTTTTATCTGAAGCCACTGTTGGGAGTCAAGAGTCTACATCAGGCAGATTAAAGTCCCCTATCAACAACACCTCCCCCTTTTCAGCCATCATGCCAGTGGCTTCCACCAGTACCTTATCTAATTCCTCCCTTATGCTGGAGATCTGTAGATCACTCCACTGTGAAAAGTGACACCATTCTCTGTCTCCAGAGTGACCCACAGTACCTTTGTCTCCCCCTGTATTCCCTGTATCTCAATTGATTTTATGCTTTTCTCAAACAAAACACCACACCCCTCCTTTCCTTCCCACTCAGCCCTTTCTGAAAAGAAAATAGCTTGGTATGGCCACGTTGAGGTCATGGTTTTCAGTGTACTATGACTCGGTAATTGCTGCAATAGCCAGGTTGGCCTCTGCCATTATGGCTTCTATATCAGCTTAATTTCTAGACTGCTAGCATTTGCACATGGCCTTCAGTTTGTTTTCCTCTTCTTGTTTCCCCTTTTTTTTTCCTTTTTGCTCTCTTCTTTCCCATCTCTTTTTAAGGATCCTGTTCCTTTCCCCATTTATATCCACAATCCTGCCTCCCTTATTAGTTTGCACCTAGAGGGATTCCTCTCCTCTCAGGTTCTTTTTACTATGTTCTTCAGCCTGTGGGGGGTACTAGTTTCTGACTCCCAGATTCCTTCTGCCACCCTTATTGGCTAATTTAAATGTTCATCAAATAAACTATTAGACTGTCCACAGAACACTGCAGTTCCCCTCCAGGATAGATGAAGGCCATCACCACAGTATAGACCCTTATCCTTCTAGGTGGGTCTCCAGTCCACAGTGTAGCCAAACCCTTCCTTCTGCACCATTTCTTTAACCATAAATTGAAGCTCCTGGTGCAGAGATCCCTCTCCTATGGCTGTCATAGACAGGCAGCACCTCAACAAAAGCCATTGCGCTGGCTACCTTGCTAAGATCCCTGCCCAGCTCCCTACAATACCCTTGCACTATCCCAGCCCCATCCCTAGCCAGGTCATTAGTCTCCAGGTGGTCAATGACATCCAGCTCTCACTCCAATCCTGCTGCCCTAGCGATCCTTAGGATCTGCTTCCCATCCCTTCAGGCTATGGCACCAAGTAGACACCTATCCTGCCTCACCCTCTCTTTCCTATTCTCAAATCTATATCCTTCACAATCGAGTACACCACTTACTTACCCTTTCTCTGGGGTTCTCTATATCCTCTTTGGGGTCTTCAGTATGGAGGGCCCCATATTCTCCCTGGTCACTACCGCAAATGCCTCCCCCCCTGCAGTCACACCCCATCAGAGCAGTGTAGGAATTACACTATATAGGGGTATCTGTTGAGGAATGTACCTCTGTACTACCAATCTCACCTTTCTGGAACCCACCGCAGTCTAGTCATTCTTCCTCCCTGGCAACCTCTGAAGTAACAGTGGCAGACTTGATGGCCCTTGTCTGGCTAGAGGTCCCCCAAATCCTAGACAACTCAGACTGAAATATAGCGACTTTCTCCCTTAACACAGAGAGGTGTGTGCAGATGGAGCAGCACCACAGTCTCCAGAAAGTCTCTCTGGAAATTGTTGCCCCATAGTCACTGTGTCAATCCCAGAATTCTCAGCTTCTATTCTCTTTGTGTAAACCTAGAAATATGTAGTACCCTTACTAGGGCTGGGAGAACTTGGTGAAGTTCTGATCCTTATTAAATATGATCCAAAACATGGTGAAGTTTTGATTTATTCTGATTAGTTCTGGTCTATTGACCAATTTTGGAAAAATGCAAATAAATGCATAAAAGTGGTCAAAGTACTCACATTTGACACAGAGGCCCAAAGGAAATAATTTAATGGATTGTTTGTATACAAATTAATGTAAAGCTGCTAAATAAAAATGCAATCGGTCACTACTATCCCCTTCATGGCTGACCTATAATGGTGGCATATCCTGCTCAGGCCAGTGACATGAGTGTGCTGGGAGAGATGGAGAGAAAGAAACAGACAGATGGAAATACCTATATCATAGCACCACCAAGCACTGCAGGCACTGCCAGGCAGCTAAGATTTTTTTTTAATGGTGCTGTGTGGGTATTATTTTGATGGATGTTCCATTCAGAGCCAAACGGGCCAAATAAATGGATATGAGTGATCAAATGAGCAGAATTAAGAGAGCCACCCACCCTACCCATGTGATGCATGTGATGTGATGTGTTACCCTGATAAATGGACTGTCTTGTCTCAGTGGGCTCACTCGGTTACCAAAATTCAATAAATAAATAAACTGCTTTGAATGCCACTGTGTACTGTGGTATATGGTACACTACCTGGTCCAAGAGGTGGTAATGTTTTCTAGTACTATGACTACTTCTTCTAAATCTGATCAACATGCTGAATACTTAAAAAAGAAAAAAGAAAGACAGTGATCACCACCCAGGCAGGCAGCCAGTCACACATCGCATTGGTCAAGTACAGTGCAGTCATAAAAAAGTTTGCCACTGCCACCTCAAGATCTGATGACACACAACACAACACAACACAATTGCATCCTCCCTAGTTCCACAATTGTTGCCAGCCACTGCCAAGTAATTTAAGTATTAAAAATAAAATATAGTAATAATCTCAGCTTAGTTACTGTAAGGGAGATAACCAGCCTAGCATATCACATGCACACAAACAATAAAGAAATGAAAATGAATTTTCAGTTTAGAAGCATTTTGTTCTGTAAAGTTTTTGCAGCCAAATATGGGGGAGGAGAGAAATATACAAAGAGTATTAAGTTTTGTTTCAGGCATCTGCTAAGCCATGCACTGTATGAAATTTAAAACAGTATGGCCAGGATCAGTTGCTGAGGACAAAAAAGTGACAAGCTGTAGTAGTAGTAGTAAGGACCAAATGTGATAAATAGTAGTCATGACTAATGAAGATAAAAACCGATAGTAGTAGTAGACAACAGTACTTACCATCCAGATCAGATAGTGGTACCAGGTACCACCAAGTAAGTTTGTGACATGAAATGCAGTTGCTTGCTGTATTTGTTTTGGACTCTGAACCCACTGATGTTATTTCTTTCTGTTTTGTGCTGCTCATGTGATCATTAAAGTAATAGTGGCCTGGCCTAGTCCATCCTGACCTGACTTGTTGCAATTAATTACTACCTAGTAGACCCTAGTCACAAAAGATTTTCACCACAGGCAAACATTCTTGAAAGTATTTTGCTGATAGTGCCTTCTCAGAGCAGTCAGTGTATGTTTTACTCAGGTATCATATTTGAAATTAAAGTGAGGAATATTGACTTTGAGAAATGTGAGGCACTCAGTGTTTTCTGGTGTACAAAAGGACCATGTGTCAGCAGTGATGTTACCAAATTAACCAATATTTCTGAACAGACGCTAGTCGAAGGGCAATTCAGGTACTTCATTGCAATGTTTACAAAAGCAGGCCACATATTTTGTTTGGATTTCCAGTATTTCAAAGGATCAGCATTACAGCTGATATTGGGCTGTACCAGATACATTTCAACAATGGTTTGTGCTGAGGCTGTGTTACAAAAGGCAGATGAAGAAGATGTTACAGTTACATCTTCTAAGTCAATAGTTCTTAGACTTTGTCACAGTGAGCCTCCCCAAATCCATGGAAAAGATTTTGAGCCTCCTCTAAAAACTGAAATAATCTTGGGCCTCCCCAAAGAAAAATAACGTACTGTATTTTGCACAGTACACCAAGAATAAATTGAAACCCCTTTGAGCACTTGGCTCACATTCAGTTCTTTGTCTTATACTAATGCGGAACCTTTGAAAAAGAGCTCCTGTGCTCAAAGACGTTATCTGAATAACAAACAAATATTATTCAGTTTATTGTACTCCCCACTCCCACAGGCCAGCCTACTTTACTTGCTCTGTTATTTTCATTCTTGAACCATCGTTACCCCTTGTTGCAGTACCTTCATGGGTCAGACTACTTTCTCTGTTTCCTCTTTATATGAAATAACCTTCCTACATACTTTGCCTCTCCCTCTCCTTCCCTGCTCCTAAGCAACTTCTCTGGGATTACTTTGCTCCTTCCTGCTATTTCTCTTAGCACTTCTATGCTCAACCCTTGTATTTGGGCTGTTCTACTGTCAGTCTACAAATTGATCAATTACCACCACTCATTATTAGTTTATTGTTCATATTTGTTTGCACTATTGTTCGCTGTGTATTTCTTGATTGTTTTGCAGTTACCTTTTGAAATGTATTCACTCCCTACCCTTCCCTGAGTACACCTGAAATGAACTTTGGTTCATTCACCTTCCCTTGTCACCTTTCAGTAAATAAATACATAAAAATCACCTACTGTTATCCTCTTCCAGTTTGCTCCATCTCTTCACATAAAATACATAAAACTCAAAATTTAAAAACAGTACTTTTTCAGACTTGCTTGAGCCTCCCCTGGAACAGGTTGGGGCCGCCCCAGGGAGGCTGGCCTCACCATTTGAGAACCCCTGTTCTAAGTCATTCCAGAGACATGAAGCTGAACCAAGTGACTGTGAGACAGTGCTATGCTTGGCTGGTGGCAAAAAAGAATATTCGGATGCAGTGGCTGAAAAGGAAGAGGGAGAAAATGCTGCAGTTGTGGAGGATGGGCCACCTGGTGCTGTGCTGCTGTGTCGTGAAGAAGATTTTGAATGTGATACTGCTGTTGTACTCAGTTCCATGACACCATGCATCTCGTCAATTATTTCTTATTTGTTTATCCCGAAACAAATGTCATCATCACCACTCAATAGTTGCTTCAGTTTGTATCATGGGTCCAAGATTGTTGCTTTAATGTAGTACTCAGAATGAAGCATTTTACATAGTTTGTCATCTTCAACTTTTTTGATCATACGTCTCATTAGATCTTGTATTCTGGAGGGCAACCTGCACATGTCAGCAGCACCACTGGCAGCCTATGTGATCATGAATCTGTCTTCCTTCTCTAACTTAATAATAATAATAATAACATTTCTTTATAAAGTGCAATTCAAGAAAATATCAAAGTGCTGTACAAGGTTAAAAACATAAATAAAGCAATAAAATATCTGAGATAGATCAGTAATGTAAAATTACAGATTCAGATTCAACAGTCTCCGAAGAAAGCACGGCTAAATAAATACATTTTTAAAGCCATCTTAAAGCTCTCCAAGGTCAGGCACTGTCTACTCCAATGAGGTACAACTATTCAGTTTCGATCTGAACTTTACAATTTTTATTAGGGGTATCACCTGGCTGAGAGTTGCTATATTTGCACTAACCTCCCTGGTGATTTCCTCAAATGGCTGGAGCAGGAAAATTAGAGACTCCAGCATGGCCCACTGTGGTGAAACACAGAAACATAGAAGTTAACAGCAAATAAGGACTGCAAGGCCCATCCAGTCTGCCCATTTCATTTTCTACCTTATGAATGTGCCATCTGCCTTTGCTCTGTCAATGGCCTATCTATTCATACTCATCTGTATTGCTCCCTTATGCCTATCCCAAGCCTGTCTGAAACCCTGCACTGTATTCATATCCACCACTTCCTGAGGTAGGCCATTCCATGTGTTCACCACACTTTCTGTGAAAAAGAACTTTCTCACATTACCCCTTAATCGGCCTCCCTCTAATCTCATGCAGTGTCCTCTTGTCCTGGTATTTTTCTTATATTGAAACATGTTGGACTCTTTCACCTTGTTAATGCCCTTAAGGTGTTTGAATGTTTTGATCATATCACCTCTCTCCCTCCTTTGCTGTAGGGTATACATATTGAGCTCTGTTAATCTGTCCTCATATGTTTTCTGGTGCACTCCCTGCACCATTTTGGTTGTCCTTCTCTGGACTGCCTCACTTTGGTTAATGTCCTTGTGAAGGTGTGGCCTCCAGTACTGCACACAGTACTCCAGATGGGGCCTAACCAGTGTCTTGTAAAGAGGGATTATTATCTCCCTCTTATGACTTGTGATACCCCTACTAATACACCCCAACATCCCCCTAGCCTTACCTACTGCTTTAATGGTCTACTTGGATGATTTCAGGTCATCTGTGATGATGATGCCCAAGTCTCTTTCTTCCCTTATGACAGTCAGCAACTCCTCTCCCAGCCTATAGGTGGCTTCAGGGTTTCTCTTCCCTATATGCATGATCTTCCACTTCTTTGCGTTAAACCCCAGTTGCCACTCTTCCAACCATTTTGCCAGTTTATCCAGATCTCTTCTCATTCTGCCCACCCCATCTGGATCATCTACTCTGTTTCAGATCTTGGTGTCATCTGTAAACAGACAAACCTTACCCTCCAGTCCACCTGCAATGTCACTGATGAAGATATTGAAGAGGACTGGCCCCAGAACTGATCCCTGAGGTACCCCACTTGTGACTTGCATCTCTTCTGACTGTATACCATTAACCACCACTCTTTGTGCTCTGCCCGTCAACCAGTTTGCCACCCAGTTAACCAACTTCTGACCCACCCTGAGCCTACCGAGCTTATTAATCAATCTTCTATGTGGAACAGTATTGAAAGCTTTGCTGAAGTCAAGGTAGGTGACATCGACTGCTCCCCCTTGGTCCACCACTCTGGTTACTCAGTCAAAGAAATCTATGAGATTAGTTTGACAGGACCTTCCTGTTGTAACTCTATGATGTCTTGGATCCTGTGCTCCTATGTATTCCAGGTGTTGCACTATCCTTTCCTTAAGGAGTGCTTCCATAATCTTGCCCACTACTGAGGTAAATCAGACTGGTCTGTAGTTCCCTGCCTCCTCCCTGCTACCACTCTTGTGGATCAGGATCACATGAGCCCTTCTCCAGTCTTCTGGGACCTCTCCTGTTCTCAGAGACTCACTAAACAGTTCTGATAATGTCTCTACTAGTTCCACCCTTAGCTCCTTTAGTACCCTGGGATATATGCCATCAGGTCCTATTGCCTTGTCCACCCTGAGCTTATCAAGCTCTTGTAGGACCCTTTCTTTTGTGAAGAACTAGTGTAACACTGCCTTCCCCCCTGTGTCCATGGTGCTGAGCTGTGGGCCCTGCACTACCTTCTCTTCAGTAAATACTGAGAAGTATTTATTTAGGATAGATGCTTTTACATGATCCTCCTCCTCATACGCACCCTTATCCCCTTTGATCTTAGCAATACCCCTCTGGACTTTCTCTTTTCACTAATGTATCTATAGAAAGTCTTGTCACCATCTTTTATTGTTTGTGTTAGTGTTTCCTTGGTTTGGGCCTTTGCCTGCCTACTGACTTCCCTACTTCTCTTAGGGCCCCCCAGTAATCCCTCCCTCTCTCCCTCTCTCTCCTCTGGATCTGGAGTGGCACAAGTCAAAGATTTTGCCAGTCTGCCCATTTTGTGCACACACCTGCACTGTCTGAGGCCAAGAACAGTAAAAAAACTTTTATTTGGGATTTTCTGTAACTGTAATCTCTCTTGGGCCCCAGTAGTCTCTCCCTCTCTTCTCTGGATCTGGATGGAATGGCACATGTCAAAGATTTTGCCAGCCTGCCCTCATGCACAGTCAGTCACACAGTACAGTATACTTTGCATCCCCCCAGCCACTACTACTTCTCAAATCCCCACTTCCCAAGTCCCTCACCCACCTTCACCCTCCCCCAACAATTGATTTCTCTTCCCTTCCCCGTCCCCTTCTATTGTTGTTCCCTCCCCTCCTCAGTTGATTTCTTTTCTATTTGGTGGTGGTGGTGGTTTTAAACTTTTCTTTTGGTTTTTGGCACTTTGGGTCTCTCTGCTGCTGAGCACAGCTCTGCTCCTCCTTTTCTCTGGTCCTCCTCGCTATTCTGGGCCACGTGGCACCCTCAGCATGGGTATATACCATGAGTGCATGACGTGACCTTCTGTTGCCTGATTGGATGCTGTTGGCCACCTGTACATGCCGATGGCATCCTTATGACAACAATCAACAAAATCATGGAAATGGCATCTCCACAGACCCAGAACCAGACTTCTGTGGTGAAGTCTATATTTATCTGGGTCCGTGGACTGCAGGTTCAGTTGGGAGTGGGGTCTGGATCTCCTGTGAACAGTCCACCCAGCCCTAACCCTTACCTCCTGGTAGGGTGTTTCTAGTTTTCCTCTTTTTTTTTCAATTTGTGTTCCCACTGTGCCTTCTTTAAATCTTCTTATACTCCTACCCTACAGAGAGCCAAAATAGCTCTTTGTCTCTTTTAAACTCTATATAAAAGGATTACCTGTCAAAGGCAAGTGCATTTCACCCTGAATTGTGAATTGCCTTTACCACTGCTATGCCATTGTATGGGTAGAGTTAGAGTGCAAGGTGCCGGCTCACTCCACCAGAGCACTGGCCACTTTCTTAGATGAATTTTGCTCAGTACTCATAGCAGAGATTTGCAGGACTGCAGCTTGGAGCAGAGTGCATACCTTCCAAAGCACTTTGCTGTGGGTGTCCATGTCAGGCAGCATTCCACATTTAACAGGACAAGTCTGCATGGATTACTATCCAGAAGTGCGCCCTGAGATTTAGCCTTCCTGATCTGGAAGACTTTCTCAGAGCTTGCTACTCTGACCTATTAGTCTGAATCTATGGAGAAGACTGATTTATGAAAGATATGAAAGTTACTTATCATAACTGTTGATCTTCCTCAATATCTTCTTCATAGATTATCATGCCACCCACTATCCACTGGACTCATTCCAGTATTGTTCTGCTGGTCTTCACCCTTTCTACTTGATTTGGGCTGTGAAGACACTATGCTACTGGTTTGGTGCCCTTATTATAAGACCCAGCAGGGTTACCTTATTATCTAAGTTTGAGGGGAACTATAGTCAAAATTTACAAAACAAATGTTGTGCAGAGTGTTTTCATTTGTAGATGTAGACCTAGTGTGTCCTTCCTGTTGTTTGCTGTAAAGAGTTTTTGTTTTTCTTTCTAGTGTCATGGCCCTTTGGGATCTCCATGTTTACATTTTTGTGGCTCTTCTCTTTCCTACAGTGTTTCCTGTCCTGAGTAACAGTGATGTGTCCAGGACTATTGATTCACTAAAATACCACCAACAGCTTAATCCAGTTCTGTAAAGTTGGTTTACATCTGTACACATATTCCCCTTCCCTTTTCCTCGGGATCGTACCTCAAAATGAGCTGTGGTCCAGCATGCCTCTCCTAATCACAAACTTTCAAATAAATAAATTGATTCAAACTGTAATGACTGCTGCAGCAGCAATCTCTTGTTAGAGGCCTGATAGTCTTGGTTAAACTAACTCTTTGTAGTCTGAACGTTCAGTTTTTAGGGGTGTGTGCAGGTCTGCCCTGCAGGAGTGAATATTTTATTTTTAAAGCTTTTCATTTTATTATTTTTAGTATTTTTTTTATATTATTCTTTGTTAACTGGGCAAGTTCCACTAGGCACAGGTGCCTGTGTTCAGGGGTGACTCAAGAGCACTGGGGATGTTAAGTGACTTGCTGAGAATCACACAGTATGCCAGTGGAAGTTGCGGGAATCAAACCCAGATCTATCTGCTGTATTTACCAAGCTTATTCACAGTTTATCGCTCTAACCTCTAGTTATGTTGCAGGCCTCACATATACATAACCATAAAAAAAGCCCAGAACTCACCTCTGGTCACCAATGCTATAATCAGTGAAGGCTCTAGCAGTTTCCTTAAAAAATTCCCACTCCGTTATCCATTAGTTTTCTGTCATCTGTAGATTTAGCCATAATTAGAACTCAACTGGCAATAAGAGTTGCTTAAAATCACAGCTCTGCTGCTGTAAACCGCTGATAAAATAAAACAACTCTTATTAAATGAATGGCCCTGGATGTATCACTATTACATGGGACAGGAGGCACTCTAGGGAATAGAAGAGACAGAAAAAATGTGAACATGCAGATCCACAAGGCCATAAAACTAGCAGGCAAATAAAAAAAAAAATTTACAGCAAACAAAGGAAAGGACACACTAGGATTCCACCTACAAATCATAACACTCAGCACAAGTTTTTTTGGTAAATGTTGACTTTAGTTACCCTTTAAGTGAATAGGTTACTCATTAGGTTCATGCTGCTCACCTCCTCAGTAAAGGTGGTACTAAGGTGGTTGGAGGCTGGTGCCACTGTATACTAGTAGGCTAAAGGGGTAGCATGCATTTGGGGCCTACTCACATCCCCAGTCTCCACCAGAAAAGTTCTTGTTCTGGCTGGATCCCGGCATCTCCATTTCAGACCCATTAACGGTAACCTGCAGAGAAGATATTCAGAAAAATAAACAGTTACGGTAAGTACAAACTCATGTTTTTCTAATTTAACAATTTCTTTATCCTGGATAGTTCAGCTGAGATGTAACATCTTGCTTCCAGTGATGTCCTGCCTTTCACCTATTCATGAGGCTAGATAGGCAAGCACACTAGAAGGTTAAGGGTCCTACCAAAGGTCAGACAGTGAGCATTTGTTTCTAAGCAAGGCAAGGCAATTTTATTTGTTAAGGGTCCAATCCAAAAAGGCTCTGGGGGCCATAAAGCAAACATCCCAAAGGGGCAAGTAAGGTCTGAATCTGTGAGCTTCTGGTTCTTCAGTTTGTGGTCTAATCACTAGACTACATTGCTACCTTTGTAAAGTGGAGTATACTGTATAGTTTATGTTTAATGTACAGTGTACTCAAATATTGAAACTAACAGAAACAGACAAAAATGTTTTTAATTTAAACAAACTACTATTTTTCAAAACATTTTACATAATTCTGTATGTAATATTTAGTAAAATAATCCCAGTAGTTACCAGAATAAATTTTAATTATTTGCAGTGTGATATGATAGTGTGTGTCCATGTTTATGATGACATTGCATTTAAAATATTTAGCATGACTTGTTCAAAACATATGCCATTAAAAGAAATTATCAGCAACATGGCTGCCCAACACAGTAAGAGCTCTTTTTCTAAACTGGTATCTTCTAGTCTTTCTGAATGGTAAAAACATCTGAGCTTGAGGGACTGATTGCACAGCTAGCAACTGCAGATGGCAAACACATACGTTTCTGCAATAAGGTGTAGAGAATAAACTTTTCTTAACCCTGCTATGTTCCATGACATACTGCCCCATTGTAGTCTGCAGTCTAGAAATCTGAGGTGCTGTAGGTTTGAGTCAGTTATTGTAGTAATGCAGAACTCTCAAATGTGACTTTGTAAACCTTGAAGTCTTTGATGGATACCTCAGTAAAGCATGCCCGGGCCATACAGGTGGCACTGCCACAACCTTTGGTAAACTGGTGCAGTCTGGTAAATTACAGTTCAGGGACATTTTTAGAGACACCCCAACCAACTGAGCTACCAGGATTTTGGCTATTGGTGGGCTCAGTAAGGAAACCATTAATTTCGTCACCACATGGGGAGTCAATATCCAGCCTAAGTTTAATTAAATAACACAGCTTTATTAACAACTGACCATCTCTAAAAAGAAGGGATAGTGCAGATGTCAGCTATAAACACAGCCCTCTTAGTTGCACTCCTAGGCAGGCCAGCTCCACCCCTTCCCACCTGGTACCAGGATTTAAACAGACCCAAGTGGGAGCTCCCTAAACTCAGTCATTGGCTACTGCAGATGTAGAATCACTGCAGGCCTGCAAACATCACTGTAGGTTGGCCGGCATTGGAGCACTTTAAACAAAGCAAGGTGCTCAATTCCTCAAACCCCACAGGCCATGTACTGTTACCTATATGGTAGAAAACCTCTCAATATGGGGTATTTGTAAACCAGATAGTGAAACATGATGAAGTAAGGGGCACTGTTCCCTGCAGCAATGCTGCTCTGTGATGTATTCATGGTTCCCAGACCTGGATGGCTCCTGCTGATGCAGCAGGCCACAGGACCTGCTCTACCAGGACATCTACAATGCAGACAGGCTTTCTCACTCTGTTTTTTGTTGAACTGGCAACCTTGGGCACTGGATGCATGCTCTTCCAACCTCCATCCTCTCTTTCCAGACCGCTGAGGCCCCAGTTTGATCCTCACACATCCTATCTTCTAAACTCCTAGGTCAGAAGCAGCCTGGCACTATGCTGTGTGCCTGCTATAGGACCTGGATTAGCAGCCTGTGGGCTTTTTCTCCAAACTCTAACTTTAGTATCACCCATGTGCTGGCTTGCATGCTGTTGCACCACCTTCCTCTCTGGAACTCAGCAGCTCTATTCTAAGTTTGCTTTCCACTTTTGAGGCCTGGGATGGCACAGTTTGCAGCACTGCAGACCTCTCCACCATGAAATTGCCACAAGATGTTCCCTCCTCGGGTACAGTTCTGCCTTTATAGGCCCTGCTCACAGCCTGCCTTGGTTTGTGCCCTGGGATGTCACTCCAGAAATTCATCAGCCCTTAACACACAGAAAAGACACTACAATATGATGCCCTTCCTTGCCCCAAAAGCCTCTTGAAGATCCTTACCATGAAAAGTTTATGAGTGCAGTGGCAGGCCTGCTGAGTGGGTCCATTACAATGCATAAAATGCTATCAGAGAATTCAGAGTGTTATGACATATTATAACACTAGCTTTGGTTTGCAATTTAAAATGTGTAAGTGTCACATTGAAAACACATTCAATATCAATTTCATGTTAAAATTTTTTTTTTCAGATTATACCTGCCCCGGTGATTTAGTTTATGATCCATGCAGATCATCAACTGACAGTTATTGTACTGGGATGTAAGTATTACTGAAATAAACTTTTTGCAACATTTAGTTTCTGAGAACTGTACTTTCTATGACAATATTAATTTAATAATGATAAAGTGCTAAAACTGCTACTGTTTTGTATATATATTGTGTGTGTGTGTATCTCTCCAAAGTACACACAATAGAGCTCATGATTCATAAGAAACTGTATGACACAAATTGCCTTAGCCAAAGGTGTATGATGCTAGTGGCACCTTGCATCATAGTTTGTGGTGAAATTGATTTTCAAATGCTGGTTGTGGCAAAACTAGGACACCTCCGGCAAAGATCTCATGCACCCTTGCAGCAAATGTACCCCTGAGCCAGGTCACAATGGGGCTTGTGCCACACTGGGGCTGCAACATCCCCTGATTTGGGATTCATTAAGCCCCGCAGTGGCCACACCAGGGGGCTCAAGTTAGACCATTCCTGAAGTTTTTTATTAACCTGTTTGTACATTATACATCTTTATTGTACAGTATGTGTGTTTTGTAATGTTTGTTTCTCGCATCTGTGCTTGGACGCAATTGTAAATGAGTTTTCTCTCAACTTACTATCCAATAAATGATGATGATTATGATAATGACCAGCTAGTAGGTGAACTAACAGCCCTCTGACATTGACTGGCAGAGCAGGAGTGAGGTACAAGATCAGGAAGGTGGGAACAGGGGCTGCTTGGGCACTGAGCATGCCATAAGACATGAGGGGGGCATGACGGCAGGTATAGGAGCAGAGAGGGTAGCTAGCAGAGTACCATAGGGTGTATTGATACAGAAACATAGAAATATATAATCTGTCAGCAGATAAGGACCATACGGCCCACCTAGTCTGCCCATTTGCCTACTCACTGCTACGTATGTATGTATGTATGTAATATAACCTATGGCGCCTCTGTCAAGTGCCTTCTCTGTTTCCTATATCTGCCACCATGCACCCCTCATGCTCTATGGCACCCTTGATGCCCCAGTGGCCCCTGTTTTCCACTGCCCAGCCAAGGTTCTTACCTCTCCCCACCTCTAGGAGTCCTGTATGCCTGCGCAGGGAGGGGGTGATGGATCCCCACATCATACTCTGCAGGAGTGCCCAATATTTGGTGCAGTCCTGTGACTGTGGCAGCTCCTGGGTCTTCAGAGCAGGGACTCCCTACTTACAGAACTGGGTGCACTGTCTCTGATCCACCAGGAGCATGCCTCAGCCCTAGATCATCGCAAACTGTGGTGACAGTAGGGCTCTTTGAAAATCGAGCCCATATACTCTAAAACAGTTTTTCTCAAATGAGGCCACCATGGTCGCATCCAGCCACCAACATAATTTTCTGCTGCCACAGAGCTCTTTAGATCCCCCAGTAAGAAAGGTAATGAAATGGACAGTTTTTAACTTTAAAACATGGTATCTGCATTTGAAGAACAAAATACATCAGTAACTGGATTGTTTGTACTGTATATTGGCTTAATTTACTGTATACTGTGTGAAAAAATATGTGTTATATCAAGGAGTTTGGGGTGAAAAAACAACGAGTTGGCCACCACCACTAGGTTCTGGTGGCTGCATTTTTGTTGCCACTGGAATTATCTGAAAATGACTATTTATCTCACCCCAGTACTATCAAGCTTCGTATATAAAACGATTTTGTACTGGGTTTAATATGTTATGCTTATGACCTGGAAAGCCAAACAGAAATCAAACAGTTTAGAGATATATCTTCTGCTAAAATTGCTAATACCGCAACTGAAGTATTAGCATCTCAGAACTGCATTGATGATTATCTTTGCCATTAAAGCAGTAGTTTGTTTAGTGGAAAAGCAATTATCATACAGTATTTTTTGAAGTAATGTATTTCTGACAAAAATCAATATGTTCATTTTTCTATTAAATGGATTTCATTACTGAACCAAGATATGTTTTTTAATTATATTTTATTAAAGTATTTCTTCATAAAAACACACACACATTACATAAAAACATTTTGACATAAAGACAATCCTTATATATATATATAATACATCATTCTTTGCCTTTAACTTCTCTCATTGTTTCAGTATATTCATATCCCCTGGTAACACCGATCTATTACACTTACACAATCTATATTGAAAATAAAAATAGAAAATTAAACTAATTTCATCCTAACAACTGATATTTCATACCTCAGAACTAATTCATGTTCTGAATACATACTGTAACTTAAGGCAGGCTGCTACCCTGCTAGACTGTGGGATTAGGGTGTGGGAAGGGAACCAGGGGTAGGGAGAAAACATCAGTATCATCTTTTGTTCATATTCATCTTGTTCAGCAAGGGTATCTACAGTATATTTCCCTTGTTTATTGGTCATATAGTGGAAGAATGGCAGCCATCTGCTAATAAACTTATCTTTTTGAAGCTGAATCCTGGCTGTCATCATTTCCATGATCATTATTCTTTGGCAGTTGTTTAACTAAAATTCTGTTGTAGGCTGAGTGGAGGATAGCCATGTTTGCATTATGGTTTTAAGGGCAGCAGTCACTATTGTATAAAACAGATATTTCTGAGACTTGGAGCTCACTCAATTGGGGGGATCCCAACACCCATGTTTGAAATTCCAAAATTTCAACGGTAGAGGAAATCTGAAGACCTCCTCAACCTCTCTCTTTATCACTTCTTAGGATACTTTTATCATCGGGCAAGACCAAAAGATATGCATTTGAGTACCAACCCCTTGACAATTCCTCCATCACCTTTCAGAGGAATTTGTCCCCAAGTGTTTTGAAATAACTGGGGTATGGAAATGTTTAATTACCATTCTCTACCTAAAATCCCTCCAAGAGGGTGATTTATTTATTTATTGAAGATATTGGATAACATATGCTTTTGTCCTTGAGATTTCTGACCAGACCTTCGCCCATTTCTCTTCTGACAATGCTATCAGGGTTTCCACCTCCCATCTGTCTTTAAAGGGTTTTGTCTCCCCAGTCTTTAATTCTAATAAAAATCTATATATTCTAGTTACCACCCTTTTGTTATCTTGTCCCTTGGCTATGTCTATCAATAATACTTTCAATGGGATCGGATAGGAATTTAATTGTGCCACCCCGTTAGGATCTTCTAGATAACTCCTGTATTGTAGGAAACAGAAGAAATCTCCTGGGAAGAATTGAAACTCCTTATCCAGTTGTGCATACAATCTTAACTCCCCACCTTCCCAGAACTGCCCTCTTGTTGACAGTCCCTTTAAGTTCTACTGTTTCACTCCTCCTGATATTTTAAATGGCAGAAAATCCAGACATTCTCTGAGGGGAGTACCCCTTCCCAAACAGAGTTTTAGGCCAAATTCTGAGGAGATTTCTATCCAGTTTTTTTAAGTCCCTGGGCCCATGAATTTGGTGTATCCAATTGTCTTAAATTCCTCTGATCCATAAATACTATATCACCAGATTCCACCATCTCCCTTGACTCTTTCTCTACATCTAACCATAAGGGTGGGTTAACCCCTCTCAAAAGGGGGATAATATGTTGTATTGTCAAGCCCAAAAGTACCCTTGAAAATCTGGAAGAGCCAGACCTCCCTTGTTTTTAGGGCTGTGGGCACAGCCTACAGCCCTTCTGTCATCAATCAGATTGTAGCTTTAAAACAGCTGATAGTGGAACTCCCTTTCTGGACATTTGGAAGTATTCCTCCACAGCTGCAAAACAGTGCACTCCCCTCTGATTTTTGCTATTTGCTGCTGTATGTTAAAGGCATCTGAAGGAAGGGGGGATGCTACTGTATTGTACCTCAGAACTTCTCAGGATATTAACAAAAACAAACTTTATAAAATGCTGTTTCTATCATCTGTCAAGCTCAATCTAATAGGTTTATTCTATTTCTTTCAGCAACCTAGGGGTTAACTCATTATAAGTTGAACTGGTAGTTGCTGAAACTGAAAGTCAAACTACAGTGTCAGATTACATAACTGCATAGTTGTTAGCTATCGTATTCCTATGGGCAGGACAGGTTGCACGCAAGCGCGCGCGCGCACACACACACACACACACACACTTGTGACTAAACAGCACTATATGGCACCAACAAGAAAATAACTTTGTCCATTTGGTAGCTCTTTGCAGCCCTATCGGCTATGGGTCACATCTGGGGTGGGGGAGATGAGACTTTACACTCCATTGGCAGCATCCTGTCTTTTTTGCACTGATGGGGAAGGGGATTGTCACTGTCTACAACCACAGACTTCAGTTTTAGGAAATTTAACCACTGAGTCAAGCTAACTTGTACTGGAGTTCCTTCTAAAAGTCCTGTGTTCCTCAGGGTGGGGTTTGGGGGGGGGTTATTGCTTAAAGCAGCAGTATTTGATTAATGTCTGTTCCTGATTTGAGACTGTAAGCAGCATACACCAACCTCTAATATTTAAACTGTGGCCTTTTAAAGATAAAAGAACATAAGCATTTAGAGACTTTTTTTTATTATTCTTTGTTAACCGGGTATTGCCCACTAGGCACAGGAGCCTGTTTTCTGGGGCTACCCAGAAGCACTGAGGAGGTTAATTAACTTGCTCAGAGTTGCACAGTATGCTATTGGAGGTTGTGGAAATCAAACTCAGGTCTGTGTGCTGGATGTACCAAGCTCTTTACTCTAACCTCTAAGGCTTTATTGACAGCCCCAGACATGGCTGGTGTATTCCTTGGTTATTGCATGGATCTGGAATCTATGTACTGGAGTTTAATATTTGTTCATAGTTTATAAATGTAATTTAATATATATATATATATTTTTCCTTTGGTAACCAGGTAAGGCCAACTAGGCAAAGGTACTTGTTTCTAGGGACAATCCAGGAACACTGTGGAGATTAAGTGACTTAATCAGAGCCATGCAGTATGGAAATGGAGGTTGTGGGAATCAAACCCATGTCTGAATACTGGATGTACGAAGCTCATTTACAGTTCATTATTCTAACTTCTAGGCTATACTGCCGGCCCCATAAATAGTGAACAATTTAGACCAGACTGTTAATATCTCAAAGGAGAACTGCCTTGAATCGACAAACATACATTTTTGTAGAAGTAGATATTATTTTTTAAAATACCAGTTCTCATTTTGTTGCTGCTTAATCTTAACTTGCCTTTTAATAAATTCAGGGAGCGTTTCTGATTCACACACTGCTGGCATTGACCATTTTAGAGCAGTATGATATTGTCAAAAACTTACTTTGTTGGTGCAATGCATCTGTGTTCTAATTTAGAATTCTTAGGTTCATAGGGACATAAACAACATCATACAATTCTCAGATGGCACTTTGCAGCAGTGTGTAAACAATAATTATACAATGGCAATAAAATTTCTTGTTCCCTGATTGGTCAGTGTGTGCCTTGGACAGTGATGTTATTGAACAATAACATCACTGTATGAAGTCCAGGCATACAAGTGACCATAGAACAGTGACAGAAATCCCCCCTCCCTCCCCACGCAAGCCACCGGGAAAGTGACAGTACCTTGAAGCGTCACAGCTCATTCATAGTTGGGGCCGTTTTATCGTGTGTACACTACAGCCGACGCTCGTTCCTTGACTGTGACGGTGCACATCCGTGTTTCACACAGCATTACAAATTTAAAAAAGAACGAAAATAAAACAAATACAAAGCCATACCCTCAATCGGCTTTTTTCACACACTCATAATTGGGGCTGTTTTACCGCGTGCACACTACAGCCGATGCTCGTTCCTTGACTGTGACAGTGCACATCTCTGTTTTACACAGCATTACAAATTAAAAAAAAAACGAAAATAAAACAAATACAAAGCTGTACCTGCAATCGGCTTTTTTCACACACAGCAGAGCCCCGAGTAGCTGCATTCCTGAATGTGCTGGAGGTCCTCTGCATTCACCGATTGGCTCGGCGTCCACGCTTTCTACTCAACAAAATAAATGCCCCCACTGTCAAATGCTTCATTTCCAACAGATTTTAAAAATATTAAGAGTGGCAAGGTGACAAGCTGGAGCCACGATTTGCCACTCTGACAACACAACGGTGTATGTGATAACAGACAGAAACCTGTAGACAGGCAAACCAAAGGCAGCATATGCTCACAGCACCATCTAGTGGGCAAAACAGAAACTGTGGATTTTTTTTTAAAACATGTACTTCCACAACCAAAAAATGATCAAAAAAGCCCCAAAAATATATATTTTCCTTTTTTTCTTCTATCATAAAAAAATGAGCCATTGTATAATAGCAATAAGGCACTCCAGGGATGTGTGTTATCGTGTAATAACGTCACTTCAGGGGTGGTGGAAGCACTTCGGCTTTGCCTCGTGCTTCAACCCACCAGGTGACTGATAATACTGCGATAACATACCTGTCATGCCTTATTGCTTAAATATCCAATGGGTTAACTAAAAGGTCAGCAAAAATGAGGCAGAAACAGAAGGAGACCCACTATATGAAAAAAAGCTTCTACAGAAAACATTGCTCACAGGTTCCGTAAAGTTCTTATTGAAATAAGCTTATAGGGAATGTAAGGTATTTTATCTAAATGATAAGGAACTCCATCCTGGACATTTTCTGTAACACCACAGACCCCTTTTAACTGATGGATATTGCAATACATGATTCCAGTAAAAGGCTAAGCAAAATGTTCTTGCTTTTGATATCATATACAATTTGTAAACCATTGCTTGCATATTTTACAGGTAACATTGTCAATATGGTACAGTTTTATCTCTCTTTTTATGTTTACTTGCATGCATGCGCAAGAAGCATTATGCGGCAACTTAGGAGAGAAGTGGGTTGTGGAGGTGTGGCAGTGTGGCGGCCAATGCTAGCACTGCATTTGTGGCTTGGCATTGTGCACCCAATGCATGCCCAGTGTCCTGATGACACTTGTTCTGCAGAAGTGCCACCAACTTAAAACAATTTGGCTAATGCAATTAGGGGGCTGTCTCATCATTGCAGTGCCAGCAATTCTGCTGCAATGAGGGAGTGACCCATTATTGTAGGACAGTACCTTGCCTGGTGTAACATTACCAGAAACATGGCAGCTCTATGCAGCCACCTCAGAGCCCCAGGAAAGCTGACGGTGGTGCCCAATCCCCCTGTCAGCATGATCCCGACCCACTTCATTTGCTGACGGGGAGCCCACTCCCCACTGGCATAATGTCCCCACCCCCCAATTTCTGTTGTGTGCTGAGGGGGTACCCAATCCCCCTCGGCATCGTGCACCTCCCCAAACAGTCTTTCTTTGCTGACAGGGGCCCGATCCCCATTGGATTCAGTCCCCACCTTCCCAGTTCAATTTGCTGAAGGGGGAGCCCACTCCCAGTTGGCATAATGTCTCCACCCCCCAATTTCTGTTGTGTGCTGAGGGGGTGCCCAATCATCCCCTGCATCATGTGCACCCCCATCCATTTCTGTGCTGACAGGGGGCCCAATCTCTGTCAGTTTTGGTCCCCCTTCCACAAATTCAGGTGGCACTCTGGAAGCCCACCCCCAGTGTACCAAACACACCTGCAAAAGAAGAAAAACAATCTGTTTTGTCTACATGTAAAATGAGAAAACCGTCCCTTGATGTGTCCAGTGCCCTTCCCCCAACCCATGCCCACCCTCTTCACACCCCACCTCCTCACCCCATACTTAGCTCCAGAGCCTGACATGATGATCTTTGGTGGGCTGGGAACACGTTTGCACTCTTCAAAGCTGACTGCGAACTCAACTTTGGTGCACATCTCGGGCATTTTTGGGAATTTTGGCACCAGAGTTTCAACATGGGGTTATTGGGATCCATCTTCATGAATTCAGTCACTGTCATGGCCTTATTCAGTCCCAAAAGGTGATTTTTGTGGTCACTACATGGAATCACCTTTTGGGACTGATTAATGAAACAACAGTGCAACTGTTCATGAGGTGGGCTTTCAAAAAGCTTATGTTGCAAATTTGTTAAAAAGAAAATCCAAAAAATAACTGTTTTACAAGTGTGTATTGTACAGTTTCCATGCACGCTCATAACTTCGCAAATTTGTAATATTTACACTCCAGATTTTCAACATTGGCATTTTTCCCCACCTCCTTATGAACAGTACAGCTGTCATTTTACACATACTGGCCAAAATGTGTTTTCGTACTTCCGGCGCAGAATAGTGGTCGCTGTGGGAAATCAGTTTTTGGCACAGATTTTAAAAATGACAGTGACACTGTTCATGAGCAGAGATCCTAAAATACCTACGTTGAAAATTTGGTGACAAAAGTCCATAAAATTACTGTGTTATAAGCGTGCACTGTGCAGTTTCCACGCACCCTAGTAACATCGCAAATTTGTAATATTTTCAGTCCAGATTTTCAACACTGGCATTTTTTTCACACCTCCTTATGAACAGTACAGCTGCCATTTTTCACATCCAGGCCAAAATGTGTGTTTGCACTTCCAGCACAGAGTAGCACGGTCACAGTGGGAAATCAGTGTTTGGGATAGATTAAAAACAAATGAGTGAGAGAGGGGGAGTGAGCGATCTCAATGGAGCTCTTTCAGGACTGCTGAAGATTTCTTTGTGGACAGAAAAAGGTACCAATGAAGGCAGAAGCCCAGTTCAAAAGGGCAGCCTGCAGCACCAGGAGAAAAAGAACAAGCGAGCGAGAGAGGGGGGGAGTGAGCAAGTTCAACAGACCTCTGTCAGGACTACTGCAGATTTCTTTGTGGGCAGGAAAAGGTGCCAGTGCAGGCAGGATCCCAGTACAAAAGGGTAGCCTGCATCACTGGGAGAAACAGAATGAGCAAGTGAGGAAGGGGGAGTGAGCGAGCTCAAAGGAGGTCTGTCTGGACTTTAAAGTGGCCAACCAAACTGCTTAGGGTCCTGTGTTTTCCTATATTACAGCAGGGGTGGAGACTTTCTTATTTCCAGGACAAAGTACTAAAAAATGGGATGATCTCAGCAAAATCAGGATAGCCTGTGGTTTGAACAAAAATTTCAGAGATAAATTTGGGGGTGGTTGAACACCATGAACAACCCCCCCGCCTATGCCACTGATCTAAATAGTGCATTTCCTGGCTTTTAGAGCAAAGTAAAAGACTCTTACTTAGTTCCAAAAATAAGAGATCATGCTCCATATTTAGTGGCATCTATAGTGGACAAAGTTAAATTGCCTTGCAGTGGCACATAGACCGATGGGTCAGAGGAGAGTATTATGGCATACCGAAATGTTGAAGCCCGACACCCAAGAGCCCAAAAATTATAGTCCAACAGTCAGTATCCCAACAGTCAGGAGTTGTCTGTAGCGGAGTTGGCAGTCATAAATGAGGGTGGTGCAGGGGGTGAAATCTTCCGAAACACAGAAAAAAACTCTGATGTAGGCAATTCCTGACTGTCTGTATACTAATTGTCTGGCTATACTTTTCAGGCTTCTTGGTGTAAGTCTTCAGCATTTCAGTACACTGTAGTAAATTTGGGCAGAGAACAGAAAAGAATACCTGTGGTTTTCTTGGTCTGCTAGCATCCCCCTCTTGCTTGAAGACAGCTTCAATGTCTTGGCCACAGTGCATTCCATCCATCCAAACTGCGGGATCCAGGTCCAGCATGAAGATTTTGATCAGCACCATCACTGTTGTGTCCCATTTCCTCCTCGGTTCTTGTCCATAGTTGGCAGTGGTCAGCTGCATCATGTTGGAATGCAGCAGGTGGGAAGCAGCCACAACTAGCAGTAGTGGTGTTTCCCGACATAACATCTTCCCAATCCCCTCCCACAGCAGCAGAAGCAGTAGTAAACCCCCATTAGGGCAGTGAGTGGCTGACAGTCTAAAGATTATTTGTTATATATATTTCTCTCTGAAATGATGTGTGACTGCACATTACTGCCAAAGCAAAACTGCCCGTGACTGGACCACCCAAGATAACACACACCGATTGGCTGTCTTAGGCACTGAAGCCAAGTTCTGTATTGCTATCTGTTGGGTGGTTGGGCAACGGTGGTTGGTAAGGGAGACTAACTGATTCAGGAGTGACAGTCCTTGCTGATTCCAGCAGAATCCCAAATAAAAAATAATAATAGTAATTTTTTTTTTTTTTGCAGTTAAGTATTTTATTGAGTTTTCAACTTACATACATCAAAAAACTTATACATAGTAAACTCTTCAGGGTGAAGGTTGTGGTTACATATTCAACCATGTAAAAGTTTCAGCAGTTATATGATGAAGACTCACCTACCGTATCCAGTTATTTGCAGGCAAGGAGGATGATCAAGGTATCAGTGTTCCATATCCTTTTCGGCATGTTCTTAAGGGACTGGCAGAGTTCCATGGCAATCTTCTCCATACACAAACAGAACACAAAGAATCACTATTCTGATTATAACTTCAAAAAGAAGAACTATATATAGTCAGTAATTATACAGTAATTGTTAATAATGATAATTATTAACACTTGTTTGGATGACTTTTAACAGGAAGGGCTGGAGCCAGGTTCGCCACCCGCCTCCCGCATGATTATGCTTAGTGCTAGATTTCCATTGTGGTGGCTTAGAAGGTCCTAGACCCTATTATGCACCCCAAGAAGTCATTCAAAACTTTGAAGAAGGAGATAGTGACCACCATGCAATTATTCACATAAATTTGACAATTCTTGCAGGCCAGACTAGATACCCTGGTATCATAGCCTTGTTACAGTGTTGCTAGCAGCACAACCAGTGGCCAAGCAGCTGCAGACATTGCACAGTTGTCAGGATGAAGAAGAAGAAGAAGAAGAATCAGCATTTATATGGTGCTTTTCATACATCCAAAGCGCTTTACAAGCAATGCTAGACTGGTAGTGAAGTGACTGAATGTGTGGTGGCAGCCATATCGCACATCATCACCCACACACAGCCTGGATAATTGCATGAACCGGTTTATGAGAAGGGGAATGTTGGCCAGGACACCAGGAATGTTCCCTACTCTTTGCGAAGAGTGCCCTGGGTTCTTTTACTTCCACCTGGATATCCACCAGGACAACACCAGGATGGGCAGAAGGGACCTCGGTTTTAACGTCTCATCCGAAGGACGACACACCCCAGCAGTACAGCACCCCAATACTGTACTTGGATGCCAGCGATTTTTAGATGCAAGTCCAATCCTGGTGTGGGACGAGAACCCACGACCTTCTGGTCCAGAGGCAGATGTGCTACCAACTGAGCCACGCTGACACGTAAGTTGAGTTTGCAGTCAGCTTTGAAGAGTGCAAACGTGTTCCCAGTCCACCGAAGATCGTCATGCCAGACTCTGGAGGTAAGTATGGGGTGAGGAGGTGGGGTATGAAGAGGGTGGGCGTGGGTTGGGGGAGGGGCACCGGACACATCAAGGGACGGTTTTCTCATTTTATAGGTAAACAAAACAGATTGTTTTTCTTCTTTTGCAGGACCACCAAACCACAAGGAGTATAAGTAGCTATCAGTATTTAAGGAAGATTGACCAGTAGAGTGCCAGAACTAATGGACTGTGGAACGGCAAGAGATGGAAGAACTGTGCTACCAATGGGATCAGTGACAGGGACATAGGGGGTTGGAAGGTGAAGCCCATCCTGCTGCGATATCTGTGTATCCTGGGGTGCCACTGCAATGCAGCACTGAACATGGCAGAATAAGCCAGATGCTTGTCATGGAGCCATGCTATGCTATGGTCATGGGAGTATCCTTGGATGACAGCATCTTGACGGATCCAGAAGCAAATGATTTGCTGCCTTTTATTGGACCAATATAGATGTAACAAAAAAAAAGTGGTTTAGCTTTTGGACCAACAAATCCTTCCTTGGAATTATTTAGAAAATCCCATACTTTTAACACCCATATCTGGATGTTAAAAGTATGGGATTTTCTAAATAACTGTCATTAAGCTTCCAAGGAAGGGTTTGTTAATCCTAAAGCTAAAGCACTCTGTTCTTTTAGTTACATCTATGTTGGTTCAATAAAAGGTATCAAATCATTTGCTTCTGGATCTATTCTAACAAGAATCAATATGACAAAGACTAAACCTGTATGTCAGCATCTTCACTGGAAATTTGCAGTGTGTCACAGATGCAGGGGGACTAGCCCTTGAACTTGCACCTACATTTATGTATCACAGTTTCATGCTGTGGTACAATGTTGGAGTGGAGGGTGCACACTGTCTATTTCACTGTATGCTATTCTCAACTATATTTGGGCATAAAGCCCCATATCTGACATGGCAATAGACATTATTTTAATGTAGTTGTTTATTTTTTTTAGTTAAGGATAGGATGGCTCAACTATTAATTAATGCTTTGAAAATGTACATCATCTTTGTTGAAACTGGTTAAGGTATTGAAGAATCTGAAATAAAAGCATTATGTATAACAGCGAGCTGACATAGAGTTTATGTTAGCATGTGGGAGATTATAATTTGTAGAAACAGCTTTTTTATCTTCTTTTTGAGACCTTACAGGTCTATGATATGCTTTAATTATTGGTGGTATGCCATATGGAGAGAAAATGTAAAAACATAACTCAAAGGAGGTATCTAACTTGGAAAAGAAGTCTAGTCTAAAATATAATGTTTCAATCTAAAATCTGATAAATATTTAATACATTACTTTCATTTCCCATAGTGTGGTTCAGCCAGGGGAGCGTTTATCCTCTACAGGAGAAGGATGTTATTGCCCTAAAGGAATGGTGAAGACATCAGGATACCTAACCAAGTGTGTCAGTGAGTGCCCACGTAAGTGCTTTTTTAAAGATATAATGCATTACAGGTCCAAAAGATACTGTTTAGAAGCAGGTGTGGAATATGGGATTCAATCAGTGGTTGAAAAACTGGTGCAGAGCTCAGGGATTTGGCTTCGTTGGGGACTGGGGGTCCACCTGGAGTGATGCAGACCTTTACTGGCATAATGGGCTGCGTCTGTCCAGGAGGGGAACCAGAATTCTAGGTGATAGGTTTAAACACTTTATTGGCAAGCATTTAAACTAGCCAAGGGGGGGAGGCACTGGAAAGGAGCAGGGAAATCCTAGCCCCCCCCAAAAAAATGTCAGAGTAGTAAGTAAGGTAAACATCAATATATAGATGTCGATAGGGAGAAGGGCAGGGGTAAATGGAGAAAGTGACAAAGGCAATAAGGACAGGGATGGGGCAAAAAGGAGTAAGGCCATCAGGAAATTGAGGGTAATGAGTACCAATGCCCATAGTCTGGGCAACAAGCTGCCTGAACTGGTGGCCTTGATGGAAGAGGGATGCCTGGATACCATAGCAGTCACAGAAACATGGTACACAGAGAACCATGACTGGAATGTTAACATACCAGGGTACATAATCTACAGAAGAGACAGGGAAGGGAGAAGAGGGGGAGGAGTAGCTCTCTATGTAAAGAAAGGGATAAAAGCAACTGAACAAAAGAGTAAACAGGGAGGAGAGGAGGCACTGTGGGTCACCTTAGAGACTGAGAACGGCACCACAATCCTCACAGGGATTATATACAGACCCCCATGTCAGGGGAAGGGAATGGACAAGGATATGAGAGAAGACATTCTTAGGATGGCAGAGAAAGGGGAGATATCATTGGTGGGAGATCTGAATATGCCAGATGTTAACTGGAGCACATTTTCTGCAGCCACATCCAAGAGCAGGACCATTCTCAATGCCCTACAGGTGGCATGTCTCAGACAGCTAGTTTTGGAACCCACTCATGAGGGCGCCATCTTAGACCTCATACTCTCAAATGGGGACAGTGAGAGGATCTCAGATCTAGAAGTGGGTTGCCATCTGGGAACAAGAGACCATCAAACAGTGTGCTTTATGATAAACTCAGCTACAGAGTCAAGCCATGCAAAAGTGAGGGTACTGGACTTCAAGAGGGCTGACTTTAGCAAGATGGGAGAGTGCCTTAGAAAAGCACTAGCAAACAGGCTAGAAGGAATGGTGGAGCAACAATGGGGAAACATCAAAACTGCCATCACAGAGGCAACAAGCCTTTGTGTGAAGCAAATAAACAAATCAAAATGAAAGAAAAAGTCACTATGGTTCTCAAAAGAGGTGGCAGGGAAAGTCAGGGAGAAAAAGATAGCATTCAGGAAGTATAAGGAAACACAGAAAGAGCAGGACAGAGAACTGCACCAGTTAAGGCAGAAGGAAGCAGGGAGGGTAGTCAGAATAGCAAAGGCCCAAACTGAGGAAAAGATAGCCAACTCGGTTAAGAAGGGGGAATAAAACCTTTTATAGGTACATCAGGGAGCGTGGAAAGAAAATGGGAGGAATAGTGAGGCTGAATAGAAGTGAAGGTGGGTGGGCAGAGAGGGACAGTGAAAAAGCAGGGATCCTGAATGAATATTTCTGCTCAGTATTCACAAAAGAGGAGGAAGGGGAGGTGCCTAATCCAATTAACAGAAGCACTCTTGATAGAGGGGGTCAATCCCAGTCCTTTCACAAAAGAAAGGGTTCTGAAAGAACTCCTAAAACTGAAGATGGACAAAGCAATGGGGCCTGATGGAATTCACCCCAGAATTCTAAAAGAATTAAGGGGAGAACTAGTGACACCACTGACTACCCTTTTTAACAAATCATGATACGATGGTGTGGTACCTGAGGACTAAAGGAAGGCAGATGAGATTCCCCTTCACAAAAGTGGGACAAAGACAGAGGCAGGAAACTACAGACCTGTCTGTTTGACCTCTGTGGTTGGGAAAGTGATGGAATCATTTCTGAAGGAAAGAATTCTTAAGTACCTAGAGGCCAGTAGGGCACAGGACCCAAGACAGCATGGGTTCAGAGTGAGAAGGTCATGCCAGATGAATCTAATTGATTTCTTTGACTGGGTGACCAAAGTAGTAGACCAGGGAGGGGCTGTGGAAATGGCCTACCTAGACTTTAGCAATCTAAATTTAGTAGTTGCCGTATTGGTCCTTGCAAGAATAGATACAGAAGCAAATGATTTGATACCTTTTAATGGACCAACATAGATGTAACAACAAGAACAAAGAGCTCTAGCTTTCAGACCAACCAGTCCTTCTTCAGAAGCTCATGGCAGTTGTTTAGAAAATACAATACTTATAACAGCTAGATAATGCAGAGAAAAACAGGAAAAATTCCCCATTGGTTAAAAATACTCATTTAAAAAAAAAATGATGTCAGAGACGTTTAATAGTACCATACTGCCTTCAGCCAGGTGGAACACACATACAAAGAATCCTACTGCATATAAATTTAACTGACATAAGATAACACTGCTGAAGCAGATAACTCCTAAATCAAGCTATGAGTGTCACAGTTTGTATAAGGATGTGATTACTGAAAGGCAACCCCAACCCAGATTAGAGACAAACTAAGATTGTTATAGGGCTCATGAAGTTTCAATGTCTGCATTATAGACAAGAATTTACCAGTAAAGTTGTCTTAAAAACATCCGTGCACACTGTGTGATGTGTAAAACCTAGCTGGACCTGTCACCCAGCTGTACTCTCAAGCTAGATATAAGGCCCAAGAAATTTCAAAAACCTCAGCACTATATAAAAGATAATTTAAATATAAATTGACAATATTAGTGTCAAACAAAAACCTCTAGTCTAAGGAATCTGAAAAAGAGATAAAAATGTAATTTCTCTCCTCCTCTTCATACAAACAATACACCCTAATTCACCCCACATCACCATAATGTGGGTGGGGGGATACATAGCTTTAAGGAGATGTCTCTCTCTCTCTCTCTCTCCCCCCCCCTTTTTTCTCTCCCTCTCTCTCTCTCTCCCACAGACACACACACACACTCTCACACACACTCTCTCCTAGCGAACCTTTATTCACTTCAGTCACTGCAATTGTTCCCCAAAGGAATTCAACTTGTCATGAAATCCTGAGTAAAAGGCTTATGTCTCCTAATACCTACAGAGCAAAAATATGACACTATTTAACCATATTACTGTCTGCATAGTAACATTTCCAAGGGTTCTGGATAGAACTACCATGAAATAAACCTGCCACCCTCCCCAGGATATGGTAACTAGAAGTAAATATAAAGTATGTGTGTAAGACCAGAGGTCTATCATACCTACATATCCACAAATTACTACAATATTAGGCTAATGTAAAAAGATCTGTGCAGGACCCCCATGCAAATGAGATCATGCACTCCAATATGAACAGAGTTACACAAATTATATGTGACATTATATGATAACACTCCTGTGTGTACAGTAGCAGGCTAGGTAATCTGAATATGGTGCAATGGAATCAATCCCACCCCCAGGCAAAGATGAAAAGTAAGGAGGAATTAATATTCATTATGTGTGTGAAGTAAGAATAGTAACACATTATAACTCCATATATCTAAATAGAGACCTACCTCAATGTGACAGCAGGCCCCACATCTGTTATATCACATACCTCACAACACATACCCACACACATACATACACTCACGCACCCACATCCCACACATACTGAGTAAGCAATAAGACACTCCAGGGTGTGTGTTAGACACTTTAACACACGGCTAGGAGGCGTAGTGAGGGCATGAGGCCACCGGCCGAGTGTGTCCAGCCCCCTCCCAGCCGTGGTGTCAGTGTTCAACACACAGACTCCTGGAGTGGCTTATTTAATTGAGGAAATGGGCATCACATTATAGATGCATGTGAAAAGTAAAAAGCAGCAATAAGTAATTATAAATACAAATCTTTTTCTTTAATTTAAATAAAATAGTTCCTCCGCCTTTAGTTTGCTGTGTTTTTGTGGGGAGTTGAGGATTTTTTGACCTGGGAAGGCTGCTGCAGTTCCATTTTTTTTTTACTTGTGTGCTTATCATAGCGATACCCCCCCCCCCGAATTCCGTTTCATTTGTGAAGGTGGTAGTGAACGCGATGCTTGCTTTTCTCCCCCGATGTGTCTATTAATTTCTACATTGTTAGGGCAGCAGGCAGCACAGCGGAGGACAGTTTTAGTATAAAAACTTATTGAGTAGTGCTTACGAGCATGGCGTTCCTCGAAAAGCACTGCGGCGAGTGGAAGACCAGCAGAACGGAAGAAATCTTGATTTTTGCCCCATTTAAATGTGTTGCGATCAAACAAGCATTGTCATCTGTGACTGTGCACACAGTACATTAGGATGAAAATCTGTTGAATGGGAGGAACAGATGGATTTAGGTAGCGCTGCTAGATTGGTCATTTAGGAGAACTGAAAGCAAGAGGTGAAAGGTTGGCACGTTCAGAACAGATTGGGGCACTGCAATCTTTTTTTGTTTCATTATGGACTGTAACACAGGTACTTTTCTGTGTTAAAGTTGGAGTTGAAATGTCAAAATATTGAGGGCAAGTGAACGGGAGGTCAGAGGTATTAATTCTTTTGTTAGGCTGGCACCACTGTTGGTAGAAAACAAGATGGCTACGTTTTCGTTTCTCAAGGTTCTGAATGGGCAGCATCACCCATATCAATGCCCACTTGGCAAACCTGATCTTTTTTCTGTGGTGTTAGACATATTAGCACACTCGTAGCAGCCAATCAGAATGCTGCTTTTCTACCACCCATTTCATAAAGTCCTATAATATGTCAGTCTGAAGAAGAAGAGGTCTGTGGATGTTAGTTTCTGTAGTGTCCCATAAAACCAAGATCAACATTCATCCCATCTGCTACCATTTAAACTAACGAATAAGGGGGAGTTTGGACGGTCGCTCAAAACTCTTGAAAAAGGGTCTGAACTTGTTAACCTACATTTAAATACTTTATCTCTAAATGCACGATCACTGAATATAACTAAAAAAGCAGAATTGGAATTAAAAGCCCATCTTCTGGATCTGTCACTGATCGCTGTCTCTGAAACCTAGGGAAATTCCCATAAGAACTGTTCATCAGAGATTCTTGGCTATAAACACTTCTTTAAAAATAGGCCAGATATTAAATCAGGGGGAGGAGTCAGTCTTTATGTTAACGATAACATCCCCTCATACCAAACCCCTATTGAACAAAATTCAGAGAGCGTATGGGTATATATCCAACCAAAAGGTCTCCCCCAAATTTTGGTAGGTACTAGCTACCGTTCCCCATCATTAGATAGTACTCAAAATCTTAAACTACTCGAGGATATTTCTCAATACTCCAGTAAGGGCCCAGTTCTTCTTTTGGGAGACTTTAATTTCCCAAATATAAACTGGGATACTTTGAGGTTCAAATACCATTGAAAACAACTTCCTTACAACTATTATTGATTTGGGTCTATATCAACTAGTCAAAGAACCACAGGGAAAAACATTCTTGACCTCGTTATAGCTAGTCAAGATGTACACATAAACAACTTGCACATAACTGAGCCTCTAGGTAACAGTGATCATAATTCAATATTTTCACCATAATCTCACCTCACTGTTCAGCCCCAGCAAAAAATAACAAAACACTATGAGAGGGCAGATTTTCAAAATTAATGAACACTTAGTTAAAATCAACTGGGACCACACTTTAACCCCTCTAAACACCATTGAGGCATGGGACTTTTTTAAGACACAAATAGCCTCTATTGAACATAAATATGTCCCATATAAGCATACTCACAACAGTAAAGGTAAAATACCCCCTTGGTTTAATGTTTCCATTAAAAAACAAATACGACGTAAGCAGAAATTATTCACACGTTTAAAAAAGAGTAGAAATAATACCTTGACAGGCAATAATAAGCTATTATTACAGTATAGAGAGTCAGTAAAATTCTTAAAAATCTATATTAACAGCAAAAAGGAATCTTGAGTTTCATATAGCACATACAAAGGACTCACATAAATCCTTATATGCTTATCTAAACAGTAAAAAAGGTAACAATAAAATAATTGGTCCCCTTATGATCGATAATAAAATAATAAAATCTTATTTGGCTATAGCATCAACATTAAATAATTACTTTACTTCGGTATTTACTCAAGATAACCCTCAACTTACTTCAGTTAGATCATCTATAATTACCAATGAACATCTAATTCAGCAATATGATGTCTACAATTTTCTCACAACTTTGAAGAAAACTACTAGCCTGGGTCCGGACGGCATAAGTCCTAAATTTCTTCTGGGTACACAAAAAACAATTGTAAAGCCATTAACAATGATTTTTAATAAATCTCTTCATGAATCAGTAGTTCCTCCTGTTTGGAAAGCTGCAATAATTACTCCTATATATAAGCAGGGTTCCCACTCACAAGTAAATAACTATCGTCCTATTAGTTTAACATCCATTCCGTGTAAACTACTTGAAAAAATTATTAAAACACTTTTGGACAAGGAGATTTTATCGCTAAAGCTCACAGATACTTCCCAACATGGGTTTAGATCGGGCCTGTCATGTACCACCAACTTATTGACTTTTTATAACTTTATTAGCTTAAAATTGGATTTAAATATCCCTACCGATGTTATTTTGTTGGATTACAGCAAGGCCGATAAAGTGTCTCTTAGTATCCTCATTTCTAAACTTACTCACTTAGGTTTCGGAGACTCTAGTTTCATGGATAAAAGTTGGTTGGCAAACAGATCTCAGAGGTTAGGGTCAGCGGTACCTTATCAGACACAGGATGGGTCACAAGTAGGGTGCCACAGGGCTCTGTCCTGGGACCCACATTGTTTTTATCTTCATTAGCGACATGAAAATTCACTCTTCTAACTTACTTATTAAATTTGCAGATGACACCAAACTGGGTGGTGCTGTTAACACTGCTGAAAATAAACAAATCCTACTTAACGATCTTATATCCATAGAACACTGGGCCGTTACTAATAAAATGGAATTTAATACAACTAAATGTGCCGTTATGCACTTTGGGAAAAACAACCCCAAACAGATTTACACATTGAACAATAGCATAATTATGGCTTCATGCCTAGAAAGAGACCTGGGGATCTTAGTTAATAACAAACTTACATTTGTTTCGCACTGTAATAAGATAGCTAATCTGACAAATTCACTCTTTCATATAATCAATGGTACTTTGTTTCCAGAATCGAGCAATGTATTATACCACTGTATAGATCACACATCCGACCATATCTTGATTATGGTTCACCCTTTTGGAGTCCCTACCTTTGTGGAGATGTGATTAGGTTAGAAAGGATACAAAAAAGAGTTACCAAAGCTATACCTCACCTGTCTGGCTGGTTAAACCAGATTAAATAAAACAGGGCTACATTCTCTAGAACTAAGAAGACAGCGAGGGGACTTACTTCAACTTTTTAAGATTATTCAAAGTCCGACACTAATGAGGCAATGTGGTATTTCCTTTGCTAATAGGAAAACTGGACCAAGATTAAACAACAAACAACTAGATATAGCTAAATGCAAAACAAAAAAAAGACAACATTTTTTTTCAATACGAACACCAAAATTGTGGAATACACTTCCTCGGGATGTTGTCGATGCCCCTTCCTTTACTAATTTCAAACTCAAACTGGACAAATGATTAACTAAATAGGGGCAACTACCAATTACTAATGATCCACATATGTGGAGGACAATGTTTATGGGCTTCTAGCCCCCTTTTGTCCCTCTGACCAAGTAACCAAGTAAATATTGAGATGCAAAATAAGTTTAATCTCTAACGCTCGTCTCTGTTGTGTGTTTTTGAGATTTCCTTTTAAGACCATTACTGACATATTTGAGATTGAGTGGTCAGGCTGGGAGAAGTGGTGCCCCACTGGTTTTTCAGTCTTTTTTGCTGTAATAGTATGTCTGTGCCAGTTCATCCTAGTGCGGAGCTGTTGGCGTGTCTCTCCAACATAACCTGTTTGTGGACATCTCTTGCACTGAATGAAATAAACAACATATCGTGACATGCATGTATAACTCCCATGCACCTGGAATTGTCTGTTTTGTGATGTAACCACACAGTCCGATGTAGAAATGAGCCCACAAGTCTTACAGGGGCGTTGATTGCAGGGTTGTGTGCCATTGTGTGACATGGTATTCTGTTCTGGTGAAAGTTTGCTCCTAATAATTAGGCTGGATAAATTTGGTGGTTGTTTAAAAGATAATAGTGGGAGTTCCTTAAAAATACAATTATTCCACTCTGGAAAGGATGTCTGGGGAACCTATTCAGGACATCTTGCGAGAGATACACATTAACTACCAAAGGACCTTAAGAAAAGCCATGCTTATGAAAAATAGGAAATTGGATGCCCTTCAACATACCATACTTCATAACAACCATGAAGAACATAATGGAGTCACTGAACAACAACACAATACTGATGGGCACCTTTCAGTTGTTAATTTGTCCAACCACACACTGACTACTGGAGAACTAAATGTACTTTCAAAGGGCCTCACTTTCTGCCCAACAAAACCACTGGATAACATACAGTTTTGTGGTGAACTGGAGGAATACTTCCATAGATTGAGACTTAAAGAATTATTTCATGGCAGGGAAGAAATCACTGGTAGTGAAGACAGTGCAAACAACAATAATGTAATGGATAAGAAAAGAATCTGATTTTACCCCTGAAGTGGGCGTAACAAAAAACTAGACAATTACATTAATTGTTTCCGCCAACAAGTCAGTGGTCAGATCCTTACTAGGCAAAAACAGACCCATTATAACCTTTCTCCACTGGAACGGAGAGCTATAGGGACACTGAAATCAAACCACAACATTATCATCAAAAAAGCTGATAAAGGCTCTGCAGTGGTGATTTTAAACAGAGAGGATTATATTAATGAAGCTAATAGACAGCTAACAGATCTTACATACTACAGAGAACTAGAGAGTGACCCCACTACAAGATATAGAGGTGAACTACATGGCTTAATTAGAACTTTTCCAGACCATGTCCGAGAAAAACTAACTCACCTCATCCCTGCTGAACCCAGGCCAGGGACATTCTACATTCTGCCTAAAATACATAAACCTGGCAATCCAGGGAGACCCACAGTCTCTGGTAATGGTACCTTGACTGAGGGGATCTCAGGGTTTGTAGAGACCATTTTGAAACTGCTGGTTATGGAAAGAGACAGTTATATCCAGGACACTACGCACTTTTGCATGTACTTTCTGGTTATAAGGATTTACCACTTGATACCATTTTAGTGACAATGGATGTAACATCCCTCTACACTAATATTGCACACAGAGATGGCATTGCAGCATGCCTTAAATACATACATGAGAAAGGACCGGAACAAAACATCAACCCTGGAGTGGTGGGTGAACTTATGGAATTCATTTTGACACATAACAACTTCAACTTCAATGGTAAACATTATGTTCAAACTATGGGAACAGCAATGGGCACCAAAATGGCTCCACAGTATGCTAACCTCTTTATGGCTGACTTGGAGGAGGATTTTTTAAGGCAATATCCCCATAAACCACTAGCTTATTTCCGTTACATTGATGATTTGTTTATCATCTGGACGGAGGGCACAGATGCACTCAAAGATTTTCATCACAAACTTAATAATCTCCACCCTACCATATAGCTTACCCTGGGAGTACGCTACCACCAAGGTTAACTTTCTGGACACCACAGTTACCATTAAGGATGGAACCTTACATACATGTATTTACAGGAAGCCAACAGACAGACAGAGATACCTGCACAAGAAAAGTAATCACCCAAACCACACAAAAAAATCTGTCATATACAGTCAAGCACTCCGATGTCACCGTATTTGTTCAAATAAGGATGACAGAGATACACATTTGGCTATGTTGAAAAACACCTTTATTGAGCAGGGACACTCTTCCAAGGAAATTGACAGGATAACAGAATGGGCAACACAAGTACCAAGACAACAGCTACTTCAATATAAAGAAAAGACAGCTACAGACAGAATACCCTTGGTAGTCACATATCATCCAGACCTTGAACATCTGTGTAAGATTATTAAAGACCTCCACCCAATATTTAGTGAGGATGAAATCCTTAATTGTATTTTAAAGGAACTCCCCACTACTATCTTTTAAACAACCACCAAATTTATCCAGCCTAATTATTAGGAGCAAACTTTCACCAGAACAGAATACCATGTCACACAATGGCACACGACCCTGCAATCAATGCCCCTGTAAGACTTGTGGGCTCATTTCTACATCGGACTGTGTGGTTACATCACAAAACAGACAATTCCAGGTGCATGGGAGTTATACATGCATGTCACGATATGTTGTTTATTTCATTCAGTGCAAGAGATGTCCACAAACAGGTTATGTTGGAGAGACACGCCCAACTGCTCCGAACTAGGATGAACTCGCACAGACATACTATTACAGCAAAGAAGACTGAAAAACCAGTGGGGCACCACTTCTCCCAGCCTGACCACTCAATCTCAGATAGGTCAGTAATGGTTTTAAAAGGAAATCTCAAAAACACACAACAGAGACGAGCTTTTGAGATTAAACTTATTTTGCATCTCAATATGGTAGCAGAAGGGATGAACGTTGATCTTGTTTTTTATGGGACACTACAGAAACTAACATCCACAGACCTCTTCTTCTTCAGACTGACATATTATAGGACTTCAGCATGTGTGGGATGTGGGTGTGTGTATGTATGTATGTGTGTGGGTATGTGTTGTGAGGTATGTGATATAACAGATGTGGGGCCTGCTGTCACATTGAGGTAGGTCTCTATTTAGATATATGGAGTTATAATGTGTTACTATTCTTACTTCACACACATAATGAATATTAATTCCTCCTTACTTTTCATCTTTGCCTGGGGGTGGGATTGATTCCATTGCACCATATTCAGATTACCTAGCCTGCTACTGTACACACAGGAGTGTTATCATATACTGTCACATATAATTTGTGTAACTCTGTTCATATTGGAGTGCATGATCTCATTTGCATGGGGGTCCTGCACAGATCCTTTTATATTAGCCTAATATTGTAGTAATTTGTGGATATGTAGGTATGTTAGACCTCTGGTCTTACATACATACTTTATATTTACTTCTAGCTACCTTATCCTGGGGAGTGTGGCAGGTTTATTTCATGGTAGTTCTATCCAGAACACTTGGAAATGTTACTATGCAGACAGTAGTATGGTTAAATAGTGTCATATTTTTGCTCTGTAGGTATTAGGAGACATAAGCCTTTTACTCAGGATTTCATGACAAGTTGAATTCCTTTGGGGAACAATTGCAGTGACTGAAGTGAATAAAGGTTCACTAGGAGAGTGTGTGTGTGTGTGTGTGTGTGTGTGTGTGTCTGTGGGAGAGAGTGAGAGAGAGAGAGAGAGAGGGAAAGAGAAAAGGGGAGAGAGAGAGAGAGACATCTCCTTAAAGCTATGTATCTCCCCCACCCACATTATGGTGATGTGGGGTGGGTTAGGGTGTATTGCTTGTATGAAGAGGAGGAGCGAAATTACATTTTTATCTCTTTTTCAGATTCCTTAGACTAGAGTTTTTTGTTTGACACTAATATTGTCAAATTTATATTTAAATTATCTTTTATATAGTGCTGAGGTTTTTGAAATTTCTTGGGCCTTATATCTAGCTTGAGAGTACAGCTGGGTGACAGGTCCAGCTAGGTTTTACACATCACACAGTGTGCATGGATGTTTTTAAGACAGCTTTACTGGTAAATTCTTGTCTATAATGCAGACATTGAAACTTCATGAGCCCTATAACAATCTTAGTTTGTCTCTAATCTGGGTGGGGGTTGCCTTTCAGTAATCACATCCTTATACAAACTGTGACACTCATAGCTTGATTTAGGAGTTATCTGCTTCAGCAGTGTTATCTTATGTCAATTAAATTTATATGCAGTAGGATTCTTTGTATATGTCTTCCACCTGGCTGAAGGCAGTATGGTACTGTTAAACTTCTCTGACATCATTTTTTTTTTTAAATGAGTATTTTTAACCAATGGGGATTTTTTCCTGTTTTTCTCTACATTATCTAGCTGTTATAAGTACTGTATTTTCTAAACAACTGCCATGAGCTTCTGAAGAAGGACTGGTTGGTCCGAAAGCTAGAGCACTTTGTTCTTGTTGTTACATCTATGTTGGTCCATTAAAAGGTATCAAATCATTTGCTTCTGTATCTAGACTTTAGCAAGGCATTTGACACAGTCCCACACAAATGATAAATAGTCAAAATAACAAGCCTGGGAATCAGTCCCAGAGTGGTAGCCTGGGTAAAATATTGGCTAGACAACAGGACACAGAATGTAATTATAAATGGAGTCCACTCTGAAGAAAGATGGATTACTAGTGGGTTACCGCAGAGTTCTGTACTGGGTTCAGTCCTTTTGAATGTCTTTATAAGTGACATTGCAGAGAGACTGGAAGGAAAAGTATGCCTCTTTGCAGATGACATATAGATCTGCAACAGGGTTAATACACAAGGAGGCGTGGAAAGGAAGAGAAGGGATTTGGCAAGGTTGGAGGAATGGTCAGTAGTATGGCAGGCTTTGATTCAATGCAAAGAAGTACAAAATAATGCACCTGGGAAACAAAAACCCAGGGGAAGATTACACAATGGGAGGGGGTAGTAACAACAACAAAAATGGAAAGGGACCTGGGGGTAATCATATCAGATGAACTTAAGGTTAGCAAGCAATATGAGAAGGCAGTAGGGAGGGCTGGGGGTATACTGGGATGTATAGGGAGAGGCATCACCAGCAGAAAACAGGAAGTTGTCATCTCTCTGTATAGACAGTTGGTGAGACCCCATCTGGAGTACTGCGTCCAGTTCTGGAGACCCCATCTCCACAAGGACATAGGCAGGATAGAGCAGTCCAGAGGAGGGCAACCAAAATGGTGCAAGAGAAGCCATATGAGGAGAGGCTAAAGGAGCTTTATTTGTATACCCTTGAGGAAAGGAGGGAGAGGGGGGACATGATAGAAACTTTTAAGTACCTCAGCGGAATCAACAAAGTCCAAGAGGGTAGCATCTTTCAGAAAAAGAGATGTGCAAGAACAAGGGGACACAATTTAAAGATAGAGGGGGTGGTCCGGGTGCAATGTGAGGAAGTATTTTTTCACAGAGAGGGTGGTGGATGCATGGAACAGACTTCCTGAGGAGGTTGTGGGGTCTAAAACTGTGGGAGAATTCAAGAATGCATGGGACAGACATAAGGCAATTGTTGTGGGGGTTAAGAAGAAATAGGCTGTTGGTTAACTAGGCTCTACAGCTTATCCTGTAGGTAGGGAAATGGGCAGACTAGGTGGGCCAAGTGTTCTTTATCTGCTGTCAAAGTCTATGTTTCTATGTTTCTATGTCTGTAGTATTACTACCATAAAGCTGTACTGTAACAAAATCATTTCTGTTAACAGCTTGCTGTGGACCAATGGGAGAACCAAAATATGTAAGTGTTTCAAACCACATTTTAATCAAAGAATGTTTTTTTTTCCTTGGGTACCATATTTACTTTCTAATTCACTGCACATTTTATTTATAGCCTGGTGAAACATGGATTTCCAGCTGTAATGACTGTACCTGTAGTAACCTCACGAAATCTGTAGAATGTAAACCACGTGCATGTCCACCACTTCCTCCGTGCAAACGGAATGAGATGTTAAAAACATACAACAGCAGTGATGCATGCTGTTTAATTGCGATTTGTGGTAAGATACTTACAATTCTATTATCATTGCAAAATATAAGTAAATTAAGTTCTACACTGCAATTTATTCTCATATTTAATATGCATATCTGTTAACATTCAGTTGATTTATTGTTTTAAATTGTGGGCTAAATTATCAGTTACAAGGGACTGTCACAAAAGTGATATAGACTGATTCTGTTACAGTCCTTGCTTGAGACCCTATTGAGCTATGCTGAGTGGGATTCTCCGGGGATCTTTGGGTGCGAGAACACATCATTGTTTGCTGGGGCATGGAGGGGGCAGAGAAGGTGTGTAAATAACTAACAGTGCCATTCAAACCACCAACTACCAATGGCACAGCAGGCATGACACTTCAGCACCTGCCCCTAACAACTGCTCAGACAGTTTGAATGTGGCAGGGAAGGGATGGACCACTATGCTGAATGTTCCAGGATTTCAATGGGAAAAGACTGGTGTGGGACAGGATGATCTATGGACCCAAATGGGCTAACAGGGCTAGAGAGGGGTGAAACTAAACAACCCGGGGCAGGTTATTTGTATTGGGTTATATGCAGGGCCCACCAGCATACCAAAGAGTACATTCAGTACAAAGTAATGAACACAGTCAGAGGGCCTGAGGCAGTCCAAAGGTGCTTGTCAGGGAATGGGGGAGAACTTTGATCATATTGCCACCACACATATGTACTGGGTATGTATGCCACTGTCTCATGTGCATACATAAGGATGGTGGTAATTGGAGTCCTTACTGTGCATGAACAGTGTCTGCACATAGTAATATTTGAGTGCCTAATTTAAATATAAGTATCTCCACCCCTTGGTATACATTTAATATTCTTGGTATAGCAATTGTTTTTATTGGCAGAATGCAATGACCTTTGCTCCACATTTCACATCATAAGGAATTGTGACTGAGTACCATGTTGTTTTAGCTTTCATTCCAAGTAAAACAAGCTCCAAAATCCTAGGCAATTATGTTAGAAAATCTCTGTATCAAACTCCTTTGTTATGCTCTGCAATAGCAATTAAGCAAAGAGCTACACAAGCAAATCCCAAACAATTGCATGCATGTTGGGGAGAATGAGAGTGCAATGTGTAAGAATGACATGATATTTTAATAGCACATAACTTTTAAAAGTGCAACCATATGTCATTGTGCTCACAGTTACATAACAGAGAAAATTAGTTGACTGCTGTAAGAATATGTAATCATTTAGTTTACCACAGGGCTGCCTTTTTACCCATTGTTAGCATCTACTGGCCTTCAGGGCATAAAATTATGAGTGGCAGTGACTTGGCAACTTATGGCACAAAAAAACATAAGAGCTATACATAAAACTATCTTGAGTAAAAAGGAGTAATACTGATAATAAATATAGAACACTTTCCATCAACCAATTTAACATCCATCACCCCTTCTCCACCCTTGGGTGTGCAGACGTACAAAAAAAGGACACATAGCTAGGATGGCCACTGGAGCAGTTCTCCTCTCATCATTTTGGTTAGCATCAATTTAAATGAATAAGATCAAGAGCTTGTGCTCCATCCCCCTGCAGACAAGTGATCATGTGGCATTTAGCGGCAGACTTGGATAACATATTTGTTTACCGATGTGCCAAATCGAAATGCTGTTACTGCTGAGGTTGAACAGGATCTCTGCGTGTGTCCCACGGGGGTAAAATGCTGGACAGATGTATTGTGTTAATAATACTAATACTGCCTTCCTTCACCTAGAAATCCCACTCCCTGTGCACACCAGCATCTTGTTACCCCAGTATGCCTTATTACACTAAAAGGCTATTTTTAGGATATTGTTTATCATTACTCCCAGGTCTCTATTTTCCTCTGCACTCTTTACTGCTGTCCCATCCATATAGTACACTGTTGTAGGATTTTTTCCATCTCTCCTATATGCATCACATGTCTGTTCTTTTTCTATTGAATTTCAATTGCTGTATACAGTACTAGACCATTTATGTGATTTCCTTGTATCCTACATCATAATGTGAAAAGGCTCCTCAATATTAATCCGGCCATAGAGCTTACTGTCATCTATGAACTAACATACTTTGCCTTGACTCCCCTCACTGAAGTAAATATACAGTACATATTGAAAAGGAGTGATCCAGGACCATACCCTGTAGCACGCCACAAGTCACTGCTCCATTCTCAAAAAATGTACAATTTATAACCACCCTCAGAGTTCTCTCATTTGAACAGTTTTGATTCACAAGCAGTCCATTCCCTTGCCCCTAGTGCAGTCATTTTCCTGGTACAGTACATTCACTGATCTCTGTCTACCAGTTGTGTTACTGCATTAAAAACATGTTTTTTCACCTGGTTATATATGATCGACCACTTGTTAACACTACAGTGGTCCCTCTCCATTAAGTAATTTGTTTTTCCAGAAATGCAACTCTCTTTCTCAATATATGTTTCCAGAACTTTTCCACTATCAATGTCAGACTAACTGGCCTATGCCATCCTGAATTGTTCCTTTTTCTCCCTAAATGTGGGGCAACCACATTTACCACCCTCCAGTTTACACCCCCCTCCCCACATTGCTAATGATTTACTACACAGTACTGACAACTGTTCATCCAGAATTGCTGAGTACCTAGAGGCCAGAGGGGCCCAGGACCCAAGGCAGCATGCATTCACAGTGGGAAGATAATGTCAGATGAATCTACTAGATTTCTTTGACTGGGTGACCAAAGTAGTAGATCAAGAAGGGGCTGTGCACATGGCCTACCTAGACTTTAGCAAGGCATTTGACAGTCCCACACAAAAGATTAATATATAAGTTGGCCAGCCTGGGAGTGGGTCCCAAGATGGTGGCCAGGGTAAAGAATTGGCTGGAGAACAGGACACAGAGGGTAATAGTAAATGAAGTCCACTTTGAAGAAAGGGGAGTTACTAGTGGGGTAACGCAGGGTTCAGTACTAGGACCAGTCCTTTTTAGTGTCTTTATAAGTGACATTGCAGAGGGACTGGAAGGAAAAGTATGTCTCTTTGCAGACAACACAAAGATCTGCAACAGAGTTGATATGCAAGGCGGGGTGGAAAGGATGAGAAGGGACTTGGCAAGGTTGGAGGAATGGTCAAATATATGGCAGCTTAGATTCAATGCTAAGAAGTGCAAAGTAATGCACCTGGGAAACAAAAACCCAGGGGAAGAGTACACAATGGGGGGTGAGATACTAACAACAACAAAAATTGAAAGAGACCTGGGGGTAGTCATATCAGATGACCAAAAGGTGAGCAAGCAATGTGAGAGGGCAGTAAGGAGGGCTGGGGGGATACTGGGATGCATAGGGAGAAGCAACACTGGTAGAAAACAGGAAGTTGTTATCCCTCTGTACAGACAGCTGGTGAGACCCCATCTGGAGTACTGCATGCAGTTCTGGAGACCCAGTCTCTGCAAAGACATAGGATGGAGGCAGTCCAGAGAAGGGCAACCAAAATGGTGCAGGGTCTGCACTGGAAGACATATCAAGAGAGACTTAAGGAGCTTAATATATATAGCCTCGAGGAGATGAGGGAGAGGGGGACATGATAGAAACTTTCAAATACCTCAAGGGAATCAACAAAGTCCAAGAGGGGAGCATCTTTCAGAAAAGGAGGTGTGCAAGAACAAGGGGGCACAATTTGAAGCTAGAAGGGAGACAACTCAGAGGTAATGTGAGGAAGTATCCTTTCATGGAGAGGGTTGTGCATGCATGGAACAGCCTTTCTGAGGAGGTTTTGGAGTGAAAAACAGTGGTGGAATTCAAGAATGCATGGGACAGTCATAAGGCAATTCTAGGGGGTGAGGGTAGGAAGAAGTAGGCTGTTGGTTAGCTAGGATCTGCAGCTTATCCATTAGGTAGGAAAATTGGCAGACCGGGTGGGCCAAGCCGTCTTTATCTGCCGTCAAATTCTATGTTTCTATGTTTCAGTCTCTGCCTGGTTTCCCTTAACCCTCTAGTATGAAGTTCATCTGCTCTTGGTGTTTTATTGATTGTTGGGTTCCCCAGTCCTTCGGTACCTTTACCAAGTATGCTCTCCATGTTAATGATCCCATCTCCAATTTTTCCCCAGTATTACCCAAAAACTTCATCCTGCTATCTGGGAGTAGACCTGCCTTCTCAACTGTAAACACTGAACAAAAACATTTGTTTTGTAAGCCTGCCTTCTGCCCATCATCAGCTCTACTTAAATTCTGGCTGGAGTTTCAGAGTGTGGTACAAGGCTTACATCAAGCCCTGTATCAAACCCTTTCCATGTGCCAAACCTCTTTGTTGCAATTGCACCTGATTTTCAAAGCTCAGGTGCAGTTGCAGCAATTTAGCCATTTTGTGGCATCTTGTACCAGATCTCACCCCAGAATTGGCACAAATTAGATCACAAGGACAAGGCTCAGTGTGCATCCATTGCCGCAGAGGATGGAAAATCCCATTAGATAGTCAAAAGCTCAGTGCACCATATATTTGGTGCACTGGGGGCTTGCAGCAATCTCGGCCATCTGAAAATCTGGCCCCCTTTTTCCATATTTCTTCTATGTTGTCCTTTGTCTTCCTCTTTTTCCCAACAAATCTAATGAAGCAGTTGTCATTTACCTTTGCTCTTTCTGCTAGTTGTAATTCTGCACTTGTCTTTGCCTTCATTATAAGCTTTCTACCTAGTTTTTTTGTGCCATGCTGTGCCTGTCACACTCACCTCCTTTCTATAAATGGTTTCACCATGCCTTATCAACATGCATATTGCCAAGTCAATTACAACACAGGCAAAATGCTGCCTGGCATTACAGTGCCAGTTATTTAGTTTTGCAGAAGATAGAATGCTAAAGTACTCTCATGGAAAATGGTCACTTTTACAGGGGAGCTTCAACTCCTACACCCCCCCAATGTGGGGGGGGGACTTCACACCCTGCACTCTGAAACTATATATAACCTCCTTCAGGGTGGGTATGCTCCGGAGGTGATAAAAACAGTGGGGGCAGAAAGGTTGGCATGAATAAGGGGCGATCTAGATCAAGAACACCCCTTTCATGGCCGCCCTTGTTGTGGCACCATAGTTGCCATAACCAAAGTGAGTCAGAAACTTCATGGACTACACTTATTAACCATGAATGACCCTTCTTTTTCTAATAGCCTTCTTTACTAGTCTAATTAGCCATATGGGTGTCTGTGACACACAGTCAACACACTCCCATGTGCTTTGGGTTATGGGTTATGGGTTGTCCAGTCCACTTACTTTAACATGCTGCCATGGTTACAATTCTCAAGGGGTTGTTCCTTTTGCATCCCACCACAGACCTTTTCTCACACATCATAAGGCCCGGTACTGCTCACACAGTACAAGGCCACTTGGACAAAGGACCCCCTTAATCATACCAGGTAATGTCTCCAACTGCTCTTGTCTGTATCAGATGTGGGTTACTTTTAAAGTTTGGTAGCATCCTCTCCAGAAGTGGTTCATGAAATTTGGCACTAGAAAATTAGTAGCTGTATTTATTAAAAAGCAGCTATCCAAATCTATTTTCAATATAAAATATTTGATAGTTGCACTAAATTTTCAAAATATACAATAAACAAAGAGGAACTACAACACCACTAGGAAATGTAAAAAAACAAGTTTAAACAAAGAATTAGATACAGAAAAAAAATCACTAGCACTTACTTAAATCTGCTTTCTCCTACCCCATGGGCCTTCTCTAGAACAACAGACTTATTTGCTACCCAAGCTTGAGATCCAAAGGTCCAGAATTCCCCTCTTAGAAGGCGGGCATTCAGTATTATGTCTGCATCAAATAATCTGAAATTTATCCAGTGACTCTTGTGGATATACCCCATTGGGTTTGCTCACTTTGCCACACCACTTAGGGGTTCAGCTCCCCTTTTACTGGAAAATATCTATTGATATACCACAACAGAGCGTGTGTGGCAGATTTCATTCTTTATGGTGTTAAAACAGCATGGCTAAAGAAAAGATATATCCATAGCACTCCTCAGTATAGAAGATATTCTTCCTATATTTTTCTTATAAATAAGTTGTTGGACCAAGGTGGCCTACAGACTATAGATTTCAAGTCTTTTAGAGTAAAATGAAAACCCAGCCTCAGAATATTAAACCATGTGACAGAGTTTTGCTTTGTTAACAAGGAACCTAAAAAATGATCTCCAGATAAAGAAATTCTTGGCAAACATCTCTTTTGCTTGCCTTACATCCAAGTCTGAACTTATTATTCAGATTGCTGTAATTTGCTGATAAAATGATGCTTTAATGTTTTATATGAGAAACCTCTATCTCATCTACTGTTAATGTCATCTCCCAAAGAAGTATTGCTGAACAAAATAGCTAGTTTTCTTGTACACACAATAACAAATAAAAAAAGGTATTTTTTGATAACCAGTGAATTATTTTGAATACATAGAGGATAATGCCTGATGTACAGGTGATAACCATGGTGTAATCACCGTGAGTGGTTGCTAGGGCATCATTAAACCTCAAGAGCGCAACACGAGAGGTTCACCATTGCACTAGCAGCCATGAGAGGTGATTACCTCATGGTTATCACCTGTACATCAGGCATTGTCATTTATAGTGTATGGGAGTCAGCATGAGAAGTTATCCTCTCCCAACACAAGTAATTTAGCCTTACTTTATTAATTAATCTGCACTAGGGCCAAATGATTGTGTAGGAAAACAATTTATTAAGATACAGGGACTGAAGGACAGTGGGCTGAAATAGCACCAGAGGCTATCACACGTAGTAATTGTGAGACTCAGTAACAGCGAACTGTGACAACTGGAATATTATTTGAATACTGTATTGAGACTAAGAATCACATTCTTGGTGTGTAGAATATAGAGGATGACGGATGGGCAACAGTGAACAACAACAATGTAGTTCACTTTCGAGAGGTTGTTATGACAACCAGGTAAACCTCGATAGTGAAGCTCGAGAGGTTTCAGTTGTCATACAACCTTAAGAAGTGAACAACCGTTGTTGTTTACTGTTGCCCATCCATTATCTTGCATAGTGCATTGGGCAACAGTAAAATCAGCAGTTGCTCACTTAGCCTTGCAGCGCGATTTTCTAAGTTTGTCACCCGCCCCAACCCCCCATCCAGCAAACAAGCTCAACTCTGTCCTGGTCTCCTCGCCCCCTCCCCCACTATCACATTTTTTATTTTTACAAAATGGCTCCTCGATCTCACATAAATATTTTAAAAAATAAAATGTTGCTGCTGCCCTTACTCAGAAGGATTTTTATCACCCGGTTCTACTCTGGTGCCAGCATTCATAGTGATAGCCTTTTCCCGGAGTACAGCGCATTGAAAGATCGACACATGTGCAATGTCTACAATGCTGTTGTACCATTGATGTGATATACTCAAGATGGTACAACAGCATCCTGACAACACTGGTAAATCATGAATTCCGACTGAATACAATGTTCCACTGTACACTATATTGAATTACACTGCCATTCCATTTTGTAAACCCACTGCTATGATATAGATGAGAGGGGTTAATAAGGTTCTGACCTCACAACAGTGGGATTACCAGGTTGTAAACAGTTTTCTTTCAGTGGTTAATAAGGGCTCCCCATACATTATATTAATATTCTTTTTTTTTAATTTTATTTAGTTGTTTAACCAGGAGTAGCACACTAAGCTGAAAGCTTTTTTACAGGAGTGACCTGGGAGAACAGGGAAGTTAAGTGACTTGCTCAGGGTCACACAGTATGCAAGTGGAAGCTGTGGGATTCAAACCTAGGTCTGGTCTTCTGGATGTAACCAGATTTGCAGCTCAGAGCCTTAAACCACTGCGCTACACTGCCTTTTGGGCAGATTGTTATAATGTCAGCATAAAACAATGAACTTGTCGATATGTTATAGTTTCAACTCTAACAATTTTGTCTTGCTTACCATAGAAAAAGTGAAATGTGTATTCCAGAAAAAAGAATATTTGGTGAGTAGTATGAAATGCCTACTTGTTAATGAAAAATATTTATCCTTTATGCACTTTTAAACATTTAGCTTAAATAATGATACATTTTCCAAAATACTTTGAACAGTGATCCATTGAACAAACATTCCTAATAACAGCCTCCACAAACTTCTCATGGAAGGATGTAAAGCAGATAGTGGCAGATTCCCAACTTTGCCAAGCATTAGAATTTGACTATATCATTTCATTTCTGTGTTACCAAATAAGTGTTGACAAACCACAAGAAGCAATATCCCAACCAGTTAAATACAGAATTTGTGAAATTGATGAAATTCTGGTAATTTAGTCAAACCTAACACCTAAGGTATCAGTGTGGCATGGTTCATAGTACATCTGCCTCTGGGCTAGAAGGTCATAGAATCTTGGCCCACCGGTACCTGATTGCAGCACAGTGGGGGTGCTGTACTGTTGGGTTGTGCCATTCTTTGGATGAGAAGTGAAACTGAGATCCCTGCTGCCTATTTCTGATGCTGTCCTAATGGTTGTCAAGATGAAATTAAAAGAACACAAAGCACTTTTCACAAGAGTAGATTGTCCATGGTATCTTGGCCAACATTCCCATAAAAATGGTTCGTGCAGTTATCAAAGCCTACGTGTAGGTGTTAATGTGTGAAATGGCTGCCACTATACATTCATTCACTTCACTATCAGTCTCTTCTTGCTTGTAAAGTACTTTGTGATACAATGTGTATGAAAAGCACTAAGATAACTGACCATCAATATTTTCAAAGTTGGTTATTATGGCAAACATGGTCCAACAATGAAAGCAGCTGCTCTGGAGACTCAAGCTCTTGTCGCTCAAGCACAGCTGTTACTCAGTCACTGCCTTTGAAAAGAAATTCACTGTGAACATTTTGCTTACTAACAATTATCCAGAAATAAATTGGATATTCTCAGTTAAAAAAAAAATCACCAAAAGCTTTTCCATAGAAATGAGCTGCACTCCAAACTTGCTCAGAGGATGTTTTTCCCCCCAGAATAAAATCCTTGCTTCTGTGTTGGAAACAGTTACTTAAAATGAACAAACCTTTTAAACAAATATAAAAATCCTCACTGGCAGCATTAGAAGGTTATCTAAACTATCCCAATCGAGTAACTAGTTACACAAGAGAACGTGAAAGTGAGCGTGTTTTGATGACACTGTACCGATTTTGTTGTGGAAGGAAAAATTTAGTGACCAATAATTATAAAAAATAAAGTGTCTGGCTACTTGGTGTACTGACAAAAAATGACCTCTAAATTTCTTGGTCATGTTAAAACACATATATTTATTATCTCTTAAAATGTATTGCCATTTACTTTCCCTTTGTAGCAACATGTACAGACTGGTAAAACCTTTCAACTTCCTGTCTCTGGACAAGTATTATGCAAAATGTACATACAATGATTTCTACACTGGGAAAACCAAAAGACTTATTAAAAATAGAATTGATGAACATTTGAGGAGCATTAGTAAGTGGATAAAACTAATGCCCTGCCAGTCCATGTTATTAAGAAAGGGTAAGAACATTCTTTTTCTTTCCAGGGCTTGGATAAAGTTATCCTAAACATTCACAGGGAGGATATGAACAACATATTGCTTCAAAGGAAAAGTAAATGGCAATACATTTTAAAGGTGATAGGAAATGACTTTGTGATATTTTACCTATTAAATAAATTATTAATAGCAGAAAATGGCTTTTTGTGTCTTTTTCTATTTAATAAATGATCAAAAGCACATTCTTGCACATTTCTTTTTCTGAAAGATGCTGCCTTCTTGGACTTCGTTGATTCCCTTGAGGTACTTGAAAGTTTCTATCATGTCTCCCTTCTCCATCCATTCCTCGAGGGTATACTTATTAAGCTTCTTTAGTCTCTCTTTGTATGGTTTCTGGTGCAGACCCTGCACCATTTTAGTTGCTTGCCTCTGGACTGCTTTCATCCTGTCTATGTCCTTGTGGAGTAGGGGTCTCCAGAACTGCATGCAGTACTCCAGATGGGATCTCACAGAGGGATGACAACGTTTTGTTTTCTACTGGGGATGATTCTCCCTAAGAAACATAGAAACATAGACTTTGACAGCAGATAAGGACTACTTGGCCCACTTAGTCTGCCCATTTCCCTACCTAGAGGATAAGCTGCAGATCCTATTTAATTAACAGCCTATTTCTTCCTAACCCCCACAAAAATTGCCTTATGTCTGTCCAATGCATTCTTGAATTTTCCCACAATTTTAGACCCCACAACCTCCTCAAGAAGGCTGTTCCATGCATCCATCACCCTCTCTGTGAAAAAATACTTCCTCACTTTGCCCCGGAGCCGTCCCCCCTCTATCTTCAAATTGTGTCCCTTGTTTTTGCACATCTCTTTTTCTGAAAGATGCTACCTTCTTGGACTTTGTTGATTGCACTGAGGTACTTAAATGTTTCTATCATGTCTCCCCTCTCCCTCCTTTCCTCAAGGGTATACATATTAAGCTTCTTTAGCCTCTCCTCATATGGCTTCTCTTGCAGACCCTGCACCATTTTAGTTGCCCTCCTCTGAACTGCCTCTATCCTGTCTATATCCTTACTGAGATGGGGTCTCCAGAACTGGATGCAGTACTCCAGATGGGGTCTCACCAACTGTCTGTACAGGGGGATAACAACTTCCTGTTTTCTGTTGGTGATGCCTCTCCCTATACATCCCAGTATCACCCAGCCCTCCCTACCGCCTTCTCACATTGCTTCCTAACCTTAAGGTCATCTGATATGATTACCCCCTGGTCCCTTTCCATTTTTGTTGTTGTTACTACCTCCCCCCCCATTGTGTAATCTTCCCCTGGGTTTTTGTTTCCCAGGTGCATTACTTTGCACTTCTTTGCATTGAATCCAAGCTGCCATACTTCTGAACATTCTTCCAACTTTGCCAAGTCCCTTCTCATCCTTTCCACGCCTCCTTGTGTATCAACCCTGTTGCAGATCTTTGTGTCATCTGCAAAGAGGCATACTTTTCCTTTCAGTCCCTCTGCAATGTCACTTATAAAGACATTAAAAAGGACTGGACCCAGTACTGAACCCTGCAGTACCCCACTAGTAACCCCTCTTTCTTCAGAGTGGACTCCATTTACAATTACCTTCTGTGTCCTGTTGTTCAGCCAATGTTTTACCCAGGCTACCACCCTGGGACCCACTCCAAGGTTGGTTAATTTGACTACTAATCATTTGTGTGGGACTGTGTCAAATGCCTTGCTAAAGTCTAGGTAGGCCATGTCCACAGCCCCTCCCTGGTCTACTACTTTAGTCACCCAGTCAAAGAAATCAATTAGATTCTTCTGACATGACCTTCCCATTGTGAATCCATGCTGCCTTTGGTCCTGTGCCCTGCTGGCCTCTAGGTACTCAACAGTTCTTTCTCTTAGAAGTGATTCCATCATGTTCCCTACAACTGAAGTCAAACTAACAGGTCTGTAGTTTCTTGCCTCTGTCTTTGTCCCACTTCTGTGAAGGGGAATCATATCTGCCTTCCTCCAATCCTCAAGTACCACACCATCCTCCCATGATTTGTTAAAAAGGGTAGTCAATGGTGTCGCTAGTTCTCCCCTTAGTACTTTTAGAATTCTTGGGTGAATTCTGTCAGGTCCCATTGCCTTGTCCACCTTGAGTTTTAGGAATTTTTCAGGACTCTTTCTTCTGTGAATGGACTCGTATTGACCCCCCCTATCCTACTGTTTGGCTTAGATATGTCCCCATCCTCTTCTTTTGTGAATATTGAACAAAAGTATTCATTCAGTATCTTTGCCTTTTCACTGTCACCCTCTGCTCCCCCCCCCCAATTATAAATTCTCACTACCCTTCCCTTGGTCTTTCTTTGCTCACTAATATACTTATAAAAGGTTTTATCCCCCTTCTTAACTGAGTTGGCTATCTCTTCCTCAGTTTGGGCCTTTGCTATTCTGACTGCCTTCCCTGCTTACTTCTGATTTAACTGATAGAGTTCTTTGTCCTGCTCCTTCTGTGATTCCAAGGGACAACCTACTGTAGTTCTTGAGAAGCTTGAGATGCTTGAAGAAACTAAGTAAGTGCACACACATGAGCATACTAGGTGGGCCATAGGCACTTATCTGCCATCAACATCTGTGTTTCTACATGTATTTAATATAAAGTATGGTAATTGTGTATTCATACTTCTAGGCTGTTCAGCTATTTTAAACAGTTACTTTAAGTAAGCACTTTATAAGATGTACCTGCAGCATAGGTAGCCATGCCTTTACAAAGTGTCAGTATGACTTGAAACATTGGAGGTTAGGACAGGGTGCTGTTTGTTGTCTGTATTGTTTCAATAAATATATATATGTGTTTTAGTGTAACCTAGCAATACAGAGATCTTTTTCTGTTGGCACACTGAGTGGCCAGACTCTTTGTTTGAACATAAGTACATAAGAATATGTTAGCATATGGGGACTGCATAGCCCATCAAGTCTGCCCATTTGACTACCCTTCCCCCTGACAGATTCATTTTTTCAGGATCCCGCAACACTTATCCCAAGACAGTTTGAATCCACCACTGTCTTTGCCTCCACCACCTCCTGAGGCAGTTTGTTCCAAGGCTCAATCACCCTTTCAGTGAAGAGGTATTTTCTATGTGTTTGTTCGATAAAGTCCTTTTAGTAGCCAGTTGTGGTCTCTAAATCTTACTTCCATATTTTCCTGGAAGAAGCTCTGATCCTGCACTGTGTTTATTCCTTTGAGGTATTTAAATGTTTCTATCATGTCTCCCCTGTTCAATCGCTGTCCAAGTGAGTACATGTTCAATTTCCTGAGTCTTTCCTCATAGGGTTCCTTGTGAAGGTCACTAACCATCTTTGTTGCTCTTCTTTTGCACAGTCTTCAATCAGTCTATATTTTCAGGTGAGGTCTCCAGAACTGGACGCAGTACTCCAGATGCGGCCTCACTAAGGAGCTGTACAGTGGGATTATACACCTACCTATGCACCTGAGGATTTGTCTTGCTTTTTGCACCACTTTTTCACACTGTGTCCCCACCTTCAGGTCACTGGCAATCATGGCCAAATGGTCTCTTTTTTTGTGTCAGGTGACGGCTAATTATTTTCTCCCAGAGTGTATTGTTTTCCTGAGTTTCATTTCCCTAGGTGTATAACCTTACATTTCTTGGCATTGAATTTCAACCACCAAGTTCTGGACCATTCCTCCAACTTCTTTAGATTTGATTCCATCCCTGAGACACCCTCCTGTGTGTCCACTCTGTTGCAGAGCTTTGTGTCATCTTCAAATAGGCACACCCTTTCCTTCCAATTCATCTGTGATGTCGCTGATGAATATGTTGAAGAGGACTGGTCCCAGTACTGATCTCTGTGGAACACCACTAGTCATCCTTTCCTCCTGTGACAGAGTGCCATTTACCATTACATTCTGAGTTCTGTCCTGAAGCCAGTCCCTTACCAAATTTACAATTTTTTCATCTATCCCGTACCCTCCAGCTTGTTAATGAGACTCCTGTAGGGGACAGAGTCAAAGGCCTTGCTGAAGTCCAGGTATACAACGTCAACCACCCCACCTTGATCCACTATTTTTGTTATGCAGTCATAGAAATCCATCATGTTTGTTTTATATGACCATCCAATTGTGAAGCCATGCTGTTTTGGGTCAGGCTTTCTGATGTTTTATAAATATGTCACTATCCTCTTCTTTAATTTTGATTCCCTAATTTTCCCCACAATGGAGGTGAGGCTGACTGTGTGGTAGTTCCCTGCATCTTCCATGCTTCCACTCTTGTGCAGGGATACCATGGTGGCCTTCTGCCAGTCTTTTGGTGCTTTACCACTCTCCAGAGAGTTATTGAAAATCATGGCCATGGAAGCAGTACACTAAGTTGTTCCCTCAGCTCCTTTAGTATGCATGGGAGGATTCATCTGGTCTCATAGCTTTGTCAATTTTTAGCTTATATTTGCTCCTTGAGGATTCTGTGTGCTCAGTGTTAGTTTGTTTCCATAATTTTTTGTGGGTAAATATGAAGCAGAAGCATTCATTCAAAATTTCAGCTTTTTTATCATCCTCTTCCATGTGCTGACATTCTTTTGTTATTAGTCAAACTATTCCCCCTTTGGTCTTTCTTTTCCCCCTGATGTATCTGTACTGTAGAAGGTCTTGTTGCCTCTTTTTGCTTCCTTGGCAATTCTCTCCTCTGTTTGTGCTTTCACCACTCTGATTGCTTTGCTGGCCTCTTTAAGCTCAGTCCTGTGTTCATACATACTAAGGATCATACATACTAAGGAAAGTACAAGAGCGAGAAGGCCGAAGCCCATGATGCTCCTATTCTAATCCAATATATAGTAAGAAAGATCATACCCATTACTAATAAGGTTATCTAATCTATTTTTAAAAATACTTTTAGTTTCACTAATGACAACTTCAAGCGGAAGTCTATTCCATGGACCAACAACTCTAATGGTGAAAAAGTATTTACGACTTGTTTTCTAAAGGGTTTTCTGACTAATTGTAAAGGATTTCCCTGATGTTATGATAACAGCTTTTACATTCTAGACTGAGTTCACACAAAAGATAGGGATCTTGAATGATGTTGTATAATAACATTAGATCACCACGAAGCCGACGTGTGGATAGAGGCATAAGTCTTAGAATATTCAACCTACCCTCATAAGAGACATCATATAGCCCTGAAATCTTTTTAGTAAATTTCCTCTGTACAGATTCCATTAAAAGGCCTTCAGATTTTTTATATGGACACCATAGCTGGGAGGCATATTCCAAATGCGGTCTAACATATGCACGATATAATGGTAATAGCACATCGTTCTTTCTTGATTTAATATTGCGTAAGATAGACCACATAACTTTATTAGATTTGTTAATAATGTTATGAACATGTTTATTGTAGGAAAAGTTATCTGAAATAGTTATACCCAGATCTCTTTCATCTGAAGTTGTTTCAAGTAATGTTCAAATAATAAGGGGTTTGTAAATTGCTGGTACCTAAATGCATTACCTTGCATTTAGAGATATTCAAAGACATACCCCAGGTTTTAACCCATGTAGAAATGTGATCAAGATCTCTTTGTATAATGTCAGTTTGGAATTCAGAAGTGCAGGGGCCACCTATTTTTGCATCATCTGCATATTTGATGGAAAAGGATGAGCAGCCTGCAGTAAGGTCAACAATAAAAGCCTGAAACAGGCATGGGCCCAAAACCGAGCCCTGAGGTACCCCACTTGTTACAAACCCCCGAACTGATTTGTGCCCATCTATAGAGACTTGCTGGGAACAATTTTGAAGCCAATTTATTATCTAATTAACTACAATGCCGTTTATGTTTAGTTTATGGAGTTTAGAAATTAGAGCCCAATGAGGCATGATGTCAAAGGCTTCACTGAAATCGATGTAAAGTATGTCACACGGTATATTTTTATCAAGTGCGGAACTAATCTGTTCGTAGAAGCAAACTAGATTAGTTAAACAGCTTCTACCCTTTTTAAATCCATGTTGTTCAACATCATAACAATCCAAAATAGGTGATATCATGTCTTTGATTAAACCTTCCATTAGTTTACAAATGGAGGATGTTAAACTTATTGGCCTGTAATTTTCCCAGTTATTTTTTAGGCCTTTTTTGTGGATTGGGATAACATAAGCTTCTCACCAGTCCTGTGGAACAAAATTCATGGACAAAAAATGGTCAAACATCAATTTTAACAGAAAGACAATAACATCCACCAATAAAAATAATAAATGTCCCACAATGTTGTCTGGACCTGGACTGTATTTGCCTTTAAGTGTTAATATCTTGTCCTTGATTGCATTAGTAGAAAATTTAACTGGTAGAATATTGGTAGTGTCTAACAGAACTGAGTCATATGACGATTTTGAAGTATTAGAGAAGCTATTGCAGAAATTTTGATTAATCCGATCAGCCATTTTTTTTTGGTCATGTAATAAAGTATCATTATCGAGAATAGGACCAACTTGACAGGTTGGTTTCCTTAGCGAGTTAATGTAGGAATAAACATGCTTACTGTTGGATTTGTTAGCAGTAGATGCAAATTTATATTCCCAATTACTTTTAGCCCTTTTTATCATGCTCTTGCATTTTTTTTGTGTCTGTATGTAAGATGTCCGATTTATAGAAGATTTCGTTTTTTGATATCTGATATACTTCTTACGTTTTAATCTAATACATTTTTTAATAGACTGGTTTATCCACTCGGGAACTTTGTTTTGGTTCTTATTTTTAATTTTAGATGGAATGTATATAGTTCCTTAAGTTGACAAATTATGTTCTTAAAATTTTCCCAGTAAAATTCTGGGGTAGAGCATGTCAATAAAGAATCCCAGTTGATGCCAACAATAATATATTTCATTGTGCCTAAATCAGCTTTATCATAAAGATATATTTTAGTACAGTTGGAATTATAAATGTAGCTTTGTATAATATTAAATGTAATGGTATTGTGGTCACTATTACCAATTGGTTCACTAACTGTAATATTATCTACTAAAGTATCATCATCACAGAGTACCAGATCTAAAATATTGTCTTCTCTGGTTGGGATAAGTATATTCTGTTTAAGTCCCAACTCAGTATATGTGCGTAGTAACGTTTTACCCTGATTAGTATTTGCACATAATTTCTGCCAATCAATTGATCCAATGTTAAAGTAGCCAGTGACAACAATTTTGCCTAATGCTTTTGCATGTTCAATTTCTGACAGAACTGCATCTAGGATGTCTACTGATGAATTGGAGGATGGGAACAAGAACCCAGGATGAGGGTCTCAGATGTAGAGAGACTAAGCTTGACCCAAATTGTTTCAGTTTGTTTATCATGTAGTTTGATTTTATTTGTAATATCAATAGAACTGAGATGATTTTTAATAAATAGAGCCACTCCACCACCCTTCAGATTAAGCCTATTGAAAGTATAGGAAGTATACCCAGGTATAATAGTGTCCCAAGATGATTTATCATCACCCCATGTTTCACTTATTGAAATGATGTCAACATCATTGTTATGTATTCTACATATTAATTCATCCAACTTTTGAGTAAGGCATCTAGCATTGAAACATAAGAAATGTAACTCTTTACATATCATGGTGCTACCGGGTGGAGATTTTAGAGATGGCGGCCTGTCCACCTTCTCACCCCAAGCTTTAGTTTAAAAGGTGGTTAATAGGTGTTATAAATTGTCTGCCCAGTATGGCATTACCCCGTCTACTTAAATGTAGTCCATCAAAACAATACAATTCAGGATGATATTCAAATTCCTCCCAGTGTGTTAAACATGTCAAGTTTTGGTGTAAACACCATTTTCTAAGCCACTCATTCACAATTTTAATTTTATTATTGAGAAATGAAGAGAAACGTGGGATTGGTAAGATTTCAGATATGCAGATATTACAACCCATATCCACCAACTTATTGGTTAATGCAACATAGTCTTCTTTGATTGATTGAACAGAGTCCCTATAGATATTATTAGCACCCACATGTATAAGGGCAATAGGATTGTTGTCACGATCCTTCATGATCTCAGGCAACATTAATGTGAGATCAGAGATTTTGCAACCACTGAAACTAGAACTAGTTCTATTGACTTTGCCAGGGTTACATATGGTCCTATCTAGGTGTTTTGTCAGTGAGTCCCCTAGAACATAGATTTGTGTTCCTCTCTGTTGTTTTCATTCTTTGTTTCCTTGTGTTTCTTGAATGCTTTTTCCTTTTCCCTAATTTTTGATGCTACTTCTTTAGTAAACCAAAGAGGTGTATTTCATTTTTTGGATTTGTTGATCACCTTTGCATATTGTGATGTAGCGAGGTGTAATATTGTTTTTAGAGCCATCCAGCTCTTTTCAGCATCCCCGTGTGTCTCCTTTGTGTGGTATGCTTTTAAAGGTAAATCTCATCTTTGTGGAAGTCTGCACTTCTAAAGTTCAGAATCTTCAATTTAGTATGATGAATCTCCTCATGTTTGGTGACTGAGAACCAGACTGACTTGTGGTCACTGGAACCCAGGTAGATTCTTACCCTCACATCTGATACCCTGGTGCTGTTAGTTAGTACACGGTATATGATTGCTTCTCTTCTTGTGGGGGTAAACACCATCTGGGTCAGATCCACCTGTTTCAGGTCAATGAGAAATTCTTTACTTCTTTCTGATGATTCTTTACAGGAGGACCATTTTAATCAGGCAAATTGAAGTCCCCTGTAAGTATCAGCTTGCCTTTGTCAGCCATTGTTAGGATGGAGTCAAGAAGTTCTTTGTCTTGTTCTAAGACCTGAGATAGTGGTCTGTACACAATCTACAGCCAAACTGGGGCCTTGTGTCCTGTTCCAATGGTAACCCATAGTGTCTCGCTCTTGCTGTGCTTACCCTGGATTTCAGTGGCTTTTATTTCTTCTTTGATGTATAATGCAACCCCCCTCCACCTCTTTTTCCTTTCTGGTCTCACAAGAACAGAGTGTAACCTGGGATGGTTATGTCCCAGGTGTGGTTTTCATTTAACCATCTCTCTGTTACTGCGTTCCAATCCAAGCACGCTTCTGTCACCAGCGCACAGAGGTCTGAGATTTTATTTGCTAGACGACAAGCATTGATACACAATGCTCACCACACTTGGCTTTCTACTTTCTTTGTTCTCTGCTTTGTGTCTTGCAGTATCGATCAAGTGTGCATTGATCTCTCAGTGATTTCATTTCTCTGTACTGCTTTGTGACCTAAGGTTGTATTTGCAGGCTACTTTGGAGGCCTAATTGAATAAAAAATTTATGAACTTGTAGGCATAAGGGAATTTAATTGCCCCTGAGGCAAGCAAGGAGATACTGTCCCATCCCCTTTTTTCCTGGATGTATTAGCAGGCTCACTTGTATGTTTTGCTGGATGAAAGAATAATAAACTGGCTGATGTCGGGGGGGAGAAGCATCTCCTATCCCTTGTGGTGTGTTTGATGTTGATGCTCTCTCCCCTTTTAATTGTTTAAATGCCCACATAAGACTTTAAACCTTTGGCCTACTGCCCAGGTCCCATTTTTGTTGAGATGTAGGCCATCATATCTGAAGAATTTTCATTCCCAGAACTTGTACCAGTTGACAACAGAGTGATGACCTTTTTCATGGCACCAGTCCTTGAACCAGGTGTTGATCATCTTTGTCACCCTGTGCTGCACCCCCTCCAGTAACTTAAGGTCCCTCTTCAGATATGGGCACAAGTACTGCACACAGTACTCCAGGTGCAGTCTAATGATCTATACAGTGGCAAAATCACCTCCCCCTTGAGGATATATCCCCTTGTAATGCAACCCAGCATTTTGTTGGCCTTTGCAGCTGCCTTCCTACATTGTGCCGAGTTGTTCATTGACCCTGTAATGAGCAATCCCAGATCCTTCTCCTCCTCCTCCTCTGTCTTGGCTAGCTACACTCCCCCAGCTGGTAAGTCCTCCTGGGGGTTTTTACCCCAAAATGCAGCACCTTTCATCTTTTGGCTCTAAGTAAATTACAAACTTTGAGAAAGGATATTGTGTCTGAAATGCATCAGGTGATATGTGTCATTTATTTACTTAATATAAGTTTATAATTTACTTAAAGTGCCCTGGTGATATTTGAAAATGGTTGAGGGTGATCCAGTTTTTGGTTTGTGTGTGAGTTTTCTTCCAAGGTCCCTAAGATTCAGGGTGACCACCTTGCACCCTCCCCCGCCCTCCTTTACTAGCATCACCACTAGTACTTGCCCTTTGTCCTTTGTCACTGTTATAAGTACCTCAAAGGAATCAACAAAGTCCAATAGGTAGTATATTTCAGAAAAGAGATGTGCAAGAACAAGGGGCACAATTTGAAGATAGAGGGGGGACGGCTCATAGGTAATGTAGAAATGTTTTTACAGAGAGGGTTGTGGATGCATGGAACAGCCTCTCTGAGGAGGTCGTGGAGTCAGGAACAGTGGGGGGGAATTCAAGAATGCATGGGACAGACATACGGCAGTCCTAGTGGGGGGTTAGGAGGAAGTAAGCTGTTGGTTAACTAGGATCTGCAGCTTATCTGTTAGGTAGGAAAATGGGCAGACTGGGTGGGCCAAGTTGTCCTTATCTGCCATCAATTTCTATGTTTCTATGTTATAGGGGGTCAGCTCATGTGACTTCCCAATCTGTGGTCTCTGCATGTCCCTTATCCACTTGCCACCCCCATCTCCTAGTTTAAATTCCACATTACCTCTACTTAGTCCTCTATCCTCTGTTTCAACAGTTTCTTTCCCTCCTCACTCAAGTGTAGTCTATCACTGGCATAGAGACTACTGTCTTCCAGAGTCCCTCCTCCCCCACCCCCACTAGCCCATACTCTTTAGCATGACACCAGTTTCTTAGCCATTTGTTAAAATCCTTTTATCTCAGCTTTCTTGCTGTGCTTGCTCTGGGCACTGGAATTATCTCAGAGAAATTTACTGATCTTCCTGCCCATTCACATAATTGTCCTAGTTCCTCAAACCTCCTCTGGACTATATCTACCATCCTGTCAGTCAGGTTGTTTGTCCCCAAATGTATAATTAAATGAGGCTTCTCCCTACCCCATCTAGCATATTTTAGAAGAGACTGTCCCACCCTTTCCGCTGAAACTCGAGGCACTGCCTACACCTAAATGTGACTATGCCTCTCCCCTTTGCTACCCCACCTGACTTCTCTTAGTATTGAGTCCCCCAGCACTAAGATTCCACCCCTCTTACCAACTCTTTGTTTCCCTTCCTCCCCACCTCTCACTCCTGGCTCCTCCTCTTCCTCCTGCATAGTAGTTTCCCCTTCTGCACCTGTTGTAATTCCCGCAGCAGAACTCCCCCCCACTCCAGTTTCATACAGATTTCTATCAGTTACTCCTCCAGTCTCATTACCTCCATCCTCCACTCTTCCCTGTAGTAGTGAAGAAAGGTTTTCTGAAGACCCTTCTTCTATGCCTGCTGCCTCTCTCCTCATACCATCCCATTCCCTCCTTTCGACTTGATGACTGTTGCCACTTCTCCTCCTCCCAGCACCAGTCCCCTTCTCCTTCTTCCTGTTGTCTTTTTCCCTTGACCTGGGTTCCCCTGATACCATTCCTCTTGGCCTGGGCCTCACTGTCTCGGCTTCACTTCTTCTGACCTTCACTTCCCACTGTTGGTTCAAATTGCCCTCCCTCCTCATCTCCCATCCTACCTGCCTCCAGAGTTGGGCTATATCCTCCTCCAGTCTGTCTTGCCTGTCTTAGCTTCTCCTGCAGATCTTTGATCTCCTTTTTAAGTTTCTCCATTTGGTTGCACACTAATCATCCCCCAATCCTATATGCAATTTTTAGAAAGATTGGCGCACCACAGTTTTTGCAGCCTACCACCCTACCCATTGCTTTTATTGCCCACCAGCAACTCCCCACCATTCCAGATGAAGGATACTGAAAGCTCCCCCAAGTCTCCCCTCTTACTGCAAAACATTCTTTTCCTTTTCTTAATTTCCCTTACCCCCTTTGTCATACACCTTAGATAGATTGCGCAGCTGCCTTTTAAGTTTCTATCCCTACTGTCCACACCCAAAAAGAAACTGTAAGAAGCTATTGTGCAGCCTCCTTCTAACCCCTACCCTTCCTTTTCACAATGCAAACAGTAATGCAAACAGGTAAAAATGGACACTACTTGTGTTGCAGTTAATTCTCTTCCATGAAGATTGCAGTCATCTCTTCACTCACTGCTGTTCCTATCCTGGACATCTGCTTCTGCTATGACAGGTGCATGTCCTTTGCTCTTTTGGGGAAGTGATGTCAGAACTCCCAGTATAAAGGAAATGATGTACCTGGGACAGGTGGGGTGGGACCAGGCCATGTGTGTCCTTCAGAAACAATTAGATAGCTGAGGCCTCTGGCCAGACAATTAGCATACTGTACTTCCCCACATGCACTAAGCTTTGCAGTTACTGAAGACAGCAAAAAATAATCACAACCCCCCTAAAACACAAAAAATAAGTTTGTTACCAGAAGAAACCAGTCTCCAATTAAAACAACAGTCTCACCAACAACACACCAAAACAGACTTGAACTTAGAAGATATAGGTTTCCAATTCAAAGAAACAGCGCTAATAAAAGCATACCAAAATAGGTTGGAAATAAGAAGAATCAGAAGAAATCAGAAGAAAGGGTCCTCCAATTTAAAGAAATGACAGCCCCACTTAAAGCACACCAAAATAGGTTTCAAAGTTTCAACAGCTCCAAAACAGTTCCTTGCTAGCCTGTTTTAAGAAGTAAGAAAAACTTAGCTTGCTACCAAGTGAAACAAGACAAATCAGCCCACTTACAGCACAATAAAATAGGTTTCAAAATTCATACAGCCCCAAAACAATTCCCTGCTAGCCCCTTAGAAGTAGTAAGAAAAACAATAACCTGCCACTAAGTGAAATCAACAAGAAACGATTTAAAAGCAGCAAGGAGCAGCTACTGCACTAAAATGAATCTGATTCCTTTCCCTTCTAGTTTCTTCATGTGTCCATAAAATACCTCCTGGTACTCATAATGTTAACCCCGCCCTGGAAAAATATAAATTTATTCTTTGTTTTTATTATTCTTTTGGTAACACGTTATGTCCCACTAGGCCCGGGGCCTGTTTTCAGGGGCAACCCAAGGACACTAGGAAGGTTAAGTGACATGCTCAAGGTCACACAGTATGCAAGAGGAAGTTGTGGGTATCAAACACTGTTCTGCTGGATGTATCCAGCTCATTCACAGCTCATTACTCAGATGTCTAGGCTGTTCTGCAGCCCTGTGCTGTGATTTAACAGCCTCAAACAGTCCCAGTACACAATGCAATAACACAATGACCAAACAATATAAAACAGCACACAGGAGTAAAAAACAAACAAGAGATAAGAGATATGATTTATTATGGAAGGTAGGAATAAGGCTCTGGGGAAGGAAAGGGAAGGGCTGAAAATAAACAAATAATTGGCATTCCCTGCAATCTCTGCAATCCCCTCTCCACCCCCCCATCCCTGTCAGTCCCTCACAGTCCTAGCTAATTATACTATACCCACAGCTGAATCATAGCCAATATTTGATGTGGATGTGGCTATTTAATCTCTACAGTTATTATGTTTAAAATTAAAGGGATCACTATTTGTAATTCAAAACAAGGCCAATTGGCCAAAATCCAAGTCTTCTACATGTGCACTCTCAAATGAGACAGCCAGTCCTGCCTTAACTATCTAAATAAATGGATTGTTGGGGCAAAGGTCTGATTCAGTATTCATGATATGCAGAACATTTTTTACAGGTAACAGAAGTGTTAACAGAAATGGGAAACAAGATACTTTGTGTTTAATATGCTAATCTTTATTCCAGGTTGGAGACATAATACAAGACCCCCAATATCCATGCGTTTCTCATACATGTAGTGAAACAGGACTTGTAACCACAGTTCAAACATGTAAAAATGAAACATACTGCCCACAGGTATGTAAAACAAAATAATAAAAGGTTGAATTGCAATGTATGATTTCACCCTATCTCAATGTTTGATGAAGGCATAGTATCCCAGGCAATGCATGCTTATTTATTCAGTGCCCAATCCATCTGGCTCTGGGCACCTTACAGATTCAGAATTATAGAAACATAATTAAAACAGAAAAAAAAGATAATTGAAAAGAAAACAATTTTCATACATTTTCAGCAAAAGCTAAGATAAACAGGCATATTTTGAGAGCTGTTTTCTAAAGATTCCCCAAGGGAGGCATTCCAGATCCTAAATGGCAAACTGTTCTATAGTAAAGGGCAGCTACCTAAAAATCTCAATCCCCTGACAGCCTCAGCCTTGATTAAGGAATTGCAAACAGCCACACGTCAGTGGGCTGGAAGGGACAGATAGGTGTGTACAGTCTCAGGAGAGCTTCCAGATAATGAAAGCCCAAAACATGCAGGCTCCTGTAAACCAACAAGTCAGTCTTGAAATGGATACTCCACCAGATTGACAGCTACTGCAGTTCCCAGAGTACCAGCAGGACATTGCTGAGACTGACAGGTCCCAGATAAAAGCTAGGCCACTGTGTTCTAGACCAGTTTCAGGCAATCTATCAGACCCCAAGGTAACCCTGGGTAGAAAGCTTTGCAATACTTCAACCTCAATGTGACAGAGACATGCACAATTTTAATTAGGCCTCTTGGCTCTAAATTGTATTTAATCTGGATGAAGTTTTGCAGATGCAAAAAGCCACTACAGACTACCGCTGACGCATGATGTTCAAGATTCAGCTTCCAGTACACAGTGATTTTTCAGATTTCACATCCTGTTCACAGCGCCAAGTGTACTCTTTCAGAAAGCTGGTACTGCAGTTGCAACATCATTCATTGTCATTCCATGTGAATCTGTTTCAACCAGTACCACCACAGTCTTGGATTGAGGCTCTGTCAGCTGGAGGGCATCCAGTTATTGTTTCTCACAGACAACTGCTTAACACAGAAACAACAGGTGACCTGTTAGGTGTACAGGGGATGCACAGCTGGGTGCTATCCACATAACAGTGAAACTCCATGCCATACCACAAGAAAGATCTCACCCAAGGGCAACATGTACATGGCAAACAACATTGGGGCTAGGGTCAAACCCTGTGGCACTCCACAGGTAAGGGCAATTGCCTAGGAGATGGAATTACCCCAAATAGCCTGCCATGACTCACCCACATGCTAGGACCCAAACCAGCAAAACACCATGCTGGTGAGTACTATACAATAACTTAAGAAATACAAGAGAACCCCGTGGTCCACCATGCCAAAAGCCAGCAAGATCCAGTAAAGGGCAATTATAGTATAGTATGGCTCACCTGCAAGTGTAATTAATGCCACAGGAAGGCACAAAAGACAAGAGTTGTAATGCATCAGTGATCTGTTGGACAGAGGGAGTGCCTTCCCCCTGTGTCACTTATGCAGCTAAGATTGCTGCCTGTGAAAAATAGGTGCAGGTGGGGAGGGGGATCAACTGATGCCTCAGAGAGGTTGGGGAGCTGGAATTGTGTAGGGAAGAAGGGAGCAGGCTCCAGAACATAGGAAGTTAATAGGAAAAGGCAGGTTGCCCAGCAGAGGAGCAGGTATGTGCAGTGGAGAAAGTTTGATGGTCCATTCAGTGGTGGGAGCATGAAGCAGGAGTGGCTGGGATAGGAGTATGGAGAAGTATGATAGAAGGAACCAAATTCAGTATTTGGAAATGAAGGAGATACAGTGTGACTGGTGATGTGAGGATATGGGGAAGATGAATTGGGGGGAGTAGAGAGAGCAGTGGTATGTATGATGTGGGAAGTTCATAGCAAAGTGACGAAAGGCATTGCTGAGGGTGTCCAATCTGGCTGTGGAAGTGATGTAGACCACATCGGCATAGTGGAAAACCAGGAGCACCATTGTGGTGACCAGTTCCTGGCAGACGAGTGGGGGTAAACAGACTTATAATGTGGTACATGGCACTTAGCTGGGGGCTTTGCTTGAATATCATCTATGTGGGTTGACAAGTCACACTTTCTGTCCAGTCACACATTGAGATACTTGAAGACTACATCATGTCAAGTGGGAAGCCAGCTAGTGTGCAGAGAATCTGAAGTCTTGTGAGTCTGTCCAGTTTCTGGCTGGTACCAAATGTCATAGAACTGTTTTCTTTTCCCTTTTTTTGGTGTTGCCCTGGAGATGGTTGGATTGGAACCAGTACAGGATGTTGTAGAAATCCTACTGTAACAGGTCTTCCATAGCTGCAGTAGATGCACCAGAGGTGATGATGACTGTATTGTCTGCATACATGTAAATATGCGAGCAGGCACAGGTGGGGCCGGGGGGAGGGCATTCAGAAACATGGAAAAAAAAGGATGGGACCCAGGCTGGAGCCCTGTGAGACCCCATCTTGGATTGTAAGGGGTAGTGACAGGACATCTCCAACCTGCACCAATTGATTGCAGCCCATGAGGTAGGAATAGATTCATTCAACAGTGGGAGCTAAGAAACCAGCAGTGCTTGGCTTGTCTAAGAGGAGCAAGTGATACACTGAGTCAGAGGACCTGGCCAGGCAAATGAAAATGGAAACCATGATGAGCCCTTGGGAAATCCCAGAGAAGATGGAGTCATTTACACTCAAGAGGGAGGGAATGGTGCTTCCAGAAGCCAGACTGAAAGGGGAAGAGGAAATTGGAGTATGACAGGTGGTCTAATAGTCTAGAATAAAATAACTTAATGTAATTTTTCATGGGAGGAATGAAAGGAGATTGGCCAGAAATTGCCAGGGGAGGAGGGTCACCCATTTGTGAAGTGGAAGAATTTTGAAAGTTTTCCAGGACTGAGGAACATAGCAAGGGAGAATGATAGATTGAGCAGGTAAGTGCTAGGAAATGCAGTAACAGTAGCTGAGAGCTGGAGGAGTTTAGGATATGGCCTGTCAGAGCTAGATTAGGACAGGTTGAAGGAGGAGCTGGAGGGTGAAAGACTCAGGGGAAACACAAGGAGGTACTTTTTAATAGAAAGAGTAGTGAATGCCTAGAACATCCTCCCAGTGGAAATGGTGAGGGCATAAACTGTAATGGGATTCAAGAAAGCATGGGAGATAGGCACAAGGGAACCTTACCAGTTAGGGAAGGGAAGGCTATGCCGGAGATCAAGTAGGGTCTGCAGTATTACAGTAGGTAGGGAAAATGGGAAGAATAATACTAGCATACTAAAATGCCAGCAGAATAGGATTAACAGTCTTTCATGTCTGCTCGTTTGGTCAGCCCCCACCCTGGGAGCTGACCTTTCTGCCTCCCTCTCCCTCTCTAGCTTCTCCCTTCTCAGTCCTGGATATTCTCGCTCCATTGGATTTTGCTTCCAGAAGCCTTCCCCTGTACCTATCCCACCCCCTCTTGAACCCCTCCACCGAGTCTGCCTCCACCAGCCACCTGGGCAGTGCATTCCATGGCTCCACCACCCTCTCAGTGAAGTAGCACCTCCTCCTTTCTCTCCTGAATCTCCCTCCTCCAGCTTCCACCCATTCCCTCTAGTTGCCCCCCCCTTCCTTTGGAGCACCCTGACTGCTCCTCCCCTATTTACTCCCTTCATGTACCTGAAGACCTCTGTCATGTCCCCCAGGTCACTTCTCTCTTCTAATGTGTACATATTTAGCTCTTCGAACCTCTCCCCATAGGTCCTGTCCCCCAAGCTCCAAATCATTTTGGTTGCCCTTCTCTGGACCGTCTCCAGGAGTTCAATGTCCCTCTTTAAATGTGGCCTCCAAAACTGCATGCAGTACTCGAGGTGCAGCCACACCAAGCAGTTATAAAGTGGGAGTATCACTTCCCTCCTTCTGGGGAGATGCATCCCAGCATCCTGTTGGCCTTTGCCGCTGCCCTCCTACAAGTCTCTGAGTTGTCCATCTTGACATCCACCACAACCCCCAGGTCCCTCTCAGCCATCGAGTCTTGTAGCATTTCCCCCCAGGGTGTACACTTGGCCCTGGTTTCTGGCTCCCAGGTGCAGCATCTTGCATTTCCCTGCATTGAACCTCAACTTCCTCTTTCTAGACCACCTTTCCAGAGCCTCCAGTTCCCCCTGTAGGGCCACCCTCCCCTTCTCCCCATCCACCACTGCCCCCAGTTTTGAGTCATCCACAAAGAGACTCATCTCACTCCTGATACCCTTCCTTATGTCAGAGATGCAGGCGTTGAACAGGAGGGGCCCAAGGACTGATCCCTGAGGAACCCCACTAATGACCCTCCTTGGGGATGAGACTATCCCACCAACCATGACCCTCTGGGCCTAGCCCTGCAGCCAATTTCCAATCCATCTGATCATCTGGTTCCCCACCCCCATTTCTCCCAGCTAATCCAACAGGCCCCCATGAGGAACAGAGTCAAGTGCCTTGCTGAAGTCAAGAAAGAGGATGTCCACTGGTCTACCCAGGTCCAAGGCACTCGTCACCCAGTCATACAACTCCACAAGGTTTGTCTGACACAATTTCCCTAAGATGAATCCTTACTGTCTATCGTCCAGGCACCACAACTTTTCCAGGTCCCTCCTAGTCTCTTCTTGACAATGCCCTCCATCACCTTGCCCACCACTGATGTCAGGCTGATGGACCTGTAGTTCCCTGCCATCTCCCTTGCTCCCCCCTTGTAGATAGGCACTATATGCGCCACCTTCCAGTCCTGGGGCACCCACCCTGTCCTCAGAGAGATGCTGAAGAGTTCCCCAGGGGGTTTTCTAGGACATCTGCCAGTTTCTTCAGCACTCTGTGATGTAATTTATCCGGCCCCAGTCCTTTCTCTGCTTAAGGGACCTGAGGGCTTCCCTCACTCTCTCTGCCATGATTTCCACCTCCACTACCTCATCCCCTGCTTTGTCTTCTCCCCACCTGCCAGTGATGCCCCCTCCCACACTTGCTGATTGGTAAGGGTCCCCCCTCCTCAGTTTCACCATCTCCTCCCATGTATGATGCAGCCCCTATTTTTCTTGGTAGAAACTGGGTGAAGTACTCATTTAGTACCTCAGCCTGCTCCCCTGGGTCTTGTTCCCATCCCTCCCCTGTTTTAATCCTGCTAATCTGCCCCATCACCCTTCATTTTTCCCCAATGTATCTAAAGAACCCCTTGTTCCCTCTCCTAATTTCCATGGCCAGGTTCTGCTCCTTTCTTGCCTTAGCTGCCCTCACCACCCTAGAGGCCCTTCTGGCCATCAGCTTGTACTCCCCTTGATCCCTTTCACACCTTGAGCACTTGAATTGCCTATAGGTCGCCTTCTTTCCCCTCACGACGTCCTGAACCTCCCTGGACCACCAGCAGGGTTTTTGGGCCCTACTGCATTTTCGTCTTACTCTTGCACAGGTGCTGGTAGCATCCTGCATCCCACTCCTGATGATTTCCCACCTACTGTCTGAGTCCAAGTCTGGCCCAATCCCATCCAAGTGCTCCTTAAGGATCCTTCTCATTGCCTTGAAATCTACCCCCCAGAAGTCAGTTACCTCCATCTTTGTGCTGTCTTGTACCCCTCCTAGGTTCAGGCAGAACCAGACCGTGGCATGGTCGCTACCCGCCAACGGGTCCCTTAGCTCCAGGCCCCCAATCTTGTCACTGTCTGCCAGGACCACATCCAGTATCCACGCCTCCCTGGTCAGTTCCCCCACCTGCTGAGTTAGGAATGCATCCTGAAAGATATCCAACAAAGTCTGTTCCATGGCCACCGAGGATGTCATAGTCTCCCAGTCTGTTCCTGGCATGTTTAAGTCCCCCAACACCACCACCCTTCCTCTGCCCAATCTGCAGTGTCTCCCAACATCTGTCACCAGACTCTCATCCAGCTCCTCCACCAGTGCAGGGGGTCTATACACCACTCCTATTTTTATTCTCTTGCCCCTCCTTGTTATCAAGGTGACCCAAATCGCCTCCACAGTTCCCTCTGCCTCCTCCACTCCTCCTAGGACAATGCCGTTATTGACTATTATTGCTACCCCTCCTCCCCTTCCCTCCACCCTGTCCTTCCTGAACATTGTGTAACCCTCCAGGTTCAAGTCCCAGTTGTGCCCTGCGATGGCCCAGGTCTCAGTGACCACTGCCACATCCACTTCTCCCTCAGCTAGCATCGCCTGGAGCTCAGGCATTTTATTGCCCAAGCTCCTGGCATTTAGCAGGACTACCTTCCACCCTTTCCCTATACTTCCATTTCCTCTGCTCGTGTTCCCGTGGGGATTCTGTCTTCCCCTGGTCTGCACCTTACCAGTCAGCCATTTCCTGCATTCCTCCAGCTCCCCGGGGGGGTGGAGACAGATTCCCTTCTTTTTTGGACCCCCTCGACAGCCTTTTCTCCCATCCCTCCCCCCTTCACAAGTTTAAACCCCACCTTTCACTAACGAATCCCTCTAATTTCAATTTAAGGATTTCCTTCTCCTCCAAATTGAGATGGAGCCTGTCTCTAGCATACAGCCCCTTATTCTCCCAGGTCTCCCCTTAATCCACCATCAACCCCTCTAGCCCCACACCACTCCCTGAGCCACTGGTTTATCTCCCTAATCTTCCTTTTGTGTTCCCCACTAGCCCTTGGCACCAGCAGGATTTCTGAGAAGAAAATCATGCATCCTATGTCATGACAGATCCTGACAAGCTCCCTGAACCTTGCCTGTATCTCTAGCTTGCTGTTACCCTCAATGTCATTGGTACCCAGGTGGACCAATATGTCCAGAGAACCTCCACAATCCTTTGCCAGCTGATATACCTCATGCTTGACCCTGTGCATCGTTAGTCCAGGGAAGCATTTTGTTCTAACTGGGCAGCCTTCCCCTTCCCTATCCCATTTGATACCCCTGATCGTGGAATCACCCAACAAGAGCACTCTGACTGCTCCTTTTCCTCCTATTCCTCCCCTTCTGTGTCCCTCATCCTTTCTACTGGCCCCTCCCCCCAGTCGGCTTCTTGCTCCTCCCCCTATCTGGGTGCTACCTGCTGCCCCCTCATTACCTACCCTGGCCACCCCCTCCCCTCCGATCCTATGCCTCTCCTCCTCCTGAGTATCCTTCTGTACCCCGCTACCCCCCCATTACTGCTCGTGACTGATCCTTCCCTCCCATCTGCTAAACTAGCCTGGCTCATCCTCCCTTCTTTCCCATCTCCATTCAGCCCCTCCATGCCTGTCGTGCTCCCTTGGCCTAAACCCACAGCTCCCTTTGCTGTATCCTCCTTGTACTTCTGGTCCTCCTCCTTTTCTCTCAACTGGTCCTTCTCCTTGCACTTTCCTCCCTCTACCCCTCCTCCTCCTGCTCCAATCCCCTGCTGCCCCGGTTTTTCCACATTCAAAGTTTCCCCCTGTTCCTCCTGCTATCCAGCCCCTGGCTGCTGCTCCCCCCCACTCCCTTTCCATCTCTAACTGTGCCTGTCATGGCTACATTGCCCCCCTCATCCTCAAGCACAAGAAGAGAATTGAAGCGGTTACTGAGCTTAAGGTCCAATCCACCTCCACACCTTGCTTCCTTCTGTCCAGCCCCAGCCACCTGCCTACTTCCCTGAGAATGTCCTCCCTTTGGCCCCCCTCTGTGAGGGTCCCCGGATACCTGTTTACTTCCTCCGTAGTATCCTTCTTTTGGGCCCCCTCTGTCAGGGTCCCTATGCAACCCCAGAGTACTCTCCTGCACTTCTTTCCCTGTGCCCTCACCCTTAGTGGTTGGTGAAACCCTGTGAAAGAGACCCTGCCCTATTCCCCAACCATACCTCCCCCTTCCCCCCAGAGGCCTTCTAATCCCCTCAAACTCCTCCCTAAGCTGTGCCAGCTGGTAGCACACTGGGCAACTACTGAACATTCAAGCCCAGTCCTGTATCATGGCCGCCCCACACCCTGTGCACCCCATGACCCTCCCAAAGATCCTGGCCCTAATGATGTGTGGTCCCATCCCCCTTCAAGTAGGTTTCCTTGGGTGAGCCACCAGGTTCCATACTAGTCCAAGATACACCCCTTCCCACTAATTGGGTCCCCCACTAATCCTAGATACAGTCCCACGGTATATGAGTACCCCTGTTACTAGGTGCAGTTATACACAGTAAACTTATTAGGGAAGTGTACACTCCCTAAGCTCCTCTCTCCCAGCCTTTAAACCCAACCCGCAGTGGCTAGAGCTACATGAGATGCACCTGAAACCTTGTCCTTCAATTGCAGGGCAGGTGTTTCCCTATAAATTAGCCAAGCTCTCGGGTGGAAGGGGTGGGGAAGGGTGGGATTTGGGCCTCCACCTGACTCTCATGAGAGTGTATCAGACCTGGCAACACACTCCCAGCTACAAACCATAACAACTTACAAAAACGTATGACAAAAGTTAGCTTTCCAGAACCTCACCACATCTTCCAACTTCAACTGCTACATCCACCCACAGCAAGAAGACTTAAAATGCCTCAGTAAGGATTTTAAACAGAGATTAACTGAAATGCAAACAACCTTGATTGGCTGGCTGTGTTACTAAAGAACCCTCCCCCACAAGAACAGTCTCCACCTAGCACAAAAAGAGTTAAGGATTTATGTCCCTCAAGTCCAGAAAGTTCTTAAGGAGTTAGGCCAAATTTAAAACACAGCTTACAAACAATAGCAACTTACAAAAACGTATGACAAAGTTAGCTTTCCAGAACTTCAATATGTCTTCCAACTTCAGCTGCTACCTCTGCCCAAGGCAAGAAGCTGGGCCAATCAGTGCTTGCCTTCCATCATCTTCTATGATTCTATGTTCTAAGAGGACGGTGCAAGCAAGATTTCCTGTGTAGTGATGGAGGGAAATGTAAACTTGGGGGGGGGTAGGAAGGGAGAACAGGAGGGGAAGGAGGGTGGCCTAGAGGGTGTCATGAGTGGATACCTCACTCTAGACTAGGTGAGCCAGATGGTCCTTATTTGCTGTCAAAATCTATGTTTCAAATGAAACAGCTGGCTATGTTGAAGAAGTTATTGTCCCCCAACAGTCTCAAGAGGGGCAGAACTGGAGAACTGTTTAACAAGTGGGGCATGTAGCCAGTTCATGTGCTCTCTGGATGCATTCACTTCATGTTAACTTTTTCAGACCAACAATGTTTACATCATGGAAGGAAAGCAGACAACAGCCAGTGATAAAGGTGAAGTCCAGTTTCTGGTCAAGATGAATGAGAAAGGGAGTCAAATAGCCCCATGCAGCCCATTTCACCTATTCTCAAAAGAAATGCTGGCTAAAACAGAATATGGCATCGTAAAACAGACTGACTCTAAGGATGAAGCCTAATCTGATCTAATCTAAAATTCAAAAAACAGGCCAGAGAACTGGTAAATGAAACCAGTCAAAGCAAAGCAAAAGAAAGCTGGAGCTCAGCTCTATGACACACCCAGCCTAGTGACCATCTTCACTCGGTATGCAGTAGGTTATCCTGCAGCATGTCTAAACACTATAAACACTGGAATCTGTTCATGGAGTGCAAACCTCTGTGCACTAGAGACAGATGCCAGCAGAGGGTAAGATACCTCTATGGCAAGCACTATCCATCACTCTAGCCATGATCCCACTCCACCCATGGAACTGTAAAGTCACGAGGGTCTGGGGTATACCAGATTAAACTGAAATCCATTTGAAAATGAGGGAGTAGATGCACTCTAACCCAGTAAATATAAATTCAGTTTATTTTCAAATCATTTTCAGCCAACACTTAATACCCAATACTTCATGGTCTTCTCTGCCACTAGGGGGTGGTGTTCTCAAAACAATTTGTTTAAAAAACTATCTCATGAACTATCGTCCCACTGTATTAATCCAGGATAAATGGTCTGTCATGGGCCTATAGAAGCTATTCAGTGAGGGTCCTAAGCACACTGTTGATTTGGGTTCAGTTTGAGCCAATTTTGGTAGATTAGGTCTTACTGGTGATTATGAGGTTGTGCTCCACCTACTGTTTGTTGGATCCCGGATCCATATGCACTCTAACTTGGTGATGAGTGCTCCAGGCTCCAGTTATTGCTTAAATTACTGGTTATTCCTTACAGGAGCATGTTTTCCCCAGTGAACTGAAGAGAGCGGTACTGAGAAACCTCTGAAAAAGCCATCTTTGGACCCCAGGATTTGACAAATTACAGACCTGTTTCAACCTTCAAAACGCTGCTTTGCCATCTGTGGAAAGAAACTTGCAACTGTTTCTGCAAGCCACAGAACTCTAGCATGCTCTTGGTTAAGCCCATCCACCTCCCTATCCTTCTAGGTTAGACCGGAGTCATTCATAAGCTTTATCTCCTCTTACTCCCTTCTCTTACTTTTCTAGGTAGGACTCGAGTCCCCAGTGACCCTCACGTAGTCTTTCACTCTCCTTGCCCCCTTCCCACTACCTCACCCCTCCCCTCCTGGCTTCCTCTCTCCCAAGAACCACTTACTCACTTGGTGTCTTCATCTGCCTCCTCTCCTCCTTTCTCCCTCCCCCATTAAATTGTTGTCCCTATACTTTCTTTTCTTCCCCTGTATTTCCACCACTCTAGGCTGTATATATAGTACATATTGTTTTTTGAATATCTCATGTTACATATTGTTTAGTATATATTTTATATTCTGGTTTTATTGTATATATTTTTTGTATATTATTTTTCTAAATTAGTTTTTTTTGAGTGTCAATTTTATGTGCTTTGTCCACCCAGCACCACTTTGTAAATGAGTTTATCTCAGTGGTGCTTCTCCTGGTTAAATAAAAATTGATTGATTGATTGATTGATTGATTAAAACCTTACATTTAATCAAACTCTCTAATCTGTACTCAGCATAGGCTGATTGCTTACTATGTGCATGACCTTGCACTTTTGTGTATTGAGCCCCAGTTGCCAGATTTTAGACTACCTTAATAACCTTACCAGGTCCTTCCTCAGATTCTTGACTCCATCTTCTTTGTCCATCCTACTACAAAGCATGGTATCAGGCACAAAGAGGCAGCTTTTTGCTGTTTATACTGGTACAAACATAATTTATAAACATGTTATCAACACTGGACTGAACAATGACCCCCAGTTGAATGCCAGTGGTGGTCCTACCTATCCCTGAGTGGCTACCCCTACCATCACTGTTGGGGTTCTCCCCCCAGTCAGTTTGCCACCTAGCTATTCAAGTTTACCCACCCCAGAACCCTTTAATATCTTGATCAATTTCTTGTCAGAGAGTGAGTCAAAGATCTTACTGTAGTCCAGGTACAGTCAATCTCTTGTGGGGGACCCAGGCAACAGCCTTTCTAATGTTCTGGTACAGTATGTCTACTGCCTAATCCCTGTCAACTGTCTTTGTAACCCAGTCAAAGAAATTGATCAGATTTTGGCATGACCTCTCTATCATAAGCCCATGTTGCCTGTCTTAAAGGACCCTGTTCATGTCAAGTAACTTGATCAATCAGTATTAAAGAATGGTTTCCATCAGCTTGCCAACTACCAGTGTTTAACTGACTGGTCTGTAGTTTCCTTGTTTATCACTTGGCATGCTCTTGTGCAGGGGTACTACATCAGAATCCCTCACTTTCTTGACAGCATGCATGTATCCAGGGAGCAGCTGAACATGTCAGGTGGGGGGCTGCAGACATTTCTACAAGTTCTCTCAGCACCCTGGGGTGCATGCCATCAGTTTTAGGGGATTTGTCCAGTTTGAGGGCCTTCAGCCACTTGAGGACCATGTCCTCTTTAATCACCCTCTTGCACATCTTCTCTCCCATCCTTATTTTCCCTGTGGAACTAGGGTAACTTGTTCTTTCATTCATACTGAGCAAAATTATTATTTTAATTCTTCTGTCTTTCTGCTGTTGTCCTATACCCACTCAGAGCCCTTCTCAACATGAAGATATCTTCTTTTGTCATATTTTCCAGATGTAGTGAAAAAACAGTTTCTCTCTCAATCTTTGATCCCTTCTGCCATCTTTAACTCAGTCCTTCCTTGACCTTTCTTACCTCCATGATAGTGAATTTATTTTTTAGGTAGTTGACCCTGAACTCTTCCTAGCTTTTTTCATAGGGCACCCTTTTCTCCATCACTGCACTGCTATCTTCCTCTGTAAACCAGAATGGTTTCCTGTTCTTGTACTTTACCCCTTTTGCTTTAGACATATTTTAATGCTTGGACCCCATCTTGAATTTAGGACCTTTGTTGTTCCTAGCCATGTTTGCCCTAAACTTTGTCAGACACATTCCTGTACTTACCCCCCATGTTGGTGAAATCTGCCCTCTTGAAGTCCCGAATACATTTTTGTGTCTACTACCTCCTTCCCTTCCCATATTGAGATGAAACTATACTTATAGGTGATCACTGTTTCCTGGGGACTCAGCTATGTTGATGCCTTTGATATGATTGCAGTTTGTCAGTACTATGTCCTCAATGGCCCAATCCCTAGTTACCTTCATCACCCCTTAAGTTAAGATTCCATTTTAGACTGCATCAAGAAGTGTTTGGTTTTTGCTGCTGCATGCATATGGAATGCTATTTTCCATGTCGGGCAGGTTAAAGTATCCCACTATCACCACCTTTCTTTTCACTTCAGCATTCCTGATCTTGTCCCCCAACTTATGGTCTGTGGTTTCACTCTGACTTTGTGGCCAGTACACCCTTATGTTTCTCCCTACTTCTGTTTGAATATACAAAGAGATTAACTTGGTGCCCTTCTCCCCATGTCATCCCCTGTGGCTGTGATCCCTTCCTTCATGTAAAGTGCTCCCCCTCACCCCTTTTCCATTGCTCTGTCCTTCCCATAGAGGCTGAATCCTGGAATAAAGATCACAGTCATGGTTCAGAGTTGCTGATGTCTTTGTCACTGCCACCAGCTCCATTTAGCCCTCCATCACCATGGCCCAAAGGTCATTATTCCCCAGGCTACTGGCACTAATAGACATCACTCTCCTCATAGAAACATATAAACATAGAATTTGACGGCAGATAAGGATCGCTTGGCCCACCTAGTTTGCCCACTTTCCTACCTAATGGATAAGCTGCAGATCCTAGTTAACCAACAACGACTTCATCCTCCCCCCCAACTAGGATTGTTTTATGTCTGTCCCATGCATTCTTGAATTCCCCCACTGTTCTTGACTCCATGACCTCCTCAGGAAGCCTGTTCCATACATCCACAACCCTCTCCGTGAAAAATACTTCCTCACATTACCTCTTAGACGTCCCCCCTCTATCTTCAAATTGTGACCCTTATTCTTGTACATCTCTTTTTCTGAAAGATACTACCCTCTTGGACTTTGTTGGTTCCCTTGAGGTACTTGAAAGTTTCTATCGTGTCCCCCTCTCCCTTCTTTCCTCAAGGGTATACATATTAAGCTCCTTTAGTATCTCTTCGTATGTCTTCTGGTGCAGACCCTGCACCATTTTGGTTGCCCTCCTCTGGACAGCCTCCACTCTGTCTATGTCTTTGTGGAGATGTGGTCTCCAGAACTGCACACAGTATGCCATATTGGATCTCAACAACTGTCTGTACAGAGGGATAACAACTTCCTGTTTTCTACTGTTGATGCCTCTCCCTGTGCGTCCCAGTATCCTCCCAGCCTTCCATACTGCCTTCTCACATTGCTTGCCCACTTTTAGGTCATCTGATATAATTACCCCCCCGGTCCCTTTCCATTTTTATTATTGTCAGTATCTCATCCCCCCATTGTGTACTCTTCCCCTGGGTGTTTGTTTCCCAGGTGCATTACCTAGCACTTCTTTGCATTGAATCTAAGCTGCCATACATTTGACCATTCCTCCAAACTTGCCAAGTCCCTTCTCATCCTTTCCACTCCATCTTGTGTATCAACCATGTTGCAGATTTTTGTGTCATCTGCAAAGAGACATACTTTTCCATCCAGTTGCTCTGCAATGTCACTTCTAAAGGCATTAAACACAACTGATCCCAGTACTGAACTTTGCGGTACGCCACTAGTAACCCTCCTTTCTTCACTGTGGACTCCATTTGATACTACCCTTTGTGTCCTGTTGTCCAGCCAATTGTTTATCCAGGCTACCACCTTGGGACCCACTCAAGGCTGGCTAACTTGTTTATTAATCTTTTGTGTGGGACTGTATCAAATGCCTTGCTAAAATCTTGGTAGACCATGTCCACAGCCCTTCCCTGATCCACTACTTTGGTCACCCAGTCAAAGAAATCGATTAGATTGGTCTGACATGAACTTCCCACTGTGAATCCAGGCTGCCTTGGGTCATGTGCCCCACTGGCCTCTAGGTACTCAACAATTCTTTCCTTCAGAAGTGATTCTATAATTTTCCCTACCACTAAGGTCAAACTAACTGGTCTGTAGTTTTCTGCCTCTGCCCTGCTCCCACTTTTGTCAAGAGGAATCACATCCACCCTCCTCCAGTCCTCAGGTACCACCCCATCCTCCCATGATTTGTTAAAGAGAGTAGTCAGCGGTGTCACTAGTTCTCCCCTTAGTTATTTTAGAATTCTTGAGTGAATCCCACCAGGCCCCATTGCTTTGTCCACCTTCAATTTTACTAGTTCTTTCAGAACCCTTTCTTCTGTAAATGGACTGGTATTGACCTCTGTCTCCAGAGTGTTTCTATTGTTTGGTTATGTACCTTCACCTCCTCTTCCTTTGTGAATACTGAGCAGAAATATTCATTCAGTATCCCTGCTTTTTCACTGTCACCCTCTGCCCACATTCCCTCCCCTTTATTAAACTTCAGTATCCCTCCCTTGGTCTTTCTTCACTCCCTAATGTACCTATAAAGGTCTTATCCCACTTCCTAACAGAGTTGGCTATCCTTGCCTCTGTTTGGGCCTTTGTTATTCTGACTGCCTTCCATGCCTCTTTCTGCTTTAATTGATAAAGTTCTCTGTCCTGCTCCTTCTGTGTTTCCTTATATTTCCTGAATGCTATCCTTTTCTCCTTAAACTTCCCTGCCACCTCTTTTGAGAACCATAGCGTTTTTTTCCTTTTTTCTGTTTTGTTGATTTGCTTAACACAAAGGCTTGTTGTGTCTGTGATGGCTGTTTTGATTACTCCCCATTGTTCCTCCACCCCTCCTTCTTGCCTGTTTGTCAGTGCTTTTCTGAGGCACTCTCTCATTTTACCGAAGTCAGCCCTCCAAAAGTCCAATACTCTTGCTTTTGTATGGCTTGATTGTATGGCGTGTTTATCATGAACCACACTGTTTGGTGGTCACTTGTTCCCAGATGGATACCCACTTCTAAATCTGAGATTCTTTCTCTGTCTCCATTTGAGAGTACCAGGTCTAAGATTGCTCCCTCCTGAGTGGGTACCAATACTAGCTGTCTGAGGCATGCCCCTTGTAGGGCATCAAGAATGAGCCTGTTCTTGGATGTGCCTGCAGCAAAGGTGCTCCAGTTAACATCTGACACATTCAGGCCCCCATCAAAAATATCTCCCCTTTTTCTGCCATTCTAAGGATGCCTTCTATCATTTCCTTGTCCATTCCCTCGCCCTGAGCTGGGGGTCTGTATACAACCCCATGTGGATTGTGGTGCCATTTCCTGTCTCCAGGGTGACCCAGAGTGCCTCATCTGCTCCCTGTTTACTCTTTAGTTCTGTTGCTTTGATCCCTTCCCTTACATAGAGAGGAGCTACTCCTCCTCCTCTTTTGCCCTCCCTGTCCCTCCTGTAGATTGTGTATCCTGGTATGTTGACATCCCAGTCATGATTCTCTGTGCACCATGTTTCTGTGACTGCCACAATATCCAGGCATCCCTCCACCATCAAGGCCACTAGTTCATAGAACTTGTTACACAGACTATTGGCATTGGTACTCATCACCCTCCAATTTTTGATGGCCTTACCCCTTTCTGCTCTATCCCTGTTCTTACTGCCTTTGCCTTTTTTGCATTTACTTCTGTCCTGCTCCCTAATAACTTCTCTACCTTGGTGTTTACCTCACTAATTACTGAGTTTTGTGGGGGGAGGATGGGATTTCCCTGCTCCTTTTCAGTGCCTCCCCTTTGGCTAGTTTAAATGCTTGCCAATGGAGCATTTAAACCTATAACCTAGCATCCTGGATCCCTCCCTGGAAAGATGCAGACCATCATGCCAGTATAGGCCTGCATACCTCCAGGTTGCTCCCCAGTCCACAATGAAGCCAAACCCTGAGCTCCACACCAGTTTTTCAACCATTCATTGAATTCCATGGTGAGGAGTAACCTAGCATCACCCTTGCCATAGACAGAGAGCACCTTCGAGAAGGTTACCGTATGCGCTACTTGTCTAAGGCCCCTCCCCAGCTCTACAAACTCCTCTTGCAATGCTCTGATCCCATTCCTAGCCAGCTAATTTGTCCCTAGGTGGACAATGTCATCCAGCTCCCTGCCTCGTGCAGCTGCTCCCATGATCCTAAGGATTCACTTCCTGTCCCTACAAGCCATGGTGCCAGGCAGGCACCTTAACTCCCTCTCTGCTTCCTCCCCCACTTCTACCCCCTAATGATTGAGTCCCCCACCAGGAGTTGTTTCCTTCCCCATGGGGTCCTGTGCCACCCTCCTGTGGGTCTCCTTTGTGGAGGTTCCCAGCATCCTGAGGCAGTATAGCGCAGTGGTCTAAGGCTCTGAGCTGCAAATCTGGTGACATCCAGCAGACCAGACCTGGGTTTGAATCCCACAGCTTCCACTTGCATACTGTGTGGCCCTGAGCAAGTCACTTAACCTCTTTGTGCTCCCAGGTCGCTCCTGTAAAAAAGCTTCCAGCTTAGTGTGCTATACCTGGTTAAACAACTAAATAAAAAAAAAAAAAAAAAAAAATCCTCCTTGTCCTCTACTGCAGGTGCCTCCATAGAGGAACCACTATCCACCAGAACAGCGTATGAATTGTGGAGAGGTACAGCTGGAGGGATGCACCTCTATTCCACTCCTTCCCTGAGCCCACATTTGTCCATCCACTCCTCTTTTTTGGCAACTTCTGATGTAGTGGCAGTGGCCCTGGTGGTCCCTGGGTGGGGAGGAGGTTTCACTAATCCTAGCTGGGTCAGCATGGAGATGGGCAACCTCCTCCCTCAGATCAGAGAGGTGCCTGCAAATAGGGCAGCATTGCAGCCTCCAGAATGTCTCCTGGAACACTACCACACCACAGCCATTGCACTGCACTACTCCCATCATGTCTTATTTTGTGTCCCCTCTCCTGTTTCTCTGTATGTTTACTCTCTCCTCTCCTTACAACTATCACCCTTCCTGTTCTGGAACAGCAACTTCCTGTATTCTTCAGTAGCCTCCTTCTTCCTTGCTCAGAGTCAGACCACCAGCAGCTGGGGGGGGGGGAGAAAGAGATACTTTTTTCCTTTAGGGTTGACAAAATTAATGTTTCTCTATGATCCTTTCCTTCCTACTGCCAAACAGGAAGTTCCTGTTCTCAGTCATATCGAGTGGCTATAAAAGTAGAACTGGCTTTGGGTAGGAGGGTGGAGGGGTGGAATGGAGGGCAATTAGTAAGAACAACTGTATTTTTTTAGTTAGCTACTTTCTGCTCAACAAGCAAGATTTCTGTCTTCCAAAAGCTAGCAGCAGCTCACTCACTGTACCTCACTCCCCATTCCTACTGTTTCCTTGCCACTTCTGCTTCCTCACTGAACTCTGCCCTCTTGAAGTGTGCAAACTCATGGAAATGATACTAAAGGAAAGACTGGTGTCGTACCTGGAGGACAATGGCCTCCAGAATGTGAGGCAACATGGGTTCATTTCAGGGAAGTCTTGTCAAACCAACCTGATACAATATTATGACTGGGTAAAAGGTGAACTAGATAAGGGTAATATAGTGGATGTTCTTTACTTGGGCTTCAGCAAGGCCTTCAATTCGGTGCCTCATGGGTGGCTTGGGAGGAAGCTAACTGGTGTAGGGTCAAAAATGATGAACTGGATTACAAGCCAGCTGAGTGGGAGGCTGCAATGGTTGGTGGTGGGAGGGGCACTCTCAATTCCAAAGCCAGTGATGAGTGGGGTGCCTCAAGGCTCTGTGCTGGAACCAGTATTATTTGGGCTCTTTTTGTCAGACATTGTGCATGGGGTGGTGAGCAAGGTAAGAATGTTCACAGATTACACCAGAATGGGAGCAGTGGTGGATGGAGGGGAGGGATGGAAGCAACTGCAGGGGGACCTAAGCAAGCTGGAGGAGTGGTCAGAGAGGTGGCAGCTGGGGCTCAATGCAAAAAAGTGTAGGTTTATGCACTTTTGGGTGAAGAACCTATGGAAAGAATATTTGCTGGGGTGGTAAGCTGGGGATCACTGAGGAGAAGGACCTAGGTGTAATGATAACAGAGATCATGAATAACACTGCCCAGTGCAGGAGAGTGGCTGCAAAAGTGAACAAAATGCTGGGGTGCATAGCTAGGGAGTTTTCTTCCAGACAAAGAGAGGTGATCATGCCCTCTAGAGGTCACTGGTATGGCCGCACTTGGAGTATTGTGTGCTGCTTTGGAGGCCATACCTGAAGTATGATATCAGGCTACTGGAGGGGGTGCAGAGGAGGGCAATGAAGAGGATATGTGGAATGGAGGGGAGAAAGTATGAGAGCAAGCTGGGAGACCAGAATATGTACACCCTGGAGGATAGAAGGGATGGGGGGACATGATAGAGACATTTAAGTATCTGAGGGGAATCAATAAGAATGGAGCAGGTGGGATCTTTCAGCTAAGGAGGGTGAGAGACACCAGAGGCCATGGGCTAAGGATAGAAGGGTGAGGATTTAGGAGGGAAATGAGGAAACACTATTTCATGGAGAGGGTGGAAGCAAAATGGAATGCACTACCAGAATGGGTGGTATCATTTAAATCTGTGAACAGCTTTAAAAGGTCATGGGGCAGAGAGCAGGAGAGAATGAGGGTGGGGGAGGTTGGGCGGCAGTGGGATGACAAAGGGCAGGAGGGTGGGGCAGCACAAGCTAGGTTTGCTTGCTGCTCACTCAAGCAGACTTAGATAGACTGGGGGTCTGTTTCTGCTGGCACATTTGTAAATTTGCATGTATGTTTGTATGAACTTTTCCTGCCCCTTCCCCCTGTCATTCCCCCTTCCTTCCATGTGTCCTTCTCCCATTTCACTCTCACTTCCTTTTTATATTGCCCTCACATTTCCTCCCACTCTCTTCATACTTACCACTCATGTGCCCCTTAGCCCAAAAGCCCTTTCAATGAGGAGGCCTGCCAAACCCCTGCTTTGGAAAACTTTGAGTTATGTGCCTCATAGTAGTCCCACCACTCAGCTTAAATGTAAGTTGTCCTTGATATAGTCTTCAGTTCTCTCTTTCAGCATTCTGCCCCCCTCCCCACTATTGTGTAGTCTGTATGGTAAGTACAGGAATTTCTAATCCAATAATGAGTTCCTTATGCAAACAAAGCCCTCCTCCTCCTACCAATAACCAAGCAAACTGTTGAATTTGAAGATCCTATGCGTATGAATAGAACTGGCTTTAGGCACCAACAGCTCTTCGGAGAATACTATTGATTTTGCCACCCCATTCTGTTCAGCCCATTTTCCCCTGAACATGCCCCAGACAACCCCTGCCTCACACCCTGATAGGTCATTTGTACCCAGCTGGATGACCAAATGGGGTTTATCTCCTACCCCCTGCATGAGTGAATGTATCATTGTAATGTCCAGGTGTCGTACCTGGGAAGAACACTACACTCTTTTTATGTGGACCCAACTAACCCTACAATCACCCTTTTCCTTTTACTATGGAGTCTCACATAACAAGAACTCTGCTAATTCCCCATCTCATTCGTTCCCCTTCCTTCAATGTTCTATTATGCATTTCTGGCCATCTTTTTCCTACCACCACTCCAGCTATGCTGTTCCTTTTCCTGACAATTATTTCCTTTTCCACTCAGGAATGTCCCTCCAACTCACCTGCCACCTCCACCCCTTAGCCCCCTATCACATGTGCCTGTACTGTTTGGTTATCCCAGAAGCCCCACATCCTTATTACCATCTTTATATGATTTTGCTGCTCCCCATCTCTTTTACTATCCCCAGTGCTTAGTCCCGTCCCAACTTGGTCAGCCTTTCTTGTTTTTGTCCCTCCTAGCTTTGTATCCCCTCATTGGCCAATGATCAGTCGTTTAACTACCTCCTTCCCCTCACAGCTTCCTCTCAGTCAGATGTATATTTGCCCAGTATCGTCATACTAACCTTCCTACCTCCCTTCTCTTTGTCTCTCCACTTCCATCACTTCCCCCTTGCTGTTCCAGCACTATTTTTACACACATCCCCATCCTGACTCTTGTGTCTTTTCTGCACACTCATTTCTCACATTACTATTCATCCAACCACCCTGCCCCTCCTGAATCCCCTGAACCACCAGCCCTTTGATATCACCCTCTTCAGTTTAAATACTCTCCTGCCCCATGGTATACTGATCTCACCTTTGGTACCCCTCTCCATATCCAAATTGATTTCCCCTTTCTATACTCCTTGAGCTACACCAGAGACTGCCTTTCTCTGGAAAGCCAAGGATCTGGTAATATTTCTTTACTGGTACATCTAAGCATACCTCTCAACGGTCACATATTTCGAGATACGTCACTCATTTTATGTCTCAGAAACCCTCTTTCCCACACTAAGAAGGTGACATCAGTCATTGACCACTGAGACTTTTAAGCAGAAACTTATAACAGTATAAGATGCTATACTATCAGCAAGCATTATAAACATTAGTACACTTATTTCCACAGTGCCCTGAGCTTGCAGTGTCATGTTTGATGATGTGTCACACATTCTGTCCTGTTGTCACACATTTGGGTGAAGAAAGGTTGAGAGGTATGCATCTAAGGGTTGTATGATACCTGCACTCCCCTTACTTTCCCCTCCTATCCTCCCAACTGCACTCCAGCCTGCTTCCCTTAACCTTATCTCCCCCTGCAGCAGAGGGGTCCACATCCTTAGAACACTCTGTGCCTCTATTATCCTATTGCTCTCTACCCACTGCATTCCTAACAATTTGTTGATTTCCACCCTAATCAATTGAATCTCTGCCATCATGACCCTTAGCCTCCTGAACACAATGCAACTCCCATCTTCCCAAAGTGCACCTAGGAATGCTGCTGCCTATACTCCCTGCCACTCACAACCTTCCCCCTTCCTAATTCCTGCTTGGAGATTGTCCTGTGCTGTTTTCCCTGCCCTGAAATGTGATCTGGGCCAACTCTTCCTCTTTGTTGTTTCCCTGTAGGCCTACCCAGATAGAGTGTAGTCCCACACTCTTGCTCTGCCCCTCTAAGCCTACTCAGATAAGGTGTAGTCCCTCCCCCTATGTTCAGCTCTTGTAGGCTTACCCCAGACTGGGTATAGTGCCTGTCTCTGAGTCCCTCATGTTTCCTATTTACCTTTCCTTCTACCATATTGATGGGGTCAGAGTGTCCCATTATTTCCTTTTCCAGTTGAAATTAGCCACATGATGGACTTACAGCTGCTCAGAGATTTTGTTTGTGTCCCATAGGACCTATTCCTTGGTTCCCTGATCTCCATCTTCCAAGACTGAAATACATGGCCTATCCAAAACCAGCTATATCTGGCATTAGGTATCCGAAATAGTGCCTGAAGGCCCGTCTAAACTTACTTGTCTTATCCATTTCAGCTTCTATAAAATAATGCGATGATGGGTTATATGGACACTAGAGCTGTGTGGAATATACAATTCTGCTGGTGGAATGACACAAAATGACCATTCCGATTCTGTGGAATTCCAAGGAATGTTCTTGAAAATTCTGTGGAATTTCACAAAAGTTTAAATTTCAGTTATTTCACTATAATTTTTTTGTGCTTCCAAATACCACCACATTTGGAACATAAACAGTACCAAACACTGTACATGGATGTACTTAATTTCAGATTTGTAGATTGAAAGGGTGCAGAGTTATGAGTCGCCAAACATTTAATCAAAATGAATTTTTCAGTTATTTTGAGATCATTTTAAAATTTCTTATCCCCATTTCTCCACAATATCAGGATTTAGAGAAGTGCCTAGAATGTGTATATACACCATGTTTTAAGTCTCAAGCTTCAATGGGAGCTGAGCTATAGGTAGCCAAATAGTTTGCCAAAATGTGGATTTCTCTAATTTTAGTATAATTTTGATAGCACTCATTAAAATGTTACACAACTTGACAGGTATGCAAGTTATCACTGCATTTGTATATGCACATAGTTTCAGATTTCTAGCTTTAAATGGGACTGAGTTATAGCCTACCAAACATGTAGCCAGAATTAAAATGTTGGTTAGATTCCACTAATTTTAAAACTACATGATCAAATTTAACCAGAGTTGAAATATTTAAACTACTATACCACATGGTCATTTCTGAAAAAGTGCATATTTGCAGCTTTAAATAGGATTGAATTAAAAGTAGTCAAACTTTCACAACATTTAAAAATTTAATTTTGCAAGAATGAAGACTACAAATTTATAAACCCCTGAAACTTTAAAACTAGAGAATGCTTTGCCATTAAATTTGAAAGATTCTTAGAACGTACAAGGAGACTGTGTATGCCAATTTTATTAATTGCTTGCTGTGAGAAATTGCAAAATAACATCTGTACTTAAAGTCAAATGCCATGAGTCTTTGTGAAAGTTGTAGAAGTTCATGAAAGACTCAATCAAACTGGAATTTGATAATTTCACTCAGCCTTATCTGGGGGATTCTAACTAAAGAATAGGGGTATAAGAGACAGGATCTGATTCCAAAATGCATGGTGCAATTTGCGGGCGTATGTGAGTTGCACCATGTGGCACTATGCCGGGGACCCTGCTCTGTATTCCAAGACAGGCAGGGTCCCCTGCACCTACATCCTGTATCTTGCAGCAGATGTAGGCTAGCAACATGAGCATGGCACAATGGCCCTGCATGTCACAAGTCTGTGCTGTGAACTGACCCTCTCTAGCCCCCCACCCAGAATGCCACTGCAGGCACCAGGAGGCATTTGGGAGCTGGCCAGGTGGCATTGGTGTTTGGGAGGAACATCATTTATCAGACCCCAGGGGTCCCTGACATTCAGTGGGTGGAGGCATGAATGTGTTTGGGGTATGGGGAGCACTGCAGTACCTTTGCCATACTGCTGTGGAGTGGGCATCCATTGACTGGCACAGCCAGATGCCTCTTAGACCATGATGGTTTAACTCCACTGTACTATTGCAGCTCTTGGAATATTGTACAATTATACATCTTGGGACGAACAACCTGGCTAACAACACAGTAGATATAGTCCAGAGGAGGTATGAGGAACTAGCACAATTATGTGAGGGGGCAGGAAGATCAGTAACTTTTTCAGAGATACTTCCAGTGCCCAAGGCAGGCACAACAAGAACGCTGAGAATAGAGGAATTTAATGGATGGCTAAGAACCCGGTGTTGTGCTAAAGGGTATGGGCTGTTGGGGGGTGGGGAGTGGGGAGTGACCTGGGAGGACAGTAGTCTCTATGACAAGGACAGACAACACTTGAGTGAGAAGGGAAAGAAAATGTTGAAACAGAGGATGGAGGAGTACCTAGAGGAAGTTGGGAATTTAAACTAGGAGCGGGGGGGGTGGCAATTGGGCAAGAGACATGCAGAGACCACAGGTTGGGAAACCATATGAGCTTACCCCCCATAACAGTGACAAAGGACAAATGGCAAGTACTATTGGTGATGCTAGTAAAGGAGGGCAGGATGGGAGAGAGGGAAGGGTGGAAGGTGGTTACCCTTAATGCGAGGAGCCTTGGGAGGAAAACTGCAGAATTACAGGTGCTCATGGCAGAGGGAGAGATGGACATTGCAGCCATCACAGAAACATGGGCCACCCAATACAATGACTGGGACCTGTCTGTACCAGGGTACAGGTTATTTCATAGGGATAGGGTGATTGAGAAAGGAGGGGTGTGGCACTATATGTGAAGGAAGAACTGAAGTGTGTAAGGGAGGAAGGGGAGGAGGGTAGTACGGAGTCACTTTGGATGCAAATCCAAGATTCCAAGAATAGGATTCTTAGAGTGGGAATGGTGTACAGGCCACCATCTCAGACAGAGGAGTTAGACAGGGAACTAGTGGGACAGATCAGAAGGACCTGCAAGAAGGGTAGTGTGGTGATTGTGGGGGACTTCAACATGCCAGGAGTGGACTGGAGCACTCCAACAACTAAGAACAGAAGGGAGCAGGTATTTCTGGATGCCTTCCAGGACAGCTTTCTGCTGCAAATGGTCAGTGAACCAACCAGGTTAGAGAATACCCTTGACCTTGTTCTGGCAAATGGGGACTTTGTGAGAGAAATTACAGTGGAAAAACCACTGTCAGGGAGTGACCACCACTCAGTATGGCTCACACTGGATATGGGCAAGGAAGGAGTGGAATCTGGCACAAGAGTGCTGAACTTCAGGAGGATCGACTTTAGGAGGATGGGATAAGTGATAAAAGGGTACCTGGCCAGAATTCATACTTGTATGGATACTAACCAGAGGTGGGAGCTCATAAAGCTGGGGATACTGGAGGCAACCAAAACCTGCTGCAAGGACCAGTGCAAGAAGGCTAGGGCTAAGAAACTGAGCTGGTTGAGCAAGGAGGTCATGGAAAAGGTAAGGAGGAAAAGAGCTGCCTTTAGGAAGTACAAGAAAACAGGAAGGGGGAGGACAGGGAGGAGTACTTGACAGAATTGAAGGAGGTGACAAGGGCAGTAAGGGGAGCCAAAGCATGTGCAGAACTCAGGCTGGCACAAGGCATTAAGAAGGGGGAAAATGACTTCTTTAGGTACATCAGGGAGAATAGGAGCTGTAAGGACCACATAGTAAGGATTAGGAAGGAGGGGGATTGGGTGGAAGCAGGGTGCGATAAGACAGAAGCACTAAATGAGTACTTCTGCTCAGTATTTACTAAAGAGAAGAGGGGGTGACACCCAAGGGGGGAGAAATGGCAGAAATGGGGGGGAAGGGGTGACAGATAGGGAAATCATGGAGGACAGAGTTCAGGAGGGTGTGAAGTCACTGAGGGTGGACAAAGTGCCAGGCCCAGATGGCATCCATCCCAGGGTACTGAAGGAGCTGGCAGAGATTCTTGCAGGACCTTTGGCAGACCTATTTAATGCCTCACTACATTCAGGGTGTGTACCTCAGGACTGGAGGATGGCTCATGTGGTGCCCCTCCACAAGAGTGGCCCCAAGGATAAACCAGGAAACTACAGACCAGTGAGCCTCACATCCTTTGGGGGTTAGCTAAGGGAGACTATCCTAAAGGAGAGGGTGGTGGCCCTTCTAGAGGCCAAAAGACTACAGGACAGCAGACAGCATGGCTTCATATGGGGCAGATCCAGCCAAACCAACCTGGTGGAGTTCTATGACTGGGTAACTAGGCAACTGGACAGGGGCCATGCAGTGGATGTCCTGTATCTGGACTTCAGTAAGGCATTTGACTCAGTGCCACATGGAAGGCTGGAAAGTAAGTTAGTAGGCACAGGGGCGGGTGCAAAGCTGGTGAGATGGGTAGGAAACTGGCTTCGGGGAAGGCAACAGAGGGTGGTGGCGGGTGGGGAGCTTTCATACCCAAGGGGTAGTGACAGGGTGTTCCACAGGGCTCGGTGTTGGGACCAGTGTTGTTTGGGATATTCATTGCAGACATATCATGGGACAGCAAGAGCAAGATCAGTCTGTTTGCTGATGATACAAAGGTAGGAGCGGTGGTGGATGACCTAGGGGGATGGTAGGGGTTGCAGGATGATCTGGCAAAACTTGAACCCTGTTCAGACACCTGGCAATTGGGGTTTAATGCCAAAAAGTGCAAGGTGCTGCATTTTATTGATTTATTTATTTATTTACATTTTGTTGACCGGGTAAGTGCGCTAGCCAACATGTGACTATTTTCATGCACGACCCGGGAGGTACAGTTACAGAACACAGTGATACATAAAAAAATTACACAAAGCAAGATACATTGGCAAAGGACAAAGTCACACAGTGTAGTCAAAGCATAACAATTAAGGATAAACTTACACGTATTCATTGTTGATAATTAGGGGGTGAGGTGGTAGGGACAGGTGGATGGGTAAGGCATGAGAGAGGAGAAAGGAGAGTAGAGCAAATAGTGAGGAAAGGGGAGGGCATGAGGAAGGATTGGGCGATGCAAGGCTGCGGCATTAGCGGAGAAGGCTACCACCTGCAGCGGGTCAGGTGAACCGGAGTCGGCAGGAGAGACGAGAGGTCTGGGAGCAGGAGAGTAACTATGGGTGCAGAAAATAGGAGAGGGTGATGTGCAGGAGAGGACGGTGGGAGGGACCAGGTGCAAGGGTGTAGAGGGATTTGAACTAAGGGGATGGGGGAGGACAGGAAGGTAGGGGCAGGGCAGGGTGGGAAGTGCGGGGTATATATGGGAATAGGGATGATGGGGCATGGAATAAATTGGGAAACGAGTGAGGGGAGGTTAGATGGAGTGCTCCTAGTAAGAGCAAGGCGGCACAGAAGGAGGAGAAGAACAAGAATTAAAGGCAAATACGGCATTGGCAGCATAGAGTAGCAACTCATGGCCGAGCCAGTGGAACTAAGGAGAGCGGAGAAGAGGGGATTGGGAAGTCACAGTCGGATGCAGACAGGTGGGCGGTATGATAAATAGGAGAGGGGAGGGATGATGACAGAACAAAAGGAAGAGGAAAGAATGAGAGAAGGAGGAATTGATGGCAGGGAGGGGCAGAAAGGTGAAAGGAGGGTAAGAAGGGTGTGACGGCGGCATTGGCGGTACAAGGTAGCAACCTGCAGCGCGACGGTGGAACCGAAAGACGTGGAGAGGGGAGTGAGGGCGGCTAGAGGAGAGAAGGCAGAGAGCAGGAGGAGGGAAGGGCAGGAAAAGGGAGGGTAAGGATAGAAAAGGTACTGGAGGAATGGCTAAAGTGGGAAGGGAGAGGAGAGGCGAGGATGGTTAGGGTTACAAGACCAGAGGGTGAGGGTTAGGAAGGAAGGATGGTAGGGGAAATAGGCTCAGGGGACGAGGGTGAGCTAAGTGACTAGGCAGAAGTAGAGAACTTACAACAGGATGTTACAGTTACATCAGCATATCAGGGGTATGAGTAGAGGGCATCAGGACACACGATTATACAGCATCATCAAACATAAAAGAAAACAAGTGCAAGTGCATATCATACAAAATAGAGGAGGGGAGGAGATCTGGTTAGGAACATGGGATTTAAGAGGGATGAAGAACCCAAGGAGGAGTTAACAGCTGGGGGGAGTGCAGCTAGCCCAGAAAGAGGAGGAGAAGGATCTGGGGGTGCTCATTACAGGGTCAGTGAACAACTCGACACAATGTAGGAAGGCAGTTGCAAAGGCTAACAAAATGCTGGGTTGTATTGCAAGGGATATATCCTCGAGGAGGGAGGAGGTGATTCTGCCACTGTATAGGTCATTAGTTGGACTGCACCTGGAGTACTGCATGTAGTACTGGCACCTGTATCTGAAGAGGGATATTAAGTTACTGGAGGGGGTGCAGCACAGGGTGACAAAGATGATCAAGGGGCTGGGGGACTTATCATAAGAGAGGAAGCTGAGGGAGTTGAACATGTACTCACTGGAGGAGAGGAGGGACAGGAGGGACATGACTGAAACCTTTAAGTACATGAAAGTAATAAACAAGACAGGTACAGAGGGGCTTTTCAAAGTAAGGAAGGGGAGGGACACCAGGGGCCATGATATGAGACTGGAGGGAGGATGGTTCAGGAGGGAGATGAGGAGACACTTTTTTACAGAGAGGGTGGTGGCTGGGTGGAATGCGTTACCTGCAGAAGTAGTACCCAGTAGAACAGTGGACTGCTTCAAAAGGGGATGGGACAGGACAAGGGGGAGGGTTAATGAAAGGGAATGGTGGAAGGGAGGGGCAGCTGCAGAATAAGGGGTGCTAGCTGCACATTTCAGCAGACTTGATAGACCTCTAGGCCTTTATCTGCTGGCAAATTTCATATGTTCGTATGTTCATAAGTGGGTTATGCAGCCACCCTTTTGGAATAGGGTGCATTTGCTGCTGTAACCAACCCTTACACCATGCCGTTGTGGGTTGCGGGTGTAGTGGGTGGCATAACCCACATTTGGTACAATCCGTATACGGCATGGTGAAAGGCATAATTTGGAATAACAAATGGTGTAATGCATAGTGCAGGTTGCGATTTATGCCATGGGGTTTGATGTAACTTGGCATATGCCATGCATAAGCTGTCTTGGAATTGGGTCCAGGTAGTACAGGGGGTCACCAGGGTCTGGAGTTAGATGCACAGTTTCACCAAGAAATAGACAGCTGAGCTGGGTGTTTGGAGTAAGACTGCACAGAGTGTTAACATTTCCAAATTGAATTCAGGATATTTAAGGATCACATGCAGTAAATTTATGATCCGGGGAGCCTGGTGTACATGCAAGTCTAGGACTTAGAGGCATTCAAAAAGATATAGTGGGGGAAGACAATGTCTTGCACAGCAAGAACAAAGAATTCTAGGTATTCCAACAGGGTATGTTGATAGGAAAAGAAGTAGGTGACTGACATTTAAGGGAGTTTGTCACTGTAAAGAACAAGGAGAATATCAGTAGGAGCAGAAATTCTACTGAGTTAATCTGGCTATGCCTAAAGAAAAGGGGAGGATAGTCACCCAAAGAGGAATAGAACAGCAGGACTGCAAAAAGCTCAACCCAGCTTATCAAATGAAGTAGCGATATGTGCATTGTTAATGTTAAATTCCACAAAACAATTCTGGATGCTTCAGTATATGCTATCATAAATATGTGAGAAAATGTTCTTAATAATTTTTTTTCTCTGCAAAATTAAAACTGCTTAACCGTTTATCCAGTTGTTAGGCACCAGGATACACGGACAATGGATATGCATGTCAAATGTTAACTCTATGCATGCAAGAGCAGAAAAGTTACAAACATCAACATTTTTGATAGTTTTCATAATGTTTTCCAAATATTTACATAGTAAAGTTTTGAACCCCTGTAACTTAAAAATCTATTATACAATGGCAAAACAAATCTTTGACTCTGATTGGTCAGTCTGGTACTGGACCCGTGATGTTATCCAAGTACAACATCACGGATCAAGTCCCAGCACACTTATGACCGCATAAAATGTAAAAACAAATTAGTCCACAGCCATCTCTGTCACCCTTCAACACTCCCCTCAAAAGTAGCATTTGCAATGCACAGCACTGTAACCCAGTACTTTCACATTCCCCCAATTGTTCTGTTTCTTCATTTAAAAAAAAAAACAGAAGCTGAGTGAAAGCCATCTTTATGATCGGCTTTACAACAATTCCCGCTCCACAGCTGTTCCACCCCAACGTAGCGAGTGCACCCCCGCAGTAATTTCCTCGGCATAAAACAAACCGTACCGATATTTTTTAAAAGTCCCGCCTAGCTGCCAGCCTTTTCTGCTTTCACAGTGTCACACATGCTCGCAATCAACTGCTCCTCTACCAGCGGCATCACACTTCAAATCTCCTTTTCCTCAGACTCGCTGGTCACGCGCTTCAGTAAAGTCACTCACTTTGGTTCGTGGTGGAAAAAAACAGCAGTGCTTTCTCTTTACTCTAGAACAGCCTCGTAAGTAAATCCATCTCTAACACCCTCTCTTAGCTACAAGCTTCCTATCATTCAACATCACACCTGCTCTGCCTAGCCCGCAGGAGCAGCGGAACAGAAGAAATAAAACTTTGCACCCGCTCTACGAATCTACTTTTTCATCACTCTGACACTCAAACTCACATTTACATCCTGCACAGTTGGTTTCACTTACCTAACACGATATCCCTCTTGTCTCAAATCTTCACAGATAAAAAACAAACAAACAAAAAAACCCACCAATACCAGACATCACACAATGGCGATGGTGGGGGGGGGGCATGAAGAATAGCATGTCAAAAGGACACCAATACATAGCAACAGCACCACCTTCTGGACACAATGAAAATTGTGCACTATTTTGTTAATTAATATACCTCCACATACAAAAAAATGAACTGAAAATGTAAAAAAAATATATATTTTTCATATATTTTTCTATTTTCTAAGTGAGCCATTGTATAATATCAATAATGCACTCCAGGGTGTGTGTTGTGCTGGGATAACGTCACTTCTGGGGTGATTAGTCGCACTCGGCCTGCGGCCTCGTGCCTAATCACCCCAGGCGTGACGTTATCCCAGCACAACACACACCCTGTCATGCATTATTGCTTAATTAACTAATTATCTTCATATTTAGATCAGTCTATAAGTATTACAAAAAAGATTAACCATACTCATTTACAAATAAAATGACTGATTTTGTGCATGTATAATTTCAAGGAATGCATCATATTGTCAAGAAATATGGCAGATTGCTAGACCATTAATCATCAAGAAATCATGCCAATTTTAAGATCCCTGTCCCAATAAATGGTTAACATATATGCAGATAAAAATGTTCATGAAATTTTACACAAATAAAACAACAACATGGTGTTTGGCATGCTAGTGGCTACTGACCCAGAGAGTACATATTCCAAACTTCAGAGCTCTAGCTTACAGATGTCTGAGATTTAACCAAATCACTAGATTTTAAAATTTTGCCAAATTTTATGAAATTTTAGTGAAATTCCATGGATTCAGAATTTTCCCATTCTGCACTGATCTAATGGACACTACCTACCATCTTTAGTGATGCCATCTTGGAAACAAGCATCAGAAGGGAAGTTTTGTTTATAAAAACAAAAATCAGGAAATGAGACCAGGCAGGCTCATGTTGTAGGCTTCCACCAAGTCCACCCAGTGGCTCAAGTCATAATACCGCATGGCCAGCTCAGCAGGGCTTGGCCAAATTTTTTTTTTTTTTTTTATTCTCTTTCTTGTGAGTGTAGCACATATCCCTCAGCACTACTGTTGTTTTTCCTACTCGCTCTACATGGGGGCGATATTATTGAGTCACTCATATTGAGCCGCTCAATAATATTCACCCGTATAGGGTGTTACCCTCATAGAGGAGGTTTCAGAGATTCAGAGACCTAAAGGAGAAAGGATTTTTCTCTCTAGAATTCCTAGCCCACTAAACATCAGGAATGTGGTAGCTCATCTTGGAGTTCAAAGGCGTAAATAAACATTTTAAATACAGAAATATAGGTAATACAGTTCCATCTATTCAAAATGGAGATTTGGACCTGAAGGGTGGGAACGCTCATGTCCGAATCAGACTCATCCATACCAACTCCTTGATTTTCAAGACAGGGAAGCAGATATACAGAACTAGTACACATTCTTGCTATTAGGACTGCCCTTTTCTCCAAGAGATTTGACCAAATGTCTACCAGTGGTAGCAGCCTAAAGTTTTATTTTTCTTTCTTATATTTAGGAATTTGCACACATTTTAAAACTGAAGCTGCCTATGTATATGTTTGTAGATCTCTGTTTAATAAAGATCAGCTTGCTAGAAGGAGTTGCAAGGGCTCAGAATGTTATAGTAAAAGTAAGATTCTGACTGATTCTAGAGAAGTATGTTCTCACCTCAACTAAATACTTTAGGTTTATTGGGGTATAACTAGCTTCTGTGCAAGCCAAAGTATTTTTATGCCAAGATCATCTTTGGACTTAACTTTTGCTAAGTTCTTTCAGGTAGAGCAGTTATCCATGGCCAGGGACTTCTCTTACCTCATGTTATTTATGTCTCTGACCAGGTTTGTGAATTCTTTGATGGGATGGGTGCAACCAGACTGTTATTTCCTGAACACCACATATAATGGTCTTCCCTAATGATCAGGAACCTTTCTCAAGTGGCTCGCTATTCATGGCATTCAGTGTTTGGAGGGAACAATAAAGACGTTCCCTGTACCCATATCTCACTTAGACTAAAAGACAAAACGTTCCAAATTGCTGGTTTTTGGCACTATGCCTGGAGCCGACAGTATCTTTTCAATTGCACCTATTCCTTAGCCTGACTCCCCCTTCTCCACTAAATAATTTTCTCATTCTTGCCCACCTTATCCTCATATCTTTAATTCTAGAGATAGGGCTAGTAACATTGAATCCTTGTTAGTCAGTTGGCCCTCCTTCCCACAGCACATCCCCATCCAGTCTGCCCTGAGTCTATAAACAGCTGTAAGTAGTAGTACTGCTGAATGGACTGGGCAAGCAAGTGTGGGATCATGAATGAGGGGCAGCACAGTAGCATCATTAGTGGTGCCTCTATGGAGCACAGGGTAACTGTAACCCCACAACTGGGAAATGCACTATTTTGGTGGAATATGGAAAAGAATGTCAGCGTAGGGGTACCCTTTCAGACCGTCGATTGTACCTACCCTCTATCTGAATAGAGATGACAGACTGACATAATAGGAAGCCCAACCTTTGTCAGACATTTTTGCAGGGGATTTGATCTAGAAGGGAATCTTCCCAGTACAACAGTGTTCTGGAGATAAGTGTAATTTGCCTAACTCTACTGGCCTGAGGTCCTATAGAAGCAGACCAGTTAGTTCAGTTAAACACAGGCAACACTAGTTTGATTTTCTGGCTGAATATGCAAAGGGGTAACAAGTTGTCCAGATTCTGGAGGCCAGGAAGTATTCCCACTGTTGATGTTCCACACAAGAAGAAACAAGATTTCAAAGTTTAGAAAATGGTAGCCCCTGGTAATTACTGCTACTATTAACATTTACATCCATAGCAGCCTCTGGTTCTGCTTTGTATACAAAATCTGCACACCAGTCCAGACCATCACCTTCTACTACAGTATGGAACTGCAGTCTTGTGGGGATACATATTTTGAGTCTGCTGTTCTAACAGGCTTGTTACACAAACTGCTCTGGTATTCCCCGTCTTCCAAGTGCACTGTTTGTAGCCTTCTGCAAGTATGCAATTATTGAATGAATCCAAACTGTTACAAGTAAATGTAATTTACTTGTAACAATGTTTCTTTCAGTGGTATTCATCTATAGCCATGCACTACATACCCAATCTGTGCTATTTGGAAATGGTAGATGCATGGCATGCATGTAGAGCACCATTCCTCTTCAGCGTAAAAGATATTATGGCTGAAAGGACCCGTAAATGAGGTATGGGGTTGGTGTCCATGGTGTAAACTCTTTTGACGAACTGTAAATCAGGAAGTATGTCACTATGGATGAGTACCCCTTAAAGAGACACAAATAGAAAAAAAAATCCTCTCCTAAATATACCCTTAAAATAATGCTATAAGAATATTAAATGGACCATGATTGGCCATACAAATGCTGGCTCTCAGTCCTTCTCCACATCATGGAATGTTTAGTGGGGACAAAGGGTGCCCTTTCAGAATTTAATTCCTTTTAAACATAATTAGCATTATAAGGGGATACTGCAGTGCTGGTTGCAGACTACCATATGCCATATTCCCTTGTTGATCTGGAGCAGGAGATGTACTTCGCCTCTGTGTTCACTAGAGAGGGGGATGGGATATCTACAAAGCAAGACATTATGGGGATAGAAGCGGTAGTGAGTGGGATCAGGGGAGCAACAGAAATGGAGCAAGAGGGAGGGAGAAGTACCCCATGGGTGTCACATCAGGATAAGGATAAAAAGGCCAGTAAGGTGGAGGGGACAAATGATGCTATCTCCACCAAAAAGGTGCGGTTAGCCTTCAAGGCCCTAAAGAAAGATAAATCTCCTGGGCCGGGTGGCATTCATCCGAGAGTACTATGGGAATTGGCGGATATACTGGCTGCACCCCTGGCAGAGCTCTTCAACAGGTCGCTTAAGAGAGGGAGGGTACCTAGGGATTGGCGAGAGGCACATGTGGTGCCAATCCATAAAGGGGGGGTCAAGGGAAGTACCAGGTAACTATACACCCATCAGTTTGACCTCGGTGGTGGGGAACATTAAAGGACAGTATACTAAAGAAATTATTGTGCATGTACTTGGAAGAGGTGGGAGGTCTGGATAGTTGGCAACATGGGTTTGTGTCAGGTAGATCATGTCAAACCAATCTTGTGGAGTTCTACGAATGGCTAACATCAGAACTGGACAGGGGAAAGCCTGTGGATGTATTATTCTTGGACTTCAGCAAGGCGTTTGACTCTGTCCCCCACAATGGTCTGGTGGAGAAACTGACGGGGTTGGGAGTAGGCCTTTTGATGGTCAGATGGATTGAAAACTGGATAGCTGGATGCACCCAGAGAGTAGTGGTAGGTGGGGAGCTCTCGAACCCTAGAGAGGTCATTAGTAGGGTACCGCTGGGCTCGGTCCTGGGTCTGATCCGGTTTAATGCAGACATATCGGACATCAAGGAGGGTATAGTGTGTGAAATGAGTCTCTTCACTGATGACTCCAAGATGAGAGCAGTAGTTGAGGGGGAAGAGGGGAGGTTGGCACTGCAAGGGGACCTGGACACCCTGGAAAGCTGGGCTCACACATGGAAATTAAATTTCAATAACACCAAGTGCAAGGTGTTACCTCTTGGGCAGGGAAACCCTAAACATTGGTACACCCTGGGAGGGGAGGTGCTGGATGCCTCAACAGGGGAAAAAGACGTGGGGGTCATGGTGGATGCATGTATGAATAACTCTGAGCAATGCAGGAGAGTGGCTAGCAAGGCAAACAGGATGTTGGGATGCATCATAAGGGGGATCATCTCTAGGAGCAGGGAAGTGATCCTGCCGCTGTACAATGGACTGGTTAGACCACACCTTGAGTACTGTGTACAGTACTGGAGACCACACTTGAAGAGGGACATACAGCTCCTGGAGAGGGTACAGAGGATGCAACTAAGATGATACGAGGACTAGGGGGATTGGATGTATGAGGACAGAAATGAGGAGCTCTGCCTGTTTTTATTGGAGGAGAGGAGAGACAGGGGGGACATGATTGAGGTCTTCAAGTACCTCAAGGGAATAAATAGGGTAAATATGGAGGGGATCTTTAGACTAAAGCAGGGAGGTATCACCAGAGAGTATAGTTTGAAGTTGGAAGGTGGAAGGGTGAGCAGGGAAAAGAGGAGGAGGTTTTTCACTGAGAGGATGGTGGACCCTTGGAATGCGCTGCCTGGTGAGGTGGTACAGAGATCCACAGTGGAGGGCTTCAAGAGAGGGTGGGACAGACACAGAAAGTGGATGTATCAGATGATGGCCTGGCCCAGGTGGGTGGGGATGGATGATAGGGGTTTCTGGAACACAAGGTGGGGGAGGGCCTCAGCACCCAACTAGGGATCTGAGGTTCGAGCAGACTCGATAGACCATAAGGCCTATCTGTTGGCAATCAGTATGTTAGTATGCTAATCCAGGACTAACCCTGAAGTTCTAATTAGAAATCAGGTGTCCAGCTCACCTCTACCCAAGGGGCAACCTTTTTCTCTAAGCAGAGCTAAGTTCCCAGGCAATGGTCTGGCTAAAGTCTATGAAAGTCATCTAAACCACAAACCTTACTAATGTGGTGGCATTTGCAAGGTGAGTAGCATGTATCCAAACCCAATTAATGAATGGGCCCCATTATTGAGTAACAAAACAGCTTAGATTCTCATTTAAAATTACCACCTTAACAAAAGACAAAAGGCAAGCACTCACCCATCCAACATAATAGCTGTTGTAAGTTTCAGTTGAAGACTGGAGCTCAGGCTCTATAATCACTTCAGCATAACATTTTTATGTTTGCTTGCATGCATGTGTAAGAAACATAGTGCCATCATTGGAGATTTCGGAGGTGTGTCACCTCCTCCTCCAATTCAGTCAGTGTGCTGGCAGGCACGGCCCCTGTAAGCCAATGCATTTTGGAGCTGTCTATGACATGCTCCAAAATGCAGTGGCATACAGTTGAAAGGGGGAGCTATGCTTGAGTGAGCAGCGATAAGATATCGCCTGCTCATGCGCAGTCTCCCCACACACACACATCGCCACAACACGCAGGCGCAGCTCAAGACGCACTGTATAGCCGACGGGTGCCCAACCCCATCGGTTGTGCTGCTGCCCCCGCCCCCCCAAAGGCTTTCCAAATGCCATGCTGGGTGCCCACCCGGCATGGCAACTAATCATATAGCCAACGGGGTACCCAATCCCGTCAGCTGCACTGTCCTCCCCCCTGAGTAGTGAGTGCCACGCTGAGAGCCCACCCAGCGTGGCAATGTATTCCCTGAGGCTGATGGGGGTGCCCAATCCCCCATCGGCTGAGCAACCCTCCCCACGTCCTTGGCCGCGCTGGGAGCCAACCCCAAGCGTGGCAACAGCTCTACGTCGTCTGTTTTTCTTTTTGTACCTGTAAAGAAAAATGGTCCCACGCGACGAGTCTCCCCGCCCCCTCCCATAACCCGCACCTACCCACTGTGCACCCAGTCTCCCACACCCCCTCACCCCATACTTACCTTCTGACCTTGGTGCGACGATGTTCGGTGGACCGGAACACGCCTGCACTCTTCAAAGGTGACCGCAAACTGAGGAAATGCCGTAAGCTGTATAATGGGCTAGATAGGGGGTTCAACTTTATTGCATATCTCAGGCATTTTTGAATTTTGCAGTTTAACATGGGTCTCTTCATGATATTGATGTCATTGTCATGAGTAAATATTTCGTCTTGAAGGGTGATTTCTGCCAGTGACTGTGCAGTGACTGCGAAATCACCCTTTGGGCCTGAATAACACCATGACAGTGACATAAATCATGAGAAGGGGTCTCAAAAACCCCATGTTGAAAATTTGGTGCCAAAATTCCCAAAAATGACTGTTTTACGAGTGTGCGTTGCGCAGTTCCTACGCAGGCTCGTAAGTTCGCGAATTTGCAAGTCATTTTTCACATGTCACCCAAAATGTGTTTCTGCCCATGTAGCGCACAATGGCACAGTCGGTGTGCGAAATCAATGTATAGGACAAATTAAGAAAATCACAGTGACACTGTTCATGAGCAGACATCTTAAAATGGCTATGTTGAAAATTTGGTGAAAAAAGTCCTAAAAATGACTGTTTTATGAGCGTGCATTGCGCAGTTCCTACGCACGCCCGTAAGGTCGTGAATTTTCAATATTTTCACTCCAGATTTTCAACATTGCCATTTTACCACACCTTCTTATGAGTAGTACAGCTGTCATTTTTCACATCTCACCCAAAACGTGTTTCCGCCCATGTAGCACACAATGGCACAGTCGGTGTGCGAAATCAATGTACAGGACAAATTAAGAAAATCACAGTGACACTGTTCATGAGCAGAGGTCTTAAAATGGCTATGTTGAAAATTTGGTGAAAAAAATTCCTAAAAATGACTTTTACGAGCGTGCGTTGCACAGTTCCTATGCATGCTCGTAAGTTTGCAAATTTAATATTTTCACTCCAGATTTTCAACTTGTCCATTTTATTACACTTCCTTATGAACAGTACAGCTGCAATTTTTCACATGTCGCCCAAAATGTGTTTTTTGCACATGTAGTGCACAATGCTGCTGTTGGTGTGCGAAAGCAATGTTTAGGACAGATTAAGAAAATCACAGTTACACTGTTCATGAGCAGAGGTCTTAAAATGACTATGTTGAAAATTTGGTGATAAAAGTCCATAAAATGACTGTGTTATGAGTGAGCATTGCGCAGTTTCCACGCATCCTCGTTAGTTCATGACTTTGTAATATTTTCAGTCCAGATTTTCACCAGTGGCATTTTTCCACACTTCCTTATGAACAGTACAGCTGCCATTTTTCACAACATGGCCGAAGTGCGTTTTCACACTTTCAGTGCAGAGATGCGTGGTCGCTGTGGAAAATCATTGTTTGGCACAGATAAAGAAAATCACAGTGACACTGTTCATGATCGGAGGCACCAAAATGCCTGAGTTGACAATCTGCTGTAAGAAATCCCAACCTAATTATATTATGGGTGTGCGCTGCACAGTTTCTATGTACGCTCGTGACTTCACCATTTTTTTTAATATTTTTACTACACATTTGCAACATAGCCATTTTTTACACCTCCCCATGAAAGAGTACAGCTGTCATTTTTTACATCCTGTTCAGAATATTTTTGCACCTGTGGTGCTAAATGCCGTAGTCACTGTGCATATGTAGCTTTCGGCTAACAAACTGATATTCCCCCTGTTCATGAGGTGGGGTCACAAACAAACATGTTGAAAATTTGGAGTGAAAATACCAACGAATGCCTGAGGTATTAGGGCTTTTCAACCATAACGCCCAACCCTATAGAGAATGACAGGAATCAGGGTGTGACTTGGGATTCTTGCCTGTGATGCTCATACCATTCCACACCCTGCAGTCACTGAGAGGCATCGAGGTATGCCTTGGACTCTTCGGCCCCAAACTTCACCCCATTCTCCTATATCGCACCCATCTCACCATATTTCCTAATGAAATGGGGTGCGCATAAGGGCCAAAGACCACAAGGAACACCGTGGCACTTGTCAGTGTCTGCAGGGTGGGGTGTGGTGAAATGGCATGGCCGTTATGCCTGACGACCCAAACGCACACCCCAATGCCTGTCACTCTCTGCAGGGTGGTGGTGGGGTTGGCTTCAGTTCAATACTTCACTGCCATTCCTATTACGCAGCTCTGTAACTTCTACACTACCACTGCCAATGCCAGCAAGCAAACATTCAGCATTGACAAATGCTTGTTTTTATTGACAAAGTATATACATCTGAAGAAAACACTAAAATGTGTAAAATGCAAACTTATACTGAGCTCTGGCATTTTGTGTGCACTAAATCACTTTTGTTTGCCCAGAGAGTTCTTAGTTTGATATTTCTATTGAAGATTTTTATGCTGAATTGATTTCTGGATACTAGAAACATAGAAACATAGAATTTGATGACAGATAAGGACCGCTTGGCCCACCTAGTCTGCCCATTGAAACGTATAGTAGCTGTTACATCAGAGGGGTCAGGGCCTGCGTTTTTTGCTTTGGTAAGACCATACTTTCTGGGTTCAGTGCCACACTCCACCACTTGCAGCAGCTTCTTTCTTGCATTTTCAGTTAAAATTACTTTAAGTAGATAGAGATATAGTGTTGGACTGGATTTTCAAGGAGCAGATGCAGGAGCAATGCTTGATTTTGGTCTGTGACTGCATTGTCCAAGATGCATGAAAACATTAGATTGCTACAATATTTTTCAAATGTTTCAACACATTTTACAGTTTTTTTTTTTCATTTCAGTTAGCTGGCATCAAACACATTTTGTCACATGCATCATTTTAAGTTTTGCAACTTACAGTGACAGTGCTCGAAAGTAAGACCGTTTCTTAGGTGATCTAGCATTTGAGAGCACTAGAAGCAGATGCAGCAGAATTGTGTCACAAATTGGGTGTACCATTTGAAAATTGCACCCTTTATTTGTATATTTGGCAGCACAAACTTTTACTCCTTATAATGGAACTGTAAGGCTTTTGTCACATAATAATATCTAAAAATGAACAATATGAACGTCAGCTTGTTTTCATGCATACGTTGTTCATATTTTGTAGGAGTACCGGAATTATGATGCAAATGGCTGCTGCTACACATGTAAGTTTTTAATTTAATCTTCAAGCAGTATCTTCTTTTTGGCTGTTTCCTAATTGCATCAGCAAATAAAAGTTACATTTTGTCATAAGTTACGTCACTTACTCCTGCATAAATTGTTCAAAATTAGAATTGTTTAGTGTTGTTGCATTATAGCAGGCAAAAGGAGACTAGATCATTATTCAGTTTTATATCTCAAACCATAAGAGGGTGTGAGTACAGTATACAGTGACTAGCATTATGTAGTAAATATATTTTTAGTCTATTTAACCCATCTGCTGTCAAGCACAAATCTTGCTTTAAGAAAGACAAACAAAGGTATCAGTGGCCATAGACAGAATACTGGAGTAATAGTGGCCACACTGGGCTAAGCCATTACAAGCAGCAGCATGTTTAGCACTTTAGCAGCAGCATCTTAGTATTTGTCTGCATTTGTTAGCACTTGAGTAGCAGTTTAGTTTTATTTCTTGGTGTATGATTTTCAGTGTATTTCTTTATATCTGTTCTGGCTGAAAACTTGACTGTTTTAAAATTTGTATTTATATGTTTTTTATGTGCAAGCGCTTTGGTTTTGGGAAAGAGCTTTTTAGAAATAAAGAATGAATACTAGGAGGTAAACAGGGCAACAACTGTGGTACCTGTGAAGGGAACCTTATGACATCATAAATGACACAGTCCACAAACAGCTGAGCTCTCCGGGTGAAGGTGCTGATATACTTCACATAATAGAAATCCACAAGAAGTTGGATGAAATTCAAGCTTTATTGTGACAGTACTACCAGCAAAGGCAAAAGTGAGGGTGGGCAACAGTAGCCACAAGACACCCCAGCACTTCAGTCTTAATTTTCATCAGAATTGCATCCTCTGGATTTCTTTTATCTGTACTATACCAACATCTCCACTTCAAGTGCTCGGTAATTTATGGACTGTGTTGTTGTAATGGGGGTTAGCAGCCCTGCCCAGCACCAGACACCTATCCACTTGTGCACACTACTTCCTGGTTGACATCATAAATGGCCAGAGTGAAGCTCACATGGTCTATGGTGCCAGATAGTTTCCCTAGAAGGGAAGCCAGTCTTTTTGTTCTTAGTTGAACCATCTGTTATATGTCCGATACTCAAATGGTTAGTATAGCACTAATCAGGTTAGCACCATGCTAGCCAAGAATGGGGCCAGTCAATATGACAGGCCTATATTGAAAGCCCCCTGGTGTGCTGCACTAACATGATAGCATGATCACACTGGCTATAGCGCAGCACCCATGCAAATGAAGGAGCCCCATGCATGCTGGGCATAGCAGTATATTCAGACATTTTCCCAGTACTAAACAGCCTCCATTGCAGAAATGTTTAACATTGCTGAAACCCTTTCTTAAACCCCATGCAACAGTGCACTCCCCTCAGTTGCCCACTACATTCTGTACTAGTAAATCCTCCCCCTGGTGTTTGGATATTCCACCCTATCCCTAAATGTCTATCCCCTCCCAGGTGTTCTGGTGCTTCCCTCACCCTCTGACTGCTCACATATATACCCTGTTGTTTGGTCTAGTTTTCCCCATCACCTGACTGCCCAACCACTGTAAGTTAGCTCCAGAAATCTGCAACCCTCTGCCTGACCGACCAGTTCAGGATTCCGGGGGTGGGGGAAAATATTGTGACCTCTAAGGATCTATGTCGACCTCTGGAGGCAATGTAATGTCTTTTCTGGGCTCAGAGGCCAGACTTCCGGATGCATTGTTTTTTTTTTTTATATATGTACTTTTTGCTCCTCCTTGGAGTGGGCAGGCAGCTCCGGACCCTCTCTCACAGGTGACTCATCTCTCTAGCCAGGCATCTCCTGCACCCATCCCACCCAGTCATTCCCCATGGGTCACCCTCCCATGACAGGGCCAGTGGTGAGGGGTGCCAGCTTTCCCCCTACTCCCAGAAGCCAACATTTAGATTAGCGAGGGTCAGTGCGGGATAGCCAGCCATCATGGAGCCTGTCAGCTCCATCTTTTTCCTCCAATTTTTCTCCCTGAACCCATGCACATTCAATAGGCAGAATTACTGTTGTCACCTCCATGGAGGTAGTCTTATGACCTGTGCATGGGTCCACCCCTCTTCTGAGCATTGCACCTGTGCTGACCCCCAGATTCCATTGGGTGTCAGTCTACAGTGTGATGCTGTGTCCCCCCACCCCCAAGGAAGAAGAGCTGTCAGTAGACGCTTGCTCTTTTCCTGCCCCAGCCAACCCATGAGCATCCCAAGTCAGTTCCCGAACCCAGGTCACTTGTGCGGTGCAAGGTGTGGTGTCCAGTGCCTCAACCATCAGCACCATCAGGCCAGTCCCCAGATACATTGTTTAAGGAAGGACTTATATCACAAACGTCTGTGGATGAGTTGTATGCAGTCACACCCACCTGTCAGATTATGTGGTGCACATTGACTGGTTGAAATTAATATTGGTTGAGTTTTATGAATACTACTGTTTCAGCTAAATAAAGTGTTTCTGGAATGTGTACACTTCAGTAAATTAATAAATAAATATCTAAAAGTAATGTAACTAACTAACCAAACAATGAGCTAGTATTTTAAATAGTAATACCAGGATATTTAGGGTAGGATTCTCAACGTTCTATTAAGGTTCTGCCCACTGCTATTTTCATAAGGGGAATCCATCCTAACTGTTAGACCATTTAGTAAATAATCTAACTGCATCCAGGTTTTGGTCCAGAATAAGACATAATTGTGTTAAAAAGTGACACAAATTGAATTTGTATCAAATCGTGACTGTTTGTTGCAAAGGAATCACATTTTAAAATAGCAAAAGATCTACTCTGATGCAGTTGGTTGGACACTTGAAATCAGATCCTTAATCTGTATGTTCTTCACAGATGTAATGATATTTATTTGTAAATTCACAGTGGGATTGGCACTTCCAATTTAGGGCCACTAATTTTTTATTCATTTTGGTACACTTTTTTGTGGTACTTCCTTTTGATAGACTAACTGAAGAATGTTTACACTTCTTTTTGGCATTTCTTGGCAGATACAATATTAATATAACATGATTATATACTAGATGATTTGAGATGAATAACCCTGCTTTTGTTTTAGGTAAAGAAGAATGTTATCCTGTTCCATATAATGTGACAATACATAATGGCAGCTGTTCAGCCTCTATCTCAATGACAAAATGTGGTGGTAATTGCAATGATTTAATGTAAGTATTTACATTATTTACATAGATTTTATAAATAGTTGACTGTATACACTAGCTTAAGTATTGAAATAAACCTTTTATTAGCAGAAGCATTAAAAAGGAATTGCACATTAGTCATGCCATTATCTATAGTAATAATTGTGTTGCAATGGCATCACAAAAATTAGAACTGAGGAGGAACTGCTATGTTAACTGTGATTTTCAAGTCCTGTAATCAGGCAATGGCTAGTGTCACCTCAGGGACCATGCAATTAGACAAAGAGCTACTTTGGGGAGTCTGCTCCATTTATATTATTAGGAATAAACCTAACACATATATGGAAACCCACTCACCTTTTTAGTGTGTTTTAGTGAGGTCATCATAGTCAGAATTCCACAGCTGCAGACTTGTCAACATTCATCAGGGCTAAACAAAATAATTCTACTCTTCTCTAATGGTGCGTATAAAGTCAGAAGGTTATTCTTTATATTTTATTCACTACTATATATTGTTAATTATGCAATGCATCCTAAAAATCATACAACCTGATTGGTCAACTGGCATCTTTACCTATGGGTAAAGTGACAGCTGACCTTAGCACATTTAAAGAAAAAAATAATACACATACTCAGAATACTACACTTTATATCAGTGGCCATTTTGCTGTCTCTTGTTTAATGTTTCCTCTCTGTACCCAGCCTTCTATACTACTAACCTCATGTAACCCAATTCTTAGCAACTGTTATATACACAAAGGTGTTTTTAATTTTTTTGTTATAACATGGGCATCTATATATTAGGAAAATAATTGCTCAGTCATAATCAGGTGACCATTCATTAATTCCTAAGATACGGACAGTTGCTCTAAGTGGTGGAAAGGCACCCAGAAAAAATGTGAGGCACAGTACCAAACTAATTTTAAGCCTTACTGAACAATGTGAGTGGTAGCCATGTTAATATCCAGGTTAGCAAGGGTACCCACCTACCCACCTAGAGGACACAGAAAATCGCACCATAAAGTGCTTTTTAGCACAGACCAGTGTATAATGAAAACTACACAGGAATGAAATAATAGACACGTGTATATGTAGCAAATCAGTGCCACCACTCACATAATCAGGAGTGTAGGTACCTGCCCTGTTGGAAACCTGTGATAATCATAGCATTCAGCATGTGTGAATAGAGAGGTAATACAGTATCAGTAAAAATCTGTACAAGTATAAGAGGCATAAATTAAATAACCAGAATAGTGTAGATGTACCAGACAGGTCACAGAAGGTGAGAACTCCTGTGTTCTCGGTTGCATTGGCAAGTTAATGCTGTGGACTGCTAATGTAAGTAGCCGAGTTCCATAGTCTGCGCTTCCCAGGAAACCGAGAGCTGAGATGCCCCGTGACAGCTCCTCACTATGCTGCTTCCGTTCTGCTGCCTAAGTGTGTGACCAAGCAGACCATCAGAAAGACAGACAGCGAGGGAGTAATGCAGCACAGAAATGTTTCTGTGTGTGTGTATGCAAAATAGGTTATGTGTCTCTCCAATGTGTGGTGCTCTGGCTCTTGATACCAGTTGTACTGTGCACAGTAACAGTGTGTGGCTCACCAGAATGGGACCACATCAACTCCTGCCTACTATGGAGAATGGAATCATGCAAATAAGTACCCGAAGTAGATACAAAAGAAAGGCACAGCATGGCACAGTGAGGAAGACAGAGAGGAACGCAACTGGATGTCTCTAAGTTGCGAAATGCAGTGGGCAAAAAAAATATGTATATGTATGCACTCTCAGGACAGAATACAAATAGAGAAATGCCCCAGCCTGTGAAGTTTAGGCAGTATAATAAAAAGCATCAGTTGGTCCTTTATTTAATAATGTCTGACCTGTTCACCACAAACTTCTGTGTTCTGAACTATTTTTATAGTACTGTTGCAGAACACAGAAAATCGTTGTTCCACTACCAAAAGCAGTGGAAAAACACTAAACAGTTCCCACAATTTTTCTCCATTATAAAAAAGTGTATGTGCATATGTCTCCAAATTTGGCCCATGTTATAAGCGCAATAACCCACTCCATGGTGTGCATTTATTGGGGATTAATCAACACCCTGGGTGCTGTGAGGACACTTGGCCTGTGGTCTTGTGCCTGACAACCCACCCAGGATGTTGATTAATCTCCAATAAATGCACACCCTGTCATGGGTTATTGCTTACTTACTTTATTCTGTAACTTGTCACAGAAATGGCTATTGCTGGCATACAGCCCCAAACCAATCACACTGTTTCACACTCCCAACCCTCTACATGGAACTTTCTGTCTGCATGCTCACCCAACAAACAAACCAATGTTGTTATAGTCACAATATTACAAAAATAAAATCAAAAAACTTGGTTAATGTCTCATAGTTTCCCAACACATTACCCAGTGCCACATTATTTAGACACTGTTGACAAATCCTCATTGTTGGTACACTGGGCTGTGATACTCCCAACATCAGACAAATCAAACTGTTGTTTAAATAAAACTAAAAATCTCCACAGAGGAAGGGCAATTGTCCTGGACTAAAATTCTCCACCACTCATTCACACTAATGGGGACTAAGAGGGAGGCACTAAGACCCAGTGGGAGCCCAAAATATTCAGGAGGACTGTTGCTGAGGTAGGACCGCACATGCGTGGCACCGTGAGACAGGCTCATGCTGTATAAGCTATCTCGGTGCTGACCCTCCAACCACTTCAGTTCTTTTTTCCCCGCCATCAAGTGCGTTTCAGTGCACGAGGTTGCTCACTCGCCAGGAGTCAAATCTTCACATCTACATGACAGCAACTATAGTTATTCCGTTTCAATTAGTTTTAGTTTTAATTGCTAACAATATTTCTTATTTTATTTAAAAAAAAAGAAGTAAAAAGTAAAAAAGAATTCTTTCAGCCTGCCATCAACTGAGTCAACCATGAAAGGTGCCAGTGATGGTAGGGAGACTTTGTTTGAAAGCTGTTCTGGCAGTGGAGCTGTGTCATTTTTGCTGCCATTTGGAGAAGGAAGATCTGACCATGGACAGTCCAGTGCTCAGGAGGAAGGCAGTCCTCTCTTAAGCACAAAAAGAAGTAAGCCCATTTCTTATCATGGTCAGGAGCTCTGTGCTGCTTGATCTCGAGCTGTTCTTCCTCCCACCAGTCGAAGAAGGGGTGCTGCCCAAAGTCGTCCTCTACTACATCTGCATGGGGGTCATCGGTAGCGGGGGGTGGTAGGCCATCTTTGACTCCATTGGGGTCTCCAGTGGTCTATGTCCTTAGTGGCCACAATCCTTGGCTCCAGAGCTCCTCTGTGCCCTCTGAAGGGGCTTCTGATGAGCAGTTTCATCATTGGGCTGCTCTTATGGAGCACTGGATGTAGTGTCTGTCCAGCTGCATTTGCTGGTGGAACTGGTGCTGGGGCCTTCAGGCCTAAGTACTGTTGGACCACGGCAGGGCCAGTCAAGTAAGGATGAATTGGTGGTACCTTCCCCAGTACAGGTGCAGTTGCCATTGACCGCTCATGCCTCCCCTCTCACTTTGTTTCTTTGCAGGGACTGGCACAGGTACTGCATTTTCCTCCCCTCCTTTCAGCACCTGCAGGGAGCCTCCAGTGGTGCTGCAGCCTTCGGGTATCTCAGGGAAGGAGTTGGGGGACTTGGTTCCTCATCCGGCACCAGCATTGACATCTGTACCCCATGCGGTGCTATTATCAGGACCTGTGCCAAGTTGGTGGCTTGGGTCCTCGACACCAATTCTAGGGGTGGTACCTTCAGTACTCCATCCCTCTACACCTGTCTTTGCTGATTTCTCGGGGTTGGAGGTGGAGCTTAATGAGCTGATCCTGATCTACTTCTGTCAGATGACATAGACAAGATCTACTTTTCTGGGCTTGAGAGTAATCCCTCTTATCAGCTGAGCCTGTGGTAGAAGACCTTTCATTAAAATCTCTTTTCAAGAACATGATGTCCACTTTAGCCCTTCAGACCTCTGCTATGGACCCAGGAAAACATTTTCTTCTCAAATATCTGCATGTCCCTGATATTCCTGTAGACCTAATGACGCCAGTGCAACCCTCTTTTGAGACTGTTTCACAAGCTATATGGGACAGCCCTGTGCTTATCCCTTCTGTAGCAAAGTTCAAAGATAGGAAATATGCCCCTCCTATAAACTGGCCAATCCTAGCTTCTTAGCCTTTTGCAAATGCCCTTGTCATGGTTGTGAAGAACAACAAAGTCATGCACCCTCAGGAATCCATGGGGTGGACCATGAATAAAGAGTCTCATAAGCCTGACACTTTGGAGAAATGGGTTTTTGAGGCAACAACCTTGGCTACATATGTTGCTAGTTACCAGGGCCATTTCTCTCAGGGTGAGTACACCCTGTGGCATGCACACAAATCAACAGTTGAGAACCTCCTGGAATATGACACCAACACGGACCTTCTGCAGAGGCAAAGAGTCCAACAATCAGCTGCTCAAAACTGCCATGGACATCTTTGACACTGCCTCCAGGACAACTGCTGCTGAGATTTGTACACGTCGACATTCCTGGCTCAGAACTTCGGCCTTCTCAAATGATGCTCAGCAGAAAGATATGAACTTCCCCTTTGATGCAGTTTATCTGTTCAGTCCGTAGGTGAAACAAGCACTGAAGGCCACCCGAAAACCAGGACTGTCATTAAAACATCCAGATTAGCTCCTGTCACCCCTCAGAATGACGGGACTCACTGACAATTTCATAACAGGTAGTCCTTCCAAAGTAGGGGCCAAGAAGCCTTTAACAGGAACCAAACCCCTCAGCCACAAATGAAAATGCAGCAGAAGGCACAAGGCCCGAAAGCATCCAGTGTAACCCTCTGAAAATCTGGCTCAGGTCCCACCTCAGCTGCTTGAGGTGGCTACTGCTTCAGCAGTGAGAGGCCATCTGACTCAATTTTACAATCAATGGAAATCCATAACAATGGACAAATGGGTCCTCAGGATTATACAAGAGGAATAGTCTCTCAATTTTTTAGAGTTCCCCCCAGATCTTCCACCCAAGCGGCAGACCAGTCTGTCTACCGCTCAGTCAGACCTCCTTATGTCTGACATACAGGGCCTTCTGAAAAACATGGCAGTAGAAGTGGTTCCACTGGCAGAATGGAACACGGGGTTCCACTTCTATTACTTCCTAGTTCAAAAGAAAACAGGTGGCATGCACCCAATTCTCAACCTCAGGAAGTTGAACAAGTACCTGCTCAGGGAGAAGTTCAAGATGATCTCTCTGGGAACATTAATTCCACTGATTCATCAGTATGACTGGCTAGTATCCCTGAACATGCTGGATGCCTACCAACACATTCCAGTGTACCCAAGACTACAAGTACCTCCATTTTGTGGCTCTGGATCAGTACTACCAGTTTAGAGCCCTGCACTTAGGGCTCTTCTCGGTGTCGCACATCTTCACTAAGTGCTTTTCAGTACTCAAGATGCACCTCAGAAAATTCAGCATTCAAGTGTACCTGTACCTGGATGATTGGCTCCTGGCAAGCCATCCTGACGGAACACACAGGAAGCAGTCACTATAGCTTCCCAGTACCTCACTTCCATGCAGGTGCTACTGAAGCTGGAAAAATCACAGCTTCAGCCCTCCCAGCAGCTTCTCATAATAGGAGTCCTCCTGGACACCTCCAGGGCAAGGACTTTCCTTCCAGAGGACAGGAGGAATGACGTTTTCCAGATGGCTTGCTACATCAGAGAGAACAACTTTGTCCAAGCACTTTCAATTCAGAAGATGTTGGGTCTCATGGCATCATATGTCTTCATGGTGCCTCTAGCCTGGCAACACATGAGGACCACACAGTGGATGCACAGTACTCAGTAGTCACCAACAACACACGCACTGTCCTGCCGCATAAAAGTGACAGAGCCTCTGAAAAGACTGCTGGCATGGTAGACACAGGAAAACAAGCTTCTTCAAGGTCTACCCATTGCCCCAGTGGAATCTCAGATTACCATCACCATAAATGCATCTCTGATCAGTTGAGGGCTCACTGTCAGGACCTCCACACTCAGGGAGTGTGGAGCCAGGAGGAATCACATCTACCTATAAATGTCTTGGTGATGACAGCTGTCCTATATGATGTTCAAGGCATGAAGAACATCCTTTGTTGCAAATTCTTCTCCAGACGGACAACAAGGCTATGATGTATTACATGAATAAGCAAGGTGAAGCACACTCATGCCCTCTATGCCTGGAAACCATGATGGTGTGGGAGTGGTGCCTTGAACACAACACCTTGATTCAGGCAGCCTACCTGCCAGGAATTCAGAAAGATCTAGTGGATTGCCTCAGCAGAACAGAGGCAGATCCACACAAATAGTCACTTGCTCCAGACGTTGTGGAATCGCTATTCAATGAGTGGGGCAGTCTTTTTGTGCCCCACTCAATGCAAAACTGCCTCTGTTCTGCTCCAGAAATCCAGAACCTGGCATTATCTGTCAGGACGCATTCAGACTGCAGTAAATAAGTCCCTTTCTCTGCGCATTTCCTCTTTTTCCATTGATTCAGAGGGTGCTACTCAGGTTGGAGGCATGGAAGGCAGGATGATTCTTATTGCCACATTCTGGTCTCATCAGATATGGGTTCCATTAATCAAAGGTTATCAGAAGTCTCTGAGGCATTTTCCCTTATGAATGGACCTTCTGACACATGGACTCCTGGTCCATCCCAACCTGTGTTCCCTTCATCTCCATGCCTGTCTCCTAAGGAGATAGAGCTGGGCAGATTTAAGGTCTCCCCTAGAATCTCAGAAATCCTCTTGGCATTGTGTAAGCCTTCCACTAGGAAAACTTACATAGCAAAATGGAAGTGACTTTCCATTTGCTGAGCAAAGTCTACCCTGGATCCATTTGCTTACCTACCAAATAAAGTGTCAGAGTACCTTTTAGAGTTGTCAAATGCAGGGCTGCAGTACTCGACAGTGAAGGTACACCTCTGCACAATTTCTGCCTACCATGAGCCAGTGCAGAATATGTCACTGGCTCAGTTACCACTAATCAAGAGATTCCTCAAAGGCATCCCACATAGCAGGCCCCTGGTCAGAAAACTAGTGGCCATGTGAGATATTGACCTTGTGCTAGACATGCTCACCTAGAAGCCCTTTGAGTCTCTAGCCACCTGTGACTTGAAGTTTCTGACCTGGAAGGCTGCCTTTCTGTTGGCCATTAGCTCTGCTCGCAGAGTCCATGAAATGTATGCCTTTGGACACTGACCCCCACCCCCTTACACTGTATTTCACAAGGATAAGATGGTCCTTAGGACTCATCACAAATCCCTACCTAAGGTGGCTTTGGCATTTCACCTTAGCTAGCTATTGGTCCTTCCGACCTAATTTGCCAACTTTCAGAAACACCCTTCAGGAACACACCCTTCACTCCCGGGATGTCAAGAGGGTTTTGAGACTCTACATCGACAGAACGAGAGAGATTTACAAATACACACAAATCTTTGTAGTGTTCAGCATGGCCCAGCTGGGTCAGCCTGTTGCCATCAGATGCATTTTTGCATTGTTGGTGGCATGCCTTCGCCACTGCTACTTGATGGTGCAGGTCAGATTGGAAGGACAAGTTTACGCCCACACTACTAGAGTGGTTGTGGCTTTCCTGGCAGAAATTCGTAACATGCCATTTACAGATATTTGCAAGACAGGTACTTGGAGCTCAGTGCATACCTTTGTGAAGCACTATACTCTGTATGTTCATGCCATACAGCACACTTGCTTTGTCAGAATAATCCTTAATGGACTTCTGTCCTGCGTGAGCTCCGTCTTCTACCGCCTTACTCAGGGGATTCATTTTTAGCTCTGTACTCTCCTATTAGTATGAATGACTGGTGGAGATTTTTTAGTCTGGCAGATATGGAAATTACTTACCTACCATAATTCTTGATCTTCTTGGATGAAGTCTCCACCACTCATTGACACACCCACCCACAATCTCCTGAGCTCACTCATCCTGATTCTGGTCTTCACTCCCTTGTTGGTTTAGGCTGTGAAGATATTGTTGTGTTGACCCTTCTTACACAGGTCATACGGACTATCTTATGTCCGGATTAGGTTAGTTTCCTAGGTTAGTTTACACTGCACCTACTTGGTCAAAGAGGTACCAAGGCAGTTGGAGAGTCAACGCTGAGATAGCTCGTACGGGTAGGAGCCAGCCTTGTGGTGCCAAACATGCACAGTTCTAACTCAATGCTGGCCCTCCTGAATATTGTTGGGTCCTGATGGGTCCTAGTGACTCTAGCATAGTCCCACTAGTGTGAATGAGTGGTGGAGACTTCATCCAAGAAGATCAAGAATTACAGTAGGTACGTAATTTCCATTTTCTGTCTCATTCATAAATTATTCATGAGGGGTGATGTTTACATAAGTGCTATAGTACTGTCTTTTTTAGGCTCTTGCAGTGTAATACTGTCTTTAGGGGAGTTATTTCACAAATAAATTTATTAAAACACTGAAATAACTATGGATTAAAAAATGTTTTCTCAACATGTGTTTACTGTATAATTGCTATAAGGTATACAAAGGTGTTGGTAATTGAGAGATTTATCATCTCCAATGTGGTTACCATTTCTCAACTTTTGGCCTTGTGATGCGCCACATGAGGAGTGGCAAAATCACACTATATCCAGCAGCAATAGAGACAACAGACCCACATACTGGTTATATAAAGAAGTATTTATTGTAAAAACAATAATTTCGTCATCGCAGTGATTAATGTTTCAAAGTGATACCACTGCTTAATCAGGATCTTTTGTGAGGCATGAATAGATCTATTGTCTGCCAATGAATTAATACTGTAGTCTTGTCTATTCCTATATATTACATTTTTAAATGATCACAAACAGTTCTAGATGGAGTGCTGTCCCTTCATGGCATCTATTGAACTTGTTTTGAAAGGGAATTTCATGCGAATCACTTGGTATCCTTATATTACCAAGGAATAATCACAGAGATCCATTTATGCACCAGAAAAGATCCTGATGAAGTAATGGGATCACTAAGAAACACTGATCATTGTAGTGATGAGGTGATTGTTTATACAATAAATGCATGTTTACATAACCAATGAATGAGTCTGTTGTATCTATTGCTGCTGGATTTTACCTGAATTTTACGGATCTTGAGCCTTACTGGTAGTATTTGCTTTACATTTCAGATGCCTGGGGAGCCATACTTCTTTGTCTGTATCGATTAAATCCCATAATATCCCATACCCTGTCGTGCCTTGTGGCTTAAATATGCAATGGGCACCTAACATCCAGTAACCTGATGGGTCAATTGTAATCCTTACCTATAGGCAAATCCCATTACAACCAAGGGTAAAGTGCCAGCCAATCAATTTTACGTCTCTGCAAATCACTGCACTATTTTTTTTACTCTTAAATATTTAATTTTTGTGACCACCTTCCTTTTTAAAACCTGTTCAGTCAAAAGTCTTAAACTGGAAACCTGGTGTCTTTCATGACTGCTCCTGCATTAAACCTAAAAGGCATCACTCCAGCCACTAGTTAGAAACAAAAAAAACATTGGTTCCCTTTAGTGCTAATCACACACTCACCCACCCTGTTCTCTTGCTCTCAGCTGCAGATGCCAGTATTGCTCTATCTCCCTCCTGCTAGCATGCACTCCTCCACAAAAGAATTTGAAACTCCTATGCAATTCATTTTTTGTAATCTTGAGTCTTGATTATGTTATAATACAAACTTGCATCCACTAAAATGCAAGCTGCTGCCTGACCCTTTTATCCACTTGCAAATTCTGATACATTCTTTCTCTCTCTCTCTCTCTTATATACCTCAGTCTCTGTCATACCATTAGATGATAGTTGCTTGGAATTCACCTTCTCTTCACTTCCTCCCCAAACCCAGCTATAGGCACCTCACTCTCTTGTCAACCCCCAAAAAACATTACATAAAAAACACAGCAAAACAACTCCACTTGGTAATATATTAGGGGGTAGAGATACGGTGGCAGACATGTGGGAATGAATGGCTTTCAGAAGTTCCAATGCTGCAGGTAGAGGGACTATTTTCTCAAAAAAGGAAGGATATTTCCATATAAAGCTTTAAAAACTATTATAAAATATAGATTCCCCATATTTTTGTTTATAGATTGTTTTTTTTCAAATTCTGATACGTCTCACTCTCTCTTATATACCTCAGTCTCTGTCATACCATCAGATGGCAGTTGCTTGGAATTCACTCTCTCTCTTCACTTCCTCCCCAAACCCAGCTATAGGCACCTCACTCTCTCGTCAACCCCTCAAAAACATTACATAAAAAGCACAGCAAAACAACTCCACTTGGTAATATATTAGGGGGTAGAGATATGGTGGCATACGTGTGGGAATGGCTTTCAGAAGTTCCAGTGCTGCAGAATGAAGGACTATTTTCTCAAAAAGGAAGGATATTTCCATATAAAGCTTTAATAACTATTATAGAATATAGATTCCCCTCATTTTTGTTTACAGATTGGTTTTTCAAATATGTTATCGTATAATAGCAACAAACCCCTAAAACTGACCAGAAATACAGTGAAGCATCCCCTTCATGCGTACCTCCGTGGCTCAGTGGACCCTAGCGTACAGGGGGCCTCAATGGTTGAATGACCTCCCTGCACCCCTCCAGGAGTACTGTAAGATCAGACCTTTTAACAGGGACCTCTGTCTCCACCTTACCCAAGCAAACCTCAGCGACTGCCACTCCTAAAAGAACACTCTCCTAGCATCATTTCCACCACCCTACTCCCATCCCATTACCCACCTCCCCTCCCCCCCCTTTTTTTCCTCCCCCAATCTGACAATGCCTGCTGGCTGCTTCAACCTCAACCCAGCACTTAACAACTGACTAACCTTGAACTTCCAGCTAGCAATTCTTGTAACCATTGTACCCAAGACTTGTACTATTTGTTCTTTGTATTTTTTATACCCTGTGTGCATTGTATTGTCTTGTTTTCTGTAAACTTTGACTTGGAGCCTTTGAAAATGAGCTTTCTGGCTCCAAGATGTTAACCCAAATCTGAAATAAATAAACAAATAAAATGATGCTGTGACAACCCACCTTTCTCTCTGGGCTGGAACAGCTTTTAGAGAGGTGTCTGTCCTCGGGTATTTGCTGCCACCAGCTGGAGCCGTCGAGCTCCAACCTTAAAGTTTACCAACTTGGGTAATTAGAAGTGCAATTGAACAAAATCTGAGTCTAGGAGTGTGTCTGTCTCGGGTGGTGGATGTTAAACAGAGTTTACCTCAGCCAATGGAAACCATGTATTACCTTAAAAAATTACATCACTCCCTTTCAGATTGTGTTGGTCACCCCGTGTCCTTAAATACTTAGGTATTAAGTTAACACGCAATATTTCCCTATGGTTTAAAGAAAATTTAGAGCCTCTTTCTCAGTCGATTGTGCAGGCTCTAGAGAGATGGGATAAGCTTCCGATTTCATTATGGGGCCGTATTAACATAATTAAGATGAATGTATTTCCCCTCCTTTTTTACCCCCTTTCACATCTTAACTCATTTGTCCCTCTATCCTGGTTTCAGAGAATGCATAAAATCTTCACTAATTTTATTTGGTCTAACAAACACTCCAGATTGGTGTACCATAGGTTAGCCGCCCCTAAAAATGAGGGGGACTGTGGATTCCTCATTTGGCTATTTATTACTGGGCTAGCCATCTCGCTAAGTACCTGAAATGGGTAAGGCCAGGTCCAGAGAATTTGAGACTGGTCTGGCTCAGCATTGAACTAGACTTTATCCAGGCTATGAACATGGACCCCTCGACCATGCTTTATGTTAAAGCGTCCCTTTTACAGAATGCTAGTAAATGTTCCACTCTCATGGCTTCATTAAAAGTGCATTCACAGCTGTATTCTTTTCTAAGATACAATCCAAGTTTAGACCTGTCTCAGTCTATCTGGAATTCTCTGGCCTTTACCATAAATAAGCAAAAGGTTTCTCGTACATGGTTGCCCCATTTAGAAGAGGGGATAGCATCCTCATTTCTGGACGATGCAGGGGCTTGGCTCCCGGTTACCGAAATTATCCAAAAGTTTGACATTCCAGATTCCCAGTTATTTAGGGTTTTTCAGTTAAAGCACCTGTTAACTACGTTTTTTGGTAACGTCCCTCTCCACCCAATGGCTTTTGCATTGGTACCTGAACTTTCCCCTTTTCTTGAATCCTCAGGTGTCATCTCTAAGATATATCAAGTATTGTACCATTGGCGGTTTGGGAGTGATAACACCCCTACTAGCTTTTGGAACTAATTTTTCCTCAATCTACTTTCAACTGGCCAGCTCTCTTGATGTTTTGTCATAAATATGTGTCCCAAGATTGATTAAGTCTTATGCAATTTCACATTTTGCATAACATGTACTATACTCCAGTCAAATTGGTGAAATGGGGCCTTCTTGAAACAGATAGGTGCACTAGGTGCTCCCAAGAAGCTGGGATGCTTTTTCACATATTCTGGTCATGCCCCAGGATAGCTCTGTTATGGGATTAAATTAAAGCCAATCTGGATCCCTTATTGGGATTACAGGATTGCTTCACACCGGATATTTGCCTCCTGGGAGATTTGTCTTCCTTTAAGGTCAAAACTCGGCAATTTCATATATCTATGATCGCACTCTCGGTTAAAAAAAATAATTCTTAGGCATTGGAAAGATGGGATTTGCCCATCATACCAGGAATGGATACATGAAATCCTTGCAAAACTTCGCACAGAGAAGGTTATAGCAAGCCTCCATAACAGGTTACAAAGGTATAAGCGTATCTGGGATCCCCTTCACACCTTAATTATCACTGCTAGGGTTTAAAGTGCAGTAGGTTACCTGTTGTCTTAACATATATACAGTTGTTATAGAGCTTGTTACTACAGCATATGAAGGAACTGCTGTGCCTGGGGGGTAGGGGTTGGGGGCAGTGTCGGATTGTATTACAAACTTGCTGTTCATGTTTGTATTACTACCTCCTGTATTGTGAAGAATCTTGTGAATAAAGTTTGAATTGAAAAAAAAAAATTACATCACAATCACAACTGTTGAGTAAATAAATAGCTATTTACTTAACAGAAAGTGAACAGAGCAGTGCAGGATATCTATTTACAACACAAAAGAATAACACTGATACAGGAAAAGTAAACAAATGTCTTTAAATAACAGATGACGAAAGAAAAAAGCTATTACTGCAATATGCTAGTATTAAACTTACCCTTCCCTTTCCTTTCAAGAGAACACTGGACCCTATGCTAACTGCCAGCTCCCATGGACATAGCTAGAAGGGTAGGCTCCAAGCTTATATTTCTCCCTCCACCTTGAAGAGTAACTAACCTAAAAAAAAAACACTGCTCACTGTCTTTCAGCATCTTATATACTTTCTTGAAAATAGGTTATTCCTAGTCCCCTTTTGAATGCACCAACCATCTACCATGTATGTATTGTCCCAATTAGACTGAACACCTATCGGTGACCAATTATATTCACATTTAACCTTAAGTTTATATTTGAGTGAGCTAATCCCTTTAAAATGTGAGTCTGTGTGTGGACAGATCCACTCGAGATTTATGACCCAGCTCTTATCTAGCAGCTAGGGAGGACAGTGAGAATTCCAGCTTGTGGAATTTTAGCTTGTATGAGTGTTTTTTTTTCAGACTGCTAAAACAATGTGTTTGGAAAATCCAAACATTAACTCCTTCCTTCCCATTTCTGTCACATCTCCCCCCTCCCCAGATAATGAACTTGTGTCCCTTGGACCACCCCAAGTGACGCAGCTGTTCATGCAACTACTGGGAAGTGCCCAAAGTATCCAGCCATGCCATTAGCAATGTCTAGATAGCCCATCTGCATTTGCATTTTGTTTGCCACTGTGATTCTGGATGGTCATGCTGTATGCCTGCAGTACCAAACTCCAATTTAGTAGTTTCTCATTTTGTTTGCTTGACCTATGAAGCCATATCAGGGGATTATGATCTGTGACCACAGTAAATTCTCTCCCATATAGGTAAGGTTGCAGCTTCTGAAGGGCCCACACTATTCCCAAGCATTCCTTCTCAACTGTGGCGTATGCCTCCTCTCTGGGCAAAGGCCTCCGGCTGAGGTACACAACTGGGTGCTCCTCCCCCTGCTGGGTAACTTGGTTCAGCATGGCCCCCAGCCCATAATCTGAGGCATCCACATGGACCATAAACTTTAGACTGTAATTGAGGCTGGTCAATACAGCTGGGCCACTTAAGGCCTTCTTTAGCTCCTGAAAAGCAACCTCACAGCCTTCTGACCACTGCACCCTAGCTGGCTTTCCCGTCTTGGTTAGGTCTGTCAGGGGCTTAGCCAGATCACTATAGCAAGGAACAAACCTTCAGTAGTACCCTGCTGTCCCCAGAAATTCACTTACCTGTTTTCTGGTGGTAGGAGTAGGCCAGGCCAGGATGGCATCAACCTTGGTAGGCTCCAGATGGATGTGTCCACTACCCATCTGGTGCCCAAGGTAAGACACTTCTCCCATACCTATCTGGCATTTTTCTGCCTTGACTGTCAGACCTGCATTCTTCAGCCTGTGGAACACATCCCATACATGCTTAATGTCCTCATCCCAGGTCTAGCTGTATATGGCTATATCATCCATATACACCAACGCAAACTCAAGTACCCCAGACAGAATGCGATACACAAGCCATTGAAAGGTTGCAGGTGCATTTATCATTCCAAATGGCATTACCTTGAATTCATATAAATCAAATGGAGTGACAAAAGCTGATTTCTCCCTGGCTGCAGGGGTCAGAGGTACCTTCCAGTAGCCCTTTATTAGGTCTATTGTGGTCAGATACTTGCCCCCCCCTCCAAGTCGCTCCAGGGTCTCATCTGTTCTGGGCAAGGGATAGGCATCAGACTCCATGCAGCAATTAAGCCTCTGGTAGTCAACGCAGAATGGTGTGGTGCCATCCTTTTTGGGATCAATACCATGGGTGATGTCCAGGGGTTGCTAGATTCCTGGATTACTCGAAGTTTTAGCATCTCCTTGAGCTCCTCTTTCATGGTCTGCTTAACGTGCTCAGGTACCCTGTAAGGAGACTGTTTCAGGGGAACCTGGGTCCCTGTATCCACATGGTGTTCTGCCATCGTGGTGTACCCCAGTTTTCCTGTGAACATGTCCTCAATTTCTCTCAGCACACCCCAAATTTCTTGCACCTGGGCTGGTGTCAGCTGCTCAGAGAGGGTAAGCTTGTCCACAGTCGATGCAACCCAGGCTTCCCCAAGCAGGTCCACCAGTGGATCCATCTCAGTTTCCTTCACTGGAGCACTGCATATAGCGAGGACCAATTCCTCCCTGTCATGGTAGGGCTTCAGCATGTTAACATGATACACCTTTTGCCTGCATCTCCTGTCTGGTAGCTCTATCAGGTAATTGACATCATAAACCTTTTGGACAATGGAGAATGGCCCCTCCCATGCTGCCTGTAATTTATTCTGTCAGACAGAGATGAGTACCATCACTCGCTGTTCCACCTCATATTCTCTGGCTCAGGCCCCGCAGTCGTATCAGACTTTCTTCCACTGTTGTGCAGTGTCCTAGTGCTCCTGGGCAAACCCCATGAGCTCCTTAAGGTGGGTCCTGAAGTTCAGGACATACTCCACAATAGACTCCACTTGGGAGGCATGGTCACCCTCCCATTCATCCAGAATCAAATCTAGGGGCCTCTGCACCCTATGACCAAACAGGAGCTCGAGAGGTGAGAACCCTGTGGACTCCTGTGGGACTTCTCTGTATGCAAATAGGAGATGAGGCAAATATTTGTCCCAGTCCTTCTTATGCTGGTCTGCAAAGTCCCTAGCATGGTCTTAAGGATTAAATTAAATCGCTCTACCAGGCCATTAGCTTGGGGATGGTATGGGGAGGTTTTGAGCTGCTTTACCCCACACTTCTCTCACAAAGTACTCATTAAACCTGACATGAAACTGGCACCCTGATCTGACAGCATCTCCTAGGGACAGCCCACCCAGATAAATATTCCCAACAGTGCATCTGCCACTGGTTCCGCCTCAGAGGATGATAGGGCTCCTGCCTCTGGGTATCTTGTAGCATAGTCAACTACCACCAGGATATATCACTTGCCAGTGCAAATTGGGGTGCTCAGTGGCCATACTATGTCCACAGCAACCCTCTTGAAGGGTTCGTTGATAATGGGCAGAGGCACCAAAGCTGCCTTGTCCTTGTACCCCATTTTTCCTACCCACTGGCACTGTGGATAAGTCTTGCAATAATTTGTCACATCCTTGCCAATACTAGGCCAGAGGAAATTGTTGGTCAGCTGCTTTTTTGTGCACCTCACCCCCAAGTGGCCTGAAAATGGGATATCATGAGCAAGGGCCAAAAGCTGCTGATGGTGAACCTTAGGGACTATTAGCTGCAAGAGCACCTCACCATCTAGCCCTTCATCTGTTGTATATTCTCTGTACAGCGGCCCATTGTCCCAGTAAATGGACTCTTTACTCCCCCGAGGACCCTCAGCCCTATTAGCTATTTCCCTCAACTTTTGCAAGGTAGGGTCAGTTCACTGTGCAGCGCTCAGCTCCCCTCATCCGACCCTTCCCAGTGCCCTTCAGAAGGAAGTCCTGTGGGCTCCTCTATTTGTGACTGGGGTTCAGGACTGCTGCTTCTAGCGAGCCCCTGCCCAGTGCTGGCCACTTCCTCAGATGCTGAGGGAGGAGCTGGACCACTGTAAATCACCCCCCTCTTCTCCCTCAGAAGCTTGCCCCTTTGTCTGACTAAGTTGCAACACACCAGTTTTTTCCTGTGGTCAAAATCATTCCCCATGATCACATTTACAAGGAGGTTCTCTACGACCTCCACCTCTTTTTCTTCATGACCCCCTCCCAGCTCAGGAAGACTCTAGCCATTGGTATTTGGACTGCTGACCCTGTGAATCTTCAGACCCTGGAGTATTTCCCAGGCAACATCTGCTCTGCCCCGATAAGATCCTACCTCACCAGGGAGATTTAAGTGCCTGTGTCCCTCAGTCCCTGTATTACTGTTCCATTAACTACTGTGGGATGCATATTCTCATCAGAGGAGAGTGGTTCTTCAGGCTGGATGCACCCCACAAACAAACCAGTGCTATTTTGATCACCCCCTGCTCCATGCCTCTGTCCCTTAACCATTTTCTGAGAAGAGTTATATCTCAAGTGCCCCACCTGATTGCAAATATGACATTTCTTTGGTCCTGTCTCTTGAGTCCCTTTAGAACCAGAGGGTTCAGCTTTGGGCTCAGGTGCAGGCTGGTTTCCTTTGGGCTGCCCCCCATGGGATCCCTTATAGCCATGTGCTGCCCCCCCCACCATGAGACTTATGCTGTGCGTATGGCCGGCTAGACATGTACATGTCATCGCTTGCTGTTACCTCTTTTCAGGAGGTGCATGCCCTGTTTAGGAGCCATATGTGCATATCCTCAGGTACAATTTTAAGAAATTGTTCCCTCACTAACACATCTTTGATTAGTTCCACAGTGTCCGCTTTAGCCCCATCCACCCACCTATCAAGATAAGTACACAGTTGAACCTGCAGTTCTACATAACTGTCTTCTGGGTTTTTCTTTAACTCCCTAAATTTCCTTCTGTAAGCCTGAGGAGTTAATTCAAAATGTTTCAACAACACTGTTTTAACTTTATCATAATCAGCATAGTCCTCAGTACTCATTTTAGAAAATGCATGCAAAGCCTTCCCCGTAAGTAAGGGTGTGAGATAAGTTGACCACAAAGCCTTAGTCAATTGGAATTGCTTACAGACTCCCTCAAATGACCTTAAAAATAGATCAATGTCATCTCCCTTTCTAAACTGAGGGAACAGTTTAGAATTAATTATGGCTTCATGAGGTGAACTCACTTCACCATTACTCATGGTTTGCTGGCTGCGCAGAGTCATCATCTCCTTCTCGAGCTGCTGTCTCTGGAGCTCATGCTGTCGTTCTCTATCTCTTTCTTCACATTCTTTCTCTCTGTCTTGATATTCTCTTTCTCTTTCTTCACGTTCTTTCTCTCTGTCTGTCAGATTCTTTTCTTCCAGTTCTATCTCTGCTTCCAGTCTTTTTGTTTCTACTTCCAACCTTCTTGCTTCTGCTTCAGTGTCCAGTCTTTTCACCTCCAGCGCTTTGTCTTGCAGCAACAGCTACATCAGTTCCTGACTCACCCCCAGAGACTGTCTGCTTCTGATCATGTGCCACGAGGGCAGCTATGAGGTCTGCCTTTATCTTGTATTTTAGACCTTCAGCAGAACCCCCTTTTCCTGGCACTTTTTGCAAAGCTGTTGCACAGTAACCAAGTCATACTCCGCGGAGCTCATTCTCTAATCTTACCCTATACTGTGCTAAGTGAGAAAAGAAAAAAAACAGTTGTACAAGTATATTCTCTTCTATATCCTGTTTTGCAACTGCTAAGGTAAATGTTCCACTGGCAAACTCTGTATCTCAGTGTGCTAAGCAGTCCGCTATCATCACCCCACTACTGCCAACCAATTGTGTCATACCACCTCTCTTTCTGGGCTGGGACAGCTTTTAGAGAGGTGTCTGTCCTCAGGTATTGACTGCCACCAGCTGGAGTCATCCAGCACCAACTTTCAAGTTTACCAACTTGGGTAATTAAATGTCCAATTGTACAAATCAAAGTCTGGTAGTGTGTCTCTCTCTGGTGGTGGATGCTAAACAGAGTTTATCTCAGCCAGTGGAAACCATGTATTACCTTAGAAAAATGACATCACAGTCACAACTGTTGAGTAAATAAATAGCTTTTTACTTAACAGAAATTGAACAGAGCAGTACAGGATATATATTTACAACACAAGAGAATAACACTGATACAGGAAAAGTAAACAAATGTTTTTAAATAACAGATGACGAAAGAAAAAGGCTATTACTGCAATATGATAGTATTAAACTTACCCTTTCCTGTCCTTTCAAGAGAACACTGGACCCTATGCTAACTGCCAGCTCCCATGGACATAGCTAGAATGGTAGGCTCAAGCTTGTGTTTCTCCCTTCAGCTTCAAGAGTAACTAACCTCAAAAAAAAACCCTGCTCACTGTCTTTCAGTATCATATACAGTATACTCTCTTGAGAATAGGTGATTCCTATTCCCTCTTTTGAATGCACCAACCATCTGCCATTTATGTATTTAATTGTCCCAATCAGACTGAACACCTATCAGTGACCACTTATATATTTACATTTAACCTTAAGTTTATATTTGAGTGAACCAATCCCTTTAAATTGTGAGTCTGTGTGCGGGCTGGTCCACTCAAGATTTATGACCCAGCTCTCACCTAGCAGCTAGGGAGGACAGTGAGAGTTCCAGCTTGTGGAATATCAGCTTGTGTGAGTGTTTTTTCTTTCAGACTGCTAAAAAAAAATAAATTTGAAAAATCCAAACATTAACTCCTTCCTTCCCATTTCTGTCACAGACGGTCTCTCCAAAACTATGAGGGAGCCATGATCATGGTACTTCCCAAAAAAGGCATGGATCCACTAAACCCTGGTAGCTATCATCCTGTCTCCCTCATTAATGCTGATGCTAAGATTTTGGCTAAGGTCTTGGCTGGCAACCAGGAGAAGCTTCTCCCAGGTCTAGTAGACCAAGTATAGGCTGGATTTGTTAATGGGAGACTAGAGATGGGTCACCATAGAGCCTTGATCACACTAATACATGAGGTGCAGTCCTGTCATACTCCAACGGTAGCCCTGGCAATGCACTTCAAGAAGGCCTTCGAGTCAGCTGAATGATCCTCCCTGATGAGAATGGGAATAGGCCCAGGTTTCAGGGCTTGGGAAAAACTTCTATATTCATGCCCATTGCCTTCGGTACTCACCAACAGAAGTATGTCCCTGGGCTTTAGCCTTCATAAAGGTATGAGGCAGGGCTGCCCTCTGCCCCCCCCATTGTTTGTCCATGTGATAGAGCCTCTAGCAATAGTGATATGAGAATCCAGGGGCATACCTGGCATAAGATTGGAAGGCTCTACCCTTAAGACCTTCCTATATGTTGACACCCTCCTAATCACCACAGCCTACACATCTCAGGTCATTCAAAACATCCTGGACACCCTATCCAGGTTCACACATGCTAAAACTTAGGTTTTGCTCTAAACACTGCTGGTTCTGAACAAGCAGTTATTATACAGGACATGAAATGGTCACCGTAGGGCATTAAATATCTGGGAATCACTATCTGCCCCAACATCCCCAAAACTGATGGGCACCTATTTTAACAATCTCCTCAAAGCAATAAGGTGTGACGTAGACTGATAGATACCCTTGAAATTATTCTTGATAGGGGAAAATAGATTCAGTCAAATTAATGATCACACATCGAGTATTATATCTCCTTGTGCACCTCCCAATCTACGTCCCCAAAGTGGTTTCAGAAAATTGATTCCCTGATGGGGATTTTTTTATGGGAAGGCCACCCACCACAGTTTAGCAGACAAAAGCTACATCAACACTGAGGCAGAGGTGGGTGGGGAGTGCCTTGGTTTCAGGGGTACCAAATGGTATTCACTACCACACAAACAGTAAAATAGTTTCTACCAACTGGGAACACTTCTCCAACCTGGGTTCCTCTTGAAGCTTCTCTGGTGAGGTCCCCCTCACCAGCCACCCTAGTATACTCCAGCAAAAGACTTCCTGGGGCCCTGGCACCACCCATTGCATTATCCATAAAATACTGGAAAAATGTACACTCACTTCTGCCTTCTACCCTTATCCCTGGGCTTCAATGCCATTGTGGAACAACCCATCTGTTAGTGAGTAAGGTGTATCTGGGAATCTCAGGGCATCAAGTTAGTGCTAGACCATTTGGTACCTGGTACTAATACTATTGATACATTTGAGTCTGTGACAGTGAGATGCCAACTCCTCTCCAGTCACTTCTGGAGATATCTGCAAATCAGGGATGCCATTAAAAGACCTGTATCACTCTTGACCTCACTGAGTCCCTCACCAGGACCATCCCCACTGAGTCTGTGGATGAGACTGGACCAAATGCCAAGCAAGTCAGATTTACAAAGTGCTCTAGGAGGCCAAACTGGATCCAATACTTCCTGCCAAAGCATAATAGGAACAGGAGATGGGTATCCAGATTTCTGAGTGACAGTGGACTCACTGCTGATCCAGGATAGACCATGCCTGTAGGGATGGCAGATCATGACTAACAATGAACAAAACCCTGCTAAGGTAGTACTACACCCAGGTCATGCTCAAGAAGTTAGGTCTCCATCATGATGACTCACGCTGGTGCTGTGGTCAAGCAGGGGCCCACCTCAGCCACATTCTGTTGATGTGTCTGATGATCCAGCCCTTTTGGAGTGCTGTTGTGAACATGTGTAGAGAAGTGGCACTGCAGACAACTATAGATGTCCCCCCCACTGCTGTGGGACTGTTCACATGAAGGCCTTCCCAAGCACAATCCAGGGGGCCCAGTGGATCACAGTAATCAGCAAGGTGGCAAAATGCCTACTCTTCATGCATTGGTAGTCCATAGAGTGCCCCTCCTTAACCGAATTGCTGCTGTACATTCACAGGTGACTTCTTACTAAAATCTGTCCAACTTTACTGCAGGTACTATGACCAGGTTTGGCCTTTGTTTGCAGCCTTTCCTAGAGTTGGAATACTGCTGAAGTGATTGAAGCTGTCCCCACTGCAGCAAGAAAGCTCCAAGGAGCTGATCACCCAGCCTGGAACTCGCTCATCTCTCCTATGCATTTGAAATATTCCTGCTTGACTGTAACTGATTGCCTTGTTGTATACACACATAGTTATAGTTACTACCAAAGAGGTATCTGACTGTCACCATACATAGTTGACAGGTGGTACTGCAGGTCCAAGGGAGGTATCATTCACCAGACCCTTTTGCCACTCAGGCCAACCAGGCAAGGGCAATACCGGCCACCTAGATAGCCACGTTACACCTACTAGGAGATACAGTACTACTAATGAATATGGGCTACATGTTAATCACAGACAGTAGACAGTGTCACCTTGTTGAGTGTCTATTTTCCTGTATCATGTAGAGCTGGCCAGGCCACTCCAATTCAATCACTTATTCCATGTATGCTTTCTGATGTATGGTAATGCATTTGCTGTTGTATTGTCTTAATAAAATTTTCAACTTAAAAAAAAAATACTATATCAAGTAATTTATTAGACAATGGATTTGTTTCTGTAAGATACTCCCAGTTTATATTAGGGAGATTGAAATTGCCAATCAGTATCAATCTCCCTTCTGTTTCTGTCTCTTTGATAATATTCATAAAAACATGCATTTTCCTCGCTGTTCAGACTTGGGAATCTTAAATATATTCCAATAGTTATTTTTTGTTATTCTTGGATATTTGTACCATAGTTGTTCGACTTCACCATACTGCTGATTCATGATCTTAATTTCCTGTGCTTTTAAATGACTGGAAATATAAAGTGCCACCCTACCTCCTCTTTTGTCAGTAAGTTCCTCTTGAAATAATTGGAATCCTTAAAATTCCCTGTTCTAGTCATACACTTTCCACCATGTTTCTGTGATCCCACATTTATGAAAATGTTACTTGTGCTATATTGTTTCAGGCTGGTCTTTTTTTATTTTTTAAGCTGCCTGTATTGACAAGTAGTGCTTTGAGAGCATCTTGTTGAATGTTTATTTTGTTAACGTCCTCTTTCATCATTTGGGGGTTGCTTTTACCATCCTCTGGTATATTCTATTATGACTTGATGATGTGCATATTATTCCTCTCCCCTTTGCCTCAGGTTTAAATCAAAACTTTTTATATCACTGATTCAGTTACCTAGGAGCTTACTCCCACTTCTATTTAGGTGCAACCCATCCCAACAGAACAGGTCCTTCTTTCTAGCAAACATTTCCCTATATCCTATACATTTAATGTTTTTAAACAGGAACCACTGTCCTAACCAAGTATTAAGTCTAACTATTTTTCTTATATGTCTGTAATTTGCTCTCGGTCCTAGGAGAATTTCTGATAGTATGACATCACAAATAAGTTGTTTATATATTTATTTGTAATCATTAAAGATTTCCTCTTCAGTTTTAGGTCTAATGTCATTAGTTCCTACACGGACCACAACCAATGACTTAGTGTTTGTGTTTTTAATTACTCCAGGTTTCAAAGATCTTATATCCATTAATCTTGCCCCTGAAAAGTTGCTACTTGGTACACTTTCTTTATGATCCTTTGTTGTGTATTTGTCTGTGTACTTTGTAATGAAATCCTTTAAGATGTAGACATGTCTCTTAGTAGGTATGTTTGATCTGCTATTGCCCGAGTCGTTCCCTTCCACATCCATATCCATATCTATCAGTTTCCATCTCACTGACTAACTAGCTATTGTCTCCTTTGGTTATTGTCATTTCGGTATCTATTTCATTCACCATGTCTGCATTTAACATTTCCTCAGTTACTGGGTTTTTTTATCAGTTGTTTGATTTTTTAGGCACTTAATTTCCATCTCAAGGCCTAGAACTTTAATTCTTAGTTCCTTTCTTTCCAAACATTTTTACATGTGAAAATAGTGAAATATGTATTACTTTCAATACTAAATTTGTTATAAGTAATACATTTTATACCAATTGCTCCACTGTTTAGTGAAACATACTGTAATTGGGATCCATATCTGTTTGATTGCAAACAAGAGGCTACCTTGCTTGTAAATGAGAAGGCCAAAAATTGACAGCTAAATGCAGAATGTCCTCAATGATTACAAAATCACTCAAACAGAAAAGCAGTTAGTCTACCACTCACATGCAATCCTACTGCTTGGCTTCTTTAAGTTTATTAAACACCTATGTCAAAGCAAGTCAAAAACAAACAGGTATATATTATTTGTATCTGAATTTTGTTGTCACAGTAGTTTTTACACTTCCCTGTACTTCTCACGCCACAAATAAAACAGAACTACCTTATTTGGCTGGCAGTATAGCCTAGAGGTTAGAATAACGAGCTGTGAATGAGCTTGGTACATTCAGCAGACTAGACCTGGGTCTGATTCTCACAACCTCAACTTGTATACTGTGTGACTCCGAGCAAGTCACTTAACCGCCCAGTGCTCCCAGGTCGCCCCTGAAAACAGGCACTTGGGCTTACTGGGCTTTATCCAGTTACCAAAGACTAAGATAAAAATAAAAATAAATTTGAGTAGATATTGTTAACTGATGTAAAATTTCAGGCCATCTTCTCCACCTTCCCAGGCTGACATTGTCTCTCTCCGCTCACATCGCCTCCACCCCACACTTACCTCAATGCATTAATGCTTTCCTTATGAGTGCTCCTGATTGTAAATAATGCTCCATGATGTCTGATTTAGTGCTCATGTCACTACAGATAAGTGTACTATTTTTTTGTATGTAAACTGTTTTTATTGAAGGTTAAGGAATAGACCGAAGCACAAAAATACAATAAAATAATTGTATCATTACAAGTATAAAATCCTGCTAGTGGTGATTGCCCTGCCTTTAGAAAGACAGATAATCACCCACTATTCATGCTCTTCTGGGTACCAACACTGCAGCACTCTGCAACTGCAGTTGCCCCACTTGTTCTGGGGTCAAACATCAGGCACTACTCATACCAGAAACAAAGCACCCAGCTCCTAAATGTCAGACTCTCAGGCTGTAGTAGTAGAAAATAATGTACTTTGGCCCACCCTGCCACCACTCTGTTAAATCCCAACTTCTGCTCACTAATGTTTTCCTTATGAGTGCTCTTGACTGGAAGGAATTGTCCCTGATTTCCAGTATAGTGCTCATGTCACCACAGATAATTGCACTGTTAAAAATATAAAATCCAACTAATGGTGCTTGCCCTGCCTTTAAAAAGACAGGTAATCACCCACTGTTTGTGCTCTAATAGGCATCAGTACTGTAGCACTCTGTGATAGTAGCTGCCCCACTCAGAGTGGGGTCTAGGGTCAGACACTACATTTACCAGAATCAGAGCCCCCTGTGCATGGTGGATATGAATAGTGGATAAACTTGATTAGAAAATAGATAAAACTATTTCAGGCTTCTGATTCATTGAGAAACTTGTCTAGGTGGGCATCTATCAGACAACAGATGCCCACCTAAAACAAGTCCCTATGCTAATGGACCTCATTACAGAAATCACAGTGCCAGTACTTTGTAACTCTATCTGACGCCATTTTTTACTCTTACTAAGTGAGATAAAAAATGAACCATGGCCCCTGCCATTATGTACACACAACCCTCCCACAACTCCACATCCATTCATTTATTTCAAAAACGCAACCCTGCCCCAAAATCCAGCCTGGTTACTAAATGGTAGTAATTGCTTTTGGCAGCTCAGACCTGTTTCTTGCAGGCATGTGTAGTGAATGATAGGCGTCAAAGTCAGATTGAGCAGATGAGGATTTCCATTTTAGCCAAAGCTTGTCATGTTCCTTGATTAGTTGCAGGAGAGGCCACTGCAACCACTTAGTCACCTGCCCTCTGACCATCAGCATTGAGACTGAGATATGTTTAGTCTGTAAGGCTAGCAGAGTGGTGTTGAAGTGGTCAGTAGACCGGTTAATGTCATTCATTTGAAATAGGGGGATCAGTCAGCTTGTTTTAAATCAAATAGGAATACCACGGTATCTAGATAGGAAAAGTTGGAAAAGGACAGTACTTTGGATAGAGGAGAGGCAGCGGAAGCACCTCTTATGCAGTAGACAGGGCAGTGGTCACTAATAATGTCAGGTAGAACCCTGGTAGAGGAGTAGCAGACCATGCAGTTGGTAAGGATCCAGTCAATCATAGAGCGACAGAGGTTATTCTGAGTTATCCAAGTGTGGGAAGAGATGAGTTTGCCTTGCTGATTGTCAAAGCAAGTGAGGAGGAGTTTGGACCCAGCCAGTCCAGATTAAAATCACCCAAGCAGATCACTTCATTATTCTTAATTAGGACAGGAATCAGACCAGTAAGCTCCTCAAGACCAAGTTTGCTATCGGGGGTTGGTAAATACACCCCAAGTATGTGCAACTTCTTGGCACCTCCAAAGAGCAAGAGAGAGTGCAGTATTTCACTGTTATTCAGACAGGGGGATGGCAGCAGAGTGACATTACGGTGAAACTTATAGTACAGTGCCAGGCAACCCCCTCTTTTGGAGGAGGCATGATCAGCACGGTACATATTATATCCAGGTATGGCACAGCTTTGGTCCAGGGCAGTTGGTTTTAACCATGTTTCAGACAGTACAAGAATGTCTGGGTTATTAGCCAGAACCCATGCTACCAGCTCGGGGAGATTAGCTAGCAGATTGCGGATATTCAGTTCCACGATGGACAGGCCCTGAGCCTGAAGAAGGAGATGAGTGGCAAAAGAGGTAGGTATGTTAAGGGAGGTCGAGGGGCCAGGGTTAGTTTCAATATCTCTGGCTAGAGTAAGAGTTATGGTTATGACCCATAGATGAGCAATGGCCATAGCATAAGAGACAGTGGTAGGGGAGATACGCCTCCTATACACCAGGTGTCTTAGTAGAGACCCAAAGAGTTTATAGCTTAGGTAAACTATAGGAAGAGGAGAGAAGGAACCTTCAGCAATCATGTTAGAGTAGATAAAATTACTAGGGGATTCCTCAGATGGGGAGGGGTGCCAGCCATAAAGGATAAGGAGCTAATGGCCAATAGTGCAGAAAACAAGGGCACAAGTGGATACAAAGATAATCTAGTCTCCATGGTAGAGCAGATACTCAGAAGAAGTTGACTGAAAAAATTGGGGGACAGCCACAAATGGAGAACTTAGGGAGAAAGGGGGTGGTCTGGTTAGGGATCAGTGGATATAGACAGGGAGGAGTACAGGGCCAGGCAGGGAGTGCAACTACTATCAGAATTCAACAGGGGAAATGTGAGCAAGTCAGGATGGAGAAGATGCAACACCTAGTGGTGATAAACTAAAACCTGCAGGAGAGATTATAGACAGATTGAAAAAAACAGTAATAGCTCCTAAGTCCCACATGATGGCTGGGACCTACATAAGCAAAAACAGCTAATGGTGAGAGGGTATTGGGGCAGGTGGGGAGCAGCTGCATAGTGGCTGTGGGGAAATGAATACCCAGAGCAGATGCAGCTGAATGCATGGTCACTGGGAGTAGGGGAAGAGCAGGCACCATCTGACTAGCTCTAAGGCTAAGGATCCTTCAGAGCATTTCAATATAATTAAATTTCTTTGCTTTAATTTAGCTATATTTCATCCAAAGCCCTTCTAAAGCCCTGAGGGAAACTATCAGTTTAAGTCCACTGTGAGACTGGATGCTAGTTCCACTTGCAGGTACTGGTAGGAAATTAAGTCAGTAGCCTGCACACTTTACCTCTTTACCTTAATCAGATTACAAATTAATTCTACAGCCTTGAGGGGTAAGGTCCGACCTTCGGCTCACAGGGAGACAGTGCTGCTACATATTAATGAACAGACCACGGAGAAGAAGAAGCAGCCTCAGGCATACAGTAAAGTGTTTTCGTTAGGTACGCTGCTAATTTAACAAACAAATCCCTCAATTCAAGGCTACTTTAGAAAGAACACAGTCCGACTTGACACAGTAGTGCTATGCTAGCTCAGTATCATGAAAAACAATTCAGTGGCGTCAGTGGGAGTGTTGAACAAAGCCGCATAGAAAAGGTGCCAAATTTGAAACCAAGGGCAGACGCCATCCATTCTTAGTACCTGGTGGTTACTCGGCAGGCGATCACACAGCAGATCCATGGGCAGAGAGCCCCTGCAAATTAGGGGTTGCTGTGGAGAGAAACAAATAGGGAGGTGAGTGGGAGGTTTCAAGGGGATGATCAAGGACAAGAAAATCTAGTTACAGTGAGAGGCAGGGAAACAACAGTTCACCATATTATTCCACAATACATGAAAAAATTCCACAGTTTAAAAGTGGAATTTCAAAAAATGTACCTCCATTTTTTACGGAATTCTGTGGAAGTGAAATTCTGCATTTCACAAGAATTCCGCCAGCGGAATTTAAATTTCGTACCACACTAGAGGGAACTCCTTTTACCACCACTCTCTATTTCCTAGCCCATAACCAATGTCTTACCCAGTTTACCACCTTTAAAATCACTCCCAAGCTCCCCGGCTTATGTTGAAAGGTGTTGAATGACTTCCTGAAATCTGTATATGTCACATCCACCACACAATCATAGAAACATAGAAACATAGAATTTGACGGCAGATAAGAACCACTTGGCCCACCCAGTCTGCCCATTTCCCTACCTGATGGATAAGCTGCAGATCCTAGTTAACCAGCAGCCTACTTCTTCCTACCCCAACCCCCTAGAATTGCCTTATGACTGTCCCATGCATGCTTGAATTCCACCACTGTTTGTGACTCCACAACCTCCTCTGGAAGGTCGTTCCATACATCCACCACCCTCTCTGTGAAAAAATACTTCCTTAAATTACCTCTGAGCTGCCCCTCTTCTATCTTCAAATTGTGCCCCCTTGTTCTTGCACACCCCTTTTTTTGAAAGATGCTACCCTCTGGACTTTGTTGATTCCCTTGAGGTACTTGAAAGTTTCTATCATGTCCCCTCTCCTCCTTTCCTCGAGGCTAACATATTAAGCTCCTTAAGTCTCTCTTCATATGTCTTCCAGTGCAGACCCTGCACCATTTTAGTTGCCCTTCTGGACAGCTTCCATCCTGTCTATGTCTTTTACGGAGATTGGGTCTCCAGAACTGCACACAGTACTCAGATGGGGTCTCACTAGCTGTCTGTACAGAGGATAATAACTTCCTGTTTTCTACTGGTGATGCCTCTCCCTATGCATCCCAGTATCCCCAGCCCTCCTTGCTGCCCTCTCACATTGCTTGCCCACCTTTAGGTCATCTGATATGACTACCCCAGGTCCTTTCCATTTTTGTTGTTGTTAGTATCTCACCCCCATTGTGTACTCTTCCCCAGGGTTTTGTTTCCCAGGTGCATTACCTTGCACTTCTTAGCATTGAATCTAAGCTGCCATACATTTGACCATTCCTCTAACCTTGCCAAGTCCCTTCTCATCCTTTCCACTCCACCTTGTGCATCAACTCTGTTGCAGATCTTGTGTCATCTGCAAAGAGATAACTTTTCCTTCCAGTCCCTCTGCAATGTCACTTATAAAGACATTGAAGAGGACTGGTCCTAATACTGAACTCCCATGTACCCCTACTACTAACCCCCTTTTCAGAGTGGACTCCATTTACTATTACTCTCTGTGTCCTATTCTCCAGCTAATTCTTTACCCAGGCTGTCATCTTGGGACCCACTCCCAGGCTGGCTAACTTGTATATTAATCTTTTGTGTGGGACTGTGTCAAATGTCTAGGTAGGCCATGTCCACAGCCCCTCCCTGATCAACTACTTTGGTCACCCAGTCAAAGAAATCTATCAGGTTTGTCTTGCATGACCTTCCCGCTGTGAATCCATGCTGCCTTGGGTCCTGTGCCCCTCTGGCCTCTAGATATTTAACAATTCTTTCCTTCAGAAGTGATTCCATCACTTTCCCTACCACTGAGGTTAAACTAACAGGTCTATAGTTTCCTGCTTCTGCCTTGCTCCCACTTTTGTGAAGGGAATCACATCTGCCTCCTCCAGTCCTCGGTACCACCCCATCCTCCCATGATTTGTTAAAGAGGTAGTCAGTGGTGTCACTAGTTCTACCCTTAGTTCTTTTTAGAATTCTGGGATGAACCATCAGGCCCCATCACTTTGTCCACCTTCAGTTTTAAGAGTTCTTTCAGAACCCTTTCTTCTGTAAATGGGCTTGGTATCAACTTTGTATTCAGAGTGTTTCACTGTTTGTTTTAGGTACCTCTCCTCTTCCTTTGTAAATACTGAGCAAAAATATTTGTTTAGTATCTCTGCCTTTTCACAGTCACCCTCTGCCCACCCTCCTCTCCTTTATTAAGCCTCACTATCCCTCCCTTGTCTTCCTTCGCTCCTGATGTACCTATAAAAAGTTTTATCCCCTTCTTAACTGAGTTGGCTACTTTTTCCTCGGTTTGGGCCTTTGCTGTTCTGAATGCCTTCCAGCTTCCTTTTGCTTTAACTGATACAGTTCTCTGTCCTGTTCCTTCTGTGATTCCTTGTACTTCCTGAATGCTTTCTTTTCTTGAACCTTCACTGCCACTTCCTTTGAGAACCATAATGGTTTCTTACCTCGTTACGTTTTGTTTATTTGCTTTACACAAAGGCTTGATACCTCTGTCATGGCAGTTTTTATTATTCCCCATTGTTCTTCCACCCCTCCTTCCTGCCCATTTGCTAGTGCATTCCTTAGGCACTCACCCATTTTGACAAAGTCAGCCCTCCTAAAATCTAGTACCTTTGTCTTTGTATGGCTTGACTCTATTGCTGTATTTATTGTGAACCACACTGTTCGATGGTCGTTAGTTCCCAGATGGCTACCCACTTCTACATCTTTGATCCTCTTCATCTCCATTTGAGAGAACCAGGTCTAGATTGCTCCTCTCGAGGGCTCAATACTAGCTGTCTAAGGCATGCCCTGTAGGGCATCTAGAATAACCCCACTCTTAGAAGTGGCTGCTGCAATTGCACTCCAGTTAACATCTGGCATATTCAGATCACCCATCAGCAACATCTCCCCTTTTTCTGCCATTCTAAGTATACTTTCTATCATTTCCTTGTCCATTTCCGACCCCTGAGAAGGGGGTCTGTATACAACCCCTGCACGTATTGTGGTGCCATTGCCGGTCTCCAAATTTACCCACAGTGCTTCTTCTCCTCCCTGTTTACCCTTTTGTTCTGTTGCTTTGATTCCTTCCCTTAAGTAAAGAGTTACACCTCCTCCTCTTTTACCCTCCCTGTCCCTCCTGTAGATAGTGTATCCTGGTATGTTTACATCCCAGTCATGGTTTTGTGTGTACCATGTTTCTGTGACTGCCACGATATCCAGATGTTCCTCTTCCATCAAGGCCACTAATTCAGGAGCTTGTTACTCAGACTACGGGCATTGGTACTCATTGCTCTCCATTTTTGATGGCTTTACCTTCTGTTGCAGCATCCCCACTGACCTTTCTACCTTGGTCTTTTCTCATTTGCACCCTGTTTTGTAGGGGAGGCCGGGATTTCCTGCTGCTTATCAGTGCCTCCTCGACTAGTTTAAAAGCTTGCCAATGAAGCATTTAAACCAATTGCTCAAAAGACTTGTTCCCTTCCTGGACAGATGCAGACCATCCTGCCAGTATAGGCTGGTGTCCATCCAGGTGGAACCCCAGTCCCCAATGAAGCCAAACCCCTGTGCTCCACACCATTTTTTCAATCATTCATTAAACTGCATGGTGCAAAGTACCCTCGCCTCACTCATGCCATTGACAGGCAGCACCTCTGAGAAGGATACTGTGTGTGCTACTTGTTTTAGGCCCCTCCCAATTCTACAAAGTCCTTCTGCACTGCTTCTAATCCCTCATGATGAGCCAAGTCATTTGTCCCTAGGTGGACAATGACGTCCAGCTCAGGCTCCCTGCAGCTGTTCCGTGATCCTGAGGATGCACTTCCTGTCCCTCCAAGCCATGGCACCAGGCAGGCACCTTACTTCAGTTTTCCCTGCTCCCCCCAGTTCTATCCCCCTAATAATTGAGTCCCCCACCAGGAGCTGCTTCCTTTCCTTGTGGTGACCTCTGTCTCCTTCCTGTGGGCCTCCCTTATGACAGCTGTCCTCAGCCTCCTTAGCCTCCTCTGTGGGTGCATCCATAGGGGAGCTATGCTCCCCCAAAATGGTGTATGGATTGTGGAGTGGAACAACTGACTGGGTGTGCCTCTGTTCCACCATCCTTACCCTTTCTGAGCCCACTGTGGTCCAACTGCTGTGTTTTCTTCGCAACCTCTGAGGTAGTGGTGGTGGCTCTGGTGCTCCCTGGATGGGGGAGGTTCCCTTCTACCGTCCAGTGTGGCCTGGGGAAGGTTCCCTTACTACTGTCCAGCATGGCCTGAAGATGGGCAACTTCCTCCCTCAGGGCAGAGAGTTGTCTGCAAATAGGGCAGCATCTCAGCCTCCAGAAAGACTCCCGGAAGACTGCTGCCCCACAGCCATTACATTGAACTACTCCCCACATGTTTATCTACTTTTTTCTTCGTGTGTGTGTGTGTGTGTGTGTGTGTGTGTGTGTGTGTGATTGGTTTGTTATATAGAAATATATATATCAAACAATGTGTATGCTTATATTGTCAGTGCAGTGTGCTAGAGAGGATATGACAGTGATATGCACCTTGCAAGCCCAGTCTAATTTCTTAGTCACCCAATCAAAGAAATCAGATTCATCTAAATTGACCTCCCTTGCATGAACACTTGCCGTCTGATCTTGTAACCCATTTGATTCAAAATATTCCACTATCCTCTCCTTCAACAGCAATTCCATTAACGTTCTCACCACTAAGGCCAAACTGACTAGCCTATAATTTCTAGCCTCCTCCCTGCTACCACTTAATGAAAAGGGAGTACATGTGGCTTCCGCCAGTCCTCTGAAACCACACCTGTGTCAAGTGAGCTGTTGAAAATGACTGTCTGAGGTACAGCTAGTATTTTCAGTATCTTTGGATGTACCACATCTGGTCTCATTGCTTTGTCTACTTTCAGATTAACACGTCCCTATAGGAGCCTCTCTCTGAAAAAGTACTATCATCTATTTCTCTCTTAGAAGTGCCCATGTTACTTTTTGTGGTCTCTTGCCTTTTCCCTCCACTGTGAACACTGAAGAAAAAGCATTTGCTTAATATGTCTGCTTTTTCTGGTCTCTTTTTGTGCAGTACCCTATCCCTTTTTAATCTTACAATTCTTCCCCTGGTTCTCCTTTTCTCACGTTTGTACCTAAAAAAATGTTTCGGCCCCTTTTGTTACTTCCTATGTGATCCTCACTTCAGTTTCTGCCTTTGCACTCCTTACTGCTGTCCCTGTTTCCCACTGTTTCCCTTGATACACCTTCCTATCCTACTCTCGCTCTTTGTGTCTCCTTATGTCTTCTGAATGCTACCATTTCATCCTTTACCCTTCCGGGTACTTCTCTTGAGAACCACAGTGGTCTGTTTTCCTCTTACTTTTACTCACTTGCTGTACACAGAAGTTTGTAGCTTTCAATGTGACCTTTAATTTTGCCCACTGTTCCTCCATCTGACCAACTGTTGGTCATCTCCCCCTGCCTGCTCATGCTTCAGATATTCACCCATCTTTACAAAATCTGACCTCTTGCTTTGCCATATTGTGTGTGTACCAGTGTGTTTATTAACTGTATTTTGTTATGTGTTAGTTTATACAGAAACACAGGATCATCTTGAAAACAGGACCGTTGGTCCTAAAAGTGTACTTTAGATCTTCCCATATAAAAATACAGATTTTTACTACCACTACTGAAGTTGAAAACCCTCAACCTAGTGTGGCTGAAATGTGTAGTTGTCCTTATATTGAATCACATTGTATGGTGATATCATTAGTCCCCAGGTGACTTCCCACCTTGACAGCTGTCACGCTGTCTCTGTAAATACCAGATCCAGTACAGTCCCATCAAGAGTGGGTTCACGGACTACCTGCCTGACAAGTGCCCCTGTAGGGAGTCCTAGATGTCCCTATTTTTAGTTGGGCAGATTGAAATCCTTCACCAGCAGCATTTCCCCCTTTTCTGCCATTTTGCAAATGGCTTCTATCAGTACCCTTAGTAACTCATCCCCCTGTGATGCAGAACTGTAGATCACAGCAGTGTGAATGGTGACTCCATTCCTCTTCTCTAGGTTGACCTACAGTACATCTTCCCCATCCTGTATTCTCTGTATCTTTGTCACTTTTATGACTTCCCTCACAGAAAGCAACACACACACTCCTTTTTTTTTACCCACCCTGTCCTTTCTAAACAGAGTATAACTTGATATGACCATGTCCCAGTAATGGTTTTTATTGCACCATGACTTGGAAAGGTCCACTATATGTAAGCTGGTTTCTGCCATGAGAACATCTAGGTCTGGAATCATATTTTTGGGACTTCTGGCATTCACACATATGGCCTTCCAGATATTGTTGCCATCCTGATAATTGCCTGTCCCTTTCTATTTTTGCCCTTCCTAGTTCCTTACTCTACTTTTGATGCTTTTGTTTACATTCCCATTCCTTTCTTCATAATTGTTTCTTTTAAAAGTTTGCTCTCTCTGGTAGTTTTTTCTGTGTAATTTAACACCTGAGTGCTGTTCAGTGACCCATATGAATGAGTGTAGTGGTCTTAGTCCAGTTCCCAGTACGTTGGTGACCGAATCACAAAATCACTAACACAATCAGCACTATGTTCATGGTTCAAGGTTTTTATTACTACACAATATATAAAAGCATGTAACTTATCACATACATAAAATAATATTGTAATTTAAAAAAATCTTGCATCATATAAGATAAATTATATAATTAAATAAAAATAAGTACATGCAAAACAGTCCATTCAAGGCAGAGCAGAGTGGACAGAAAGGATAGTACTTGATAGAATTAGTATTGTTTATTAGCAGAACAACCACATAATAATTCTCCCAAAATCTCCCTTAGCAAAAATATTTTATATCTAAAGATAATAAATATTCAATGTTTTCATTATCTGTCATTACATGTTTTTTCTTAACACTGCAGAAATCAATGTTTCACAGTCCAGAGCTAAAGCTGGCCAATATAGGATCAAATGATGCACATATATCAAATAATTATTCAGAAAGTCACACTGGATAATTTGAATTTTGCCATATTGATAAGCAACATTTGGGAGACAGCCCACAAATAACTCTAATCTAAAGCTGCTCAGTACATTTTATCATCATTTATTTTCACAGAAAACTAATAATTGTCACTAATTGGGACCATTCTAGGAGCCTCACATGACAGGCTAAGGACTGAATGGGATGGAGACTGAAAGGACTACTTAACTATGCAGTGGTCCTTTTATAATGGAATTTAAAAATTTTGGGTGGGTAGTACAGAAAGGCTTGCACTTTGATTTTCCATGCTGCACCAGTAATGTGACTACACAGTGGATTTTAGATTCCAGTGCTGTCAGTCCTGCATCTTTCACAATCACTTAAAAATCACACAAATCACACAAACACACACACACTTTGAGAGGTTTGCATTTTTGAAGGGGAATTTATTTTGTACTATGAATGCTTGAATTGCAGAGTAGGTATTGGAATCATAGGTTTCAGACCTGTTTTTCTGATTAGGATTTTTGGAATTGCAGTTTAAAAATACTAATTCTGATATTAAAGGTAAAATAATGCCTTTAAATAAGGAATTGGGAGTTTGGTTTTAAGAATTAGGATTTCTTTTACTTCATGGGTCCTTGTCGGAATCAATATTAAAATAATAATTATATAGTATTCAGAAATGGAAATTCATGAATTTCTGAAACATTTTATCTGATCAGAATCTGTCAATTCTGATCATTCCTTTTTCATAAATGCACATGTCCTTCAACACCGTTCCACACAGAAAGCTGGTAAATAAGCTGGGCAGCCTGTGAGTGGACCCAAATGTGGTAAAATGGGTACAGAGTTAGCTAAGTCGCAGGAGTCGAAAGATGGTAGTAAACAGGGTTCATTTAGAAGAAGTCAAGGTAATAAGTGGGGTGCCGCAGGGTCCCTGCTGGGACTGGTACTGGTCCTCTTCAATATCTTTATCAGTGAAATTGCGAAGAGTCTGGAAGGGAAGGTATGTCTATTTGCAGATGACACTAAAATCTGCAACAGAGTGGACACACTGGGGGTGGTGGAAAGAATGAGAGAAAATATGAGAAAGCTGGAAGACTGGTCAAGAGTTTGGCAACTAGATTTCAGTGCCAAAAATGTGTAAAATTATGCACATGAGGCATAAAATCCCATGGACAATGTAACAAATGGGGGTGGGGGAGTGGTGGTGGCAACTATATAATGGGAGAGGTACCTGGTGATCATCACAACTGATAAGCTGAAGTCAGCAAAGCAGTGTGATAAAGCAGTGGGAAAGGCTAGTAGAATGCTGGGGTGCATATAGAGTGGTATCACTCACAGAATGCTGGAGGTAATGTTACCCCTGTATATATAAATGGTGAGGCCCCACCTGGAGTACTGTGTACAGTACTGGAGGCTCCATCTCAGGAAAGACATAGATTGGCTGGAGGCAGTACAGAGGAGGCAACCAAAATGGTGCATGGACTGCATCTGAAGCCCTATGAGGAAAGACCCAAGGAATTAAATATTTACTCTCTTAATGAAATGCATGAAAGGTGAGACATGATAGAACCATTCATATATCTCAAAGGTGTAGATAAGGAACAGGAGGGTGGCATTTTACAAAGAAAAGGAAGCTAAAGGACTAGGGTGCATGATATGAGACTGGAGGGGGGAGGTTCGCTGGGGATGTGAGGAAGTACTTCTTCACAGAAGTGGTGGTGGACATCTCAAAACACCTCCCAGTGGAGGTGTTGGGTACTCAAATGGTAGCAGGATTCAAGCATGCATGGGACAGACGCAAGGGGAACTTAGTAACAGGAAAGGGGGAGAAAGACTGGAAATCAAGTAGGGTCTGCTGTAGCATAGTAAGTAATGAATTCAGGACAGACTCGATGGGCAAAGAAGTCCTTTTCTGCAGACAACTTCTATTTTTCTGTATTAACGAGTAGCTGACATCTTCAGAATAACAAACAAAACATAATATTTAGACATAGTTCAGTTTATATTTCATATTAGTTCTGTATCCCCCACCCCCATTATTTATTACTGAGGCCATTTGCATGAAAATAGGATCACTGCTCCTGAAGAGTTCATCTATTTCTTTTGTACCCCCCACCCCTACCTGAGGACCTGTAACATCACATTTACTCCCATGGTAACAGATTGTGATGTCACAGCAGAGTATTATGACATGAAGTAGGGAGCACACTATAGAGGCAGATGAACGCTAACAGATACAGATCATGTATTCATGCAAATTTCCTCTGCAATAAGAGATGGAAAAGAGAAATCTATAGAATATATTTGGAACACCAGCCTAATTGTACCCAATTATTATTTTTTTTTAAGTTTTCTTTAAGGCTTCAGCAGTTCTTTAACAAGTGTTGCCAAGTGATTAAAACACAGAGCTATAAATATGGAGATCCCAGTTTTGAATACCACATCACTGTGCAGAATACTTAACCATCTTAAAGGAGATAGGAAATGATTTATTGCTGTTTTTAACTGCTAAATAAATCATAAATACCAATTGTTGGCCTCTGTGTGCGCTTTTTTGTGTTTTAAATAAGTAGAGTGCACATTTCATTATACCATCATAATGTTGACAGACTATTGACTTGACAGGTTGTGTTTTCAATCAGGAGTCAGCACATGCCATGATTTGAAAAGCTGACATTACAGACTCCCAATTGCATTCAGTCAGTTGAACTTGCATTGCTCATGGTTCACTAGCATCATCAGCTGCTTCCACTGGGAAACTTTATTTCACAGTGTATTTTTAAAATGGACCGCCACACTGCATTTCTTCAATGGACCCCCGATCACAGACACACTGTATTTCTTAAATGGACTCCCTATCACAGCAAGACTAGGGTCACCACCATTGGATGAGGTAAAAACTGGATGCTAAACCACACCCCAAACTTTGCCTCTGACTCCACCCCTTCTTTATGACCTACAAGAATATAATTCCTCTTCAAAAGCCATTTGTAATGTCAGAAAAGACATTAGTAGTGATAGAAAATCATTTTTAAACTATTATTTATTTTATTTATTTTTATTCTTTGGCAACCAGGTTAACTCCCATAGGCCACATAGGCCATTTTACAGGAGTGACCCAGGAGCACAGGAAGGTTAAGTAACTTGCTCTGGGTCACACAGTATCCAAGTGGAGGCTGTGGGAATCAAACTCAGGTCTGCTGGATATGTCAAGCTCATTCACAGCTTATTGCTCAAACCTCTGTTAGACACTCTCCCATTTTCCTTTCCATGTCAGTCATGTATTCTGATATGCTTTGACCAATTTTTGATAACTTAATTATTGATGCTTGTGGTACCTTCGATGTTCCATTGTGTTCCCTTTACCTCAGCAGCTACTACTGTTTCTTTTCATATTTCTAAGACATGCCACAATTTGAGACAAACCATTCTATTCTGTTTATCTGAAAGACCTGTAAAAATGTAGCTAACATTATGGAATTTTCAGGCAACACAAAAAATGAGAGCAGTGACTGTTGAGGACTCAGGAGATAAGTAATCAATCTAGTGATAAAAACAATAAAATTTAGATTAATTTAACAGAAATGGGTTTAAAACATACCAGAATATAGGACAAACTGTAAGAAACACATGAGAGCATACAAAGGTGTTAAATCTGTTTCCAGTCATAGCAGTAAAAGACCATACTCCACATCCACCTCCGCTGTCCTGTCCCTAGTGGACTACGGCTTGCCCATCTATGCAGCAGCTGATAACACCACCCCCTCCAAAATCCAGCTCTCTATCAATAAGGCTTGTAGGCTCCTGACTGGAACCTCCAGCCACATCCACACCTGCCTGCTCTATTCCTCTGCCAACCTGCTCAACATCTGCAGTATCAGACCTGCTTTCTTGCTAAGAAATCTCTGCTCGGACTCTTCCCGCCTCGAGTCTCTGCCTCTCTATGATGGTCATCCTCATCCATTTCCACCCTCAGCTCTGTTAAAGCCACCTTCAAAGTGCCCAGAACGAAGACCTCACTCACCCAGAGGTTCTTCTTTTATCGAGCCGCCACCTGGTTCAACTCCCTCCCAACCTGCATCACCAACACTGCCACATTTGGTCCCTTCAAAATCGCTCTCCGAACCATCTCTTTAATGTTCTCTGCTGTAGGTGCAACTAACCCTGCCTCCCTAATCCTACTGCAGGACCATTCCCTGCCTGGTCCCCCTAATCTTGAAAATATCCACTGGACTGCTGATCCATCTTTCCCCTTACCCCTTTTTATGTTGTCTTGTGCATGCAGTGCAGACAACATATTGTGGTTGCTTCATTTGAGAAGCAGATTTTGGAGGTGCAGTCCTGGTGCATCCAATGGTGCCATTGCTTTTTGAGGCTGGGCTCTGTGGCACCAATGGCATAGCATGCTGTCAATGACAGCAATTGAAAAACATTCCACCACTTTCAATGAAATTAGCCACTGCAATAAGGGAGCGCCCTGGAGAGGTCCCTGATTGCAGCAGCCAATTACTGCTTGCCTGCTCTGGGCAAGCAACATGGAGGCAGTTTCCCAGTCAGCTTCTCAGTCCCCAGAGAAGCTGAGGGACAGCCACTGCCTTTTACCTGTGAAAGCTGATGGGGGTGCCCTATCCCCATCGGCATAATATACCCCCCTCCATTTCTTGTGTGCCAAGGGAGTGCCCAATCCCCCTCATCTCATGTGACCCCCACTTCCACTCACCAACAGAGGTGCCCAATCCCTATCAGCATGCACCCTCCTGAGGTAATTTTATGATTGGGTGCCCAATCCCCATCTGCATAATGTACTCCCCCATGTCTTGTGTGTCAAGGGGGTGACCAATCCCGCTTGACTCATGTGAGCACCCCACCTCTGTATGGCCAGCGGGGGTGCCCAATCCCCCATCTACTGCAGCCCCCCCAAACAGTTAGGTGGCACACTGGGAGCCCACCCCAGCATGCCAATTGCCCCTGTAAAACCAAAAACCATCCCACAATGTTTTTTTTACCTGTAAACCAGAAAATGGTCCCTCGTCGAGTCTGATGGCCCCTCCCCCAGACTGCACCCATCCATTGCGCACCCTGCCTCCCCATACCCCCCACCCCATACTTACCTCTGAAGCCCAGCCTGATGATCTTCGGTGGACTGGGAACATGTCTGCACTCTTCAAAGCCGACCGTGAACTGAAGAAATGCCGGTAAGCTGTATAATGGCATAAATAGGGGTTTTCAAATGTTGGTGCATATCTCGGGTATTTTTTGGAATTTTTTCACCAACATGGGGTTATTGGGACCCCTCCTCATGAATTCAGCCACTGTTGTGGCGTTATTCAGCCCCAAAAGGTGATTTCACCATCACTATGCAAAATCACCTTTCGGGACCGATTAATGAACTGATAGTGCCACTGTTCATGAGGTGGGCTCTCAAAAAGCCTATGTTGCAAATTTGGTGAACAAAAATAAAAAAAATATTGTTTTATGAGCATGCATTGCACAGTTTCCATGCACACTCATAACTTCTGTAATATTTTCACTCCGGATTTTCAACATTGGCATTTTTCCACTCCTCCTTATGAACAGTACAGCTGTCATTTTTCACATACTGTCCGAAATGTGTTTGTGCACTACCAGCTCAGAATAGAGCGGTCACTGTGGGAAATCAGTGTTCAGGACAGATTAAGAAAATCACAGTGATAGTGTTCATAAGTAGGAGTCCTAAAATGCCTATGTTGAAAATTTGGTGACAAAAGTCCACAAAATGAGTATGTTACATGCATGCATTGCGCAGTTTCCACATGCACTCGTAACTTTGAGATTTTGTAATATTTTCACTCAACATTTACAACATTGTCAGTTTTGCACATCTCCTTATGAACTGTACAGCTGTCATTTTTCACATCCTACCCAAAATGTGTTTTCACACAACTGGCACACAAAAGTGCGGTCGCTGTGGGAAATCAACGATCAGGACAGATGAAGAAAATCATAGTGACAGTGTTCATGAGCAGAGGTCCCAAAATGTCTATGTTGAAAATTTATTGAAATAATTCCACTAAATGACTGTGTTATAAGTGTGTGTTGAAAATTTGGTGACAAAGGTCCACAAAATGAGTATGTTACAAGCGTGCATTGCGCAGTTTCCATGTGCACTCATAATATCAAGATTTTGCAATATTTTCACACAACATTTACAACATTGTCAGTTTTACACACTGCCTTATGAACTGTACAGCTGTCATTTTTCACATCCTGCCTGAAATGTGTTTTTGCACAACTGGCACACAATGGCACGGTCATTGTGGGAAATCATCGAACAGGACAGGAAGAAAATCATAGTGACAGTGTTCATGAGCAGAGGTCTCAAAATGCCTATGTTGAACATTTGGTGAAATAATTCCACTAAATGACTGTGTTACGAGTGTGCATTGCACAGTTTCTACGTATGTTCGTAAATTCGAGCCTTTTCAATATTTTTCACTCAAGATTTTCAACACTGCCATGTCTTCACACCTACCTATGAATGGTATAGCTGTCATTTTTCACATCCTGCCTGAATATTCTTTTCCCACATCTGGCACAGAATGGTGCAGTCACTGTGAGAAATCAACGTTCAGCACAGATTAACAAAATCACAGTGTCGCTATTCATGAGCAGAGCTCCCAAACACTTTCAAGAGGTGGGGGTCAAAAAAAATGCCATGTTGAAAATTTGTAGTGCAAATACCAACAAATGGCTGGGGCATTGGGGTTTATAACCATAACGTCCTACCTTGTACAGACTGACAGACATCAGGGGTGTGCCTTTGCATTGCAGGCTGTCATGCTCATGCCAACCAGTGGGAGGAAGTATATCGCAGTGGTTTAAGGCTCTCAGCTGCAAATCTGGTGACATCCAGCAGACCAGACCTGGGTTTGAATCTCACAGCTTCCACTTATATATTGTGTGACCCTGAGCAAGTCACTTAACTTCCCTGTGCTCCCAGGTCACACCTATAAAAAAGCTTTCAGCTTAGTGTGCTACTCCTGGTTAAACAACTAAAAAAAAAAATAAATACCATGCCCCCCCATCTTCAAACCACTGACAGGTATTGAGGTGTGCCTTGGACTCTTTGGCCCCACAGTTCACCCCATTCTACTATGCTGCACCCATTTCAGCATATGTCCTTATGAAATGGGGTGACTGTAAAGCCGAACACCCCAAGGCAAACCTCAGCACTTGTTGGTGTCTGCAGGATAGGGTGCGGTAAAATACCATGATCGTTATGGCCGATTGGGGTGAATCTAAGGCCTGAGGACCCCAAGGCACAATGCAACATTTGTCACACTGCAGCGTAGGGTGAGCTGAAATTCCATGAACATTATGGCCGATGCCCAAAGGCACACCTCAGTGCCTGTCAGTCTCTGTAGGGTGATGTATGATTGACGTCATTTTCATATTCCACTGCCATTCCTATTATGCATCTGTTCAACTCCTGTGCTGCAGATGCCAATGTCAGCAAGACAACATTCGGCATTGACAAATGCTTGTTACCTACCCCCTTAGGTTTATACAAGGATGTATGGCTATGTATTGTTCAGAAGAGACCGAGGTGCAAAAAGGGGGGGAGGAGTGGCCCTGTATGTTAATGAAAATATCAAAGCTACAGAAATTCAGAATACACATAAGGAGCCAGAAGAACTGTGGGTCACCCTGGAAACAGGAAATGGGACAGCCATAAGAACTGGGGTTGTCTACAGGCCCCCAGACCAGAGGGAGGACATAGACACATTACTGTTAGAAGATATACAAAACATGACAGCTAAAGGGGAGGTTCTGATAATGGGAGACTTCAACATGCCAGATACAGATTGGTCAATACCAGCAGGAACATCTGCCAGAACTAGACTCATAGTGGATTCCCTGCAGGAGGGCCTCAAACAACTGGTACAGCAACCCACAGAGACAGGGCTATCCTAGATCTAGTACTGACTAACAAAGAAGGGATCACAGATCTCCAGGTAGAAGGTCACCTGGGGCCAGTGACCATCACATGGTATGGTTCAATTTGGCTACTACATCTAAATCATCCCATTCCAAGGCAAAAATATGGGACTTCAGAGGAGCGACTTTGATAAGATGGCCAACAGAGTTAAGCTAGCCCTGGCAAAAAAGAAACACAGGTGAGGAGGTACAGGCAAAGTGGGCAAGCATTAAGGATACAATACTTGAAGCAACATCCCATTGTGTTAGACAGAAAGGAAGTGCAAAGAAGAAGGAAACCACTTTGGTTCTCAAATACAGTAGCAGAAAAGGTCAGAGCCAAAGGCTGGCCTTCAGAAAATATAAGGAACACAGCGGGATGAAGATAGGAAGGCATACCAAACTGCCCTAAGGGAAGCAGGTAAGGCAGTAAGGCAGGCAAAGTCCCAAACTGAGGAAACACTAGCACGAACAGTAAAAGAAGGTGACAAGACTTTCTATAGATACATTAGTGAAAGGAGAAAGTCCAGAGGGGTATTGCTAAGCTTAATGGAGAAAAGGGAGCATGTGAGGAGGAGGACCCTGTAAAGGCATCTATCCTAAATAGATACTTTTGCTCAGTATTTACTGAAGAGAAGGTAGGCAGGCCCACAGCTCAGCATCATGGACACAGGGGAGGGAGGTGAGCACTCACTCTTCACAAAAGAAAGGGTCCTACAAGAGCTTGCTGAGCTCAGGGTGGATAAGGCAATGGGACCTGATGGCATACATCCCAGGGTACTAAGGAGCTAAAGGAGGAACTAGCAGAGCCATTAACAGAATTGTATAGTGAGTCTCTGAGCACAGGAGAGGTCCCAGAAGACTGGAGAAGGGCTCATGTGATCCCACTCCACAAGAGTGGTAGCAGGGAGGAGGTGGGGAACTACAGACCGGTCAGTCTTACCTCAGTAGTGGGCAAGATTATGGAGGCACTCCTTAGGAAAGGATAGTGCAACACCTGGAATCCATAGGGGCACAGGATCCAAGACAGCATGGGTTTACAAAAGGAAGGTCCTGTCAAACTAATCTCATAGATTTCTTTGACTGGGTAACCAGAGTGGTGGACCAAGGGGGAGCAGTTGATGTCGCCTACCTTGACTTCAGCAAAGCTTTTGACACTGCTCCACATAGAAGATTGATAAATAAGCTAGGTAGGCTCGGGGTGGGTCAGAAGTTGGTCAACTGGGTGGCAAACTGGTTGACGGGCAGAAAACAGAGAGTGGTGGTAAATGGTATACAGTCAGAAGAGATGCAAGTCACAAGTGGGGTACTCAGGGATCAGTCCTGGGGCTAGTCCTATTCAACATCTTCATTAGTGACCTTGCAGATGGACTAGAGGGTAAGGCTTGTCTGTTTGCAGATGACACCAAGATCTGCAACAGAGTAGATGATCCAGATGGGGTGGGCAGAATGAGAAGAGATCTGGATAAACTAGCAGAATGGTCAGAAGAGTGGCAACTGGGATTTAATGCAAGAAGTGCAAAATAATGCACATAGGGAAGAGAAACCCTGAAGCCACTTATAGGCTGGGAGGAGTTGCTAGCAGTCACAAAGGAAGAAAGAGACTTGGGCATCATCATCACTGATGACCTAAAATCATCCAAGCAGACCTCTAAAGCAGTAGGTAAGGCTAGGGGTGTTAGGGTGTATTAGTAGGGAGTATCCTAAGTCATGAGAGGTATCTAATCCCTCTGTACAAGACATTAGTTAGGCCCCATCTGGAGTACTGTGCAGTATTGGAGGCCACACCTTCACAAGGACATTAACCAAATTGAGGCAGTCCAGAGAAGGGCAACCAAAATGGTGCAGGGACTGCATCAGAAGACATATGAGGACAGATTAACGGAGCTCAATATGTATACCCTTGAGCAAAGGAGGGAGAGAGGATATGATCGAGACATTTAAACACCTTAAGGGCATAAACAAGGTGAAAGAGTCTAACATGTTTAAATATAAGAAAAATAGCAGGACAAGAGGACACAGCATGAGATTAGAGGGAGGCCGATTAAGGGGAATGTGAGGAAATTTTTTCACAGAAAGGGTGGTAGATGCATGGAATGGCTTACCACAAGAAGTGGTGGCTATGAATACAGTGCAGGGCTTCAAACAGGCATGGGATAGGCATAAGGGAGCAATACAAATGACTATGAATAGATAGGTCACTGACAGAGCAAAGGCCGATGGCACATTTATAAGGTAGAAAAAGAAATGGGCAGACTGGATGGGCCTTGCGGTCCTTATCTGCCATCAACTTCTATGTTTCTATGTTTCTATGTATTCCAATGCAACTCCAGATAAATTGTACATCTTTAATTGTAAACCTGCATTTTATACCAGCATGTAACTAAGTGTATTCTGTGTTCAATGTCTGCACCTGTAATGTTGTCCAATGTTGTATCTGCACAGTGTTCTATTGTCTTGCCCTCCCTGCAACAAGATGCCTTTGTAAATGAGTCCCTGACTCTAGGGTTGTAAATCCGACTTGTACAAAAGAAAAATACTTAAAATTCAGAGTAGAAAAGATTAGTTTACTTTACTGTTAATTGTCTTAATGGCCATACTTTACACCTCCCAGACAGACTGGATTTACAAACAAAGGTAGGTCTGAATGACATCAGAACTTTATAACCTCGACATGCAATGCAACCAAAACAGTGAATGATTTGATATACAGTACTCTTAAAACTGATGTATGTGCACACAAAATTGCCCAAAAACCAGATTACATTTAATTGAAACCGATGACGGGATAAGGACCCTATAAAACGGATTATCCGGTCTAAAACTGGATAGCTGGCAACCCTAAGCAAGACTGTGTTTCTTAAATGGACCCATGATCACAGCCACACTGTATTTCTTAAATGGATCCCTGATAACAGCCACACTGTATTTCTTAAATGTACCCCAGATCATAGCTATACTCTATTTTATGAATGGAACCCCGATCACAACCACACTGTATTTCTTAAACGGACCCCCATCATTGCCACACTGTATTTGTTGAATGGACAAGAACCCCAACCCCACCACTGGGTTGCAGTGTCAAGGTGATTTAAACACACAAAAAAAAGACTACAAAAACATCACCAACTAAACATGTGCGTTATACTCTCAGTACAGCATTTACAATAACTCCTGAGCTGGGGTAGTGGATGACTTCAAATATTAATATGGAGTTCAGTTAGTAGAGGGGGGCAAAATCATCTGGGGCTCCAAAAGTGGAAGTCTCTCCAGTTTGGATGGGGGGGGGAAGAGAACAAATTCCAAGTCTTGCAGTAGATTCTGGAAGTCAATACCCAGGTTTTGAGGGTTATTGCAAACACATTATGATTAAACTACCATTTTTTCCAAACAAGCAACAAGCGGTTCTGGGCCTCCATGCCTGTTGGGCTGGATGTTTTTTGCTTTTTGGAGCTCCCTACCAAAACTGAGTCCCGTGCAGCCCTGCCACTCATCTAGGGTAATCTGTCCTACACACTGCAGTTTCAGGAGTTAGTAAGTTACTGCACTTGGTTAGGTACACTGCTTGTTAGTTGCTTGCCTCATCTATACTGTCTCCCCCAGAGGCCCTTCTCACTGGCTGCCCAACTCAATGAGCTGCTGCTACCACAGCTGCTGCTGCCCTGACTGGCCGGGACCCCGCTGGGGCTCGGGTTATGGGCCCCCACTTGGGGTACACAGAAGGGCTCCTGACTGGGAAATACTCTGAGCACTGCTGCGGGGAAAGGTTGGTGGAAGGGAGGCATGCTGCTGCTGCTGCTGCTATTCACCCCCTGGTTGGTGCTGGTAGATGAGGTCAAGGTCGGGAAGAAGGAAGTGTTCCAATGTGAGGGATAGTAAGCTCCAGGCATCAGCTGTACTTGGTTTCAGCCGAGTAGCCTCAGTTGTCCTCTTTTTGCTTGATTTCAGCCTTCAAATGATCCTGGTTGTATGTCAACCTGATCAACATTAGATTACATTTGGCAATTGGCACAGTCCCCCTGCCCCAGCCTATCTCCATACAAACAATGAAAAAACACTTATTTCTGTGGGTTAAAAACTTCATTTTTGGAAAAAAAAGCTGCAGACACTCAGCAACACCCATTTTATGTACGGACAGCAAGTCAGTAAAAAGTCATTTCTTGAGTCCCCCCCCTCAACTTAGTTAATGTGGGCATTAACAGCTGTGATCGGCAGTCTGTTTAAGAAATACAGTGTGGCTGCTGTGATCGGGGGTCCATTTAAAAAATACAGTATGGCTTTGATCGGGGGTCTGTTTAAGAAATACAGTCTTGCTGTGATTGGGGGTCCATTTAAGAAATACAGTGTGGTTGTCGTCAGGGGTCCATTTAAGAAATGCAGTATGGATGTCCATTTTAAAAATACACTGTGAAGTAGTTTCCTGGTGGAAACAGCTGACAATGCTAGTGTACTGTGAGCTCTTCAAGTTCAACTAACTGAATGCAATTAAATCTGTACACCCTTGAGCATAGAAGAAACAGAGGGGACATGATCGAAACTTTAAAGTACATTAAGGGAATCAACACAACACAAGCAGGAAACCTCTTTCAGCAAAACAGGGATGCACATACAAGGGGGCACAACTTGCGTCTGGTAGGAGGCAAGTTCAAAAGCAACCTCAGGAAGTGCTTCTTTACAGAAAGGGTCATAGACCAATGGAGCAGCATACCTCAGGAGGTGGTGGAATCCAAGACAATATGCGAGTTCAAACTCGCATGGGACAGGCACTGTGGACACATCAAGGTGAAGTCTAAATAGGGAAGGGGCAGAAACAAGGGCAAACTAGATGGATCTTGTGGTCCCCGTCTGCCGACACAATTTCTATGTGCCTAACTGGGAGTCGGTGATGCTAGCTTTTCAAATCATGGCACGCGCTGACTCTGATTGAAAACTCAGCCTGTCAAATCAATAGTCAGTCAGCATTACGATGGTATAATGAAATGTGCACTCCACTTATTTAAAATACAAAAATAGCACACAGAGAGGCCACCGACTGGAATTTATGATTTATTTAATCATTAAAAACAGCAATAAATAATTTCCTATCTCCTTTAAGATTACCCTCTCTGTTGTTCTTTCTACTCCGTGCTTACATTTTTGCAGTCTGTCTTAAAATGTAATCTCACTTTACCTTGTGTGCAGCTAATGGTAATGGTCCACTTGTATAAGGCTTTGATAGAATAGAAACAGTGGTAGAGAAAAGCACAGTGTAAAACTTAATTTCTTACTGTCAAACTCTGCAGACCATGGACAGTGAGAAGAGGCCTGGGAAGTGGTCTGTAATTTTGCTATAATGTAATATGCAAGTGATACATATTTGAGTGCAGAAATCACATACATGGAATACTACGTAACTGGGGTAAAAATGGACCACTCCAAAGATGAAAGGGCATGGGGTAAAAATTAACAGTGGTCTTGCATCCTCCTCTCAATGCATCAAGGGTTGGAGAAAAAGGTTGGGTGCATCAGGTGGAGTTTCATCTGCCACAGAAGGTAGGCGATTCTGCTGCTATACTGGTTGCTGGTCAGACCTTTATTGGAGTATTGTACACAGTTCTGGATCTCATATCTAAAGAAGGACTGGGACAGATTAGAGACAATTATTCAGTTAAGGATGACAATAGACTGTAGCATAATACCTATTAGGAGAGGTCAAAGGACCTTATCATGTAATCACTAGATGCTAGGAAGAAGAGTTGGATTTCATAAAGATGTGCACATAGATTTAGGGATACAGTAGGATGATCTGGAGACACAGTAGGATGGACTACATAGAAATGATTACATTGAAGAACATTTCTGTCACTAGGTTTAAGAAAGACATTAAGAAATATGTTTTAAGAAAAGGATGTAGGACAAACGGAACAGCCTGACCAGCAATGTGGTTAATTCTGAGTTTATAAATGGTTTTACAACACATGGGGACGAGTACAAATGGATCATCATCATGGCTCATTGTATGAATCTGGTGGTGGATTGAGTGGACTGAACATTCAGATGGTGTTCTTGTGGCTTTATTGTTTATTTTTACAATGAGCAGCTGATCGGGATCTGGGGCTGGTGCCACAGTAAGCCTGTGACACGGGAAATGGGAGAATCGTCAGATATAATGAATGCGGAATAGCCATCTTCCTGTGATTAATGTGGAGGAAGGGGGGATGTCTAGACTTTAGGTAACTTGAACGACTTCTGAGTCTGAACTTCATTTCTGAGTCAAGGCAAGAGCAACGACATGCTGCCCATGCCAGTCCCCACAAGCGCCACACAAGATGTCCCATAATTACTCATAATTAACCATACTTGCACATATTTGCAATGATTACAGTTAAAATAATGACAGCACTACACAATATTTATTTATTAATCAGATTTTATTAAATATTTTTTAAAACAATTCTGATTTAAAAATCTTTATACCTCCATTTTCTTGAGAGTGAGAAGCATAAGCCAGCATAGCATTATATGTAATATAAAAACATATTTTACAAGTCTCCATTAAATGTGATACAGCCCCACATTGTTTAATAGCCAGCAAAGAGGTTATGAAAAGTTGCCACACAAAGAAACATTTCACATTTTACACTTCTCCATGAAATGTGCTCAGACCCCCCCCCAACCCCACCACAATGTTTTATAATAGCCAGCTTGTTGTGAAATGCTGCAACACACAAATACTACTCACTTCAGAATTCAGGAACCAATCGAGGAGAAACTCAGGTAATTTGGCAAAGCATGTCAGGTCCAGTAACACAGCAAGCTGTCATGGTGTAGCGATGGCAATTTGGCAGATCTAACCAAGTGTCTGTGTGGTATGCTACTGAGCTGTGGGGTTATAAACATTTAAATTGAAAAGCCAGAGTTTGCCTGATTTTGCCTGAATGGCAGTGGGATTAAACTAAATTAAATTATTTGTTAAGCCTGCATTGTTGGGTGCAGCCGTTCAGCTGATTCTGATTAACGGGGAGAGGTAAAGTTCATCACTGAAGCTGATTTCATTTTCTTTTTTGCTCCTTGGTGCTTTTAGGTCTCATTGCTGTTTGAGTTGCTGTTCCTGTCATGTTGGTTATCTCAGGGAGAGGTTAAAAATATTCATTGAACAATCATGCTGCTATTAACAAATTGTAGCCCTTATTTCTGTCTTTACCCTGACACAGCGATTTGTGATACACTGTTCTGTAAGGCTGCAGTTTGCTATTTGCGGTCCGATAATTGCTCTTGCTAATTACTGCCATTAACACCCTATAAGCAGTCCAGGAGTCATGGAAACTGACAAAACAGGTGAAATGATGTGTCGAAATTCAGTTGCGAAATAAAATGTTAGCGCAAAATGGCAAAATTAGAGGGGCAAGCAAAAATATGGCCCAAAGTAGTAATTTTTCCCTGCGCGTTTGTGAGCCACATAAAATGGCTTGGTAAGCCACGTGTTGCTCATGAGCCATTGTATAAAGGGAGTGAAGTATAAATGATGCAGGATGTGAAAATGTAATGGCCTTTATCCATCCAGCTCAATATAGTTATACATGCTCCTCCATATAGACTGTCAGACCTTGACATCAAGGTTAAGGTCCAATGCCTGATGCCAGTAAAAACAAGTCCCTCTCAGGCTTCTTGGATCCAAACTCTGGAACTGTGCATAAAACCCAGAGATGGAATTGGGTTGCCCCACAATAGACAGGAAGTCTTGCAGCACCGAGTTGCATTGTACAAGCCGGGGGGGGGGGGCCTAAAAATGTAGACACTGCCCTAGACAGTTGCAGATGTTTAAAAGGATGATATGTGGGGATCACAAAATGTTCTTGAAGTACTCCAGCTGAAATGGTTTTACCATCCTCAATCAAAAAGGCTAAGGAGGCAGCTCACAAGGGCGGGCAAAAATTTAATGAAATGGGTCAGTTAGCAATTTGGAAGTTTAGGTTACCAATAATTGGCTGTGTGGAGACGTTATTCCAACCTAGAGCCAGATCAATACAGAACTGTTGTTAAGTCTTTGAGGGACATCAATAAAGAGGATGAACAACACTGCTTGGAAAGATCATCCGGCTTCACATAGAGAAAACTACTAAGATGGATGCCATGCTGTTGGCACAGCTGCTTCTCTAAACAAAGCCATAATGGGCAATCTGACAGGTCAGTTTGGGATAAAAGGGTACTACCCTGTTGGAACACTTTACTACAATGTATAGTGCAATAGTATGGAAAAATGTTTGGCAAGCAAAGACCCTCAACCACTTTTGGATTAGTTAACTTGAAGTAAGCCCTACAGGAAGCACCACCATTCCTTAAGAAGTCCTAGATTAAATTCTGGATGCATACAAACCATGTTTTAGGAAGAAAAGTTCCAATCATACCAAGCGGGTATTGCACTCAGTGCAAAATGTTTATTTTAATGATACTCACTCTCACCCAAAGGGAAAGAGAGAATGCCATTGATAGCTTGAGGTTGGACTTAAGATCCTGGCATAGGGGAGATATGTTAAACTGAACCAGGTTAGAAAGAGTATGAGTCATCTGGATCACCAGATAAGTGAGAGCCTTGGACTCCCAAGATAGGCCCATCTCATCTACCCAATGTTTAAGAACCAAAAAGTTTAAAAGCAATGCCTTTGACTTATCTACATTCATATTATACCCCGCTACCCAGAGAATTTCCAGATCTCTTCCAGAGCCACCAGGATAGAAGACTGAGGATCTTCCACATGTAAAAGAAGGTCATCTGCATATGCAGAGATCCTATAACCCAAGCCACCCACCTGAATTCCTTTAATACCCGGATTCAGTTGAATTAAATGAAGAAGAGGTTTCAATTATAAATTACCCTAAACCAAATGGGAGAGAGTGAGCAGCCCTGCCTCATATCTCTCAATAAGGAAAGGGGAGTGAAAAGGACACCATTACACCAGACCCTGGTGGATGGATGGCAATAAAAAAACTTTAGCCAGTCACAAAAAAAGGTACAGGAAATCAAACTGTTGTGAAACAGCAAACCAAAAAAGGGCCTAGAGACCCAATCAAATGCTTGTTCCATGTCAAGGAAGACTAAGGCCACTGGAATCCTGCTCTCCCCAGACGCAGAAATCAAATACGACAACTTATGCAGATGATCACTTGAGGTGACAAAGCCAACTTGCATAGAACTAGTAACACCACCTCAAACCTGTAGGAGATGGTTCACCAACACGTTAGACAAAATTGTAATATCTGAGTAAAACAACAAAATAGGAAGATAGCTCCCAGGTAGGAACTCAGGTTTATCCAACTTATGCATCAAAGTGATCTACACCTGAGTAAACAAGTAGTCAGAAAGGCCAGAGGAGCACAAATAATTAAAAAGCTGGGACAGAATGGGGGCTAAAATATCAACATATACAAAATAAAAACTATCATTGAACCCATCCAGCTCGGAGTCATTGTCTTTCGGAAGTTACTCTATTACCTGTCAGACTTCCAAGATAGAAACAAGAGCCTATAAAAAATCCTGTTGTTGTTCAGTGAACTGGGAAAGGGGGAGCAGATCAAGATATACTATTCACTGTATCCTGTGTTATTGTAAGCACTGGTACTCTCACTATACAGTACCTTTTGCCATGCATTGTTTTGTCTCATATTGTATATACTTTGTCTGTAATATGTACTTCCCTACCTGGTTCCTCTACTCATTACTGTACCCCCTTTACACCTCCCCAGGATGCATCTGGAAATTAGCAATTTGCTCAGCATGTCTTCCTGGTGAAACTCATAAATTAATAATTAAAATGTATCTTTATTTATGTTTTCACTGTTTATTATTGCACTTTACTGTGAAGCACCCAGGACCAGTGGGGAAGGGCACCGACATAAATAACATCTAGAACTACTATTACTATTACTACTGCTATCTGGGAGTCTGTAGTTTGTGAGCGAGATACGGAATCCTGTGATAAGGCCAGCTAGAAGGGAAGGACACATTTAAGAAGTGAGGTGTTCAGCTCTCAGGGAGGGAGGAAGCGTCCCAATGGAATACATGTACCCCTTGATGGCCAGCCCTGAAGGAATATTGACACTGGCCTCCTCCCCTCTCAATCCAGGGGAGATTCCAGGAGAAAGGACTGCTGTGTGACTGAACTTCTCTGCTGGGACTAAAGTAGAAGAACTTTTGTATTTAGACCTTTAATTTAGGGTAAAAAAACTAACATACAAAACAAAACAAAAAAAGTGTGTGTTTGGGTTAACTGAACTGAATGGGTAACTGAAAAGTCATCTAGGTGTAAATCTCAGGTGACTGAAAGGACTTAACTGTTGAGGTTTAAATTACTTGTAGAAAGATCTGGTAAGTAGGGGAGTGGCTTAGCTAGAAGGAAGCTACATTTAAAACTGCCTTAGAAAGATTCTGCTAATAGCTTGCAGAAGACTCAGGAGAAAGGACTGCTGTGTGACTGAACTCTGTACTGGGACTATATTGCCCTCCTTCCCACCCAAAGCTAGTTCTATTTTTATAGGCACAGGATTTGACTGACAACAGGAACTTCCTGTTTAGGGGCAGGAAGTGAGTGATCACAGAACCACCAAGGACCCACCATCCTAGAAGGACAAGAGTAGCTCTCTGGCCCCCTCTAGCTGCTGGAGGTCTGCCTCTGAACAAGTAAGCGGTCTACTGAAAAATATAGGATATTCTTGTCTCAGAACAGGAAAATCAGGAGCTTAAAGGGCACACAGGCAGAAAGTAAGGAGAGAGAGAAAAAAAAACAGAGGAAAGAGTAAGGATTGCAAACAGTTAAGGGGCCAGAAATAAGACATGATTGGAGTGGTGAGTGCAGTGGCTGTGGAGCAGCAGTCTTCCGGGAGATGTTCTGGAGGATGCGTGTTGTCCCATCTGCAGGCACCTCTCTGGGCTGAGGAGGAGGTTGCTCATCTCCAGGCTGAGTTGGCCAGGATTTGTGGGACCTCCTCTTCCATCCAGGGACCACCAGTGCCACTTCCGGTTGCCTCAGGGGTTGCCAAGAAAGAGGGTGGTTGGACCACAGTGGGCTCAGGGAGGGTGAGGGTGGTGGAACAGAGGCACATCCTCCAGTTGTACCTCTCCACAATTCCTATGCCATTCTGGCAAAGTGTGGTTCCTCTGTGGAGGCACCACAGTGGAGACCAAGGAGGATGCTGGGAACCTCCAAGGAGACCCACAGGAGGGTGGCAGGGGACCCTGCAGGGAAGGAAACAACTTCTGGTGGGGACTCCATTGAGTGGGAAGGTAGAACTGGGCAAGGAAGGGAGAGGAGGTAAGGTGCCTGCCTGGCGCCATGGCTTGGAGGGACAGGAGGCGAATCCTCAGGATTGCCGGAGCAGCTGCACAGGGAGGGAGCTGGATGTCATTGTCCACTTAGGGACAAATGACCTGGCTAAGAAAGGATTAGAGAAGTGCAGGAAGAGTTTGTGGAATTGGGGAGGGCCTTAGTCAAGTAGCACGCACGTGAACCTTTCTGGAGGTGCTACCCATCTATGGCATAGGAGAGGCTAGGGTGTTCCGCACCATGGGATCTAATCAGTGGTTGGAAAACTGGTGGAGCTCAGGGATTTGGCTTCATTGGGGACTGGGGTCCACCTGGAGTGATGCAAGCCTATACTGGCATGATGGGCTGCATCTGTCCTGGAGGGGAACCAGGATCCTAGGTGATAGGTTAAATGCTTCATTGGCAAGCTTTTAAACTAGCTAAGGGGAGGCACTGAAAGGAGCAGGAAAATCCCAGCCCCCCAAACAATCATGGTAGTATGTGGCAAACACCAACATGGAGGTGTCGATAGGAGAAGGGCAGGGGTAAATGGAGAAAGTGACAAGAAGAAGGACAGGGATGGGGCAAAAGGCGTAAGGCCATCAGGAAATGGAGGTAATGAGTACCAATGCCCGTAGTCTGGGCAACAAGCTCCTGAGCTGGTGGCCTTAATGGAAGAGGGATGCCTGGATATCGTAGCAGTCACAGAAACATGGTACACAGAGAACCATGACTGGGATGTTAACATACCAGGGTACATAACCTACAGGAGAGACAGGCAGGGGAGAAGAGGGGGAGGAGTAGCTCTCTATGTAAAGGAAGGGATAAAAGCAACTGAACAAAAGAGTAAACAGGGAGGAGAGGAGGCACTGTGGGTAACCTTGGAGACTGGAAAGGGCACCACAATCCACACAGGGGTTGTGTACAGACCCCCATGTCAGGGGAAGGAATGGACAAGGATATGATGGAAGGCATTCTTAGAATGGCAGAGAAAGGGGAGATACTGTTGATGGGAGACCTGAATATGCCAGATGTTAACTGGAACACATTTGCTGCAGCGACATCCAAAGCAGGGGCCATTCTTGATGCCCTACAGGTGGCAGGCATTGACAGCTAGTTTGGAACCCACTGCGTGAGGGAGCAATCTTAGACCTCGTGCTCTCAAATGGGGGCAGTGAGAGGATCTCAGATCTAGAAGTGGGTTGCCATCTGGGGACAAGTGACCATCAAACAGTGTGGTTCACGTTAAACTCAGCTACAGAGTCAAGCCATACAAAAGTGAGGGTACTGGACTTTAGGAGGGCTGACTTTGGCAAGATGGGAGAGTGCCTCAGAAAAGCACTAGCAAACAGGCTAGAAGGAGGTGTGGAGCAACAATGGGAATTATCAAACTGCCATCACAGAGGCAACAAGCCTTTGTGAAGCAAATAAACAAATCAAAATGAAAGAAAAGCCACTATGGTTCTCAAGAGAGGTGGCTGTGAAAGTCAGGAAGAAAAAGATAGCATTCCAGAAGTATAAGGAACACAGAAGGAGCAGGACAGAGAGCTGTACCAGTTAAGGCAGAAAGAAGCAGGGAGGAAGTCAGAATAGCAAAGGCCAAACTGAGGAAAGATAGCCAACTCAGTTAAAGGGGATAAAACCTTTTATAGGTACATCAGCGGTAGAAAGACAAAGGAGGGATAGTGAGGCTGAATAGAATAAGCGGTGGGTGGGCAGGGGAACAGTGAAAAAGCAGGAATACTGAATGAATATTTCTGCTCAGTATTCACAAAAGAGGAGGGGAAGTGCCTAATCCAATTAACAGAAGCACTCTTGATAGGGGGTCAATCCCAGTCCTTTCACAGAAGAAAGGGTTCTGCAAGAACTCCTAAAACTGAAGGTGGACAAAGCAAGGGTCCTAATGGAATTCCCCAGAATTCTAAAAGAATTAAGGAAGGAACTAGTGAAACCACTGGCTACTCTCTTTAATAAATCATGGGAGGATGGTGTGGTACCCGAGGACTGGAGGAAGGGGATGTGATTCCTCACAAAGTGGGACCAAGACAGAGGCAGGAAACTACAGACCTGTCAGTCTGACCTCTGTGGTAGGAAAGTGATGGAGTCACTTCTGAAGGAAAAGAATAGTTGAGTACCTAGAGGTCAGTGGAGCACAGGATCCAAGGCAGCATGGGTTCACAGCGGGAAGGTCATGTCAGGCGAATCTAATAGATTTCTTTGACTGGTGACCAAAGTAGTAGACCAGGGAGGGGCTGTGGACATGGCCTACCTAGACTTTAGCAAGGCATTTGACACAGTCCCACACAAAAGATTATTAGTCAAATTAACCAGCCTGGGAGTGGGTCCCAGGGTGGTAGCCTGGGTAAAACACTGGCTGGACAACAGGACACAGAAGGTAATTGTAAATGGAGTCCACTCTGAAGAAAGGGTGGTTAATAGTGGGGTACAGCAGGGTTCAGTATTGGGTCCAGTCCTTTTTAATGTCTTCATCAGTGGCATTGCAGAGGGACTGGAAGGAAAAGTATGCCTTTTTGCAGATGACACAAAGATCTGCTACATGGTTGATACACAAGGAGGCGTGGAAAGGATGAAAAGGGACTTGGCAAGGTTGGAGGAATGGTCTGGCGTATGGCAGCTAAGATTCAATGCAAAAAGTGCAAAATGCACCTGGAAACAAGAACCCAGGGGAAGAATACACAATGGGTGGGGGGGAGGTAGTAACAACAACAAAACAGGAAAGGGACCTGGAGGTAATCATATCAGATGACCTTAAGGTTAGCAAGCAATGTGAGAAGGCAGTAGGGAGGGCCGGGGGTATACTAGGATGTATAGGGAGAGGCATCAGCAGCAGAAAACAGGAAGTTGTTATCCCTCTGTACAGATAGTTGGTGAGACCCCATCTGGAATACTGTGTGCAGTTCTGGAGACCCCATCTCCGCAAGGACATAGACAGGATAGAGGCAGTCCAGAGGAGGGCAACTAAAATGGTGCAGGGTCTGCAAGAGAAGCCGTATGAGGAGAGACTAAAGCAGCTTAATATGTATACCTTTGAGGAAAGAAGGGAGAGGGGGGACATGATAGAAACTTTCAAGTACCTCAAGGGAATCAACAAAGTCCAAGAGGGTAGCATCTTTCAGAAAAGAGACTTGCAAGAACAAGGGGACACAATTTAAAGATAGAAGGAGGGCGTTCAGGGGCAATGTGAGAAGTATTATTTCACAGAGAGGGTAGTGGATGCATGGAACAGTCTTCCTGAGGAAGTTGTGGAGTCTAAAACTGTGGGAGAATTCAAGAATGCATGGGACAGACATAAGGCAATTCTTGTGGGGGGCAGGAAGATATAGGCTGTTGGTTAAATAGGATCTGCGGCCTATCCTGTAGGTAGGGAAATGGGCAGACTAGATGAGCCTAGCGGTCCTTATCTGCCGTCAAAGTCTATGTTTCTCTGTTTCTATGTTAATCAGATGAAGGGTACAGGCATGTCAGCCTAATGTACAGGATGTGTTAACTGCTGCTGGCTGGCCAAGGAGTGCCAAACATCAGATGTATATCTTCCACTCACCTTTCTCTTGGACACAGGAGGGGTGCAGTAATTGCAACTCCAAATTCAGAGTCAGGGAACAATGAACTAAAGGAGAAACAGAGAAAAAATAAAACATGAAACATGAAGTGGGTTCCAGTGAATTATCCTTCAAATGTGTGCTGCAGAAGAACCATTCTCTACTGTATTTTGCTGTGCTGCCCTGAATATGCCGCATAGATATGTTTTACTGAGCAATGATCCAGAACACTTATGTTCTCTCGAACCATCATCAAATATGAATTGTCTGAAATAATCATGGCACAACTGAATCTCATGCTGTGTTAACATATAAAAGCATTTAAGAAAGTATTATAACTTGCACAAAATGTTCACTTTTAAAAGTCAAATATGTTGGACATTACAGTGTATCCCTTTTCACTAGAATTTTTACTTTAGAGTGCTTTTTATCATATGCTCTACAATGTATATGCTACTGCTGTTCTCCACAGGTCATCCATGGAAATGAGATTGTACATTCTCATGGAGATGTCCTGTTAGAACAATTTCAAATACATTTTGAAGCAATTCAGTACAATGATACTGCAGTTAGATATTAATTCTTAACATGCTCTTATTTTGCTTTTAGATATAATGCAGCAACTCAGAAAATGGTATCCATCTGTAAATGCTGTGAAGCACATACTTCAGAGAAAAGGAATGCTGAGCTTGTTTGTCAAAATGGATTAACGTCATTATTCACCTATGATCATATCATATCTTGTCAATGCAAGACTTGCAGTGGAACCAATTGAAATGAATATGTTTTAATTGAAAATTGAATTAAGAATGATTACATTTTGGACTATTTTTTGTTTTGTTTTTGCAATCATTTGCTTTTACTGTTGATCTGATTTATAAAATATGTGGACAGTAATAGTACTATTCTTGATTAGTTATATCTGTTTTGATCTAATTACTTTTCAACAATAAACGTGAATAGGCAATCATAACTTTAAGTTGTCTGCTTATTACAACTTACTTATAAACTGTTTTATTTAATTAAATGTCAGTTTCCCTGTTAAACTGTTCATATATCTGTACAGTTTATTTTTTATCTGTATTTTTGTCCTCCTGGTCCTGTTTCCCATCAGTTCTGAGTGATCATCCAATCTGTGGTCCCCAAGTGCTGCCCTTTGCTTTCAGCCTCTCAGCTTACCCTCCACAGGTTGGGCTGAAGAGGTCAGGTCCCTACTCTTTGGAGATTTATTTATTTACTTTTTTATTTGAAAGGTTTCACCAGGAAGGACATACTGAGATAAAATTAACTCATTTCCAGATGAGTCCTGAAGGGAGAGAGAGAAAGGGATAAAAGTGCTATTGATTTTATTACAAAATAAAACATAATACAGAGCATTAAATAACAATACAAAACTTTGGACATTAGGAAAGTATGTGGATTAGACATGCGATTAGAGAATAAATATTAATATCACAATGCTAGGGCAGGAGGCGAGTCCCTTAGGAACAGAGAAAAGAACACATATATTGGTGAGGAAAATAGGGGCTAGTGTGCAGAAGGGTGGCATGGGGGAAGGGGAAATAGAGACTAGTGTAGAAGGGATTAGGAAAGGGGAGAGGAGTTATATGGTAGAGATGGAGAGGCAAACCTTCGACCCTCTGTGCTGCAAACCCCAGAAAGGCCAGTCACGGATGAGTGCACACCCAGCCCTCATCCTGTTTCCTGGCCTGCAAAGGAGAAGGGTAGGGTTAAGGAAGGTCAAGGAGGAGTAGTAGAAAGCAGGCAGGAGGGAGAAATTGGAGGGGAAGGGGGACTACAGAAACTAAAGAAGAAGAGACTATGAAAGGCGGAGAGGGAGTATGGTAGAGAGGGAGAGGCAAACCTTCGATCATCTGTGATGCAAACCCTACAAGGGCCAGACAAAGCTGGGTGCACTTTACACAGTGCACATGTGGTGGAGATTCAATGAAGTAAGAGAGAGTGGGCTATGCAGGACCTGAATGGGTTCAGGCATTATTGTTCATGCCAATATCCTGGGGGAAGGGGGTAGTGCTATGTGAAGGAAACACATATCTGACAACCCCAATGTGCACTTTCAGCTATAGTCATCCATGTGGCAGTACTTGTGGGAACTAATGGCAACCCTCTCCTGGGAACTCTCCTCTCTGCTTACCCTTACTTGACAAACATGGGTCACTGGTGTAGCCAAGAGTAGCCCTGTCACTGCAAAAACAGGCTGGTGTGTAACTGCACTGTGAAGTTAAGAGCAAGTTGTTGGCACAAGACAAAGGATCAATCAACCATTTTGTCTTGAATGCAGTTTCATTGGCATGCTTCTATCTCATGCAAAATCAACATGCACTGATTTTTATTCAGTTTATATTTTTCTCCCTATGTTGGGTCTAGCTGTATATATCGCCTTAAAGTTCTTATATATTCTGAAGCATTTTTATGGAGCAAAATGAGGCCCACACTACTCTGCTAATAGACAGACTATATGCATTACTATGATGTTTCTTCTTATACACCCTCAGTGGAGACCTTTTAAAAAGGGCCTGAAAATATTGTTTATTTGGCCAAGCATTTGAGTTGTATAATTAGTGAATATAATTTATATGTTTCCTGACTGTCCTGATAGGATAGATAGGTGTTGTATTTTCTGCTTTTAGAGTTTTTTAACTTTGATTGTTTATTTGATTTTGACTGTTGTTTTCTGCAAGTTAGTTGTTGTTGTTGTTCTTATATGTGATTTCTATTTTATGTTTGTATGAACCATGAAGCACTTTGAACATCCGGGAAGGAGTGCTATGTAAATAAATTATTTCTATCTATCTATCTATCTATCTATCTATCTATCTATCTATCTATCTATCTATCTATCTCCAGCTAGGTCCAGGGAACAAGGTGGTAAACCACCTTTCTCAGATTCTGGGGTACCAACTAAACTAGTTCTATGCTTCCTGGTTACAATAGATTATTTCTTTATAGTATATGGTTAGGGCTTGTTAGTATGTAAAACAATGGTTTTCCAACTCTTGTTGTTATAGGAAAGTTCAAAGGTCAAAAAAGTTGTTGTACCATCGTTCTGACGTTACATTAATTGTACAACAATTTTTCAACCTGGAACTGCCACCTGATTGGCAGAAACTGCAGCTCCTCACAAAACAATTAGAGAAAAATGGTGGCACTGCTTAACGAGCGGTCAGTCAGGTAGTTGAAAGAAAGTTTGGTCACATACTGCCACAAACTCAGCTACATGTTTCCAAACTTGTCAGGTTTGTATTTAACAAATGCCAGTTTTCTTTTTTCGTTGTTGGAAACAGAGAAATGGCAGAGAGTACTGAGATCTATAGAGTTGGGAGCACAGCACATGTGCAGCAAGGAGAATTAGCAACCAGAACCATGAACACAAGGTATTAAATGAAACCTTGTTAAATGAATCTCCACAGAATATAGGGGAACCATATAATATGTAAAATAATGGATGGGTGACCATTCACAACTAAGGTTGTGTTTCACCATCTCAGGAGCTGATCACATCCTGAAGACCTCTTGAGATTCGCTCATGAGGCCTCCATGATGTCATCAACTCCCTCGATGGAAACACAGCTTTGTTGTGGATGGTCGCCCATCCACTATTCTATATGTTTATGTATTTTAACATGTTTTGACAGGTAAAGCTACAATGAGTCACAGATAATTACTAGGAATAGGGAGTGTTACAATTGGGTAAATACAGCACAGTAAACAATGACATAATTTATATAATGTCAAAAAGGAGATTTAGGACAGGAGAATGGATAGAGCTGTCTGGGGGTATTTAAACTAAAACATTGGGGAGGTGCTTTTTTCATAGGATCACCATGGTAAAAAAATAGATGCACAGGACCACCAAGGCATGGATAGCAGAGCAGTAGAGAACATGAAGAGGGGAGTCCGTAGAAGCATAGAGTAGTAATTAGTCTTGCTTGCATCCAGGTCAGTATGATGTATTACCCAGAAAAATAGGTGAGCTTGACAGCCTGATGCACTTTGAAGGTCAGGGATTAGTGGCACTAACCAAGACTCAAGGGGGGGAGGGGAATGACAGGGATAAAGGGATAAACTATTCCAAAAAGATACAACTGGTAGAAAAGGGGGCAGTGTGGCTCTCTTTGTAAGGGAGAGAGTGACTGTGAGGCACAAGGAGAAGATTAGGGGGTGCACAGTGCCACTGAGGGACACCATGTCAAGCTTGTGTAAAGAAGAGGAGAAGGATCACTTCAGGGGTTTGCTACAGGCTCTAAAATATATCAGTGAAGCATAATGTCCAGCTGGTTGTTGAAGTTTACAGAGTAGCCAAATTAGATATAGTGGTGATCCCGAGGGACTTCAGTCTCTTGGGCTTAGCTTTGGTGTCTTGAGAGGGCTAATGATGGGGCTGAAACAGACTTTATGCCCACTTTCAATGATTGATTCCTAGTGAAGCATGTTCATTCAGTTTGTCTAAGTTTTCAAAATGTTTGTCTAGGTTTGAAGCACTACTGACTTTGATCTTCCTGGACTAAAAGTCTCCACCACTTATTCACACTAATAGGGCTATGCTGGAGGCAGTTGGATCCAGTGGGAGACAAAAATCTTCAAAAGGGCTGGCACCAAGGTAGGACCACACATGCATGGCGCTGCAAGACTGTCTCTAACCATATAGGCTATCTCGGCATCACTTTTCAACCGCCTCAGTTCTTTTTTCCTTGCCATCGAATGCACTTCAGTGATGATGTTGTTCACCCTTCAGGAGTCAAATCTTTATGTCTATATGACAACAGCTTTAGTTATTCAGTATTTGTTTAGTTTAGTTAATCTTAATGGTTTCTTTATTTAAAAAAAGAAAGAAAGAAAAAGTAAAGAGAAAAAGAAGAATTCTTCAGTCTGCCATCGATGGAGTCGATAATGAATGGTACTTGTGCCAGTAGGGAGACTTCACTGGAAAGCTGTTCTTGCACTGGGACTGGGGCTGGTCCATCACCCTTTTTGGATGGGCGGTCTGACCATGGGCAGTTTGGTGCTTGGGAGGTAGGGCAGTCATTCTGAAAGCAAAAAAAGGAACTGGTCCATTTCCAGTCCCAGTCAGGGACCCCAAACCACTCAACCGTGAGCTCTTCTTCCTCCCACCAATTGAAGTTAAAGCAGTACTGCTCACAGTCATGTTCTGGTATATCTGCGTGGAGATCATCAGTAGTGGGTGATGGTAGGTGGACTCTGACTCCTTCAGGGTCTCCTGTGGCCTCTGTACCTGGTGGCCATGATCCTTGACTCTGGAACCACTCCTCACCCTCTGGGGGCCTCCAGTGAGAAGTTCCATCATTGCAGTCCGGTGCTCTGGAAGAAAGGCTGTCCTTCAGAAAACACAAAAAGAAGTGGTCCCTTTCTCAATCCCAGTTGGTAACCTGGCACTGCTCAACCTTTTCTTCCTCCCACCAGTCAAAGAAGAAATGGTACTGCTTGACGGCACCCTCTAGTATGTCTGCACAGAGGTCATTGGTAGTCAGGGATGGTAGGTAGACTCTGACTCCATTGGGGTCTCCTATGGCCTCTGTGCCTGGCAGCCATGATCCTCAACTCTGGAGCCCCTCCCTGCCACCTGGGAGGCCTCTGGTGATCAGTTTCATCATTGGGCTGTTTTTACAGAGCAGTGGGTTTGGTGACTTTCCTAACTGCCCTTACCTGTAGACTCACCCAGGAGCCATCAGTTGGGGTGGGTGGATCAGATTGATCGCACGAGGCCTTCTTTGGTACTGTTGATGCTGCTCCCTCATGCCTTCCCCCTCACAAGGCTGTGGCAAGGGGTCAGCAAAGGCACTGCATTCTCCTCCTCCTCCTCCTCTTTTCAACACTTATAGGGAATCTCCAGTGGGGTCATGGCATTCAGGCATCCCGGCATTGGGGTTGGGGTCTCCTACTCCTCATGTGGCACTGACTGTATAGCCACATTTGGTGCCGGTGTTGAATATGGTGCCAGAACTGAGCAGAGTGCCAGGGTTCTCAATGCCAATTCCAGGGGTGGTGCCTCCAGTGCTCCCTCCCTCTTTTCCTATCTTTGCTGACCATTCTGGGGTAGAGGGGGACTTTGATGAGTGTGATCCTGATCTACTTCTGACAAAAGACATCGATGAAGACACTTTTAATGGGCTAGAGAGTAAGCCCTCTTTATCACCTGAGCCTGAGGTTGAAGATCTTTCCTTTAAATATCTACTGAAGAACATGAGGTCCACCTTGGCCCTTCAGACATCTGCTATGGACCCTAGGAAGCTTTTGCACATGCGATATCTAAACGTTCCTGAGATCCAAGTAGACTGACACCACCAGTGCAACCCTCTTTTGAGACCCTTTCACACTTCCTTCCATGGCTAAGTCTATAGATAGAAAGTATGCCCTCCCCCCTAAAGGAAGGCCAATCCTTACCTCTCAACTCTTCGTGGATGCCCTGGTGGTACTGGCAGAGAATGACAAAATTGTGATCTCAAAGGAATCCACAACTTGCCTGTGAATAAAGAGTCCCATAAGATCGATACTCTGGGGAAATGGATGTTTGCTGCAGCAACCCTGGGCATGCATATAGCTAGCTACCTGGGCCATTTCTCTCAGTATGATTATACCCTCTGTTATTCACTCAAGTCAATAGTCAGGAACTTCTTAGAGTCTGACATGAATGTGGAGCTTCTGAAGATCATTATCAGGGGAAAGAGTCTAACAATCAGTAGCAAAAAGTGGCTATGGACACCTTTGACACTGCCTCTAAGGCAGTAGGGGCTGGGATTTGTACCCAGTGGCATTTCTGACTCAGGAATTCAGGCTTCACAAATGATGCTCAGCAGAGAGTCATGAATTTCTCCTTTGATGGTGTTTATCTGTTTGGCCCACAGGTGGAGCAGGCACTGGAGGCCACTCATAAAACCAGGACTGCCTTTAAGACTGCCAAACTGGTGCCTGCCACCCCTCAGAGGAGCGGAAGTCACTGACAGTTTCATGACAGACACTCCTTTTCAGGTAAGGGCCAAGAAGCTTTCAACAATAACAAAACCCCTCATTCACAAAAGAAAACACATCAGAAGGCACAGGCCCAAAAAGCGCCAAGTGCCACCCTCTGAAGACCCGGGCCAGGTCCCACCTCAGCTGCCCAAGGTGGATACTGGCAGAAGGAGATCATCTGACTCAGTTTTACAACCAGTGGAAATCCATTACATTGGACAAATGGGTCCTTAGGCTTATTCAAGAGGGATACTCTCTCAATTTCAGAGACCCCTCCAGATCTTCCACACAAGCGACAACCCCAACCTGTCTACTGCTCAATCAGACCTTCTTGCTTCTGAGATTCAGGGCCTTCTAAAAAACAGGGTAGTAGAAGTGGTTCTGCAGGTAGAATGGAACACAGGGTTCAACTCTCATTACTACCTAGTTCGAAAGAAAACAGAAGGCATGGGCCCTATTCTCGATCTAAGGAAGTTGAACCAATATCTGTTCAATGAAAAGTTCAAGATGATCTCTCTGGGACATTTACTGCTGTTAATTCATCAATAAGGCATCCCTGGACATGCAGGACACCTACTAGCACATTCCAGTGCACCCAAGCCCCCACACATACCTCTGCTTTGTGGCTCTGGGTCAGCACTACCAGTTCAGAGTCCTACTATTTGGGCTGTCCTTGGCAATACAAGTCTTTATGAAGTACTTCACAGTACTCACGGTGCACCTTAGAAACTCAGCATTCAAGTGTACCTGTACCTGAACAATTGGGTCCTAGCGAGCCCATCCAGACAGCAAAAAACACAGGAAGCAGTCCCCACGGCTTTCAAGTTCTTTGCCTCTATGGGGGTGCTACTGAACCTGGAAAAATTGCAGCTTCAGCCTGCTCAACAACTTTGCTTCATAGGAGTCCTTATGGACACCTCCAGAGCAAGGGACTTCCTTCCAGAGGATAAGAGGAATGTTTATTCTCCAGATGGCTCTCTTCATCAGGGAGAACAACTCAGTTCAAGCTCTCTTGATGCAGCGGATGTTATGTCTCATGGCATTGTTCATATTTATATGCCTCTAGCTGACCTATACATGAGAACCACACAGTGGGTGCTCAGCACTCAGTGGTAACTGACCACACACCCACAGTCCTACCACATCAAGGTGACAGAGCATCTGACGAGGTCACTTACATAGTGGACTCAGGAAGACATGCTTCTCCTAGGTTTACGCTTTGCCCCACTAGAACCCCAGATCACCATCACCATTGATGCATCTCTGACCAGTTGAAGTGCTCACTGCCAGGACCTCCACATTCAAGGAGTGTGGACCTGAGAGGAGTCCCATCTACACACAAATGTCTTGGAGATAAGAGCTGTCCTGTATGCTGTCTGAGCCCTGAAGGATGTCCTCCATTACAAAATAATTCTCCTTCAGACAAACAACAAGGCTGTGATGTATTACATCAACAAACAGGATGGGGCACACTCTTACCTTCTGTTCAGAGAAGCCATGAGAGTTTGGAAGTGGTGCCTCAACCACAATCTTCTAATCCAGGCAGTCTACTTGCCAGGAGTCCGGAATGATCTGATGGATCACCTCAGCAGAACAGAGGTGGATCTGGATGAGTGGTCACTCACCCCAGATGTCGTGCAATCACTATTCGACTAGTGGGGCAATCCAGATCTGGAACTTGGATGAATTAAAGTATATAATCAAAAAAGAAAAACATAGCCATTTGTGGAATAACCAAAACCTGGTTTCAGGATGACAGTTGGAACACAGATATCCCCGGTTACAATAAAATTATTAGAAACAGGAATCATAAACAAGGGGGAGGAATAGCTTTGTACATTACTGAGGACTACACTGCATACTGTATTTCCCCACTAACTGATGAAAGTGAAATAATGTAGGTAGAGGTTGAGCCAATCTCTGCACCGTCAATAAAAAAACTATGCATTGGTTTGGCTTACAGACCACCAAACTTAACTAAAGAACAGAATACTGAATTCCTTAGAACAATATATAACTTTGAACCAACTGATTATTATATATTAATGGGGGATTAAAATGTTCCTAATATTGATTGGGTGAAACATAGTTGTACTGGAAGTACAGAGAAAGACTTCCTGGAGATGATAACTAATCAAGATCTGGATCAAATAGTACAAGACGGTACCAGAGATAACAATATCATAGATATTGTTTTGACAAACATGAGATCAGTAGTACATAAACCTATAACTCTAGAACCTCTTGGAAATAGTGACCACATTATGATTGTTTAGGACTGATGCTAAGATAATGGAAACTAGAGGGAGTACCATTCTTAAGGCCTATAATAGAGCTAACTATCATAAAATAAATCAATATCTGTCCACGTGGGATTGAGATACTGAATTGTCAGGTTTAAATGTACATCAAGTCTGGACTCTCATGCAGACTAAACTTAACCATTGCTTAGAGAACTGGGTCCCAAACAGGCAGAAATATAAAAAAGGATTTAGAAATCCAGTCTGGTGGAATAACACAATTAAAAGACTGATTAATAAAAAGCAACACTGCTATACAAATTACAAGAAACAACTAATTCTAATCTCATGGAACGGGTACAAAAAAGTGTCAAATAAGGCAAAACAATTAATTAGAAAAAACAAGAATGATATTAATATTAAATTAGCAACAGATATGCTAGATAACAAAAATATTTTTTTCAATTATATAGGCTCATTAAAAGGCTCAAAAACAAATAATGGTACCATCAGTGAGGAAGTTCAAATAGCTAAATAACTTAATAGTTACTTCCTTACTACATTTACAGAAAAAGAACAATTCATTAGCCCCAAAACAGAATATAATAATATTAAAATTACAGCTATTACTATAGAAGAAGTTCTGAAGGAACTAGAAAAACTAAAAAATAAATTCATCTGCAGGCCCAGATGGCCTTTGCCCATCTTTCCTTAAGCAAACTGCAATATATATTGCAGGCCCTCTTTGTAAGTTATTTAATCAATCTCTGGATGCAGGAGAAAGTATAACTGCATGGAAGGAATCACTTGTTACCCCTATTTTTAAATCAGGAAATAAAAAGTTGCCATCAGACTATCAACCAATAAGTTTAACTTCAGTTATTGGAAAAATCCTAGAAAGATTAATTCTACACAAACTAGAACACTTTATGAAACTGAATAATCTCTATGATATAACACAGCGTGGGTTTGTAAAGGGAAGATTGCGTTTAACTAATTAACTCTGCTTCTTTGAGAATGTTAGTGCTGTGTTGGATGCTGGTCTACAGTGGATATAATATTTCTGGACCTAGCTAAAGCATTTGATAGGGTTTCCCATAAAATAATACAAGAACATTTGACAGACTCAAAATTTCCACAAACTCTGATAAACTGGATAGAATCATGGCTAAATAACCATAGGCAATGTACAACAATAAAAAGAGCAAATTCACCATGGGGATAGGTGACCAGTGGGGTGCCCCAGGGTTCCATGCTGGGTCCAGTATTATTCAACATTTTAATTAATACCATGAACACAACAGACAAAGTCTGGATAACAAAATATGCAGACGACTGTAAGTTAGGCTGTTTTGTTAACACCAGCGAAGGAGTTATGATACTCAAAAAGGAATTAGAAGGTTTAGAAATGTGTGCACAAGACAATAAAATGATGTTTAATGAAATAAAGTGTAAAATAATGCACCTGGGACAAAATAATTTGAAAAATAGTTACTTTATTAACAAAGTAAAGTTACAAGAAATTGAAAACGAAAAAGACCTTGGGACAAACATTGATAACTTGCTTAATTTTGAAAGTAACACAATGTTTAAAGTTAAGAAATGCCAAAGAATAATACAATGTATATGGAAAAATATTAAAAGTAGTCAACTCAGGTAATATTAACACTTTACACCTTTTTGTACTCCTACTACAATTCGGGGTAAAAATCAAATTGAAGAGGTTCAAAGAAAAATTACAAAAAAAATTCATGGCATGAAAGATAAATCTTAAGAGGAAAGGTTAAGAAGTTTGAATTTATACTCTATTAAATACTGATAATTACATGGTGACCTTTGTTTGACCTTCAAAGCCATAAAAGAACCTGGGCTTCCTGAAACAATGGAAATTGAAACAAACTTTTACAAGTCACAGACAAGATCTCATAACTATAGATTAATAGGGGCAAACTGCAGAACCAAAAAAAAGAAGCCAATGGTTTTCTCAAAGAATTGTCAACCTATGGAACACTTTACCAGCCTCAGTTGTGGAGAGTAAAATCATTGACATCTTCAAACAGAACTTAGATCAATTTATGGGAGATGCAAGATATGACTATTTATAATCTTCCCCCACTATTGGGTAGTGAGCTCATTAATAGGCTTTGTCCTCCTGAGCTTGTATTGAACTATGAAACTTTTTGTGTCCCCACTCAAAGCAAAACTACCTCTATTCTGACCCAGAAATTAAGAACCTGGCACTTTCTGTCAGGATGCATTCAGACTGAGGTGGATAAGATGCTTTCTGCATGTATTTCTTCCTCTTCCATTAATTCAGAGGGTGCTGCTCAAATTGGAGGTAGAATGGTTCTGAATGCCCAATACTGGCTTTGATAAATATGGTTTCTATTAAACAGTGGATTGTCAGAAGTCCCTTAGAGGCAACTTCCTCTACAAACTGACCTCCTAACACAAGGATCTGTGGCCCATCTCAACCGGAAATCCCTTCATCTCTATGCCTGGCTCCTGAGAAGATAGACGTAGGTAGGTTTAACCTATCTTAAAGAATCTCAGAATCCTCTTAGCAACACATAAGCCATCCACTAGAAAGACTTACAAGGCAAAGTGGAAACATTTTTCTATTTGGTGTGCAAAGACTACCATGGATCCCTTTGTTTGCCCACCAAGTAAAGTGGTGCAGTACCTCCTAGACCTGTCAAATGCAGGACTGCGATACTCAACACTAAAGGTACACCTCTGTGTGATTTCCATCTACCATGAGCCAGTGCAAAATATGTCCCTGGCTCAGTTACTAGTAGTCAGAGATTCCTTAAAGGCATTCTGCACACTAGGCCCCTGGTCAGGAGACCAGTGGCCATGTGTGATATCAATCTCATGCTAGACATGCTCACCAGTAAACCCTTTGAGCCTCTAGCAACCTGTGACTTGAAGTTTCTGACCAGGAAGGCTGCCATCCTAGTGGCCATTACCTCCACTTGAATAGTCTCTGAAATTCTGAAATGCATGCCTTGGTCATAGACCTCCCCTTTACGTGGTATTTCACAATGACAAGGCAGTTCTCAGAACTCACCCTTAATTGTTACTCAAGGTGGTCCTCAGAGTTTCATCTTAAGCAGCCCTTGGTCCTTCTGAACTATTTTGCCAGCTCCCAGAATGAAGGGGGATGCACCCTTCACTCCCTGAATATCAAGAGGGTTTTGCAATTCTACATTGACAGATCGAAAGAGATTCACAGATCCAAACAACTATTTGTATAATTCAGCATGGCCCAGGTGACCAGCCTGTTGCCATTAGATGCATTTCAGCATTGTTGGTAGCATCCCTTCACCATTGCTACTTGATAGCGCAGGTCAAGTTGGAAGGCTGGGTTTACACCCACTCTACCAGAACAGTTGCAGCAGGCCTGGCAGAGATTCGGAATGTGCTCATTGCAGTCATTTGTAACACGACCACTTGGAGCTCTTTGCACACTTTTGTGAAGCACTATGCTCTAGACGTCCATGCCAGAAAGCACCCTTCTTTTGGCAGGACAATCCTTAATTGACTTCTTTCCTAAGTGAGCTCCTTTTCCTGCTGGACTGATTTCAGCTCGGTACTCTCCCATTAGTGTGAGTGAGTTAGAATATTAGTCCAGGAAGATATGAAAATGTTGTACCTGTTGCAATTCAACTTCTTGGATGAAGTCTCCACCACTCATGCACACACCCACCCACCCACCATCCTCCAAGCTCACTCATCCTGTTTTGGTCTTTATTTCCTCATTGGATAGGCTGTGAAGACACTGTTGAGTTGACCCTTCTTACATGGGTCATATGGACCATCTTATGCCCAGGTTAGGTTAGTTTCCAAATATTAGTTTACACTGCACCTCCTCAGTAAAAAAGGTACTGAGATGGTTGGAGGGTCGACATCAAGATAGCCTATATGACATGAGCCAGTTTCACAGCACCATGCATGCACAGTCCTACCTTAGCACCGGTCCTCCAGAATATTTTTGGTTCCCGCTGGTTCCTATTACCTCCAGCATAGTCCCATTAGTGTGAAAGAGTGGTGGAGACATTGTCCAAGAAGATCACGAATTACAGTAGATATGTAATTTTCCTCTTTCAGCAATGAAGATTATTTCCAAGTCCTTCTAGGAAGCTGTGACCACAACAACATATCCTTAATCCTGACTATAAGGAAAATAAGGTAGTCCTAATCCAACAGGAACTAGAACTTTAGAAAAGTGTACTTCACCATGATGGAATACATGGTGCTCGAGGGTTTGTAGCAGCAGCAAGAGGTTGCAGTGCAAATAGGTAATTGAAGAGGATGCTTGAAAAAGAAGCAGAGATTTTCATCCCTGTAGTCAACAAGGGATAAAGGGCCACAAGGGGAACCTCTGGCTCACCAGTGACCATGGGTAACTTATTTAGATGATAAGGAAGGTTTACGACTACTGCATTAAGACAGGTTGCCTCTCAGCTAGAGAGCAGGTGCAGAGCAGCACTGAGGGACCGCATGGCTATAATTAAGACTGCCAATGAGGGACTGTAAGCCAGGTAGGCAGCATGAGCTATGGATAACAATAATGCTTTTCACCAGTGCATACATGGAAAAAGAAAAGTGAAGAAGAGAAATGGGTCACTGAAATAAGAAAAGGATGCAGGCAACATATTAGAGAGCTGGGGCAATGACTGAGATGCTGCTATACTACTTTGATTCAGCATTCAACAAGTGGAATCCAGTAAGATAAGCATGCCCATTCAGAGGGCCTATGGCACCAAGGGCTGCATTTGGTGGCCATCCTGCATGTCCTGATAGCTAACCACCATGCAATATTAAGCTGGGTAAGTCCCTAAGAACAGACAAGTTACACTTCAGCACTACTGTAATATTAAAGTAACATCAGTAGGGCAGCTTGCTGTAATCTTACAGGAATCTGTCTGGTCAAGTCTGTCTGGATAGGTGTGTTGCTGGAGAACTGATAAGTGCCCAGTGGGATCTCCATTCTGAAGAAGGGGAAAAGTTCAGACCTGGGTAACTACAGGCAAGTCTGCCTGATATCAGTGCATATGAAGGAAATAGAAGCAATTATCAAGGACAGAAAAATGAAGCACTTGGTTAATGTCAAGGTTTTGCCCCCTCTCAGCATGACTTTATGAGGGGCAAGTTGTATATAACTAGCCTCTTCACCTTATTTCAGTAGGTGATGAGGGAGGTGATCATGTGCGGGCCATGGATGTAATTTATCTAGAATTAGCAAGGGCTTTGATAATATGACACATGACTCCAGGGTGTCCTTCGACTTCAGGACATTCACTACCCATGCACTACCAGAAGGGTTAGTGGGGGTTGCACTCACTGAATATCGAAATAATTACTGTTTCTAATGAAAGATAGGGATCATATGTGGAAGAAATATAAGGTGTCTCCCTCTATACAACTCTGGAAATCCTTTAGACAACTGTGGAAGACATGCAAGCAAACTGCTCAAGTGCAAATTCTACCTTAACCAGCAAAGTGTTAATCTTAGCAACCCACATAATGTCTGGGCTTCCATTGGGTCCCAACTAAATCCCAAGGCCAGCAAACAAATAGAGTAACTCTGTACCTCCTCTGGTCTAATCTCAGAACCCATAGATATTGCAAACACTTTCAAAATGAAATTCACTGACTTATCCCCCCTACCTCAACAAACTCCCGCCCCAGCCTCCCCCTGTCCAGAACCACCCATAAATAGATTCCCCCACCCCTCTAACTCTGCCCAGACACCACCTTTCTATTTCAGTGCAATCAGCCATAATGTCATCCTCAAACTCTACAAGTCTCTGCCGGCCAAAGGTAACCCTGACAGTGATGGTCCTTACCCTGCTTTTCTAAAAATCATTATCCCTGCCATTGTTAAACCCCTAACGTACATCTTTCACCTTGACTTTTCATTATCCACTGTGCCTGACTCCAGGACGTATGCACATATTGTATCGATTTACAAAGCAGGGGATCCTCTTTCCACAGATAATTACAGGCCTCTCTCCATCCTCCCCATCTAAGTAAACTACTGGAGAAAGCTGTACGCTTCCAACTGTCAGAACATCTTGAGAAATACAACCTTCTTTTCCTACTTCAACATGACTTTCACAAATTTCACAGCACCACCTTGGCACTGGCTCTGTTCTCTGACCATGTCTTAAGACAAATGGATACAGGCAATGCCACAGACACTGTCTTTGTGGATTGATCTAAGACATTTGACCTGGTTGACCACCACGTTCTCCACTCAGCCCTGCTCCAGTTTGGATGCTCTGTTGAAACTGCTGCGTTCCGCAGCTATCTTTTGAACAGATCACAGTCTATCATTTTTGCTAAAGCTGCTTCCACTGCCCAACCCATACACACGGGAGTCTCCCAGGGCTCAATACTCTGCCCATTACTCTTCTCCTTATTCATCAATGCTCTCCCCATGGATAGCCTTGACCGTAAGGCACTCCTCTATACAGATGATTTAGTCCTATATCACAGCGCCAAATCACTGGAATCCATCTCCTCCACCCTCACATGTAACTATGGCTTGGCCCAACAATGGTTTCTCTCCAATAAGCTCAGAGTCAATGAAAAAAAGACTAAATCAATACTCTTTCACTCAAAACCTTTCTTTGCCCAAATCTCCAAAACAAATTCCTCCCTCTAGGTGCTCACTCCAGCAGGTCCACCACTCGATAATGTTCCCTTTTTTAAATATCTTGGTGTTACACTTGATTCCTCCCTCACTTTCTGTGAGCATGTCAACAACACCATGAGGAGAATTCACCAAAAGCTAAGAGCAGCCTACCACCTTAAACACCTTCTATCTGCTGAGGCATACCTTGCCATTGCCCAGGGCACTCTGCTACCCCTCCTTGACTACTGCTCTTCTGTTTACTCCCTTGTCTCCTTGCCTCTTCACTCATGACTAAACACAACTTACAACTCTATCTGTCATTTCGTCCTTCAAGCTCCCTACTCAACCCACCACAGCTGCCTCTACCAGGCTCTTGGGTGGCTCCCACTTCAAGGCCGCTTTAATTATGCCATTGGCTGCCTAGTAGACAACTCACTCGGAAACTACCATCTATCCCCCTACTCACCCCTTTTAACTAGTAGGGAACTTTCAAGGACCCTCATGGCATCCTAGGTCCCTCCACTGGAAGTTCCTCGCATATCCACCAATATGGGTATCAAAGCTTTTTCCATCTCTGTACCCTAACTGTGGAACAGACTCCCTCTGACCATCCGCTTGTCCACCTCCCACCTATCTTTCAAACAGGAACTAAAGTGCTGGCTTCTGAGGGAAACACCCTGTCACTGTTAGGATCTGAATTATCCAACCCTCATATGTAAATTAATCTTTTCATTAGTATATATTAGAAGGCACTGTGACTCCCGTTGTAAATACTGATGTAAATACTACTACTACTGTTAATGTGCTCCTGTTGTAAATACTGATTGTAAATGTTACTCCTACTGTTAATGTGCTTGTTTCCTCATACTGTAAATAGTGTTGTATTCTAGTGAACAAAATGCTAGCATTGTACTTTCAGGTGCCTACTTTGTAACCAGTTTATGACAGTTTGCCATTATCCATATATGCTCTGTATTAATAATAATAATAATAAAATGTTATTTATACTGCACCTTTCTTAAAGTCAAGGCGTCTTACAATAGTTACAGATAAGAAAAATAAAAACTAAGATTACTGAGCTCATAAAATCCCATTAAAGTATCAATCAAGATAAATCTTAGACCATAAATAGGTCTTTAGGGCCTTTTTAAATTCCTCCATGGACACACACTGTCAAAGCAGATGGGGTAGAAAATTCTAGAGGGTAGAGGCAGAGTACATAAAAGCTCAAGCCCCTGAAGATTTTAAAGAAACCCTCTGAATCTCTAGCAACCCCTCATCTGCTGAGTGGAGCGATCACTTAGGGTGGTAAGGTACCAGAAGCTCTTTCAAGTCATCTGGGCCCAGTCTGTGTAGGGCTTTATAAGTCAGAAGACCAGCTTTAAAGGTGATCCACCACTGTATTGACAGCCAGAACAGATTGCACAGAACTGGAGAAATATGACAAGCACAAGAAGTACCCATCAATAACCGGGCCGCAGTGTTCTGCACGAGCTGCAAGCAGTGGATATCAACCCCAGGAAGCCCTAGATAAAGGGAGTTGCAATACTCAAGATGCAAGGTCACAAAGGTGTAGATCAATGCAGGCAGATCACTGGACGGAACAAGGAGCTTAATCCTGGTGATGTTCCTCAGATGGTAGAAGGATGATTTGACAACTGCTGACACCTGCGAACACAGTGTCAGCTCATTGTCAAAAATCACCCCCAGGTTCTGCACCCATTCAGAGGTAGGGAGCTGGACACCTCCCAGAAAAAGTCCCAAGGGTAAACCAACTCCTGCCCCCTCTATCCTGTGATCCGAGTCCACAACCATTACCTCAGTCTTCTCCGAGTCCAACTTCAACCAGCTTGAATTCATCCAGCACTGGATTTCAATGAGGCAGCTGTTAAATACTGAGAGAGTTCTATCCTGGTCTTGTGTGAAAGATAAGTAGAGCTGGGTATTATCTGCATAGCAATGAAACCTCAGCCCATACCTTCTTACTATGTCTCCGAGGGGTAGCATGTACACTGCGAACAACATGTGGGACAACACCGAACCCTGGGGAACCCCACAAGACAGAGAGACTGGGCAAGAAGAATTAATCCCCGACATCACCCTCTGAGTTCTGCCTGTGAGGAAAGATCTAAACCAACTGAGGACTGTACCTGACAGGCCACAGATGAACTCCACACATTCGAGAAGTACCCCATGGTCCACAGTGTCAAAAGCTGAAGACAGATCGAGAAGAACCAAGATGGAGCAGCTTTTCTAATCTCTTGCCATCAGGAGATCATTGAGCACCTGAACCAGCACTGTCTCGGTACTATGCCTCTTTCGAAAACCAGACTGGAGTGGTTCATAGATGTCATGGATGGTTAAATGGTTCTCCAGCTGTATGGCCACTACTTTCTCAATAACCTTCCCTACAAAGGGAAGGTTAGAGATTGGTCTGCAGTTGGCATGGCAGTCTGGGTCCAAGGAAGCTTTCTTCAGGAGGGGTGTTACCACTGTCTCCTTCAGGGAGCTGGGAAACTCACTCATATCCAGGGAGCACCAGACTATCCGTGCTAGGACTGGGCTGATAATATCATGACAACCCTTTGTCAGGCAAGTCGGGCCAGGGTCCAAACTACAGCATGTAGGGCGGATACTCTGGACAATCCTCATGACATCGATGAACTCAGGCCGGTCAAAGAAACTCCAGGAGGGTTTAGAGGCTGCGGCCAAATGCCGATCCACAGTTTCTCCTATAAAGGGTGCAGGCTGGAGTGTCACCCTGATGTCAGCCACCTTAGCAGCAAAGAAGTGAACAAGCTCATCACACTCAACTTGTGAAAAAGCTCTTTGAACCTGTAGACAGGCTGGGTTGCACAGTCTGTCAACAGTTCGAAAGAGCTGTCCATTGTTATCATGTATCATGTTATTCTATGTGGCTGTGCCACTTGTGTGGCCCAGGTTGTAACTGAAACGGTCCTCTGGATCAGTGCACTTACCCAGAAACCAAAGACATAAACTAATAAATAAATAAATGCCCCAGGTAAATATAAGACATATTCAAAGTTGGATAGCTGACTGACATGAAGCAGAGGGTGGTAGTGTGCAGGCACTACTCTGACTGGAGAGGTTTACTCAGTGACATCCCTCAATGATCAGTTCTGGGGACTCTGCTGTTAAAAATTATCATTAGCAATCTGGAAGCTAATGTCTTCTGCAGGCTGCTCAAGTTTACTGATGTCATTAAAATGGCCATAGTTGTGGATCAACACAAACTTTAGGTGAACAAGAACAAGCTGGATAATTGGTCAGATTCTTGGAGCCTTTGATTTAATGTTGCCAAATGAAAAGTGTTACAATTGGGTAGAAAAGGCAGTGGTAGGATCTATACACTGTCTAGGGCTCCTCTTGCTTTTGTAGAGGAGAAAAAGTACCTGGAGTCATAATAAACAAGGGTCTGAAGCGTGACAAGCAGTGCAAGCCTACTGTAAAGAAGGCATGCAGAATTCTGGCATGCACTAAAAGGGGGTCAGATGAACAAGGGAAGTAATTCTGCCACTTTAGAAAGCCCTGGTCAGGTTCCATGTAGAGTACTGCATGTAATCCTGCACTCTTCAGTACAAAAAAGTTATTAAGGCTGAGAAGAGTGTTTACTACAGGTGCAACAGAATATTCACAGCTTTGGGAGACAAAAGCTATCAGGAGAGACCAGAGGCCCTTAAAATATTCACCCATGAGAGAAAAGAGTCTAAGAGAGGGCATGATCTCAGTTTTATATGCACTCAAAGGTGATAAGACTGAACATATTGTACAGAGGTGTTTGATCTCGTGCCCTTCAGCAGGAGGCGGAGACATGCCATCAAGTTCAGATGTGGTAAATTCCGGGATAAGCATAAGAGGTCCCTAGTCTCACAGAGTGTGGTGAACCTTTGAAGCAACCCACCAGTGGAGACAGTTATATGAAGACACTGTAGGTCTTCAAGGCAAGCCTGGACAAAGTGCAATGTTCTCACCACATTTTATTTTGTGTGCAATGTTTTGACTACGGTACAAAGAAATTCAACAGGAACCTCAGTTAGAAATCGATGTGGAAACCCTATACAGTTGTAACATGTTCTCTCAACATACTTTCTTTTTGTCCCTGCTTATATATCTTGGGGGAGGGGGACATGATGGGCCAGCTGTCTTTTCTGACCTTATATTACTACGTTACTACTGTATATTACTTTTGCATTACAGGCACCAAATTTACATTGTCCATGTTGGTAAAAATGAAATGCTGTACGAATCATATGTAGTTATACATGCTGTGTGATGGTCATCCATAGAGCTAGATATCATCCTAAAGTGACAGGTAACCTGGGGGAACATTTTTGTAATCCTTCTGGTCCTTGGGCTAGAGAGGAGTGGTAGCAGACCATTATGCAGGCTAAGAGTTGTCCAAGAGTCTGGTGCTAAACTGAGGGGTTTGTTTCTAACCACCTGGATGGCATTCTGGAGAAGCTATGCCTTTACGCCTAGAGTAGCTGCATCTGTGCATGGAGAGAGTGGGTGTACTGGCCAAGAAAATGGACAGGGTAGTTAGGGAGGGTAAAGCTAGGATGGGAAGAGAAGGCTAGTGCAAGCAATCACCATGGTTGAAGAAAGAAACAATAACAAAGGGAAGGATAGCTGAGCAGTTGAGCACAAGGAAAAGATCACCCCCACAAGATAAATGAAGCATGGAAGGGCAGCTATCCTCATTTGTATGCAAGCCAGTATGTTTAGATCATCCAGCAAAATGGGTGAGCTTGAGGGCCAAACGCTCTTTGAAGTTCATGACAAAATAGCCCTCTCAGAGAATTGGTGGTGGAAGAAAATCACTGAGCCACTGGGATAATGACAGAATGATTATTCTAAAGGATAGGCTTGACAGCAATGGGGTCAGGTCATTCTGTTAATAAGGGAAGTAGTCCCTGTGGAAAACAAAGCAAATATCAGGGTAGTACACTGTGCCGAGTCTATCTGGGACAAGCTAGGGGGAAGGGGTAAAAAGAGTCATACAGGGGGTACACTACAGGCCCCAAATAGCTCAGTGAAGCATGATGCCCAGTTGGGTAATGATTGTACTGATACTGAAATCCTGTCCACCATCAATATTTGCTTCCTAGAGCACATGGCCAGCAGGGTATGAGGATGGAGGCCGCCCTTGATCATGATATCAGCAATTGGAATGGGATCAGCTCTTATAGTATGTAGATATCAAGGAACATGTGGGAGAAAGTGACCACAACCAGGTAACTTTTCCATGGTGGCTGGGAAAACTATCAAGACCTCAGCCATCAGGACCAGAAACTTTACAAACATATGAACATATGTATTGGCCAACAGAATTAGGCTTTGGTGTATCAAGTCTGCTCATTGTGCAGGGATTTCAGCTTTGTTCATGCTGATGTCCCCACTCCCCTTCTCTGACTATTTCATCCCTTCCCTCTTCCCCTCCCCAGATCAGTTCTGTGTGTTAATATCGTGGTACAAAATATCACCATCAAAACATTGAACTTCTCACAGCCACCCCATGGCCACTTTGCTGTGCCATGCATCACAGTCCTGTATTGGGGGGGCCTTACTTAGCAAAGCTGGTGCAAAGCTAGCCCCCCCATGCAGGCCTGTGATGCACGTCACAGTGAAGTGGCCAAGGGCTGGCTGTGCGAAGTAAGCCCCCCCATGTACCATCTATGTCCTGTGCTCTTTTGTCACATTGTGGCTTGTACTAACTGCCCCCTGCACTGTTCTGTCCTGTGATGTTTTCACCACACATTATTTTTTTTCGCAATGTTTTGACTACAATATTTTGTCCTGCGATATTTGTTCTGTGATGTTAACACATGGAACCTCTTTCTAGCCCTCCTCTGAACCTTCTCCACTAGGTTGATATTTTTCATAAGGTGGGGGCTCCAGAATTGCATTGCATACCCCAGATATGGCCTCAACTGTGATTTGTACAAGGGCAGGACCACCTTTTGTCACCTACTATTGATCCCCCTGGCTATGTAGCCCAACATCTTGTTACTGCCTTCTTGCATTGCACAGAGTGCTTCAAGTCACTAGACATTATCACTCTCAGATCTGTCTCTTACACTGTAGGAGTTATCCAGACCCCTCCCAGGTAGTACTTTGTCCTGTGTTTTTTTTTTACTCCCACATGCATGACCTTGTACTTCTTTTGTTTTGAAGCCCAGTTGCCAGATCCCTGACCACCTTTCAAGTTTTCTTAAGTCCTCTTTAAGGTGCTGTATCCCCTCTTTTGAGTTCACCTTCCCACAGAGTTTGGTGTCATCTGCAAATAGACTCATTTTGCCTATCATGCCATTCCCATTATTATTAATGAAAACATTGAACAGCACACTGGCCCTAGCACTGAGCCCTGTTGGTTGCCCCTTTTGATCTCCCTGATACTATACAGTTCTCCTCCAATTATCAGCTTTTGGGACCTGATCTCTAGCCACTTTTCTACCCATTTAACCAATCCCTCTCCTGTTCCAAGGTCTGCTAATTTCCTGATCAGCGTCTTGTATGGCACTAAGTCAAAGGCCTTCCTGAAATTAAGGTATAGGATGTCCACTGGTTAGCCTCTGTCTATTGTTTTGGTTACCCCATCAAAGAAGTTGATCAGGCTAATTTGCCAAGAACTCCCTCACATAAAGCCATGCTGCCTTGCATCCTGGAGAAGATATTCCTCTACATGATGTATCAATCTTTCTTTCAGAATAGTTTCCATAAGCTTGAATACTATTGAAGTCAAACTGACTGGTCTGTAGTTCCCTGGGTCATCCCTGGGAGCACTCTTCTGAGGGGCACCACATGTGCTATTCTCCAGTCCTGCAGTACCATGCCTGACTCCAGCAAACAGCTGAACAGGTCCACCAGTAGTTCTTACAGCTTCTCTCCCAGTTCCTTTAGCACTATGGTGTATACACAATCTGGGACTGGTGATTTTTCAGTCTTCAAAGCTAACAGTTCTTTTTTTCACGCTTTTCTTTTCTATTACCCCATCTGACTCCGTTCCATCTTCTGGCCTCTTTCCCCACCTTCAGCACCAGCCCATCTTTCTCCTTTCTGAAGACAGAGCAGAAGTAATCATTCATTAATTCTGCTTTCTCCCTATTCTCCTCCAGCCTCCCTTCATCTTGTCTTAGTCTGACTGTCCCTTCTCTCTTGTCTGTTTTCTCACATGCTGTATGAAGTGGAAGAAAGCCTTCTCATCCCCTCTTAAGACCTAATACAAATTGCAATTCCTTCTGAGCATTTGCTTTTTGAACTGCCCTTCCTGCCTCCTCACCTATCCTAGGTATAATGCTCTGTCCACCTCCTTCTTAGTCTTCGTGAATTTCCTGTAGGTCAGCCTCCTTACTGCCCGGGCTACATCAGAACTAAACCAGTTTGGTGCTTTGATTTTGGAGTTCTTCCTTTTGTACCTAGTACACTCATCTGTTGCTTTCCCTACTCCTTCCTTGATCATATTTCATTTTTGAGTCACCTCTATAGTTGCAGACATTTTTGCTAGGTACCGTTTTTGCACCTTTTTTATTTTTCCAAAGCCTGCCCTCATAAAGTCCAGGATTTTGGTCTTAGTGGTAATACTTTTCCTGCCCTTGTCCAGCCTGAACCATACTGACCGATGATCACATCCACTAGGTGGTTCCCTGACTGTTATATCCTGTACGTGCTCTCCATTCACAAGCACTAAGAACAGAATTACCTTGTCTAGGGTAGGTTCAGTGACACCCAGGGTCAGGAACCCAAGCTGAAATGCTTCCAGTATTTTCTGGCTCCTGACACATCATTGCCAGTACACTCCAGTCCACCCTGGGCAGGTTAATGTCCCCCCACCATCACCGTCTTCCCCTTTTCTGTGGCCTTTAGAATTTGCAAACTCAGATCTTTGTCCATTTCCTCATCCTGATTGGGTGGTCTGTATACCCCATACAACCTCACGTTCCTCGTAATATTGATCTGCAGCTGGATCCAAATTGTCTTCACCTTCTCTTCTTTTGATTCCACACTTATGCTTCTTATGCTTTCCCTAACAAATACTGCCACCTCTCCTCCTTTGCCTACTGCTCTGTCTCTCTAGTATAGCCTATACCATGGAAGTGAGAGGTCCCAGTCATGACTAGTTGAATAAGGCTCATAATGCTTTACTTGAAGTATATGTAGAGATCTGCATACAGTGGTAGTAGCACAAACATTGACCGATAGTACTGAATACCAAGCAGTGGCAGGTATGGTACCCATTAAATAACATGTATAGTGGTACAGCGCAAAGATGTGCACCGTGCAGTACCGGACAACTTTTGTGTGATTACCACTGTATCTTTAAGCAATATGGGAAAAATTCCAAAAAGTGGTTCCCCTCTGCTCAACAGAGAGAAAGATAACTGATTCTGAATACAAAAAAGGCACAGTACTACTGGATAGGGATGAGTTACCGCCGAGTTATAGAGGAGTATAGAGCAACACAGAGGGACTGTGAAACTACAATGAAGAAAGCAAGGAGGATTCATAAACCAGTATACATACCATCAGGCACTACACCAAAGTCTTCTTCTCGTTCATAAATAAAATAAGCAAGGTGAAGGAGGGTACTGGACCCTTGAAAATAGGGGTACAGAGAAAGAAACCTGTGTAAGTGCTAGAGGCAGTGGCTAATAAATCTTGATGAATATGTATTCAGTTTTCAATAAAGGACCCCTGGTGGGAGTAGAGGGTTCTTTGGTAGAGCTTATAGCATCAAGGGTAACCACAATGAATCCAGTGGACAGCATATCTGTCCTGGTGGCTGACTACCAGGCAAAGATCAAGCCATGTAATTCTCAAGTGGTGGGCAACTGGAACTAAAGGAACAATTGCTGGTGCCACTTGCAGTAATTTCTCAGGAATCTGTTCAAACAGGTACTGTGCCAGATGACTGGGAAGTGGCCAGTGTAGTCTGAAATGTTGGATTTACTGATGTCATAAAATTATGATAGCTAGATTCGGCACGGGGTCATAATGTCACAGGACATCATGCCGCATGGCAAAATGCACTGAAACTACAGCGCGGTTCTTGCCATGCGGCATATCTCTTTTTTCTGTGGGGGGCTCTGCCATCCACACCAACCCAGAATCTCCCCCAATATAGATTCTCAACTCCGGGGGGGGAGGTTCAAGTCGGGGAGCTCACTAAGTTTAAAAACAAATTAAAGTTTCTGGGACTGGGAATCAAGCCTGTTCCCAGAAGCATTGCCTGGGTTCCCTGCTGCTGTGGCTTGGTCTGTTGAGCCACAGAAGCTGGCCAGCAGAACCCACTCCCAGCAGAGGTCTTATCCTCTGCCTGGGAGCGTGAGAATGGTGCAATACCGATAACAGCAGCATACACGATATTGCACCATTTTCTCACTGGTGCAGTGATGTACCGGGTTAGCCATAATGTCGTATACTATTAATTGTGGTGCAACATTATAACCCGGTACCCCAGATTCAGAAAATTAAAAGTCAGGATGAATCCTCTAGTGATCCCTTCTTAGCATGAGTACTTTACTAGTGTTGATGTACTCAGTAAAAGTGTTGCAAATTAAATCTGCACCAGTGAAATGACTGCAAAATGGCCAAAATTCATCTTTTTGAGGCTTTGCAATGTTTCCACAGGCCTCAGAAATTTGACTTCACTGATTTTACAAAGTATTCTCCATGAAGTGGCCATCTTTTCCAAAAAGTGGCCACTCTGGGAGAAAAGTTTGGTCAATTCACATAGAAAGTAGCCACTTTACTGTGCAATACTTCGTGAGTTTGGCAAATTTACACAGTTAATATCATGGATTTTGCAAATTTCAGCCAACTTGCCCAGCTATAGCAGTCAGTGTTACACAAGTTAAGCAAAGTCAAAGCTACTCTACTACTTGTCTTGAGCTCTGTTAGGAAAATCAACAATGGCAATCAAATACCAGCACCAAGACTCAGTTTAAACTTGCAAGAATTTATTTGATCAAAAAGTGGTATAACAGTGCTATAGCCACTAGTACCATGCCTGGCTAAGCAGGAAAGACGTAAAGTAAACTGCCCTCACCTTTCACTCCCACATTAACACACTCTCCTCCACCATGAATGCACGGATTGGCCTATTATACCACCATAGCGACTGCCTACCCACAGAGGTGCTCCGACTGGCTGTCACCTCCTCAGTTCTGTCCCTTGTGAACTACGGCCTCCCAATCCATGCAACCACAGACATCACTGTGCTTAATAAGGTACAAATGCCCATTAATAATGCCTGCAGGCTCCTGACTGGTGCTGACCGATGCACACACACACACCTGCTCACTATACTCCTCTGCCAACGAGCTCAACTTCGAGTAGAGGCTCCTCTATCAATCATGCCTACTTATCAAAAAGATACTCCTAGGTCTCTCCCTTCCTGGGGTGACCCCAACTGCCTCTACCCATAGCGCATGCAAGTACACCCTCCTGGTCCCTAGGGTCAGGACCTCACTTGTACAGCAGTCCTTTTTCTACAGGGCCCCGTCCTGGTTCAAACCCTCCCTGCTGTTATCACCAACCTCCCTAAAATTGGTCCCTTCAAAATTGCCCTCAGGAACCACATATTTGCCATTCACTGTTGTAGGTGTGCATAAACATCTGGGTTCCTATGTCTGATGGACCCTCCTACCTGTGGGCCCAATTGTCAGTCCATAGCCTACTATGGCAATCTGCCCCGGGACAGCTAATTTTTGTACCACCCTAGTATACTGCTTATATTTATCACTTTAATTGCCTAGCTACCACCTAGTATAGGCAAGGCCCCTGGTGTTCTGCGGCAGAATTTTCTGATTTCTGCGGCAGGGCTCCTTGACTTCTGTGGCAGCATTTTCTGATTTCTGTGGCATGATTTATTCATTTCTCTGGCAGAATGCAGTCCTGTCATTGGCTAAATATGATGTGATGTCATCGATGACATCATATGCTGAGCATAGAGGACAGGCTTCAGGATAAACGAGGTGGGAAGGAAAGCCTGACACTATGGAAAAACAGTATATTTATATGAAAATTTACCACAAACCATGAATTCTGTGGCACTATATATATTCTGCAGCATGATGCAAATTCTGCGGCAAATTCCGCAACCATAGAACCGCAGAATTCCAGGGGACTTGAGTATAGGCCAATGATATTAGCTTATGTAAAAGGTTATGCTGCCATTACAACCTGTTTGTACAAATTTACTGCTCTGCTGTGTTGGTGCTGTAACTACGTAACAATGCTTCTATGTAACTAAGTAACCCTCTGATTGTCTATGTAACTATGGAACCCTGTGATGTCTCTGTATACTTGATGAGGAGCCTTTGGAAATGAGTCCATGATGCAAAGGATTGTAATTCCGATATGTCTAAATAAATAAATAAACAAATAAAAAAAAAATTATGGACTCCCAAACAGATTTAGCCTATAATGACTTTTTCAAGGGAGGTACACATGAGGAAAAAGCAGGTCTTGTTAAAGTGCTCACCACAGTCACATTTCTATTTCCTCTTAAAGGTGTAGACTGTGCTTTAAAGTGCTCCCTATTCAATCACTACAAATGTGTATAATACATATTTTTATTTATATAACATGTAGACACATTACACCAACCGTGGTTCCCCACTTTCTATTGTGAGGTAACATAGAAACATAGAAGCTGATGGCACATAAGGACCTCAAGGCCCATTCAGTCAGCCCATTTCTTTTTCTACCTTATGAATGAGCCACAGGCCTTTACTCTGTCAATGGCCTATCTATTCATACTCATCTGTATTGCTCCCTTATGCCTATCCCATGCCTGCTTAAACTCCTGCACTGTATTCATGTCCACCACTTCCCGAGGTAGGCCATTCCATGCATCCACCACCCTTTCTGTGAAGAAGAACTTCCTTACATTACCCCTTGATTGGCCTCCCTCTAATCTCCTGCTGTGTCCTCTTGTCCTGCTATTTTTCTTATATTGAAACATGGTACACTCTTTCACCTTGTTAATGCCCTTAAGGTGTTTGAATGTTTCAATCATTTCACCTCTCTTCCTCCTTTGCTCTAGGGTATACATATTGAGCTCCATTAATCTGTCCTCATATGTTTTCTGATGCAGTCCCTGCACCATTTTGGTTGCCCTTCTCTGGACTGCCTCAATTTGGTTAATGTCCTTGTGAAGGTGTGGCCTCCAGTACTGTACACTGTACTCCAGATGGGGCCTAACCAGTATCTTGTAAAGAGGGATTATTACCTCCCTCTTCCAACTTGTGATACCCTTACTAATACACCCCAATATCCCCGTAGTCTTACCTACTGCTTTAATGGTCTGCTTGGATGATTTCAAGTCATCAGTGATGATGATGATGCCCAAGTCTCTTTCTTCCCTTGTGACTGCCAGCAACTCCCCTCCCAGCCTATTGTTGTCTTCAGAGTTTCTCTTCCTTATGTGCATGATCTTTCAGTTCTTTGCATTCAAAGCACAGCTGACTTATTTTGGGGCTAACTGCTTTCAGAGCACAAACCACCAGGCTGTTTTGGGGCCGGGGAGGTTTACCTGTGTCTGACTTGGATGTCTGAATTTTTCTCTGTTTGATTAGCAGGGAATTTTCTCTGTCAAATTGTTGTGTAGGGCATCTTGCTGACAGGAAGGCACTCATCGCAGAGGTGGGTCAGAGCTTTTAGCTGATTGTTTCGTGAGGGCACAGTTTAGGCCCAACCCCTGCCCACTCCTCACTCCACACCCTGGAAATAGTTCCTTTATACCTGGGGTTCTGACATCATTTCCTCAAGAGTGCAAGGTGCATATCACTGTCATATCCTCTCTAGTACACTGCACTGACAATATAAGCATACACATTGTATAATATATATATATATTTCTATATAACAAACCAATCACACACACACACACACAAAAAAAGTAGATAAACATGTGGGAGTAATGCAATGTAATGGCTGTGGGAAGCAGTCTTCCAGGAGTCTTTCTGGAGGCTGAGATGCTGCCCTATTTGCAGACAACTCTCTGCCCTGAGGGAGGAAGTTGCCCGTCTTCAGGCCACACTGGACAGTAGTAAGGGAACCTTCCCCCAGGCCACACTGGGCAGTAGAAAGGGAACCTCCCCCATCCAGGGAGCATTAGAGCCACCACCACTACCTCAGAGATTGCAAAGAAAGCACAGCAGTTGGACCACAGTGGGCTCAGGGAGGGTGTGGATGGTGGAACAGAGGCACACCCAGTCAGTTGTTCCACTCCACAATCCATACACCATTCTGGGGGACCATAGCTCCCCTTTGGATACACCCGCTGAGGAGACTAAGGAGGCTGAGGACAACTGTCGCAAGGGAGGTCCACAGGAAGGAGGCAGAGGACACCACAGGAAAAGGAAGCAGCTCCTGGTGGGGGACTCAATTATTAGGGGGATAGAACTGGGGGGAGCAGGGAAAACTGAAGTAAGGTGCCTGCCTGGTGCCATGGCTTGGAGGGACAGGAAGCGCATCCTCAGGATCACGAGAACGGCTGCACGGGAGTCTGAGATGCACATCATTGTCCACCTAGGGACAAATGACTTGGCTTATCATGCTATTAGAGCAGTGCAGGAGGACTTTGTAGAGTTGGGGAGGGGCCTAAGACAAGTAGCATGCACAGTATCCTTCTCAGAGGTGCTGCCTGTCAACGGCATGGGTGAGGCGAGGGTACTTTGCTCCATGCAGTTTAATGAATGGTTGAAAAAATGGTGTGACACACAGGGGTTTGGCTTCATTGGGGACTGGGGTTTCACCTGGAGGGACACCAGCCTATACTGGCAGGATGGTCTGCATCTGTCCAGGAAGGGAACAAGTCTTTTGAGCAATCGGTTTAAATGCTTCATTGGCAAGCTTTTAAACTAGTCAAGGGGGGAGGCACTGATAAGCAGCAGGAAAATCCCAGCCTCTCCCTACAAAACAGGGTACTAAATGAGAAAAAGACCAAGGTAGAAAGGTCAGTGGGGGATGCTGCAACAGAAGGTAAAGCCATCAAAAAATGGAAAGTAATGAGTACCAATGTCCGTAGTCTGGGTAACAAGCTTCCTGAATTAGTGGACTTGATGGAGGAGGAACATCTGGATACCGTGGCAGTCACAGAAACATGGTACACACAAAACCAAGACTGGGACATAAACATACCAGGATACACTATCTACAGGAGGGACAGGGAGGGTAAAAGAGGAGGAGAAGTAGCTCTTTACATAAGGGAATGAATCAAAGCAACAGAACAAAAGGGTAAACAGGGAGGAGAAGAAGCACTGTGGGTAAATTTGGAGACAGGCAATGGCACCACAATCCGCACAGGGGTTGTATACAGACCCCCTACTCAGGGGGAGGAAATGGACAAGGAAATGATAGAAAATATACTTAGAATGGCAGAAGAAGGGGAGATATTGCTGATGGGTGATCTGAATATGCCAGATGTTAACTGGAGTGCAGTTGCAGCAGCCACTTCAAAGAGTGGGGTTATTCTAGATGCCCTACAGGGGGCATGCTTTAGACAACCAGTATTGGAGCCCATTCGAGAGGGATCAATCTTAGACCTGGTTCTCTCAAAAGGAGATGGAGAGAGGATTACAGATGTAGAAGTGGGTAGCCATCTGGGAACTATCGACCATCGAACAGTATGGTTCACAATAAACACAGCAATAGAGTCAAGCCATACAAAGGCAAAAGTACTGGACTTTAGGAGGGCTGACTTTGCCAAAATGGGTGAATGCCTAAGAAATGCACTAGCAAATGGGAAAGAAGGAGGGGTGGAAGAACAATGGGGAATAATAAAAACTGCCATCACAGAGGTAACAAGCCTTTGTGTGAAGCAAATAAACAAAACAAAATGATGTAAGAAACCACTATGGTTCTCAAAGGAAGTGGCACTGAAGGTTCAAGAGAAAAAGAAAGCATTCAGGAAGTACAAGGAATCACAGAAGGAGCAGGACAGAGAACTGTATCAGTTAAAGCAAAAGGAAGCTGGGAAGGCAGTCAGAACACCAAACCGAGGACAAGATAGTCAACTCAGTTAAGAAGGGGGATAAAACCTTTTATAGGTACATTAGGGAGCGAAGGAAGACCAAGGGAGGGACAGTGAGGTTTAATAAAGGGAAGGGAGGGTGGGGCGGAGGGTGACTGTGAAAAGGCACAGATACTAAACAAATATTTTTGCTCAGTATTCACAAATGAAGAGGGGAGGTACCTAAAACAAACAGTAGAAACACTCTGGATATAGAAGTTGATACCAGCCCATTTACAGAAGAAAGGGTTATGAAAGAACTCTTAAAACTGAAGGTGGACAAAGCAATGGGGCCTGATGGGATTCATCCCAGAATTCTAAAGAACAAAGGGTAGAACTAGTGACACCACTGACTACCCTCTTTAACAAATCATGGGAGGATGGGGTGGTACCCGAGGACTGGAGAAGGGCAGATGTGATTCCCCTTCACAAAGGTGGGAGCAAGGCAGAAGCAGGAAACTACAGACCTGTTAGTTTAACCTCAGTGATAGAGAAAATGATGGAATCACTTCTGAAGGAAAGAATTATCAAGTATCTAGAGGCCAGAGGGGCACAGGACCCAAGGCAGCATGGATTCACAGTGGGAAGGTCATGCCTGACGAATCTGATAGATTTCTTTGACTGGGTGACCAAAGTAGTAGATCAGGGAGGGGCTGTGGACATGGCCTACCTAGACTTTAGCAAGGCATTTGACACAGTCCCACACAAAAGATTAATATACAAGTTAGCCAGCCTGGGAGTGGGTCCCAAGATGACATCATGGGTAAAGAATTGGCTGGAGAATAAGACACAGAGAGTAATAGTAAATGGAGTCCACTCTGAAGAAAGGGGAGTTACTAGTGAGGTACCGCAGGTTTCAGTATTAGGACCGGTCCTTTTCAATGTCTTTATAAGCGACATTGCAGAGGGACTGGAAGGAAAAGTATGTCTCTTTGCAGATGACACAAAGATCTACAACAGAGTTGATGCACAAGGTGGGGTGGAAAGGATGAGAAGGGACTTGGCAAGGTTAGAGGAATGGTTAAATGTATGGCAGCTTAGATTCAATGCTAAGAAGTGCAAGGTAATGCACCTGGGAAACAAAAACCCAGGAGAAGAGTACACAATGGGGTGAGATACTAACAACAACAAAAATGGAAAGGGACCTGGGGGTAGTCATATCAGATGATATAAAGGTGGGCAAGCAATGTGAGAGGGCAGCAAGGAGGGCTGGGGGGATACTGGGATGCATAGGGAGAGGCATCACCAGTAGAAAACAGGAAGTTGTTATCCCTTTGTACAGACAGCTGGTGAGACCCCATCTGGAGTACTGCATGCAGTTCTGGAGACCCAATCTCCTCAAAGACATAGACAGGATGGAAGCTGTCCAGAGGAGGGCAACTAAAATGGTGCAGGGTCTGCACCGGAAGACATATGAAGACAGACTTAGGAGCTTAATACGTATAGCCTCGAGGAAAGGAGGAGGGAGAGGACATGATAGAAACTTTCAAGTACCTCAAGGGAATCAACAAAGTCCAAGAGGGTAGCATCTTTCAAAAAAAGAGGTGTGCAAGAACAAGGGGGCACAATTTAAAGATAGAGGGGGGGCGGCTCTGAGGTAATTTAAGGAAGTATTTTTTCACAGAGAGGGTTGTGGATGCGTGGAACGGTCTTCCGGAGAAGGTTGTGGATTCAAAAACAGTGGTGGAATTCAAGCATGCATGGGACAGTCATAAGGCAATTCTAGGGGTTGGGGGTAGGAAGAAGTAGGCTGCTGGTTAACTAGGGTCTGCAGCTTATCCAGTAGGTAGGGAAATGGGCAGAATGGGTGGGCCAAGTGGTCCTTATCTGCCGTCAAATTCTATGTTTCTATGTTTCTAAACCCCAGTTGCCACTCTTTTGACCATTTTACTAGTTTATCCAGATCTCTTCTCATTCTGCTCACCCCATCTGGATCATCTACTCTGTTGCAGATCTTGGCGACATCTGCAAACAGACAAACCTTACCCTCCAGTCCATCTGCAATGTCACTGATGAAGATATTGAAGAGGACTGGCCACAGGACTGATCCCTGAGGTACCCCACTTGTGACTTGAATCTCTTCTGACTGTATACCATTTACCAGCTCTCTCTGTTTTCTGCCCGTCAACCAGTTTGCCACTCAGTTGAACAACTTCTGACCCACCCTGAACCTACACAGTTTATTAATCAATCTTCTATGTGGAACAGTGTTGAAAGATTTGCTGAAGTCAAGGTAGGCGACATCAACTGCTCTCCATTGGTCCACTTCTCTGGTTACCCAGTCAAAGAAATCTATGAAATTAGTTTGAAAGGACCTGCCTTTTGTAAACCCATGCTGTCTTGGATCATGTGCTCCTATGGATTCCAGGTGTTGCACTCTCCTTTCCTCAAGGAGTGCCTCCATAATCTTGCTTACTACTGAGGTAAGACTGACTGGTCTGTAGTTCCCTACCTCCTTCCTGCTACCACTCTTATGGAGTAGGATCACATGAGCCCTTCTCCAGTCTTCTGGGACCTCTCCTGTGCTTAGAGACTCACTAAACAGTTCTGTTAATGGCTCTGCTAGTTTCACCCTTAGCTCCTTTAGTACCCTGGGATGTATACCATCAGGTCCCATTGCCTTGTCCACCCTGAGCTTATCAAGCTCTTGTAGGACCCTTTCTTTTGTGAAGGGACTAGTGCATACCACCCCCCTCCTCCCCCTCCCCGTTCTGAGTTGTAGGCCCTGCCCTACCTTCTCTTCAGTAAATACTGAGCAGAAGTATCTTATTTAGGATAGATGCTTTTACATGATCCTCCTCCTCACATGCCCCCTTATCCCATTTGATCTTAGCAATACCCCCCCTCTGGGCTTCCTCCTTTCACTAATGTATCTCTAGAAAGTCTTATCACCTTCTTTTACTGTCTGTGCTAGTGTTTCCTTGGTTTGGGTCTTTGCCTGCCTCACTGCCTTCCCTGCATGTAACATGTGTAATTTGGATTTTAGTAGTATAATGCTAGTCAATATTATCCATTGGCATTCCAACCTCTGTTCAAAATGTTTAGTGTGCATTAATGAACAATTCCAAAGCACTTCTGCAAGCACTGTAAATGGAAATTAAGTGTACATGAAGCAATGATCTCTCTAAGTTGACCAGATGTACTAGCAAAGCTGAACTCATTTATGTGTAATCTTGTTGAGTTACAAAATAAAGTTTATCAAAAAAAGATGTAGGCACTTAACTTATATGTGTACTTTTACAAATATTTCTATCTTTTCTTGATTAAATGTGCTTTAATACACGTGTGCTATCTAGTAAATATGTGTGTAGATTGTTTCAGTTAAAGATTAAAATCGTTATTTCATACTTTCATTATCAGTAGGCACTTCACTTAATTCTTATTGTTTCTGGAGATACACTTCTTTTGAGTAACCATATTTAAGAAAGCCTATATTGTCCTTCACCAAACATTTCATATCTTAGAATGCTTTTGGAATGCTATTATAGAGCTACTGAAGTTGCTTGTTCCAGGGGATTCACTTGCACATGAGTATAGCTGCCACTGCTCCCCCTCTGACAGTTCACCACCTCACTCTTTGCTTCGCATAGTGAACTATTGCCTCTCCTGGGTACCTGGAACATAAGAAAAACATCATATTATTAATCATACAGTAGCTACAGTGAACATGCATGATGGGTATTTGGACTACTATTAGGTTATTTTTATTTTGATATAAGGCAGCACAGACCTGGTAGATAGCAACCTCCCAGCTGAATGATCCACATTGCTTCCCTTTCCAACAAGAGGGCTCCCAAATCCTCATCCCTTTTCCCTAAGAATAGCTTTTCTATTCCATAGAAATGAAAATGGTGCTGTTCCACATTACTTGAGGCTTTTATATGTGTTGCCAGGGCTTTTCTAAGATCTCTTTTTTCTCTTGCCCTTACATGTTCTCCTATTCAGAGTTTTAATGCTCAAGAGGTCTTTCCAATGTAAATCCTCCATATGTGCAGCTTGTTAGATTTACTACGTGTGTGGAGCCACAGTTTATAATGTTTTGTATTTCGAATGCTTTAGTGCCATTTTTAGATGTAAAGTGTGTTTTTTTTTCCTAAGGATGGTATCTGAGCTAATTATGCCCCAGTATTTTGTGATCATATTCTTCATGGCTCCTGATTTAATATTGTAAATCTTCTGAACTTTATAAGCAATTTCAATATTAGATCGGGGCCATACAGAATTTAATCACAAAATAATGAGTCATAATTAGATCAGATCCCATCCTTAGGAACCACTGCGCTACGCTCCCTAGATTTATCTATAAATGGGCTAAGAACCTAAGTGACATACATACACACAGTTTTCAGCCTGAGATTGAAAAACCTATGAACACATGCCTACTAAATTTACTGTGTGGTAGGTGCAAATACTGTACAGTGATGCAAAAAACATATAGGATAGTGTATGCCTCGCTTTACTCAACAAGGCTATTCTCAACCGAATGGTTACTGTTCTGACTGGATGACCATGAGACCAAAGCTTGAGAGGTCTCTCGGTCAACACAGTAATGACGAGGTTGAGATTAGCCTTGTTGTGTATAGCGAAGCATACACTATTCCGTATAGTGTATGGCCAGATGTTGCATCTCCATAAAATAAAGCACAAAGCAAACAAGTATTGTTTTGAACAACCACTGCTAGTTCACTAAGTTCTTTATGCCTCATTTTAAAATGGGCAAATAAGTTTCTCAAATCTGATTTGCTGAAGGACTACTGCGGCCTTGTCCTTATCAGTCCATAACTTGCCAACTGGCATTACATACCCCAGGGAAGGGCTCATAACATTAAGTACCAGTGTTCCAGCAGATCTGAGTCATAAATCTCAGAATCAAAACCTGGTTGCGATCTGTAATGTTGAAGCTGACCGAAAACCAAAAGTCAGTATTTAGTGGTCCGGTTACTCAGCTGTCAGCTTTAAATGTTAAAATGTCAAAATGACAGGCAACAAAATTAAATCATTACAAATGCCATAATGTACCTCTTCTTTTTCTTTTGCTCATCTGCTGGTTCTCCAGTTGTCCCTTTTACCCTTGAAATTTCTACCATCTTCATTCTGTACGGTGTCGGCCCCTCGTTTTCTTTTCCTTTTTTTTGCACCTCCCATGCTGCCCAACCGGTTACTCCTTTGAGTCACCTAGGTGCAACCTGCTGGCACTCCATCCCCACCACTAACCACCATCCCACATTACAGCTCCCTGGATAACCTGACATTTCCCTTCATCAGACGGGTCCCCTTCTCTGAGGGGGAAGGCTCAGGTGGGGTGGCCAGAGCAGCTTGGTTCACCCGGGTGTTGCTGGTATTGGTCTGAGCTATCTTGGGCTTTGTAGTGGTGGGGGACTGTTAACCATCACCCAGCCAGTAAGGGAGCCTTTTCCTGGTTTTCTTTCTGGGAGTGCAACATGCCAGGATGTTAAGGCATGAACCGATGTCCATCATGCTCCCTACGCAGCAGGACCCAATGTGCTGTCCTGCCTCTGGCCTCTATCATAGGTCAGAAAACACCAGGCCATGTACCCACCCTTCCCCCAAGAGATGGCAAGCTGTCATGGGATGCTCCATTCATCTTCCCCCCAGCCAGTCCTCTGACACCTGGGTTTGTTCCAGACCCCGGCTTACTTTTTTTAATAAGTCCATAGTACCAGAGTTTTTAAATTGTAATTTAGAGTGAGTGGGGTGAAACCCACCCACTCATACTGCATACCATCCTCCCAGCCTGAAGACAAGTCCTGTTACAGAGAATGTGACACTCACACCAGCATACCAGCCTGTCATGGAGACATGGTACCAATAAGAGAAAACTTAAACCAAATTAAAAAATGAGATGATGGACAGTGCTGAGGTATACTTCCAAATGGATGTACAAGAAATACTTAAAGTACATCCTTTCAAAAGCAAATGGTAACTGCTCACTGGTATAACTGTTATTTTCTTTGTGACAGGACTTGTCTTTAGGTTCAGGCTGGTATGAGTCTTGGTTTGTTTTGTTAGGTTTCTGTTATTTTTCTTGGTGGCTCTGTTTAATGTGAGTGTCTTTGAGACAGGACTACTGTTTAAGCTGGCAGGCTAGTACAAGTTGAGCTGAGAGTAGTGTAGTTCAGCCTGTCACAATGATGCTTTTTCACAACATAGAATGAAACCTCACACTCTGTTACAGCAGTTCTAGAAAAGTTACATTTCAAACATGAATTTAAAAAAGTTAAAAGGTAGTTTGTTAGTATTTAAAACCTTTTACATTACGATACTACATAAAGTATACCTAGAAACTTCACTATACTGTTAATAGAAATTACTGAAAAGGGACTTTTTTCTCAAAACAGTTAAAAATATTCAGTTTTAAAGTTAAAATAAAAAAACTTTAAACTTTACTCAGTGTCTTATGAGTGATTCAGTGCCCATTTTATAAGAGCAATATAGAGATGCAGAGAATTTAAAAAACAAATGCGAAGTGAACACAAAGTGGCCACTTTCTATGCAGAGTACACCATTGGAAAGGCTCACTTCACCTTGTTATTATTACTTTGCATTGTCATTCCACCTTAAATGTGAAGCAAGGCGGAGTGACAATAATATTGGCAGCATCCCACCCACACAGTCACCAAAATTAATGTGCATCCCCAAAGTGCTACTGTCTTGTGTCCAGAAAACTCCCCAGTGCTGATGAAGTGAAATGAGAGCATAACAAGAAATGCAAAGCCTCTCAGAATTAATGGCACACTCAATAATGTGCGCAGTGGTCACACACAGAGTCACCAGAATTAATGTGCATCCCCAAAATGTTACTGTCTTGTGTCCAGAAAATTCCCCAGTGCAACGAAGTGAAATGAGAGCGTAACAAGAAATACAGTCTCCCAGAATTAATAGTGCACTGCAAATGCACAGACAGATTAAGGTTGTGCTGCACACTCAAGGGATGCATATGAAAAGACACAACAATACCTAACTAGTGCACACAAGTCACAAATCCAAATCTGGAAAGGAATACATTTTGTCAGTTGGGGGATTAGTGCATGGCAGTAACAATCCTCTACCAGTAAAGATACCACAAAGAAGTATAAACAATTAATGCAGGTGTGGTGGATAGCAGGTTCAGACTGCTGCAATTACTCTGTGACACAATAAAAGATGTCTGATTTAATGGCATGCATTGCACACACACTTACACACAAACTACAAGTAATGTGTAGCAAACTGAAAACCTTTAGTAATATAACCAAATATTTTAAACAGACAAATTATACACTGCTGCACCGCAACAATCAGCAAAAAAATGTCAAGAAGTACTGAAAATATTACTGTATACATGAACACAGTTATACAAGAAAGATATAACCAAAACAGAAAGACTGCCTTTTTCTCCTAGTTAATGTACCTGCACCACAAATATGCCCCTCCCCAAAGCACACTTCACAGTACACAGAATGACTGTTCTAAATTGACATTACAAAATCCACACACAACTATAAACACTCGATGATATGAGTATGTAAGAGTTTCCTACAATCAATGTACCAAATTTTGAGAAAAAAAATGAATCAGGCATTTTAAACAGCTTTTAGAGGTGTTGAATCACAGAGCTCAGAGAGCAAACTGTCTCCAGCTACCACTACACACACACTACCCAGGCCAGAACTGAGGCTGTGCCAAACAATCTAGAGCCCATGTGACCTGCAATCCCATGAATCACTACAGAATTTCATTTGGAGCTCAAATACAAGGCAAAGTGAGGCGAATTACATTGATTTCAATGTACTTCACCTTAAAATTGGTGGAGAAGTGGTTTGGGGAAGGTGGAATAATGCAAAGTCATTGGTTTCAAAGGACTTTGCGTTCCTCATTATGAAGTGAAGTACTCCACTTCACACTGTGGAGTACTCCAAGGATTCCGTGTTGCTCCTTGAATCACTTCGTGGAGTAAATTGGGGCTACTTCGCCACCACTGCTTACAGTACTGTAACTCACATGCTGTACAGGAAGGAACGCGAATGCCTATGGCTGTACTTCCCTGATGAGCTAAGCCTGTATCATAAAACTTCCCAATTTAAAAACTCTTATTAATGAGTACAGTGGTGGGGTGGTGAAGCCTAGAGAGATACTACAAAGCAGGCTTAAAATACATCCAAGTTACTAGTAAAAAAGTTAATGTTGTAATTCGTGACATGATCGTGAATCATGATTTGTGACTGCATCTGTGACTGTGATGATGAAGAATGTGAGTTGGTGTCGAAGATGTAAGATAACCAATATGGAACTGTACTGGGAATGTGAATGCTTATGGCTGTACTTCCCCAATGAGCTGTAGCACAAAACTCCCGGACCTAAAAACATGTATTAATGAGTACAATGGTGGGGTGGTGAAGCCTGGAGAAATACTACAAAACAGGCTTACAATACATCAAGTAACTAGTAAAAAAATTAATGTTGTGCTTCATGATGTGATCATGAATCATGATTTGTGACTGCATTTGTGACTGTGATGATGAAGAATGTGATATGGTGTTGAAGGCGTGAGATAACCAGTATGGAACTGTATTGGGAAAGCGAATGCCTATGACTGTACTTCCCCGATGAGCTATAGCACAAAACTCCCCAACTTAAAAACATGTATTAATGAGTACAATGGCTTGGTGGTGAAGCCTGGAGAGATACTACAAAATAGGCTTACAATACATCCAAGTAACTAGTAAAAAAACTAATGTTGTGCTTTGTGATGTGATCGTGAATCATGATTTGTGACTGCATTTGTGACCGTGATGATGAAGAACGTAATTTGTATCAGGAATAACTAGTGATGATGGTCCTGACTTTAAAACGCATATTAATAAGTACAATGTTCATGCAGAATTATGCACACACCTGTCCAGTACTCTGAAGGGGAAGCCAAAGAAACAACTGTGACTTAAGTTACAGATGGAGATGGGCCCTAAAGAGATGCAAATGCACAGACAGAATAAGATTGTGCTGCGCACTGAAGAGATGCAGATGCAAAGGCACAACACCTAACAAGTGCTCACCATCAGAAATTCAAATCTGGAAAAGAATACCTTTGCCGGTTGGGGTGGGCAGTGGAGGGGCAGTGTACTGCACTGCTGCAGTAACAGTCACTAGTACTAGTACCAGTAAAGATATCACAAAGAAGTACAAAAATCACACAGCTGCAGTGTATAGCAGGTTCACATTACTGAAATTACTATGTGGCACAATAAAAGGTGTCTGATTTGATGACACACGTCACGCGCATACATACACACTAAGTAATGCATAGCAAATTGAAAACTTCAGTAATATAACCACATAATTTAAACAAACTAAAATTATGCACTGCTGTACCACAACAATAAGCAAAGAAATGGCAAGAATTATTGAAAATATTACTGTGTGTACATTAGCACAGTTATACAAGAAAAATATCACCAAAACAGTAAGAACTGTCTTTTTCTCCAAGTTAATCTATACTGCTCAGGCTAAAACCCTGGTTGAAGTAATTGCTGCAATATACCTTTTTGTGTTTACTTTTTAAAACAACTGTATACTGTGTTATTTGTGTAGACTCGCTAGCTCGAGTGCTTGGAGCCCTGTTACCAGGGCAACACAGCTGAAACAGGAAGAGGGGTTGAACCTTTGTGGTCTACCCGGTTACTTGGGCATTTTAAGGCTTTTTAAATATATCTCCTGGGTTACAAGGGCTATCATGCCCAGTTGCTAAACACCTGTAAGTCGAGAAAAAGTAATTTAAAACAAAGAAGGCTTTTTTGCACTTTGTGACCCCAGGGAAACACTTCCGGGTCACTTCAGGTCATAAAGACAGAGCCCTGCCGTGAACACTTCAATACTGCTCAGCCTAAAACCCTGGTTGAAGTAATTGCTGCAATATACCTTTGTGTGTTTACTTTTTAAAACAACTGTATACTGTGTTATTTGTGTAAACTCACTAGCGTGAGTGCTTGGAGCCCTTCACTTCAGGGCATAAAGACAGAGCCCTGTGGTGAGCAGGGCGAGCACGCGTCAATGCGCATGAAGACGTGCACAAAGACACGTGCGTCATCGCGTGTTAGGCCTGTTTGGAGGGTTAAGAGGGACACTAAAATATAAAGACATTCACCTCAACAAAGGTAATTTGAGCTGTAGTACTCATATACTACTAGGCATTTTGCTTAATCATACAAGGTTAATAATTGATGTTAGTAAATTCTATTTAGTTTCTGGGAATTTTTTTTTTTTTTTACAAAATGGCAAATGTATTAACAGTGAAAAAGGATGAAAACCTTATACAATGTACCAGTTGTTTAATGTACCTGTTAACTAAACAAAATTTGACAGAGGGTTTTAAATGTGTGAATTGTACACATAATGATGATTTAATAAAAGAATTAAACTCCTTCACTGACAGATTACTACAACTTGAATCCAGTCAAAGAAATATGGCATATAGACTTGGAACAAAACTGGATACTAGCCATAATGAGACTCTCCCTGACACTCCTTTACTGTCACCCATCCCAAATATAACCAATACGTTCACAATTCCAAAATATCCTGACCCCCATAAAAAAGGAGACTTAGAACTTAATAACATGAAAAAACAGTAAAAGAGCCAGAGATGAAGATGTTACACATGTTGAGGATGATGAATGGTACAATATCCAATACTCTAAACCAGTAAAAAAAGGAAGGCATGCAACAACATTTGAAATCCCCATAGCTAATAGATATTCATTATTAGAGACTATCCCTGAAAATACTCAACTATCCACCAAATCAGTCGAGGAGACCTCTGACCTCTTAACTATAACAAATAATAATACCAATAGTAGGCCCATTAATGCAGCTGATGGGGAAAGTAATACAAACTTGGTAGACGTGGAAACCAATGGCACCAATCAGTCAAACCATAGAAATATTCTGGTAATAGGCGATGCTATGATCAAAAGAATGGACAGGAACATATGTAACCCAAACAAATCACACAGAACTCTATCAGCCTTTAGTGGAGCAAAAATTGCTGATCTAACTAGGATGTGCAAAGAAATGGTTAACGGAGTAGGACACAATCCCCTAGTACTTACACATGTGGGAACCAACAACATGTTTAAGGATTCCCTAGAAGAAATAAAACAGGATATGGTGGCACTAACCAATAGGTTAACAAATCTTGGATGTGAAACTATAATTTCCAAAGTACTCCCCATACCAAAAGCCTCCCCCCATATCAATCAAAAAATACATAGCTTTAATAACTGGTTACGAAAATGGACTCTCAAACAAGAGATTCACTGCTTGACCCACTGGGAAGAATTTTATCTAAAAGAAGAATGTTTTTCTTTCAATGGATTACACCTAAACAAAAAAGGGAATGACTTACTAAGTGAAACTTTCCTTTCCTCAATAGTTAAACATTTAAACTAGATCGGGGGGAGGGTTCATGTAGGAAATGTGAAGCAAGTAGGACATCCCAAAACCATAAATGCTGATTCCATAAATAATATAATCACAACCAAAAACCACACTTATTTACAACATCAGAAAAGTGAAATAAAAGTGTTACTTTTAAATGCTAGAAGCCTGTCAAATAAAATGGACCAACTAAGATATAAAATGCATAAAGAAAAAATATCTATTTGTGGGGTTACAGAAACATGGTTCCAAGATATCAGCTAGAACAATGACATAATAAGATTTAATAAAATAACAAAAAACAGAAAAGACAAACAAGGAAGAGGTATTGTGTTATATATATCTGAAGAATACCCATTTCACTGTCATACAGAATCAAATTATGAAGCTGAAATATTGTGGACAGATACTAATCTACCGTCCTTAAAAATCTGATTTGGATTAGCTTATCGGTCTCCTAATCTAAACAAAGAACAGAATACTGAATTTCTAAATCTAATCAATAGTTTTCAGCCTAAATCAAATTACATCCTAATGGGTGACTTTAATTTTCCCAGTATTAACTGGGACACTCACACCTGGAAGGGAAACATTGAGAAAGAATTCCTTGATATAACTATAAATCAAAACCTAGATCAAATAATCAGTGAAGGTACAAGAAATAATAACATCATCAATCTCGTATTAACTAACATGGGGGCTCTAGTAAGTAACATTCAAATTCTGGAACCTTTAGCAAACAGTGACCATAACATGATTTTTGTTTCACATACTATCAAGGGTCATGGATACAAAAAGGAAACACTTTAAACCAAGATTTTACAAGAGCAGACTATATACAAATTAAACAACATTTGAATTTATGGGATTGGAAGTCTGAATGGATAGGGCTCAATGTACACCAAGTCTGGGATAATTAACTAGCCAAACTTAAATACTGCATTGATAGCTGGGTTCCAACTAGAAATAAATAAAACAAGGGATATAGAAATCCGGTCTGGTGGAACAACAAAATAAAAAAAATTGATTGCTAAAAAAAAGAAAATCTATAAAAAATATAAAGTCCAACCAACACAAGGAAAATGGGAATTGTATAAAAAATATGCAAATAAAGTAAAATTAGAAATCAGAAATGCCAAAAAGAATACAGAAATTAATCTAGCTAGTGACACACTGGATAATAAGGAAAAAATTTACAACTACATTGGATCATTGAGAGGTTCAAAAGCAACTATAGGTCCTTTACTTACCAACTCAGGAATGATAAGTAATGAATTACAAATAGCGGAGGAATTTAATGAATATTTCCAAAAAACCTTTTCCAATAAAGAACATTTTCACAACAACCCAAATATAGACCTTAATTATACAGTTGTTAAACCTATCTCTGAAGAAGAAACTATTAAAGAATTACAAAAATTAAAAATCACTTCCTCAGCAGGACCAGATGGGATACATCCTTTCTTCCTCAAAGAAACCTCCTCTTGTTTATCTGGCCCACTGAGTAAATTATTCAACCTATCCCTTGAGGAAGGAGAAAGCATAGCAGATTGGAAAGAAGCAGTGGTTAACCCTATACATAAAAATGGTAACAAATCTGAAGTTTCTAATTATCGGCCTATAAGTCTGACCTCAGTCATAGGGAAAATATTTGAAAGATTAATATTACATAGAATAGAAGAACATATTAATTATTATAACTTATATGACTTAACACAGCATGGCTTTAGAAAGGGAAGATCATGCCTAACTAATCAACTCAACTTTTTTGAGAATGTGAGTGCTGCCCTCGATAAAGGACTTCCAGTAGATATTGTGTTCCTGGACCTGGCCAAAGCTTTTGATAAAGTATCCCATAGAATTCTTTTGGAACATTTGGTTAAGCAAAAATTTCCATATGTCCTAATCAGGTGGATTAATTTGAGGTTATACTGCCATAAACAGTGAACATCTATTAAGGGTGCATTATCCTCCCAAGTAGAAGTTACTAGTGGGGTCCCAAAGGGTTCCGTCCTGGGCCCTGTTCTTTTCAATATCCTAATAACATCTATGCAACCAACTGACAGCGTATGGATATCCAAATGTGCCAATGACTGCAAAATTGGAACTATTGTTAATACACAAGAAGCAACAGATATCCTTCAAAAAGAACTAAAGGCATTAGAATTCTGGGCAATAGAAAATAAAATTAAATTTAATGAACAAAAGTGCAGGGTAATGCATTTGGGACATAATAACAAAAAAAAAGAGTACTTATTAAATAATGTAACCCTACAGATACCGGACAATGAAAAAGATCTTGGAATAAATATAGACAATAAACTAAACTTTGAAAATAATACCACTCTCAAAGTAAAAAAATGTCAGCAGATTATGGGTAGTATATGGAAAAACATTAAGAGTAGACAACCACAGGTCATTCTACCGTTATATACCAGCCTAGTAAGATCACATCTAGATTACTGTGCTCCCTTTTGTGCACCTACTACTATACATGGAATGAAACAAATAGAGGGAGTTCAAAGAAAAATGACCAAAAAAACTTAACGGCATGTCCAATAAAACATATAGTGAAAGACTGAAAATACTTGGCCTATACTCAATCAAATATAGACATCTTAGAGGAGATTTATGTATGATTTATAAATCATTCAAGGAACCAGGACTAATAGAAATATTAGGTATTGAAAGAAAAACCTGCGTACCAAATACCAGAATGCACAACATGAAACTAAACTGAACTAAGTGTCAAACAAAAAAAAGATTAAATTGGTTCACTCAGAGAACAGTTAACCTTTGGAATACACTACCAGGCTCAATAGTAGAAAGTACAGTAAATCTATGAACATCTTTAAAAATAAACTTGACAATCACATGGGTAATAATAAATTTGAATACATACACAATTTAAAACCACCTTTGGGTGGCAAGTTCAAAAATAGGCTCTGCCTTCTGAACTTGTAAATTACTATGAAACTATGAAACTTAATCGACCTACACTTTCTCTCTTTAACGTCTTTATAGGTGACATTGCAGAGGGTCTGGAAGGAAAGGTTGGCCTCTTTGCAGATGACACAAATATCTGTAACAGAGTTAATACACAAGGAGGGATAGAAAGGATGAGAAGGGACTTGGCAAGGTTGGAGGAATGGTCAGACATATGGCAACTTAGATTCAATGCAAAGAAGTGCAAAGTAATGCACATGGGAAATAAAAATCCAGGAGAAGAGTACACAATAGCAGGGGAGGTACTAACGACAACAGTAATGGAAAGGGATCTGGGTGTAGTCATATCAGATGACCTAAAGGTGGGTAAGCAATGTAAGAAGTCAGTAAGGAGAGACAGGGGGATACTGGGATGCATAGGGAGGGGCATCACAAGTAGAAAAAGGGAAGTGGTTATCCCTCTGTACAGACAGTTGGTGAGACCCCATCTGGAGTACTGTGTGCAGTTTTGGAGACCTCATCTAAGTAAGGACATAGACAGGATGGAAGCAGTCCAGAGGAGGACAACTAAAATAGTGCAGGGTCTACATCAGAAACCATATGAAGAGAGAGACTGAGAGAGCTTAATATGTATACCCTTGATGAAAGGAGAGACAGGGGGACATGATAGAAACTTTTAAGTACCTCAAGAGAATCAACAAAGTCCAGGAGGGTAGCATCTTTCAGAAAAAGAGATGTGTAAGAACAAGGGGGCACAATTTAAAGTTAGAGAGGTAGACGGCTCAGGGGTAATGTGAGGAAATTCTTTTTCATGGAGAGAGTGGTGGACGCATGGAACCACCTTCCTGGAGAGGTTGTGGGGTCTAAAACAGTGGGGGAATTCAAACATGCATGGGACAGACATAAGGCAATTATAGTGGGGGGGTTGCAGGAAGTAGGCTGTTGGTTAACTAGAATCTGCAGCTTAACCAATAGGTAGGGAAATGGGCAGACTGGGTGGGCCAAGTGGTCCTTATCTGCCATTAAACTTTTTGTTTCTATGTTTCTATGTTTACACAACAGATATTCCACTCCTCAAAGCACACTTCCACTGTCTCTCAGTACACAGACTGAATGTTGTACTTTAACATTCAAAATCCACACACAAATAATAAACGCTCGATGATATGAGCACAGGAGGGTTTTCTACAATCGATGAACTAAAGTTTCAGAAACAAAAAATGACTCAAAAATGCTTTTTTAACAGCTTTTAGAAGGTTTGAATTGCAGAGAGCTCTCAGAACAGACTGTCTCCTATAGCTTCCTACACACACTACCCCAAACTGAGGCTGAGCAGAACAATCTAGAGCCCATGTGACCTGAAATTCCATGAGTCACTGCAAAATTTGCCTTTGGAGCTTAAAACAAGGCAAAGTGAGGCGAAATACATTGTTTTCAATGTACTTTGCCTTATGAATTAGTGGAATAGAGGTTTGGGAAGGCAGAGTAATGCAAATTCATTGCTTTCAATGGACTTCACATTACCCATTATAACACAAAGTACTGTGCTTCGCATTGTGGAGCACTCTGCAAATTCGCCTTCACTCCATGAATCACTTCGCAGAGCGAATTGGGGCCACTTCACCCATCTCTAGTGCAATAACACACTCTGAGGTGTGGGTCATGGCCTGATAAGAGCACACTCAGGTGCATAAGGAACTCAGCTCAAGCACCTTGTGCCTTATAAAACACCTGGGCATGTTCTTATCAGGCCATATAACTCATACCTTGTTGCATGTTATTGTTTGCAAAATACACTCATTATTGACTGAATACAGGAGCAAACAAAAAAACAATGTCCCGAGTGCTGTGGGTTTGGTCAGTTGCCATGGAGATGTCCTCTCTGCCATCGTGGTGGCCAGAAGCTGTGGAGACAGAACACAGGAGCGGAGAAGGAGAAATGATGTTAGTTTGTCACTTACTTAAAATGCAGCTGCTCCAAACCCTCCCATTGCTCACTCTAGCAGAGAATCATGACTATGCCACCACATTAACTTGAGGGGGAACTCTAAGTAAACTAAAAACCAAAAAAGGGGTCCCCATTTCAGACTGTACTGCATCCTCTGACATTTCAGGAAGTACCTTCTACACCCCACCCAGTTCCTCCACATTAGCATATATTAATCAAACTGCTACACCCCTATGTTTGTGACTACAGTCAGAGTTCTTTTTTAAACAGGGATGTCAGTTGTAGGCAAGGGACAGCAGCACCAGGTAGAATGAATGGCTACTTGCATTCAGCTCACATATATTCTGTTGTGACATCTATAGTGCAGCAGAAAGAAAAGTAATTCTGCTGCACTAATGATGTCACTACTAATTCAGAACAACATTTTAGACCTCATTGATTTCTATTGGTAACAATGTTTGCCCATACACTTATAACACACTTTACACCTAAATATGTCACCAAAATGTTCTATTTCTGTGGAATAGAAAAGCTATTCTTAGGGAAAAGTGGTGAGTATTTGGGAACTCTCTTGTTGGAAAGAGAAGCAATGTGGATCATTCAGCTGGGAGGTTGCTATCTGCCAGGTCTAAATAATAAACTCGATGTGCTACCTTATATCAAAATAAAAAGGAGAACCAAATAGTAGTCCAAATATCCATAATGCATATTCACTGTAGCTACTGAATGATTATTAATATAATATTTTTCTTATGTTCCAGGTACCCAGGAGAGGCAATAGTTCACTATGTGAAGCAAAGAGTGAGGTGGTGAACTGCCAGAGGGGAAGCAGTTGCAGCTATACTCATGTGCAAGTGAATGCCCCTGGAACAAACATCTTTAGTAGCTCTATAATAGCATTCCAAAAGCATTCTAAGATAATGAAATGTTTGGCGAAGGACAATATAGGCTTTCTTAAATATGGTTAATCAAGAGAAGTGTATCTGCAGAAACAGTAATAATTAAGTGAAGTGCCTACTTATACCGAAAGTATAAAATAATGCTTTTCACCTTTAGCTGAAACAATGTACACACATTCTGAAGTTTTTTAGATAGCACAGATGTATTAGAACATATTTAATCAAGAAAAGATAAAAATATTTATAAATATTGGACATATCAGTTAAGTTCCTATATCTTAAATAAATAAGAGTATGAATTGTACTACTAATATTGTAATGACTGAATACTGAGTGTTTTAAAGCACAGTCTATCCCTTGAAGAGGCAATAGACATGTGAACTGTTTTGAGCACTTTAAAAAGACCGGTTTTTCCTCATTTGTACATCTCATGTAAAAGTTGTGAAAGGCAAAACCTGGTTGGAAGTCCATACTTTTTGTTTACTTTGTCTTTCCTGCTTAGCCATGTACTGTACTAGTGACTGTACCACTGTTTTAGCACTTTTTGAGCAAATAAATTCCTACAAGTTTAAACTGAGTCTTGGTGCCGATATTTGCCTGTCAGTGTTACACAAGAGATTGCTCACTGGACATAACGAATACTGATGTGAGAATAGAGACACACAACTCTGACTTTATTTGATTCAGAAACGTTCAAAACAACACTGCATTTAACAAACACAAGACTCCTTGATCATACTACTTTGCCCTGTCTCTTATCTGCTCTAGTGAAAGCGAGTGAGTCCAAAGAACTTAATTTGGGAAGCCAGTGTCAGAAGGGGGTCTGGTAAGTGTATGTTTCTCCTCCTGAATGTCACAGATGATCTCCAGCACATGTGGGTTGTCAACTTGATTATGGAGTCAGAGTTCATTAAGTTTTAAAGCAACTTTCCAATACTGGATCAGGTGCTGCAGCTTAGAGGACTTGCACAGATCACACACCGTTTGTGGCTCTCATCACAGCTGTGGTCCACTATTGCTTCTCTAGTCACAGGTTTACACATCACACTAGGATAGTCAGGCTAGCAATTGCACATCTCTGCTGTTACATTTGAGTTCTCTCTAAGAAGGACCCAGTGCTCAAAGTTTCTGTTATTTTGAGCTGGATAGTTTTAAAATGTCCTAGCATTTGTTGTTATCCATGCTTCACCATGACTTTTGCTGTTAGAGGTTCACTTTTATTTTCTGTCTTATTTGCCCTTCTCCAACAGTGTTCACCCAAATTCAGTTCCACCAGACATAGTCCAACCCATCAGAATGGTCAGACTGGGTGGGCCAAGTGGTCCTTATCTGCCGTCAAATTCTATGTTTCTATGTTTCTATGACAAGCACAGAAGGAAAGATACTGTATAACCCCAAACCCTTTCAGCAAAAACATAACTAGCATTTTTTTTCTTTAATTAGAACCTTTACAAGTGGGCAAGCTCCCATACCTCTTCAAATTAGCACAGCAGATACTCTCTTCTGTTTCCATCCTGAGGTAGGCCTATCATCTAGGTAAACTTGGCATACTTAAGTCTATGTTTCTGATTCAAGCCTGCATACACAAACTTCATTTCTTTATACCATTTCTTTATAGTTTTCCCTGTAGTAGTAGGCATAGATGCCTCTAAACGTCATACACTGAATGTCTACATATGTTTTCCATATTTCAGACTACACATAATAAGACATTTACATACGAACATACAAAGAACCCAGCAGAAGTCTGTTTGGTCTATCAAGTCTGCTCATATTGCAGGGTCCATAGCTTGAGCTAATGTCCCTGCCTCCCCCCCCCCCACTCCTCCCATTCACATTTTGAAGTTTAAGTGAGCTGGTCCCTACAATATCCCCCAACCCTAATGAGGATTGCTATCATCCCACAGATGTCCACAGTTCACATAAACACAAACTGCATCCATGTGCTTACCTACGTATTGATTAATCAAGGTTACACATATTGAAATAGCTCTGTAGTAATTACAGGGCAATTACAATTCCATTATGTTTGATGATGTTTACATACTGGACTAAATTTAATAATGCATGCTTTTCTATAATACATTTTTTTGCAGACGGGTTACATTTTGACCTGCTTAGCTTGAAGCTTTGATCCATTTTCCTTGCCTACATTACACCTTGTTAAAATTGACAGTGCTGCCCAACAAACATATCAGTGACATTAAGATTAGATAGAAACAAACCAAATTAATGTTAAATCTTTTGTCAATCATCTGATTGCTGAACTATTAATTTTCTAGGGGGAGTCAAGTAATAAAAATAATAATCATAATAATAATGTAATTTTTGAAATGACTTTAAAAGATTTCCATTGAGTTATATAAACACTTAAACATAAGTAAGACACAACATGGCCAGAGAGTGTTAAAAGATAAATGGAAGTTAAAATGTTTTAATTTGCTTTTAAAGGGAGGCAGTCAGCACCAATAGAACTACACCCAAGTGTGGAGTTGGTCACATTTTGCACCTTGTGTGCAATTTTTTTTTAATTTATGGTTCACTGCAGTATAGTAGATTGTATCAGACTGATTCTGCTATCCTGCAAGCTGACAGTTTCTGTAACAACAAATCCAAGAATACCCTACAGCTGACATCAGAGGAGCGTTACAGCTATGCACCATTCAATAGCCTGCAGTGCATGTTTGAGCTTTTAGAAGCTCTGATCAGATGTTTGCCAGTCCAGCTGTTCTGCAGGACTAAATATAATCCTCTGCGACTGTTCTTAGCCCAGGTATGACACTGGGACCTACACACAAAATAATAGAGCTTATGGAAACATAGAAACATATAATGTGCCAGCAAACAAAGACCACTAAGCCCACCTAGTCTGCTCATGTTTCCCTGCCTATAGTATCAGTGCACAGCCTACCTGAAGTCTGGCCCATTCACCCCCCCTTCTCTTTCTCTAAGATTATTTTATGCCTACCCCATGCATTCTTGAACCCCACCACTGTTTTCACCCCCACCACCTCTCTTAGAAGACTGTTCTAGGAATTCACCATTTTTTCTCTGAAGAAGTACTTCCACACATCTCTCCTGAATCTACACCCTCCAGCTTGTTATCATGCTCCTTTGTTCTTGAACAACTATTTTGCTGATAAAGACCTCCCTCATGTACCTTGTTTACCACATGAGGTATATAAAGGACTCTGTCATATCCTACATCTCCATCCTCTCTTCCAGGGCGTACATATTTAGATCCTTTAATCTATCCTCATAGGTCTTCTGATAGTTGACCTCTTCTGGATTGCTTCCATTCTGTCTATGCTCATTCTAAGATGTGTTATTCAGAATTAGACACAGTACTCTGGAAGGGGGTCTTACTAGTGATCTATACAAAGCAAATGCTACCTCCTGCTTTCTGCTGGTGATATCCTCCGTAAGCACTCCAGCATTCTACTTGCTCCCACTGCCTTGCTGTACTGCTTGGCAACCTTTTGGTCATCTAATGTGATCATCCCCAGGTCTTTTTCCTGCTTGGTGGTCATCAGTGCCACACTCACCCCACACAACCTATTTTGTACTCTGCCCCAGGGTTTCTGTGCCCTAAGTGGATTATTCTGCACTTTTTTGCATTGAAACTCAGCTGCCATATCTTGGACCACTCCCCAGGTTTTCTCAGGTCACTGCACATCCTATCCAGACCCCTATACAGTGTTCACCCTATTGCAGAGCTTGGTGTCATCCATAAAGAGGCAGATCTTCCCTTTCAGCTCCTCTGCAATGTCAGTTATAAAGACGTCAAAGAGGACTGGTCCCAACACTGATCCCTGAGGCACTCCGCTGGTCACACTCCCTTCCTCCGAATGAACTCCATTTACCACCACCCTCTGCCACCTATCCCTTAAGTAATTTCTTACCCAGGTTACCACCTTTGGACCCACTCCTAAGCTATCCAACATGCTTATTAATCTTCTATGTTTTACAATGTTGAACACTTTACTATGACCTAGGTAGGCTACAGCCACTGCTCCACCCTGATCTAGTTCCTTGGTAACCCACTCAAAGAACTCTATCAAATTCATTTGACATGACCTACCCCCATAAATCCATGCTGCCTTGGGTCTTATAAACCATTGGATTTAAGATATTTCACAATGTTTTTCTTTCAGTGATTCCTCTAACTTTCCCACTACCAAAGTCAGGCAGAGTCACATAATTGCCAGCATCTTCCCTGCTACCACTTTTGTGAAGTAGGACTACATCTGTCCTCCTCCAGTCTTCTGGGACCACTCCTGTTTCCAATGAACTGTCAAATAGGGTCACCAGAGGTGCAGTGAGAACCTCCTTGAGCTCCCTCAATACTCTTGGGTGGACTCCTCTTTCCCCATTGATTTGTCCACTTTGAGATGTGCAAGTCTCTTCAGGACTCTCTCCTCTGAAAACAGCCTAGTATCTACCTCCCTCCCTTCAATGTTCTTGTTACGGTTTTGTTGCCCCTCCCCAACATCTTTCCTCTATGAACACTGAACAAAAGTATTTGATCAGGATGTCTGCCTTTTCTCTTTTCCCACTGTGCATAGTCCCCCCTTCCCTTCCTAACCTTACAATCTCACCCGTGGTCATCCTTTTTTCACTTATATACCTAAAAAATGTCTTGTCCCCTTTTGATACTGCCTAGACTAGTTTCTCTTCATTTTGAGCCTTTGCACTCCTTACTGCTGTCTCTCTGCCTCCCTGTTTTTCCTGATACACCTCCCTATCCTCCTCTCTCTGCATCTCCTTTTACCTTTTGAATGCTTCTCTTAGCTTTTACTTTTTCCAGTACCTCTGAGAACCGTAGCAATCTCTGTTTTCTCTTTCTCATTCTCCCCTGCTTGAAACAGAGGTTTGTTGCTTTCACTATGTCCATTTGTAATCACCCCCCCATTTCCCACCTCACCCAGTTCATCTGACCTCCTGAAGTTCAGGGCCCTCACCTTTGTGTGGTTCGATTCCACAGCCGTCCTTATATTGAACCACACTATACTGTACTATACTGTGATTGCTGGTCCCCGGGTGCCCCCCCACCTTGACCTCTGCAATACTGTCCCTGTTGGTGAGTACCAGATCCAGTACTACTCCATCATGAATGGATTCACTGACTAGTTGCCTCAGGAATGCCCTCTGCAGGGGTCCAAAATGTTCTTGCTTTTAGCTGAAGCTGCAGCTGGGAGGCTCCAATTTATAACTGGCAGATTGAAGTCCCTTACAAGCAGCATCTCTCCCTTTTCTGCCATCTTGCCAGTGGCTATTATCAGTACCTTATCTACCACCTCCCCTGTGTTGGAGGTGTGTAGATCACACCAGTGTGAATAGAGGCTCCATTCCTGTCTCCAAAGTGATCCGCAGTACCTCTGCCTTGTATCTCCATCCCTTTAATGTCCACCCTTACCTTAAGTACCACATGTCCTCTTTCAAGTTCTCCCTGTTCTCTACTTCAACCAGTGGGAGGTGGCAGTTTCTGCTATCCTGCTGTATTCTGCTACCCCCTCAACTAGTTTAAATGTTAATCAAAGTAACATTTAAACTGTCCACTGAGGACTGTGATTCCCCTCCAGATAGATGCAGGCCGTCACCCCGTATATGCCCTTATCATTCTTCCAGGTGGGCCCACAGTCCCAAGTGTAGCCAAACCTCTCCTCTCTGCAACATTTCTTCAGCCATGAATTGAAGCTCCTTTAAAAACAGTGGGGGGATTTAGGAGTGCATGAGACAGACATAAGACAATTCTAGTGGGAAGTAGGCTGCTGGTAAACTAGGATCTGCAGCTTATCCAAGAGGTAGGGAATTGGGCAGACTGGGTGGGTCAAGTGGTCCTACTCTACTATCAAAGTCTATGTTTCTTCTGGTGGGGAGATCCCTCTCCTCCCCTGTCATAGACAGGCAGCACCTCGAAGAATGTCACTGTGCATTCTTTATTTATTTAAATCTTGGATTAACATCTTTGAACTAAGAACTCGTTTACATAGGTTCCATGTCATGGTACATAGACAAGGTATGATACAAATTATAACAGGTGGACATGTGAACAAGATTACAGTAAGCAGGAAAAACTAACATGGAGAAACAAACTGAAACAGTCATTGGACAATGTATGCCTGGACTAGTGATCAATAAACTAGAACTAAGATAGAGACTTGCTAATACTAGAGTAAACTTCATTTACTTTACAGCATGAGAAGTGCAACCCAGAGGCATTGTCAAGGTAAAAGAGAGAGAGAGAGATTGCGTAGTGAGATTTAGTTGAGAGAGGGAGTAGAGTAAAACGGAAGGGAGAGGAGAGAGGAGGGAGTAGGGTTTGGGTGTTAGAGAGATGGAATAAGAGTAGTTGAATTGAAGAAAGGGATAGAGCTGGGGAGGAAAGAGGGAAGGGGAGGTGTTTTTTTAAATAAAGGGGGATGGAATATTAGTAATAAAAGGTATGTCTAGATGAAGGAGGGATGGGGTGGGGTGGGGGAAGTTAAGGAGAGGGAAGTTGGTAGAGGATGGAGGCTGAAGGGGGCTGGCTTCTACTTGTCTAAGACACCTCTCCAGCTCCAAACACTCCCCCTGCATTATCCCAGCCCCGTCCTTAGCCAGGTCATTAGTCCACAGGTGGACAATGACATCCAGCCCTGCCTTCCATCCTGCTGCTATAGTGATCTTTAGGATCTGCTTCTCATCCTTCTGATCCATGGTGCTGCACAGGCATCTAACCTCCATTTCCTCTCCTTTCCTATTTCAAATTCTGTCTACCTCACAATCGAGTCACCCACCAGAAGTTGCTTACTTCTCCTCCTCTGGGGTCCTCTTCCACCTTTCTTGGAGTCTCCACTATGGAGGACCATATGTATCAACTCTCCCTGATTATGAGGGACAGTCCTCTTTTTGCTGCTTAAAATTGCTATGTTCCTCATCTGTCCCTCATGGAAAAGGTACTGCCGACATAGACAATGTGCTGTAAATTCAGATTTTAAAGCAGAACTTCATAATACTGTATTGTGAGATGCTAAATTAAAAATAATTTTCTACACGTAAACACAATAGTTTCTGCAGTGTTCAGACTTTTTATCTCCATATTTGATTGTATGTCTCTTATTGTAAGGATCCATGTCCCCCATTGCTCCTGATTTTGAGTGTACTAAAATGTTCCTGCCCCTCCTTTCAGTGAGAACAAGGTTGAGAGGTATGTAGAGGACACCACCATACTCCCTGGCCTCTACCATTGGTGCTTCTTCCTGGCAGACTAACTTCAGCACAGAAGCATAGGAATTACATAGAGGTAGCTGTTGAGGAATATGCCTTTGACCCACCATCACCCTCCCTGGGCCCACCACAGTCTAGCAGTTCCTCTTCTCTGCCATCCTCCGAGGCAACAGTGGTAGAATTTGTGGCACCTGGGTGGGAAAAGAGGTCACCTGAATCCTAGCCAACTCAGTCTGGAGTCTAGCAAACTCCTTCTTGAACCCAGAGAGGGGTGTGAAGATGGTGCAGCATCACAATCTCAAGAAGGCTATCAAAACTCTAACATGCACTGCAGACTATTGTGTATCCAACTGCTCCAATCCTCCTCTAATGTCAGCTGCAGGAGAATCAGGGATTCACAGTTACAGGAAATGTCAGCTTACAAATTAGCAGAATCAGTCTGATACAATCTACGATGCTGCAGTATACAGTAAGTTAACAAAAGAGATCTTCCATGAATCAGTCTTCTTCATAGATTCCCAGTAATGGATCTGAGCTGGAGATACCAGCACCTTGCACAAGCCAGAACTTTTCTGGATGGCTGGTAGCATGAGTAGGCCTCGTATACATGTTACCATATGCACCTGTTGGTATACAGTAACACCAGTTCCCAGGCACCTCTTTTACTTTTTTTTTACCTCTGTCAAGTTTGTAGCAGTTGCAGTTTAAGTCTCCTCGTCAAAGCCAGGACTTTCCCAGCTACAAAAAAACAGCATTCAGTTCTTCAGTTTTTAGATTAAATATCTTAGAATTTGTTATTTTTGTGTCAGTTAAGTACATTTAAACACAAACATTTTACAGTTTCCTCTCAGTCTGACCTCATACTAGTGATCAGCAACCTTTGAAGTAGGTGTACAACCTGAAAAGGCAAGCTGCCCCAGCAAAATGGGTTATATCTTGTCACTACCTCTTTCTGGGTGATTGCTCTAGCAATGGGCAGTCTGGCATCTGGGAGGATTAACAGTCATCTTGGAGCAGCAAAAAGAAATGTTCCAGCTCCTGCACATGGTACGATTAAGAGTCTTTGCACTGTTCAGTCTTCACTTCATTGATGCACCAGTTGAGGTTGTCTTCTAGTCATTCTACTGTGAGTAACTCGACTTCTGTGGACCTGGGTACCTCACCATCATCACCACCAACAACACTGGGGATACCTGGACCTGCAAGGTTGAGGTTTTCTTCCCCGAGTCCCCCTCTGTCCTCTAGGGGGACCTCGGTGGGCAGTTTAATTATTAGGAAGTTATTATGCAGTGGATGTGGTGTTTAAATGCAGCAGCAGTCTTGGCACTGGCAAAATCTTTGCTACTGTTGGACTTAGATGCAAAATTGATGTTAACTCCAGCCTCTGGGTAGGGGTTGTTGTCACTCCCACCAATGCCTGCCCGACCATGGAGCTGACTCTGACCCCTCAAGTGATGGGGAAAGCTATGCTGCCACTGCTGGTTTCTTAAGAGCCAGCAGGGTCATGGTTATCATGGGTGGTTCTGCATTCATTGCTTTGGTTTGACCCTTCAGTGCCTGCCTTGGTGCTTATGCCATTGCTGCTGATGGTGCAACACATGCCTTCAATGCCAGGACCATTCCCTTTGGGCTGGTCCACGAGCCATCTTCAATGCTGCTGGTGGTGCAATTCTCAAAACCATACCCATGGTTTGGTCTAGTATGGCCTGTGTTGAAGAGGCCATGGCCTGTGCATTTGCCATTTTGACCCCATTTTTTATTTCCTCTGGGATTGGGGGAAATGAGTTCGATCTGGACCTCATCATCACTGACGGGGAGGATGATGACTCATGATACAGTCCAGAGAACCCAGAACTGGTTCCTGCCCACCAAGATGAAGAGCAGCACTGCTGAATTCTGTGGTAGAGTTATTGCAGCAAACAAAGCAATATCAATGGGAATTAGTCCCTGTTTGTCATGCAGTAAACCTCTGACACTGCGCTTCATCTTGACAGGCTTCACTGTACCGTAGGAGGATCTCTCCTTTCATGCTCTGCTCAAAAATATGCATACTGCCCTAAACTGAGAGCCAGAAGCTATAGACTAGTCTAGTGGCCTCCAAATGGAGTTTTTAAACTTGCCTAATATACTGGGCTCTCATGTTTCCCCTATCCAGCCAGCCCTGGAGACACTTTCTGAGGCAATTTGAAAGAGGCCTGCTACTGTTGATGCTGTTCCCAAAGAGGTGGGCAAGAAAAAACAATGCCTGAATCTAAGCCCATGTATTTTATTGAGCCAGTAGCAGATGCCATTGCCATTTTGGCTAGAATTACAAAGCCATAGTGCTCTGCCAGGAGTCCAGAACACTCTGACAGATGAACTACATCAAACAGATGCAGATCCGCATGAGTAGTCACTAGTACCAGACATTGTGAAACCACTATTTGACAAGTGGGTATCCTTGATGTAGACCTTCTTTCAGCCCCACTCAACACCAAACTGCCTCAGTTCTGCTCCAGAAATCCAGGACCAAGCATTTTCATTCAGGATGCAATCAGACTGCAGTGGAATAATCACTTTTTGTATACATTATCCCTAATCTCTCTCATGCAGAGAGTATTGTTCAACCTGGAGGCTAATGGGGGCAAGATGATCCTAATGGCTTCCTGCTGGCTTCAGCAAATATGATTTATGCTGTTCAACTGATGACAGTCAGCAAACAAAGGATTCTGCCACTCTGCAGTGGCTTAATAGCCTATGATCAGCTAGTTCCCCTTAACCTGCACTCAATTCACCTCGAGACCCTGCTCCTGAAGAGATAGAATTGAACAGGTTTAAAATGTCTAAGAAGGTCATTGAAATACTCTCGGCTGGGCATAAATCCTCACCCAGGAAGACATACACAGCAACGTGAAAAAGATTTTTCATCTGGTGTTCCAAAACCACCATAGACCACTTCAAGAGTCCACCTGAAAAGGTTTTGGAGAACTTGTTGAACCTTTCTGTGTCCCCAAATGGAAGACTGCCTTAAAAAATTACCTAGTATAGGGAAGGGGGTTAATGCCAGGGAGGGGTTGAGGAACAATGAGGAAAAATAAAGGAGGGCATAATTAAGGCAACTAACCTCTGCAAGAAGAAAGTGAGTAACAGCAAATGGAAAAATAGATTGTTATAGTGTTGTAGGGAAATAGCCAGGTGGTGAAGGAAAAAATGGGTAGTATTTGGGAGGCATAAGAAAACACAGCAGGAGGAAGAGAGGAGGCATACCAGGTAATTTATTTATTTATTTAAAATTGTTGACCGGGAAAGGCACACTGAACCAAGGCTCGTTTCCAGGTGCGACCTGAAAAAACAGAGGGAAGCAGGCAAGACAGTGAGGGGAGCAATGGCTCAGACAGAGGAAAGGATAGCCAAAGGCGCAGCAAATCAGAATTATATGTTCTTCATGTACATAAGTAAGAAGAGAAAAGTAAGTGGAGGGATAATGTGGATAAGGAACTTGGCAGAGGGATACTGTGCAAAAGAAAACCAGGAAAAAGCAGACATCCAGAACAGGTTCTTCTGCTCAGTGTTTACAGTATAGTGGGGGTCAGACCACCAGTGATCAGCAGGAACAAGGTGGGAGGGGAGGCAGACAAAAACTCATTTTCAGAGAAAAGCGTCCTGAAGGAACTTGTAGCACTGAAAGTAGGCAAGGCCATGAGACCAGATGAGATACACCCAAGGGTCCTGAAAGAACTCAGGGAAGTGCTGGCTGCCCTGCAGATGGCCTTATTCAACAGCTCACTGGAAACAGACATGGTCCAACTACATAAGGGCAGCAGCAGGGAAGAGGCTAGTGACTATAGACAAGTGAGCCACACCTCAGTGGTGGAGAAATAAAGAGAAATGTTGTAAAAAGAAAGGTTGGTAGAGTATCTTGAATGCATTGGGCTGCAAGATCAAAGGCAGCATGGATTCATGAAGGGGGAGGGGGGCATGCCAGACAGATCTTATTGATTTCTGTGCCTTGGTGACCTAGAAAATAGATCAGAGGAGGGCAGTGGATGTGGCCTAGCTGGACATTAGTGAGGCCTCTGACACTGTGCAACATACGGTAGAAGACTCATTAAGAAACTGAACAGCCTAGGGATGAGATCCAAAGTGGTTTATTTGGTTTGAAACTGGTTAATGGATAGGTCACTAAGGATGGGCAGGTAATAAAATACCCAAACCCCAGACTTCTTGCAGGTATCCAAAAAGTAACCAAATAATACCTGGATGGAAAATGAGTAGTTGTATCAGATAGTTACTACCCAAACTCATTCTACTACTCAATTGCCAGACCCTGACCAAATCAAAAATCATGTGAAAGACTCTTTTTTTGGACTATTAGACTGTTTGTTAAGTGCCCTGAGCCATTATACCCACTGGGGCATTGTTGAGGCAGGTACAAGAGGTGCAGCTGCTCTTAGTGAGCCTGCTGTTTTGTCCAAAACATAGACCCATGGCGGGCATTGCTGAGGCAGGTACAAGAGGTGCAGCTGCTGTGATTGAGCCTGCTGCTGTTTCAAAAAATTATACCCATGGTGGGTATTGCTGAGGTAGGTACGAGAGGCATAGCTGCTCTGATTGAGCTTGTACTGTTTTAAAAAAAATATACCTATGGCAGGCATTGCTGAGGCAGGTACAAGAGGTGCAGCTGCTGTGATTGAGCCTGCTGCTGTTTTAGAAACTTATGTTCATGGTGGGCAATACTGAAGTAGGTATGAGAGGTGCAGCTGCTGTGATTGAACCTGCTGCTTTTTAAAAAAAGTATACCCATGGTAGGCATTGATGAGGTACAGTAGGTACGAGAAGTACAGCTTGCTCTGAGTGAAGCTGCTGCTGTTTCCAGAAATGATACCCCATGGGGGGCATCAATCAAACTCACATAATATAAACTGATAACTAACAAAATAACTAAGTGTAGTAGTAGTGTGGCACATTTGGCTGGCATGATGGCAGTGGTGATGGTTCCATTCATTTCATACACAACCTAGTCATCATATTGGGTATTACTGTTTGCAGGCTGTTGTTCATGTTCAGAGTCAGATTCACATAATTCAGTGCTTGTGACAATTGGGAAATTATCAGCATTCATTCTGAGAAATGTAAGACGTTCTACATTTGCATGCCTTACATAGAAACATAGAAGTTGACAGCAGATAAGGACCGCAAGACCCATCCAGTCTTCCCATTTCTTTACTACTTTATAAATGTGCCATTGGCCTTTGCTCTGACAATGGCCTATCTTTTCATACTCATCTGTATTGCTCCCTTATGCCTAACCCATGCCTGCTTAAACTCCTGCACTGTGTTCATGTCCACCACTTCCCGAGGTAGGCCATTCCATGCATCCACCACCCTTTCTGTGAAGAAGAACTTCCTCACATTACCCCTTGATTGGCCTCCCTCTAATCTCCTGCTGTGTCCTCTTGTCCTGCTAGTTTTCTTATAAGGAAACATGTTAGACTCTTTCACCTTGTTAATGCCCTTAAGGTGTTTGAATGTTTCAATCAAATCACCTCTCTCCCTCCTTTGCTCTAGGGTATACATATTGAGCTCTGTTAATCTGTCCTCATATGTTTTCTGATGCAGTCCCTGCACCATTTTGGTTGCCTTTCTCTGGACTGCCTCAATCTGGTTAATTTCCTTGGGAAGGTGTGGCCTCCAGTACTGCATGCAGTACTCCAGATGGGGCCTTACTGGTGTCTTGAAAAGAGGGATTATAACCTCCCACTTCTGACTTGTGATACCCCTACTAATACACCCTAACATCTCCCTAGCCTTACTGACTGCTTTAGTGGTCTGCTTGGATGATTTCAGGTCATCGGTGATGATGATGCCGAAGTCTCTTTCATCCCTTGTGACTACCAGCAACTCCCCTCCCAACCTAAAGGTGGCTTCAGGGTTTCTCTTCCCTATGTGCATGATTTTGCACTTCTTTGCATTAAACCCCAGTTGTCACTCTTCTGACCATTTTGCTAGTTTATCCAGATCTCTTCTCATTCTTCCCACCCCATCTGGATCATCTACTCTGTTGCAGATCTTGCTGTCATCTGCAAACTGACAAACCTTACCCTCCAGTTCATCTGCAATGTCGCTGATGAAGATATTGAAGGGGACTGGCCCCAGGACTGATCCCTGAGGTACCCCACTTGTGACTTGCATTTCTTCTGACTGTATACCATTTACCAGAACTCTCTGTTTTCTGCCTGTCGACCAGTTTGCCACCTGGTTGAACAACTTCTGACCCACCCCGAGCCTACCCAGCTTATTAATCAATCTTCTATGTGGAACAGTATCGAAAGTTTTGCTGAAGTCAAGGTAGGTGACATCAACTGCTCTCCCTTGGTCCACTACTCTGGTTACCTAGTCAAAGAAATCTATGAAATTAGTTTGACAAGACCTTCCTTCTGTAAACCCATGCTGTCTTGGATCCTGTGCTCCTATGGATTCCAGGTGTTGCACTATCCTTTCCTTAAGGAGTGTCTCCATAATCTTGCCCACTACTGAGGTAAGACTGACTGGTCTGTAGTTCTCTGACTCCTTCCTGCTACTACTGTTGTGGAGCAGGATCACCTGAGCCCTTCTCGGACCTCTCCTGTGCTCAGAGACTCACCAAACAGTTCTGATAATGGCTCTGCTAGTTCCACCCTTAGCTCCTTTACTACCCTGGGATGTATGCCATTAGGTCCCATTGCCTTGTCCACCCTGAGCTTATCGAGCTCTTGTGGGACATTTTCTTTTGTGAAGGGACTAGTGCCTACCTCCCTCCCCCCTGTGTCCATGGTGCTGAGCTGTGAGCCCTGTCCTACCTTCTCTTCAGTAAATACTGAGCAGAAGTATATATTTAGGATAGATGCTTTTATATGGTCCTCCTCCTCACACACACCCTTATCTCCTTTGACCTTAGCAATACCCCCTCTGGACTTTCTCCTTTCACTAATGTATCTATAGAAAGTCTTGCTACCTTCTTTTACTGTGTGTGCTAGTGTTTCCTCGGTTTGGGCCTTTACCTGCCTTACTGCCTTCCCTGCTTCCTTAAGAGAAGTTTGGTATGCCTCTCTATCTTCATCCTGCTGCGTTCCCATGTATTTCCTGAAGGCCAGCCTTTTGGCTCTGAACTTTTCTGCTACTGTTGTTGAGAACCAAGGTGGTTTCCTTCTTCTTTTGTATTTCCTTTTCTCTCTAGCACAATGGGATGTTGCTTCAAGTATTGCATCCTTAATGCTTGCCCAGTTTGCCTGTACCCCCTCACCTGTATTTCTTTTTGCAAGGGCTAGCTTAACTCTCTTGGACATCGTATCAAATTCAGCTCCTCTGAAGCCAAAATTCGAAATTTTAGTTTTATTTAAACTTACATTGAGCTTTCTCTCTCTACAGAGAGTACAAAAACACTTCATTTTCCTTCTAAGTCTAATACTGGGGTTAGACAAGATTGTATATTAGCACCTACTCTCTTCAACATCTATTTAAACACGATCCTACTTGAAATCAAAAATACAGAATTTCATGCTCCAAAAATCAATGAAAGTAGAATTGATAGTTTAGCATGTGCAAATGATTTGGTCCTACTATCTACTACTGCACTGGGACTTAGAAGGAAAATGAAGTGTTTTGATACTCTCTGTAGAGAGATAAAACTCAATGTGAATTTAAATAAAACTAAAATTTTGATTTTTGGAATTTCTTCCAGATATGAACCAAAATTTGTAATAAAGGGAGAAAAATTAGAGATAGTCAAAACTTATGATTATTTGAGAGTTCATTTTTCTTATAATCTAAACTGGAACAAACATATAGAATACATTAAAAATAGGACAATGTCTTCCATGAATGCATTTAAAATATTTAATGCCAAAATGGGGAAGACCTCGATAAAAGGAGTCTTAAGGGTACTAAACACAAAAATCAAAGCTAGAATAATGTATGGAGGAGAAGTATGGGGATTTGCTAATATTAACCCACTGGAAACCTCACTCAATAAACTATATTGTTATATTCTTATGTTACCTTCAGGAACTCCTGACTGTATCCTTAGATTGGAACTCGGTCAATATTCCCTGAGTTCCTTAATAAAGGAAAGACAAATTTTGTTTTTGCTTAAAACCTTTTTACTACAGGATTATCGATTTCCTAGAAAGTGTCTTGAGAAGGAGATTAAAATGGAAGAGCTGGGTTTTGTGCATCCCTCCATACAATTAATTAGGAAAATCATGTTCCCATTGGGTTTGGGACATACTCTCTATGATACATATATAAAGTTTTGGGACGAGATTGTTTCAATAGTTAAATGCAGAATACGAGATCTAGATTCTAATTTAACATTCTCCAAATTGGCTCAGTCCAAATTACACAATGATTACAAATGATTTAAAGGCCTTTGGGGTTATGAGCAATATTTAACATATCTAACGTGCCCAAAAATTAGGAGAGCATATTCGAGATTTAGAACTGAAGTTATAATGCACAGTTCATTTTACATAGAAAGAAAAGAAAGAATGTTATGTCTCCTTTTTGTAAATGTGGCAAATTATGTAAAGATGACTTGAAACATGTTATCTTATTATGTCCTCTCGTTGAACAAAATAGAAGAAAATGGTTGGGTCCCACACTCAGTGGACTCAATCTTTCTTCAGATGAGATCATTGAATATCTTTTTACTTGTACTGAGAAAATTGTGCTACAAATTGTAGCAAAGTTTTAATTAACAACATTTCTTTAATTTGAAATATAATAAGTTATTAAATGCAAGTTTTATATCTTTAGGATTTTTACAAATGTCTATAAGCAGCCAACTGTATGTCTATGGATTAATTGTATTTATGTGATTTCTGAATACAATTTATAATTTGTATTAGCTTTGCTAAACAATAAAAGTGTACTACTACTCCTCTGAAGTCCCATATTTTTGCCTTGGAATGGGATGATTAAGTTGTAGCGGCCAAACTGAACCATACCATGTGATGGTCGCTGGCCCTCAGGTGACCTTCTACCTGAAGATCTGTGATCCTTTCCCTGTTAGTCAGTACTAGATCTAGGATAGCCCTGTCTCTTGTGGGTTGTTGTACCAGTTGTTTGAGGCCCTCCCTCTGCAGGGAATCCACCATGTGTCTAGTTCTGGCAGATGTTCTTGCTGGTATTGACCAATCTGTATCTGGCATGTTGAAGTCTCCCATTATCAGAACCTCCTCTTTAGTTGTCATGTTTTGTGTATTGTATAACAGTAATGAGTCTATGTCCTCCCACTGGTCTGAAGGCCTGTAGACAACCCCAGTTCATATGACTGTCCCACTTCCTGTTTCCAGGGTGACCCACAGTTCTTCTGGCTCCTTATGTGTATTCTGAATTTCTGTAGCTTTGATATTTTCATTGACATACAGGGCCACTCCACCCCCCCTTTTTGCAACTCGGTCTCTTCTGAACAGTACATAGCCAGGTACTGAAGTCTCCCAAGTGTGGTTACTGGTAAAACATGTCTTGCTAATTGCTACTATGTCCAGTTTAGCCTCTGTCATTATTACCTGCAGGTCTGGGATCTTGTTTCCCAGACTGCGAGCATTTGTGTACATGATTTTCCATTGGCCGGATTTCAGTGTGTTAGTTGTTGGGTGAGGTCTGGTATTTCCCCTGTGCATCGTATGGGGAGCCGGACCTTTTTCCTTACCTGGCGATGCAAATGAACTGCAAATACACTGAACTCCTGTTTGACCACTAGCTGAGGGGGGAGGGGTGTTCTTCCCATTCAATGTATCAGGTGCTGCACCCCTCTCCCCATTTGCTAGTTTAAATATTCTGCAATGACATCACACTTCTGCCCCAATGCTCTGACTCCCTCCTTAGTTAGATGCAGTCCATCAAATTTAAAGAACTTTCAGTCCCAAAACTGTTGCCAGTTCCCTACAAATTTGTGTCCTTTTTCCTGGCACCAGCCCTTGAGGCACATGTTTAGCTCCCCTATCTTCCCTTCTCTGACCTTCAGTCCATCTGTCCCCCTCTCCCAGACTGGCAAGATCTCAGAGAAGGAGGTGCCAGACGAAATGGATGGTAGTTTGTCACCCAGCCTGGTCAGGTGTTCCTTGATCTCCACAACTGATCAGCTAGTGAGATCTTTAGTCCCTATGTGTACCAGGATGTCAATGTTTTCCCCTGCTTCCTGAACAATTTTAGCAATGTGGTCAGTGTCTCTCCATGCTGATGTACCGGGGAGACATCTGACCATTACTTCTTCCTGGAGATAGGTATCAACTCCCCAAATCATGGAATCTCCTATGATCAGAAGATTTTTGGATTTCCTTTTTGATTTTTGTGTTTTGGTTCCTGTTTTGGGTGACTTTGTTGTGCTAGCTCCTGTGCTGCAGTGTCCTGCACTGCAGTGTCCTCTGTCCCTTTGTTTGATTTCGGAGATAAAGGGAGATACCTGTTTGTAGTTTTGACATGGTTTGTGGAGGTAATATTTTGGAGAGCACTGAGTGATGGGGCACCCAATTTGCCCCTCCTAACCACCGGCCAACCTCCCAGACCAACTACCCTCTGTGGTCTAGGTGCTTCTGTTGGATGTTGGGGAAATCGTGGGTGGTTCTTGTAATATTTTTCCTCTTGAATATGAAATTTGAGGTGTGCAATCTCTGCCCATGCTGCCTGGAGCTTATCCCTAAGATTTCCAATGGCCCAGCATGTGCGACAGTGTCCTAAATCCTGCAAAACTGCCCTTCTGAAAAGTGTTCCACTGTGCCTGCAGTTAATGATATCCATTCCAGATAATCTGCTGGGTTTATAACCTGGCCATAGTAATTAGATGGAAGAAAATGCAACCAAAAGTTTGATTTTGTGTTCTGTTTTTTTTTTGTTTCTGTATAACTTGCTGTAACAAGTTAAATTACTAGTGCCCCCGTAAATGAGGTCACTGTGTCGATACCCCACTAATCCACCCCTTCCTGCTTTGCCACAGGAAATGTCATGACTGTGCTACCTTATAAAAGGAGTTCAGTGTGGGGTGGTTGGGGATGGGGGTGAGTGGCTGGGCCCTTCCCCTGCTGAAAAAGAAGAACCAAAGACTAAAGAAACAAGGAGGTAAGAGCAGATACAATCAGTCAGCAACAAATGCAGTAACCCTGAAAGTTTATCCTAATGCTAGATAAAACTATAAAACCTGCAAAGCACCACCTGTAATAATTTCACAGAAGATATACCTTGTAAGAAGCACTTAGCTACAGAGAAAAATAAAGCAGTAACAAAAGACATACCTTGCAAAAGACAATTTGAATCAGAAGATTACAGCAGTAATCTGTTAGGACACACCTTGAAATAATGCAGCAGAAGGTATACCCAGCAACAGCTACTTGAATCAGAGAAAAATAAAGCAATAAAATGTTAGCAACAAACAGTAACAATCCCTGTGAGTACAAAATAAAAACAACCACTCACAGTAAATCTGCCTAGCCAAAAGAAGTCTTAATCCTTTCCCTTACTCTGGTAAGGTTCTTTGTTCTGTCCTTTCAAGAAAGCTAGAAAGAAAGAGCTCAGGTGAAGCTAGGTGCCTTGGCCAGCAAACCTAGTATTCCACCTACTAGTGTTGTCTGGTCAGTGACTATTCCTCCAGCTGCATTATGCTTTCAGAGTATATGCTTTAAGGTGGACAACTTAGGTACATTATTCTAAGATTTGTAAAATTTTGCCATATTGTTCTCTTTTGTTTCCAGTACAGCAATGGATCTTCCTCAAGACCAATCACAATATGGTCTGCAAAGTACTACAGGATGATTGTGCTGCTTGAGACAATTACCTGTCTGGCAGATAAACCAGCTGCACTTTCTTTACAGGATACTAGTCCATGTTGTTGCAGGTGACTCAGAAGTGATTTACCTTTCTGACCCTGAATATAGAATGCCTGAGAAGTAAATGTAGGTGTCCTTTCCCTCTCTGATAACACTGTTGACTGAAGAATTGATAGATGTACTATTGTCTGAGACAGAGACACTGTGATGGTTTGGCAGGGTAGACTGCTGTACATCAGTTAATGGTGATTGTAAGGTAATGCCACAATTGGTTACCAGAAGATCTCTCCAATACTCAGTGTCTTTCCCCACAGGAAGGATAGGTTCAATGTTCAATTTAAAGCACAGATCTAGCAATGTAGCCAACACAAAGGTGTCATTCTTAAACATGGCGTTTAGTCTCTGGTCAGTCAACAGTCGAAGATTCAAGTGATCTGCCAGCATAACAGCTGTGGTGACTTCAATTGACTGAAAGTTTTTCTTTATGTTGTCATAGAAAATGTGAAGAAATCTGATTTGAGGAAGAATTTGATTCAGAGTTATACAGTCTGCTCTGATGTCACATGTGGCAGCCTCAAATGGCTCCAATAAGGTGACCAAAGATTCCAGAAGAGTCCAGCTGCTGGAACAGAACATCATGTCTACTATGCCAATTTGATTCAGTACCAGGACAATATGCTGTATGAATAATGCCACAGGGAAAACCACACAGCATAAATAGCCTACGGTACAACAGTTACAGGAGACAAAATAGCACATGAAAGAAATGGTGAAGGAGTGGTGGTGCTACCACAGTAGCTGTTTGCTGGGAGGGAGTGTTGCAGAAGATAAGACCTCTGCTTGGTGGCCATCCTCCAAGAGGTTGCTATGACTCAGAAGATAGAGCCACTGGCAGTGGAGGGCAGTGTAGCATCTGTGAAGCTGGGTTCTATTCCCGGTCCCAGATTACCTGTTTTTGGTTTTGTGTTAAGTGTTGTGCGGTTGGCAATTCGCACCCCCCCCACCAGCTGAGTTTCTCCCTATTCCAGAGTTGCCTCTCCCCGGAGGTCATTATTTTATATCAGGGTGGTTAGAGGGGCACTCCTGTAATGGCTGGTGTGGGAGATGGAGCCCCCCACAAAAAGCAATATTTTCTCTGGTTCATTTGCATTATTACTGCTCATTGTTTTTACTGAGCACTGTATTTGGTGTTGCTCTATTGACAGCGTGGTATGTTGATGTGCTGTTTCTATAGGTGACATACTGACCCCATACATTTGATTCTGCATGGTGTAGTCATGTAAAGCTGTTTCTCTTCAAGAAACCTTTCCAACATGTGAAATGTTGAATTCCAGCCGGTTGGAACTTCCTGCTTTAATGTATGCAAGGGTAAGTTGTTTGACCTCTGTAGCCTCTTCAGGATTTTTTGTGCTTTCACAGAGTGGCTGGAAAGCCCACATATTTTTCTAGCAAGACCTAACAGTTTTTTAACATTTCTGTTTAAATTTAAGAAACTATGGATGAGAAGATTTCAACAATGTACAAAACAAGGTATGTGTTGGTAGTTGCCATCTCTAACAGCCCTATGTTGGCACCATTATCAGACACTATGAACCCTGGAGATCAGGAATTCAGATTAAGTCATTTCAGGAATTGGTCTTGCAGATCCTGTAAAATATTCATAGCAGTGTGGTATTCCTCAAAAGCTGTGGCACATAATGCAGCCTGCTTTCTGTTACTTATAGTAGAGTGGGCATTATTACTTTCTAACAGAAAATTTGCACAGTGAGCTGTTACAGTCATGTCATGTAGTCAACCATTTGCTTGATGGTCCATATAACTGTGGTTATGTGAACCTGATTCACCTCAGACAGTTTAACTGTTTAGTGACCACACTACACAGAAATTCATACAACTGCAGAACAGCCTTTTTGATAAATATGTTCTACAGGTAACCATTTCTGGCAACAAAAGCAAAAGGGAATTGACATTCATCCAACAGCTCTGCAATGGCTCTATTTAACAGCTGACACATTGGATGCTTGCGGATTAATTTTGATGTCCTTACAACACTTTCTTGTAATGCTAGTTGATGAGAATGATGAGATATTTTTAATTTGGGAGGACTGTACTTTTCATGGCATGGAGTACTACTGTGGGATTTTGTAGTACTTGGTGTCAGAAGAAAACAATCTGTTTGTGAAGACTGCAAGGACACATCAAGTGATTCAATGTCAGTTCTTGCTTCCAGTTCATTGTCACAAAGGTCACTGCCACCACTACCTTCACTACCCCCATACCAATGACACTGCCCCTTTTCCTGCTCCTCTCAATTGGATGTTTTGCCTCTGCAAGTTGTAACATTACTGATGCTCCAAAATGTCCTGCTTTGCCACCACTACTGACACTCTTTCTGCACAGAATGCATACAGCTTGAGAATTGCCTATGGGGTCAACATAAAATAAATTCCACAATAAAGATTTCCCCTTTGACCTTTTTGCTTTGTACATTGGTGCTTGGCACTATTTCTTTCTCAGTCAAGGGACCTGGAGGAAACCCTACACTGCCATTTCCTTGTTCACATGAAGGTTTCTCATTCATGGTCGATCATGCTCATCTTCTTATTCTTACATTTAGCAAATGATTATTTTTGCAGTTGCCTCTCATGCCCTACAGCAGCAGCCTCTCTTATCCCATCATCAAAACTACAAACCTCATCACCACATGATTTAGAAGAACTGAAAGTGCCATCATCCATTATGTGGTACACGACCTGGGCTATCCTATTCCCAGACTCTCCATAATCACCATCTTTATCAGCATTCACTGCCTCAGCATCTGAGGAGGATGCTCTTTATCCTTGCATGCTACTTCAGCAACTGGAAGTATCCTGGAACTTGTGGCAAAATGTACAGTTACATAAAAACTTACTGTAACAGTAGATCTTTGAGAGAAGCTCTTGCAGCAGGTAACACTGACAGGACTAAGCTGCCAGGTGCCAGGACCACATGTAAAACTTCTAGCTAGAAGCCTACCATGGAGGACTGTCCACCACTGATGTCGGTCAACTGACTTCAGCCTAACCTATATAGGTGGGTGGTCCCCCACATCTACCTCAATTCTCCCACTGAAGACTCCATACAGGCAGCTAAAGGAGACTCAAGGAGGTTGTCCTAGAGCCAAAAGAAGAAAAACAGAAGTAGTGAAAAAGAAATAGAGTAGCAGGGGGAAGGAGGGAGGGAAAACAGAGCCTGCTGCAAGAGCTTTTCCTGAAGATCTGCTGTTACAATAAGTTCTTACATAACTGCACTATCTTACTTCGAGGAAGACTCTTGTAGCAGGACACACTGATAAGACTGAGTCACAAGAAGTACTAAATATAACAAGGGTGAAACCCCTGTGATGAGGACAAGACAGCACCCAAGAGCTCATGACAGAAGGCCCTGAAGATCTGCAAAGCTGAAAAATGGCCCTGTACTTAGACACAATGTCCACACTGTAATGCTGGGTGAAGGTGTAGACAGAACTCCAGGTGGCAGCTGCACAGATGTCTGCAACAGACACATTTCTGAAGCAAGCCATGGAAGCAGCCATACCACTAATGGAATGGACTTTGACCACACCCCAAAGGGGTTTGTTGTACTTGTGGTAGCAATAAATAATACTAACATACTATAATGCCAGCAGAATAGGCCTAGCGGTCTTTCGTGTCTACTCGTTTGGTCAGCCCCCACCCTGGGTGCTGACCTTGCTGCCCCCCTCGCCTTCTCTGGCTTCTCCCTTCCCAGTTCCAGATATTCCTGCTGCATTGGATTTTGCTTCCAGAACCCTTCCCCTGTACCTGTCCCACCCCCTCTTGAACCCCTCCACCATCTCTGCCTCCACCAGCCTCCTAGGCAGCGCATTCCATGGCTCCACCACCCTCTCAGTGAAGTAGCACCTCCTCCTTTCTTCCCTGAATCTTCCCCCTCCAGTTTCCACCCATGCCCTCTAGTGGCCCCCTCCTCCTTCCTTTGAAGCACCATGACTGTTCCTCCCCTATTTACCCTCTTCATGTACCTGAAGACCTCTATCATGTCCCCCCGGTCCCTTCTCTCTTCCAATGTGTACATATTTAACTCTTCGAGCCTCTCCTCATAGGTCCTGTCCCCCAAGCCCCAAATCATTTTGGTTGCCCTCCTCTGGACCCTCTCCAGGAGTTTAATGTCCCTCTTTAAGTGTGGCTTCCAAAACTGCACGCAGTACTCAAGGTGCGGCCTCACCAAGCAGTTATACAGAGGGAGTATCACTTCTGTCCTTCTGGAGGTGATCCCCCTAGCAATGCATCCCAGCATCCTGTTGGCCTTGGCTGCTGCCCTCCTACAAGTCTCAGAGTTGTTCATCTTGACATCCACCACCACCCCCAGGTCCCTCTCAGCCATTGAGACTTGTAGCGTTCCCCCAGGGTGTACACTTGGCCTGGGTTTCTGGCCCCAGGTGGAGTATCTTGCATTTCCCTGCATTGAACCTCAGCTTCCACTTTCTAGACCATCTTTCCAGAGCCTCCAGATCCCCCTGTAGGGCCACCCTCCCCTCCTCCCCATCCACCACTGCCCCCAGTTTTGAGTCATCTGCAAAGAGACTCATCTCACTCCTGATTCCTGTCCTTATGTCAGAGATGTAGGCGTTGAACAGGAGGGGCCCAAGAACTGATCCCTGTGGGACCCCACTAATGACCTTCCTTGGGGATGAGACTATCCCTCCAACTATGACCCTCTGGGTCCGGTCCTAGAGCCAATTGCCTATCCATCTGATCATCTGGTTCCCCACCCCCATTTCTCTCAACTTTTCCAACAGACCCACATGAGGAACAGAGTCAAATGCCTTGCTGAAGTCTAGAAAGAGGACATCCACTGGTCTACCCAGGTCCAAGGCACTCATCACCCAGTCGTAGAACTCTACAAGGTTTGTCTGACATGATTTCCCCAGGATGAATCCATGCTGTCCATCATCCAGGCACCCTGACTTTTCCAGGTCCCCCCCTAGCCTCTCCTTGACAATGCCCTCCATCACCTTGCCCACCACTGATGTCAGGCTGACAGGCCTGTAGTTCCCTGCCACCTCCATTGATCCCCCCTTGTGGATAGGCACTATATGAGCTACCTTCCAGTCTTGGGGCACCCACCCTGTCCTCAGAGAGATAGTGAAAAGCTCCGCCAGGGGTTTCACCAGGACATCCGCAAGTTCTTTCAGCACTCTGGGATGTAATTTATCTGGCCCCGGTGCTTTCTCCATCTTAAGGGAGCTGAGGGCTTCCCTCACTCTCTCTGCTGTGATTTCCACTTCTGATACCTCTTCTCCCTGCTTAGCCCTCCCCCCTCCTGCCAGTGATGCCTCCCTAACCACTTAGACAAATACTGTTTGGAAACAGGTGTGCCCTTTCTCTTGGGGGTGAACAAAACAGACAACTGGTCAGTTTTCCTTCAAGACTTGGTGTGGTTCATGTAATGCTGAAACATTCTGTGAACATACAAAGTATGGAGCAATGCCTCTACCTGATTAGCATACTCAGGAAAATAAACTGGCAGGTGGATGGATTGATTTAAAGTAAATTCTGACACCACCTTAGGCAAAAACTTAGTATTAGTGTGCAAAGACATCTTGTTTTAGTGAAAAACTAAATAAGGCTCCTTACACATGAAGGCCTGCAGCTCGGAAATCCATTGAGCAGTGGTAACAGCAACTAAAAACAACAGAAAGCACAGTTCACAACTCATGGCTGGTTCAAATGGAGATAAAGTGAGTTTCTTCAACATAAAGTTGAGGTCCCATGTAGGGACCAGGTCCCAAAATGGGAGTTTTCAGATGGAAAATGGCTCACAGGAATGTGCATAACACCTCGAGCTGGGCAACAGCTTTGCCCTTGATAGGTGGATGGTCTACAGAGATGGTAGAAAGGTGCACCTTGAGTAACGAGTACCAGAAGCCTGAATCCAAAAGGAAAGAAGGTACTCCAACACCTGATTCGCCAGACAGATGAAGGATCCAAATGGCGAGCTGCAGTCCAAATAGAAATGCTCTTTCATTACATACATTCCTCTCAACTGTCACACATTATAAGGTTCATCACTCATTTTATCTCTCAGAAACCCTCTGTCCCACACTGAGAAGGTGACATTAATTATTGACCACAGAGACTTTTAAGTAGAAATGTATAACAATATAAGATGCTACATTATCAGCAAACATTATAAATATTAGTACACTTATTTCCACATTGTTCTGAGCTTGCAGTGTCATGTTTGATGATTTGTCATACATTTTATCCTGTTATCACACATCTTGTCACACATTTGGATAAAAAAAGGTTGAGAGGTAGGATTTTAAAGCATTGGTTTCCTGGTGGAAGGCTTCTTGGCTGCCACCAGGACATCTGCAACCCTAGAGGACACCCCAAATTGGGCAATAGCTAGGTCTGCAGGAGCTATGCATGGAGATGCAGTGACTTCAGGTCTGGATGGCCCCAGTCCTGGGAGAGTAAACCAATGCACAGTGGCAGGGGCACTGGAGGTTCCACTGCCAGGTGTTGCAGCAAGGGGAGCCAGATCTGAGTGCCCAGAAGGGGGCTAGGAGAATCATCTCTGCCTCCTTCAACTGGAGCGTGAGCAAAACCCTCTGTAGGAGTGGGAAAGGAGGAAAGGCATACAGAAACCTCCTTTTCCAAGAGAAAGACAAAGCATCTTGCCAGAAAACTAGAGGCCCGGGATGGAGTCAGCCAAAAAGTGGCAGTTTTTCACTGAGTGGAGACAAAAAGATGTCCAGCTCCGGATGATCCCACTGGTCAAAGAGATTTTTGACCACTTTGTTTTGAAGCTCTCACTCATGGGCCCATAACCTGGAGTGGCTGAAACTGTCCACCAGAACATTTTGAATGCCTGGCAAATGTATGGCCACGCTCTCCAGACCATTCTCGAGGGCCCAATAGCAGGCTCTCATTGTCTCCCAACACTGGGGTAAGAACAAGTCCCTCCTGCTTATTGATGCAATACACCACACAGATGTTGTCCATATGCATGCACCACCAGTGGACCAGGAAGGAAATGAGTCAGAAAGGCCCGCAAAGTGTAGAAGACCACTTGCATCTCCAGGACGTTGTTATGGAGACCCTGTTCCACGTCTGTCCAGGTGCCCTGGGCCTGGTGGTTGGTCAGATGAGCACCTCATCCAAGGCAGGAGGCATCTGTCATTAGAATGTGATGGTGGGTCAACAGCTGAATGGAGGCTACCAGAAGGGGGTTGACTGGATCCAGTTACCATGACATCACTCTTTGGACCAGGCCAGAGCAAGGACAGGTCATCCATGTGCTGGTCCCACTGGACCCTCAAGCACCACTGAGGAATCTGCAAATGTAGACGGGGAAACGGGAACTGTAGTAATCGCTTCCTCCATACAATATGGCCCAGGAGATGCAGGAAAACCCTGGTGGGGACTTGTCGGCTGGAGGAAACCAGATGGGCCTGCTGCATCAGTTGCCCCCCCATCCTTGGGCAAAAATGCCTTGCCTAACTGGTTGACAGGACCTCTGCAGTGTATTGGAAGTACTGGCAAGGAGAAAGGCAGGATCTTGGCAGATTTATAGTGATCCTTAAGGCCTTGAAGAGACAGAAGGTGTATTCCATGATCTGAATTAAGCGTTTCCTGGAGGGGGCTGCTAGCAGCCAATGGTTCAGGTAGGGGAACACATAGAAGCCCTGTCTCCTCAATGCAGCTTCCACAACTGCCAGGCATTTGGTAAATATCCTGAGGGGGCTGAGGAAAGGTCAAAGTGGACTGCTCGGAATTGAAAATGGGCTCCCTGAAAGTGGAAGCGGAGGAAGTGACGGTGGGCAGGAAACACGTGTATGTTCAGGTAAGCATCCTGCATGTCCAGTGAGCAGAGCCAGTCCCTGTGGTGCTAAAGGGGTAATAACCCCTGGAGGGAGAACATTCTGAAGCATTTGTACTCAATGTACAGATTCCGATGGCTCAGGTCCAGAATAGGCCAGAGATACCCGGTCTTTTTGAGGACGAGAAAGAAGTGGGAGTAAATGTCCCTTCCTCACGGAGCCTGAGGAGTGGGATCTATGTCTCTTTTTTGAAGAAAAGCCTGAATTTCCTATGCAATCAGAGATATGTATGTGTGGGTGTGCGTGTGTGTGTGTGTGTGAGTGCACATGCGCGTGTGGGGGGTATATCAAATGAACAGTTTTTTTTCTGGCAGCCACTCCAGAAATTCTGGAGTATGACCATGTGTTATGATGTGAAGTACCCAGTTGTCTGTGGTCACACCCTTCCATCCTTCCAAGTGGAGGAAGAACCAACTCCCAATCTCCTCCCTTGGATCCTCGGCTGGGGGGGCCAGCAAAGGAGTCTGGTGGTAGTGGTGGTGAAAGGCAGCTGGGCTGCAGAGGCCTTCAGAGCTTTGGCAGAGACAGTGACAGGGGCTGCTGAGACCTTACACTTATGCTGCCCCTTTGCAGGCTGGTTCTAGGATTGCTTATGGCAAGACCTGCAAAAGCATCGACATCGGGCTGCTTTAGACTGAGTGTGATAAAGTGGACCTACTTGAGGTCCTGGCTGGCTCTGCAGGGTAGAGATGAAGCCCTGGACATCTCCCCCAAAAGGGACTGACCCCCAAAGGGAGCTTCAATCATGCTGGCTTGCATCTCTAAGGCAAATCCAGAGACCCAGAGCTAAGAATGGTACTGGAGACAGACCCCAGCAGCTACCCCATGCTCAGAGACATTGACTGCATCATAAGCTGCCTGGAGGACATGGCTGCCAATGTCTGAGCCTGACTTCAAGAGCTGGATGAGCTGCATCTTGATGGAGTCCTCAGGGAAGGTATGGACCAGATCCCTGGCTTGGTCCCAAATGAAATTCTAAAACAGGACCAAATTGGTCAGGTAATTAGTAGCCTGAATGGCCAGTGTGGTGGAGGCAAAAACATGTTTGCTAATGTGGTCAAGCTGCTTAGACTCTTGATCTGCAGGGAGAGGGCTAAGGTGCCTGAGCTTCTTAGTATGGTCATGCACCACATGAATGACCAGAGAATCCAACTTTGGGTGGGTACCAGACATGACTTGCCTGATGTGGTATGGTAAAGGTGGTCTGGCATTTTGGGCAGAGGAGAGATGGTAAAAGGATGATTTTAGGCTGCCCTAGTGATGTCCTCATGGGGTTGCACCACCTCTGGTAGGGCATTCTGCCGCCAGAGGTATTGTGCCAAACAGCATCTCTCTGGGTCCTGCTTCTTTGTCTCCCAGCCTGTAATGGACTGGATGTGATGCATGACATCAATAAAGATGGATCGTTAGGTGGGGACTTGGGGACCTCTTTAGATTGGTCATCCCCTTCAGAAGAGTTGCTTGGGGAGGAGGAAGACCCCAAGGAATTGGAATAATCCTCACTAATGTCAGAGTCAGGGGCTGATACTGCAGGCTGGTGTTCATCCCGACTAGCACTTAAACCAATATTGGGTGAAGCCAATGAAGACTCCAAAGTGTGGGGCTTGCTTGGACCAGTTCTGTCTGGATTCTGGTGCTGGGGTCCTGTGGAGGACAGGAGGGAGAAGCTGGTGGCAGCCCTTGGGGGGGAGGGGTTCTGTTTCTGAATGAAGGACCACCACACTGAGAAAAGGGCTTTATATAGAGTGCAATATTGTACACCTGCAGAAAAGGCAAGGAGGGGTACTACGGCTGAGGAACCAGCAAAGGGTACCCTGGTGAAGGGCCACCTAGTTCCAGTTTAGGATCTGGAATCAGCCAACCAGGCATCAGGTGTGGTGTAGGTTGTAGCTGGGGTGACAATGGTGTTAGTCCCAAAGGCTGGGGCTGCTGCAGTACTGGTGGCAGCCTGGAAGTAGATGGCTGAACGCATTCAAGGGAAGGATCCCCAAAGTTTGCTCAGATGGAGAAGCTGGTATCTGAGGGGATGGAGACTCCTGTGCCACAGGCAGAGGCAACACCAGTAATGAGGAGACTGCAAGTGCCTGCTGTGATCACTGTCTACAGGGACTGACATCAGCCCAAGGATCAAGAACTGAAGAAGGCAGTGCCATGGCCTGGGGGGATGATGGTGGTGGAACTGACACCAAGGTACCAATGCCCGCCAAGCCACCTGGCTGAGAACCTGTCACAGATAAGCACCGGAGCATCACAGGCTGGTGTGCAGGAAATGAATTCTCCTGCCCCAAAGAGCCACTGCCCAAAATGGAAATAAGAGCAGGTAACGGAGCCACTGAGAGTCTGAAAAGAGCTGTTAGAGCTGAAAAGGAAGACCCTCCATGGGAGGAAAACCCAGATGTAGTCAAAGGCCTATGATGTGACCATGAAGGAGAAGATGACTAGTCCCAGTGCTGATGTGTGTCCCAGTGCTTGTGCTTCCATGAACGTCTCTTTGTGTTTAGAAGAAGAGGCCCCAGAGGACTGCACTGGCAAGGCCAAGGAGCTCCTGACCTGGAGCTCCTTTTCCATCATGGCCAACTTTTGCTATTAAAGGTGTCTTTCCAGCTCTTTTAGATGACATCTTCAAGTGGCCTGGTTAAACTTCAGGCAATGCTGGCAGGCTTCTGTGTTGTTGCTGGGGCCTAGGCAGCAGAGACTTGTACAGTGGTTGTCCTTTCCTGTGATCTGTTTGCTGCAGGCATTTGGAACGGTTGGAAGATGAGGCTGATGGAGAAGACATAAATTTGTGAGCAAAATACCAAAATTTCAATGTTCTTGAACAAAAAGGAACTGAGAAAAAGCAACAAATAAAATATAGAGAATAGTGGATGGGCAACCATGCACAACCAACGTGTTGTGCCACAGAGGGGTTCTGATGACATCAGACCTCGAGAGCGAAGCTCGAGAGGTCTTCTGTCATCAGAACCCCGAGGTGGCATAATACATTGGTTGGGCATGAGGTTGCCCATCCACTATTTTTTATAGTGTATAGTTTTTTTAAAAGTAGGCATGGGTTAGACATTTTTGTATTAAAATGTACTTTCACATTCTTCGTGTTCCTTGTTTCGGGCGGGGGTTGCTAGGCTCACTGTATGGTTGTCAGAGGCCAGACGTCCGTTTTCTATAGCGCATTCACCTATTGGTTGTTTTTCTGTGTGGGGGAGGGATTTTAGAAAAAGAAAACATGCCGTCCGTTTTCTCGCTAAGCGAGAAAAGATTTTCCTCTGAGGTGTTCGCTTTTAAATGGTAAGTTTAAAATATCTGGCTGATCCTGTTTTTTTTAATTTTTTTTAATAAATGTTATCTGGTTGATCATGTGTTCTTTTTGGCTAACCCTGTGTCTTCTGACAGATTGTGGGGTTCTAGCGATCTTGCTGCCGCTGGCTTCAGTATATCTGGTTGATCCTGGGGTTATAATACCGATTTAGTGCTGTGTGGTTCTGGAGCGTCGGTAGTGACCGCGAGCCTCTAGAGGCTTTCAAAATGTTGTTGTACCACAGTGTGATATTATCACATTCCACGACCTTTGAACTGTAGTACAACAACATTTTGAAAGAGATGGATTTCCATACACAATCACTACACACTATACACTATAGCACAGTATGCATGTATGAAGGCAGTCAACTATAGCTGCGGCGTCCACTAAGTTCTAATCTGCGTGGGTCGATGGCAGGAAAGGAACTGAGGTAGGTGTGAGGGACCACCCTGTGGCAGAGCTGGACTTTTGAAAGGCATGAAGGACCCTTTTCTGTCTTCCTTTTTTCCACCTCAGCAGCACTTTCTTTTAACTGATGTAGGTTAGCCACATATAGAAGTTCTTCTCTTCTTTCTATTTCATTTCTCCACTTTGCCTTTCAGTCCCTCAAAGCTCAAAGAAAATATCTCTGTGCTAGCAAGAAAGAAGTTATTTAAAAACAGTTGAAAGTGACAGGCTGTAAGGTAACTCAGAAAGTACAACTTTGCTTGATGGAAAGTGTACACAATAGAAAATAAGGTACCAGTAGTGCCTTATGAAGGTAATTGATTTTCTTTTAATTTTTCTGTTATAAAGTGCTCTGAGTTTTATTAAAAAGGAGAACAAAATAATACTGTAAAGAGATTTCCTTCCCTTGCTGTTCTCACATATTAATACAAGGGAAAAATAAAAGGGGACTTGGTCTTCCTAATGCTCCTCCTTGGTAACTTTACCATAAGGAGAACCTTAACATCTTTAAATAGCTGTTGTAATTTCATTGTAAAAAACAAGAATAATATAGGGCAGCAGAAAACTTTGAAGCCATCAGGTTTTGGTGGTGGTTGTAATAGACAGCAACTTCATTTTTTCATTTGTTGGAAAAAAGCCACTCTCGGCTTGTAACAACCCTGTTTCCTTGCAATAGTCCCCATGTGCCTCTATAGCTAAAAAGAGGCTTTGGAATGAATGGGAAGAGTTTTCAATAAAAGAAAGAATGTTGTGGGCTAAAATCTATAGCTGGCAAGTCACAGAACAGAGCAATACTTTGCCACCTCTTTGTCTGTTTCTCGGCTGCACTCCTCTCAGGAGAACTGTTTGGTATTAGTAGAATTTTTCTCCCGCCCCCACCACCCCCTCCCAGGCCTCCTTTAAATACAGTGTTACTCCACCCCTTCATGGCTTTTGCGCCCTAATTGGGTCATCTGGCAAAGAGGGTGGTGGTTGTATCTGGGCTTCCACTCAGTTGTTTGTCCCTCTCCTTGTTTCATACTTTTATCAGGTTCATCTCCTCTCTTCTCCTATCCTAATTTCTCTCAAGTCCACAGGCTATCAGATTCTTTAGGGAAACTGCTCTGTTGTCCCACCCCTGCTACACAAATCAATGTACCCAATCGTGGGTAATATGGCCTGCCTTATCATCCTACTTCTAATCCTGGCAAAAAGTATAACTCATAATACACTGATCCAGGAAAAGTCAGGAGCCACCCCAGCCTCTGAACCCACTATCGTAGTTCCTGCTGTTTTTTCATACTGCACCCCCGCTCTTAATCTGTCAGCTATTCATCTTAATTTTCATCCCTCTCCTCTGACCCTCCTCCCTTCACCAATGTCTATCCATGCACTTCCCCTGCTAGCCTTGAATGGCCACGACAGCATTTCCTATGCCCTGGCCAAATGTACTTCACTGACTGAATACCATATGAGAACCCAAATGAAAACATCCCATTTCTACCTGATAAACGCCCTTAAGAAAATGTTTCTAATTCTCCTTTTCTGTTCAGGAAATGTCAAACTAAATCCAGGTCCCCCAACTCAAATCACTTCTCCATCGGAGTTTGCAGCTGCTCCTGGGATGAAACTGATGATGGTTAATATACTAAGCCTGCTCAATAAACTTGATCATCTTCAAGTTTGGGTGGCACACACTGACCCAGATCTTATTATAATTACTGAGTCATGGCTGAAAAAGACTACCACTGATCCTCAAATTACTATCCCAGGCTTTAATCTCTTAGGTTTTGGTAGGGATAGGGATTGGGGGGGGGGGTTGTATACGTCAAAACCAAATTTGATGTTAACGACATTTCCTGTAAAACTAAGCCAAAAGAATATGAGATTGTCTCCCTTAAACTTCACCTTCCCTCCATAGAGTGCATCACAATCATTGGTGGCTATAGACCTCCGACTGTAGGCACAGAAATTCTTAACGTTCTGAAATCCCTAACCTCGGCTGCTAACATGGAAACAATAATCCTAGGGGACTTCAAAATGGACTGGCTCACTGCTGAATCTCACTGCCTAAAATCCATCTGTGATGAGCTGGGCCTTACGCAGATAGTAACTGAACCCACAAGAAAGAATACTTCTAACTCTGCCAATAGCTCACTCCTAGATGTCATCTTAACCTCGCATCCCCACAAAATGTCACATTCTGCAGTTTTCCATAACGACATGAGTGACCACAGTATCATTGTATGTACAAGATTCCAAACTAAAACCCATCATCACCCTAAATTCAGAAGCAAATGCTCATTCCATAAATTCAATGCAGTAAACTTCTTAACCGAACTAGCTAAGATCAAATGGCAGGATCTGTATCTTGCCAAAACTACCAATGAAGCCGTCTCTGTCCTTAATGACAACCTCACCATCCTAATTAACAAGCATGCTCCTCTTATTAAAGTGAGGGTGCAGAACATCTTGCATACGTAGTTCACCCAAGAGCTCAAAGCAGCACTTACCAAAAGAGACAAGCTATGGGATAGGACCAGGCACACAAAGTACCCGACAGACTGGCAGGCATTTAGAACTGCCAGAAATGCCTGTGTTAAAAATGTACATGTTACTAAAGCAAACTTCTACATCTCCACTCTGGAGCAGGCCAAAGAAAACTCCCCAAAAATCTGGAAGACAATGAGATCCATCGAAGGCCATCCAGCAGCTCCCTCCTTACCCACCAAGATTCTGACCAAGGACGGAGTAGTTGAAAACAAACTGCAAATCCTCGAAGAACTTAACCTTCATTTTGCCACAGCCGGGTTGGCATTCGACTCCTCCCTGTATGCTAGCCGTGTGATTAGCAACACTAGCCAAGACTCTGCATATGCTATCCCACCTCATCCCTTTCAGCTGCGCTGGTTTAGCTACAAAGAAGTTGAAGACATAATTCTTAGCCTTGATGTCAAGAAAAGTGCAGGGGATGATGGCCTTGAATCATTTTTCTTGCGTTTAGGCTATGCCCAGCTCACAGCTCCCATCCTTCACATTTTCAACCTTCCATTACCACAGCCACTGTTACGTCCTGCTGGAAATCTGCCCATGTTCTTCCTCTCTTCTAATCAGGAGATTCTTGTGACTTAAACAACTACAGACCTATCTCCATCTTGCCTGTTCTCTCCAAAGCATTGGAAAAATGTATCAACAACCAACTAAAAAATCACCTTGAAGCGCACTCACTCTTAAACCCGGCCCAATCTGGCTTCAGGTCGAAACACAGTACCATCTCAGCTTTGGCTAAAGTTTCTAATGACTGGATCCTTGCTATGGACACCAAGAAGGTTACTGGTGCAGTCTTTCTAGACCTCAGTAAGGCCTTTGACACTGTTGACCATCACCTCCTAATCACCTGTCTTGCCTACCTAAGTGCCACTCCTCTTACTTTATAGTGGTTTAGCAGTTATCTCTCTGGAAGGATACAAAAAGTCAAAGCTGATGGCCTACTATCTGCCCCCCTTCCAACTGATAGAGGAGTCCCCCAAGGCTCCATCCTAGGACCAATCCTTTTTTCCCTGTATATCAACAACCTTGATTCCCACATAAAGAGCTCTAGCATACATTTCTTTGCAGACGATACGGTTTTGTATACATCAGCTTGACCTTATCTGAAGTCAGAGAAGCACTGCAAGCTGACTTTATCCAGTTAGAAAGCAACCTTATCAATGCCAAGCTTCTCTTAAATGCCAAAAAAACCAAGGCAATGATTTTCTCGCAACTTGCCTTGTCTGGTACCCTACCTGCCCCACCAAAGAACTTCATAGTTACCTCCCTAGGTGAACCCTTGGAAGTCATGCCTAAATTTAAATATCTAGGTATGTGGATAGACAACAAGCTTTGTTTCAACAACCATGTCGAGGATCTATCGAAGAGGCTTAAAGCATGCTTGGGTTTCTTCTTTAGAAATAGGACTCACTTTTCTCTCGCGACCCACAAACGACTTGTCCAAGCAACATTCCTTCTCCTACTTGACTACGGAGGCTTTATTTTTATCTCCTCCCCAACCTTGAGCCTACCTAAACTGGATGTACTCTACCACTGTGCTCTTCACTTCATTACTAGCTCTGTGTACAGGATCCACCACTGTGATCTATATGCAGCAGTTGGGTAGACCTCACTCACCACCAGACACCTTCTTCATGCTGGTATTTGGACCCTTAAGTTTCTTCTTCACAAATTGCCTGACTACTTAACGTCTCTCATACACATCTCGCATAGTGCCTACTCCCTAAGGAAATCTGACTTTATCCAATTAGACATTCCCAGGACTCGTACTACAACTGGCCAATGAGCTGGCTCATATGCCCTCCCCAACATTTGAAACTGACTACAAGCCATGCTGAAGCTAGCCAGCATCGTATCAATTAACTCCTACAAAACACTAGCTGTCTCTAAAATAAAAGATGTATGTAGTTGCTACTAGGGCCCCCCAACTCTAAGCGAACTACCTATGTACCAACTGTCCCTCTACTCATTAAGCTGGAATGTATTGCATTACTTGGCACAAGGATTAAGCTAGAATGTATTTGCATAAAGAGCACAAGGTTTTCTATTTTGTATAGCTCTTGTACTATATATATATTCTTTGCTTGTTCCACATTCAATTTTCCTGTCAATGTACTAGCGAATGTAATGTGTATGTGACTCAGGACCTCCTTGTAAATGAGCTTGCTCAACGGAGTCTTTCCTGCAGTAAACTTGAACTTGAACTTGCTCTAAATTCAGCTCTGAGCCAAATGCCTCTCCGTAGAGTATATTTTTCCCAGTTGATTCTAAATTTAAATAGACTGCCTATAGTAGTACAGAATAAAAAGAAACAAATGACAAGTTAAAAATAAGATATTTTTTGTCAACAGACTATGTTGTATAAAACAAACTGGGTGCTCCACGAATAAGGCTATTCTTGGTCAGCTGTGTGGAATTGATTGACAGCCCTGCCTGTAGTGCCAAAAGTTTTCTGATTATTATTATTTTTTTATTTATTTTTTTTTACAAAACTCCCTCTGGAAAAAAAGAGAAAGGGTGTTTTTGATGACCACAGCAAGGTTGGCTATTTTTGCTATGTAGAAGCAGTGATTATTATATCATTGTTCTCGTGGGGAGAATGAGGAGAAATCACTGCTGGTCAGGATGCTGGCTGGGTGCTCTATCTCTCGCTCACTCTCTCCCAAATGACTACAGCTGGGGAAATAAATATAGCTTGCTCATCATAAAAAAGGAAAACCTTAAATGCACAAAAAAAACATTTATTCTAAGTGGAAAGAGACAAAAGATATTTATAGCGTTACAGAACGTCTCTGGTTTATCCCCCCCCCCTTTTGCCTAAGCCCTTTTTTTCATTCATATATGTTCTACTGGTGACATATTATGGAAGATGCAGAAGAGAAAGAGATAGCACAGGTATACACTGAAAGCAATCCATATAAGGTTTTAAATCACACATGGCTAGAAATAAAATAAAAATATACCTGTATCAGAGAGGACAGTTGCCTTAAAGGCACAGCACACTGAATAGGGGGTAGGGATACTCACAGGTTTTCACACACTAAAACAAGAACAAAAGGAAAAAAAGAAAACCATCTGTAACAGGAAGGGACCCAGACAAGTGAGGAGTGGTGCAATGCACTGGCTGTGGAGCAGCAGTCTTCCAGGAGACATTCTGGAGACTGGGTTGCTGCCCTATTTGCAGGCACCTCTCTGGTCTGAGGGCCGAGGTTGTTCATCTCCACACTGACCTGGCAAGGATTCGGGAAACCAGCTCCACCACCCAGAGACCACCTAGGCCACCACCACTACCTCAGAGGTTGCCAAGAAAGAGGAGTGGTTGGACCATGGTGGGCTCAGGGAGGGTAAGGGTGGTGGAACAGAGGTGCATCCCTCTGGATGTGCCTCTCTGCAATTCATTTGCCACTCTGATACAGCATGGATCCTCTATGGAGGCACTTGCCGGGGAGACCAAGGAGGATACTGGGAACCTCCACAATGGAGACCCATGAGAGGGTGGCATAGGACCCCACAGAGGAAGGAAACAACTCCTGGTGGGGGACTCAGTTGTTAGGGGGTAGAGCTGGGGGAGGAGGGAGGGAGGGGAAAGGGAGGTAAGATGCCTTCCTGGTGCCTTGGGTTGGAGGGACAGGAAACGAATCCTCAGGATCATGGGAGCAACTGCAAGGGAGAGTGAGCTGGATGTCATTATCCACCTAGGGACAAATGACCTGGCTGAGAATGGGATCAGAGCAGAGCAACAGGAGTTTGTGGCATTGGAGAGGGGCCTTAGACAAGTAGCACACATGGTAATTTTCTTGTAAGTGCTACCTGTCTTTGCCATGGACGAGGCTAGAGTACTCTGCACAATGGAATTCAATGACTGGCTGGAAAACTGGTCAGAGCTCAGGGATTTGCCTTCATTGAGGACTTGGGCTCTACCTGGAGTGATGCAGGCCTATACTGGTGAATAGGGTGGTAGCCTGCGTAAAACACTGGTTGGACAACAGAATACAGAGGGTAATAGTAAATGGAGTCCACAGTGAAGAAAAGGAGGTTACTAGTGGGTACCGCAGGGTTCAGTACTGGGGCTGGTTCTTTTTAATGTCTTTATAAGGGACATTGCAGAAGGACTGGAAGGAAAAGTATGTCTCTTTGCAGATGACACAAAGATCTGCAACAGAGCTGATACACAAGGTGGGGTGGAAAGGATGTAAAGGGACTTGGCAAGGTTGGAGGAATGGTCAAATGTATGGCAGCTTAGACTCAACGTAAAGAAGTGCAAACTAATGCACCTGGGAAACAGAGACCCTGAGGAAGAGCACACAATGGGTGGTGAGATACTGACAACAACAAAAATGGAAAGGGACCTGGGAGTAGTCATATCAGATGACCTAATGATGGGCCAGCAATGTGAGAAGGCAGTAAGGAGGGCTGGGAGGTTACTGGGATGCATAGGGAGAGGCATTACCAGTAGAAAACAAGAAGTTGTTGGCCCTCTGTACAGACAGGTGATAGGCCACATCTGGAGTGCTGTGTACAGTTCAGGAGACTCCATCTCCACAAAGTCATAGACAGGGTGGAGGCTGTCCTGAGGAGGGCAGCCAAAATAGTGCAGGGTCTGCACCAGAAGATTTATGAAGAAAGACTAAAGGAGCTTAAGAATGTGTAGTCTCAAGGAAAAGAGGGAGAGAGGGGACATGATAGAAATGTTCAAATACCTCAAGGGAATCAACAAAGTCCAAGAGGGTAGCATCTTTCAGAAAAAGAGATGTGCAAGAACAAGAAGGCACAATTTGAAGATAGATTGGGGACAGCTCAGAGGTAATGTGAGGAAGTATTTTTTCACAAAGAGGGTTGTAGATGCATGGAACAGCCTTCCTGAGGAGGTTGTAGAGTCAAAAAGAGTGGGGGAATTCAAGAATGCATGGGACAGACACAAAGCAATTCTAGTGGGGTGTAGGAGGAAGTAGGCTGTTTGTTAACTAGAATCTGCAGCTTATCCATTAGATAGGGAAATGGGCAGACTAGGTGAACCAAGTGGTCCTTATCTGCCATCACATTCTATGTGCCTATGACTAGTTTCTTTAGGAGCCAGCTGCCTCTCAATCTCTAAGTTTATCCAAAATTACCTCTGTCAGTCACAAAAAAAGGGAAGAGACATACCTCATTAAATGTTATTTCATATTCATGGTAATGTTCTTGCATTACGTGTATAAAAACAAGTCTACATGTATTCTTATTGGAGGATTGCCCTAACATTTTGATAATGTGAATGTGTGTCTCTCCATTATTCTAAAGCTTGTCTAAGCTTAGGAAGTCCTTTGTATTGAGGAATAGGAGCAGATCATGTGAATTGTGACAAGGGTATAAAACCCCTCAGATCAGAATGTAACTCAGATCACGCCTGTGGAAGGTGAGAGGTGGACATACAGAATGTGTGAATGCTCTGGTGAGACACATAGGAGAAAGGATCCCAAGCTTGTTATGATTTATCCTGTGTAACCACTATAAGTAGTAATGTATTGCTATTTTTTTATTTTGCTTTATTATTGCTAAGAAATAAAGCCACACTTCTGTGTGTTAAACTGTACATTTTGTTGCTGGTATTATCCTTATCCCACACCCTATGACAAGGTTGTTCATGTGAGCATGGGGAACCTAGTCTGTTGATACCAGTCCTAGTATCTGATAACATCTGTGAATCCAGAATATGGAAGAATGACCAGAAGACAGATTACAGAGTCCTAACAAGAGCCATGGCCAAGAAGACTGGAGAAAAGTGGCTGCCATGCCTGGTACAGGGGCCAGAAGTAGAACTAAACCAGAGCCTATTGCCAACGCTAGTATGACTGAGACAGGTGAGGAACTAACTTCCTGAAAATATAAGTGAACTTTTAAGATAGCTAGCAGTAAAGCAACTGAAGATGGAGTGAGAAAGGAAATGAGACAGCCAAGAAAGGGAACTGGAGAGAAGGATGCAGGACCAGAGATGGGCAGATACTATGAGGGCCCTGCAGAGTATAGGGATTAATCATGCGCATGATGGGCCTGGCACTAACCAAAAATATGTAAAATTGATGACTCCCAGTGATGATTTTGAAGCTTACCCCATCACCTTTGAGAGAGTTGTCAAGGTGTGTGGGTGGTCCTAGTATCTCCCTACCTAACTTTTCATGCCCAGCTGGCATACAGTAATATGGACAGCTGGAGTGCTGATAACTATGACCTGGTGAGAAAAGATATATTGAAATGATCTGATATCAACTCAGAGACCTATATGCAAAGGTTCCATTCTCAGAGGCACCAGGATACAGACACCCACAGAGAGACTGTTGCCAGACTGAGAGAACTTTGTATAGAATGTCTGGAACCAGAGGGAAAAACTGTAATGGACATTCCAGAAATTTTGGCAATTGAACATTTTGGCAGATCTTGCCTGCTACTGTCCAAATCTGCATGAAATAACATAACACAGAGTCCCCTGAGGTGACCTTCACCCTAACAGAAGACTTTTGGTCTGCTCAACAGCCTAACAAGATAGGATACTGGACTACAGACTCTACAATTACCAATACTACCCAGATCGTAAGGCAGACTTCTTTTACATGTTTATGCCCCCCTGTAAGATATGCTGAGAAACTAGAGGGGAAAACTGGCAATGGAGGGAGATCCTTTCCTCTGGACATTGTGTGCCATAATTGCCAGGGGTTGGGTTATATAGCCTGGTTCTGCACAAGAAAGAAGATGGAGCCTGCACATCTAGCTTTGATAAATGCTATCTGATTTAGAGGGTGCTTTGACAGAACAGATTACACTATTTAAATATTTGGGTGTAAGGCTTGATGCTTCCCTAATCTACTCTTATCAAGTCAAACAAGTTAATAAAACTATAAATCAAAAAGTAGGTATTCTTTACAAATTTCACTCTTTTTTTCCTCTTTGATACTTGTGGTCAGGTATGTGGGTAGGGTAACAGAGGTACACAATAACTCAGGTATGTGTTCAACACAATTTTGTGTGAAGTTTATTTTTGTAAAATAACTTCAGGTTAGAAAAATATACAAAAATAATAAATAAATCAGATAAAGTAAATTAGTCTTAACTCCAGTCTAAAAATAAAATAGAAACAAGTTCTCCACAAGCCCCAGAATCACTTCCTTTCAGTGATTCTGCCACAGCATAGAATGGTTGCAAAACAGTAAATGTTACAATCCTTTGTGCTCACAGTCCAACCTCTCAGGACATTCTCTCAGGTTGTTCTGCTAACTCTGAGCACAGTACTAGCTTTTATTATGAGAAAATTATGACAGTAGGTCAGCTGATCCGCCCCTTTTCTAATACATGTAAATATCCTGTCTACTACATACATATGGGGGATGTGTCTGGCTCCTCAATCATGCACATATTCACTACACAATAATTCCCTTCAGACATCCTATTTTTACTGGAAATATTTTATTCAGCTTGCATAGCAAAGTATCCGATAATGAGGGATTAGCTCCTCCTCTTTATCTCTGACTGGCAACTAACATTTTATCAGTGTCAGCGGCTCAGTAGGTAGCACACTTGCCTCTGAGGCCGGGAGATCAGAGGGCTGTGGGTTCAGTTCCCACATCTGGCACTTGGGTTAATATCCCAGTACTGGCACTGTATTGCAGCATGAGAGGGGTGCTGCAATTCTGAGGTGCCTTCTTTCAGACGAGACGTTAAACCGAGGTCCCATCTTCCTGGATTGGTTGTAGTTCAGGTGAATGTTAAAGATCCTGTGGCACTTATCGAAAAGAGTAGGGGAAGTTTTTATTTCAACATACACAACAAATCATCATACATATTTTAGAAACAACACAAAAACAAATATCACACTCTAGCATAGTTAAGAAAACAACTTGTACATACACATAGTAACAATCCACCAGCCCAATATCCACTCTATTTAGTACCCCCCTTATTTTCAACATTACCTTACTCTATTCTCCTTCCCTTTCCCTCTCAAAGCCATAAACACCTCTTCCCACCTTATAACATCCCTGCTTATTTCCACAATTCCCATTTTTTTCAGTCAAGGCATCAGCCACATTACTAAATTCAAATTAATTCATATTTCACAAAATAGGTTAACCTCTTCCACCACATTTCCACTTTTTTTCTTGGGTGATGTTTAAAATCGTTATTATACACTTCATTTAACTCTCTACTATGTATTTTCTCGATACCCTCATATGAAATTTCTTTTTGCTGTAGAAGTAATTGCCATCTCCCCTGCAATAAGTAATACTTTATACAGGCAAACAGGACATGTATTGTCACCCAATGAAAAGATTCCAACAGCTAGGGAAAAATACTCAACACCACATTTCTGTATTTAATCTTTTTCAACCATGGCATCTTCCACTTTTCAGCCAAAAAAAGCCATAGACCTGCTGCATAAATACACTGAAATAAAAAATGTTCCTGAGTTTCCAAATCACATCCACAACTTGGGTATAAGCAATTCCTTTCTTCCACCACCTTATGCTTATGGTTCCCTCTTACCCCCACCCTCCCATAAGCCATTATCCATTGCAAATCCTTCATTTTTTTTGGTACTCTTAGATTGTTTAACATGTTATACACATACTTATTTTCTCTTATTGTGCTTCCTTTAAACTCAATCTCACCACACCCTGTTTCCATCACTATTTTCCTATACATTACTTTCCTTGGTAAACTTAACATTTGTTCTTTTGTTATTTTCCATTTCATAACTTTTTTTAAAGTTTCTCATAATATTTTGGTATTTCCTTTCTTTTAAACATCCTAGGAGCACCTTCACTCCATGCTTCCCACCAGTTTCCCAATACATTTTCCCCCATTTCTCAATCATATTCTCTTTACCCTGCAACATTACCCCAATGTTTTTATACCAAAATATTGTATGAAAAAATATTATTGGGTTTATCATCCCTAAGCCACCTTGTTTCATTGGTTTATAAGTTATTTCTCCCTTGATTAGGTTAAGACTACTACCCCACAATAGCTGGAAAAAAATCCCTAATATCCTAGTTTCCAATGTTACTGGTAGGAGAAAAACTTCTGCCACATATAGAAAGCCAGATAACAAAAACTGCTTAATAACAAATACTCTTTTATATTTAGACATTTTCCAAGCTTTCCATCTAGCCACTTTCTTCTCCCCATGTTCAATCTCTTCTTTCCAATTTTCCATCCCCATATCTCATTCCCCATATTTTATTCCAAGGATTTTCCTGCTGTCAGTCGTAATTCTTATGTTCCTACATTTTCTTTCTCTTTTACCTACAGTCCCTATCCATAAACCCTTACTCTTTTTTAAATTAATTCTGCCCCAGAGACTTTAGAATACCTGTCCAACTGAACCATTACCTTCTCTATCCCTTCCTGTGAAGCTATGTATATACTCAAATCATCTGTGTAGGCCATTATTTTAACTTCATCCTTCTCTTGCCTTCCTTTAATTCCTATTATTTCCTGATATGTTATAATCTTTCTAATTAATGGGTCCAACACAAAAGTATATAACACTGGGCTTAAGGGGCACCCCTGTCTCACCCCTCTCTTTATATTTATACCCCTACCCTGAACTCCTCCTATTTCTGTTTTGAGAATCACATTTTCATATAGCAACCCCACCCATACACAGAACTTTTTTGGAATACCATTCCTTTCCAATACCGTCAGTAAAAAAACATGATTTACTAAATTAAAAGCTTTTTTTCTGGTCCATTGTTAAAATACATGCTTCCTTTTTCTGTTGCTGGCAATACTCAATTATGTCCCTAGCTATCATAAGGTTTTCCTGGCTATTCTGACCTGGAATAGCACATGTTTGAGCAGGTTCAATTAGAACCCTTGCCACCGCTCTTAATCTTTTCTGTAAAACTTGTGCTAATATTTTAATGTCAGAGCGTAGGAGGCTAATTGGTCTCCAGTTTGCCAGCGCTTGCCTATCCCCACTTTTACATAAGAAAATCACAATTCCTGTTGTAAATTCTATTGGAATATATTGCTCTTGCAGCATAAAATTAAATACTCTTGTTAAAATAGCTGCTGTAGTCTCAGGGAATTCTTTATAAAACTCATTCAGAATCCCATCTTCCCCTGGCACCACCCCACCTTTTAAATTTGTAATTACCTCGTACATTTCTTCTTCTCCTATCTCTTTTTTTAACAACTCTGTCTGAGTCTTCTTTAACACCGGAACTGTCAAACCCTGTAGGTATTCCTCCATTTCCTTATCCTGCCTACTCTTATTTTCCTCCAGCACATTTGCTAAGTGTTTTTCTACCATCTCATTTAGTTCTATTGATTTAACTATAATTTCTTCATTGTTACCACTTAAAGATGTTATTCTAGAGCTATATTTTTTCTCCTTTAAAGCCTCACACGGATCTGAGTATGGCCTCTTCTGAGTTCCACAGTTTATTTAATTTATTATTGTCTTTGCTCTATTATCGTGTATTGTCTTCATTTCTCCTTGCACTTTCTCAATCTGTTTAGACACATCCACCCTACTCCCATAAGAAACTTCAAATAACTTTAATAACTTGTTTCGTAATTTTAAATATTTAAACAACTGTTCATTCACCATCCTCTTTACATACTTTTTTTAAACAATGCTTGCCTCCTTCTTTTCCTCTAACCACCATAGAACCAAATCTTCATAGATACCAATTATTGATGAACTACATACAAAAATGTCCATTATTTGTACTTTAATTAAATCTTCCCTTAAGGCTGCTGTGTTCATTTTCCATCTCACTTTCGGCTGCACCACTCCAGACTCCATGTTAATGACACTTCTTATACTTAAATGATCAGAGGATGCTTTAATCATCACTTTTGCATTCACTATCTCTACCCTATCTGACATGAAAACATAATCAATTTTTGCAAAGCATTTCCCACATTTGTATGTAAACTGACATTCACATCCCTCTTTATCAAACACATTTCTCAACTCAGCCTATTTCACAGCTTTTTCTAAAGCAAAAGAGTCACAATAGACTTTCTTTCCTGCTTTTTTCTATCGATCATATCCAGCATACAATTAAAGTTCCCCCCAAAATAGATATTCCTAGCTGTGCATAAATTTGGCAGTATCTGCTCAAATAACTGTACTCTATCTGATTTAATTTGTGAAGCATACAGCACAATGAACCTAGTAGGGTTTCAATACCATAGCCCATCCAATATCAAAGCTCTTCCTGGAATGAGATATATCAGTTTCTGGAGTTTTAAACATTTACTAGAAAAGAGCATGCCTACCCCATCCGCCTTCTTCTGCCCAAAGGAAAAACAAGAAGGACTCCATATCCACTCCCTTTGATCTAACCTAACCAATTCTACAGATTTCAACCATGTTTTCAAAGCTACAGAAATTCAGAATACACATAAGGAGCCAGAAGAACTGTGGGTCACCCTGGAAACAGGAAATGGGACAGCCATAAGAACTGGGGTTGTCTACAGGCCCCAGACCAGAGGGAGGACATAGACACATTACTGTTAGAAGATATACAAAACATGACAGCTAAAGGGGAGGTTCTGATAATGGGAGACTTCAACATGCCAGATACAGATTGGTCAATACCAGCAGGAACATCTGCCAGAACTAGACTCATAGTGGATTCCCTGCAGGGGGAGGGCCTCAAACAACTGGTACAGCAACCCACAAGAGACAGGGCTATCCTAGATCTAGTACTGACTAACATAGAAGGGATCACAGATCTCCAGGTAGAAGGTCACCTGGGGGCCAGTGACCATCACATGGTATGGTTCAATTTGGCTACTACATCTAAATCATCCCATTCCAAGGCAAAAATATGGGACTTCAGAGGAGCTGACTTTGATAAGATGGCCAACAGAGTTAAGCTAGCCCTGGCAAAAAAACACAGGTGAGGAGGTACAGGCAAAGTGGGCAAGCATTAAGGATACAATACTGAAGCAACATCCCATTGTGTTAGACAGAAAAGGAAGTGCAAAGAAGAGAACCACTTTGGTTCTCAAAACAGTAGCAGAAAAGGTCAGAGCCAAAAGGCTGGCCTTCAGGAAATATAAGGAACACAGCGGGATGAAGATAGGGAGGCATACCAAACTGCCCTAAGGGAAGCAGGGAAGGCAGAGGCAGGCAAAGTCCCAAACTGAGGAAACACTAGCACAAACAGTAAAGAAGGTGACAAGACTTTCTATAGATACATTAGTGAAAGGAGAAAGTCCAGAGGGGTATTGCTAAGCTCAATGAGAAAGGGAGCATGTGAGGAGGAGGACTAGCAGAACTAGCAATCAATAGCAGAACTGTTTAGTGAGTCTCTGAGCACAGGAGAGGTCCCAGAAGACTGGAGAAGGCTCATGTGATCCCGCTCCACAAAAGTGGTAGCAGGAGGCAGGGGAACTACAGACCAGTCAGTCTTACCTCAGTAGTGGGCAAGATTATGGAGGCACTCCTTAAGGAAAGGATAGTGCAACACCTGGAATCCATAGGGGCACAGGATCCAAGACAGCATGGGTTTACAAAAGGAAGGTCCTGTCAAACTAATCTCATAGATTTCTTTGACTGGGTAACCAGAGTGGTGGACCAAGGGGGAGCAGTTGATGTCACCTACCTTGACTTCAGCAAAGCTTTTGACACTGTTCCACATAGAAGATTGATAAATAAGCTAGGTAGGCTCAGGGTGGGTCAGAAGTTGGTCAACTGGGTGGAAAACTGGTTGACTGGCAGAAAACAGAGAGTGGTGGTAAATGGTATACAGTCAGAAGAGATGCAAGTCACAAGTGGGGTACCTCAGGGATCAGTCCTGGGGCCAGTCCTATTCAACATCTTCATTAGTGACCTCACAGATGGACTAGAGGGTAAGGCTTATCTGTTTGCAGATGACACCAAGATCTGCAACAGAGTAGATGATCCAGATGGGGTGGGCAGAATGAGAAGAGATCTGGATAAACTAGCAAAATGGTCAGAAGAGTGGCAACTGGGATTTAATGCAAAGAAGTGCAAAATCAAGCACATAGGAAGAGAAACCCTGAAGCCACTTATAGGCTGGGAGGGAGTTGCTAGCAGTCACAAAGGAAGAAAGAGACTTGGGCATCATCATCACTGATGACCTAAAATCATCAAGCAGACCTCTAAAGCAGTAGGTAAGGCTAGGGGGTGTTAGGGTGTATTAGTAGGGGTATCTAAGTAGTAAGAGGAGGTAATAATCCTCTGTACAAGACATTGGTTAGGCCCCATCTGGAGTACTCGTGCAGTATTGGAGGCCACACCTTCACAAGGACATTAACCAAATTGAGGCAGTCCAGAGAGGGCAACCAAAATGGTGCAGGGACTGCATCAGAAGACATATGAGGACAGATTAACAGAGCTCAATATGTATACCCTTGAGCAAAGGAGGGAGAGAGGTGATATGATCGAGACATTTAAACACCTTAAGGGCATAAACAAGGTGAAAGAGTCTAACATGTTTAAATATAAGAAAAATAGCAGGACAAGAGGACACAGCATGAGATTAGAGGAGGCCGATTAAGGGGAATGTGAGGAAATTCTTTTCACAGAAAGGGTGGTAGATGCATGGAATGGCTTACCACAAGAAGTGGTGGCTATGAATACAGTGCAGGGCTTCAAACAGGCATGGGATAGGCATAAGGAAGCAATACAAATGACTATGAATAGATAGGTCACTGACAGAGCAAAGGCCGATGGCACATTTATAAGGTAGAAAAAAAAATTGGCAGACTGGATGGGCCTTGCGGTCCTTATCTGCCATCAACTTCTATGTTTCTATGTTTCTATGTTTCTATGTTTCTATGTTTTCTGTATCAAAACCACATGACAGGCTAAATCTCTTAATTCATTCCATACTTGCCCCCCTTTCCTTCCATTTAGAATGCTATTCACATTCACTGATGCAATTGAAAAGAACACCATTATTAATTTGCTATAATATACCCCGTCCCTCTTTTTCCTTTTTAACCCCATTTTTTTTCCTCATATCATCTTCCTCCTTTTCTCCTTCTTTTTCTTAGAAGTATTCTGATATTCTGCATTGTCCTCTCTTCTTATATGTCCCTCCATTAAATCTTCCACCAGAACATCTGACTCTTCCCCCATTCTATTGTCCTCTATTTGTTGTACCTCCAAAACTTCATAAGCGTTTGTCAAAGTTATTTCCAGTTGTATCTCTTTCTCACTTCTCAGAACCATTTTTCATATTCCCTTGAGCACATTCTTGTCCCTGATCCAAGCGAAGGCCTGTCCTGCATGTTTTCTTGCAATCCTTTTGACTCTCTTCCATACCAGTTTTTTTTTCCTTTATTTTTTGCCTCTTTTATTGTCTTTTTCTGGGGTTCCACTCTTTCTTCCTCTTTTCCCTGTGCATACTCTTCCATTCACTGGTCTAAAGGATCTTGTGTCACCATAGTGGGAGAGTTATGGGCTAAGGTGGTTTCAGGAGGGTACGCTTCAGGGGTTGGGGAGTAAATCTTCTTCCTCTTCTGCCCCATGTGTTTCCCTTTCCCTCTCCTTTGGCTTCTTTTGCTGTGTTTTATTTATTAGATCCTCAGGATCCATGCTACGTGAATTATTCCTAGCTGCCCATGGACAATTTTGGTACATATGTCCATATTCCTCACATAAATTACATCTTACATGATTACAGCATTGAGTTGCTATGCCCTATTTCTCCACACAACCCGCACCTAATGCTGTTACACATATTCGACAAGTGGTTTCTTGACCCACATCTATAGCATGCCTTACGCTGGCCTGGGTAAAAGACCACCCTCTGTCCCTCCCTAGAAAAAAACTATTAGGTATGTGTTCAATACCTGCTTCACTTTGATGTGACCATACCTTAAACTTCCACCCTCCTGTCCATAAGAATTCTGTATCTATAATAGCCTCCGGGGGTCCTAACACATCATATCTTGAATTTAACCATTGTTGAATATCACCCACATGTACACATTCATTTCTAAACAAAACTGTGATGAACTTAATGGTAGGTTTTGTCAGAGGTACTTCCAAAAAAGGGTTCTACACTGGAGAGAATTTTAGCAAACTGTATTTCTGCCAAAACCTCTCTAAACCTCTCATTGTCCTGAAGGTAATGTCAAACACTTCTTCTCCAGACACATGAATTAAGGTGTAAATCTCAGTTGAAATAAACTTTATAGATTCTTTTAATAGATTTTTACCCACATAATATCTATCCGGGAAGTTCTCCAACCCTCCTTTATATCTTGAACACACTGCAAAATGCCTAGGAGGGGCTTCAGTATAGCTTGGTCTTGGGGGAGGTCCCAGTTCTACCCCTGTTTCCTGAGGTACTGTTTTTATCTTGTTGTCCATTTCTCCTTCCCCTACCTCTCACTACTTCTGCAAATGCTCTCGTGTCTCTCCTTCCCGACCTCTCCTGTGTCTCAGTAGGAGTTTCTACCAAACTTTCCCTTCTTTCTCCTCTACTTTTTTCCCCTGGGTAGCATATTTCCATTTCTTTCCTCTGTGCCCCCTTCTTCATTCCTTATATCTCTTGTATGCCTCATATTCCCCACAGTCTTTTGTATATTCTGCTGACCGCTTGTTTCTATCCTTATTTCAATTTGTTCTGATACCCCCTACTCTTCTTTGTAGCAGTACATTACCTCTACTTCTTCTGGAGCTCCATTCTTCTTCAGACTCCTGAGTTCCATCCTGCCATTGCTTCCAACCCATGTCACACAACGCCGGCCCCGGTTTCCATTCTCCTCCCTAGCTTGAATCGTTCGGTAATCCAAATGCTCTCACCATGACTTCCTTACTCGAGAGATCCTTGCATCCATCCAAGGCAATATTCCCCCTGGTGCTTCCTGTTGTGGTTCATCTCTCCTTCTGCTAGTGCTTGGTTACTGGTTTTCAAATTTCCTGTACTCAAGTCTTCTCTCCTCCATTCATTGCTCCTCCTCCTCCTCCAACTTCTTCTGCATCATTTCTCTTTTTGCCAGCAAGACCTGTTCCAGGTGAGCTGATGCTCCATTTTTTAATTCTTCAAATGTTTGCTTTATTACCTTGCAACCACTATCTGGCTCCTCGGAAAAATCCACATCAAGGAGCTCCTCCGATATATCAGTGGCTGGGGCCAATTCAAAAATGTCTTCTTCCTCACCCTCTGAAATCCTGCCGGCAGCAGGGTGTTCATTTTCTCCCTCCATACGTCTGCTCTAGTCAGCCTCCTCCACGTCCTGCTCCTTCTCCCTCACTGACAGTTCTGAACTGGCCATCCTTCTCAATCGAATGGCACAGTAGGGGAATTTCCCTGGTGTCCTGGCCAAATTTCCCTCATTCACTAAAAATACCACTGACAACTTAATCTAGTTCAAGGTAAGTTGACATTAATCCATATCCCTCCCCTGGGTCGTGCCTGAAAATAGGCAGAATTTGTCTAGTGTACTTACCCAGTCAACAAAAACTAAATAAATAAATACATTCCCTTAAATACCCCTCACTTTGAGCCCTTAGTCTCCTAGAAGCCCATTCCATTTCCTGTCTAGGCAGTCAGAAGACAAGACTCTCCACAACATTCATTTGAAATAAACAACAGGCAATCACTCTAAATTGACTGCAAACAAACCAGAATACAGTCTGCACTATTCTGTATCCCTTTCAGGTATTCTTTTGCATTTTTGTTACATAGGTCTGACGGTTGAAATGTCAATCTGTAGATAAACTATTTCAAATTTGTTTATTCTGTTGCTATGCTCTTATGCTAATGAAGCCTAGCTCTGTTTCACTTTTACAGGGTAAGGGTTACTTTTGTTTATAGCAAGACCGTGCAGTATGCCCATTTTTAATACAATTGGAATCAATTGGCCTGCCGACAATGTACCACGCCCATTCATTCCTTGGCATGTACCTTATCAGTCGGCAAGTCTTTTTCTCAGCCAGCAGTAGTACACTTCTGCAGGGTAACAGTACTCTGCTTTTACACACAGGATCGTGCCACAAGGCATGCCTTGAAGACACAGCCTGCAGTATATAGCTTTACTGAATAAACATAGTAAGCTTTACAACATTTTGGATCCTTTTTTGCTTCAGCTGCATTCTGCAAAATATACAGACAAGCAGCTCTTTTTATTCTATGTTTTTAGACAACGTAAACCACTCGCTAGATAACATTTCATTTATGCAGCAACAGGTCTAACGATGTCAGTTTTATGGCACAGATAAAAGGCAAGGGAAGAAAAGAAATACAAAGAGAGTGCAAAACAGGGTTAGAGATACTGTAGTGGGTGGGCTGTCCACTACAGTAGAAATGTGAAAAAACAGAGCAAGGATACAAACAGGAAGCTACTGCAGTAAACTTTTAAAGAGGGATAAGAAGTTATGGTACATTCCTGGCCTGATAAGGGAGTGGGGGTTGACTATTCTACCACCCCCCATGGTTAAGCATAACCTAGACAGTTAAAGTCTTGTTTCCAAGACAACCTACCCCTTTCAGTAGGGTTAGATGGAGCTACCCCCCACCCTCACTTGGTAGCTCCACCACAGGGTCCCTTTTTTTTATAATAGAACTAGATATTAACATATCTCTGTACAATCTAATACATATATTCTTTCTAACTTACCTTGGGGTGTCTAAATCATACAGCAGAACAATACTGTCAATAAGACCTCATTTCTCATGAGCACCATAACCTGACAGGAAATCAGCATGTTCATGTTGGGTCCCAGCTCTGTATTTTACAACAAACTTGTATGGCTGTAATGCTAGGTATGACCTCATAATCCTATTATTGCCATCATTCATTTGGTGGAGAAAGCATAAAGTGTTATGGTCGGTGACCAACATAAAAGGAGCGCCCCATAAGTAAAACTTCAGTGCTTCAATAACCCACTTGGTGGCCTAACACTCCTGCTCCACTGTAGCATATTTCTGCTCTCTGTCATGCAATTTATGTGATATATACAATGTAGGATGTTCTACTCCATCAATTGTCTGGCTTAGCACCGCCCCAAGTTCAGTGCCTGAAGCATCTGTATGGACCTCAAAGGGGTGCTCAAAGTCAGGGCTCTTTAAAACTGATGAAGAACACAGGACAGCTTTGATTTCTTGAAAAGCTTTTTCACAATCATCCATCCATTTCAGCTTATTGCCATACTTCTTTTTTGTCGGTTCTGTAATAGGTGTGGTTATGGTAGCGAACTGAAGCATAAACCTGCAGTAATATCAAGCTAGGCCTAAAAAGGACCTGACATGCATTTTTATCTCAGGCTGGGGACAGTTAGCAACCACTTCCACCTTGTCAATCTCAGGTTTCACCAGTCTGTGACTCCCTTGCACCTATCCATGTATGACCCAGAACTTCATACCTGAGGTCACCTTGGTATGACGGTGATCTCAGGGAAATGAAGAAGCTGGGTCGGAGATTAGAGCGTCGCTGGAGGAAATCCCATCTGGGGGCTGACAAACTGGCCCTGTGTGCGCATTATTGCGCATATCAGGAGGCAATCAACCAAAAGAAGGCAATATTTTTGTCTTGGGAGATTGCTGCTGGGAGAAGTCAACCAGCCTCACTCTTCAGGACTGTTGATAGACTTCTTCATCCATTCTGTCTTCAGCCCGGAAGAGTTTCCTCGAATGAGGATTGTGAGGAATTTGCTCGGTTTTTCTCGGATGGGGTGTCTGTGATCTGGCGGGAGGTTTCCTCAGCCAGTAATATCATTGCTGTCAGTAGTCGTCAGTTGTGTTCTAAGAGCACTCTCTCTAGGTGGGGGGAGTTTAGGCCAATGGAGGTTCGTGAGGTCATTGAGATAGCGTCCAACTTGAAGTATACCTTTTGTGAACTGGATCCTGTGCCAACGTGCTTCTTGATGAGGTGCATTGACACTGTTGGCCCCGTGTTTGCCCTGATTGTCCGGTGCTCCTGAGTCAGGTGTCTTTCCAGATGCCTTGAAGGAGGCTCTGGTGAGACCCTCTTAAAGAAAGCTTCTCTCTGGACCCGGAGATTAGGGCAAATTACCGTCCTATCTCCAATCTTCCATTTCTGGGAAAGGTTGTTGAGAAGGTGGTATCACTTCAGTTGGGGGAACATCTCATGACCCACGAGTTGTATGATCCCTTCCAGTCAGCTTTTTGGGCCAGACATAGCACTGAAACTGCATTAGTTCGGGTGCAAAATGACCTCCTCAGGGCTAGAGATCAGGAGGACAAGACAGTTCTTGTTCTCCTCGATCTCTCCTCAGCATTTGATACTGTGGACCATTGTGTGTTGCTTTTCTGCCTGAGGGAGTTATGCGGACTCCCTGATATTGTCATCAAATGGTTTGAGTCATTTCTTACTAACAGGAGGCAGCGGGTTGTGATGGGTAATTTCTCATCCGTACCCTGCCTCCTTTCATGTGGAGTCCCTCAGGGTTCGGTATTAGCCCCAATGTTGTTACTTGTATACATGCTGCCCTGGAGTATCATTAGGAGGGTATGGTTTGAGTTTCATTGCTATGCTGATGATACTCAACTATACCTATCCTTTGCCCCAGGAACATCAAATGCAGTGGATGTGCTGAATATCTGTCTGGCTGAGATAAATGACTGGATGTCTTCCAGCTGGCTGCGACTGAACCCTAACAAGAATGAGGTACTGGTAGTGGAGTCAGAACAGAGCTCGTGATGGGATGGCCTCTGATTCTGCGACTGGCATTGTGCTAGGAGCTGTGTCATTGATGGCCTCCCCATGGGTGCGAAATCTTGGTGTGATCTTTGACAGGAACCTATCCATGGAGGCTCAAATATCCTCTGTGGTTCGTTCCTGTTTTTTCCATCTTAGAAATATTGCCAGGATTAAGCCCCTTGTTCCGGCTCTGGACCTCCCTACTTTGGTACATGCCTTAGTCACCTCTAGGCTTGACTACTGTAATGCCCTCTATCTCGGGGTCTCTGGAACTTCTCTTCACAGACTGCAGCTTGTGCAAAATGCTGCTGCCTGGCTTTTGACCGGACAAAGTAAGTTTTGTCATATTACTCTGGTATTGCTCGAATTGCACTGGCTGCCTGTCAGGTGGAGAGTATTGTTCAAGGTGGGTTTTCTCACCTATAAGACCCTACATGGACAGGGCCCTGGTTACCTTTCTGATCTCCTGGTACCGTCCACCTCTGTCCGTGATCTCCGCTCCTCTAGTGGTGGCCTCCTCAAAGTTCCGAGAGCAAGGTTGAAATCAGCAGGGGATCGATCATTTGGAGTTGCTGCTCCAGCTTTCTGGAACTTGTTGCCGCTTGAAGTGAGAGAGGCCCCCACTATAGAGGCCTTAAAGAGTCGTCTGAAGACCTTTTTATTTATGCAGGCTTTTGGAGATTAAGTTTTATGTGTATTATATTTTAATGTAATGTATAAGGTATGACATACTGTACAGTTTTTGTGCGGCACCCAGAGCCTTTGGGATTGGGCGTCTTTTTAAATAAAATTGACTTTGACTTTGACTTTGACTGTTTCCCAAGAGGAAAGCTAAATAATGAGCTTCTAGCATTGCTAGGGCGCATTTAGCAGGGCTGATGTTAACACCCTGTTTCTTTATGGAGCCAATAACCACTTTCAAGTGTGCCAAATGGGAGTTCCTATCAGGACTATAAATAATCACATCATCCAGATAAGCTGCACAAAAATTATGGTGAGGTGCTAGTATCTGGTTCATGTAGTGCTGGAACATGGCTGGCTCTCCATGTAAGCCAAATGACATAGTCCTGAATTGAAACAACCCCATAGGTGTACTAAAGGTGGTTTTCTCTTTCGATGTTTTTTCTAGGGGAATCTGCCAATTGCCTTTGGTGAGGTCTAGGGTAGAGATGTACCAGCACTTCCCACTCTATCCAGAATATCATCTTTACCAGGTATTGGGTAGACATCAAATTGTGAGACCTGATTCAGTCCTCTAAAATCGAGGCAAAGACAAATCCCTCCCTCTTTCTTGGGTACTACAACAATCGGGGAAGCCCAAACACTATTTGAGGGTTCAATGATTTTCAGTGTCTGCATTTTATCCATTTCTTTCTGTACCTGAACTCGTACTCATTCAGGGAGTCTATATGGTTTCTTGCGGATAGGGGGAGAGTCAGTCCTAATTGCATGTTCTACCCCTTTTGCAAGGCCAGGAGTACTAGTAAATGTCTGGGGATATTCCTTCAGCAGTGTTTTTAGGCCCTGCTTTGTCTGGTTCCAACAGAGGGTTAATATAGATTTTCTGCCCATCCCGTGGTATATCCAAACGACTATATGCCGCCTTCATCTCATTATCCTCTCTGTCTGGTATTACTAATAGTCCTGCCATGGGTCTGGTTTTCTCATGGCATTGTTTAAGCAAGTTTGCATGATAAATCTTTTTCATCTGTTTTGTTTCTGGGGTCTCAATTTCATAAGTTACTGGCCTGGTCCTTTTCAACACCATATATGGTCCTTGCCATTTCATAAGCATTTTATTCGCTGATGTGGGGAGAAGTAACACTACAGTACAAGTCACATTAAACTGTTCCATCAACTCACTGGTGTAACTTTTTTTTTTGTGATGCTATTGCAATGGCAACTCGAACTGTTGAATCTTTTAACTGTTTCCCAACCATCCTTCACTGCCTATTCAACTCACATGTATTTTACCAGTTTAGTGAAATGGCAGTAGTTGTTTTGCAGTGTTTATGCAATGTATTTTCATGGCATTGTTTATAAATATGCCAGCATTCCTAAAGAGCATTGCTTATAAATATCACAGCATTCCTTAAGAGTTGTTTAGTCTGCCTTCTGAAATGAAACTCATAAGCACTCAGCTGAAAATAAAGCTGATAGGACATAACAGCTAGTTACAAACCCATACTAACCTTTTACTAATTCATTGAATTAAACACTGCACAGATTAGGAAACTCATTGAACAATGCTACACCAGTGAGTTGAGGGAACAGTTTAATGTGACTTGTACTGTATTCTCTCTCCAGGGAAAAATTATTTTCTCTGGTTCCTTGATCATAGGTATGTTTTTGTTTCATTTGGGCCTGCAGTCCCATCTCTAGTGTTGTTTGTGCATATCTTACCAACCTCTGTTGCACTTTTTTCATATAGGTAGCAATTCCTATATGCTTTAAATCTTTGCCCTCCTCCCAACATTTTTTCACCACATCTAATAGTCCTCACAGGGGGGTTCTATCATATAAAAGTTTGAATGGGGAGTATCCCATGGAAGCCTGAGGGACTTCACAATAGGCAAACAGGGCAAAAGGGAGGAACTTGTCCCAATCATCGCCTTTGTCATGAACAAACTTCCTCAGCATCCTTTTGAGGGTTTGGTTAAATCATTCTGTGAGCCCATCTGTCCGGGGATGGCATGGTGAAGTCCTTAAAGCCACTATACCTAATAACCTATACAATTCTTTTAATAAGGTGGCATTAAAATTACTGCCCCTATTGGTTACTGTCTCATTAGGTATTCCCACTAGGCTGAACACTTTTATCAACTCCTCTGCTATTTTTGGGGTGCTGACTGACCGCATAGGGATGGCCTCTGGGTATTCTGTTGCATAGTCACAAAAAAGCAAGATAAAATGGTTGCCTTTCTTACTTTTATTCAGTGGCCCCACCACATCTAGCCCAATCCTTTCAAAAGGGTCATTAACCAAAGGTAGGGGCATTAAGGGTACCATATCCTTTTTCTCTACCTGGGACACCAGTTGGCAGCTTTTACATGCCCTACAATAGTTAGCCACATCTTCATGGATTCCTGTCGAAAAGAAGTGTTGGGTTAGTCGGCCTAATGTTCTGTCTCTCCCCGAATGGCCTGCCCATGGGAGGTCATGACTTAGATATAAAAGGTCATCTCTAAAACATTGGGGCACCAACAATTGCTCAATACATTCTTGTGACACAGGATTGCTACATACATGATACAGTAAATAATTTTGCTCTATAATTTCAGGGTTACCTGGTGTTGGCACCTGACCTTCCTGCAAAAAGAAAGGATTTAAACTGTTATCTGCATGTTGTTCCAAAATAACATTTTATTTTACAAAGATGTTAGATACATTTTCTGGAGTTTGTCCTTTTTGCTCATAGTGCCATTGTCTCTGTCATCTCTTCTTAGCATTGTAAGACAGTTTTGCGTTCCCCGGTTCCTCAACCACATCCTCCTGAAAAGGAAAAAGTTCTCCAAGCTGCTTTTGCTTCTTCACCTGTGCTCAAGTTGTCACAGCAGCAACAGTTCTTTTTTCTGGCATAAGAGAAATAAAATCCAGAAAATCATGGCCTGTGACCATGGGTACTGGAAAATGTGACACTACACCAGTGGTGATCAAGGCTGGCCGTTCTTTCACTACCAATTCCAGAGTAGTTGTAGGATAATGGCGTGTATCCCCATGTACACACACCACACTCATGTTTGGTCCCCTTTCTTTACAAGAAACAAATTCAGGTCTAATCAATGATTCCTTACTCCCAGAGTCAATGAGAGCTGCCACCGTTTGTTTTTCAATTTGTACATCTGTGAAAAAATATCCAGGGTTTATCAAAGCCAAATGAACTGAGTCACCTCTTTTTGTGGGACAGAATCCTGCTATGTGTCCAAGGCCCTTGCAAATCCTACACACAATATCTGATGGAAATGATCTCCCACACTTCCTCCTCTGATGACTGAATTGCCATATTAACGCCCATATCTCTGCTCATATGTTTGTCTGACTTGGGGAGGACTCTAGGACTAGTGGTTTTGATGGGTCTATTGCCTGTTCTTTTAAAATTCTGGTGGGCAGAAAGGAAGTCATCAGCCAAGGTAATGGCAATTCCTGATGTCTCAGGGTAGTGCTCCCGTACCCATATCTGAACCTCTTGGGGCAAGATCTGCAAAAATTGTTTTACTACCACAGCATCCACAGCAGTTTCAATAGTCTTTCCTTCAGGCTGTAACCATTTTAGACATAATTCGCTGAGTCATGTGAATGTCTCTCTAGGGGCATCGTTATTCTGGAATTTCAATGTCTTAAACCATTGCCTATATGTTTTAGTGTTTATGTCATACCTTTTAGGAAGTTCCTTCTTAACCAAATCAAAGGCACTGGCAGTTCTTGTATCCATATTCATAACTGCATTTTTCCTGTCAAGTATGGGGCCAAATGAACCACCCATTGTATTTGTAGCCACCCACATACCTGTGCAACTCTTTCAAATTTGGTTAAGTAACCTTCTATATCATCTGTTGCCATAATTTAAGTCAATTTTATGTCTTTTGGGTTTTGGTCTGGCCTGCTCCCATCTTGTCCTCATCCAACCCCCAAATCATGAAAAGTTCTTAATGTTTCTGCTGGCCTGATGTCCTGTCTCTGTCACTGATGTTCTCTCTCTCCCTCTCTCTCTCTCTCTCTCTCTCTCTCTCTCTCTCCATGTCCAGTTGTTGAATAGCCAGCCATTGCAATAATTCTGAGAGTACTTCTGGAGGTTCCTCAATGTAGCTCCTTTGTTCTGCTGCCATCCATTTCTCCTCTTCAGGTTCCTCTTCGATACAGTCCTTTGGTCTTCAAACTTGTACCACAGGTTCCAATCCAGACTTCAACATTTCCCTGCATTTTAGTACCTGTTTTTGGGTTTGCACCCCAGATGCCTCATCACTCTTCTCCTCCTCATCTGACATATCTCTTTGTCACCCAAGTACCAGGACCGGTACTGAATACCGTTTTCTCCCACCATGCTAGACAACCAGATATCGCACTTCTCACACCAATTTCTGTGGTCAGGTATGTGGGTAGGGTAACAGAGATGCACAACAACTCAGATATTAGTTCAGTACACAAGAATTTTGTGTGAAGTTTACTTTTGTAAAATAACTTCAGGTAAGAAAAATGTATAAAAATAATAAAGAAATTAGATAAAGTAAATTAGTCTTAACTCCAGACTAAAAATAAAACAGAAACAAACACTCCTTGAGCCCCAGAATCACTTTCCTTCAGTGATTCTGCCACAGTGCAGAATACTCACAAGACAGTAAACTCTACAATCCTCTGTGCTCACAGTCCAACTTCTCAGGACATTCTCTCAGGTTGTTCTGCTAACTCTGAGCACAGTACTAGCTTTTATCATGAGAAAATTATGTTAGTAGGTCAGCTGATCCACCCCTTTTCTAATACATGTAAATATCCTGTCTACTAGATACATATGGGGGATCAGACTGGCTCCTCAATTATGCACATATTCACTACATAATAATTCCCTTCAGACATCTTATTTTTCCTGGAAATATCTTATTTTATTCAGCTTGCATAGTAAAGTATCCGGCAATGCAGGATAAGATCCTCCCCTTCAACTCTGACTGGCAGATAACATTCCCTTAAATACCCCTCAATTTGGGCCAGTGGTCTCCTAGGAGCCCATTACATATCCTGTCCAGGCAGTCTGAAGACAGGAATCTCCACAACATTTGTTTGAAATTAACAACAGGAAATCACTCTAAATTGACTGCAAACAAACAGGAAAACAGTCTGCACTATTCTTTATCCCATTCCCTGACAAGACAGTAGATATAGTCCAGAGGAGGTTTGAGGAACTAGGACAATTATGTGAGGGGGCAGGAAGATCAGTAACTTTTTCAGAGATACTTCCAGTGCCCAAGGTAAGCACAACAAGAAAGCTGAGAATAGAGGAATTTAACGGATGGCTATGAACTTGGTGTCATGCTAAAGGTATAGGGTTGTTGGGGTTGGGTGGGGTGGGGAGGGACCTGGGAGGACAGTAGTCTCTATGCCAAGGACAGACTACACTTGAGTGAGGAGGGAAAGAAAGTGTTGAAACAGAGGAAGGAGGCGTATATAGAGGAAGTTGAGAATTTATACTAGGAGTGGGGGGGTGGCAAGTGGGCAAGCAACATGCAGAGACCACAGGTTGGGAAACCAGATGAGCTTACTCCCCATAACAGTGACAAAGGACAAATGGCAAGTACTATTGGTGATGCTAGTAAAGGTGGGCAGGATGGGAGGGTGGTGGAAGGTGGTTACCCTTAATGCTAGGTGCCTTGGGAGGAAAACTGCAGAGTTACAGGTGCTCATGGCAGAAGAAGAGGTGGACATTGCAGCCATCACAGAAACATGGGCCACCCAGTACAATGACTGGAACCTGTCTGTATCAGGGTACAGGTTATTTTGTAAGGACAGAGTTATTGGGAATGAAAGGTGGGTGGCACTATATGTGAAGGAATGACTGAAGTGTGTAAGGGAGGAAGGGGAGAAGGGTAGTACGGAGTCATTTTGGATGCCAATCCAGGATTCCAAGGATAGGACTCTCAGAATGGGAGTGGTATACAGGCCGCCCTCTTAGATGGAGGAGTTAGACAGGGAACTAGCAAGACAGATTAGGAGCACCTGCGAGAAGGGTAGTGTGGTGATTGTGGGGGACTTCTACATGTCAGGAGTGGACTGGAGTACCCCAACAACTAGGAATAGAAGGGAGCAGGTACTGCTGCATGCCTTCCAGAACAGCTTCCTGTGGTAATGGTCAGTGAACCAACCAGGAATACCCTTGACCTTGTGCTAGCAAATGGGGAGTTTGTGAGAGAACTTACAGTGGAAGAACTGCTGTCAGGGAGTGACCATCACACAGTATGGTTCACATTGGATATGGACAAAGAAAGAGTGGAATCTGGCACAAGAGTGCTGGACTTCAGGAGGGCCAACTTTGGGAGAATGGGGGAAGTGGTAAAAGGGTACCTGGCCAAAATTCAACCTAGTATGGGCACTAATCAGAGGTGGGAGCTCATAAAGCTGGCGATAGTGGAGGCAACTAAAACCTGCTGCAAGGCCCAGAGCAAGAAGGCTAGGGCTAAGAAACCAAGCTGGTTGAGCAAGGATGTCATGGAAAAAGTATGGAGGAAAAGAGCTGCGTTTAGGAGGTACAAGAAAACAGGGAGAGGGGAGGACAGGGAGGAGTACCTGATTGAAATGAAGTAGGTAACACAGGCAGTATGGGGAGCCAAAGCATCTATGGAGCTCAGGCTGGCATAAAAAATTAAGAAGGGGAAGAAGGACTTCTTTAGGTACATCAGGGAGAAAAGGAGCTTTAAGGACCACATAGTAAGGATTAGGAAGGAGGGGGCTGGGAGGAAGCAGGGTGCGATAAGGCAGAAGAGCTAAATGATTACTTCTGCTTGGTATTTACTAAGGAGAAGAGGGGCATGATACCCGAGGGGGGAGGAATGGCAGACAGAGAGGGGGAGGGGGTGACAGATGGGGACATCATGGATGGCAGAGTTCAGGAGGGTTTGAAGGCACTGAGGGTGGATAAGGCACCAGGACCAGATGGCATCCACCCAAGGGTACTGAAGGAGGTGGCAGAGGCCATTGCAGGACCTTTGGCAGACCTGTTTCATGCCTCACTACACTTAGGGTGTATGCCTCAGGACTAGAGGATGGCTCATGTGGTGCCTCTCCACAAGAGTGGCCCCAAGGATAAACTGGGGAACTACAGACCGGTGAGCCTCACATCCATTGTGGGTAAGCTGATGGAGACTATCCTGAAGGAGAGGCTGGTGGCCCTCCTAGAGGCCAAAGGACTACAGGACAGCAGACAGCATGGCTTCATATGTGGCAGATCCTGCCAAACCAACATGGTGGAGTTCTATGACTGGGTAACTAGGCAACTGGACAGGTGCCATGCAATGGATGTCCTGTATCTGGACTTCAGTAAGGCATTCGACAGAAGGCTGAGGGAGTTGAACATGTGCTCACTGGAGGAGAGGAGGGACAGGGGGGACATGATTGAAACCTTTAAGTACATGAAAGGAATAAATAAGACAGGTACAGAGGAGCTGTTCAAAGTAAGGGAGGGGAGGGGAGGGACACCACGGGCCATGATACGAGACAGAAGGGAGGAAGGTTCAGGAGGGAGATGGGGAGACACTTTTTACAGATGGGGTGGTGGCTGGGTGGAATGCATTAACCTGCAGAAGTGGTATCCAGTAGAACAGTGGGCTGCTTCAAAAGGGAATGGGACAGGACAAGGGGGAGGGTCAATGGAGGGGAAGGATGGAAGGGAGGGGCAGCTGCAGAATAAGGGGTGCGAGCTGCACATTTCAGCAGACTTGATAGACCTCTAGGCCTTTATCTGCTGGCAAATTTCATATGTTCGTATGTTTCAGGTATTCTTTTTCATTTTTGTTACATGGGTCAGGCGGCTGAAATGTCAATTCATCGGGAAACAAATTCAAATATGTTTATTCTGTTGCTATGGTCTTATACGAATGAAGACTAGCTCCGTTTCAGTTTTACATGGTAAGGGTTACTTTTATTTACAGCAAGACCCTGCATTATGCCCATTTTTAATACAATTGGAATCAGTTTGCCTGCCGATTATGTGACTTGCCCTTCATTCCTTGGCATGTACCTTATCTTGTCGGCAAGATTTTTTCTCAGCTAACAGTGGTGAACTTCTGCAGGGTAACAGTACTCTGATTTTACACACAGGATTGTACCACAAGGCACCTCGAGGACACAGCCTGCAGTACATAGCTTTATTGAATAAACATAGTAAGCTTTATAACATTTCGGAGCCTTTTTTGCTTCAACCGCATTCTGAAAAATATACAGACAAGCGGCTCTTTTTATTCTACATTTTTAGACAAGGTAAACTACTGGCTAGATATAATTATTTTCTTATGTGCAGCAACAGGTCTAGCGATGTCAGTTTTGTGGCACAGGTTATAGGCAAGGGGAAAAAAAGAAATACAAAGAGGGTGCAGAACAGGGTTAAAGATACTGTAATGGGTGGCCTGTCCACTACAGTAGAAATGTGAAAAAATATAGGAAGGATACAAACAGAAAGCTACTGCAGTAGACTTTATAAGAGGGATAAGAAGTTATAGTGCCTTCCTGGCATGATAAAGGGAGGGGGGACTATTCTACCACGAGACTAGAAAATCGATTGCTGTTGGCTGTTTGCTTCCTCATTTTGATTATGTGTGTTATTTGTAATTAAATCTTAATAGTGATGAGTTCTAAGTTCTGTTTACAGCCTATATCAATATCTATCAGTTTATCTTGTCTGCTCCTTTCAGAACTCATCATTGTGATCTTGTTGGAAGGCTCAGCCTGTGGTTTAATGGGGGGACATAGCTTCTCCCCCATCCTCTACTTAACCTTCCAGCTTCCACTCACTCAGCTTAGAGTGAGTCAGACTCGCTGGGGGTTCCGGTGCTGCATGGCTGGTTTGGCTTCTTTTTCTCCTCTGCTCCCTGTATCCATTTCCTGCTGTCTCTTTCCCACCCACCCCCAGCATGGCTTCTCCCCAGCCCCATTTCTGTCCCTGTGTTGTCAGTGCCTCTGGTGTTTCCCTTCCTTGTTTCCTCATTCCTTGTCCCTCAGCCTGCCAGCCTCTGCTCAGTTCCTTCTCGCCACTGGGCTCCATCTCCAATCACGGTGTTTTCCTGGGCCAGTGCTCCCACCTCCTGGTGCCATTCTCCTGCTCCTCATCTTCCTGCTCCGGCTCTTCCCTACCGGATATCTCCCAATACTGCTTCCCCCTCTCCTGCTTCTGGTGGCTTGGTTCCTGGCTCCTCTCTGGATTGCCATGGTCCTTTCTTTTCTTTTGGGCGTTTTCTTCTCCACCCCCATCTTTGATTGTCCTCATCTGCCTGCTGCCTCTGTGTCACCCTTAGTTAGGAACGTATTCTCTGCTGCCTGACCTGGATGGTCTACCTGCTACAGCTGTACATACTCAAGCTCGATTCCCTCACTTCTGATACTCCTCAGGCAGACCTGCATGGGGGTCCTGCTGCTCCAGCTAGCCCACGTGGGGGCCTAACTTGCTACTCAATCACTTTCGTGATGTCCTCTAGCAGACCTCCATGAGGTCCTGCTGGTTTACCAACATGGAATATCATGTCACGACATGTTATGTGCACCCTAGACTCATGCATCTTGTGGCCATGGTGGCAGCCACTCATGTACATTCTACAGCTTCCTTGCTGCCTCAAGAAGGTTCCAGCATCTAGCCTGTCTGTATCTATGGCCTACTTGCTTCCATTCAACTCATCCAGCCATCCTGTTTGGGACTCTTCAGTTCAGCTCAGCCTTCGTGAGAATCTTGCAATGCTCACATTTTGCCCTCGCTTGCTACAATGACAGCAGAGCCACAGGGGTCCACCATCTCAACCAACCATGCCTATGAGAGGACATCCACTCATCCCTTACAGCAGTGTTGCTTGTGGTCATGTGCTCCTTACACTGGACTCTGTTGAAACTGCACTGGCAAATCATGGGGATCCCACCTTCCTTAACTCGGACAACTCATACTATGGAAATGGCGGACACCATGGGTTATGCCATCATGATAATTTACACCCCACTAGGGGGCCCCACTCATAGCTCAAACGTACTTCCAGTCTCTACAGACAGACTCACATGGGGTATCGCCCCTTACCTCGGACCATATTACACTGTGGTGATAGCAAACCCATATGGGGGTATCGCCATCCTGAAGCTCTTATGCCCATGAGAGGCATTTTTCATTTAAGGTATTCCACTTTCACTGAAGCAGACCTATGTGGTTCTCGTCTTCTCACGCTGACCACCCCTGTCCTACTCAATCAATCGAGCATTTGCACTGTGCACATTCCAAACTTGTATGGGGCCAGTGCTCCAGCTAGCCCACATCCGGGCCTACCCTACTCATCATTCCTTTATGCTTCTACTGTAATCCACCATCTTTCTGGTCCATTCCAACTGAGTTTATATGTCAGACATCTCTGTGGAGTATACATCAATTCTTTGGACATCAGACAATTTTCCTTTCTATATAAGACTCGATTGTAACACTTTTTCGCTGGATTACAGCTCCCTACAAGCCTTCCAGTTGCATAGACTCCTAACTCATCTTCATTCCCTGCTGGGCAACACTTCTGTCCAGTCCATCCCTATCAATTCTACGTTCTCAAATACTTGCAATGTTGCCACTTAACTTAAACCATGTTAACTGTCCATATCCGATTTACTGCAATTTCACTCATAGTTCCCTCGATTTTATTAACCTTCATCCCTCATCCAGACATCACTCCTAGCTGGATCTCTCCTTCTGCCAGACTTTCATCTTTAGTGTTGACTTCCTGCTCATCATCGACTTGGTCAACAGGACTTGGAAATCTATCAAGGAAGTCTAGACTTCATCTGTATTTATTCTTTAACTGTGCATAGACAGTTGTTCTTGCTTCTCACCAGACTGAACCTAGCTCTACTCCCAGTCAGGAAAACATTTGCTGATCATACCTCCACTTCTTCTGACAGTGTTGACACTGTTGTGTTGTCAACATATGGTCTCCACCACAATCACCTACCACTCCGGCTTTGGTCTCAGCTTCACCCGGGGATATCCTTTCTGCTTGCTGCTTCACCCCACCTGAGGAGCCTAGCACGTGCTTAACTCATTCAATTTCATTTCACCTTGACTGACCTCTGTGGGGGTATCACCTTCATTCTGTAACCTATGCTCTGGTGGACCATGTGCAGTGCCATCATGTCTCTGGCTTTACCTGCATTGGGCCTGACTGCTAGCTCATTCACATTCGGTCTCTTTTCTGCCAACCCACATGGGGTCTTGCCATCTCACTGCAACCCGAGCACTGGTGGACTACGTGGGGTCCGCCATGTCCTCTGCTTCACCCTGCAGAAGGTTTGGCTACATGCTCAGTGCACTCCTACTTCTCCCGAAATTGGGGCCTACCTGCTTGCTCTACACATTCCTGCATTGCCCTGCAAGGGGACCTGGAGGTTTCTTCCATTTCGCTCTGCAAAAAGGAGGCCTAGCTGCCTGCAACTGCATTCCTGCTTCACCCCATAAGGGGGCTGGAGCCTTCTCTACTGGAATTATGCACGTCGGCTCATACAGGATCCACCATTTTCTCCTACTCTGGCCAAGTTGCTTGCTCACCTTAATCCAGTACATCTTCTAGAACGGACTTCTTCTACATTCTCATCTATCAAAGATGTGACAGCCACTAACCTTGCTGCCTGACTATGCACAACTCCTCACCTTCTACACCTTCCGATATTATGGACTTGGATTCACTAACCTCTTAAGCTAATGTCTCTCCATGGTGAACTCCCATTCACCAGTACTTCATCTTTCAGGATTACTTGCTTGCAGTCAAACTCAGGATATGCCTCTTCGACCAACATTCTACAACTATTTATGAGACTACTTTTCAATGATTGCCTGCTTTAGGATTACTCTCCTTTAGTATGTCTAGAGGACAGGCAGGCCAGTAGCCATGGATCCTTGGAGGTTTCTCTCTAAGGGGGTTTTCCTCTCCTGCGTGCTACTAGTCACACTCTCTGGAGTTGGAAGAAGTGATCACATCTGTTGTTACATTCCTTTCTGGGCCTTCAGTCTTACACTTACCTAGCATACCGCCAAGGTGGGATATAGAGAAAGGCCAAAAGATCAAGTTCTAACCCCAACTATATCCCATCCATCTCAAATGTATCTAAGCATCAACCATATCTCATACAATTCCTATATACTACAAGCACCAACCTATGTACCATTTCAGCTTAACGTATTTAAACACCAACCACAGCACTCAGTTCCTACATACTACAAATACTGACTTATGTACCATTCAGTTCAAATGTATCTAAGCACTAACCATAACTCATTCAGCTCTTACGTATCACAAGCACTGAGCTATGCAGCTCACACTGAAATTTACAGTTAGGCTGGTTGTCCCCTAGAAGTAGGATTGACTGTTTCCTAGGTTGTCTGCTTTATATTTGTAGGTCTTCTTCAAGTTATTTTTCTGTCTCATTTGGTTGAAGTTTAGTCTACTATTTCCAAGTTAAGTTTTCCAGTGGTATCTTATTAACTACAATATTACACAAAATTTGGTGTGGGTTGTGTTCGTTTTTAATCGTAGCACCCTTCTTTTGGAAAGCCTTACCTGTGACCTTTTGTCTCTCCCAGTCTCTTTCTGAATTTAAAAGGAAGCTTAAGTTATTTTTACTGGAAAATTCAATTTGTGCTTGGTGAATTAATTTTTTAATTTTTTGATGCTTAATGTTGTTTGTTATTGTTACTCATTATTGTCTCTGAAAAAGAACCTTTCCAGTGTCCCAACTCGGTTAACAAATTTATAAATAAAAAAACTAAATAAATAAATTGGGGGTATTTTATGACTGATATGCAAGTAAATGAAAAGACTCTGCTTGGGTTAATTGATTCTGGAAGTAAACAAACTATAATTACTGGTATGCGCTTTTTCCCATAGGGAAACCCAATTGTAATATTTATTTATAAGTAACCCGCTAATTACAACAGCAAACATGTGCTGGGCTTCCCTATGACCATGCATGCACCAGTCATCGATCTTCCTTAACTGTATGTCCGCAGACTTCACTGCCCCTCACTGTCGGCAGTAACTTGCTTTTTTTTTTTATAAAAAAAAAAAAGAAAAGAAGAATATCCACTGATTCAAAAACAAAAGGGAACTATTACCCTGTCCGAATACATGTGCCAGCAGGTCTCCAGACCTCTTCATGCCAGAAGAACACCACAGAGGCCACTCAGCAGTAAGTTTAACCAAAACAAAAAGACAAATACAGCAACAAAATCTCCACTTCTTTTTTCCTGAAACAAGTGGAGCACTGTTAACTTGACAGACTGTGGACCACACAGAATCTCAGTTGATCTGCAGCTGCCTGAAAACAATCTATTTGCTTATTTTATTTTATATAATTGCTGAGGCGAAAAAGTGCATGCCAGCAATTATAAAAAATAAAATATGGGGTGGCATGCGTAAAACTCGATTTTACACACACACTCATTGTGGGATGCTTTTCACAAACCCCTCTAGCTTTGCCCTTGGGGTTTATGTGGCAGTCTAGAACTCAGGTGTGTGTAAAATCTTGTTACACATGCCAACCAATATATCATTCTCTCTTTAATATGTCCAGACCTTTTAGACTCTGAAAACTTAACAGGTCCCATTATGGATGTTGTGTGTATCCATGTTGATACTCACCAATACCTGTCCACTGCAGTAGACATGGACATTCAGAGCATAACCACTGCTGTCACCACAACACTGGTGCCAGAATTACCTATGCCAGTGGTGATTGGCAATGATTTTCTGAACTTTCATGTCTGTATTTCCAGGAGGGAACATTTAACAGCTGTGACTACCAGAGTAAGAAAGACCAAGTACTTGGGCCACATTTCCTTTTGAAGGAGATGTGCTAGAGCCTTCTGCGATGGACAAGAAATCCAAGAAAGAAAATAAAAGACTACAGAGACAATGGCAAAATTATATGAATTGACTGTTTGGAAGGGTGTGGCTAGATCCAGGATCCGCAAGTTGCTAGTGAAGATGGTGGTGGCTAAGCTTTACTGACCACATGGGAGTGAAAGAGTGTATTTTATTTTGTTTTATTTTTTAGTTATTTTGACATTTGTTTGGTTTTGTTTGCTTTATTCATTTTTTTTTAAGTTTGGTGCCATAGCATTTGCATGGGTGGTAATGGGTTCAGGTTATTTGCCACTGCTGCTGGATTACTGAATCTCCGAACTTCAGAATGTTGAGCATTATTTTCCTTACTGTGAAGTCTGGAACTTTGGAACTCACACTTAATCCACCTAGAACAGTAATTCCACATTAATTTCTGTTTTGGCTTACTTTGGCCCCTCTGCCAAAACTTTGTTATTCACCATCTGCTGACTTGATAGAGACTCGACTGCTCTCAGACCCTGTTAAGACCTGGGACTATGCTGAGGAGCAAATGTGGATAAAGTGGGCCATCTGTGGATGTAGTTCCCTGAATTAACTGGAGCCTGTGGACCATTGGACTTGGGGGAGATCCTTCCAAGTTGGACGAACACTCTGGGGGAGGCTTGCAGACAAACTGCCATAGGGGAGTTGGTGGTGTGATCAGGACTGTGGGCTGGCTGCCGGAGGGTGGTTTGTGCTGTGGTTGGTCCCTAGAGGGTTGTGCATAATCTCAGAGGACCTCATTGCCCTTGTGAGGAGGATTAGATTTTGGAAGATATAAATGGTTGCAGTCAACAGCTGAAAACATAAAGGCATCTAGAGGGGTTCCAAGGGCAATCTGCTGGGTTTGGCTACCACTCAGTTTGGCTGCTCGGGGGGCTGCCAGAGGGTAGTCTCCTCCACTGCTGTGGGCTGTATCGGTGGTTGGCTGTCAGGAGGTGGTCACTCCCGGGGTCTGACTTAGTGGAGCTGAGGCTGGGGATTTGCAGCTCAGTACTGAAGTAAACTACTCACTGGTATATGAGTCCTTCATTCTGCTGTGACTGTGTGAAGGAGTGGAGTTTTCATAATTTGATCAAGAAACCTCTGTGATGACCGAAAGGCAGTTCGGCTAACACTTATTTATTTATTATGCTGTATAGGCAGTGAGAGTGCCTGAACATTTTGCTCAGTTTTAAAACTAAATCTGCATTGACACAAAATTCAGGACATTGAGAATGTCATGATTCATTCTTTCTTTCTTTCTTTCTTTCTTAGATCACTGGTTTACAGACCTTTAAGTCAAAGACTAATTTACAAAGGCACCTCATTAAGATAGCAGTACATCGCATCAAACAAAACAGTACAGTATATAACGCTTAGATTAAAAACGCAACCAGTGTTACAGGAATTCACTGGTGGTACAAGCTTGGTAATAGGTAGATTCAAGTGGAACTTGAACATTGCTAAGAGGAAGTGAGAGTTTCTGCAGCTGTCACTATTTTGGAGTTTTGCAAGACTATTTATATTAATTTGAGAAATTTTGATCTTTTATGCTCAGCTGAATTGAATTTCTGCACCCTCAAAGAACATTCTATTTAGAAATTTTGGTTACTGACAGTAAAGTGTGGGGTTCAGATTTTAATTGGGGAGGATATTATTTTGGTTATTTGTTGGGTATTATTTTGGGTGAGTGGTTTCTCTAAGAGTGTGCATAGAGTAGAGTGTGAGGTGTGAGTGGGAAGACTGTGGGACATGTGTGGTTGCATGCTGTCTAACCTAGTAGTATGCTAAGGATGTGCTGGCAGAAAATACAGGTGGTCAGGCACAACTCTCCCACCAGCATCAGGGACCATCATCTTCTGACTGTCCCCCATTTGCAGTAAAGCTGTAGAGGCATTTTTGGGCACTGGGGATAGTCAGAAGGAGGAGGAGAAAATGGGGGGGGGGACTAGACCTGGAGGGAAAATGGAATGGGGTGGGCAGATTTGAGTAGCAGGTACAAGAAGAGGCCCTGGAGCAAAATAAGTCTGGGAAAGGAGTCCTTCCTCTCTGGTTCCCATACCCAAGGGCTCCACATTACATGGGCAAGGTGCTTGGTCTACTTCCTCCACCTATCCTACTTGGGCGTGTTGTGCAATGCCAGGTCTATTAAAAATAAGACAGTAATAAGTGCTGATCTTGTTGATACAACTGACCTGGCTTGCATCACTGAGACCTGGCTGGATAAAAAATGCTGGCCCTATCTTGGAATCAACAATTCCAGATGGGTACTCAGTGACACACCTCCTGAGAGAGGATTGTAGGGGCGGGGGAGTTGCCATTTGTTTTAAGTCAGATCTGGGCTTGTTGACACCCCAGTTGATGTGACCAGATCCATTGAATGTATTGCAGCAGCAGGTGTAGGTTGAGGAATTCTTCTCATCTACCATCCAACTGGTGGTGAGAAAGAATTCCTACAGGAAGTTGCGGACTTCATCATCAACCTGGTGTTAGAATCCCCCACATAGTTAATACTGGGGGATTTCAATGCCTGGGTCAATGATTAACTTTTACAATTTGGACAGGACTTCCTCCAGTTGATGAGTTTGTTGGGCCTGACACAGGTAGTTACCTCTGCTACCCATAATCATGATCATTCACTGAACCTGGTCTTCCTACTGGGGATGGAGAGTTCTGATTTGGTGGTGGATCAGGTCAGATGGTCAGACTATCACTCTATAAGATTCAGATTCGAGGCACCTGACAACAGACCTGCTCCTATGGAGATGGTTCGGTACCGCCCCTTAAGGGGTCTGACTCCAGATGGTCTTGAGGTGGTGCTGAACCTATCAGAGTATTGAGTGTATGCAGGGAGCTAGGGGAACTGGTACTAGTCTATAGTAAGGCAGTTACAGGGGCTCTTGACTCCCTAGCTCTTGTCCATGTTGCCCCCTCACTTTTTGCCAAAAGTCCCCTTGGTTTGATGGGACTTTGAAGGAGTTGAGGAGAGAGGGATGAAGATTGGAGCAGCACTGGCAGAAATCAGGCCTGGTGGATGATAAACTTATTTTGGTAGCCCATTACAAAGACTACCTATAAGCAATCTCCTGTAAGAAGGCAGGATTCCTGTCAGAAGGAGATGGCTCCGATGAGGAATTGACCAGCTCAGCCCTTCTGAACTGTTGGCAGATTGCACAATCCAACCTGTCTGCAGTTTCAGGGAGCATTTTCACAGGATAAGTGTGATGAGTTTCCTCAATTCTTCACCGATAGGATTGTCATCATCAGGTCAGAGATGCATTCAGCACCATCAAATGGGTATTGTAAAGATCTTCTAAAGGTTGCAAGCATCTGGTCTGTCCTGTCCCACTTCAGCTGATTGGAAATTTGTGGATATTGTGCAGGTCATCCAAGTATGCATTCAACCTCTTGTAGTTTGGATCTGGACCCAATGCACCTTCTAGTGGGGTGTTGAAGTCATTTGCCTGGTCCTTGCTGAGATAATCCAATGTTTGTTAGAAACAGGGGTATTTCTGGATCCCCTGATGGAGGCAGTAGTGGTACCCCTCCTAAAGAAACCATCTGTCAACCCAAACTGTCTTGCAATCTACAGACCTGTCTCTAACCTGCCCTTTGTGGACAAGGTTATTGAGAAGGTGGTGGTGGTGGTGCAGCTAGATGACCATTTAACATTTCATGATGTCTATAACCCTCTCCAATTCATGTTTAGGAAGAGGCACTGTACTGAGATTGCCCTTGTTCAGGTACTTAATGATCTCCTGATCTGGGGAGCAGGTCCATCTTAGCTCTCCTTGATCTCTCTGCAGTGTTCTTCATTGTGGACCATGTGATGCTGTTGGAGCACCTGCAGACTCTCTGTGGACTGTCTGGTACAGTACTCAGGTGGTTTTGATCATTCTTCACTGGCAGGTCTCAGAGAGTGTTAGGCATTTATTCCTTTGCCCCTCTCCCCCTGTTGTGTTGGGTTCTGCAGGGCTCCGTGCTGTCCCCCATGCTGATTGTAGTGTATATGCTGCCATTTGGAGACATTATAAGGCTGCATGTGCTAAGTTTTCAATGCTATGCAGATGATATTTGGCTCTATATGTCCTTTGTACCTGAACAGGGTGGGGCGGTCTTGGTTTTTAAGAGCTGCCTGTCTGAGAGCCAGGGTTGGATGCATGCCAACTGGCTGATGTTGAACTTGGACATGACTGAAGTGTTGGTAGTGGACCCAGGTCATCCAGGCATGAGGTTGTTGGTTGGTCAGTCTTTCAGGCTCTGGCTCGGGGGGATCAGCTGCTTTCATCAGACCGAGCACAAAATCTGGGCGTTATGTTCTACAGCTGCCTGACATTAAAATCTCAGGTGTCTGCTGTTGCTAAGACCTCTTTTTACCATCTCAGGAACATTGGCCGGATTAAGCGCTTGATCCCACATGGTGATCTCCCTACATTGGTCCACACCTTTGTAATCTCATGCCTAGATAACTGCAATGCCCTATGCCTAGGGCTACTGGGGGTTGATATCAGTCATTTGCAGCTAGTGCAGAATGCGGCATCCTGATTGCTGACTGGCTTACCAAGATCTTGCCATGTCGCTCCTGTGCTCTATGATATGCACTGGCTGCCTGTTCATTTGCAGATCCCCATCAAGGTCGTGTTGCTGACCTGTAAAGCCCTACATAGTCAGAGACTGTACTACTTGCAGGATCTTCTCTGCCCCATCGCCGCTCCACTCACTCTGTTCTCTTATTAGGGATTGCTGGAGATTCCCAGGGTTTGGTTAAAGATATCCAGGGCCCTCTCTTTTGCTTTTGTGGCCCCTACCCTGTGGTATTCTCTTCCTCATCAGATTAGAGAGTGCCTGACCATCAAGAGCATTAAAGCTGCTCTTAAAACCCATATGTTCTGTTTAGTATTTCCTGATTTAAAGAGCTAGTGTACTGCTTGGAATTAATAGCAATTCTGAGATGCAGTCAGCTATCAATTCCAGTATCTGAAGTATTTTTTTTATTTTCTGTTTGCTAATTAGAAGATTTTCCACCTGGCAGTACCGGGGTGATGTGTGGAGCAGCACTCTATATGAAGGGAAAAAAACAGTTCTGTTCCTCCCACTACATCATCAGAAATGAGACAAAACACCTTGAGACACCACAATCCTTGCAGCCTTAGCAGTGACTTTCACAAGCTACCAATCCAAATGCAGGAAATTGTGACATCACTAGTAACCAGGGAGAGCCAGTCCCTGCTGCTTCATGTGAAAGTGAAGCTTGGCAGTAAGAAATGGCTCTCATTGGTAACTAGTGAGTTATAGTTTCAGTGTTGATGTGGCAGGAACAGAATTGATCTTTTTCTTCCTCCAGACAGAGTGCTGCCCCACACAGCACCCCAGTACTGTCAAGTGGAAAATCTTCTAAGTAGCAAACAGAAAAGAATAAACACTTGAAATATTAGAACTGTTAACTGACTACAATTAATTGCAGGCAAGTTACTGGCTGTACACTAGCTCTTTAAGTAATGGGTAGTTTTTGTCATCAGTTATTTTTATCCATGTCTTAAAGTCCGATATTAAAATTTTCATTGTTGATGTTTTATGACTTTTGTAAAGTGCTTTGATCATTGTGGAAGTGTGCTTAAAAAAAAGTTGACTTGACTACCTGAAAATAAAGTAGACTCTGTAATTGTTAAAACTGATAAGGCAGTTGAACAAAGGAGTGACCCTTCACTAATTTCTTTTTTCCAGCAGGTGGGCAAGAGTCTAATAAAGGGATCCAGACTTAAAGGAAAAGAATAACATTTTGCATAGGGTATGTACTAATCCCAGTACTGGGGAGGAAGTAGAGCAAATGATGATACCTGAAAAAATCATAGAGCAGTTAATTTACTTTGGTCATGATCTGTCTTTTTGAGGGCATGCAGGAAGGGACCATAAATTGAGTAGAATATTACAAAGTTTTTGTCTGGCTGAATGTCTATGAGCAGGTGGTCAAGTACTGTCAGACATTTGAGGAATGCCAGAAAGTGGCTGGGAAAAAGGATATGGTGCCCCTGATGACCTTATCCTTAGTAACCACAACATTTGACAATATTGGCATGGGTATCATTGGCCCCATAGAAAAAAGTACAAGAGGTAACAGATTTATTTTAGTTATATGTGACTATGCTACCAGGTATTCAGTGGCTATACCTATGCACTCAGTAACTACACCAAAAATTGCAGAAGAGCTTGTGAAGGTATTTAGTAGGTTGGGTATAGCAAAGGAGATTCTTACTGGCCAGGGGAGCAATTTAAACACTGCTGTGTTGAAAGAACTGTACCACCTGTTGGTGGTAGTGGCTGTTAAAACATCTCCTTACCATCCTTGAACTGGTGGTTTAACAACGGTTTACATATGTTGAGGAAATATGTTCATGAGGAGGGAAAAGACTGGGACAAATTCCTCCCCTTATTGTTGTTTGCATAAAGTGAGGTTCCCCAAGCCTCGACTGGTTACTTCCCTTTTTCTTTACTATATGGCAGGAAACCCTGAGGACCACTAGATGTAATAAAATAATTCTGGGAAGAGGGGAAAGAAATGGATCATACCAGTATTTCACAATACATGGTGCAACTTAGAAAGCATCTGATAACATACACAGATGGCTCATGAAACAGGATAAAGGCCAACAAACTAAAAAAAACTTAATGACAAGAAGGTTTGGGAAAAGGAGTTTCAGGAAAGGGACAGAGTGCTTCTGCTTTTATCCTCCTCTGAAAATAAGTTACTAATGAAGTCACAGGGGCCTTATAAGATCCTGAGGCAGACAGACCCAGTAACTTATGAGATAGAGACACTGGACAAGAGACCAAGAAGAAAGGCATACCATGCCAACTTACTGAATAAGTAGCATGAAAAACTAGAATACAATATAGGTATGCTTGTCATCTCTGAGAGAGAGGAGTCAGATCTGGATCTTTATTATAGAAGACTAGAAGAGACAAAGGGAATCCATGAGATTTAGGTTAACCCCCTCATTAGAAAAAGTACAAAAAGAAGGAATTCATAGCCTCCCACAATCATTTTCCTCCACTTTTACTAGTGTGCATTAAGGTCCATAGGAGTAGAACATCGCATCAGGACAGACTCCCTACCAATCAGGCAAAAACATATAGACTCCCTGAAAGGGTACAAGCTGAAGTATAGCAAGAAATCCAAAAACTCAGACAATTGGCTGTAATAGAACCATCCACAAGTGCTTGGGCATTCTCCATTGTAGTGGTACACAAAAAGAAAAGGGGGATCCAACTGTTCCTTGATCATAGAAAACAAAATGAGGTGTCACAGCTTGAGAGGTATCCTATTACCAGGATCAATGATGTCATCTACCAGATTGGGAATGCCAAGTTCATTATCACCTTAGATTTAACAAAAGGCTACTGGCAAATTTCTTTAGAACACCAGTCAAAGGAGAAGACAGCTTTCAGTACACCTATGGCCATATTCCAATTCATGACCATGCCTTTTATGCTTCATGGTGAAACAGAAACATAGAAACCTAGACTTTGACAGCAGATAAGGACTGCTTGGCCCACTTAGTCTGCCCATTTCCCTACCTACAAGATAAGCTGAAGATCGTATTTAACCAACAGCCTATTTCTTCCTACCCCCCACAAAAATTGCCTTATGTCTGTCCCATGCATTCTTGAATTCTCCGACGGTTTTAGACCCCATAACCTCCTGAGGAAGGCTGTTAAATGACTCCACCACCCTCTCTGAGAAAAAATACTTCCTCACATTGCCCTTGAGCCATCCTCCCTCTATCTTCAAATTGTGTCTCCTTGTTCTTGCATGTCTCTTTTTCTGAAAGATGCTACCCTCTTAGACTTTGTTGATTCTACTGAGGTACTTGAAAGTTTCTATCATGTTCCCCCTCTCCCTTCTTTTCTCAGGTGTATACATATTAAGCTCCTTTAGTCTCTCCTCGTATGGCTTCTCTTGCAGACTCTGCACCATTTTAGTGCCCTCCTCTGAACTGCCTCCATCCTGTCTATGTCCTTGTGGAGATGGAGTCTCCAGAACTAGATGCAGTACTCCAGATGGGGTCTGACCAACTGTCTGTACAGAGGGATAACAACTTCCTGTTTTCTGCTGGTGATGCCTCTCCCTATACATCCCAGGATCCCCCCAGCCCTCCCCACTGCCTTCTCACATTGCTTGCTAACCTTAAGGTCATCCGATATGATTACTCCCAGGTCCCTTTCCATTTTTGTTGTTGTTAGTACCCCCCCAACTGGGTAATCTTACCCTGGGTTTTTGTTTCCCAGGTGCATTATTTTGCACTTCTTTGCATTGAATCCAAGCTGCCATACTTCTGACCATTCCTCCAACCTTGCCAAGTCCCTTCTCATCCTTTCTATGTCTCCTTGTGTATCAACCCTGTTGCAGATCTTTGTGTCATCTGCAAAGAGGCATACTTTTCCTTCCAGTCCCTCTGCAATGTCACTTATAAAGACATTAAAAAGGACTGGACCCAGTACTGAACCCTGCGGTACCCACTAGTAACCCCTCTTTCTTCAGAGTGGACTCCACTTACAATTACCTTCTGTGTCCTGTTGTCCAGCCAATGTTTTACCCAGGCTATCACCCTGGGACCCACTCCCAGGCTGGTTAATTTGACTTTTAATCTTTTGTGTGGGACTGTGTCAAATGCCTTGCTAAAGTCTAGGTAGGCCATGTCCACAGCCCCTCCCTGTTCTACTACTTTGGTCACCCAGTCAAAGAAATCAATTAGATTAATCTGACATGACCGTCCTGCTATGAACCCATGCTGCCTTGGGTCCTGTGCCCACTGACCTCTAGGTACTCAACAATTCTTTCCTACAGAAGTGATTCCATCACTTTCCCTACCACACAGGTCAAACTGACAGGTCTGTAGTTTTCTGCCTCTGTCTTGCTCCCACTTTTGTGAAGGGGAATCACACCCGTCTTCCTCCAGTCTTCAGGTACCACACCAACCTCCCATGATTTGTTAAAAAGGGTAGTCGGTGGTGTCACTAGTTCTCTCCTTAATTCTTTAGAATTCTGGGGTGAATTCCATCAGGCCCCATTGCTTTGTCCAACTTCAGTTTTAGGAGTTCTTTCAGAACCCTTTCTTCTGTGAAGGACTGGAATCAATCCCCCTATCCAGAATACTTATGTTAATTGAATTAGGCACCTCCCCCTGCTCCTCTTTTGTGAAAACTGAGCAAAAGTATTCATTCAGTATCCCTGCTTTTTCACTATCCCTCTCTGCCCACCCACCATCCATTCTATTCAGCCTCACTATCCCTCTCTTTGTCTTTCTATGCTCCCTGATATACCTATAAAAGGTTTTATCCCTCTTCTTAACTGAGTTGGCTATCTTTTCCTCAGTTTGGGCCTTTGCTATTCTGACTACCCTCCCTCCGCTTCCTTCTGCCTTAACTAGTACAGTTCTCTGTCCTGCTCCTTCTGTGTTTCCTTATACTTCCTAAATGCTATCTTTTTCTCCCTAACCTTTACCACCACCTCATTTGAGAACCATAGTGGCTTTTTCTTTCATTTTGATTTGTTTATTTGCTGTACACGAAGGCTGGTTGCCTTTGTGATGGCAGTTTTTTATGTTTTCCCAGTGTTGCTCCACTTCTCCTTCTAGCCTGTTTGCTAGTGCTTTTCTAAGGTACTCTCTCATCTTTCCAAAGTCAGTCCTCCTGAAGTCCAGAACCCTCACTTTTGTATATCTTGACTCTGTAGCTGAGTTTATCGTGAACCACACTGTTTGGTGGTCTCTTGTTCCCAGATGGCTACCCACTTCAAGATCAGAGATCCTCTCACTGTCTCTATTTGAGAGTACGAGGTCTAAGATTGCTCCCTCATGAGTAGGTTCCAAAACTAACTGTCTGAGGCATGCCACCTGAAGGGCATTGAGAATGGTCCTGCTTTTGGATGTGGGTGCAGCAAAGGTGCTCCAGTTAACATCTGGCATATTAAGGTCCCCCATCAACAGAATCTTCTCTTTCTCTGCCATCCTAAGGATGCCTTCTATCATATCCTTGTCCATTCCCGCCCCCTGACATGGGGGTCTGTATACAACCCCTGTACGGATTGTGGTGCCATTTCCAGTCTCTAAGATGACCCACAGTGCCTCCTCTCCTCCCTGTTTACTCTTTTGTTCAGTTGATTTTATCCCTTCCCTTACATAGAGAGCTACTCTACCCCCTCTTCTCCCCTTCCTGTCTCTCCTGTAGGTTGTGTACCCTAGTATGTTAACATCCCAGTCATGGTTCTCTGTGTACCATGTTTCTGTGACTGCTACAATATCCAGACATCCCTCTTCCATCAAGGCCACCAGTTCAGGAAGCTTGTTGCCCAGACTACGGTCCTCATTACCCTCCATTTCTTGATGCCTTTATGCCTTTTTTGCCCCATCCCTGTCCTTATTGTGTTTGTCATTTTCTCCATTTACCCCACCCTTCTCCTTATCGACATCTCTATCTTGGTGTTTACCTCACTGAGTACCCTGATTTTTTTGGGTGGGGGCTAGGATTTCCCTGCTCTTCTCCAGTGTCTCCCTCCTTGGTTAGTCTCCAGTGCCCTAGCAACATTCCAAAAGGTTAATGGATAACATTTTGACACCTCATCCAAACTAGCATTCTGCATATATGGATGATGTGGTCATCTATAGTCCAGATTGGAATACCCACCTGGTCCACTTATCTGCTGCCATCCAATCTATTAAGGAGGTGGGTTTAACCATTAACTCCAATAAGTGTGCCACAGCAATGAATGAAACAAGATACCTAGGATTTCTGTTAGAAAATGGACAGGTAAAGTCTGATACAGAAAAAATTGAAGTGATGTCCAAATGCCTCAAACCAAGAGCACATGAGGTCTTTCTAAGGTCTGGCAGAGCACTACAGATGATTCACTCCAAGCTTTGCCTCAATAACTACTCCCCTGACAGACTTAACAAAAAAAGATGCAGTAACAAGGTTAGAAGGATTCCAGGGTGTGAGGAGGCCTTCCAAACAATAAAAGCAGCACTTTTTTCATCCTCAGTATTGAAATGCTCTGACTTTAATACATCTTTTGAGGTGTATACGGATGCCTAAGAAACAGGAATTGGAGCTGTTCTTAATCAAGCAGACCAAGGGGGAAACACATTTATCCTCCTATCTAGAACATTTTTTGACAGAGAACAAATATACTCGAATATTGAAAAGGAGGGTTTAGCAGTAAAGTTGGAAATAGAAGCCTTACACTTCTATTCATGGGGAGCTGATGTACCTTGGTCAAAGAACCATAACGATTTGTGTTGGTTGAACCAAATTAAGGACAAAAATGCCCACATTATGCAATGGTATCTAGCCTTGCAACTGTATAAATTTTATGCAGACTTTTTCATCAAGGCATGGTGCTAATGTTATGCCAACAAACAGTGTAAATATGTAAATATAGAAGGTGCTATGAGCAAAACAGTACCTACCCACCCCATGATACTTGTTGTTATGAATAGCTATTGTCAGGGACCCATATTTTCTGTGATTCTGCTGTTGCAGCAACTGCTGCAGAAACATGGTCCTGCCTCAGAAACAAGCCTCTGCCACAGAAACTGCATTTTTTGGTGCTGTAGAAATGGCCATCACCACTGAAAATGCCAAAGCTAAAATGATTGTAAGCTTAAAATGGCATTAGTGTGAGTTGTTGGCAGCTCCATTATACATCCATCTCCCCTGGGTTGCAATAGTCAGTGGAACCACTCTTTTCCTGTCCATGGCACTCAGCCCTGAAGCTTATGACCATTATGTCCTTCTACAAACACTGAGAGAACTCGGCCTGTCAGCACAGCAGTTGGATTTCTGCTTGTGACACCAGCAACCTGGGTTTGGGGATGGACCAGGGTCACTGGAATGTCAGCTGGGGGAGAAGGATGGAGCATCCAGTGGACTCCTCTCCTTCTCTGGGGGAAGGATGGGTTCCCATCATGGGGGGGTCTATGGACTACTGGCAGAGGCTGGGTGTACCTCAAGCTACTGGCACACAGCAGTTCCAAGGGGGCAGGGTGGATGCAGGACATCATTGCACATCCCAACCCCACCCCCCATATATGGGAAAAAACACTTCCGTAATCTACTGCCTCCATGAAGCCTGCTTTTGGCTTCAGTTAGCCTCCAGACCGGCTCCCCCAGATAGTCACATTGATTGTGGCACCTGGCCAGTTCCCAGACCTCACCCTTTGAGGGGTAAGTTGGGGGTTTTGGGAGGAGCACAGTGGGAAGGTGGAAGTAGGAAGGCACCGTGACTAGGTGGATATCGGTGGCAGACAAGCAGAGGAAAAAAAACACTGAGGGAACTTCAGGAAGTCTATTTCATGAGAACGAATGGTGGTTCTAGTTGCCAATTGCAGAACTGTGGAATGAAAAACTATTAGTAATTGTTGCAGACAAAAAAATTTGAGGTTTTCTGAACCTTTGTCTAATGCAAAATGGTCCAGCTACTCTCTAGCCTCACTGTAAATCCTTATTGAGTGGTAGAGAAGACAATGTGGAAGTCAAGTGGCACTGAGATAAACAACACCACTGGTGTTGAACTGTGTGAGAAGGAAGAAGCAACTAGAGAAGCATTACAGCACAAACAATCACCAGCAGGCTTCAAGCAAGTTGATGGGAGGAAGCCATTGGAGCAGCATTGTTTTGCAACCAGGCAATGTTGGTCATCAAGCAACTGGGCAGGCAGGGGGAGAAATTCTCAGGAGCATAGCTGTGGTAAATCAGCACTGAACAGGTTGAAGGGAGCCATGGGACAAGAAAACAGACTGCAGTAAAAAAAAAAATCAAATGTAGAAAACAGAACTGTGGCACTCACTACCTGAAATCACACTGGCACTGGAGCTATTAAAAATAAATTTTATTTCAGGAAAATACTACACAGACAACCTGACATGTTTCAGACAAAAGTCCTTTATCCCTTGCTCGAAATGTGTCAGGTTGTCTGTGTAGCATTTTTCTGAAATAAAATAAAATTTTAATAGCTCTGGTGCCAGTGTGATTTTGGATAGTGAGTGCCACAGTTCTATTTTCTAAATTTGATGGTTTTTGCTGTACAGCACCACAATCCTTGTGCCCACTTTCTTTGTTTTCAGTAAAAAAAATAACTCATCAATTCCCCCATGCCCTACATCAAATCCAAATAATGATGCCAGAATTGCTTTGCATTGCCTTGCCTGTACATCTGCCAAACTGCTCCAGGCTACCTTTTCCTGAGCATTCATTCTGGGTAACTATGTTTTATTCATGGGCTCATTTGAGTTGCCACAGAATGTACAGCCCATCACAGAATTGCCACAGAATTGCTCATAGCCTGGTGACAGCAAGTATGAGGTTCTGCTGCAGAATGTACAGTAGGTCCAGTTTGCTGCAGTGAACACAGGGCCCTGGCTATTGTGCAGTATGTGTGATGACTAGAGTAGGCAGTTGTTCTAGCTGCAGCTGATTACAATATACCTTGCTGCTGATGTTATGTGCTTATGTGTTTTTAAATTTGCCAGATTATTTTAAGTCTTGCAATACATCTCTGACATCTTGTTATTTGAGCCCTACAGGCCGCAGGAAGAGATGTTTTCTGTAGTTTTTACAACGGACCTACATTTACCTTTTGGGCTGTTATTTTAAAACTTACCTGTCATGCATGAGTGGCAGTAGCACAACTTTTAAATAGATATCTGTAAAGTGTGTTATTTTGGCAGACACCATGATCCTGGAAATACTTCCAGGTTGCACATACTACTTAAAAGCACTGCCCTGCTATGAACGGGCATTTAATGTGAGAAGCTAACTACAGTGGGCAGTCATTCTGGCTGCAGCTGATTACAATATACCTTGCTGCTGATGTTATGTGCTTATGTGTTTTTAAAATTGCCAGATTATTTTAAGTCTTGCAATACATCGCTGACATCTTGTATTTTATTTATTTTATTTCAGAAGAATCAGAAATACCTTTGAGTTATAGACTCTTTTACAAAGGTTCCACATCACATATAATAGATCAGATGCACAAATATAAATACAGATTAGTACAGATACAAATACCATGATTGTTACAGAGTAAAGTTATGTTACAAGAGGAAAGTTAGGCTAACATTCAGGAACTAGTGCAGTTTGAGACAGTTTAAAGAGACTGGAAACTAACATCCCTGAGCTGGCGGAGGTAAGAACTGTATGCAGAGGCAGGCCAGAGGCCATTGTCAGTAGTAGAGGGACAGGGGGCACCAGTTCACATACAGTCGTAGTCACTTGAGGACCAAAGATGGGCCCTAAGGTGCGTTTTGAAGCGGGTAGGTGCCCTGTAGCAAAAGGATCTTTGGAATTGAGTTGTGAGACAGGAAGAGATGGAGAGATGATGGGTATCTGAGCTACGGATGTGCTTAACTTTAGAGTCCAAGGTGGTTAAGGAGGTGAGTGCTGTGGGGGCGAGGCCAAGGGTGATGTTTTTTGCTAAGACAGGTGTGGAATTTGATTCTGTTTTCAAGGTTAAGCCAATTGGTGTCCTTATATAGCACACTGGTATGGGTAAGTCTGTCACACCCTAATATAAGATGACAGGCCTTGTTTAGCACAAGTCTAAGACTATCAAGGGCTGAGGGGCTTGGACCTCCAAAAGTCAGAAGGCCAAAATCTAGTAGGGAAAGTACCGAGGAGAAGATTGCAAGCTTAAGGGCCTCGGGTAAGGCAATGTTTATAGCGGTGCAAGAGCCCTAGACTAATGTTTAGGGCCTTGGATAATTGGTGTATATGCTCATGGTAGGTAAGGCCAGTGTCCAAAGTGATGCCCAGGTACTTAAAGGAATGCACAAATTCCAGGGGGGTCTGGGACGCTGATAGTATTTGAGGAAAAAGCCCTTTCCTGGAATTCTGCGGATGTGCGAAGAGCATACCTTTGTTTTTTTTATAGTTAATAATAAGGCGTTGTGAGGTGAACCAGCTTTCAACAGCGTTGAAGGAGGACTGGAGGGAGTGGTGGAGTTGAGAGTGGTCTGGACTGGAGGAGAAGATGACAGCATCATCTGCTTATAGTAATAGGTTGGAGGTGCAGGATGCGGGGAGGGAGTTTAGGAAGAGGCTGAAAAGGAGGTGACCCAAAATGGACCCTTGTGGGACCCCTAGGAGGACAGGAGAGTTGGAGGATAGGGTATTCCCAATTTTAACTTGAAGGGTCCGGTTGGCAAGATAGTTTGCGAACCATCCCACAGCTTCCTGTGAGAGTCCCAGGTTGAGCAAGGAGGTTTGGAGTAATGAATGGTGGACGGTATCAAAGGCCTTAGTGAGGTCAATGAAGATCGCACCTGTGATGTGGCATTTATCCAATGCAGTATGGATGTGTGATGTTAGCTCAAGCAAGACAGTAGTCATGCTGTGACCTTTGCAAAAACCATGCTGTTGTTTGCAGAGTAGGTCATATTTATTGAGTGGTCAGTGAGCTGATCTGAAACTATCCTATCTAAGGCCTTGGAGGGGGGGAAGTAAGGAGATAGGGCGGTAATTTTTGGCAAAGGAGTGGTCACCATATTTAAATAAGAGCGTGATAGAGGTGGATTTCCAAATGGTAGGGAATTTACCTAGTGAGAGGGAGAGGTTTAAATTGTGGGTGAGAGGAGCAAGGACTTCCTTAAGGGAGAGCTGAAGAATTCTGAGATCAAGGGAGTCGGCATTGGAGGAGGAGTGACTAAGGGCAGCAGTAAGGTATGGTTCAGCTGACTTACGAGAGATGCGGCAAAAGTAAAAGGGGGGCACCACGGTGAAGCGCTGGCATGCTGGAAGCAGGTGGATCATAGAAGTTTGGGGGGAGAACATGGCTAAGGTTGGAGAAGGCATCACTGAAAGCAGCAGCAATGTGAGTGGGGTCAGAGGTCAAGGACCCATTTGACATGACTTTGGAGGGGACCAGGTCGGGGACCTTACTGCATATTTTCTTAATGTTGTTCCAGAATTTGAGGCCAGAACCCCAGGACGAGGTTAAGGCGGATTTATAGTAATCTGCTTTTGCCCTGCAAATGGCCCAAGTACACTTGTTCCAGGCCATTCTATAATTCTGTCTATCATGGAGGAGGCCAGACTCAATGGAGAGATTCCATAATGAGTCTCCGGTTCGCATTAAAGTCTTGAGCCATTCAGTGAACCAAGGTACGCGATTACCTTTAACCATTCTTTTCATGAAAGGTGCATAGAGGTCACATATATTGTTGAAGGACCTGGTAAATAGGTCAAGGGCACTGTCTAGGTTTACAGTGTTCAAAATAAAGGACCAATCCATGACCCTGAGGTGCGCTTTTAGTTGTGCCACTTTACCAGGACCAAGTTTACGTTGCACAATTAGTTTGGGAAGGGATCTTGGGATTTTACAGGATCAGGAGCAGAGAACTGGAGAGTGGTTGCTGAGAGCATTTGGAAGTACAGAAACATTGGTGATCTTGCCCGGGCAATTGGAGAAGATGAGGTCCAATAGTGAGGAGGATCAGGTACGAGGATCCAAACATGTGGGGGAAGTGACCAGTTGTTAGGTCTTGGGCTGTGGTGAGATCAATGTGTGGGGTGGCATCCTTACTTAGCCAATTGATATTAAAGTCACCAAGTACAAGTAGTTCTGACTGTGAAGGTAGTGTGTCCAGATAAGACAGAAATGCTTGGAAAGCAGATTTTTGGTCCCTTGGGGGAATGTATACTGTTGTTATGAATAAAAGGTTTTGGGCTCTTCCCAGGGCCAGTTTGACAGTGAGGGCCTGTATGCCAGCCCCCAATTGAGAGGAGTGGAGAAGGTGACCTTGTAAGGTATCCTTAGTGTAGAGAGCACAGCCACCCCTTCGCTTACCAAGTTAATCTGCATGGTAAAGGATAAACCCAGGCAGAGATACAGAGGAATCCACAGTCCGAGGGGTGAGCCAGGTTTCACACACTGCTATGACATCCGGTTGGTGCTGTAGTACCCAACCCTGGAAGGAGTCCCACTTTTTTAGGATGCTCCAAATATTGAGAGAAGCAATGTGCAGCTGACCCTGGGTATGTTGGGGAGGTGTCATGCAAATAGGTGGTCCAGGATTAGGATGGATATTCCCCAATAAGAGGATGAGGAGGAGAAGCAGGAACCTTGAGGACAGGTACCAGGAACACTTCCTCTTAACAATGAGGGATATCTGGGTATGAGATATAGTGGTGGTGATGGTAGGAATAGGTAGTGAATGTACCTTCAGATAGGCCTGAAGGAAGTAGTGAAAGTCTAGGGAGGCCGACGGTATTACATGTTGAGGTTTCTGAGTCAGGACAGCCCCAGGGGGAGCGGCTAGGGTTGAATGACTAGAAAGGCAGTCATACAGAGGAGGAGTGTAAGTTATATGCCAATACCCTATAACAGGGTCATGGGGGGCTCAAGTTTACCCAAAGTATCACTAGCTGCCAAGCATTCAGACTGCAGCCAACTCCAGAGGAGGGGGAGTGGGGGTGCAACAGGGTATGATAGGGAGGGGAAATGGGCCGGGAGGAGCAAATGGCAAAGCAGCAGGAATATAGCAAACATCCTGACACTAAGAGTTGAAAGCTCAAGGGTGGCCAGTGAAACAGGAGATCAGGCAGTAGAGCAGCCTCTAGTGGTAGAAAAATATAAGCTGCTAATGGAGAACTTGGCTGATCGGTTAAAGCTGCCTATGGGCATAATGTGTTGCATTTAAGTAGACAATGGTCAAGATTATTAGGGCATTCAATTCACAGTGCAATTAATCAAACAAAAAACTGTTAAATAAGGAGCAAAGGGAACTATAGCTTACCAATGCAAAAAATGCTACACTGAATATAACTACTGACAACAATACTAAAACAAAAATAAGACAAAAAAGTAAATTAGGTTTACATTTTTTGTTAACAAATGGTAGGAGTTTACACAGTACTAAACTGGATGAATTTCAAATATTATTAAAAAAAGAAAAAATAGATGTAGTAGCAATAACTGAGACTTGGTGGAATGATAGCTCAGATTGGATTAAAAACATACCAGGTTATATAACCTATTACAAAACTAGAAAAGATAAAAAAGAGGTAGGAGTGGCTTTATTCATAACAGATAGAATTAAATCCAAACAGATCATAGAATCAGCAGAAAATAATCTATGTGAAACTATCTGGGCTGAAAAACTAGGAGACAGACAATCGAAGGTCCGTATTGGTCTTTGTTATAGACCGCCAAATACAAACCTGGAGACAAATCAAGAAATCATGAACAGTATAAATGATAAAACAAAATACAAAGAAATGATACTAATGGGAGACTTTAATTTCCCAGGGAGAGATTGGAAGGATAATATAGGTAGTAATTGGCAAGAAAATCTATTCCTGGATTTATGTCTGACAAATGGTTTACAGTAGTTGACCCACATACCAACTTGAAATAACAATATCCTTGACTTAGTACTGACGGACATTCCTGATAAGATTAACAACATCATAGTTAAACCCCCTTACATAATAGTGACCATATAATTATAACTTTTAAATGCACTCTACAATCTAAACCAGCAATAGGAAAACCAATTTTTAAAAATTATAGGAGAGCAAATTTCGATGCCATAAAACAAGAACTGTTAAATTGGAAATGGGATAATGAGATAACATCTTGTAATGACTTATGGTTAAAACTTAAGAATAACATTTTAGAAATAGAAGATAAACATGTCCCCACGAGGTCTGTTTACAACAAAAAGGGAAAGATTCCACCTTGGGTTACACCGACTATAATCAAACTAATTAAACAGAAAAAAAGACATTTTAAAGCTATGAAAAGAGATGATAGTGACTACAATAGATGGAAATACAAGATGTCTCTAAAGCAATGTAAAATCAAAATCAAAACCAAAAAGACTATTTTCGAAAACAGACTAGCTCATATCAAAGATGGTGGAAAAGGCTTTTTCTCCTACATTAATAACAAATTACCAACATCAAGAACTATTGGGTCCTTAATTATCACTAATAATGAAATTGCAATGCAGGATACAACTGAGGAATTTAATAAATACTTTTGCTCAGTTTTCAATGTAAAATCTGTCTGTGACATTAAACAAAGTAAAAAAATAATAACAGATGATTTAATGGAAATAACCAATGAAGAGATCATTAGTCAATTAAATATTTTGAACATCCACAAATTTCCAGGGCCAGATAAGTTGAATCTGAGGTTATTAAAAGAAATCAAGGAGTGGCTAGTCGAACCTTTATATAAACCCTTCAATTTATCACTACTCTCACATAATGTACCAAAGGATTGGAAAACAGCAGTTGTGACACCTATTTTTAAAAAGGGTAACCACTCTGACATAACAAACTACAGACCTATTAGCCTGACTAGTATAATTGGCAAGATCTTCGAGTCATTACTCAAAACTAGACTCAAAAAAAGACTTAATTACTAAAAGATTGATTGATAAATCACAACATGGATTTAGAGGAAACAGATCTTGTTCATCTGCAAATGTGGTTTTCTATGAATATGTCAGCAAAAGATTGGAATCAGATATACCTATGGACATAGTATATCTTGATTTCTGTAAGGCTTTTGATAAGGTTCCACATGGACAATTAATCTCTAAAATGAGATCATTAGGTATTAATAACCACATTACAAACTGGGTGGAAGATTGGTTAAACGATCATACCCAATCCGCATGTATTAGAGGTCACACATCTGAAACTCTTACTGTGAGTAGTAGAGTGCCTCAGGGATCTGTCCTGGGGCTGATTTTGTTTAACATATTCATATCAGACATGACTGAGGATACAAACAGTTTCATCATAAAATTTGCTGAAGATACTAAATTAGCAGCATCAGTAGAAACTTTATATGACTGCCTTAAACTGGAGAATGATTTAAAAAAAACTTGAATCCTGGGCAGATAAAAATCAAATGTCCTTTAATGTAGATAGATGTGTTATTATGCATTTTGGACATAAAAACCAGCAACATCATTATAAACTAAATGACCAAGTCCTAAAACCTATAACTCAACAAAAAGATTTAGGAGTATTAATTGATCCAGATCTATCCTTTCAGAAACACTTTAATAACATAATAAATAAAACAAATGGACTAATAGGCTGTATAAGGAGGGACTTTACCTAACGTGATAGGGGCTGTATTCTGCCATTATATAGGACCTATGTGAGGCCACACCTGGACTATTGTCCTCCCTTGTGGAACCCACATCTAAGGAGAGATGTGAATAGACTGGAGGGGTGCAGCGGAAAATGACTAAATTGGTCTCAAATTTGTCCAGCAAAAGTTATGACTAGAGGACTTGGGGTTGCATTCTCTGGAGTTGAGAAGAAAAAGAGGGAACATCTTATTTATGAATAAAATTTACAAGGATAAAGTTATTTTTTCAGATGGATATATCCTACCGCAGGCACAACTGCAATCTAAGAAGTCATAACTATCAGTTGTCACTAACATACCCAAAAACAAATAAAGGAGATTATTTTTTACTCAAAGAATTATCCCCTTGTAGAATTCATTACCAAGTTCACTATTAGAAAATACAGACCATGTTAAATTTAAGCAGAGTCTTGACAAATTATATTTAAGACAAATTTCTTGATGTACCAGCTTGGCTGGAGACATGCTTATATGGGCTTTGGCCTTCTGTATGTCCATGCCTTCCTAGTACAATTCCTAGTATAATGTACTGTTACTTGCTTTATTTATGGGACCCTAGGTGGAAACCAGTTTATTTAAAAATACTGGTTTCCTCCTAACCATGGGTATGTGTGGTAGAAATGTGCTCTACCTGGGCATTTGAGAGGCATGAGGGAAACTGTTCTATCTTCCATTTTCCCACTTCAAGACTGCGATAACAGCACTGCTCTATATTATACTATACTATACTATACTATACTACATTATACTATACTATACTATACTATACTATACTATACTATACTATACTATACTATACTATACTATAGGTTGGCACCCTACAGAAGTTCTCCCTCTCTTCATATATGTTTTTTCCACTTTTCCTTTTAGTCCCGCAATGCTTAAAGAAAATATATGTCTGTGAGAGCAAGAAAGAAGTTATTGAAGTTGGAAGGTGGAAGGGTAAGGGGGGGAAAGAGGAGGAGGTTTTTCACTGAGAGGGTGGTGGACCCTTGGAATGCACTGCCTGGTGAGTTAGTTCAGAGATCCACAGTGGAGGGCTTCAAGAGAGGATGGGGCGGACACAGAAAGTGGATGTATCAGATGATGTCCTGTCCCAGGGGGGTGGGGATGGATGATACGGGTTTCTGGAGCACAAGGGATGGGAGGGTCTCGGCACCCAACTAAGGATCTAAAGTTCGAGCAGACTCGATAGACCGTAAGGCCTAATCTGCTGGCAAATAGTATGTTAGTATTTAAAAACAGCTGAAAGTGACTGGCTGTATGATCACTCAGAAAGTACAACTTTGCCTGATGAAAACTGTACAAATAGAAAATAAGGTACTAGTAGTGCCTTATGAAAGTACAGTAATTGATTTTCTTTTAATTTTTCTGTTATAAAGTGCTCTGTGCTTTACTGAAAAGGAGAGCAAAATAATGCTGTAAAGAGATTTCCTTCCCTTGCTATTCTCACATGTTAGTGCAAGTGAAAAATAAAAGGGGACTTGCTCTTCCTAATGCTCACCCTTGGTAACTTTATTTACCATAAGGAGAACCTTAAGTCACTGCACCATAACTAGAACTTTAAACTCTTAAAAAAAACTGTTGTAATTTTATTGTTCAAAAACAAGAATAATATAGGGCAGCAGGAAACTTTGAAGCCATCAGGTTTTGGTGTTGGTTGCAACATGGAACAGCTTAAACTTTTCATTTGTCAGAAAAGCAGTTTTTACATGGAAAAAAAACAATGTAGCTATGTCACAGATTATGATCAGGGCACCTAACAGACACTGTGTAATACAGGATAAATAGCTTTATCCAGAGACACATAAAGTAGCTATGACACAGACAGGGCTTGTGGCACCTAGCAGACAGTGAGTGATACAGCTCAAATGGCTTAATGCAGAAACACACAGAGTAGCTATGTCACATATAGGGCTCAGGGTACCCAACAGACAGTGTGTAATACAAACTAAATGGCTTTCACTATACTGCAGAGACACACAAAGTAGCTTTGTCACAGACAGGGCTCAGGGCACCTAACAGCACTGAGTAATGCAGGCTATATGGCTTTCACTATGCAACAGAGACATGCACACACAGTGCAGCTAATGTCACATAGACAAGGCTTGTGGGTACTCAGCAGACAGTGTAATATGGCCTAAATGGTTTTCACTATACAGCAGAGACACACAGAGTAGTTATAGGTCACAAACAAGGCTCAGGGCACAGTGTGTAATACAGTCTGAAGGTGTCCAGTCAAAACCATGACAGCACATATGCACAGTCAAACACCATGCAGGCATAACAGTGTGCATGCTTTTGAAGTTTGTTTAAGTAATCAAATGGAGTTTTGGATCATGCCATTTTGAAGTCACTGCGCAATGCTATTTTTGCCCATGCCATTTTGGACCACACCTTACTGACCTGGTGCCCTGTGATACAGCCTAAATGACTTTCACTGTACTGCAGAGGCACACAGAGTAGCTATGTCACAGACACAGATTGGGGCACCAAATATGTGTAATACAGCATAAATGGCTTTACTATACACTGCAGAGAGACACAATATATTAGCTATGTCACAGATAAGGATTGGGGCACCTAACAGACAGTGCGTAATACGCTAAAAATGGCTTTCACTATACTGCAGAAACACAGAGTAGCTATGTCACAGACAGGGTTTGGGACACCTATCAGACTATGTAATATACAGCCTAAATAACTTTCACTATACTGCAGAGACAAACAGAGTAGTTATGTACAAACAGAGCTTGGGGCACCTTTCACTATGCTGCAGAAACAAACAGAGAAGTTATGTAAGAAACAGAGCTTGGGTCACCAAACAACAGACTGTGTGTAATATACAGACTAAATTACTTTCACTATACTGCAGAGACAAACAGAGAAGTTATGTAAGAAATGGAGCTCGGGGCACCTAACAACATACAGTGTGTAATACAGCCTAAATGGCTTTCGCAACTGCTGCAGGCAATGAACTCACTCCTCTTACTCGTTGTCTCCTGAACCCTGAACTCAGTCCCTTGATTATTCACCCTTCAGTCCCCAACCCTTGCTCCTTAGCCTCTTTTGTGGACTAAGATTTGTGCTTTTTTTTTAAGTTGAATTTTTTTTCTTTTTTCACCATGGTTGTAGCAAGCACTGGTTGTTCCCTCTCAACCAAACTCCAGATCTGTTCTGCATGCTCACACAGCAGACTGGGAGCTCATGCATGAGCACTGACCAACTGGATTGTCTGGCTTGTGTCATGTGCTCCTTTCATCTTTAAGGACCCACACAGGCAGCCTGTACTGCCTGATTAGAAGTTTGGAAGAGTCCCAGGACCCCACAGGCTGCCTATAATGCCATTTTTAAATTTCAATCACCAGTTATCTGACCCTTTACTCATGTCCACAGTACATGACCTGCAAAGTACACTGTTACTGTACGTCAGGTATGGTAGTAAATTGCCCAAACTACCCTATCCAGCAAAAAATGCTGATGCTTCACCTACCTACTCTAGCTGTGTGATGGGTAGAGCCTGTGTTCAGCACATTTTAAGGGTTCAGGTTCAGTTCAGGTTTGTCCAATTAGAGTTCAGATTTGGTTCAGTTCACTTGGCTGTAAAAATTTCAAAGTTTGGGTTCAGTTCGGATTGGTTATCTTCAAGTTAATCTGACTTATGTGGACATGGTAGGCATTGCTCCTGTCAGAGTTTTTTTTGGTTTCCATCATCCAATGTTTCACAGCGCTGGCAAGCTTCCTATGCTGGAACAATTTAAATACTGTAGGCTTCTTATAAAATAACTAATGGGACATGTGGTCAATGAAAGGGGTTACATTTCTTAATGTAGATCATTTCATTTATATGCCATAACTTTGATAAGTCTTACCATACAGTGCAGTGCAAATGAGCCAGGATACCCAAAAGGTGGTGTGATTTACAACCCCATGGATATCGTCAAACTCAAACACAGTAAGCCACATGCAGTGAAACCAAAACAACTTGCATAGTTAAATTTTAGTGTGGATCATTTCAGTGTATGCCATAATAGGAAGCACAGTGCCCCAGCACTTCTCCCTGTAAGCATTCCATCACATTCATTTTCAATTATTTCAGTTATTTCAGTCTAGGATTACAAATTACCTTTGAGCCCAAGGCTCTTTTACAAAGGTTCCACGTCATAGGTTACAAGGATAACACAGGTTGCAATAAAAAGAAGTAACATTTGGTAGAGATAGGTTGAGGGGGGCAGGAGGAGAAAAGCAAAGGGGCAGTAGCAGGTGGTAAGAGAAGGAGAAGGGAGGAGAGAAAGGTAGGGGATGGTATAGGGTGGGGCAGGGAATGGTGGGAGGCAGCCAGGAGGCATTGTCATAGTCATAAGTGCAGGAGAGAAAGGTGGCCCTGGGAGGGCAAGTGTGGTGGGCAAGGGGCCAGGCATAGATGGGCACATGAGGATGGGTACAGAATATTAGCCATGGCAGTCACAGGTGCTGGAGGTGACAATGGAGTGATAGAGCCTGGATTTGAAGGCATCAAGACCAGTTGTGGTGCTTGTTTCATTGGTAAGACCGTTAAACCAGGTGGAAGCTCTGTAGGCGAATGATCATTGGCCTTGGGTTGTACGGCAGTGAGGGATCTGAAACATTGTGGCTTTGATCCCCTGGTGGTTCAAGTGCTGGCTTTTGTTTGAAGAAGGGTACTAACTCCGGGGAGGTGGTGATCCCCAACTGGATTTTCTTAGCGACCACACAGGTATGGTACTTAATTCTATTTTCAAGTTGCAGCCAGTTTGCTTGTGTGTAGAGGTTACGGGTGTGCATGAGATGCTTTGCACCAGTGATGAGTAGGCAGGCCTTGTTTAGGGTGGTGGTTACCCTTCTGAGTGCCGTTGCAGTGCCGGCATCATAGATGATGAGGCCATAGTCGATCTGGGAGATGATGGAGCTTTGAACAGCAGCAGTGAGGGCCTCTTTAGTCAGGTGTCGCCATAGGTGATAGAGTAGGCCCAGTCTGGAGATTGCAGTTTTGGCAACATTGGTTATGTGGGTAGTGTAGGACATGTGGGAGTCCAAGGTGATCCCTAGATATTTGAAGGATTCGACCTGCTCCAGTGGGCTGCCTAAGCAGGTGTTTAGGGAGAATTGGAGATGTTTGTGCTTGTTTTGGTGGCTAGTGAAAATCGTGGTCTTGTTTTTTTCTGGTTGATAATTAACTTATGTTCTTTGAACCAGTTTTCAACTGAGGTGAAGCTATGTTGAAGGGTTTGTTGCAGGTGGCTTGGGTCCTGATGGGAGGCAAGTATCACAGCATCATCATCTGCATAGAGTATAATTTGTTGAGGACTTTAGTCTGGGAGAGAGTTGAGAAACAGGTTGAAAAGTAGTGGGCCCAGGATAGAGCCCTGGGAGACCCCAGAGCATACCTCTTTAGTGTCAGAGAGCACATCCACTATTTTTACACATTGGGTCCGGTTCCCAAGATAGCTATTGAACCATGACACAGATTCAGTAGAGAGGCCAGTGTTCAATAGCTGACGAAGCAGGAGGTGATGGTGGATAGTGTCAAAAGTCTTTGATAGGTCTATGAATATAGCTCCCATTAGTAGACCGTGGTCCAAGGAGTTATGGATGGCTCCCGTGAACTCAAGAAGGGCAGAGGTAGTGTTGTGTCCTTTCCTAAAACCATGTTGCTGCTGGCAAAGGATGTTGTATTTGCACAGATAGTCGGTGAGCTGGTCCGCTACTATCCATTCCAGAGCCGTAGATAGGGGTTGGAGGATAGAGATAGGGCAGTAATTCCCAAGATTGGTCCACTTACCACTTTTATGGATTGGAGTAACTGTTGCTGACTTCCATTTATCTGGGAATGGGCTGAGAGAGAGGGAGAGATTAAAGATCATGGTGAGAGGCTCCACTACTTCCTCCAGTATGAGGGACAGAAGTTTGAGGTCCAGTGTATCAGCGCTTGCTCTGGTGTTTCCGATGGCTTTGGAGATGTATTTCCTGACAGTATTCTTGTTAACTGTTCTGAAGTAAAAGTGGGGGGCAGTTTTTGGGTGGAGTCTGATTGGTGGGAAGAGGAATGTCACTGACATTGAAAAAGTCAGGGGGGGAGGATGCTGCTGAGGTCAGTGAAGGCATCGTTGAAAGTGTTGGCAATGACTTTTAGGTCCAGTGTAGCACTCCTGTTAATCTTGAGAACAGTTGGGGGTGATTTGGACTCCTTCCCTGCGACATCTTTTATGTTATTCCAGAAAGCTCTCCCATTTCCCCATGAGTCAGTGAGTGCTTTCTTGTAATAGTCAGATTTCTGTTGACATATGGATTTGGTGCAATCATTCCTTGCTCTTTTGTATTTTTGGATGTCTGCTTGATTTCCAGTTGATCTGGCCAGATCCCAGAGATGATCCCTGTGTTTTAATTTCTATAAGAGGGAGCCTGTAAGCCATGGGTTGTTGAGAGATTTAACTTTGCACTTTTTAAGGGGGCGAAGGTGTTACAGGCTTCATTGAAGATGAGGATTAATTGGTCCAGGGTCGTGTTTGTGTCTGTGGCCCTGTCAATGGGGGACCAGTCTTGATTAGGTAGGTGTGTTTTTAGGTGGGTTAGTTGTCCACGGGGTAGGACTCTGCTGAGGATAACTTTAGGTAGGGGTTTGCAAAATTTGTTTGACCAGGTGCAGCTGACGGAGGAGTGGTCACTGAGAAAGTCAGGCAGTGGGGTGAGTAGTTATGACCCAGTCAAGTAGGGTGCTGGTGCCAGTTTTATATTTTTTTCTGGTTGGGGAGTCCAGTATCTGGGTGATGTTTGCCAGTGTGATCGAGTCCCTGGCAGCCCCAGTCTCTGCTCCCAGCCAGTTTATGTTGAAATCACCAAGTATGATGATTTCAGAGTCGGGTGGGAGTGTTTTGATGTACTCCAGTACTGCGTGCAGACCCGGTTTCTATTCTTTAGGAGGGATATTCATGATGAAGGCTGAGAGGGCTTTATTCTGTACACCAGGTAGGATTTTATGTGCAGTAGTTGGGCCGTGGGTGTCGGTAGGTCAAAGTGGACAGGGTGCCCCATTAGATTGTCTTTAAGATGCAGTACGCATCCTCCACCTCTTTTAGATTTATGATCAAGCCTAAAGATATTATAGCCTGGGAGGGAGATTGCTTCATCAGGAACTGAGGGGGTGAGCCAGGTTTCTACCACTGCCAGAATATCGGGATGGTGGGAGCTTGTAAAGGCTTATAGCTGGTCTAGTTTAGGTAGTAAGCTGCAGATGTTCAGGCAGATAATGGAGAGGGTGACAACGTGCTTGGTTTGGGTGGAGCTCCTAGAAGACTTTGAGCCTTGGTTGGGATGAATATTTCCTGATAGCAGCAGGAGGAGGAGTAAGAGTTTCAAGGTGGCCAGGCATATTTCCCTGTGGGAGAGTTTGCAGTTCTTTTGTGAGGAGAAGCAGGTAGAGGTAATTTTGTGTGGGTACAGGAGGATCGTTGTGAGCTGGGGTGACAGCAGGGTCCACTGCACCCTAGCAAGAAGGTGTAGGTATGTAGTGAGGGGGTGACTCCTTGGGACAAGAATAGTTTCATTATGAAGGGTGCCAGTGGGGCTGTATGAGTGGTTCAACCTGTAGTTTTGGAGAAGGGAGGGAAAGCGGATTGTAGGGAGCTGAAGCAGAGGAGTTAGGACAAAGACGAGGAGTGGTAGGCAGAGCATAGTGGGGAAGGTATGCATATTTATAGAGGAAGGACAAGGAGATGAGAAGGTAGTTGGAGCAGCAGCAGAAAGACGAGCTGGGGGAGTGGTGGGAGAGAGCAAGAGAGAGACAGACCCCAATGGGAGAAGGAGGGAGGTCGGGCAAATAAGAAGGGGTGTGGCGAGAGATCTATTTAATAAAGATGAGAGGTGGGGGGGTGGGCTAAAAAGTTCAGCAAAGCTCCGTCTAAGTCAAAGGGCGCAATGGCCCAGAGCCAAGTCAGAAAGTCAGCGGGTGCTGCAGCCAATAAGGGCTCAGCAGAGTAGGCAGGTCCAATCAGGGTTTAGCCCTGAGTGCGCTGGGCCAATGACGGCACACAAGGCTTCCCCAGTCCAAGGAGAAGTTCTTACCTGACTGAGTGGTTCCAGGTAGTGGCAAGGAGGTGAGCGGTGGAGTGGCAGGTGCAGCCCTATCAGGGGATCTGGATCTGGGGAGGGAGGAAAGGAGAAATCAGAGGTTAAAGGAGGGATGAGTAGGGCAAACAAAGGCCAGTGACGCAGTGCAGGGCACAAATCCCAGGGGCGATGGGCGGAGCAGGCAGGCAGGAGTGGGGTGGGCGGCTGCCAGACAAGCATTAAACAGGAAAACTTGACCTGGTACCCGTGGGGTGTGGGGGAGAGGTGAGATGGGGCAAGGAGGAAATTAGGCAAGTGAGCGAAGGAAAGGGAGAAACTAGGCAGTTCAGGCCTAGAGTGCAGAGACAGAAAGAAACACAGGAGGGCAGCTAGACAGGAATTACAGTTGTAAAAAACATTTACTTCAATTGGATTCGGCAGCAAAACAGTAGACAGTCACAAATTAAATCGGATTCGATTTGGCAGTAAAATACAGGCGCAGATAAAGGGCGAGGAGAGCTGGTGCAGTGAGAGAAGAAAATTCAGCAAAGCTCAGTTTATGTCAATAGGCACAATGGCCCAGAGCCAAGTCAGAAAGTCAGCGGGCGCTGTAGCCACTAAGGGCTCAGTAGAGTAGGCAGAGTCCAATCAGGGTAGAGTCCTGAGCGCGCTGGGCCAATGGCGGCACACACGGCTTCCCAGTCCAAGGAGAACTTCTTACCCGACTGAGTGGTTCCAGGTAGTGGCCAGAAGGCAAGCGGTGGAGTGGCAGGGTCCGTAGTCATGGCCGCACCTTCGGGGCAGGTGCAGCCCTATCAGAGGCTCTGGATCCAACTGAGTGGTTCCAGGTAGCGGCCAGGAGGTGAGCAGTAGAGTGGCAGAGTCCATAGTCGCATCCGCGGCTGTGCCTTCAGGGTGGGTGCAGCCCTATCAGGGGCTCAGATCTGACTGAGTGGTTCCAGGTAGAAGCCAGAAGGTGAGCGGTGGAGCAGCATGGTCCATAGCCGTGGTCACACCTTCAGAGCAGGTGCAGCCCTATCAGGGGTTCTGGATTCAGTTCAGATTCATATTCGGTTCAGGTTCACCAGGCCTCCTTGTTCAAGGGTTCGAATTCAGATTGGTTCACAGGAAAATTCCAAAGTTTGTGCTCAGTTCAGGTTTCATTCCTGGCTTAACTCAGGCTCTACCAATAAGTAGCCCATCTCTATAGGTGACAGAGTGTAGTGGTTAAAAATACTCACTCTAATGATGGGAGAGTGACCAGTGGGGTGTTGCAGGGTTCAGTACTGAGGCCAGTCCCCTTCAATGTCTTCATAATTTAAATTGTTAACGAACAAAGAAAAGGTATGTCTTTTTGCAGATGACACCAAAATTTGTAACAGCGTGAACAATAAGGAAGGTATGGAAAGAAATCGTAGGGCTCTTGTGACAGTGCCTGGTGTTCCTATAAGAAAGGGGACAGGAATTAACTTTCATGTTGTTATTAGCTATTTGCTAACTATATGAATATAATAAAGTTTTCATGAAAAATAGTGTGTTTTAAATGTTTTTGTTATGATTCTGCCTATTCTCTCTGGCAAGTGCAGTTATGAGTGCCCGCATTCTGAAAAGGCATGAGTGAGTATGAACTGATATCTGTTTGGAGAATGGGGTCTCGTGCACTCGTTTCATGCAGTTCCTTTATATTCTGTATTGTCATCACAGATTGAAGCTGAATAAAGCACTAATTTGAGTTACTTTAAAATCCTAGGTTTTGTTACACCAACTAATTGTGTGTGTGAATGGTTTTTAGAAATATTACATCATACCTGTTCATAAAAAAATAAGTTGAGTACAAAAATCTGTTTATGCTTCAGGTAATTTCCTACTGTTTGTAAACTACCAGCAGCAGCAATGTGTATTTTCTTCTGCAGTGATTTTATTCCAAGACTTCGACTGTAATTCCCACCTCCAAAATATTCATAAACTGAGTTATAACAACCCGGATTATTTTGGGCATTGAGTAGTTTGTATATGTGTGAGGGTTAGATAGTGTGTTTGGGTGGCTATTGGAGTCAATTCCTTGCTTAGCATCACATTAATGGGGAAACAAAATAACAAAAGAATTGATTGCTATTTTGAATTTTGAATAATTCTCAACATATCTAAAGTTTATAATGTACCCTGATGAACAAATATGTCATTGAACAAGTTCACACAACCGATTTCTAGTCCACGTAGTAAAAATCTTTTTTAAATTGTAATACAGTCAGTGTCCCTCTCCTAAAAGAAATGCAACAGGCATGTGTTTGCTGTCATTTGACTTTCAATCATTGTAACTGATTTCTGTCTAAGTCTACCAATTAACAAGTGCATTTTCACAGTGAGACACTTGGGAGCACTGAATACATGGTGTCTCAACATTTGATACTGACAGACAGTGCAGGTGGAACTTGTTGGAATCAAGTCCATATCTTCATGTGCCTAGCATCACAATCTAGTGATGATTTACAGTACTTTACTGGTGGTTAGGTTATGTATTTAATGGCTGATTGTTTTATTATTTGCCCTACATTTTATTTATTAGTAAGTGCCATAAACCTATTTCATCCCACATCGTTATCACACTTCCCAATGCACTGACACCAATAGTCCCTCTCCAATTCCCCTGAATACCTCCCCACAGACATCTCACAGTTGTGCTTCAAACAATGTGTAGCCCTGCACTCCAATCTACAACTCCTGCTCCTTGCACTGGTGCCTGAAAAATAAGACCATTATGGTTCAATTTACTACAAAGCGATTCCGTCTTGGATAACCATATTTTTATATGCTGATCATCACTGTATCCCACTTTGAGATTTTATTAGAACTGTATGTTGATTTGTTGCCAATGCCAGCAAGTTCTGGCAGTGTAGACATGTGGGACTGTCTATGGGGTTGGTGGGTGATGTGGTGTGGTGTGTACACAGTGTAGAGGATAGGGGTGAAGGCACTATTAGAGGCACACATATTTGTTGCTTCATATTTTGATTTATAAAAGTTGTAGACAGTGAGTAATGCTTTCTCCTTTACAGAGTCTGATGTTCCCCAGGATGCATCTGGAAGCAAGCTTTGGCAGCTGAATGTTTTTTTCTGGTAAAACATGTTCAGATTAATAATATGAAATAAATGTCAATTTGGAGGCAAGTGGTTACCACTATAAATTTCATAGATGTTTCTGGAGTTGATGTATGATGTGTACAGATTGAGCGACTGTGCTGTCAAAGTACCACTATTGTCATTTTTATTTGTCAGTTTTGTATGACCCTTTTCATAACACATCTTCTCCCTCCTTATTCCACTAGCATCTACTGCTATAAATATGTACTGATTCTCTACCCAACAATTGGGTTACCTTCTCTCACCCTCAATGCTATCCCTAGTACATATTCGACCTAGCTTACAAATAGGGGTGTCTAAATACACTTCAAGCAATGCAAACGTCTCTTACAGTTATTTCTGCATTTTTATTGTTTTTTACAGCTGTGCATCCACCCCTTCACAATTATGCTTTAGTCCTTCACCTTATCTGGTGCACATAGGTGCACACTCTATCATCACGTTGTTTGTTTTCAGTTACTGCTACATGGGGTCTAGCTTCCCCATCCCTCCCACCACCACCACCTCACAACCTTCATCCTCATATTTGTTCCATTCATACTCAATGTTTGTTTATTTTCTGTAAAATATTTGTATCCCTCAATTCCCGGCATGACATCTGTGACTTGTAAATAAAGATGCTGTTCCATTATGTTTATTTTGATTTTCCCTTTTCTACATGAAAAAAAAGACCTACAATTGCACCCATACACCTGCCTGAACTGGCAACGTGCTGACACCAGTCCTCAGTCCCCTAGTATCCCCCTCTGCTAATAAAGAAATTTACTTTCACGTGCACATGTACTACTGTGAAACTCCACTAACTGATGGACCTTATGTTTTACTCCTTCATCCTGTTGATTTTTTTGTGTAATATTTGTGTGAACATTTATTTATCCTCTAACCTGAACAATTGGTTCAGTGACACAATATGTGGTTGACATTGAAAAAGGAGCAGATTCAAAACTGCATGGTGCTAAACAAAGAATAATGCATTTGCAGGTGTGTGATATGCAGTTTATAATAACTGTTTTTCCTTTTTTCCTGTGGAGAAACCATGGACTAATTTGTCATAATAAAGGAGTGTTCATTATAGCAAACACACACACAGTTTTCCTCACTCTGAGAATGTGCACACAGCAGTTCCTCACTCCCCTAACACTCTATGTTCGCTGAACCTAAGGGACAAATCACAACCCGGAGTAGGCGGTAAGTAATAAAAAAATTTAAATGGGCCAAAAGGAAGTAAATTAACTTTCCGCTCCTGCCCATAAGGTAAAAAAAAATTAAATAAGTAAAGAAAAGCAACCGCGGCCACACACTCTAAGCTAACCGGACTGCGACGCACAACAACGTTTTGTTTTATATAATTGCAGAGGCAAGAAAGGGGAAACCCAGCAATTACATAAAATAAAATATGGAGTGCTGTGTGTAAACTCAAAGTTTACACACACCCTCGGGGTTAAATGCTTTTCACAAACCCCTTGAGCTTCTCACTCATGGTTTATTTAGCATCTAACCTCTCTGGTGTGTGTAAACTTCTCATTACCCACATCACCCCATACTTTATTCTGTATTTTACACACCCAAGATGCGTGATAATATATTAACCTCAAGAGCAATGCCCAAGAGGTTTATATATTTAATACACACCAAGGGAGTGTAACAAAGCTGCATCACACACTTGCATATGCTTTACTTTTCATAACTGGTGTGTTCAGACTCTGTAACGGAGTGCAAGTGAAGGTCAGACACTACCATTTTAAACTAAAAAAATAACTCTGCTGTGCAAGAAAACTGCCTCATGAAACCTCAGATTTTATTACTGGCTTACACTCGCACACACAGTGAGACGCAAGACTGCTAAAGCCATATCAATTTGGTGTGACATCTCAGCTGGTTGATTCGGCTTTTCACTGAGTTGATATTTTTTTCACAACTTTAAAAAATGAGTTTATATCGGGGGTCACCAGTTATTATGAATAATTTCTGTCTAATTGGCAGCAGGTGCTAAAACAGATGGCTGAATGTAAACCAGCAATGGATAAACTATAATATTGCCCTTATATTTATAAGGCATCAATCCTTTCTTTTTTTTTTTTTTTAATGGCAGGACCGCCTGTCACTGCATCGGCCCTGGTCCCGGCTCCTGGAAGCCTCAGCCACCATCTGTGGCTGCCGGGTTCCCCCAGTCAACCCCGGCTTGCCCCCCAGAGGGCAGGGCCATGGCCATATTCTTTCATGGCCATGGGACTAGTATCTAGTCGGGGGACCCACAGCAATGGTGGCCACTCGAGGACTTCCTGGGAGGGCTTCATTAAGACTGTGGCCCTTGCCCACCTATTTTCTTTTTACTTTTTCCTTCATGGAGGTGGGGACTTGCAATGACGCCAGCATCTGCCCCGCCTCCCAGAGTTTTAAGCGTTGGCAGAGTGAGATCTCCTGGTCTCTGCCAGGATTACTCAGCACTCCCGAGTGCTTCCCTCACCCTCCCCCCAGAGAAGGAGAGCAGTCCATAGGATGCTCCATCCTTCTCCCCCCGGCTGGCCCTCCGATGACCCATGTCCATTCCTGAACCTGGGTTGCCGGCGTCGCAAGCGGAAAACCCACCGCTGCGCCAACAGGCTGGATGCATCAATCCTTTCTGTCTCTGGCACCCTAAACATTTGCAGTCCCCTTTAAGAATATAATCAGAAGCATCATTCCTACTCAGGTCAAATGACTAGAAACTGATCTTTTTACCTCTTTTACTGGTAACTGCCCATTTCAACTCATCAGCTTCCCTGTAACTGGTCTTGTCTTCCTGTTCCTGGCAATTGACTATTGGAACTTTAGAAGTGTGCCATAACTGGTTATTTTCCTTTACTATTGGCAATTTCCTCATGGATCTTGTCAAGTACCCTGAAACAGTCTTTTTTCCCTCTGCTTCTGGTGGTTACATCCATGGACTTGTGCACATTGCTGCATTGTGATTATTAGCCTCACTTCCATACAATTTACCCATGGAACATGTAAACTGCTTAGGAACTGTCGATTATCCTATACTTCTGGTATTTGCACTCCTAACCTTGTCACCTAAGTGGGTGGAATTAGTTATTTACCACAGCATATTAGTTTTAAAATATTGAATTTTAAGGACTACAAGCTTGGGGTATAGTGCCACATGATCCATGACACTTCTGGGTTCTGCTACACTCAAATAGCATGCTCTGCAAGTGGAGCGACTGCAGGTGAGCATGCACTGAGGAAGCAGGGAAGTAATGCTGCCCAAAAGGGAAAACAAACAACTGAGATAACTAGACTGAATTCTGTCCTGTATAAGCATTAATACAGAATGGACTCCAATGTGGTAAAGCTAGAAGGGGATAGTCTTGGACTGAGACGTATGCATTGTAAGAAGGTTAGCACTGATATAGCCAATGAGCAGTTAGAATTGTGAAGAATGCAGTTTGATTAAAGAACTACAAAAGAAAATTATGGAGCTAGAAATGCAGTTAATTACAACTCAACAAAAAATAATACTTCATGAATGGTCAAATCAGGGACAGAGTGATAGGATCTGTATGGCTTGTGAAAGCAGAAAGCGACCCAGAGAAGGGGACAATGACGAATGGATTCATGAAAATAGGAAATATAGTACAAGAAGGGGAGACGTGGAGCATTGGGATTTAGTTTGGAAATGCATAATAGGTATGAGTTATGAATGAACTTAGATGAACAGTGTGAAGGTACCCATTTCAATAAACTAATGGATGAAATAATAGTATCTGACAAGAGGCATGAACAACAGATAGATTCACAAATTATGACAAACCACACAAGTATACAAGGTGCTGATGAACTGGGGATGGATGTCACTAATGGGATATGTGCTGCGCTTCAAGAAAACAGTGAAAGCGGTAACATAATAAGGGGACAAACATCAGAAGATCCTAACAATGGAGATTCTAGGGGGGACATCTCAGTAGTACATAGTATGGACACAACACAAGCCCAAGATATAGAGTTACCAACCAGCCAAATCACACACCCTACCTCAAAAAAATGTATATGTGCTAGGATACTCAATAGTCAAATATGTGGATAGATACACATAGAAAGGGAACAAAGAACAAGTAAGTATTAATTACTTTTTTGGGGAAAATTGGGTGATATTAAGGATGTGTTAAAAGACATCATTTAGGAAAGAGATGGATCTGCCACAGTCATTTTCCATGCAGGAGTAGACAACATCAAAAGTCAAAGCATAGAAGAAGTAAAGGATGAATATAAACAAATAAGAGAGAAAACCAAAACTAAACTGTAAATTAGTTTTGTCAGAGATCCTGCAAGTACCAAGAGAAAATACTTACTATACAAGTAAATTAAAAGAGATCAATAACTGGCTATGGCTGTAGCTATGGACTCTAAAAGAGGATTGGAGTGCATAACTCATTAGGAGGCATTTGTAATGACCCATTGAGTTTTAGCAAAGATGGATTACATCTAAGCAAAAAAGGCAGTAGAAAGTTAGGACTATCCATAAAAAGAACTGTGGACAGAGCTTTAAACTGAAAAAGATGGGAAGGGGGCAAATACACAAACCACTCAAATAGAAAGTATGCAGGGTGATACTAACATCTTGAACAATACTAAAGGTTCTCAGAAAAGAAAAAGAATAGGAGATTTAAAGGCATGGTTAATTAATGCAAGAAGTTTGAATAATACAAAAAACATGAATTAGAGTTGAAAATATTGGCTGAGAGTATTGATGTCTTTATAATTACAGAAATGTGGAGGGAAGATGAAGTAGACTGGGATAGAAGTATAGATGGCTATATCTTTTTCCATAAAAACAGAACAAACAAAAAAGGTGGAGGGGTTGCCATCTACTTAAGGAATGATATCCATTGTCATAAGGTAAACACATTGGATGTTTCAGAACTTGAATCCTTGTAGCTGGAAACTCAAGATAGCACAGGGAAAAAATTACGTATCAGAGTTCATTATAGAGCCCCCAATTGTAGCAGTATTATTAATCAGAGAATTGAAAATGAAATTGAACTTATGGCAATGAAAGGGGATGTTCTGATAACTGGGGATTTTAATTATCTGGAAATAAACTGGGAACATAGTCTGAACACAATTATTGGTAATAGTAGGTTTGTTAATACTCTTTTGACACTAGACTTGAAACAGCGGGTGTTTAGATCAACACGAGGAAATAGCTTACTGGATTTGATTATTACAAATACAAACAAAATTACCAATATGAAAATAAGAGAAGGAATAGCTAACAGTGGCCATAATACAGTTGAATTCTCTATTAAAAACATTCATTTCATAAAACTAGGGGTACTACAATTATAAAAAATTACAGAAGGGCAAATTTCAGGAAAATGAAATAAGAATTGATGTTATGGAATTGGGAAACAGACTTGGCTGGGAAAAACATGCAGTATATGTGGAATGTCTTCAAAAATAAACTGAAAAGTCTGGAAGACAAATATGTGCCAATTAAGAAATTATATAATAAAAAGGGGAAAAGACCAACCTGATGCACCTCTAAGGTGATAAAATTGATTAATAGGAAGAAGAAGGCCTTTCAGATTATGAGGGAATTGGACACCTCGGAAAGTAAGGAGAACTATAAAAGCATATTGAAACTACTTTTAAAAAATAATACAGTCAGAGAGAAGCAAAATATAATTTAATTTGGCCCATTGTAGAAACAACAATAAGGTTTTTTTCTTCATACATAAATAGATTAAAGGGCAACAAAAATCAGATAGGGCTTCTAAAGGAGGGTGAGAACGTTATAACCACACCTAAGGATATGGCTGAAACTTTTAGCAAGCACTATAGGACAGTGTTCAAGCTCAAAGATAACACAAAAATTGGAGGTAGATGATAATATTGATGTGCAACTGGATCTCAAGATCACGTTATCAATTTTTCAGAATCTTATTACTAACCTAAAAATCCACAAATCAGCAGGCCCGGACCAGCTTACCCCTAGATTATTAAAAGAGTTATGTGAATTTGTTGCACCACCTCTTGTTAAGATCCTAAACAGGTCTTTTGAATGAGGGGTATACCAGAAGATTGGAGAAATGCTCTTGTGATACCACTGTTTAAGAAAGGGGACAGAATGGAGTCATCTAATTATAGACCAGTCAGTTTGACCGCTATTGTTTGTAAATTAGCCAAGAGCTTCTTAAAGACTGAACTGAAAGAAAACATGGCCAGCATCAGGTTAGATGACATTAAACAGCATGGATTCAAAAAGAATAGAGGATGCATTACAAATAATCTTTGCTTCTATGAAAAAGTAAAAAGATTGATCGAAGAACATGTACCTGTAGATGTGATATTCTTAGACTTTCAAAAGGCATTTGATAAAGTTCCCTATCATAGTTTAATTAACAAAATGGTGAAGTTAGGGTTAGATAGTAGGATAGTTAATTGGACAAATAATTGGTTATCAGACAGATATTAGACAGTAAGAGTAGTAGGAGAATGCTCAGTGCAGACTGTAGTGATGAGTGGTGTCCCACAGGGGTCAGTACTGGGACCAATGCTGTTTTCAATTTTTATCAATGACTTACAACAAAAATGAGCTTATCAAGTTTGCCGATGACATTAAGTTGAGTGGACCAGTTGCAACGAATGAACAACAGTTAGATATGATATAGGACTTAAAACATATTGAGGATTGGGCAGTTAGGAATAAGATGCCATTTAGCATAAATAAATGTGTTAGTATGCATCTAGGGAGAGACAATATTCCACAGTCTTATGTATTAAATGGGTCAATATTAAAAAAGTGACATGCGAGAAAGACTGTGGGATATTTATTGATGATAAGTTAAACTTTAGCAAACATAGGTCCCACTTGTTGTCAAGAGCAAATTACATGATCAGAAATATCAACCGATGCTTGATAAACAAATCTATGAATTGTAGGTTGCCACTATGTAAGTTGTATGTGAGACCATACTTAGATTAAGGGTCACAGATATGGCACTCATATAAATGCACTGACATTAATAATATAGAGAGGACACAAAAGAGATACAAAAAGACTACAGGTTCTTTAAGAAACCTGAGATACGAAGATAGGTTAAGGAAAATGGGTTTGTTTTCTCTGGAGCAGAGTAGGATAAAAGGGGAGTTGTTGATGCTGTACAAGATAATGGAGGCTAAAGAACTGAGTAAGGAAATGAGCATTGAAAAGGTGGCAAAACCAAATGGATTGAGAGGACACACAAATCAAATCAAACTGAGAACCCCAAGACAAAATGGGGAATATTTTTCTTTTATAAATAGAACAGGTAGGCTGTGGAATACCCTCCCTGGGGACACTGTAAATAGTAAAAACCAGGATGAATTTAAAAAGAAGGTGGATGAATTGTTGATCAGAAATTCGGATCATTTGTCCCACTAATGTGGGGAGTGATAGTATGGGCATAAAATGTGTTCTTTTGCTCTACACCCAGTATGAATACCCAGTATAAATAATCCTGTAACTTTTTTCCCCCTACTTCTTGCTATTGCCCCTTGCATTGGTCAATTTCTCCTGAAGTTGGGATTTACCTCTATTCTTTGTATCCCCCCTCCCTGGGAACTGGCCACTTGACCCAAATCTTGCTATTTTCCTATGTTTCTGACAATTGCCTCCCTGGAAGTGATCACTTGTCCTGAAACTTGCTCTTTTGCTAATTTTAGGGAAGTTGCCACCTTGCTTTTATCAATTGCCTTCAAATTGTTTAATTGACACTGTGACTGTCAATGCCCCCCCCCCCCCAGGAACTGGTTAGAACAGAATGAACAAATTTTAATACAGAAATAGTTACACCTAAAAAGGTGTTCGGCACATAGACAGCATGTTAAAAACACACATACTGTATATTAACGTCAGTTTATACAGCTTCATGGTGACACTATTTAAAAACAGACTAAGAATACATAATCACAAAATGAAAATAAAACGGGTTGTGACAGTAGATCTTCTTGAGTATAGAATTGCATTTTTTTTTTGGCAAACCTCTAATGGACCATGAGAATACAAAGTAAAAAGATTTAAACTCTACTATACAGGCTGAGGTGGTTGGCTCTCGTAGTCAAGTTAATACTACAGTTGCCAAGTTAAATGCAGCTAGAAAAATGACGAACATAGGCACATTACGGTGTAAGCAGAATGCACCTAGAACCTACTTTTATTCTTATTCTGCAAAGCAGTGAAATTAAATTAAAAGGGGGATATACATTACAATACATTTCTATATTAGATTGCACTTCAATTGAATTAGTCTCTGCAGTGAAAACAAAAAATCAGGAGAGTGTGAGGGAGAGGAGAACATGAAGACAGTGAGGTTTCATCCTGAGTTTTATTCCATTGGAGGAATATTACTGAACAGTGGCAACAAGAAAACTCAGAAAAATAAGACATTGGCATAATCAGAATGTACATGTAATTTTTCTGTAAAGTTCAGTCGGGTGCCATCCATCTATGAACTCAAAAGTTTAAACACAGATCACACTTTACACATAAGCTATTTGACCTCAGATTCATCTGTTTGGCTTCTCAACAGATGAATTAAGCAGAGAAAAGTGAAAAATGAAAAAGGTTATGAACCTATCTACAGCTCTGTAAGTGTGGGGGGTGCATAGTATTGGGGTGTCATCTACCAGCATTAAGAATAATAGCAATTACAATGAGCTTATGGAAAAAATCAAAAAAGAGATGGTGCTATCTTTATTTCATGCAGGACTTTTATCCAGCTAGACAGTACATAATGGCAGTGACTTTCCAACAGACGCCGAGAAAAATAAATTAGCCTGGCTCTTGCTTCCTATCGTTTTATTTTAAATGTATGCAGGCTATGTAGCATAAGAACATCTCTATCACTTATCAAGTGAATTTGAATAATTTGTGACAGAACAGACAAAAGTAAAGATTCAGTGCCCAATTCCAAGACCGGGTACACCGGCGTAAACTGAGATATGCCAAACCCCTTGGCATATCTCACAACTTATGTCAAGCGTTACGCCAGCCCAATTACAAGAGGCACCATACGCCATGGCAGCTGCAGGGTATGACAACTGTGGGTTATACCACCTACTATGCCACAGCCCATAATGCCATGGTGCAAGTGGAGGTTATGGCAGCAACTGTGCCCTATTCCAAGAGGGTGGCTGCTGTAACCCGCTGGCGTGATTCTGAAAGCCGCACTGGTGGAGCTAAGTTAGAGCAGCTCAGAGCTGCTCTAAGGGGCATCAGATGGTGCCAGCCTTTGGATGCCTACTCAGCAGAGCCACAGCAATGGTGCCAATGTGCCTCCATGCTCCCACAAGCACCCCCTGTCCCCACCTTGAATGTTGGGGACCCCGGGGGTCCAATCTCTGGTGCACCCCCTGGACTCCTGTGCCACCTGTTCTGCCCCCTATGCCCACTGGTGTGTGCTGTGGTGTTCTGGGGTCCGGGGCTTTGGGGGGCTGCCAATAGTGGGCCACAACTTGTGACATGTGGGGCTTCTATGCCATGCCCATGGCATTCACCTCCACATGGCATATCCTACATGTCGCAAATGCCAGGACCCTGCTGCTCTTGGAATGCAGCATAGGGTCCCTGGTGTAACTTGCATATGCTGGTGAGTTGTGACATTCCTCCTGGAATTGGGCCCCCAGACTTCAACAATGTAGCACATATAGAGAGAAAACAAAATACATACTAATTATATGAAAATTGCTTCCTGGTTAGTATCAATTTCTGGCAGCTTTATGCATTCGAGTCTCAGTGACTGCATGGAATTAATGAATGGTAACATCGCTGTTTGGCTAACACTCTCACACTTCCAGTGTAAAAACAGGAAATGAAAAATGAACTACTCCATAAACAGCCGCATTAATTTTTTCCTATTTGAAGACAACATTAAAAATACACACATAACATCTAACTGAATTGGCAAAAGGTCAAATGAGTACACAAAGCTAACACAGTCACATCAAGCTACTCTCAGGGAGGCACTGTTTACAGTAACTGATTTCCTGTCCTTTTTAAGCAACACACTTCAGCTAATCATAGGTTCATACGTTCATAGATAAATACAAGTTCAGGAGGCCATGTGCCTTTAGAGAACTCACCATTATGTAAGTTCTTATGGTGGAAGGACCACTTTTTACTACTCATGTACTCCTCTAGTCTTTTTCTAAACATAGTCATGTTGTCACTGTCAACTACATTTTTGGGTAATGCATTCCAAGTTGTAATAATTCTTCATGTATGTCAACTACTTCTTTTAGATGTTTTATTTACAGTATATCCCCTTTCAGCTGATAGTTATGCAATCTTGTGTTTTTGTTGATATTATGTCTAGCCAGACCTGTTTGTCTCCATAACTGAGTCATCTTGTATGGCTTTACATGTTAGACATATATCTCCCCAGAGTCTTATGTACTCCACAGAGTATAATACCAACTCAATTAATCTTTCCATATAGTTAAGATTTTACATATTTTTAACTCTTTTGTTTGCTTGTCTTAGTACCCTCTCGATCATTTGTTTCCCTCCTATATTGTTTAGAGCACAGAAGGGAGAACAATAAGCAAGATGTGACTTTACTAGACTAGAATACAATGGAATGATGACCTCTGGCTCACTACTCTTGATATTTTTAAATATACATCCTAAAATTCTTTGACATTTTTTGACTGTACTTCTAGTGTGCATATTGAAAGTTAGATTACTGATACTATTAACACCCAGTTCTTTTTCATTTGATATTACTTGTAGATTTATATTTTTAAGTTTAGAAGGGGTTCTTGGATTGTTTTGTCCCAAATGCATGAGTTGCATTTATTTTCATTGAATGTCATCTTGTTCTCAGCAGACCATTTTTCTAAATGACTTGAATTTTCTTGGAATGTTTGTGCTGCCTGTTGGTCATTGACTATGCCACCTATTTTACAATCATCTGCATATTTGCACAGCCAGGCACTGTTAGATGTCTACATTGAGGAAACCAATATATAAAAATGGGTAGGCCCCAGGACCGAGCCCTGAGGGACCACACTGGTAACCTGCCCCCAAGGAGACATACAGTATGTCCCCTGGTTGCTACTCTCTGCTGTCTACTGTTGAGCCATGACATAACCCAGTTGATTATATTAGGATGAAAATTAAGTTTAATCATTTGTCCTACTAAAATTTTGTGTGACACTGTGTTGAAAGCCTTAGAGTAGTCCAAGAAGACAATGTCAACTGACATTTCTTTATCTAAAGCTGCACTAACTGGTTCAAAAAATGCAAAAGATTTGTCAGGCAGGATCTGCCAGGGAAAAAGCCATGTTGTATAATATCAATCAAACCATTTTGTTGTAAGTGTGTTGATATACGTTGCAGTAACAATCATTCTAATAGTTTGCCTATGACAGATGTCAGGCTTATAGGTCTATAATTCTTAACATCTGACCTGCTACCATTTTTATGAATTAGTGTAACTATGGCTTCATTCCATTCTGGTAGTGTTCTATCTTCTTTTAGTGATACAGTAAATAAAAGAGTAATTGGCCCTGATCATTGACTTGACAGTTCTTTTATGAACCTAGGAGTAATGCCATCTGGCCCAGTTGAGCTGTTTTATTTAATAAATATAATTACATACATTACTTCTTGAGTTGTGAACAGTGTAAAATCTTCTGTACTTGGTGTGTTATTAATACTAATGTGTTCCTTTGGTTTGTATACACTCAGGCCCAGATATTCAGAGCAGTTGCACATGGTGCAACTGAGTTGCACTAGCGTAACTGCGGAATTGTGCCAAGGAGCCATATTCAGAGGGAGCCTTTACGCAGTGCAAAATCCACTGCAAAAATGCGCAACTATAATGTATGCATTGCAAGTGCAGGTGGCGTTCACATGAATATCCAGCGCAGTGGCATATTCAACTGTGAAACCATGGTGCAATTGTGGAGCAAATCCAAGTTGCTCCGACCAAACTTGTTCCTAGTAAAACAGGGCGCAAACACACAGACAGCAGTTGCGCCAAGAGTGGGAATGAGAGGTGTGAGAGGGAGAGATACAGACAGACAGACAAACACAAGGCCAGACACAGATGGAGAGGGACAGAGAGGTGGTGTGGGAGAGGGAAAAAGGGCCAGAGAGAGAGATTCACATACACACACACACAGACACAAAGCCTGTGTACCAGGGTGGCACACAGCTAGCAGCCAACTGCCCAGTGGGGGACAGTGGACAGTTGGAGACATGGAGAGTGTGCCCTTCCTGATGGAGACAGTGATGAGGGGTGTGAGAAGGCAGGAGGAGCAGCTACATGGCCAATAAAGGGCCCGGCAGTGGTATGCCCAACACAGTTGGTACCGTGCCCGCAGCACCATTAGCAACTATAGTGCCACCAAGATCATGGGCTGGTGCCACCTGAACAGGGCCATGTTGAGGCAGCCCTGTGAGCTGTGCAGTGAGGAGCTGCAGGCACCCACCTGATGGAGGCTATGCCATGTCCATGAAGATGACAGTGACCACTGTCATGTGCCTGCATGCCACAGACACCATCCAGGGACCAACAGAGAACACCACGAGCATCACCCAGGGGGCCACAGCCTGCCTCCTCACACAGGACCCCACTGCTCTGCTGCCACATGCTGTGGAATGCATCCACTTCCCCAGCATACAGGCGGAGTGTACAGCACTTATGCAGGACAGCCACAGGGTGGCATGCATGCCTGGTGTGATTGGGGCCAGTGACTGCACCCAAGTGAGCATCCAGATGCCACTTGGCCCTGAGGGACTGGCACATATCAACAGGAAGGGGCACCCAAGCTTCAACTCTCAGGTGGTGTGCGATGCCATGGGACACATCACCAATGTCTGCACCCCACATCCTAGGAGTGCACAGGATGCATCCATCTGGCACAGCCCTGTGCTGTGCCACTGATATGAACTTGAGGATGACCCCACAGGCCACCTAGTGGGTGAGTGTGGCACAGGCAGGGTGTGATGGTCAGCACCTGGGGATGGGGTGGGCAGGGTGTGCATGGTGGCGTGGGTGCTAGGGACAGGCAAGGGGTGCAGCACAGCATAGCAGAGGGCTAACCATGGCATGCTCCACACAGGTGACAGTGCATACCCACTGAGGTCCTGGCAGCATTGCCCTGGTCCATCCCATCCTGCAGTGCTGTCTGCACCCAGTGTGCTGCTGTGGCATCCACCACCCATATCAATGTTGCAATACCAGTACATGGCCTGTGCTGTTCAGTGGTGCTTATGTGGCTCAATGCATGCAAATGAGGTTGTGCGCAATGATAATGATATGCTAATGCACCCCACTGCACCATGCATTGGCTGATGAGCTCATTTGTATGTGGCATCTGAATATGGAGATATTGCACTTTGTGCAATGGTATTGTGCCAAAGCAAGTGGCAGCACAATACCCACCCATGCACAGTGCTTAGGCTTGCGGTGCACATGGGCACTGTGCGGACATGGTGTCAATTGTGCACGACGCATGAACAGCGTGATGTATCCACACTGTGCAAGCTGCACAGGGCCGGCAATGCACACATTGCACATGAAGGTGTGTTCCCATCATGCACATGTGCACTGTGGGTGGGCATGGTTCCTTGGGCCATTACACTAAGCATCTGTCCTGTCCCTTGCTACAGGTGTCCAGCATCCAATGTGGACACTGCCATTCTGGATGATGAGCTGACTCATACGGCAGACCTTGCTTGTGGTCTCGAGCATACTTGGGGTGGTGGTGGCCATGTGGGGCATGCTGGCTGTGGAGAGGAGGGAGGGAAGGCTTGCCAGGGCAGCTGGCCAGGTCCGTTGCTAGGGTTAACCCTGTTTCTCATGTTGGACCTTTCCCTATAATCCCTCCCTCCCACTGTAAAGTCCCTGTTCCTTTCTTCCTTTCTCTAACTGTCCCTACCTTTTCCCAGCCCCTGCTGTTTCTGTACATAGTTGTTCCATACATATATATTGTCTGGCATACCTGCCTGTGTCTGTGTCTGCTTTGCAGGTGGCGTGAAGGGCCATGCTGCAGTGGCCTAGTGTCCGTCCATGTTGTGTGCATGAGAGGGGGCACGTGTTGTGCTTCTGTGGCTCCCTGCTGTGTGCTGCAGTCTGTCCAACTGTGGTGGTGTCCATCCCTTGGGTCGGTGGCTGTGCATTGGGGTGCCCATGGGGTGACAATCGGGGGTATGTGGTGGGTTTGTGCATGGTGGTGGCACACAACCATGGTCATTGGTCAGGTACGGTCCACACACTGTGTTGGTGTCCTCTGCTTAGCATTGTGTGGACTGTCCCATGTGGTCGGCCATGCTGCCTGCCACCCAGCCTGTTCAGTGCCCACTGTGTGGGCTTCCTGTGTGCCTGTGTGGCATGCGTGTGCATGGCTGTATGGTCCTGGGTGTGGCCTGCTATGGTCTTGGGGGGTGGGGCACAGCCAATGTCCTGCTGGGGGGGGGCTTCCTTGATGGCTCTCCATTGGCTGTTGGCACCTCCTGTCACCTGCTATCCATGACACTGTTGTGTTCTGGGCTCCAGTGTTGGGGTACCTGTGTGTGCCTTGCTGTGCCCTGCTGGTGGAAGCCTTCTGTAGCTTGTCACTGGGCTGCCATGGCTCTGTCCCTGGGTCTGTTCTCTGTGCCCTGCTTCCCTCAGTTGCTCTTCTACCATGGGTGCACTGGAGCATCTCTGTGGGCACCATGGCACACCTCTGTTTGCATCATGGTGCACCTCTGTTTGCACCATTGCACAACTCTGTTTATGCCATGATGCAATTCTGCCATGTTCAGCTGCATTGCGCTGGAGCAGTTCGGCCTGCACAACCTCTGAATATGGCTCCGGTTGCACCATGGTGCATCAGAATTGCACTGCGCTGGATTTGCACTGGCATTAGGTGCATTTTTGAATATCCAGGCCTCAGCATACTTAGTTAGTTTGAAGGCCATATCAGTTACATCACTTACTATCCCTTTATCTGTTTGTAAAGGTCCAGCTCCATCTTGAATTCCTTTTAATGAACCTTCATAATTATAAAATGTTTTCTTATTGCCTTTGGCTGAACTTGCCAAGTGTATTTCTAGGTATTTCTTTGCTTTTCTAATTGTATTCTTAGTTTTGTTCACAATTTTGTGTATTGTTACCTGTTAGCTTCTGTATTTAGTGTATAGTTTCTTTTTTTTCTGTATTGTTTCTCTTGATGTTATTGTGCCGCCATAGAGGTACCCTATGGTTATTATTGTACTTTATCCTATTAGGGGACCCATCACACAATGCATAATTTAATTTTTTGACCTAGTTTTTTACAGATTTTCATTAGTCCCAGGTTACTGAATTCAGCTTCCCATCTCCATGTGGATAGAAATTGTCTCAATCTATTGTAATCTGCTTTATGGCAATCCTTAATTTTTGTTTTCCTATGTATACATTCTTTGTTTATCATCAAATCTAGCTGTACTATTTTATGATCACTATCTCCCAGTGGTACAGACACCTTTGGTTCAGCTATACCCTCTTCTATGTTAGTTAAAATTAGTGCCAATATATTGTTTTCTCTAGCATCCTCCTTGACCAGCTATTCTACGTTGTGTTGAATAATCATGTCGATGAATCTTTTCCCAAATACCCTGCTCCCTCAAATGTTGTCCAATTTGTTGATGGTAAATTAAAATCTCCCATAAGTATATAATCACCTTTAATGTCTATGTTTTCTAACTTAGTGACAAATTGATCATGTTTTTTCAATATCTAAGCTGGGGAGCGATATTCTAGACCCACGATCTTTTGAAATATAAACAATTTATGAACAGTTACAAACAACTAGTGATATATGGATAAAATTGGAATATTTTCTGCAACACTAATTCTCTTCCTGTAGTAAACAACAAGATAATTGGTATATTCTTAACAAATTACTTGGCAAATGTGACATGCTCAGGTTCCATTGCTGACTACAACTGAGGGGGGGATTTAACAGATAAATTGTCTATTGTATTCAAATTTAATAAGCTCCCCTATTGCCCCTTTAGCTTCTGATCCTATAGCTTGTGATGGAGAATTGGCTTACCTGAAATTTTAATACAAAATGTTAACGATGGAGCAAACCTTTAGATATCTTCAAGGAATGGATCTGAAATCTTGAATGGGGCCAGACCAGATTGGTTTACATCTTTTTTCACTTGTAATGGACATAATGGTTTGTCCTTTGAATGTTTTGTTTAACAAGTGTTTGCAATTTTCTGAGGTTTCTCACTCCTGGAAGCAGGCAATTGTTATACCTATTTATAAATCTGGAGATCGTACCTTAATTAATAACTACCATCCCATCCACCATTTTGCCCCTCTGTCTAAGGTCCTTGAAAGAATAGCTTTTAAACAGTTAAATGATTTGCTGAATTACAAGAGGTTATTAACTCCTTACCAGCATGGTTTAAGGGAAAATTATATAGAGAATACTGGATGGGCAACCATGCAGAACCAGTCTGTTCTGCCACAGAGAGGTCTGATTCTGTGTGACTTTGAAAGCGAAGCTTTAAAGGTCCTTTGGAATCAGAAACCGAGGTTGCAGAACACACTGCTTCTGCATAGGGTTGGCCATACAGTGTTTTTTGTAGTGTATGATGCCCCTCAAATTATCTGTTATACTGTTTTAGCTTTTGTTTGTCAAAAAGAAATTGATGTGTCCCATTTCATATTTCGGGAGCTAGGGAGGTTGCAAAAGGGAGCTGTGTGGTTGCTAGGGACTATGGGACCCTACATTAACAGTGCACAGTTCCATTGGTTTTCACTGTTTTGTGGGAGGTATTTTCAAGAAAAAAATGGTGGCCGGATGACTGGCTTAGCGAGGCAATGCAGAGGGGAAGAGGAAACTGCTATTGATTTTTGGTGAGTGGTTCTGTCTCTCAGTGTATCTAGTTAATCTTATGTTTTAACCGGTTATTGCTATCTTTGGTTCATGTTGGATTGCTTGCTGTTCAGTTTGATGTGCTGTTTTGTGTTGCCATGAGGCAGTTTGAATGAGTAAAATACTGTTCTGCACATATGGGCTGAACAGCATTCTATGAACTTTTTTTATCTGTGCTGAGCAGCTTTTCAGCACCAATATAATCAGAGTAAGAACATCATTCTACTGTGCACTATAGTAGCCTTACTGCCATGCTGAAGGCCACTGATCTTCTTCATAGGACTTTGGACACTGGTGGCCTAATAGTAGCATTATTTCTAAATTTATTAAAGGCATTCAATCTCATTAATCACAATGACATACATACAAGACTCTGAAACCTTTGTCTTTCCTGTGCTGAAGTCCTCTGGTTCCAACATTACCTACTGGCTAGGAGACATCAGTGTTACTTGGTAATGTAGTTTCCCCGATGTTTGACATTAATATGGGTGTTTTGCAAGGCTTTATCCGGGTATCATACTTTTCAGCATTTTCCTGAACTCATTATCTTCTGTCATCCAGGGTATGGACACTTGTGTTACCATGGATTATTCTGAGTGACTTCAATGCCTTCAATGCCTGGATCGATGATGAGCTCTCGTAGTTTGGTTGTGACTTCCTCCAACTGATGTCTTCATTGGGCCTGACACAGTTGGTTACCTCTGCATCCCATATATATGGCCATTCATTGGATCTCATCTTCCTACTGGGAATGGAGGTCTTTGACCTTATGGTGGAGCCAGTATTATTGTCAGACCACCGTACTGTGAGGCTCTCATTTGAGGCCCCCCAGATAGACTCTCCCCTATGGAGATGGTCCAGTACCGCCCTTTAAGGGGTTTAACACAACAAGGTCTGATGGCAGTCCTGGATCTATCAGGTTAGATGAGTGTGTGCGAAGAGCTGGGAGAATTGGTTCTGACCTATAATACAGTGATTGCCAAGACCCTCAACTCTATCACACCTGTCCATGTTTGATCCCTCACCTCACACCAGAGATCCCCCTGGTTAGATGGGACTGTTAGGGAGATGAGGAGGAAGGTTCAATGGTTAGAGCAGCACTGGTGGAAGAGTAGTCTGGAGGAAGATAAACTTATATAGATGGTCCACTATAGGGACTATCAATCAGGAATCTCCTGTAAGAAGGCAGAGTTCCTGTCCATGGAGATTGCTGCAGCAACTAACAGACATGCTCATCTCTTCCACACTGTGGACAGGCTTTGTAACCTGGCTTGTCTTCAGTCCAGGGGAGCCTTTTCACAATCAAGATGTGATGAGTTTGCTCTGTTTTTTTGCTGATAAGATTTCCTCCATCAGATCAGAAATCCAATTATGCCCTCAAAGAGGCATTGTGGTGAAGGCTGTGAGGTCACAGGCACCCAGTCTCTGTGGTCCAACTTTGACCAGGTAGTGGTTGTAGATGCTGTGAGAGTCATTCAGGAGATATGGCCAACCTACTATAGTTTGGACCCGGTTCCAACGCATCTCCTTGTGGGGTGTGTGGATGCCATTGGCCCAGTTCTAGCTAAGATAGTCTGATGTTTTCTGGTGTTGTATTTCTTTTCTGGAGCCCCTGAATGAGGTGGTTGTAAAGCCCCTCCAAAAAATCTTTACTAGACGCAGACAGTATGGCAAACTACAGGCCAGTCTCTAACCTTCCCTTTGTGGACAAGGTTATTGAGAAGGTGGTGGCCATTCAACTGCAGACCTATCTAACAGCCCACAACATCTACAACCCTCTACAGTCAGGATTCAGGAAAGGCATACAGTGGTTGCTAAAGCAAAGTTGCTCGGTATACCTCAGTGTTTGCGGCATATCCAATCGGTGTACCAAGTGCTACCTATCAAAGTGTCAATGACGCGTTAAGTGCCTGTTGAAGCACGCCAAGTTTAGAATTAATTCACCCTAGTAATCAGCTGCTTAAATGCAGCAGGTGGCGCTATTAGTGGTAAATTGTATCTTGTTAAACTGCAATTTTCCTGTGGGTGTCCCCACAGTCCACACTGGCTTGAGGTCTTTGCTGTAGCAAGTGGAAAAGGAAAAAAATTGCCTGTCTGACAAGGTGCATAGGAGAGGACTCACTGACAGCATAAGTGGGTCTCTGCAGTCTGGGCACGTATTTTTTATGTATTGCTCAATAAAAAAAATTGAGATGGGCTAGATTATTCACTGTCTCCCTGTCCCATCCAGCTGACTGAGTAATGCTGAGCAATGCTGTTATTTTATCATGAATTAAAGAAAAGGACATTGGTAACAGCAGCATTGCTGCTGTTTTGTCTTACTATGCATGGGGGGCATCTTTTACCAAAGTGCACACATGAAATACCCAGCACTGCGCAAGGTGTGAGTTGTCAGTGAGCCATTATTTTCCATACCTAGAGTTGTTGTGCAAACAGCTGGCAATTCACACTGAGTGCTCCCATGCTCACATGTCTACTAGACTTCTCTGGGTATCAAGTGTAAAAAGCACCTTCCAAGGTAAATTATCCACCCTAAAGACTAATGGGAGGGGGTGACATACTTGTCACACCTGCCGGTTTCTATGTGCAGTACAACATAAAACACCTAGCTTTTTGACATCCATCTGGCTCAAAAAGAAAAAAAGATATACTGAAAGGATTTCAGGTCACTAATTATGTGTTTTGCAGTCAAAAACTTTATTGAAATTGTGTTTTATAACAAAGATAACAGGAGCACTGTTGTAAGATTACACAGGCAATACATACATACAGTACTGTATACTGCAAAACACTGGTTAGTTTTTCATAATAGTTACAGTAAATAACTCTGCTTAGCTCAAGTCATACCAATACAGTATATCTTCCAGATAAGAAAAAAATAACCTGAATACAGTAACTGGAAATGTATCTTGCAACACAGGAGAGTGTCCAGATTTTAGAGATATACAGTACTAACATTATAAATCATTAACCTGCAACTAAAAATACACAAAATAAAAACAGCAAAGACATTGAAGCTAAGGACAGACTAGAGTTTAAGGTTGTATGTGGGTGAATATCCTTGTTTTCATTCCTGTTAATTATTATTCTTTACATTGCCATTTGGGACTCACACACACACACACACACACACACACACACACACACACACACATATACACACACACACGTGGATGCACGCACACATACTTGCAACTCAGTATAGCACACTCGGCATGAGAGACTACTGTATGTGTTTGATGTACTGTACTGCTGTTTGTGGGTGAATATCCTTGTTTTCATTTCTATTAGTTTTCTTTACACTGACTTTATGCACCCACCCCCCACACACACACACACACACAAATAACTTACTGTAGTCTTGCACACTTGTATGCTCTAGCACTGTAAAATAGAGTACATTCATTCAAACTAATTTTTTTCTCCTTGTATACACTGAGCCTGTACTGAAAGTCGAATGTGTCCTTGATTTGTAATGAAGAAGGTTAAAAGATATGGGAACAAAAATAACCTTTTGGTTGCACTCCTTAGTACTCATGAGACTTGTTTTGGGCTACAGAAGCTCAATTGTTTCTTTTTTGTTTTTTTATGTGCTGTTTCCTTACCAGAAAAAGCTAGACAAATATGTAAACACACATGGAGAAATCCTGTGTCTTTTTAATTTTTTTTATGAGGATGACATGACGGCAGAGAAATATCAAGTGACTTAATAACAATCGCATGTATTTTCTGCTCTGATCAGCACTTTATAATAAAATAAATGTTTTGTCTGTCTTTATTCTAAGTGTCATGTCTGTATTTTTTTCTGACCTGCCCTGAGTTTGTGTGTGACTATGTTACCATTGTGAGTCTCATTCTGTGCCACAGAGAGCCTATCATTTTTATGTTTGCTTGCACGCATGTGCAAGAAACATAGTGCCATCATCGGAGATTTCGGAGGTGTGTCACCTCCTTCTCCAATTCAGTCAGTATGCTGGCAGGCAAGGCCTCAGAATATCGCATTTTGGAGCTGTCTATGACACGCTCCAAAATGCAGTGGCATTACAGGTTGAAAGGGGAGCCACGCTGAGTGAGCAGCTATAAGATAAGGCTGCTCATGTGCAGCTCCCTCCCCACAGATGCCCGCAGGAGTGCAAGACCGCACGCACGCGACTGTATAGCCGACGGGTGCCCAATCCCCGTCGGCTGTGCTGCATTCTCTCCGCCTCCACCCCCAAACGCTTGTTAAATGCCACTGGTGCCCACCCAGCGTGTCAACTAATCATATAGCTGACGGGGTGCCCAATCTCCGCCGGCTGCACTGTCCTCCCCAGTAGTGAGTGCCGCGCTGAGGCCCACCTGCGTGGCAAGCAGTTCGTGAGGCGACGGCGTGCCCAATCCCCCGTCGGCTGAACGGCCACCCCCCACAACGTCCTTGTGCCACGCTGGGAGCCCACCCCAGCGTGGCAAACGTCCCATGTCGTCCATTTTTTTTCACCTGTGAAGAAAAAACGGTCCCACGGTGAGTCTCCCTGCCCCCCTCCCACAACCCGCACCCACCCACTGCGCACCCAGCCTCCCCACTCCTCCCTCACCCCATACTTACCTCTGGACCTCGGCGAACGATCTTCGGTGGACCGGGAACACGTCTGCACTCTTCAAGCGCAACCGCGTACTGAGGAAATGCCGGTAAGCTGTATAATGGGCTAGATAGGGGTTTCAACTTTATTGCATATCTCAGGCATTTTTTTGAATTTTTGCACCAAATTTTCAACATGGGGTTTTTGGGACCCCTTCTCATGATTGATGTCACTGTATGGGCGTTATTCGGGCCCGAAGGGTGATTTCGTGCAGTGACTGTGAAATCACCTACGGACCTGAATAACACCATGACAGTGACATCAATCATGAGGAGGGTCTCAAAACCCCATGTTGAAAATTGGTGCCAAATTCCAAAATGACTGCCTTCTGACGGCGCTATGCAGTTCCTACGCAGGCTCGTAAGTTCGAGAATTTTCAATATTTTCACTCCAGATTTTCAACATTGCCATTTCACCACACCTTCTTATGAGTAGTATAGCTGTCATTTTTCACATCTCACCCAAAATGTGTTTCCGCCCATGTAGCACACAATGGCACAGTCGGTGTCGGAAATCAATGTATGGGACAAATTAAGAAAATCACAGTGACACTGTTCATGAGTAGACATCTTAAAATGGCTATGTTGAAAATTTAGTGAAAAAGTCTAAAAAATGACTGTTTTGCAATGCATGCGCAGTTCTCATACGCCTCGTAAGATGCGTGATTTTCAATATTTTCACTCCAGATTTTCAACATTGCCATTTTACCACACCTTCTTATGAGTAGTACAGCTGACATTTTTCACATCTCACCCAAAATGTGTTTCCGCCCATGTAGCGCACAATGGCACAGTTGGTGTGCGAGGTCAATGTACGGGACAAATTAAGAAAATCACAGTGACACTGTTCATGAGCAGAGGTCTTAAAATGGCTATGTTGAGAATTTGGTGAAAAAATTTCAAAAAATGACTGTTTTTCGAGCGTGCATTTTACAGTTCCTACGCATGCTCGTTAGTTCGCAAATTTTCAATATTTTCACTCCAGATTTTCAGCATTGCCATTGTACCACACCTTCTTATGAGTAGTACAGCTGTCATTTTTCACATCTCACCCAAAATGTGTTTCCGCCCATGTAGCGCACAATGGCGCAGTCGGTGTGCGAAATCAATGTACAGGACAAATTAAGAAAATCACAGTGACACTGTTCATGAGCAGAGGTCTTAAAATGGCTATGTTGAGAATTTGGTGAAAAAATTCCTAAAAATGACTTTTCGAGCGTGCGTTGCACAGTTCCTATGCATGCTCGTAAGTTTGCAAATTTAATATTTTCACTCCAGATTTTCAACATGTCCATTTTATTAAACTTCCTTATGAACAGTACAGCTGCAATTTTTCATATGTCGCCCAAAATGTGTTTTCGCACATGTAGCGCACAATGGTGCTGTTGGTGTGCGAAAGCAATGTTTAGGACAGATTAAGAAAATCACAGTTACACTGTTCATGAGCAGAGGTCTTAAAATGGCTATGTTGAAAATTTGCGGACAAAAGTCCATAAACTGACTGTGTTACGAGTGAGCATTGCACAGTTTCCACGCACCCTCGCTAGTTCATGACTTTGTAATATTTTCAGTCCAGATTTTCACCAGTGGCATTTTTCCACACTTCCTTATGAGCAGTACAGCTGCCATTTTTCACAACATGGCCGAAGTGTGTTTTCACACTTTCAGTGCAGAGATGCATGGTCGCTGTGGGAAATAATTGTTCGGCACAGATAAAGAAAATCACAGTGACACTGTTCATGATCGGAAGCACCAAAATGCCTGAGTTGACAATCTGCTGTAAGAAATCCCCAACCTAATTATATTACGGGTGTGCGTTGCACAGTTTCTATGTACGCTCGTGACTTCACCATTTTTTTAAATATTTTTACTACACATTTGCAACATAGCTATTTTTTACACCTCCCCATGAAAGAGTACAGCTGTCATTTTTTACATCCTGTTCAGAACATTTTTGCACCTGTGGTGCTAAATGCCGTAGTCACTGTGCATAAGCAGCTTTCGGCTAACAAACTGATATTCCCCCTGTTCATGAGGTGGGGTCACAAAACAAACATGTTGAAAATTTGGAGTGAAAATACCAACGAATGCCTGAGGTATTAGGCTTTTCAACTATAACGCCCGACCCTATAGAGAATGACAGGCATCAGGGGTGTGACTTGGGATTCTTGCCTGTGATGCTCATACCATTCCACACCCTGCAGTCACTGAGAGGCATCGAGGTATGCCTTGGACTCTTCGGCCCCAAAGTTCACCCCATTCTCCTATACTGCACCCATCTCACCGTACTTCCTAATGGAATGGGGTGTGCATAAGGGCCAAAGATCCCAAGGCACATCATGACACTTGTCAGTGTCTGCAGGGTGGGGTGTGGTGAAATGGTGTGGCCATTATGCCTGATGACCCAAAGGCACACCCCAATGCCTGTCCGTATCTGCAGGGTGGTGGCGGGGTTGGCTTCAGTTCAATACTTCACTGCCATTCCTATTATGCAGCTGTCTAACTCCTACACTACCAATCCCAATGCCAGCAAGCAAACATTCTGCATTGACAAATGCTTGTTTATGCTGACACTTGTTTAGATTTTTTATCACTGACTCAAAACCATCTGTTCATCTGTACCCATCTTTAAGGTAAAACCTGCTTTTTTAAATTGAGCAGAGTCTTCATGTTTCTATCTAGAAATGCATTTCTACAAAGTTCTGAACTTACATTGAGTTCATGCCTGATCTATGGAAGTCATTGTATTTATTTACTTACTTTTTCCTGCTCTGTTAGGACATTCATTATGCTTGTGCTTGCATTGTTGTTACAACTGCTTAATATCAATGAATAGTCTGAAAATCAACAGTCAATCACTGTTGCTATAATGTCATGCATCATGAGTACTACTGATGTTTCTCTTCCTGTAGTACAAAAGAAGGAAAACATAGTGAGACCCCTTGTAAATCAAGTCCTCGGCATATGGAATGTGTGGTGCAGATAGCAATATGTTTGTACACAGTGTGGAAATCAGCAGCATTTCCCTGTTATTAATATATACTGCATCATGAGTATTCCAAAAGTGATTTCCTCCTTCCCATAGTTGACAACTATAACAACAAAAGAAGAAAGAACAAAGAAAAAAACTGAATCTGGGTTTGAATATTGTCAGCCACCTGTTGCATTATGCATGACCATGAACAATTCACATAATTTCCTTGCACCCAGTTCACACCGGGAAACAAACTCTAGCTGAGTGTGCCTTTTGTGGTTAAACCATTTCCCTTTCCCTTGGATTATTAGAAAGGGTTTCTTTATCAGAGGTGGGGGTTGGGGACAGAGAACCTACAGTATATCAGGAGGTATGCACAGTTATTAATAGCACCATTACATCTGCAATATACCAAATTTACAAACCATTGTGTGTGTGTGTGTGTGTGTGTGTGTGTGTGTGTGTGTGTGTGGTCACATGCTTGTTACTAATATGCACAGAATTGTGTGACTACAAAATCTGAATCTAAATTATATTTAAAGCCATGTATGGCACAGTTCTTGCACTCTGTAAGATATGCTTAAGGCTGCAAAATCAATAACATTAAAAAAATGCCACAAAAACCCAAAATATACAGAAAAGTTAATTAAAAAAGTTTTAAAACAATGCTATGGCACTAGCTATTGTATAAGCTGAAGACCAAGAGTGCAAAAAAAAAAAACACTGATTTTGTTTATTGAACTGCTCACCACTATTAGATGCAATATTAAAACAATGTATTGCTAGCTGGTGGGTTAAATATATAAAGTTCTACAGACTTCAGACTAGGTAAACATTTTTATGCAACAGGGCCCATTTCTGATTTGCAGTGAGTGTGGCACAATTTTCTGTTCTGAAGTGCCTAGCAAATGTGGCAATTTTAAAGAGCAGCAGCAGTTTTGGCCAGTAACAACTTCCTAGTTTCCAGTTGCTTACCTCACTTTTCCAACAGTTTAACCCCCCCCCCCCCAACACACACACAAACACACACTAGTTCCAAAATTCTTTTCAATATCAAATCCCTTACTGGTGTTCAGTGCCTCCCCAGTACTAAACAAACTTTGATGTTGAGCCTCCCTGTCCCATTATTGCATTAGTAGGCCATTGTGGAAAAAAAATGGGATTGGGATTTGAAACTCAATACTTAAAAATTGAATGTATCAGTTTTCCCACCACTTCATCATTCTTGCATGGCGTATTGGTAATTTTAGAGCACACCCTGCTGCTTTGGGGTGAACTATGGGGCATTATAATGAATTTCCTTTTGAAATTTTATATAGTTGATCACTTGTTTTTATTTAATTTATTTCTTGTTTGAGAACCCCTGACAGCAGCAATCAGTTATAACCCATTTTTTCTGTTAATATCTGAAGTAACAAGCCTGAGAGCCTGTCAAGTTTCCTTTTTTTTCTTTACCATAGACAGTTAAAGGGAACTATGTGCTGCTTCATCTTTCATTCCCTTTGAAAGCATTCAGTATTTCTAACTTCTGAGTTGTAAGATTTAAGAATTTTTGACAGAAAAAAATCTGTCATTTAAGAACATTTTGTTTGTGTTTCCTTGCAATCAGAAACATTGTTTCCAAAGACTTTTATTTATTTTTTAAGGATTGCCTAAATATTATGGTACCTATAACAGGGATATATTATACTCTCCTATTTGTTATGAATCTGAGTGATTGTAACATAACATTCTGTATATACTTCAACTCTGTTTCACAATGTCAGTTGTTTATAAAGTTTTTTAATGATTAATGACACCTGATTTATTTATAAATGGTATTACTATTCAACCATTAGTATTAAGGATGCAGTATAATGCAGTAGTTTAGGGCTGCAAACCTGCAGACCTGGGTTTGAAGTCCACAGCCTCCATGTACCTGCTATGTGACCCTAAACAAGTCACTTAACTTTCTAGTGCTCCCAGGTCAAACCTGAATACAAGCATTGGCTTAGTGTGTCTCTCCTGGTTAAACAATTTTCCCTTCCCTTCTTTCAAGTCATAGTGATCATTTTAAAATCACTCTTGGATATAGGTACATGCATGAGAGCCTGCAGCTCAGGTTGGCACTCGAACCTTGGATAGAACATATTCAGTGTGGTAGATTTTGAAAATGTAATAAGCCTTTCCATTAGTTCAAGTTCAAGTTCATTTCATCAGTAAAGCTTTGGTTAACAGGGACATGTGGCTGGAGATACAGACAGCAAATGAAGCACCTGATAACCAACAACTTTTGAAGAAATACAAAAGCAGTCCAGCATATGAGAATGTAATTAACACTTTCGTGACTCAAATACTAAAATTAAAAGTTCCATTGAGCAAGCTCATTTACAAGGAGTTCCTGTTACAGGCAAAAACAATACTGCAGTAAAGAATGCAGAATGGAAATCTCAAAGTACAAGGTTGCATTAAATGCTAGGCTGCTGGAGACCAGAAACACCTAACTAAAAGCCTACACATTGGTTGTCACTGAAGCAAACAGATTAAGTTAATGGTCCTGGGTTCCCCTACCTTCCCCACCACCACACACTGCACTACCAAGTAAAACAGTACCAAACTAAAGACATACCAGACATGCCTTTCAGAAGAAACAATGGTAGGAGTATGTGTTACCATGGTGACTGATGATTCCTTCTAACACCCATTAAAAGTGAAGCAAGTTGAGCGGTGAGAGGTGGGGGAGGGATGGGGGTTGTCTAGAGCAGGGTTTCTCAAATGGTGAGGCCAGCCTCCTTGGGGAGGCCCCAACCCATTCCAGGGGAGGCTCAAGCAAGTCTGAAAAAGTATTATTTGAATTCTGAGTTCAAGATATTTTGTGTGAAGGGATGAGGCAAAATGAAAGAGGATAACAGGGCAATTTATGTATTTATTTACATATTGGTGATTAGGAAAGGTACACTGAGCTAAGGCTTATTACAGATGAACCTGGGGAAGGGTAGCGAGTGAATACAATTCCAAAGGTAACTGCAAAGTACTCAAGCAGTACAAAATGAACAATAGGGCAAATGGGAACCATAATCAAATAGTGAGAGGCAACACTTGACCAATTAGGATTGTGGCAGAACAGCCCAGTATAACAGCCCATATACAAGGCTTTAGCAGAGAGGTACTAGGCACAAGAGCAGGAGTTGCTAAAGAGCAGAATGGGGGGACGGAGGTGGGTAGGAAGGTTATTCCAGATAGAAGGTAAACAGAATGAGAAAGCAGTCTGACCATGAAGGTATTGCAACAAGGGGTAACAACTGTTTGAGAATCAAAATAGCAGAGCAAGTAGGTTTACGGGGGGAGGGTCAATAAGATGAATAAGTGAGAACCAACTACTCAAAGAAGTTTCACTTTATTCCTGATGAACTGTGTAAAGTATGCTATTTTTCTATGGGGAGGCCCAAGATTATTTCAATATTTGGGGGAGGCTCAAGATCTTTTCCACAACTTGGGGGAGGCTCACTATGGCAAAGACTGAGAACTATTGGTCTAGAGCCTGGAATCACTGCAGTGAAAAAATGCTGTATCAACAGAGCAGAGCAGAGAAAATAGCATGTAGCACTCCTCCTAACAAACTTAAATAATGTACATAAATAAAAGAGGATCTTAACACACCTATACCCTGGATGGTCATTGAACTGTGAGATCATATCCCACACCTGGCACGTCGGCTATTATCCAGTACTGTAAAGCAGCACTGGGACAGGGGTACTGAACTGTAGAGACACTTTCCTTCAGATGAGATAAATACAATAATGAATTAATGAATAGATGCCACATTTTGGCCCATGACCACTTGAGCAGCTATTCAACCCTCAGTTCCACTTTCTATCACCAGGAACATTATTTGATGTGCCTTGGCCTTACAAGGGGATGAAGTCACCACAAGCAGTACAATGTTGTAACAATATGTTCTGTACCTGTTCTGTGGCTCCCCAAAATGTCAAAGCAATTCAGAGCTGCATATAAGGACTTTACAACATAACTTGATTTCTTGATCACTAGGTCAGAACTAGCTGACTGTACTGGAGAAAATAAAAAATGAAATATAACTGAAAATGGTACATTGTTACCTGTGAAAGAGATACATAATTTGAAGAGATGTGACACAGTGCAATGTTTAAAAAAATCACATATAAAATGATACTACAGTATGTTGCTCTTGACTTCTTCTCTGTATGATGATGTCTCACACTGGACTTGGTGAATGTTTCAGCCTGATTGATACTTAGTCTTTACAGGAGCAGAAAGATCATATGTTATGTGACTTTTCTGCTTGTGGACTCATATGCTGTACCTATTTCAGTGCAGTATTGTAAATTCACTTTTATTCAGGTAAAAAAATAAATGAACAGAGGTTGTTTGCAGTGATGTCATGTTAAAGATCAATGAACAATGTACTGTATGTTTTATAGTCATCTGTGATTCCAACAGACAGCCACTGCAGTTATCTTATCCATTTTCCAAAGGCTCTCAGTTTTTAACATGAATAAAGCTACACAACCATTTAAATTATCAGGACTGGGTCAGAACTGGCCCATCAGCAGATCAGAACCATTGCTTGCTGTCTATGTCTCCAGCCACTTGCCCTTCTTATCCAACACTTTTATTGTTATTTCTACCCTCTCAATGCATCCTCTAACTCATCCTTAAATTTGACTTCTTCAGGGCTACATGCAGGTAACTTATCAAACTGAATGCCTCATGGCACCTGTCACTGTTCCAAATAGCAGTGTAAGGTAATATGATTATAAAAATGAGTTAACTCTTTCAAAGCATGCTTTAGAAAGTTTGTTAAATAAGTCTTTCAGTTCACATCCGTCTGCCTCTTCTGATACATTTAAATTATAAACATTTTGAAAGCTTTGCATTGCAGTATGAATTACTACAGATGTATCTAACATTGGAAGCTGACAAGAACCCCCTTAAAGTTTGTTGAATGCCCACATGGCTCACTAACCAGATTAATGGGTCTTTAGATGTTTGGGGTTGCTTAAACAAGAGTGTTAACATCTGGATGCACTTTACAACTTCTTGTAAATGGTTGAGCAAGTTGTCTAACTCACACACCAACAACCTTTGATTATGCAACAGGCAAACCTTACATTTTTATGTTGGCTCGCACTTGTGCACCATCCAACATATTGCATTAGTAGCAGATTTGGAGGCACGGTCACTGTTGGGTGAATGCAGGGCACGCACATCAGTAGGTGCATCCATCATTCCCCAATAAGCCAGCATGCAGGCGCCACACCAGGAATACATAATGTGGCAAGCACATCTAAGAAAAGGTCCGCTGCAATGAGAGCCAAGCTCATCATGCAGTGCCACCAAAACATGCACTCCCTACGTGCCTTTCCTGGTGAAGCCCTTAAATAAACATGGAGCGCTTACTGCTACCATGCGGAGAGCCAACATTAGGGGTGCCCAATACCCCTGTCGGCATGTGCCAACCCACTTCATTTTCCAACGGGGGAGCCCACTCCCTGTTGGCATAATGCACCCCCCCCATTTAAAGTGTGTACTGAGGGGGTGCCCAATCCCTCTCAGCATCATATTTTCCCTTACCAGTTTAATTTGCCGATGAGGAGCCCACTCTCCATTGGCATAATGTCCCCACCATTTGTTGTGTGCTGACAGGGGTACACAATCCCCCATAGGCTACAGACCCCCCAAAAAACACTCAGGTGGCATGCTGGGAACACACCCCAGTGTGCCAAATGCCCCTGTAAAATGAAAATGGTCCCAAAATGTTTTTTTTTTATTTTTACAACCTGCAAACCAGAAAATGATCCCTCCTTGAGACTGGTGGCCCTCTTCCAGCCCATGCCCACCTTCTGTGCAACCTGCCACCCAACCCCCCACCCCATACTTACCTCTGGAGCATGGCGTGATGATCTTTGGTGGACCTGGAACACGTCTGTGCTCTTCAAAGATGACCGAGAACTGAAGAAATGCCGGTAAGCTGTATAATGGCATAAATAGGGATTTTTTCAACTTTGGTGCATATCTCAGTCATTTTGGGGAATTGTGGCACCAGATTTTCAACATGGGATTACTGGGACCTCCCCTCATGAATTCAGTCACTGTCACGGTGTTATTCAGTCCTGAAAGGTGATTTCACAGTCACTGTGAGGAATCACCTTTTGGGACTGATTAATGGAATTACAGTGCCACTGTTCATGAGGGGGGCTCTCAAAAAGCCAATGTTGCAAATTTGGTAAAACAAAAAAAATGGCTGTTTTATGAGCATGCATTGCACAGTTTCCACGCACAATTGTAACTTAGTGAATCTGTAATATTTTCATTCCAGATTTTCAAAATTGGCATTTTCCATACCTCCTTATGAACAGTACAGCTGTCATTTTACATATCCTGGCCAAAATGTGTTTTCGCACGTGCAGCGCAGAATAGTGCAGTCGCTGTGTGAAATCAGTTTTTGGAACAGTTTGAGAAAATTACAATGACACTGTTCATGAGCAGAGGTCCTTAAAATGCCTCTGTTGAAAATCTGGTGACAAAAATCCATAAAATAACTGTGTTACAAGTGTGCATTGCGCAGTTTCCACGTACCCGTGTAACTTTGCAAATCTGCAATATTTTCATGCCAGATTTTCAGCACTGGCATTTTTTTCACACTTCCTTATGAACAGTACAGCTGTCATTTTTCACAGCCTGCCCAAAATGGGTTTCCACACCTGTGGCACACAAAGGCGTGGTCACTGTGGGAAATTAACTTTTGGGACAGATTAACAAAATCACAGCACCACTGTTCATGATGGGAGGTCCCAAAATGCCTATGTTGAAAATGTGGCTGAACAAATTCCAAAAATAATTGGGTTACAGACGTGTGTTGCGCAGTTTCTATGCATGCTCATGATTTTACCAATTTTTCATATTTTCACTCCAGATTTTCAATGTTGCCATTTTTTTACACCTCCTCATGAACAATACAGTTGTCATTTTTCACATCCTGCCCAAAAGGTGTTTTCATCCCTGTGTCGCCAAATGCATAGCCACTGTGCAAAACCACCTTTCAGCTAACAAAATGATTGCATCGCTCTTCATGAGGTGGGGTCACAAAAAGCCTATGTTGAACATTTGGAGTGAAAATACCAACACATGCCTATGATGTTAGGGTTTCCAACTGTAACATCCCACCCTGTAGAGACTGCCAGCATCGAGGTGTAACTAGGGATCATTGGTTGTAATGTTCATGCCATTCCACCCCACCCCCACCCTGCAGCCAGTGACAGGCATCGAGGTGTGCCTTGGAGTGTTCGGCCCTAAAGTTCACCCCATTCTCCTATACTGCATCTGTCTCAGTGTATTTCCTTATGGAATGGGGTATGTATAAGTTTAAAAGACCCCAAAGTACACCATGGCACTTGTCAGTGTCTACAGGGTAGGGTGAGGTAAAATGGCATGATCGTTTTTGCTGACAACCCAAAGACACACTCCAGCACCTGTCAATCTCTGCAGGGTGGGGGTGGGGTTAGCATTAGTTCAATACTGCACTGCCATTCCTATTATGCATCTCTAACTCCTGCACTACCAATGCCAATGCCAGTGAGACAACATTTGGCATTGACAAATGCTTGTTTATGGTTGGTATGATAGTCCTGTAAAATAAATCCTTTGATGGTTATGTCCCATAAGACAAGGATTGCTATGACCCAATTTCTGATTACTTTTTGCGAATTCCCTAGCTGTGCAACTATGAGTTTGAAGATACTGTACTTGTGTATGCTTTTCATGTGTGTGCTGTCTGTTTGTGGGCAGTGATTTATTTGAATGCATCTTTTTTCGGAGGTTTTAAATGCAGGACTTCCCCAATGCAATTGGTGAAAATTTTCTTATTTGAGAAGTTGTTGGTAACTTCGTAGTGCAATTGAAAGCCATAGTCTCTGAGGGAGGTCCTATCGGCATCTTTTCTCTTGATTTTTAAGATATATTGTAGAAGTCATCAACCAAACTCTGATTGGTTACTTCTCAGCAGCTCTCAGCCTGTTAAGCAAAGTAGGCCTTATCATGCATCCCCATCAAAAGACACATTCAAAATGTAAAGCACACAGCTACACAAAAGGAAAAAACAAGCAAAATGTTGCAGAGAGAAAGAGAAAGAGTGAGAGAGAGAGAGAGAGAGAGAGAGTATTTCTGTTGCTCACTATCAGTCTCTCACTGTCTCACTGTCTGCTACTGTGTCTTTCTGTCTCATTAGAAGCTAATTTTATGCTGTTTTTAACAAACAAAAAGGGGAGAGGGGAGAAAAGAAAAAGCAGAGATGGACTTTGTTTGCAATACAATATAACAGATATTGTAATGTCATGTTGATAAATATGTACTTACAATGTTTCACTTCTTACTATTCCCTTGTTGGGGGTGGTCCATTAAAAAATGCACCATGGAATATTATGTGATACAGGAAATGTGGTGTAACTTGACATAATATAACCATAATACTGTAAAGTTCAATTAATTGTACTGCTTCTTTGTGCATGCCCCATTTGTAGAAATACAAAATGAATGACTCCGTAATCCTCTGCATCTCTTTCGATATGGTCAGTACAGTGCGCATCAGAATGCATACAATTATGGTGGGTTAATATACTCAGCAAACATCAGTTAATGCCCTATAATATGTTCTTTTTTGGTGGGAAGGGTACTGAATGTTTTAGTGTTTGAAAGACTGAATCTCATAATTTGACAGCACAACTGGAAAACTTACATAAATAAATTTATACAATGGGGTATGAAAATCCTGTAATCTCATTGATCAAAACCCAACACATTACCATGGTATATCCTGCAACAACCCATGGCTGAGAAATTGTATTTATAAAAAAACATACTTAAAAACATTTTAAATGTATTTTACACATTGGTCCACTGTATAATCATAATAAGGCACTCCAGGGTGTGGATATTGGTGGATTTACTCACTTCTTGTGTGATTAATTCACTCGACTGTGCCTCGTGACACACCACTCAAGGCATGGGTAAATCCCCCAATAACTCACACTCTGCCATGCCTTATTGCTTAAGTATTCACACAGCAAACACATTTAGCTGATGCAGATACATAAGCCAGTGAATTTCTTCCAAAAATGCATCTGCAAGAAACAGTTACTGATTACAAACTGGACTGTATAATACTGTGTGTGACAGTGAACAGTTATTTGTGTGTCATTTGATCCACCACCAACCACACCTTCCTGAACCAGAAGTTCATGTTTATGCACCACCAATCTCTCAAGTCAAGCTGGTCACTTAAACTAGCAAGGGATATGCACTTCCATGAGATTTAAGTTTTCTTTCCATGATCTTTTTCTTTTCTGGTTTCTTTTTTTGGTTTTAACTTAGTTTTCTGAGAACCACTTGGCTATTGTGAGATCAGGTTTATAATTTCGTTACTAGTAATATATGGTACTGGCTGGGACCAATGTCTATTTCTTCATCAGCTACACTAATTTCTGTCAGTGCTGTCAGTGCCAATGTACAATATACAGTACTGATTTCCAAAGTGGCTGATTTTAAGACCAGGAGGTGCACAGCTATCTGTTGGTGTGTATGCATATGGATCTGATGGTGCGATTCTGTGTACAGTGCCAGTCAGCGTAACAGCTGTGGGGGGTGTCAATACATATTATACAATGGCAAGAGAGAATCCTGGTCCCTGACTGGTCTAATTGGGACTGGACCCGGGATGTTATCCCAGCGTAACATCCCGCATCTAGTCCCACCACGCTGACCGACCGCATTAGATATAAAAAATCAATCGCTCCACAGCATCCCTATTAGCAGCTTCAGTACTCTCCGCTCTGCTCGGGACCAGTGCTCCCGGCCTCGGTCCACATCCCCACTCTCCGCCCTCTGACCCACAGAAAAAGGTGTACAATCTTCCATTTCCCACACACCCAAAGTTTAATTATTGCTTCAGCATTTCACAAAAACAGAAGTGTACCTGTCGGTCACAGCGACTTGTGGCGCCAATCGGAAACGGACTACAAGAAGCCTTTCTTGATTCATACTGCTTCCGGCAGTGGTGAAAAAATATTTCTCTCGGTCCCACAGCAAGCAGTAACACCAGATAAATCAATGTAGGAAAGCGGGAGAACAAATTTCCACCAGCCCTTGTCAGAATTGGGGTTGAGATAACACAGGCAGCACGGGGGGGGGACGCAGAAACTCTCATTTACTAGCAGCAATAGCTTGTATTGCCAAACAAATTCAGCACAAAAGAACATCAAGGAGGAAAAAAAAAACTTTTAACACTACACAAAGGGAATACAGTACCAAGAAAAACAGTAAGGCACAGTTTGGAGTGGAGACTCGGGATTTCAGACCAACAGTTACAATCCTGCAGCTCCATCTGCTGGCAAAAAGGTAAATTCACACTATTTTATTAGAAAGTAAACCTACTCATTGGAAAAAACAGCAAAAAATGTACTTTAAATATACTTTTTTCAACTTTTTCATTTTGTTAAACTTAGGAGCCATTGTATAATAGGAATAATGCCCTCCAGGGTGGGTGTTATGCTGGATAACATCCTTTCTCAGTAGTTGACTGCCGGTGCCCGGGCTCCAACTATCTGAGAGGTGGGATGTTATCCATAACACCACTCTGTCAGGCATTATTCCTTTATCAACAACTAATAAAAGTTATTGACAGCACTAATGCACATTCAAGTATTCAACATAATTCTACACAAAAGCAGCCCACAGTCCTTGAATTTTTGGAGCACAGCTTCAGTTTAAGGAACTTATATTGATTTTAAATCCTAGAAAATATTAAATCTCTGGTCTTCCTAAAGGAGTATTGATCAAGAAGAGTGTGGGTAGTTTTTGTTTTCCTCTTTCTTCATTCTTCCTACTATTTTATTTTATTTATTTAGGAAATTGGAATTACAACCCTTTGAGTCATAGACTAGTTTCCAAAGGCTCCACATCAGAATAAAACATAGACATTCATACAGTACATACATAGAATAAATGTGGGTGAGCAATCATACAGAGTATAAGTACAATGAGCACTGGTTAGTGCCTATACATTCGGTAGCTAAAACAGGGCAGAGCTATCAACATATTTACCTAATGAGCAGTTAAGACCTATACAATTGGTAGCTAAAGCAATGCATGATATGAGTTGGTAGTAAGACACCTCAGGGATGCCTCATCTTTTACATAATACCATAATAATACTACTAACTGTTAGTATCTGTTACTAGTGTTTGCTTCGAACTGAAACTAGCTGGAAATAAAAATGTAATCACGTGCTCTCTATTTAAGTATTTAAAGTCTGTTGGTTATTAATTTATACTAAACTTTATACATTAAATCTTCTATTATGAATATACGCAACTCATCAGTAAGAAAGCAGAAATACAAAAAAAGACCGCCCCAAAAAAATCAGTGAGTAAATAAAAAAATGTGAAAATGAAAATGCATATGAGGCAGACTCAAATATAGACAGCCCTGCTGCCACGTCTTCCCTATAGTAAATCCAGCCATTAGCAAAGGTACAGTAGCATGTGTGAAAAAAACATAGTCATGGGGCACGCTCAAATATGGGGAGCCTTGCTACCACATCTGCCTAATTAAACCTGGCTCACAAATTTTGCTGTGTCAGTGTATAACTACTGCAGCTGGTGGGACAGAATTGATGCAAGTTGCAGAGGGGATGCAAAAATAAATTGAGCAGTACCTGTAAAAGGGGAGTGGTAGGACATCACACAGAGGGAGTGAGTGGGAGGGAAAATTTAAATAACACAGTGCGGGGAAGGGGTTTGGGTGGGGGTCGACAGCAAGCAGAGGGAGGGAGGGAGTGGGATGGATACTTTACATAGGAGAGGTGCTGGGACTGTGAACGGCTGAGAGCAAAGAGTAGAAGAGGTGCTGGGTCTGGTGCCAGAACAATTACTGTGTGTGTGAGACACCAATAAGAAGTATCAAATATATTATTACACGCATACATTTAATTATTTTATTCATTTGTTGCTGAAAATCTCAGCCTTGAGTACTTTCTGTGACATTCATTTAATAACAATAGTATTTGGGACTTCTCCAATAGGAATAGTAATTAAAAAAAAACATTCAGATTGGCTTCTAAATAGTTATACAGTATGTTCCTTGTTTATGATTTTAATGTGGAAAAAGGACAACCGGTCCTTATCCAAACTTAATATCTTTGATTCTGCTTCATGAGGTGTCTTGGCTTGCAGTTTCTAGCGCTCCAGTGAATCCACAGTACACTTCATTATACCAATAATTGTCTGTAGTAAAAACTCCTCAAGTTCACAATTACATAGTATCAAATGGCTCTTCCACTTCCCATCACTGCTATCAGAACTGAAGTTAGCCAATTTACACACCACATGCCATTAGACACTATCCAGAAAAAATTAAACATTCCCTGTTTTAAAATTATATATTCAACTCTTCAGCAGCAAAGCAGAAATGCAAAAAAAAAGACCCCCCCAAAAAAATTCAGTAAGTAAATATAAAAATCTGAAAATTAAAATGCGTATGAGGAAGACTCAAATAGTAGGTAGCCCTGCTGCCATATCTGCCCTATAGTTAATCATGCCATGAGCAAAGGAAGTACAGGTATGTGTGGGGAAAAAAAACAGTCATGGGGCACACTCGAATATGAGGAACCTTCCTGCCACATCTGCCTAACTAAATGTGGCTCACCAATTTTTCGGTGTCAATGAGTAAGTACTGTAGCTGGTGGGGCAGAATTGACACAAGTTGCAGAGGGAATGCAAAAATAAATTGAACAGTACCGTAAAAAGGGGGTGGGAGGACACCAATAAGAATTATCAAACAAATTATTACACAAATACATTTAATTATATTATTCATTTGTAGCTGAAAATCTCATCCTTGAGCACTTTCTGTCACATTCATTTAATAACAACAGTATTTGGGACTTCATAGATACTAATTAAAAAAACAACAACATTCAGATTGGCTTCCAAATAGTTATACAGTACGTTCCTTTTTTATGAATTGAATGTGAGCTTTTTCCCTTTTTTTTCAAATTGCACTACACACAGTTTTACTTAGGCAGTACCAAAGGAGTGCTCAAACTTATCGGAATCAAAACAACAGCATACTGTATACAAAAGGAATGCCACCTGCTGGTGCACCAGTAAAAATAGAGTGGGGAACAAAACTCAGACTGTTCAGGCTTCAGTACTTATTAGATGACTTGTAGTCACCACCTGGTGGATTAGGGAGGTAGTGCATGTGAAAGCTAATTATGCTGCACTGAATAATAATAACAATAACAATACCATGCCGCACTGAGCAGCACACCAAGCGGTACAGTGCCCACCAAGTGGCATAAAGCAGTACCACACAACTGCATTATAGCTACCATTGTAGTACTGAGACTGCCCTGGTTCATGTGCTAAATGATCTCCTGGCAGCAAGGAATCAAGGGAGATGATCTATTCCTGTTCTCCTCAATCTCTTGGCACTGTTTGATCCTGTGGACCGTAGGGTGCTGTTGGAGTGCCTGCGGATATGTTGTGAACTGGCAGATATAGTTTATATCTTACTTCACTGGCAGGTCACAGTGTGTGGTGTCTGAGGTTTCTTCCTCCACCCTCATGACCCTGATGTGTGGGGTCCAGGAGGGTTATGTTCTGTCCCCCATGCTGTTCATGTTGTATCTGCAGCTGCTAGGGGACATCATAAGGAAGTATGGGCAGAGGTTTCACTGTAACACAGATGATACTCGTCTCCACATCTCCCCTGCACCAGATCAGCAGGAGACTTTCTCAGTATTGAACACCTGCCTGGATGAGATCCAAGCCTGGATGAGGGTGAACTGGTAGAGGTTGCATCCAGATAAGTCTGATGCTGTAACCTGGTCGCCAAGGTATGAGGGTGCAAGCTGGTTGAGTCTCAGGGCTTAGGCTAGGGAACTCCAGATTGTTTATGTTGGATTGGGTGAGAAACCTTGGCATTGTCTAGGACTGTGGCCTGATGCTTAAACCACAGGTGTTGGCTAAGGTCAAAATCTCTTTTTACCATCTGAGGAACATCACCAGGGCTAAACACCTGATACTCCTGGCTGATCTTCCGACGCTAGTCCATGACTTTGTGATATCATGCCTAGATTATTGCAATGCTGTGTACCTGGGACTAGCAGGGATAGATCTGTGCTGTCTTCAGCTAGTACACAATGTTGCAGTCAGGTTGCTAACCTGTCTATCTCGATCATGTCATATTACACCTGTGCTGCACACTCTGCACTGGTTGCTGGTTAGGTGGTGTACCTCCTACAAGGTTGATTTGCTGACCTATAAGGTCTTGCACTGTTACCTGAAAGATCTCCTGAGTCCCTACCAGCCCACCTGCTCCCTTCATTCCATGGATGACAGTTTTTTGGGATCTCCCAGGATTTATTTAAAGACATCGGGGGCCTGTGCATTTTCTTCTGTGGCCCCATTCCTGTGGAACTCCATTACTCACCAGATCTGAGACAGCCCAGCAACTGACATCTGTAGGTGGAACTAAAGCCCTTTTTATTCAATCAGGCTTTTATTAGTAATTAATATGTTTTTACTGGTATTTAATGTTTTATTTATTTTTATGTTTTGTCTCTTTTCTCTTTTGTTCTGGGTATATTCTATTTTTAAAATATTTTAGCTCTATTGTGAAGCGCACTGAGTCACAATGCAGAAATGAGCTCTACTAAATAAAGTCTGATTTGATTTGATGTACACTGACAATATAGTCCTATACAGATCAGGTAAAAACACCACAGATATTGGTACTCATCTTCCGGAGTCAAGTGCAACAGGGAAGGTTAACCCATGGAAAAGAAATTCCCTGGAGACTGAAGGAACCAAAGAGAAGGGTAGGGCAGGAAAGTCTGGAGAAGTAACTCCATCTGGAAAAGAGAGGGAGGTAAGGCAGGAAGACAATGTGACAGAGGGAGCAGGACCAGTGCAACAGTGGGACAACGGAGGAAAGCAGGAAGGGGAGGCAGGTAAGAGGAAGAGAGGGACAAAGAGAGTGGAGAGCAATGTGCGCGAATGCAATGAGTCTGGTAAACAACATTCCTAACCTTGAGACAGTCATTGTGGAGGCAGACCTGTATCTGGTTCTCATAACAGAATCATGGTGCATGGACAACCACAGCTAGAAAGTGGTCAATCCAGGCTACACCATGTTCTGGAAGTACAATCCAAGGAGGAAAGGCAGAGGAGATGTTTTATACATGGGTCAGCCTAGAGTTGAGGTCAGGGTCTGTTATTTGCATGGGGGTGGTGTACTGACCTCTGACAGGAGGAGGATTGAGACAGGGCTCTGCAAAAACCATTAGCATAATGTTCAGCAAGGGGGAAGTTTTGATAATGGGGTACTTTAATCTGCTGGATGTAGTCTGGGGCATTCTTGCCACAGCTACATCAAGAGACAAGGCCAGGGCCATCCTCTGCTCCATACAAGGGGTATTTCTTAGGCAGCTGGTTTGGAAACCCTCTAAGGATGGAGCAGTGTTGGACCTGTGTTTACAAACAGAGACAGCATTGCTAATGTCACAGTGTGTAGTCACCTGGGTATAAGTGTTAACCATACAGCATGGTTTAGCATATGGATAAGACAGAAAACACACACACACACAAGGTCCCTGGACTTCAGGAGGTCAGATTGCAAAGAAATAGGATACTGCCTCATAGAATGCATTGGGGGGGGGCAGAGGGGAAGTGAAGACTCAATGAAGAATAATTAGGGAGAGTACAGCCCAGGCAACAGCATGCTGTTTGAAGGAAGTAAGCAAGGGAAAATGAAAGAGGAGGAGGAGGAGGAGGCCACTATGGTTCTCTAAAGAGGTGGAAAAGGCAGTGAAGGAGAAGAAAATAGCATTTAGGAAATACAAGGAGACCCAGAAGGATAAAGACAGGGAGGTATATCTGGCACAGAAAAGGGAGGCAGGAATCAGGGTGAGGACTGCTAAAGCACTAAGAGGAGAGGATAGCTAAATAGTTCAAAAATGGTGACACAACCTTCTTCAGGTATGTGGGGGAAAGAGGAAGACAGGGGGAGGATACAAGGGTTGGGGGGCACTGCACAGAGAATGATCAGAAGAAAGCAGAAAAATCAAATGCTTACTTTTGTTCAGTCTTCATGGGAGAGGATTGGGGGGATGGACCAAGATCCTGCAGTATACAACAGAGAGAGTGGAGAGTGGACACAAGTCCATCATCAGCAGAAAGGATCTAGAAGAAACTGGAAGCCTTAAAAGAGAATAAGTCAATGAGGCTGGGTGAGTTCAAAGGTCCCAAAGGAACTGAGCATGGTGCTATCTGCCCCTTCGGAAGTGCTTTTTGGCATGTCACTGGAGATGAGGGAAGTTCCAGAGGACTAGAGGAGGGCTGATGTGGTCCATCTGCACAAAAGCGGCAGTAGGGAGGATAGTAGCAAATACAGGCCAGTCAGTCTGACATCAGTGGTTGGGAAGTTAATGGAGACACCACTGAAAGAGAGATTCATTTTGTACCTGGAGGTAAAAAGTGCTGGAGGACCACCAGCAGCATGGTTTCACCAGAGGGAGGTCATTTCAGACTAATCACATAGATTTCTTTGACTGGGTTACCAGGGAAGTGGATCAAGGGAAAGCAGAGACTATGACCTATCTGGACATCAGTAAGGTAATCAATGCTGTGCCGCTCAGGAGGCTAGTTTAGAAACTAAACAGCCTGGGGTGGCAGAGAAAATGACAAGCTGGTATCAAACTGATTAATAGATAGGAGGCAAATAGCGGTAGTAAATGGTAGACACTCAGATGTAGGAGAATGACTAGTGGGGTACCACACATTTCAATGCTGGGACCAGACCTCTTTGTCTTTATAAGTGATATTGTAGAGGAGCTGGAGGGTAAGGTGTGTCTCTTTCTGGATGGTGCAAAAATCTGCAATAGGGTTGACACTCAGTAAGGGTTGGAGAGAATGCAAAGGTATTTGAGGAAACTAGAGGAATTCTCTAGGGGTAGCAGCTGGGATTCAATGAAAAAAAAGTGCAAGATTATGCACTTGGGGGTAAGAAGCTCAGAGACTGTATATAAGATGGGGGAGTGCACTGAACAGTCACCAAGCAAGAAAGAGACCTAGGGGTCATCATATTTGGTAACATCAGGTAGCTGGACAGTGTGATAAAGCAGTGGAAAAGGCTAGCAGGATGCTGGGGTACATTGGGAGATGAATTTCTAGCAGGAGAAGAGAGGTGGTGCTGCAGTTGTATCGCTCACTGGTGAGGCCCCACCTGGAGTACTGTGTCCATTTATTGAGACTGCACCTCCACAAGGACATTGGAAAAGTAAAAGCAGTAAAGAGGAGGGCAACCAAAATGGTGAGGGAGTTGCACAAGAAACCAGATGGGGATAGGCTGCAGGGAATAAGGGTGGGGTAGAGGAAATGTGGGCAAGAGTAAAGTAGGCTATTGAGAAGAAAGGGATTGCAATATTTCTCCAAGGAAGTAGCAGAAATGGTAAAGAAAAAGAAGCAGGCATTCAAAAGATACAAGACAATCCAGAAGGAAGAGGACATGGTGAGTTATCAGGAGAAACAAAGTGAGTCAGGGAATGTAGATAGGAGAGCTAAAGCACAAACAGAGGTAAATATTGCCAAATCAGCAAAAAGGGGGGATAAAACTTTCTTCAGGTACATAAGTGAAAAGAAGAAATGCAAGGCAGGGATAGTAAGACTGAAAGGGGCGAGAGAGTGTGGAAGATAACCAGAAGAAAGCTGACATATTAATAAGTACTTTTGTTCAGTATTCACAAGGAAAGGATAGGAGATGGACCACAGATAAGAGAAACATAGAAACATAGAATTTGACAGCAGATAAGGACTGCTTGGCCCACCCAGTCTGCCCATTTCCCTACCTAATGGATAAGCTGCAGATCCTAGTTAACCAGCAGCCTACTTCTTTCTACCCCACCCCTAGAATTGCCTTATGGCTGTCCCATGCATGCTTAAATTCAGTCACTGTTTTGACTCCACACCTCCGAGGCTGTTCCATGCATCCACAACCCTCTGTGAAAAATACTCTACATTACCTCTGAGCCCCCCCATCTTCAAATTGTGCCCCTTGTTCTTGCACACCTCTTTTTTTTGAAAGATGCTACCCTCTTGGACTTTGTTGATTCCTTGAGGTGCCGAAAGTTTCTATCATGTCCTCCCTCTCCCTCCTTTCCTCGAGGCTATACATATTAAGCTCCTTTAGTCTCTCTCATATGTCTTCGTTGTAGACCCTGCACCATTTTAGTTGCCCTCCTCTGGACAGCTTCCATCTTGTCTATGTCCTTGCAGAGATTGGGTCTCCAGAACTGCACACAGTACTCCAGATGGGGTCTCACCAGCTGTCTGTACAGAGGGATAACAACTTCCTGTTTTCTACTGGTGATGCCTCTCCCTATGCATCCCAGTATCCCCCCAGCCCTCCTTACTGCCCTCTCACATTACTTGCCCACCTTTAAGTCATCTGATATGACTACCCCCAGGTCCCTTTCCATTGTTGTTGTTGTTAGTATCTCACCCCCCATTGTGTACTCTTCCCCTGGGTTTTTGTTTCCCAGGTGCATTACCTTGTACTTCTTAGCATTAAATCTAAGCTGCCATACATTTGACCATTCCTCTAACCTTGCCAAGTCCCTTCTCATCCTTTCCACCCCACCTTGTGCATCAACTCTGTTGCAGATCTTTGTGTCATCTGCAAAGAGACATACTTTTCCTTAAAGTCCGTCTGCAATGTTGCTTACAAAGACATTGAAGAGGACCGGTCCTAATACTGAACCTTGCGGCACCCCACTAGTAACCCCCCTTTCTTCAGAGTGGACTCCATTTACTATTACCCTCTGTGTCCTATTCTCCAGCCAATTCTTTACCCAGGCTATCATCTTGGAACCCACTCCTAGGCTGGCTAACTTGTATATTAATCTTTTGTGTGAGACTGAGTCAAATGCCTTGCTAAAGTCTAGGTAGGCCATGTCCACAGCCCCTCCCTGATATACTACTTTGGTCACCCAGTCAAAGAAATATATTAGATTTGTCTGGCATGACCTTCCCGCTGTGAATCCATGCTGCCTTGGGTCCTGAGCCCCTCTGGCCTCTAGGTACTCGACAATTCTTTCCTTCAGAAGTGATTCCACCATTTTCCCTATCACTGAGGTTAAACTAACTGGTCTGTAGTTTCCCGCTTCTGCCCTGCTCCCACTTTTGTGAAGGGGAATCACATCGACCCTCCTCCAGTCCTCAGGTACCACCCCATCCTCCCATGATTTGTTAAAGAGGGTAGTCAGTGGTGTCACTAGTTCTACCCTTAGTTCTTTTAGAATTCTGGGGTGAATCCCATCAGGCCCCATGGCTTTGTCCACCTTCAGTTTTAAGAGTTCTTTCAAGACCCTTTCTTCTGTAAATGGGCTGGTATCAACTTCTGTATCCAGAGTGTTTCTATTGTTTGTTTTAGGTACCTCCTCCTCTTCATTTGTAAATACTGAGCAAAAATATTTGTTTAGTATCTCTGTCTTTTCACAGTCACCCTCTGCCCTTGGCATTAAAGGAAGGGAGGCAGGCACTAGCCCTTTTATTAAGGACAGAGTCCTCAGGGAACGAGCAAAACTAAAAGTAGACAAGTGTATGGGGCTGGAAGGAGCTCACCCTAGGATACTGAAGGACTAAAGAAGGAACTGACTGCACCTCTGACTGCCCTGTTCAATCTATCCCTGGCTGTGGGGGAAGTTTTGGAGGACTGGAGGAGGGTGGATGTGGTCCCACTACACAAAAGTGGGAATAGAGAGGAGGCAGAAAGCTAATGACCTGTAGGCCTGACTTCGGTAGTGGGCAAGGTTATGGAAACTCTACTTATAGGAAGGACTGGGGAATATCTTCAGAGCTCTGAGAAGCCTTCGGGTGAAAAGTCAGTTGATTGGTCAATTCGTGTTACGTGCCATGCACGTCTGACGTCCTTGCTGCTTAGGTCTGCTGTGGTGCACTGAGTCTGGTGCCAGCGTGTATTTCTTTAAACTTTTACTGTCTTAGGTTTTTTCTACCTATTTATTTATTTGCATTTTTATGGCTTCAGTCTCGGCTAATTTGTCCTGAATAAAATGATAAGAGAATTTCAGCCAGTGGTAACCTGTCCATTTATTACTTTTGAGAAGTGTGTGGTTTTTGGATTGTGCTATAGCAACTTGTGGGTTGTTCATGAACATCTCCCCCCCCTTGCTTTGTGTGTTTGGCCATTAGCACCACACTGGACACTTGTAGTGTTGTGAGCCCCACATCTTTTTATTTTTCCATTGCATGGCTAGAAAAGCCTGCCAGAAGAGGTAGTGGTGTCAAAGACTGTGAGGAGCTACAATCATGCATGGAATAGGTACAGGGACATATTAGGTAGAGGAACAGGAAAGGAAGTGACACCTATGACCAACTAGGGTCAATGGTGATAGAATAGGCAAGAACAAGGGGCAGACTGGAATGGCCTAAATGTCCTTTTCTGCCAACAACAACAGAAAAATCTAATAAAGTACAAAACTGGCTGTTGGAGGATGGAATACTGTTGAATACTGCTAAAACAAAATTTTTACTTAGTAAATTCAAGCAAAAGCCTAAACAGTTTAATGCTGACTTAGCATGTTGTGATTTTCTTAAAGGAAAAATCAAACAGGTCAAACATTTGGTAACTTGGCTTCATCTTTGATCAATTGTTATCATACCACAATCTCATTAACAGCTTAGTTAAATCTGTGCATATTCATCTGGAGCAGTTGTCTTGGTTAAAATATTGCTTGTTCTTGCAATCTTGCAAAGCACTGGTCCAGCCATTATTGTCCTCTATTGATTATGGTATCCCAATATATGCCTCGGCCTCTTTCTCAGTGCTTCAGCATGCTGAAGTTCTTTATCATTCGATTTGTCTCTTTTTGGTTCTGCTCATCTCTTAACTCACCACTATGATTTGTGTAGTAATTTGAGATGGTTGTCATTTGAACGGATGATTACTTATTTTAGTATAATTACGTTTAAGCAGTTTTATATTTCACCAGTACAATATTCTTTTACTGTATGTCTGATTTTTGTGAATGTTCAAAATTATGCCACACTAGATCTGGACAAACAAATCATTTGTACCCCCCGTTTGAAACACAGTTAGGTCAGATAGCTTTCATGTTTGGTGTTATTAATTTATGGAATGCATCACTACCTTCATTGTTGTCACCTGATTCTTTGTATGTGTTCATGAAACAACTAAAACTCCACTGTCTGAGCTGGCCTGATGGTGTTGAGGGCTGAGGTGCTGGACACCTTACTTCATGTTTTGCTGGCGAACTGTGTTCGGGAACATGCATGGGCTGCAGGGGGTCAGCAAGGTAGGAGAAGGCTCGAGAATCCAATAGACTGCTATCCTTTTTCAGGGAGGGGGTTGCCAGCAGTTGGAGTCTGACTGGCCCCTAGTGGTGGCTGGGGGGCAGTACACCGATGCTGCAGAAAAAGGGGACGAGATAGGTCAGATGCTTAGAGGAGCATGTGCAGACATGTGTGTGCTTTATGGGTGTCATTGCATGCCTCACCTCAGTAAGGGAAGATATTGGAGGAAAAAGGAGTGTCGTGGCATATGATGGAGGGTGCCTTGCAGGCCCCACTCCCAGTTAGCCATGGCACTGGCCCCACTGGAACTGTTCTCCGTTGGGGGTTGAGGAACCCCTCCGGCTCCACTGGGGAGGATAAGCCCTGAAAGTATGAGTCAGCACCAGATGGTGGACTCTGAGGAACAGGGCTGGGGGCTCCATCTTTAGGCAAAGGGCCACAGCACAGGAGTATAAATCAAGGTAAAAAAAAACACTGTCTGTATCATTCAAACTGCTCTTGTTACAGCCATTGATGTTCTGTGAATTTGTATTGTACTGCAATATTTTACATTTCGTACTACTCAGAGGCCCCTTGAAAATAAGAATGTGATGCTCTTGGGGCTTACCCAATCAAAACACTTTGAATAAATAATACCACAAAAGTGCACAATCATGAAGCAAGGGCATATGAACCCAAGAACTGAGTATTTATTGTTATTTATTTTATTTATTGATAGTAGGATTCACAACCTATGAGCTAAAAGTTCATTTACATAGGTTCCACTTCATGTACAGACAGTAGTTACAAAACGACAGATAGAAATGTTACAAAAAAGAACACAAAAAAATGTTTGCATACAGTTGAATAGGGTAGTTGATAGATTGTGAAATTTTCTAAGGTCAAAGGGAGTCAGACATCTGAAATTTGGAATTAGGAGAGGCTAGGGGTGTAGGCAGAGGGCAAGGAAGCAGCAAAAAGAAATAACAAGTCTTGTCAAGAGGTGTTGGGGGAAGAGTGGGGAGGGAGAAGTGGCACCTAGTATAGGATAAGAGTGAGGGACTGTCAGTCACTAAGCAAGAATGAGACCTTGGGGTTGTTATATCTGATGACCTCACAGTGGCTGGGCAATGTGACAAAGCAATGGGTAGGGCCAGTGGGATAGATAGGGAGAGGTATCTCCAGCAGGAAGAGAGAAGTGGTGTTGCCATTATGTCCCTCATTGGTTAGACTCTGCCTTGAATATTGTACTCACTTTTGAAAGCTGCAGCTCAGAAAGGACATAGACAGGGTGAAAGTAGCCTAGAGGAAGGCAACCAAAATGTGCAGGAATTGCTCCAAAACCTCTATGAGGCGAGACTGAGGGATCTCAACATGTATAACCTGGAAGACAGAAGAGCGGGATGAGACATGATCAAGACCTAAAAATAACCTTATGGTGGTGACCATGATACAGGAGAGGAGCATTTTTAAATGAGGGAGAGCACCAGAACCAGATGGCATGCATGGAAGCTGGGGATGATGTTTAGGACGGATGTGAGGAAATACTAATTCACTGAAAGAGTGATGCATGCCTCGAGTAGACTGTTAGTGGAAGTGGTGGAGGCTAAAATAGTAGCGGGTTTCAAGCATCCTTGGGAATGACATAAGGGAATATTAGGAAATGGACAGAAAGGAGGAAGGGTCACCAGAGACCAGTTAGGGTATGTTGAGACAAACTAGGCAACGATCATCTGGGCAGACTGTACGAGTCAAGCGGTCCTTTTCTGCCAACAAATTCTTTGTTTTTATGAATATCTTCTCAAAAATGACTATGCCAGCACCACCATTCTCCTGACTCACTGCAATATTGTGTTGATCTTCACCCCTTTGTACATGGTTTAGGCTGTGAAGACACTTGGTTACTGGGTTTCATGGCCCTTCTTACCCAGGCCACCAGTAGCTATCATATGCCCTTAGGCTAACTGTATAGGTTACTCAACAGGTTCATGTTGCTCACCTCCTCAGTAGAAAAAGGTACTGAGGTAGTGTGGAGCCCATGCCACTGTATAGTAATGGGTGCATGCTGTAACATGTACACAAGGCATACTCATGCCACCAGCCCTCCTGAAAATGTGTGTCTCCTCAGGTTTCCAAGTGCCTCTAGCACACTATAATTATTGATAGTCTATGGAAAAGATCTCTGGAAGACCTACAGTTACAGTAAATACACAACTTTTATTTTGTGCACACAGAGTGAAAATTGGGAACAGTCCCACACTTGATGTGGGGCTCTTATTTCTTACTGTTCTCCTTTAAATAGTTCAAGATCATTCCATTTCTGAAATCCAGTGGTTGTCCATTCCAAAGTCCTGGGGTGCGGACCATGAAATCACAGTTATCAAAGGTAGCCAGTCTAGTGGCCAAAAAATTGTAAATGAAGGAAGGGAAGAGCAAAGCTGACAAGGCAGAAGATGATGAAGCAACTCTGATTGACATTAAAGAGCAAGTCCAGTTCTGCATTTGAATACAAGTAGAAGTATTTTATAATCAAATATGTATCCAAATAAAACACATGAAGCTTGGTGATGAGATGGAAAACATAATAAAACTATTTGGAGCAAGACAGAATACTAGCAGCAACATTTCAAGTGAGCTGAAGATAATGCAATTTTTGTGTTGGGAGGCCAGACAAGAGGGAGTATCGGTAGTCCAGTCATGAGAAAATAAAATAGCAGACAAAGATACCAGAAATCTCAGAGCTTAGGAAGGGTGGATTCCTTGCAACTGTAGGCTAAAAGGGTGTCATTCAGGATGTACAAAGAGGCACAGAGGTAAGAGGATAGATAAGGTGTACCAGGAGAAATAGAAGGGAACAGGGAAAGCAGTGAGAGGCACAGAAGGCCTAATGGAGGAAAGGATAGCAAAAAGGGTAAATAAGGGGTGGGGCTTTTTAAAGAGCTACTGAATCCTCAAAGAAAGCTTTAAAAACTTAATAATTAGGTACAATTCTGCCCAAATTCCATTTATATTTTATATATTTAATTTCCCCGTGATATACTACTAAGGAAATTAAGTGCATTAGTAAAAAGAGTAAGATAAGGGGGTGATTTTGATGTTAAGAAGGACAGTGGGAACTGTGCAGAGGAAGATCAGGAAAAAGCAAATATTCTGATCAGATATTTCTGTTCAGTCTTCATAGTGGAAAGGGAGTGACATGGACCACATGTAAACATTAGGAACACTGGCAGGAGGGAGGTAGACACAAATTCATTCACCAAGGAGAGACTCCTGAAAGGACTTGAAAATCTGAAAGTGAACAAAGTTATGGGGCTGTGGGTGAAGTACACCCAATGGTTAATGAGGGAGCTCAGGAAGGCACTGGCTACACCTCTTACTGACCAATTCAACAACTCACTGGAAAATGGAGTGTTTCTGTAGTATTGGATGAGGGCAGATGTAGTCCTGTTTCATAAAATAGGCAGGAAAGAGGAGGCTAGCAACTATAGAACAGTCAGTCTAACATCAGTGGTGGGAAAGTTAATGGAAGCGCTTTAAAGTAAAGACTGTTAGAAACAGAGAAACAGAGAAACAGAATCTGATGGCAGATAATAACCACTTGGCCCACCCAGTCTGCCCATTTTTCCCTACGTACAGTATCACCGTAGATCCTAATCTGTCTCAGACTCTTTCTCCTTCCCTCTCTTCCCAGTATGAGACATGTATACCTATCCCATGCATTCTGAACCCCACTACAGTCTCCACCTCCACCAACTCCAGCAGAAGGCTGTTCCAGGAATCGACCACACTTTCAATCAATCAACCAATCAATCTTTATTTTACCAGGCGAAACACCATGGAGATGAAGACATTTACAAGGTGGACTTGGGAAGGTCAATGAACAATTACAGTAATTTACAGAGACCGTGTAGCTAACAAGGATACAATTACATACAGATGACAAGGAGGATTAGCTATACATCTGTACAGTGCACTGGGATATACAATGTATGTACAAAATAACTTCAACAGACCAGGCTTAATAGAAAAGTGTAGGCAAAAAGTCCTTGGTGGACAAGGATTCAGCAACTAGAGAAGATAATTAGCATGGTCATGAGGAACAGCACAAGCATAGCAATGCACAAGAAAAGTATGAAGAACAGTAAGAGGGAAAATTATTGGTAGATTAGAGCCATACCCAGGATTTGAGGACCATTAGCGGACGCTTTTACATGTCTCCTTGAAATAGCGTACAAATAGAGTTTTGAAGGATAGCTTCACAGGGGTTGCAAGTTTTAGGGTCTTTTGAGTAAAATTCCATAAAATGGGAATGGTGTGGCTTATTGCCGATCTACCAAAACATGATCTAACCTTGGGGATGATAAGCTAAATATAGGATAGATTTATCAATGGATAGCTACCCACAACACAAAGGGGTAAACAATCAGAGATACAATGAGGGAGCTTGTTGATGATAGCTCTATACATCTATAGTACTACATTTTTCTGCTGTCTAAAGCTAAGGGAGTTCCAGGCTACTGAGGTATAGAGTGAGCAGTTATGGGTGGAGTATGGTGCACCCATAATAAATCTAATGCTTAGTGATATAAGGTGTCTAGTTAAGACAAGACAGAATTTGGACCTTTCCCATATAGGCGGTCCAATAGTGGCATAAATGTTGTTTGGATCAGTCTGGTTTTTGCTTTCAAAATTAGTAGGTGTCTAATCCTAAAAAAGAGACCAAGCCTCTGCTTAAGTTTTTTTGAGAGTTCCTCAATATGATCTGTGAAAGATAGTATATAGTCAGTCCAGACACCTAGATATTTAAATTTCATCATGAACTCCAGGGGTTCTCCTAATAGTGTGGTTATTTGAGAAGCAATACTTTGATTGCCATTTTTATAAACATTAACCAAAGGGAAGAAGAGCGTTGCCTTAGTCTTTTTTTGCATTCAGGAGTAGCTTTAGGTGCAGTAGACTTTTTTTTTTGTAAAAGGTTAAATTCAAGTTGGAGATCCCTAAAGGCCTGTTCCAGGGTATGCCTTTCTAGATATAGTACAATGTCATCAGCAAACAGATGAATGTTTGCTGATTTGATTCCTGTGTTGATGTTATCACTATAAATGGCAAATAGTAAGGGGCCCAAAATAGACCCTTGTGGCACTCTTCTTAGGAGAGTTTTTAGTGGAGAGAGTTCCTCATCTGCATTAATTTTCTGCTGATGCCCAGTGAGACAGTTTATAAACCATTTCAGGGCCATTTGATCTAGCCAAATATTTCTTAGGATGGCAAGGAGCAGGTCATGGTCCACCGTGTCGAATGCTTTGCTCAAATCAGGGAAAAAAGCACACACATAATTTTTTGAATCCAGAGCATTTTGCCAATCATTTGAAACCTTGGCAAGTGATGATACAGTGCTGTGTTGTGGCCTGAAACCAGATTGTACTGGGCTAAGGAGATTGTAGGTGTCCAGGTGCTGCCTAAGTTGCGAGTTGTTTACCTTCTCTAGCAATTTGGACAGAATAGGAAGTAGAGATATTGGATGATAGTTATTTAGGTCACTCAGATCTCCAGATTTAACCAAGGGGATAATGTCAGCAGTTTTCCAGATAGAGGGAAGGGCCTACTGGGCAAGGGGTAAATTAAATAGATGAGTGATAGGAACAGCCAACACATGATATTCTTATTTTAAGTAGATAGACTCAGTTAGATCGGCCCCTGCACTTTTTCTGATATCTAATCCAGAAGTAGGTCTTCCACCTGTTTCACCAAGACAGGGCAGAAACTGAAGATTGTTTCTTGTGCAGAGGTAGCTGATGACAGGCAAGGGGTGTCCTGGGTACACATTTGAGCTCAAATGCTATTCACTGCTGAGGTGTAAAATGCTAGCTCTGCAGTGTCAAAATGATTCTTAAGCAGGTCTAAGATCATCTTTTTGTCAGTAGTAGAGGAACCACCAACATAAATTTTAGGAGGGAGTGAGCTGGATGGGCTGTGGCCTTCTATAGCCTTAAGCAATTTCTGAAATTTTTTTGCACAATTTGATGAGGCCTCATTTTTAGAACAGTAGTATTTTGCTGTCTCAGCCCTAATTTGTTTAGTGCACTGATTTTTTTGCTGTTCTAAAATCATTCCAGTCACTTTTTGGTATGAACTTTAACTAGTGGTGCATGTCTGTTTATGGAGTCAATGACAATGATTTGGAATGCCTCGAAGGCTTCACCCACTGTAGGCACTGGTTAGAAATCCTGCCAATTTGAATACTGGAAGTCAGTAAGGAAGGCATTTGAGTCAAAATGCTGGTGACATCTCTTGAGGATGAATCTAAAAGTAGAAATAGCTTTTTTGGGCAGACCTCTCACTGGCTAGTGTTCAGTTATCACTGAGGTCATTAAACAGGACACCAGAATGGGAAAAAAGGTAAGGTTTGTTAACCAGAATTAGATCCAATTAGGTACAATGTAATGCATTTTTGACATTAGCTTGGGTAACATCTGTGATAAGCTGAGTAAGTTCAAAGGAATCTCAGATGTCCTTTAGGGGTTTGAAGGCAGGGGAAAACCAATCTAGATTAAAATCACCCATGATAATTATCTCAAAGGTCAGAGAGCCTAGCACATCACACAAATGACCCAGTACCTTAAGCCCCAGAGATGCTATACGTTATACATAGGGGAACAGATTGAGAGAGTTGTATCCTAGGGTAATACTTTTGAATTCCTTGCCTATAGTAGTAGTAACAATTAGGGACACAGTAAGTTTGTCTCAGGTGTAGATTGCTACCCCCCTCCCCAGTATGGCTGTCTGCTCTAAAGAGATTGTTTGAGGGAATGTTAATCTCGTGGTCCTGCATTGATGGTCTCAGCCATGTTTCTGTAATTACCAAGATATCAGGCTTAGTATGGTTAATCCAGGTCTGGATGGCGTCAAATTTCTTTAACCGATTACAGGCATTAATATGTAATAGATTCATCCCCTTTAGTTGAGCCAGTTCTGAGGGGGTGAATATGGGATGGAGTGGTCCAGGGTTAAGCTCAATATTTCCTGCACATATAAGTAGCAACAGTGATATTTTTTTAAGGGCATTTAGTAAGAGCCTATGGAGACTGGTCCTTCCTCACAGTAAGGAACAGATGAAGATTTATTGGTCCTGGTACAAGAGGACTCACAAAAGCATATAAGAGTGCCCTAACAGAGAAGGTTACTGGGTACGCAAGTAAGGGGGTGAGTGAGGTTAGATGTGAGTAGCCCATCTAATGACTAGTATGAGCACTACAAAGTACACAATTCAGAGCAAAATACCCCAATGGGGACTAGCGAGAGCATCGTAGCAGATGGGGAGCAGTGTATGTACAGCCCTGAAGAGTTGGGTAGGACAACAGCTACTGGTACAGTGAATGGATAAAGGGGACAGGTGTGCAAACCTGAGAGGTAACCTTAAATAAAAAGCAGAAAAAGCTATTTGGTAGCCTAATGCAGAGGAGGTAAATACCTACACTAATGGAACTGAGACAGTAGGTAAATGCCAACACAAGAAAGGAACTTAGCAAACAGTCAGCACAACAAGGAGACAGAGGCAAAATTAGAAGTAAGTCTCTTTAGAAGGAAAGAGTAGAGTACTGGTCATTTTCTGACTCAAGCATGATTGTTAGGTTCCCAGAATTACACTTGGCTGTGGGTTACTAGTGAGCCACATGGAAGCTAGTAATCCTGGTGATGAGAAAGGGTGGGAAGAGTGGGCTCTATTTAGAGGATGTCATGCCAATAGGTAATTCCAGAATAATGAAAACCAAAAATTACAGCTAAAGCAGACTACGTGTTTAAATTCCAGAAGTTGAGGAAGGGTAGTCACAGGAGGCAAGAGATCAAAACCAAGGTGAAGTTGCACACCCCCTAATGGTGCAGGAGAATAACATGTGAATGAGCAAGTTTGGACTTAGTCATCTGACCCAAACTACCCTCTATAACTAACGCTGGACAATGGTGGGTGTGGTGGGGGAGGGTGGAGAGCCACCACAAAGTGGCAGCAGCAAGAGGCAACTCAGGGATTACCTTGACAGCAGACTGGAGAGGGCTGATGGACTTCAGCTTAACAGAACCACTGTATTGGTTTGAACAAGGCTTACAGCAGCTGGGCACCTTCCCTGGACCACCGGTGTGGTCTGTGCAGTCTGCTTAGCCCAGTCAGGGGCTACAGCACCTGGGGAGAGAGGAAGCTTAGAGCAAAAATAAGGATCAGACAGAATCGGTGGGAGGGTGAGTAGACAAAAGGAAGGAAAAGATGGGAGGGGCCAAGGGAAAGATGGAGTTGCAGGAGGCAGCTGGGAGGAGAAGGAGAACTAGAGACAGGGTTAAGCAGTTTAGGAGAAGAATTAAAGGATACCTAAACAACATTTTGACAACAGACTATTAAAAAATCTGACTCCGTAGGTGACTAAAGGAAAGGCTTCTGTATTCGTTAATGCTAAAACTACATTTACATAATTTGCCTAAATGTGGTTCCAGAGCATTTGAAAATTGTAAAATCAGCCTTCCAATTTCAAAAAAACTGTCTTACCTGCTTCCTAAAATGGCCGCCAAATGTGTTATGTGATGACATCACTGAAGTCAAAGTCAGAGAGATATATGGCTCTCTATAGTGCTAACTAGTTATTTTTCCCTTTGTTTAGAATTGTTTCACCCAAATGGTCAAAACCATGTGCATTATTTTGTATAATGCACATGTTAGGCTATGGTTCTGTTCATTTTGATTACTTTAACATGCTGAAAATGTGTTTTAATCCAACCGACTTTCTCTGTGGCAAACCACAATGCAGTACAAATCTTGAATAACCTGGTAGTCTAGTGGTTATGGTCGATCCAGGATGCTACAGTGGGGGTGCTGGGGTGGTGTGCATGCTTATTATGCACTTCTTAACATTTTTATTAAACCTTTATATTTTCTGTTATTATTCTTTTCTAGTTTCTTTTACATTTTTGACAGAACCTACAAATGTAATCCATAGTTTGTAAACATTTGTACAATCAATAAATCAGACTTCTTTCACAAAGTGAAATGCAGAAGCAGCAGCAGCAGCAGCAAGCAAGTACATTACTATGTGGGGGGGGGTTGAAGCCACACCCTTCACCGCCCTCTAGAGCCACCACTTTTTTGTAGCAAAGTTCTTGTGCAGTCCAATGTTAGAGTTCATACTTTCTTGAAACTCAAATATATGCTTGTTTTGTCTTCTTTTTCTGTGGGAAATAATAATAATAATAATAATAAGAATCAGCATTTATATAGAGGTTTTTATACACATTGTATCCCAAAGTGCTTTACAAGCAATACTAGACCGGTAGTGAAGTGACTGAACATGTAGTGGCAGCCATATCATACATTAATCAATCAATCAATCAATCAATCAATCACTTTATTTAACCAGGCATAAACACCATTGAGCAAGCTCATTTTCAAGGTGGTCCTGATTAATAGCCACACACAGGCCCGGTGGCGCTGAGGGTTGAGGCACTGGATGCCACACCTCGTGCCACACAGGCAACCCAAGTTTGGAAGTGAGCTCGGGTGCTGAGGGTCAGCAGAGGAGAGATTGGATTGAGCACCTGTAAGGCTGCTCTCCGATCCCGGGGGGAGGGCATTGGGGTGTCCGGTGCTCTGGGGACCCCTGGTGGGGATTGGGGCACCGCAGAGCATGGGCGGCACATAATGGCATGCCTGACACTGGCAGAGTTGCCGTGTACCAAGCGTTGGGGGTGTGCACACGCAGGGGAGGGGTTGGGAGAACAAGGAGAAACCCGGCTTGGAGGGATAGGCGATTGCACTTATCCTCCATGCCCAGAGCCAGGATCCATTTTGGCCGGCATCATCAATCCTCCACGCGAGTCCCACCTGCACGCTGGAGTCTGTCTTGTAAGGAGCCCAAGGTAAAGAATTGGGCTACCCTCCCCGGGAGGGTTAAACTGGGGGTGCTGGCTGTGGGGGGGGGGGAGAAAGCATAGGTCGTAGTGACCCTCAGGCAGGGCGGCACAGGGATAGGCTGCCTGAGAGAGTTCCCTCGAGCCATGAAGGAGTAAAAGATAGTTGGAAAATATATATATATATATATCCACACACAGCCTTGGTCAATTGAATGACTGGTTTTATGGGAAGGGAAATACTGGCCAGGACAATGAGGTCCGGTAGTGATCAATGTGCTGGCAGCCCCACATCTTATTTCTCACAGTAATCTGCTCATATTTCTCTCCTTCTGTCTTCCCCCTTCCCTGAATATAGCAGCACCTTGCAAGAGAGGCCTTCTCAGTCCCCCTCTGGTATTCATTCTTCACTATTCCTCCTCACACTGAAGACTGATGAGCTCATCACCCTTCTGCATCATGAGTGCAGGTAGTACAGTCCCTATTTTATTTTGACATATCAAATTTAAACATATCTTTCCAGTAGGTCAGACTCATTGCTGCAGGGAACAAGGAGAATGATGGGCTTTCCTATCCTTAGAAGATCTAGGTTACCTTTGATTAGGCACTATTAAATGATGGGTGTGCACATCATTATGCTCGTCATTTAATAGTGCCTAATCATAGGTGGCTTAGATCTTATATGGGTAGGAAAGCCTATTTTTCCACTTGTGCCATGCTGCTATCAGTCTGGCTTACCAGAAGCTCATGTTTATTATTACTATGTAAATGTAACACAGGAGACTGTACCAAACACATTTATGATGCAGAAGGGTAGTGAACTCACCAGTTTATGGTGTGGGGAGCAGGTGTGAAGAATGAATGCCAGAGAGGGACTGAAGAGGCCATTCCAGCAGGGTACAGCTATATTCAGGTTAGTTGAAGACATGAAGGAGGATGCTGAGCAGATCATTGTAATATCTGAAATGTGGGGCTGCTAGCATTGTGATCACTACCTGACTGTGGATGAGAGTAGCCAGTGATGACAAATACTCAGAGTGGCAGGGCTGCACCTAAACTGTTACTTGAATTCACTGTAGAGAGATTACCCTTGGGGGGGGGTGACATTTATTAGGACAGTATTGAGGGAGTTGTGTATAGCTCATTCAAGATTTGGAAGGGTGGCAGCCAGCCAACTCAAATTGTGGAGTACAGCACAGAAAAGCACTGGAGAAGAAGTTCTGGGAACTGTTCTGCGGGGTTCTGCAGATCACAGGTAAAGGAACAGATTGACACTGGAAGTCAGGTGGATTCTCTCAAGGTATTAATATGCCTCTCCTGCTAATAATATTGTTATCCATTGTAAGTGCAGCCTTTATGAGGGCATGAACAGCAGTTTTTCTGGTGGGTCATGATGCTTATTGTTTGACCCTTCAGGAAGACCTAGTTGTTGGTTAATGAGGTGGGAAAAAACACAACAGGGAACTGTACATACTACCTTCACTATGCAGAAGTGCGGTGATCCACACAATGTTTGCTGTCCGGAACAGAATTCAAACATTGAGAATGTGGACTGGAGAGTGATTTGTGAGGCATTTTTTAACAGTGCCAGCTGATGATGCATATCAGTATAGGTGTGCACAACTCTCTGAGGTACAGGATTACAATCTGAGGTGCGATAATTCTCTTCATGAGACTGCAAGCTCATATGTGGCCTCAGGCAATACTAAGGACAGGGTATGGATTTTGGGGTGTTCACAGGAGGCAGGCTAGGTGCAGGGGGTTCACATGGAAAAAGAAAGCCTTATTTGTGGATTAACAATAGAGCATGAGCTTTGGAATTGAACAAGACTGGAACTTTGCTATGTGACCTTGAACAAGTCACTAAACTTCCTTGTGCTCCCAGGCCACACAGTAAACAAGCTTTCAGCTTAGTGCGTCTCTCCTGGTTAACAAAAAAAACAAAATTCAGTGCATCATATAACCACTAGATCATTAGATATTTGAAGTGTTATACTGTAATGCAGTTTGCCAAAGAAAAAGTCAGCTGGATTGCAAAACATTTTCCGCAAGTTAAAGTAAACAAAATGAACAAAATTATAGCCTAACATATGCACTGATCAAAATATTCCACGATTTAATACATGATGTTGATCATTCTAGCACAACAATTCAAAATAAAGAGGGAAAGAACTAGTTAGCACTATAGAAATATATGTGGATCTCTGTCTCTGGCTCTGATGATGTCATCATGACTCATCATTTAACACACTTGGCAGACATCTTAGGGAGAAAACAAGGCTGTTTTTTGAAAGTGAAGGGCTGATGTTTACATTTTTCAAAAGCTATGAAACTGCATTTATGTTATTTACATAAATGCAGTTTTAACAGAGATGTAAACAGCAGCATTTATTTTACCTCGCTATGAAGACAGATTTTGGAGTTTGCAGTTTTAAAAACTGCTTGTTTATGTACCCTTTAAGACAAGTCTCAAAAGAAACAAATGCAGTTATTTTTGTTACATTTGGCTGGCTCGAATTCAAGTAATGTTAACTATCCACTTCATTATTAATGTAGCAGCCAATCGATTTATCCACTACAGAGCAGATTAAAACTCTGAACATAAAATCAATACTGTTGTAGTAGTTAAAATTACACAGACTGCAGCACCTTACAAGGATTCAAAACAATATAAAGAAATCAGGTGCAATTGGTTGAGAAAGCCAGACAGAGTCCAGATGCCAACTTGGAGCATTTACAGGAGGGATTAAAACAAGCATTTGTCAATGCCGAATGTTGTCGCGCTGGCATTAGCAGTGGGAGTGGCGTAGCTAGAGATGCATAGTGCTGTGATTTTGTGACTGTGTCTCAATAGGTGATTTTGCACAGTGAGGACGCCATTGTGTGCCACAGCTGCGGAAACACATTTTGGGCAGGCTGTGAAAAATGGCAGCTGGACTGTTGATAAGGAGATGTGCACAAATGCCAGTGGTGAAAATGTGGCATGAAAATATTGCAGATTGATGAAGTTACAAGGGCACGTGGAAACTGTACAATGCACGCTTGCAACACAGTCATTGTATGGAGGTTCGGCACCAAATGTTCAACACAGGCATTTTAGGACCTCTGCGTCTGGCATGTGATGTTAGCGGGAGTAAAAACATGGGGAGAAAGATACCTGACTTTTGAAAGGAAAAGGAGTACCGCCCCTGAATATGGTACCCGGTGCTGTGTAGAGGTGGGTCCAGCACACAGGTGAGCACGTTTGTGCTTACGTTGACATTTTTCGTTGGGTGCTGGATTCGGTGGCAGTACTCCTTTTCCTTTCAAAAGTCAGGAATCTTTCCCCACGCATTTTTACTGCCGCTGACATCAGACACCAGACGCAGTTATCTGAGGATTAATTTAATGTAAGTTTTCTTTGTAAATGGTTAGCCTGAAATGAAAAGAGTGTATTGTTTGAAGTACCATGTTGATAAAAGGTCTTTTTATTTTTTTACTAAGTGAACTAAACCGAAAACATAAGAAATGGTACTTTTTTGGCAGAAGGAAACAGTGGATCCGTTAAAAACAGAAAACAGGTTAGCCCTATACTAGTTGCTTTCGATGCAAACCTTTTGTTTTTAAAAATGAGATAAAGTTGTGAGTAAAAAGGAGAATAGCGTATACAGAGTAATTAAAACATTGTGAAGTTTATTGTAGTTTTAGGGTTAAAATCAGAGTTTCATGATATCGTGGAATATAGGGAAAGTGATAAAGTTGAACTTTCTGAGATTGTTTGAAGTATAAACTATTATTACAATGTATTACATAAAATATAATGTGTAATGAAGAAGTGCATTTGTATTGAATTATTAATGTTTGATACATATTTTGGGTACTTCATTATTAATACTTATAAGAGCAAAACATTTCTTTACCCTTTAGTTAAATCTTGAATGGATGTTAAATTCATGTGCACCTTCAGTGAAGTAATGGCTATAATGATCACTCCTGATAGTTACAGCTTGATATTCATTGGGTCTGATTTCTGTTAACAGTGGCTGTAAGGGGGAGTCAAACCTAATACCTAGTGTTTTTTGCATAAGAAGAGAGATGTATGAATTTACATTTTGAAATGTAAGGACATTTTCTCACATTTGATTAGTATTTATTTATAAGATTCTTGAATTCATATGGAGAAGTCAATTTATGTAAAAAAGATTTATTAATATATTTTTTATGTGTTATCATTCTTTAGAATTTGACCAGTTTCCTGATGAAGGGTATATCCCGAAACATTGATATTGATCTAGAAGATACTTGAATAAATTATTCAGAAGCAAATTCATGATTTTTTGCATTTTTTGGGGTGAGCGGGCCTTTTTTTATCCAGTATTGCTTTCTAAGTTTGTGAACGTACAAGCGTGTGTGCAAACTGCACAACACACACTCGTAACACAGTCATTTTTATGGAGCATTGTCACCAAATTTTCAACACAAGCATTTTAGGACCTCTGCTCTTGAACAGTGTCACTGTCATTTTTGTAATGAGTCCCGAACACTGATTTCGCACAGTGAACACGCTATTGTGCGCTGAAAGTGCAAAAACACATTTTGGCAAGGATATGAAAAATGACAGCTGCACAGTTCACAAGAAGGCAAATTTGAGAATCTGGCATGAAAATATTGCGAATGCGCTAAGTTACGAGCGTGCATTGCGCAGTTGCCATGCACCTTGTAAAACAGTCATTTTACGGAGTATTGTCACAAAATTTTCAGCACAGGCATTTTAGGACCTCTGCTCATGAATAATATTGCTGTCATTTTTGTTTTGTGTCCCAAACACTGATTTTGCTAGTGACCACTCTATTCTGCGCCCGAAGTGCGAAAACATATTTCGGCAAGGATGTGAAAAATGACAGCTATACAGTTCACAAGAAGGTGTGGTAAAATGGCAATGTTGGGAATGTGGCATGAAAATATTGCAAATGCGCTAACTTACGAGCGTGCGTTGCTCAGTTGCTATGCAAGCTCGTTAAACAGGCATTTTATGGAGTATTGTCACCAAATTTTCAACACAGGCATTTTAGGAATTCTGCTCATGAACAGTGTCACTGTCATTTTCATAATGTGTCCTGAACACTGATTTTACATAGCGACCGCGCTATTCTGCGCGGAAGTGCCAAAACACATTTTGGTCAGGATGTGAAAAATGACAGCTGTGCGGGTTCACAAGAAGGTGCAGTAAAATGCCAATGTTGAGAATCTGGCATGAAAATAGTGCAAATATGTGAACATATGAGCTTACGTTGCGCAGTTGCTATGCACGCTCGTAAAACAGTCATTTTTTGGATTTTCCCCACCAAACTTGCAACATAGGCTTTTTGAGAGCCCCTCTCATGAATAGTTGCACTGTCATTTACAGTTACAGTCCCGAAAGGTGATTCAACGCAGTGACCGCGAATCACCTTCGGGACCTAATAACGCCCCATGACAGTGCAAGAATTCATGAGAAAGGGTCCCAAAACCCCATTTTGAAAATTTAGCCAAAATTCCCAAAAATGCCAGAGATATGCATTAAAGTTGAAAAACCCCTATTCATTTCATTTTACAGCTTACCGGCATTTCCTCAGTTCGCGGTTGGCTTTGAAGAGTGCAGACATGTTCCTGGTCCACAGAAGATCATCACGACGGACTCCGGAGGTCAGTATGGGGTGAGGGGAGGTAGGGTGCGCAGTAGGTGGGTGCGGTGGGGGAAGGGGGCATTGAGACTATGAGGGACTGTTTTCATTTTTCAGGTAAAAAAAAACAGAAAAAAACATCACGGGACAGTTTTCCTTTTGCAGAGCATTTGGCATGCTGGGATGGGCTCCCAGCATGCCACCTAACTGTTTTGGGAGGGTGTCAGTAGCCGATGGGGGAATGGGCACCCTCGTCGGCACACAACACAGGGGGGAGGAAGTAATATGACAGGGTTGGGCACCCCCATCGGCACAGAAAGAAAGTGGGGGGCGGAGGGGATTGGGTACCTCGCATTCCAACAATTAGGGTTTATGCCAGCGAGGTGGGCTCCCCATCAGCACCTACAAAAGATAGTGGGGGGATAACGACACTGAAGTTGGCAGAGCGTTAGGCGGCTGCCAGCTCGCCAACATGCACATAATGGAAGTGACACGGCGAAAAGGACCGCTGCATCTGATGAGCTTTGGCGGATTGCAGGACCTTTCTTAGATGTGCTCGCCCCATTATGTATGCATGGTGTGGCGCCGGCATGCAGGCTGATTGGGCAATGCGGGACACACCTACTGGTGCATGCCCTGCATTCGCCGAACAGCGACCGTGCCTCCAACTCCCCACACAGTCGGAAGATGTTGGCTGTGCATGCACGCCAACATAAAAAAGGTGCCAAGTTCAAAAACAGGCAGGCAGTTGATTCAACCAGCAGGCAGCTCTGGGATTACCTTGGCTGCAGGCTGGAGAGGGCTGATGGGCTTCAGCTTCACTGAACTACTTTAATGGCTCAAACAAGACTGGGTGTCTTCTCTGGACTGCTGGTGTGGTCCGTGTTGTCTGTTTAGCCTGGTTAGGGGCTACAGCACCTTGGTGGCAGGCTGGAGAGGGCTGACAGGCTTCAGCTTCACTGAAGCACTGTAGTGGCTCGAACAAGGCTTCCAATGACTGAAAGGCTTTCCTGGACCACTGGTGCAGTCCATGCAGTCTGTTTAACACAGTCAGGAGCTGCAGCACCTTGGCAGCAGTCTGCAGATGGCTGATGGGCTTTGGCTTCACCTCACCAGTGTAGTGATTCAGACAAGGCTTCCAGTGGCTGGGCAGCTTCCTGGACATCCAGTGTGGTCCATGAAGCCTTTTTAGCCTGATCAGAGGCTACAGCTCCTGGGGGGAAGAGAGGGAGCAGAGAACACTGGTAATGTAATGAGTCGTTGGCCTGATATAGAAGCCTTATGGATCAAAGTTCTCCCTAAAATTGGTGAGCATTTTCATCTTGGTGTTGTATATAGGTCCCTGTCTATTTCCCATAGGGACAATGTCCAATTACTAGAATTTATAAATGAGTTTTCATCTTCAACAAATGCTATCTTGATGGGGGATTTTAATTTACCAGGTATTAACTGGAACACATTTAACACTAATACTATTACTGAAAATAATTATTTGGAAATCTTTCTGGAGCATAATATGGAACAATTAGTTAAGGATAGCACTCGGGGTACAAATATATTAGATTTAGTCCTGACAAACTCGGGTGCTGGCTTAACAAACATTAAAGTTTTACCACCACTAGGGTCTAGTGACCACTCAATGGTATACTTTAATTATAAAGTGAACCATGTAATTGATCCCAGTATTATTTCAGTATATAATTTTAATAAGGCTAATTTTGTAGACTTTCACAATGAATTGTCCCAATGGGACTGGAAATCAGAATTTAACCATAAATCACTTATAGAAATATGGCAGTCCTTTAATGCTAAACTAACCAGTACTTCTAAAAATTATATCCCCCAAATCAGGAAAATGGACAATAATAAACCTAAAACACCGTGGATGAGTAAAACAGTCAGGAAACATATCAAAAAGAAAAATAGGGCATTTATTAACTCTAAATTAAGTAACTCTCAAAAGAACTGGCTTGACTATAAACAATGCTTAAAAATATCTAAAAAAAGTATTAGAAAAGCAAAGAGTGATCATGAATATAGGTTAGCTGCAAATGTTAAAGATAATTACAAAGCCTTTTACACTTATATAAATAGTAAAAGGAGTGGTGCACCTGTTATTGGCCCATTAGAAAATCAAAATGGTGAATTACAAACTGATAAAACCGATATGGCTGTAATTTGTAATGATTACTTTTCTTCAGTCTTTAATAACAAAACTACCCCCACTAAGAATCACAATATACATCCCATTATCACAAAATATAAGATTGAGGATAAGGAAATGGAGAAATTACTTTTGGGACTCAACCCTAATAAATCGGTTGGACCTGATGGAATTCACCCCCGTATTTTGAAGGAACTGGCATATCCCCTATCTGGTCCAATGGCTGCTTTATTTACAAAATCTCTTATAGAAGGTGAGGTTTTGGAGGAATGGAGACAGGCTACTGTCATTCCCATTTATAAAAATAAAGGATCTAAACATAATGTTACAAATTATAGACCTACTAGTCTAACCTCTGTCCTGAATAAAATCATGGAGGGTATAATTAAAAATTATATAGAGACTATTATACCACCAGACCAAACACAGCATGGATTTGTCAAATCCCATTCATGTATGACTAACCTGCTTGAATTTTATGGTGGAGTTAGTTTGGCTTTGGACGGGGGTGAAGCTGTGGATGTGGTTCTACTGGACTTTTCAAAGGCCTTTGACAAGGTGCCGCATGGTGAACTTATTGACACCATAATAGAAATGGGACTTGATAGGAATATAACTAGATGGATAGAGTCCTGGCTGTTCAAGAGGACTCAGCGAGTTTGTATAAAGGGCTATTATTCAGAATATGAACCAGTGACTAGTGGGGTCCCACAGGGCTCTGTGTTGGGACCTTATCTTTTTAATCTCTATATCTCTTCACTAACATTTTCATCTAACGTCTGGTTAACAAAATTTGCTGATGATACTCGCATAGGCCACAAAATCAATAAACCTGAGGATGTATGTACTTTGCAAAGCGCATTAAATGAACTTGAAAACTGGGCATTAACAAAAAAACTTGTGTTCAATACTGAGAAATGCATAGTAATGCACTTTGGGAAGGATAACCCATTAGCTACTTATTTTATGGGTAACAAAGTTCTTAAGGCTGTTGAAGATGAAGGAGACCTGGGAATTAGGGTTAAAATGATTTAAAATTTGGCTTACATTGTCAACAAATTATTAATAAAGTGGGGTATTCTCCACTGTATTAAAAGGCATATTGTAAATACAAGTAGCAGGGTTCTTCTCCCATTGTATTCCTCGTTGGTTAGGCCTCATTTTGAGTGTTGTGCTAGTTTTGGTCACCTGGTGACGGGGTTCCATAAATGCCCTTGACACGCATTCAGAGAAGGCGACTAAAGGAATCAGCGAGTTCAGGGACTGGATTACGAAAATAGACTTACAAAACTTGGACTCTATAGTCTTGAATATCGCAGACTTACAGGGGACTTGTGTCTGGTGTATAAAGCTCTACACGATAGTACCTTATGGGAATCTTTGGGACTGGTATTTAGAGAAGTAGTTTATGAAACTAGGGCTCACCCACTACAATTATTCGTTGAACGTTGCAGAACTAAACTGAGAAGTTCTTAGTTCTCTGTTAGAGTGTCTAAAATTTGGAATGCGTTGCCACTATCTGTGGTGACTAGTGAAACTATGTATTTATTTAAAACCCGAGTAGATAACTTTCTAAGAGATAAATCAATCAAGGGTTATGATTAACTTTATTGGCGAGCATTATGGACTACGGTCTTCTCGGCTCTGATCTACCTATGATACCTATGAACACAGATAAGGATTGGGTAGAACTGGTAGGTGGGTGAAGAAGTACTTCCTCACATCTCTCCTGAATCTAATCACCTCAAGCTTCTTAACATGTCCCATTCTTCTTGAGCTTCTTTTTTCAGAAAAATATTTCCTCATACTTTTTTGCCCCAGTAAGGTATTTGAAGGTCTCTATCATATCACCCCTCTCCCTCGTCTTTTCCAGCATGTACATATTGAGGTCCTTTAGTCTCTTGTTGTAGGGCTTTTGTTGCAAACCCTGAACCATTTTGCTTGCCCTCCCCTAAGTTGCCTCCTCTTTATGTCCTGAAGATGTGGTCTCCAGAGCTGGACACAGTACTCAAGGTGGGATCATACAAGTGATCTACACAGTGGCATCACCACTTCCCTCTTTCTGCTAATACCCCTCCCTATGCACCCCTGCATCACACTAGCCCTCCCAACTGCCTTGTCACATTGCCTGGCCACCTTATATGTCAACCAATATGATTACCTGTAGGTCTCTTTCCTGCTTGGTGGTTGTCAATACCACTCCACACCATTTGGTACTCCATGCATGGGTTTCTGTTCCCTAAGTACATTATTTTGTACTTTTTCACATTGAAACCCAGCTGCCATACCATTGACCACTACTCAAGTTTTCTCAGCTGTCTGCTCATCCTTTCCCCTCTCCGATGCAAATGTTGATGTCATCCACAAAGAAACAGACTTTCCCTTCAAGCTCCTCTCCAATGTCACTTGTAAAGACATGAAAGAGGATTTGTCCCAGCACTGGCCCCTGATGCACTCTTCTGGTCACCCTCCCTTCCTTGGATTGAACTCCATTTGCTACTACTTGCCACCTCATTATGCTGCTTATCCCCTAGCAAACATCTTACACAGTTTACTACCTTTGGACCCACTCCTAAGCTACCCAGCTTGCTTAGTAGTCTCCAATGAGGAATAGTGTTAAAAGCCTTACTGAAATCTAGGTAGACGATGTCCACTGCTCTATCTCAATCTAAGCGCATGCTCACCCAGTCAAAGAAATCTATCAGATTCATTTGATTTAACCTCCCCACCCATGAATCCATGCTAATTCACATCTTGTAACACACTGGTTTCAAGATATTCCGCAATCCTTTCCTTCTGCAGTATTTCCATTAACTTTCTTATCACCCTTGTCAGGCTGACTGGCCTATTATATCAAGCCTCCTCCCTGCTGGCACTTTTGTGATGTGGGACTACATCTGACTTCTCCAGTCCTCTGGAACCACTCCTATTTCCAGTGAGCTGTTAAATACAACTGTCAGAGGTGCAGCCAGTACCTCCCTGAGCTCCCTCAATCCCTTAGATGCACCAGATTGCTCTGTCCACTTTCAGATTAGTGAGTCCTCTGAAAAAGGACTAGTATCTACCTCCCCCCTCCAAACCTCTTGTGGTCACTCCCCTTCTCCTTCCTCTGTGTACACCAAGCAGAAGTATTTGTTCAGGATGACTGCCTTTTCTTGGTTCCCCTCAGCACAGTACCCCCTTCCCTTTTTAACCATACAATCCCTCCCCTGGTCTTCCCCTTTTTATTTACCTATCTAAAAATGTATTGTTTCCTTTTATCACCTGGGCTATTCTCACTTCAGTTTATAACTTCACCTTCATTACTACTTTTCTTGCTTCCCCTAGTATACCTCCCTATCTTCCACCCTCTTTGTCTCCTTATACCTGCTGAATGCAACCCTTTTAGCCTTTACCTTCCATCACATCTTTTGAGAACCTTAGCAGTCTTTTTCCTCTTGCTTCTGCTCACTTTTTTGATGCAGAGGTTTATTGCATTAACTATGTCCCCTTTTAGCTTTGTTCACTCTTTCTCCATCACTTCATGTCATCACCCCCCCCCCCAATAGGGTATCCCTAAGGCATTCACCTATATTTATAAAATCTACCCTCAGGACCCTCAATCTTATGTGATCCAGTTCTGCAACTGTCTATATATTGAACCACACTGTATTGTGATCACTGTTCCCCAGGTGGCCTCCTACTGTGATACCTGCAGCACTGTCACTGTTAGTGAGTACCTGCTCCAGTATTGTCACATAATGAGTAGGTTTACAGACTAGTTGCCTGAGGAATACCCACTGCAGGGAGTTTAGGATATTCCTGTTTCTACATGAAGCCACAGCTAAAAGGTCCCACTCTATATTGTCAGACTGAAGTCCTCTACCAGAAGCACCTCCCCTTTTTCTACCATTGTACTAATGACTTTCTGCAGAACTTCGTCTAACTCCTCCCCTTATGCCAGAGGTCTGTTGCTCACTCCACCATGAACAGTGGCTCCATTCCCCATCTCCAGCGCGATCCACAGTACGTCTTCCCCCTGTATTCCCAGTATCTCCATTGATTTTGTGTTTTCCTTCACAAAATGTATCACACACCCTCCTTTCCTTCCCTCCCTGTATTTCCTGAGCAGAGTATAGCCTAATATGGCCATGTCCTCAAGTCTGAAATCTTATTTGCTAGACTTTCAGCAATCGCACTTATGGCCTTCCAGATTTTGTTAACACTTTACTTGTGATCCCCTTTTTCCTTTTAGCCCCCTCCTTCCCCACTCTCTTTTTAATGCTTCCAATCTCATCCCCCTTCATTTCTAACTCACTGATTTCTTTATTAATTTTCACTCTGGGGAATTCCTATCCGCTTGGATTCTCCTGCTCTCTACTTCACTGTGTGGGATGCAGTTTCTGCTTCCTTGATTTCTTCCACCACCACCCTCAGCTATTTTAAATGTTCATCAAAATAACATTTAACTGTCCACTGTTCCTTCCCAGATGAATGCAAGCCATCCTGAAGTAGCTTGAATCTATCGGGTTGCAAGACCAGAGGTCATGTCAGACAAACCTGATTGACTTTTTTGACTAGGTTACCAGGTAAATAGATCAGGTTGGGATGGTAGACATATCCTACTTCAATTTCATCAAGGCCTTTGACACAATGTCACACTTGAGGCTCATAAATAAACTGGTCAGTTTGGTATTAGTCTTATGATAGCAAACTGGATACTAATTTGGTTGATAGATAAACAGAGGGTAGTGTGAAATGGCACTCAATTAGGGGAGGGGAAGGTTACCAGTGGTGTACTTCAGGGCTCAGTACTGGGCCAGTCCTCATTAATATCTTTATAAATGCCATTGCAGAACAGCTGTAGGGGAAGGTATGCCTGTTTGCAGATGACACCAACATCTGCAATATAGTAAACAATCCAGAGGGGGTGGAGAGAATGAGCAGAGACCTGAGAAAACTTGAGGAGTGATCAAAGGTATGGCACCTGGGTTTCAATGCAGAAAATATTCAGAATCATGGACCTAGGACACAGAAACCCAGAGGCAGAGTATAAATTAGGGGAATATGTATTGATAGCAACAAAACAGGAAAGGGACCTTGAAGTAATCACATAGGATGACCTCAAGGTAATGAGATAGTGTGACAAGGCTGTAGGTAGAGTCAGTGGGATTGTGGGGTACATAGGGCAGGGTATCACCAGAAGAAAGAGGAAGGTGATGTTATCACTGTATAGATCATTGGAGAGACTCTTCCTGGAGTACTGTGTCCAGTTCTGGACACCACATGTCAGGAAGGACATAGACAGGGTAGTGGCTATCCAGAGGATGGAAACTATAATGTTGCAGGATCTGCATTAGAAGCCCTATGAGGAGAAACTGAGGGATATCAATATGTATACCCAGGAAGAGAGGAAGGAGAGGGGTAACATGATAGAGACCTATAAATACCTCATGTGGTGAATACGGTATGGGAGGTGAGTATTTTTCAGATGGGAAGGTGCACGAGAACAAAGAGCAAGCAATGAAGCTGGAAGTGTGACAGCTTAGGAAAGACATGAGGAAGTACTTCTTCACTGAAAGAGTGGTGGATGCCTGGAACAGTCTTTCAGCAGAGGTAGTGGCAGTGGACCATATCAGGCCTCAAACATGCATGGGGTAGACACAAGAAAATTTTGGTAAGAATCAGGGGCCAGAGATCAGGTAAGGTTTATGGTGTCAATATAGGGTGGGGGCAACTGGGTAGACTCTGTGGGTCAAAAGGCTCTTATCTGCAAACTAATTCTATGTTTCTAGAAGATAAAAGGCAAAGCTGAAATCATGCTGACATGAGATTCCAGATGGAGTGTGTGGTGAAAAAGGACTATAAGGATGTGGGCAGCTGCAATTGGATGAATGGTAGAGGAGTTGCAATACAGACTTAGGTCAGATAAGCCAAGCTGTTTTGCCTTAGCTCTTGTGTTACACACAAGAACACTAGTCTTGTTGACATTTATTTATTTATTTATTTATTTATTTAAGAGATTTACCAGATAAGCATACTGAGCGGGGACCGTTCGTTTCCAGATGTGATCTGGGGGTTACACAGAATCCAAACAGGTTCAAAATACAATACAATACAGTGGTTCGACAACAGGTTAAGAGTGGATACATACAGGGTGAATTTCAACAGGTCCAGAATAGGTACAGGCTAGATTTATCATTATTTTGTGACATACAAAGTCTAGTCATAAGACCACAGAGTGCATAGTTTGCTGTGCCAAAGTTAGGCCTAGACCTCAGGGTGAAGCAAGCAGAGCAGTAGATGTACAGTAAAAACAGTAGGAATTCTAGGCTTAGTCAATTTAAGGCCCGTTTAGATGCCTCTTGGTGGCAGGTCTAGGTTGTAGGTTGCATTTAAACAGAGAGAGTTAGTAATCTTCCAAGATTGGATGACAGTGAGGCACAGAGACATCCAAGCAAGGGTGGCTTGGATGATGCTTGTAACAGAAGAATAAATCTGGGTGTTGTCAGCATAGTTGCGGTAAGACAGATCATGGGCACTAATAATGTCTGCTGGGGAAGACATGTATAGCATAAAAAGGAGGATCTTCAGGACGGAGCATGTGGAATGGTAACTGCTACTGAAATAGGTTAGGATGTAGTGGAATTAAAGCAGATAGTTTGATCTCTTCAAGTAAGGTATGAGTGGAGTCAGCTCAGAACTGTGCTTCAGTCAATCAATCAGTCAATCAATCAAAATATTTATTTAACCAGGTGGACGCAGTTGAACATGTCTCGTTTTTGTGGTGGACCTGGGTAGAGTAGAAAGTCAAAATACAATACATAATACAAAGTCAATATATGATTCATATACAAACAAAATGGATCCAAAGGTGAATACAATGTACAAAGTGCTTAACAACAGCAATGGCATAGTCAAATATACGTACAGATTTTAGGGTATTTCAAAGAATAGGGACAATGTATACACAACAAGCCAGAGCAGAATCCAGCTGGAGAAGTGGACCCCAGGTATAGGTAAGGAGTACCAATTAGCACTAATAAATTGCAGGGGTAGGAGGGGGAGGAATGGAAGAAATAGGGAGGGGTGGGGATGACCATACAAGAAGGGAAGAAGAGGCACACATGTACTAGGGATAAAAGCGTTATTTGGCCTTCTCCAAACCACTTCTCCACCAATTTTAAGGTGAAGTACATTGTAATCAATGCACTTCACATCACTTTGCCTTGTGATTGAGCTTCATGGGATTGCAGGTCACATGGGCTCTAGATTATTCTGCACAGCCTCAGTTCTCTGTAGTGTGTGTGTAGTGGAAGATGAAGACATTTTCCTCTCAGAGCTCTGTGATTCAAATCCTCTAAAAGCTGTTAAAAAAGCCTTTTTGAGCCATTTTTTTCTCAAAATTTAGTACATCGATTATAGGAAACCCTCTTGAGCTCATATCATCAAGTATTTATTGTTTGTGTGTGGATTTTGAATGTTAATTTAGAACAGTCAGTCTGTGTACTGTGAAGTGTGCTTCAGGGGAGAGGCTTCTGTGGTGTAAGTAGATTTACTGGGAGAAAAGGCAATCTTTCTGTTTTGATTATATTTTTCATGTATAACTGTTAATGTACACAAAGTAATATTTTCAGTAATTCTTGAAATTTTTTTGCTGAGTGTTGTGGTGCAGCAGTGTCTAATTTTAAATTGTTTAAAACATTTGGTTATATTACTAAGGATTTTCAATTTGCTCCGCATTACTTGTAGTGTGTGTGTGTGTGTGTGTGTGTGTGTGTGTGTGTGTGTGTGTGTGTGTGTGCAATGCATGCTATTAAAACAGAGACCTTTTATTGTTCTACAAAGTAATTGCAGCAGTGTGAACCTGCTATCCCCCGCTAGTGGCGGTCGAAGGGGCCCCAATTCACTCTGTGAAGTGATATTCGGAGTAACGCGGAATTCGTGGAGTACTCTGCAATGTGAAGCGGAGTACTTCACATCATAATAAAGAATGCAAAGTCCATTGAAACCAATAACTTTGCATTATTCTGCCTTCCCCAAACCACTTCTCTACTAATTTTAAGGCAAAGTACATTGAAATTAATGTACTTCACCTCACTCACCTTGTGAGCTCCAAATGAAATTCTGCAGTGATTAATGAGATTGCAGGTCACATGGGCTCTAGATTGTTCTGCACAACATCAGTTCTGGCCTGGGCAGTGTGTGTGCAGTGGTAGCTTGAGACAGTTTGCTCTCAGAGCTCTGCAATTCAAAACTTCTGAAAGCTGTTAAAAATGCCTTTTTGAGTCATTTTTCTTGCTCTTAATTTAATACATTGATTATAGGAAATCCTTCTTTGCTCATATCATTGAGTGTTTATTATTTGTGTGTGGATTTTGAATGTTTATTTAGAACAGTCAGTCTGTGTACTGTGAAGTGTGCTTTGGGGAAGGGGTGTATTTGTGGTGTAGTAGATTAACTGGCAGAAATAGGCAGTCTTTCTGTTTTGGTGATATTTTTCTTGTATAACTGTATTAATGTACACAGTAATATTTTCAGTAATTCTTGACTTTTTTTGCTGATCGTTGTGGTGCAGCAGTGTATAATTTGTTTGTTTAAAACATTTGGTTATATTACTAAAGGTTTTCAATTTGCTACGCAATACTTATAGTGTGTGTGTGAGTGTGTGTGTCTGTGTGTCTGCGATGCATGCCATTAAATCAGACACCTTTTACTGTGTACCAGAGTAATTGCAGCAGTGTGAACCTGCTATCCGCCACACCTGCATGAATTTTTTGTACTGCTTTGTTGTATCTTTACTGGTAGTAGATTGTTACTGCCGTGCACTAATCCCCCAAATGGCAAAAGGTATTCTGTTTGTGTGCTTGCAGTGCACCATTAATTCTGGGAGACTTTGCATTTCTTGTTAGGCTCTCATTTCACTTCATCAGTACTGGGGAATTTTCTAGACACAAGACAGTAGCATTTTATCAGCAGTGGGGAATTTTGGGACTGCACATTAATTCTGGTGACTGTGTCTGTCTGGGGCTGGCAATTTTATTCTCACTTCACCTTACTTCACATTAAGGCAGAATGACAATGCAAGGTAATATTTATAAGGTGAAGTGAGCCTTTCATATGGGTCACTCCGCGTAGTTAAGTGATGAGGTGGGCACTTCGCTGGTGGAATTCAAATTCGCTGCATCTCTATACACCGCACCTACATGAATTTTTGTATACTGCCTTGTGGTATCTTTACTGGTAGTGGACTGTTACTGCCATGCACTACCCCTCCCCAACAAGCAAAAGGTATTCTTTTCCAGATTTAGATTTGTGACTTGTGAGCACTGGTTAGGTGTTGTTATACTTTTACATCTGCACATCTTGAGTGAGCAGCACAATCTTAATCTGTCTGTGTGTTTGCACTTTGCAGTACACCATTAATTCTGAGAGACTTTGTATTTCTTGTTGTGCAATCATTTCACTTCATCAGCACTGGGGGATTTTCTGGACACAAGACAGTAGCATTGTGGGGATGCACATTAATTCTGGTGACTGTGTGTGACCACTGCATGCATGACTGAGTGCACCATTAATTCTGGGAGACCTTACATTTCTTCCTGTGCTATCATTTCACTTTGTCAGCACTGGAGAGTTTTCTGGACACAAGTCTGTAGCATTTTGGGGATGCACATTAATTCTGGTGACTGTGCTTTACCACTACGTGCATGACTGAGTGCGCCATTAATTCTGAGAGACTACATTTCTTGTTGCACTCTCATTTCACTTCATCAGCACTGGAGAATTTTCTGGACGCACGACAGTAGCATTTTGGGGATGCACATTCATTTTGGTGACTGTGTGTATGAGGGGCTGTCAATATTGTTGTCACTCCACCTTATTTCGTGTTAAGGTGGAATGACAACGTGAAGTAATAATTACAAGGTGAAGTGAGCCTTTTGTTTTGGCCAGTCAACATTGTGGTGTGACAACACAAGTGGCCACTTCACGTTCACCTGCCAGTGGAATTTAATTTCACTGCATCTCTAGTCATGGGAGGAGGAGGAGTGACCAAGTAAAGGAAATGTGAAACCAATCACAACCAGTACTTGTAATGCCAAAGATGAATTTCAGGTGGATGAAAAATATTTCAAGATTAATTGTGTCAAAATCAGATGATTACCTTGTTACCAAAGAATAAAAAAAGAAAGAAAAAACAGATGACATGTCTAACAGCAACAAAACAGTTAGGATATTCACTGACTGAGAGTAAAATGTTATTTGACACTCATAAAAAGGCTGCTTTGGTGCTGCATATGCTTTGGAAACCAGGCTGCAATTTAAGTAGCAGTTAGTCTGGAATAAGACACTCATTTAAATGATGAGCTACTGCTTCCTTTAGTACACCAGAGGTAAATGGCAGCTGGACAATAGGAGAGTAGTTGGAGAGAATAACTGGTGTAGATGAAGGTGTTTTTAATAAGAGGCAGGACTAAATCAGTTTTGAAAGAGAAGGAAATACCCCAGTCGATAAGTAGAAGTTCATAAGGGCAATGATAACTGAAATGAAAATGTGAAATAAGCTTCTGATTAGCCAAGCTGGAGCAAGGTCCAAAGGTGATGACTTAGAGTTGGAATTTTTCAATATTGAGGATGGCACCATCAGCAAGAAGGTAGAAGGATGACAAAAAAGTTGTAGAGCAAATATCAGCTGAGTCCAGAGGAACTGGAGTCAGAGAGAGGTAGGCAAATGATTGTTGTTGAAAGACATTTTGTAGATCCTGAGCAGTGAGTGATGTGGTTGATCCCACATCAAAATGGTGACCAACATCAAGGAGATGGCTGCAAACAGTGGTGGACTCTTATATTCCTAAGCCACTTAACAATAACATTTGTTTTTATCCAGAGGGCTATGTCCCCTCTTTGTGGAGGGCAAGCCCCTGGTCCCCAATCTTAATGCAATCAACTCCACGGGGGCGTGGACACAGGGGGAAAGAAAAACAGACAAATACCAAAAAAAAAAAAATTTCCCTTAAAAGCAGATCCAAACCCGGGTACACTGGCTCAAGGGGCAGTGGTTTATGCCACTACATTAAGTGGTCAGCATGGCAGGGCTTGACCAAACAATTCACTATATCCTGCTTTAGCAAGTGTAGCTCACTGCTACACTTGCTCTACAGAATATAGCAAACTCTTCCACCACTCGCTGTAACTATGAGCAGTTTTATTGAGTCACTTATATTGAGCCACTCAATAAAACTCGCTCACATCACTGTATACCATGTTATGTGGTCAGTTTTAAATAATTAGACTTGGTAAGTGTGTTTATAGCTTGAAAGAGCTTGCTTGGATTTACTTTTTGAGAAGAAGTTACTTGTTTGTACTGGTTCTTTTTGACTTCAAGCAGAAGTTTATTGTATTTTTACAGTGTTTGTAGTATGGTTCATGAAAGAGCATTATGCCGTCCTTGTACCATTTTCTCTCAGAATGCCTGCATTTCATTTTTTCCAAACGTAGACTGGAGGAGATCCAGGGGTTAGGAAGGGAAGGCAAGCTGAGGCTTTACGTTACAGAAGGGGGGCAAGTTTGTCCATAGCAGGAGTTCATATGATATTATACAGCCCTTACAGAAATATGTGTGTGTTGTGTACATGCAGAATGCATGCCACATGATTAATTATGCAATGTTTGCAAGCGGTTCTCATACACAAAGTGAAGCTAAGCGAACCAGATCTAAAAAGCAAATTAGGTTTGCATGCTGCACACTTGACACTTTGTGCAGCAGGTAAACTGGTGCAAACATCTTCTAAAAATCATATCAGTTAGCGTGTTGCATGCTTGACATAAGTGCAGCAATTAAGCAGGGGTGAACATCATTTTAAAATCATATTAGGTTCACATGCTGCACTCTTGCCATGTGTGCAGCAACTAAACTGGTGCAAATCTCATCTAATCTCATACACTACTACTAGCAATTAGAGTTATTACAATACATTTGTCATTGATTTTCCATTATAATTGGGTAAACTCATTAATTCTGATCCTCTGGAAAGTTGTTTAATGGCTTTTGATTTTTGTCATTGAATTTCCATTAGTTTGTATTGTTTGCTTAGTGATTTAAATGTCTAGGATATACTCAGCCAACATTTCCCATTCCAGACATGCAAAGAGGGGCCTCTATGTTGTAAAGCCTGACCTTTTTGTTTTGGGCCATGAAAATCCCCTTATGCATATTTAGTGCTACAAATGTGTTCCTCTATGACTGATTCTGCTCACTCACTTTCCCTTTGTCATTATGTATGGAGTATATACACTATGGCATGTTAATTACTCTTTGTGCTGAATAGGGTTTTGGAAGCATGCACCATATCTCACATTTTGTCACTGAAATGAGGGACATGGACACTCAAAATGAGGGGCACTAGCCCTCACAATGATCAGGACACATCTTGAAACATGGAGATATAGTACCTCAGAATGCAGTGGAAACTGTTGTATTTGGTTGCACCAATATCTGAGAATGAATTTCTACCATAAATCAGGGGTGTCATTTAAGAAGGTTGGGGGGCGGTGCCCCCCCCCACATTTGTGCCTAGGTTATTCTTATGGTTTGGCAATAATGGCATTACATTTTGATTTCCCACCACAGAATAGACAGGCTGCACACTACAGCTTGGAGGAGTTGGTGACCACTGAACACTCAATAGCAGAATTGTGGTGGCACATTTGTGTTGGTCTACTCTTAGTGAGTTTCCATCTCTTCTGATGGATGAAGGGACAGGGAGTGAGCTGAAAGCTAACTCGAGACTAGGTTACCTACTTACTCTATTAGGCTTTCCTCACGCAAAAAAAAAAACAGCACAGACCCCCTTGGCAGCAAACTAGGCTTAGCAGCAGTGGTGACAGTGGTGTGGGTGCCCTGCATAGGCCTTGATCAGTGCAGTACAGCTGCAGCCATGGCTGCAGCCAAGCAAGAAGTAAGCAACGCAGGTTGGGTGTGTTTGGCTTGTGAGGTGACTTGATCACAGACCACGTTGGGAACCTGGGATGGTCAGTTCTATCATCCAGCTTCTGGAAGAAGGATGGAGGAGGAGCAGACTGAAAACTGGGTTGGTAGCACATTGGGCCAGGCTGCAGGTTCTGGCCAAATGGCCAGGTACGTTAAAGTAAATACTTTTTTTTTAAAGAGGGATTGGGAAAGGAGGAAGGGCTGAAATATTGATATGTTTTTCACTTTTCTGCACCTTTGGGCAGCTTCATGACCCATATGAGATGACCCTTACAGAAATAATTATATGAAATGTTTTCATGCTGCACACATAAAACTACATAAAACTACTCAAGTGATATACCTGCTGCAAGTATGATTTAAATTGGAACCAACTGCATGCATATGGCATGTTTACAGCAAGCAAGTGTTGAAACCATGATTTTTATGTTAAATTGGGAAAGACTGCATGCATGTGGCATGCGTGCAAAAAGTAAGTGGTCAGTGATAACTGCACACATAAAAGTGAAGTGACTTGCTCTGGATCACATCATACACAAGTGGAGATTATGAGATTCAAACCAAGGTCTTTATGCCTCCAAGTCTCCTGGTTGCAGTTCAGTGCTTTTAACCACTAAGCCATACTGTCTGCACACATATGGCTCACTTGTGCTTCGATACATAATACATCTGACTACATCTGCACACATGCAGTATGCTTGTAGCCAGTGATATGCTTTTTTTCTCTTTCTTATCTCAGTTTCACAGTTGAACTGTAGCACATGTACCAATGGAAACACATGTAACTGGGCAATAAAATTACCTCAGGTTCTTGTTGGAACTACACAACAGAGAAGAAATGACAGACAAGTTGTGTCCAGCACATAAAGTGATTTATTTCTGGTATATAAAGCAGGCTTACAACCACATCACAGTGTTAAATACCATAGAGAACACCTCCAATCTTTCTTACCTATAGGCAGCAATAAGTTTCTTCTTCTCAGAGAAAAAGGTGCAATGCAAAGGGTCATATACCCCTGATAATAACCATAGCAACTACTAAAAAGATATATAAAAGTCTCATCATTGGATAATAGCAAATAACCTAACTTCTTACTAGCCTGGGAAAGCATGCTGGGCTAGCAGAAAGACACGATAACTAAACAAAGGACCCGTATTTGTGAAGGCCACTTGTGGGTACATACATACAGTGCTTGTTACAGAGAAGTTTACCCTTAACGAGGCATGCCACTTGGTGCCTGTCGGGGTGGTGCGTTAAGAAAGCGTTAGCTCATTACCACTCATTACTGCAGTGTGTGGTGCCTAATTATAGCACTTGTTTAAAAGTGTTTTGAATGTTCTTGTTTACATGACCACAAGATGACAAAATCAGCTGTCAAAGTGAAATTGCAGTGCCTACAGTGTAAATTGATTCCCCTGAAGAAATAAGCTGCAGATGGTGTCAGGGACACTTCACATTTAATTTGATTAGGTATTCAGTGTAACAACTTTACTGCATTACTCTATAGCATGCTTTTGCACAAGATCACCTATGATGTGTACCTGTGTATGCAGTAGTCAGCAAAAAAGATAAGGTAAAACAAAATGCATATTACGTCCATACATGTGGTCAGTGGGTTACTGTTAAACAAACTGGACAGAGATAAGTATTGAAGAAATGGGTGGTTGGGGGAAATTTCTAAAAAAATAATTGATGAGAACACAAGAGTCTCTGCATCCCTGACATCTTCAATGGGCCAGAGTATGTAAATGAAAACAAAATAAAAAAAAAATTTCTCTGACACTTTCAGTTGCATGCAATCACTCTTACATGTGAAAAACCAGGGACGTAGGAAAGGATTTATTGTTTTCTGACAAGTACCAATTATTAAATAAGTTAAAAAAAATAAACAGACTATACAGTGGTGAACTTAAAAAAAAATAAGGCATACATTGCTGAGCAAGTAGAAATGACATGAACTATGGCTACCTCACTCGCGCGCGTGTGCACATACACACACACACACACACATACACCATTTTCAGAAGAAGCTACCTGTAGTTCAAAAAAGAAGGTGATTTGACTGCTCATTAACAAAGAGGGCTGCATCAAGCTCAGACCACAATGTACATGCAGTAAGTAGCACAGATTCAAAACTTGTCAGCAATCTCCTATGCTTGTTTTCATCTTTTCTTAAATACAATTCTGCTTCTATAACATCCCTTTAGTTCAGACAACAAAAAATAAATCAGCGGAGACATAGAAGGTAATAGAAGCAATTAATTTTCCCTTTATTTTTTATCCAACAAAAAAAAATAATGCTTGCCCATAAACAACAGCTGGCAGTCAGTCACAACATCTATGTAAGAACAAAAAAAAATGGCTGGTATTTATGGTCATTTTAGTTTCATGTTACCATTTTCATTGATTCTATGACATTAAAAACTAAACAAAAAAAGCAAATAATCAGTTTGGTAACATTCATTTGCTGAAGATACAGCAGAGAGGTACATTCTATCCACTGAAGTATCAGCAAATTATGCTGTTTCTGAATTTCATCCTATCACAGACTTTATATCACACTCTGTGACAGAAAGCAGCCAAGTTTTTTATTTATTTTTCTTTTGGACTAATCTGCAAACCAGCGGCTCCTTAAGCCCCACCCCATACTCGGTCTCTAAATATCCAGTGGAATCAGAAGCATAAACCCTAAAAGAGTTTGTCCCTTTGCAGAGCTGCCTGTCACTGACTTCTGCTTGTTTTGTTTTCTTTGTTACTCCTGTGTGATTACCAGTTTACTGTTTCTACCCTCCCTTACATACTCTTGCCTTCTACTCTAAAGACACACCAGAAGCCAACTGCCCTCGGAAAACAGATACTGATTTGAAGGTCAATGTGGGCTGCCACACTTAAAGCAGTCCCCTATAATGTCTTCCCTTTCTAGGGTTGTGGAATGTAACAGTCAGTAAATATAGTTCATCACTGCTGGACCTGATGAAGGGCACAGACAACACTCTAAAGTATTTGAGTTATTTATTTTTTCATTTGGACTAATTTAAACCAGCTGCTCATTAACCTCCACACCCATGGCTGGATTCACAAAGCTTTCTGAAGGTGCAAAACCTTCCCTAAGTCCCCAAAACTGCCATAGCTATGGAAACAAAGGGGAATTTTCATTGGGTGCTATTCACAAAACCCTCTACAGCTGCAGAAAACAACACTAAGGACTGTGGAAAAAAGTGCAGCTGTGGAAGTACCCGAGGAAAAAAAAAGGTGTGAGATAAGTAAAGCACAGCCCTGAAAGGCTATTCACAACCAGTTTTTTTCCACAGCTGCTGAAAAAATGTTACACACAGTGGAATGAGGTGTAACTCTCCCTCAGCAGACCGCAGTAGTGCCCCAGCAATTGGAATCAATAAAGGTGGAGGTGAGGCACAGGTAATACCATCCCAGATAGTATAACAGCAGCTGCCTTTGTGGTAACCATTACCTCAGTGCTTGTGCACAGAGGTTCTTTGTCTTTTAACAGTGGCTGCTGTAACAGCAACAAAAGCACTCATTGCCATGATATGGCAACAGGCAACAACCACCAGACACAGTGCAGCCCATGACGGAGCCCCACAGGCAGTAGACCCTGGCCAGCCTGCAGTGAGTGCTACCCCTGCAGGCAATAGGAACACCCCAGGGAGGAAGGGAGGACCAGCAGTGACAGTTGGCCACTGTGGTGCCATGGTATTGCTGGTACCTGTGGTGCTGCAATGGTCCCAGTTGAGGGACTGATTGCTGGTCTCTTTGTGGGTGCTTTCAGCTTCATTCTATGGCAGCCTTATTAAAGTCTACGTTCCAGCTAATCAAGTTCACTGTTACTGTGCCTCCTAAGCTATTTCTGCTGCTGTGGATCTGCAGTTGTGGATTTTCAGCATGTGCACAATTTCTGCAGCTTCTGAATTTCCACAACTGTGGGGATTTTACGAAATTCCACACCTGCTCAAAATTTCTTTATGAATATCATGCAACTGCATTTCCACAGTGCTGCAGGCCTTTTTCCTGCAACTGTGGGATTTTTGGCTTTCTTTATGAATCCTGCCCCCAGTCTCTAAAGCTCCACTTTTGCTTGTTGATTTATTTTCTTTCTTCCTTGTGCATGATCCACAGTTTAGTCTTTCTCCCATCCCCTACACATATCTAATCTATGGACAAACCAGGAGCCCAAAATGCATTACACATGAATGGTTGAACACTGTAGTGCTTGTTGATGTGTTGTCTTTGTTCTTGTGTGATCACCAGTTTAGTCATTTCCCCTCTCCCACATACACTCTAGCAGTAATCTAAAGACAAACCAGTAGCCAAACTGCAGTTGGAAAACTGGCATTTCAACTTTTTTGAACCTTAGTGTGGGCTACTGAACTCAGGGCTAAAAAGCACTGTAATTTTTTACAGCTGGCAATTTCAGAACTACATTCATTTTAAAACAGATGTCTCAGTTCCAATTTGATTATCACTATATGCATACTAAACTTTTGCTATATTTATTGAATGTTGCAGTCCACAATCCATGAAAGGCAACATACTAAAATTCACCCCTTCCTGCTAAACCTCAGTTTTAAGTTCAAATTCAACTAGTTGAAGCTATGTGTTGTACATGACCTTGTCTGATGTATTGTAAGCTATGGCTGCATCATTCAGGCAGAAATATACAAAAAAAAAATACTTGTTTTGTTTCATACAGCTGTTTTGAAGCACTCACGGAGCAGGCTCAGAAGCCAAATTTGCTAAATTTAACGGTTTTGGAAAAGATTAATATTTTTTCACCAGACTAACAAAGGCACATCTGTGGGCCATCCACCCCCAACCCCCATTTACCCTGAGAATCTCAAAACAAAATTCCAAACTGTCTGTGTGTTTTGCCTCTTCAAAAAACATCAAACCAATCCCCTCAAAAATTATTTTTTGCACTGTGCAGGTCTCAAGATCTGTGTGGTCAGAAAGTGGAATCAGTATACAGTGCCCACCATTTATAACAGGCAAGTTTGTGTTATACCATTTTGCCTGTTATAGGAGATGGACAATGTATCCAAATGCTGACTCAGATTAGGGGTTTGCGTTAAATAAATGACATTACTTAACGTCGATACCAAAAGCAGTACTGTACTGTAATCAAACACACTCAGTAAAGGCAGTAAAATATACTTTATTTTAATATACTTTGCATTACTTTAATTAATTGAGTAAAAAAAAAAAGGAAAACTCCAGCACAGTACAGTAACACATAGTACAGTGCAACAGAAACTGCGATGCTACACCTACTTGTGTCCCGGAAAAAACTCTGTTGTCCGAGTCTGGATATTCTGTTTACGGCAGTATGGACGCCATGTTTCCTCTGTTTTTTGCAGGATATCCCCATTCAGCTCGTACTCTGCACTCTGTTCCATGGCACGATGCAATGTTAAGAGGGCTCCACAAACATCAATGGTGGTAACAATAGCCTCCTCTTCCACCCAATTAGCTTCCCGGGTCCTTGTCCTCTTCAACGTCACCTCTGAGTGCACCAATAACCTCCTGGATGTCATCTGTCTCTCCTTCAGGTGGGGAGTCGTTATCACCTAGGTGACACAGCTCTTGAAACTGTTCCTCTGACAGTCCATCAGGAACAGCTACGGTTTCTATTTCCAGCACTTTGGGGGCAGATAGGTCAGGATCACTGGACATTGAAGGCTGCTCTGCAGAGGCAGCATCATGGAGCACAAATCCAGCCTTCTTGAAACAGTGCTGGATCATAAGGTGAGACACCATGGCCCATGAATTCTTTAAAAGTCTCACAGCATCCAACAGTGTGATCTGCCTTACATATTGAGATGCATGCATTTCTGGGCTGACATCTAGAGTGTCCAAAACCTTTTCGCGCATGGTGCGAACATAGTGCTGTTTTAGGCTATAAATGATGCCCATGTCAAGAGGCTGAATGAGGCAAGTGGCGTTTGGTGGCAAGAACACCAGTTTTATATTTCTCAGTCCAGCAACATTTGGATGCCCAGAAAAGTTGTCCAATAGAAAGACGATCTTGCGCTGCCTCAATTTTCTGTCACATGTTTGCACGCAGTCTGCAAAAATGTCACCAGTCATCCAAGAAGAATTGTTTGCATGGTAGAGAACTGGTAAGTTATGAATTCCATGGAAGCAGCGTGGGTTTTGAGACTTGCCCACAACCAATGATTCGAGCCTCTCAGAGCCATCCATGTTGCAGCAAAAGAGAACAGAAATTCTGTCTTTTTGTTTCTTCGATCCTAGCAATGGCTCACTTTTAAAAACTAAGGTCCCATATCCAACACAGCGATAGAAGAGACCGGTTTCGCCACAGTTAAAAATATTTTTAGGCTCATTACTCTCCAGGATCCCAGGGAGAACATTCATAAGCCACTGCTCTGCACTTGCTACGTTGGAGTTAAATTTTTCTCCGTGTGCCCTTCTGAACCCGATATTATTCCTGGCTTTCCAACGCTGCAGCCAGCCTTCTGAAGGATTGAAGTCCTCTTGACCAAGGGCTGTTGCTAGCTGCTTGGCTTTTTGTGCTAGCAATGGACCACTGATCAGTGCATCCTGACTGTGAGCATTTTGAAACCAGCGTAATAGGGCTACTTCCACCTCCACATCCTTGCCCTCCCGCTTCCTTTTTCGATCAGGATTCTGATTCGCATTTCATTCTGTAAACAGCTGATCTCTTTGCCTTAATAGATCAGCAACAGTTGATTTTGATAGAATAAGGTGTTGAGCCAAGTCTCACTGGCTCATCTTGGGCAGCTCGTCAATCTTTTTAAATATGTCTATTTTTTGGCTTAGGGACATCGTCTTTCATTTGCCAGCCATGGTTATAGCAGTCCAGATACAAACTGATTGCACTGAAGGTGCTGCAGCATCTCTTTTGTAATGGAACAATGAACTGCTTTGAGTGAGTTTTGCAATTAGCTTAGCAATTAGCAATTAAGAAAGCGATAATTGGGTGTGAAAAGTTTCAACAAACAGCAGCATCTGCCTGCTATAGAAGGTGGGTAACGATCGATGTAACCACTTGCTGTACCATTGGACTCTATGAGACTTGGCAAATGGTTTTGCAATTTTGCCCAATGTAGACAATTGCCCGTTTTACCTCAGGCGATATAAATGGAGTAGACTGTATTTGTAAACCACTGTAGTTATTAGGATGATGAGCTCTTACACAATTGTCCCCAAATTATTTTTTTAAATGTACTCTAACTGAAGGAATGCATATACTGTGTGGCCTAGAAGTTTCATGTCCAACAATTCCCCTGATTTAAAAATGTAACCCCAAGATCCAACACAGATACCAAGAAATTAAGCTGAAACTATTGAGATGCTACCAAGATTAAGCATTTAAAAAAATAGATAGTGTGGATAGACAGACAGATAGATAGCTTTAGACTGAGTGAGAGAGAGAGACAGACAGACGGGACAGATGTGTGTGTGGGTTGATTCTTAAGACTTTTAAGTCTTAGTGGATCTTTAACTTCCACCTGGAAATGAAAAAAAGAATTCCAGAGATAGGCAGAACCAGAGACTCAGGCCAAGTTGCTGGTGAGGGACTGATCTTAGACAGCAAGGCATGCACCTGGCCTGGACATAGGGTGACTGCTGCAAGATGCAGTATATTGTTCTGCTGTGACTTTTACCTTTTAATTTATTGTGAACTGGACTTTTATTTTACAGATACATTGTGTAATGAACTAGCTCAAGAGAGAAAGGCACTTTAATAGGGATGGGGTAATAGTGTGAGTAGTGAAAATAATATGGATATTCTTGACAGTGGAATTACGGTGCAGTTTTCTGAGTATGGGTTAGGGAGTGACATTGTCTAAAAACTATGTTGCCCGCCATAAAAAAATGCATCAGAAGTAGAAAAAATGTCAAACACATCTGCTGCCTTTTCATATTTCTTAAAATGATGTGTGTACACTGGGGGGATGACATGGAGTTGTCAGCAGAACTTTGGGGTGGGGGTTGGGACACGAAATATAAACATAAATATAAACAAACTGATGCCTTGCAATGTTTCTTTTCATATGGCAAAATGAATGGAGTGCATTCCCTTGTCAGAATGACTGACTCTCAGGAGTCAAAGGTAAATTCCCAAGCTTCTCTCATGTCCAGCAACAGGATTTTCCTGAAAAAGGAAAAAAAATTCACGCCCATCCTCCCAGATCCCGGATGTCGCCTCCACTGCTGTGTGTGATTATTACATCTCCACACTAACTTGGGGTATTCGGGAATTGAAAATGACAAATCAGTAGTTTTCAGGTTATGCAAACCTTTATTTTCCTGTGGTTGTAGTATCAGACTCTGCTGTGCTATGCAGTGCATAAATTGCATACTGTAATTAAGGCATGGAGTGCATATATCCTACATTTGCCCCAAGGAGGGGCAGTGAAGCAATGTGTTTGGTACTTGTAAGCTTGCTATGTACTTTTGCTGCATTTTATTCACTTCATGCCTTCATTATGTGATTTATGCACTGCATACCGTATCTAGCCAGGAACATCATGTCCCAAACAGCACGGCACAAGACAAAGCCGGAAAATCATCGCAGCTGACAATGTTGGCATACACATAATATTGCCGCCCAGCATATCACAAGCAGGCAGTACGAGGTACTGCCCCTGGTAGCAGGTGTGTTCCCCATCCCAGCTGCCATGTCTCACCCACAGCAACAGACTACCCTGTAGTACACCACAGGCCACCCCATCACCGATTGTCAAGCAGCTGCTCCCCGCACCAATCCGTCACAGTAGGCAGTAATGAATGACAACTCCCTGGTGTCTGGTGGATCCTCCAACTACCCCTGGTGGTCCCCCACCACCACCCCGCTCCCACCCCTACCCCAACCACTAGTGGGCATCCAGTACAGCCCTCCACTCTCCACCACAGCTGGCCGCCCGACTGCACTGCGATGAATGGTTGCATACCCTTTGCTTGGGTACACGCCCGTGCATCACATTTCAGTCAGGTGGCCAGCCGTGGTGGAGAGTGGAGGGCTGTGCTGGCCACTACTGTTATAATGTAAGAAAATGGAATAGGATTTCACACTTTCTTAACTAAGTTACAGCAATGCCACTGCTACAAGTCTTACAGTTGATGCATAGGGTATGTATTTTGAACAGAAGGTTGTGAATATCTTTTATGTTCAAAATGAGAACATAAAATTACCTGTTTTACTCACAGAAGTTATTCTGTGGCACTGGTGTCTATATAAAATTAGAACTTTCCTGTAACAGTGACTCTAGGATTGTTTTATATGACTACCAAAAGGAGTCGGATAATTTTCTGACATTTCATTAAATGTCATACCTTACAATGATAGCTAGATAGACAGACAGACAGACAGACAGACAGATGGGCAGTGGCAATAACACATTCTTAATAAACATATGTGTTGAGCTTTTATCCTAGCCCATGCTAAATAAATGTGTTCAATAACTACAAAGGGTGATCGGAATTGCTGCCTGACAATATTATTCAGTTTAAAAAATAGATGATTGGTACTTTTACTTTTAATTTTTTTTTTACTTTTTGTATATGCCCCTTCCTTATCTCCCCAGCACTCATCTCCCTCTGGGGCAACCAAGGTACACCTAATAACCAGGTTACCATGCTGTACCTTTGGGGGTACAAGGAATGATTGCTTATTAGAACTGAAATGCATGGCTTGTTCAGAACCACAAAGTATGCAAGTGGAGATTGTGGGAATCAAACCCATCTCTGTCTGTTGGCTGTACCATGCTCATTAACAGCTCATTACTCCAACAGCTTAGCTGTACATCACACGAGTGAGTCTAACTAGCCTCTATAAGCAAGTGTTCTGTTTAACCCCAGAGGACACAAAGACATCTCATTTACATTTCAGCCTCATACTTCTTAACTTTCTGTCCTTAGAATATAGGATACTGACTTTTTTCTATAGATTATATTTTCTAGGGATTCCCAATTCTCGTTTTTTCAGCCTGACTAAAGCAGTCTTAGAGAGAGAGTTCCCTAGATTAGCTGGAATTAATTAAGCACATTCTCCAGTCAAAGAAAATGCCCACAGGATTGAGAGCAGTGAAAGGGGGTTTAAACAAAAGGCAACACAGTTATCTCTCAATAGGGACTTGCTCAGGGTCATGCACCATGAAGGTGTGTGGGTCTCCATCATAACCTCTCACCTTCCTCCAGCTGACATTATGGTTTCTTAAGCACATTGACCAAACAGGGACCTTGTATATCAAGACAAGCATTTCCAGGTTTTCTGTATCACTACACAAGGCACGTTAATGGGCATTTCATTACTGCTCCTAGATAGCAAAATATCATTTTATCCCATATTACACTTTAGTAGAATAAATTAACTTTTTTATTTTATATAAAATGTGATGACTGGGAAAGGCACACTGAGCTGAGGCTCGTTTCCAGGTGCGACCTGGGTACAGTTTGTACAGAGAGTAGCAGTAGACTGAAGAAACAGATAGTTTGCACAAAATTTTACAACAATAAAATAAACTGGATCAGTGGTAAAACAGTAAAAACAATTTCAAGTGGAGAGGAAGAAGGGAGATGAGATCAGCTAGTTCTTAGTAGCTGAGGTAGGTGGATGGGGACTGAGTGGTGTATTGGTTGCATTTTGAGACCATTTGAACATTTAGGGCATTGCAAGACAGGTTAGTGCTTCATGAGTCGAGTGAAAGCAGAACAGGAAGGGGCCAGTCGAAGGTTGGGAGGGAGGTTATTCCAGAGAAGGGGGGAGGCAGTAAAAGAAGGCAGCTTGGCTAGTCAGAGAGCGATGGTGAGGGAAGTGGAAAGTACGGGTGTCCCTGTGGTGGAGAGGGTAGCTTAGGGAAGAGGTTGGGGTGAGGAGGGAGGTGAGGTGGGGGGAGGGACCCATGCCAGAATTTAGCTAAAAAGGAGGCACAGTGAATGTTATGCCTATGGGAGAGCGGAGCCAGGGAGAGGGGATTGTAGAGCCGGCAGTGGTGAGTGAGAGGGGGTGAGGCGGCAGTGAAGTGGCAGAAGGAATTTAGGAGTATGTCGAGTCTGGAGAGAGAGGAGGCTGGGGCTGTACCATAGACTATGTCGGCATTGTCAATAACTGCTAAGATAATTTTACAAACCAGTTCGCATCGGGTGGGGATTGGAAGACTCTCTTTGTGGCGATAGAGGATGGCGAGTTTGGGCCGGAGCTTTGTGCAGATCACCTTAATGTGAGTGGATTAATTGAGGTGGCTGTCCAGCCACACTCCCAGGTATTTCAAGGCTGAGACTTGCTCCAGGGGAGAATTGTCTCTGGCGGTGATAGCAGGGGAGGCTGGGAGGGAGGTCTGTTTCTGTCTTGAACCAAAGACCATTGTGGCTGTTTTTTTTTTTTTTTTGCATTTAGTGTGAGCAGGTTATCAAGGAACCAGGATTGGACTCTGTCGAAATCGTCTTGGAGAGTGGGGAGGACACTGTTGTAGGAGGGGCCCGAGGCAAAGATAATAGTATCATTTACATAAAGGTGCATGTTAGAGGCTAAGCAGGAAGAGGGAAGGTCATTCATAAAAAGAGAGAAGAGGAGAGGAGAGGGCCAATAATGGATCCTTGGGGGACGCTGGATAAGATGTAACAAGGAGAGGAGAGAGTGTCACCCACTTGGACTGATTGCTGTCTTTTATGGAGGTACGAGTGGAACCAGGCGATGACAGGCTAGGCGATGCCTTAAGAGCTGAGTTTGCTAAGTAGAAGTGGGTGAGAGACAGAGTCAAATGCTTTAGCCAGGTCAATGAAAATGGCTGCAGTGATATGGCTTCTGTCCATTGCTGTGAGGATGGAGTCCATTACACTTAAAAGGATGGTGATGGTGGAGTGATGTTTTTGGAAGCTGCATTGAATTGGTGACAGACAGTTGTTGGTGGAGAGAAAATTGGATAGCTTGGTCAGTATAAGGGATTCCTGGACTTTGGCGAGGGAGGAGAGGAGCGAGATAGGACTATAGTTGCCTGGCTGGGAGGGGTTGCCGCCTTTGTGGAGAGGGATGATTTTGGCTGATTTCCAAGCATTTGGAATTGTAGCTGTGCTAATGGATAGGTTCAGAAGGTGAGTCGGGGAGCTACAATGGCTGCAGCAGAAATTTGGAGCATTTTGGGGTGGATTCCGTCAGAGCTAGACAATGCTGTTTTTACTGTGCTCTTTAGTGTGCCCATTAGTGCAATATGTGTAAGAAACCTGCACAGTTACATGTTGCTGCTTGTGCAATCAAAAATTGCATTTTTATGACAATGTAGAATTTAATAATGATTTTCTTTTTCTTACCTTTTAAAGAGATACAGAACAGCAGTGAACTCTTAGAAGATGTCCATGCACACTGCTACAATAATATGTTAGACAATATACAGTATATGCAGTGCTGCTTTGGATTCCCCACCAGGAATTTAGAAAGTTTTTTTTCCAGATATGTGCTGAAGAAGGAGCTTTGTTAACTGTCTTGTTAAAGTCATTTATTCTAGAAATTCTAATGCTAGACAACATTGATATGTTATCCTTGTAAGAGGTAGGGTTACTATCTGTCCTGATTTTGTCAGGACATTCCTGGTTTGAGTGGCATTGTCCTGCAAAAAATCAACTAAAATGTTAACTGTTAAATCTCCTGATGGTACTATTGGAAATATTTTCTTACTGTCTTTTAACAGTGGCAGATACTTGTAATACCTCCACTACAATACCTTAACATGATATAAAAAAGAACAGAAAAAGAAAGAAATCCATTAAGTCAGTTGGGGTGGGTTGTGCGGGGGGGGGGTTCCTAGAGTGTCACCTCTAAGCTCAGGCATAGTGAAAGAGCAGTGTTACCACTGGTGATGCCTTTGACCTGAGTTCAGAACTTAGCCTAGTCTTTGTGGGCCAGCTGAGGGCAGGAGGTTTTTACTGTATCATTATATGGATCCAGGATGCTAAACACTGCTCTGATGGGCAATCCATGCAGTGACATACAATACAGTAGCCATGGTTCCACATCCCTTGTTCCATGGAATGACATGAACGTGATTTTTTTTTTTTGCCACACAAAGAAATTTATACAAAATACAGTGTGCATTTGGAAACTTGAATTCCAGTCATTTACTATGAATCCGGGCAAGGTATAACTACACTTTCTATAAATAACTGAACATGCAGTGCACATTCACACAGATGTCATGTCAACCCTTTTATGCTCTGCCCGGTCAGATACTTTCTATGAATTACTGGCTTTCCTTATTATGATGGATTAAAAATAGACTCAACATTTTGCACCCATACACGGGTGTTTGCAGAGTGAGAGGGTCTGGTGGTCTGGATTGTGGTGCTTCTACAGGTACCACTCGATGAAAGTCTCTGGGTGAGAATAATCCATCAAATAAACCTTCTAGCAAGCAACCCGAGTGCCTTTTTTTCTTTTCAGATGTGTTATCAGTGTAGCCTGAAAGTACTTTCAGTTGTACAGTTTGCAGTTTAAATACAATGTTTTTGTTGTCCCACATCATTGAAAACATGTAATTGAACCACATAGGCTTTGTACTGCACCTTATAAGCACTTCTTTTTTTCCTACTTGAGCTCTAAACCAATATTGGGGTGCAGAAAATAGTGCTATAATCTGACTTTTGCATTATTACATGCCAAATATGTGTTACCTCCATCTAAATTGCCCCATCACACAATCATGGCATTGTGTGGAGGGAAGATGAGGTGTCATAGACCTTCGTGCCCGCTCTGCAAAAAAATAGTGACTACAGTACATGCATGTCTCAGTAATAGACTACCCTAAGGGATCAGTTGCACGCTATTATCCCTGCACTGTGAACCATATCACTTCATACTTGACAGAAGGACTTCGGTAGGAACAGCAAATGTAAATGTCATAGTAACTGCGGTATGTTCAGCATTTTGAGAGGCCTGTCACTTCATGTATTTTTCTCTGTGAACAGCCAATATGATCAATTTTTCAAGGACCACCATCTAATAATAAATACGCACCAGAAGAGAAAAACCTGCACAGACTTAAAATGAACTCATATTTTTCTATTAAAACCATTGGAGCAGTTGTGCCAAACTGAGCCCTCCATCCCAGAATTTGCACAATCAAGTTGCACAGCTGTATGCTGCAAAAAATGCCTCTCACATACAGTAGACTTAAATGAAAAAAAATTGTTGCAAGGGTTGAGTTTGCAAATACGTAAACCCAGTACTGCTACCAGGGACAAAACAAAATTTATTTTTTCTGAATGTTACTTTAATTGGCAGCCCAATGGGGAGGGTGGTAACAACAGGCTTTTGATAAAGTACACCAGGCAATATAATACTCCACAGCCACATTTCACACTTCCGGTACAGTACATCATTTACAATATTACTTTATGGTCAGCTGGTTAGGTTAAAGTTTAACTGTACCAGTCTGGAATATTTTGAGGCAGAAGCTGGTGAATTCATCTCTGGAGTTAGAAAAAAATGGTTACCAAAAGGAAATTATTCAAGGCGACCTACAGTAAATAGGGCTTGATCTCTGAAGAGGTCTGATTTACTATAATACAGCATTATGGAAAATGAGAATGATCTGGTGACTCTTGTCACCACCAGTGGACCAGGGCTATGGTTTTGAGATCCATTATCTATAGACACTGGCATTTATTAGGTACATACCAAGATTTGAAACAGATCCGTGATGTGGGACCAAGGGTTACTTTTAGATAAGCCAGAGTTTACAAGACATGGTAGTGCAAACACAGAATGTATCCTCCAGACCTACAGTAATCAAGCAGAAATGCCCCAGACATCCAGACAAAAAAAAAGGTGCCAGCCAGTACTTGCAGAATAAATTCTCAAGTCGGCATCAGGGCATGTGCAGCACATAAATTTTTTTTCAATAAACCTTGTGCAAATGGATTCCAGCACAGCAGGATTTGAACTTCTTGCAGCTATGCTGCAGGACTTTGCCTCCAGCTTTTGATGGAAATGTGGTTGTGTGACTTTCACAGATTTGGTACACGATCTCCTCGAAAACCATTTTCCACTACTAATTATAATAGATTGTTAAAGCTGAACTCTAATTGAACTAATAATCTGGGATAGTACTGTATGTGCTTAGTCATGGCAAAGTTAGACATTTAGGTGGCTGAAGTCTCATGTATTTATCAATGATGACAAGAGATTGAGGTGGTGGAACTGAGCTACTGTGAGCCCCTGCCTGGTTGTACCCTTGGTGCTGAGCAACCTTAATTTTCCCTTGATGAATTTGAGATATAAAATCACAGAGTGCTAGTCTTGTTCATACCCAAACAAAATTACATAAATACATTAAATAAGTCTTGTCTCTACTATCTGGTAAACAGAAACATTGTGTGGTGGGAGACCTACTGTATGCTTAAGACTTGCTTCCCCACACATGTGATGTCCAGTGGACAGATGTGGTGGTGAGAAGAGGGTGTAGTTTAGTTGTCAAATATTTAGTTATCTCTTTATCAGCAGAATATATAATAAAGCACATGTTGAAAGCACATTCAGTACATTCCATGTTACTCCAACATCAGCCATGACAGTGTTACTTATTTCCTGTACAATAAAACTGGTAGCACCCATTGATCAGCAAATATGAAATATTACTGGATTTCATTTTGGATTACAAATTACCGCATCTACTCTAACTGAGATATACTGTAGGGGTCTAGGATTGTCACTCATGCTCAGTGTGTGACAGACTGCTGTTGTAACTACTGTACACTGATACTGTAGGTTTGCAAGTGGGGGCATAATGCGACTACAGAGTCATCTGTATAAAGGCAGCACAGAGGAGCAGATAGAGCCTCCAGAAATAGATATCAGAGTACTACTACAGTTTTTACAAGTGTGATGATCACGTGGTTACATCATCACAATTATTTACATACTTGTTACATCCCAGTTGTTTTAGTGGCCAAATCAGTGTGCACTGCTAGTTAACTAATACTACTTACAGGTACTGTATGCTAGAGTACTACAGTGCCCCCCCCCCCAAAAAAAAAGAAAATACTAGCATTACCAGGTAGCACTCTACTGATAGTTAAATTAATTCTCTGTCATTCAAGTTTCCTCTTATCTGTTGCACAACCAGTCTCAGTTAGTAGAGGATGGAGGAGACCTGCTCAATCATAGTTGCAGAGGTTTGAATCCGCTCTCTGGAATGCCAATTTTAGACACAGTTACTTGAAAAAAACATGGCGCTGCACATTCATTGATGCGAACTCGAATTTATTCTGCAAGCTATTTGATCTTTTTTGTATCTGGTTGTCTGGGGTGTTTCGGGTATGATCGATGCAGGTCCGGAGGATGCATTCTGAATCTGCAAAATCTCATAACTGGGACAAGGGGTTTAATCTATGTAGGCCATGATAAGTAATGACCACCCCATCTCCCATTATACACGGTCCCATTAGTAAGGGGAACAGGGCAGCTGTACCTACTGTGGGCAGCTGGCAGGATGCACTGCAGGTTAAGAGGAAGCATTCTGATATTTCAAAACCACCTAATTAGGACACAGGGGTTTCATCTACCTTTTTACATCCATACCTCTGTGCATCATTTACATTTGCTGGGATCATGCAGACCATGATACTGTATCTAACGACCACCCTATCTACCATCACACACTGTCTTATTAGTGAGGGGAACAGGGCAGCTTTACATAAAGGGGGCCGCAGGCAGGAAAATCTAAATCAGACATCGTCATCTGATTTACAAACAGATATAACACAAGTCTTGCTTAAAAACCATCAAAAATAGGTGATTTTCTGAGACAGCGCTTTCATACTGTGCACAACAACCAAGCCTGGGGGGTAGAAAAAAAGCTGGGGTATATGAGAAAGGGCAGGGATGGCGATGATTTGGTATCGTATGGTAGTTTCAGATCTGCTTGGCATAAAACAAAAAAAAATATGTGGTCTCACTATCCTGAGTGTTGTAATTATGATTCATTCAGGGAAATAAAGAGAAAGTTACATGGGAGGTACAGGAACAACACACATCTCCCATGCCCCATCAATCTTATAATCAAATTTACGCATAATAACTGGTAGCACTGAAGGGTAGTCAAAGGGCAAAAAGATAACATAGGAAAACACACACAACAAGAAAAATCTAATTGTTGGTCAACTGAATTTGTTTCCATTCACTTTTGCATTAAAAGACTTGTGCCATCACCAGTACACTGTTGAAATTAATGACATCCATTTGATGCAGATTTCACAAAAGGTTGATCGAAAACAAACAAAATATCAGCTGAACATTTACTGATGCTGACTCCGTGATTTAGTCTGCAAGTGTTGGATGACACCTTTTTGTGTCTGCCTATTTGGGGCATTTCAGGTCTGATCACTGCAGGTCCAGAGGTTGCATTCTGAATTAAAAAAACAATATTTGATTACTGGCATCGCTTCAAACTTTTTTTTCTCTTGTACTGTCTGGAAACCATTCAAACTGTATCTAAGATGATGGATTACTTCCTATATTAAATTATAGAGAAAGAGACACTTAGTTCATTTCTTTCTTTCCTTTTTTTTTTTTTGCACATTAGTCAAGTCAAGTCAAGTCAAATTTATTTAAAAGACACCCAATCCCGGAGGCTCTGGGCGACGTACAAATTTTTAAAAGAACATAATACAAAAAATAAGTGAAATAGCAAATAATGAGTACATCATAGTCTAATGTAGTCTAAACATCAAACGCCTGAGAAAATAAGAAGGTTTTCAGGCGGATCTTAAAAATATTTACAGTTGAGGCCTCTCTGACCATAGTTGGTAATAGGTTCCATAGGGCGGGGCATAGCAGCTGAAAGCTCTATCACCGGCTGACTTCAGCCTCGCCTAGGAATGGTCAGGGAGGCCACTACTGGAGGATCGAAGAAGGCGGACCCGATGGGAGCCAAGTGTCAGGAGGACTGACAGGTAGCCAGGAGCCCTGCCCATGTAGGGCCTTAAAGGTGAGAAGACCCACCTTAAAGAGGACTCTCCACCTGACCGGCAGCCAGTGCAATTCACGCAGTACCGGTGTAATATGGCAAAATTTTTTCTGCCCAGTCAATAACCGGGCAGCTGCATTTTGCACCAGCTGCAGTCTGCGGAGAAGTCCTCCTGTGACCCCGAGATAGAGCGCATTACAGTAGTCCAGCCTAGATGTGACTAAGGCATGTATCAAGGTAGGGAGGTCCAGAGACGGAACAAGGGGCCTAATCCTGGCAATGTTTCTGAGATGAAAAAAACAGGTACGAACCACGGAAGATATTTGAGTCTCCATGGTCAAGTTCCTGTCCAGAATCACTCCAAGACTCGCACCATAGAGGAGGCCTTCAATGAGACAGCCCAAGAACAAGTCCAGTTGCTGAATCAGAGACCTCCATATCACGAACTCTGTTCGACTCCACTACCAATACCTCCGTCTTGTTAGGGTTCAGTCGCAACCAGCTGGAGGCCATCCAGTCACTTATCTCGGTCCAGACAGATGTTTAGCACATCCACTGCATTAGATGTTCCTGGGGCAAAGGAAAGTATAGCTGAGTATCATCAGCATAGCAATGAAAACTCAAACCATACTTCTAATGATCCCACCCAGGGGCAGTATGTACACTCTCAACAACATTGGGGCCAGTACCCGAACCCTGAGGGACTCCACAAGAAAGGGAGATTGGTGTAGATGAGAATTACCCATCATAACCCGTTGCCTCCTGTTTGTAGAAAGGACTCAAACCAGTTGATGACAGTACCGGTGAGTCCACATAAATCCCTAAGCGAACTAGCAACACACAATGGTCCACAGTGACAAATGCAGAAGAGAGATCGAGAAGAACAAAATTGTCCTGTCCCCGATCTCTAGCCCTAGGAGATCATTCTGCACCTGTACAAGAGCAGTTTCTGTGCTATGTCTGGCCCGAAAAGCCGACTGGAAGGGATCGTACAACTCGTGAGTCACGAGGTGCTCTTCCAATTGAAGCGCTACTACCTTCTCCACCACCTTCCCCAAAAATGGGAGGTTGGAGATAGGACGGTAATTTGCCATGATCTCCGGGTCCAAAGATGGTTTCTTTAAAAGGGGTCTCACCAGAGCCTCCTTCAAGGCATCCGGAAAGACTCCCTCAAATAAGGAACACCGTACGATCATGGCGAACACCGGGGCAACAGAGCCAACGCATCTCATTAAGAAACGCGTTGGCACTGGGTCCAGTTCACAAAAGGTATGCCTCAAATTGGTTGCAACCTCAATAACCTCACTTGCCTCCACTGGCATTACCTATGCCAAGCTACAGAACTTCATAGACTAAGGAGACATAGGCTGTCAAAGCAATATTTAGCAGGCATATTTTTACGGAAACAGCACCACCTGGCTCATTTCAGCTGTCAGCAATTAAATAACTAGTAAATGAATTTAGTTAAGACAGATTGCATTCGCATAGGGCACACAGCACACCGTATGTTGCGGTACCACACACTGAACACCGCATGCCGAATACCGCTGCTCCCACCAGGTCTACCTCGTTATAATGAGGTACTGATAAACTTTTCTATAACAAGCACTGTAATTGCATAGATAGTTGCTGTTCTGTACTAGAACTAAAGATGGCAATAATTGTCTAACTAATGATTATACAATGGTATAAACAGAGGTGTCTCCCAAGTGGTACAATTAGAATGATGGCAAATGCATTATGATCTTAATATAAAATACAGTAGAACTCAGATCCTGATACTTATGCTTGTACAATATGTGCCTGTGGCCTAAGTAGTACTGTCTGCAAAGTAGGAGGCCAATCAGGAGTGCTGGTCCATATATAACGTTCTCCCCCTTGTTCCCTCAGAAGGGGCAACAATCCCAAGTAAGCTGGTAGGGATGGAGCTAAAAAGTTGTTTACAGACCAGATACACAGGCCTTGTAAAGGAATTCGAGTAGTTCTTGATGTTGTCTGAGGGTATGTCACAGGCAGCATAGAGTGAAGATTAGGAAAACAATCAAGAATGTTTGAATAATAACAAAAACCTTGAAGCTAAGTTCTACCCAATAGTTGCCAAAGGCAAGACTTAAATCACCATCGTGGATTAGATCATTAAGCATGTTATTTGCTTCAGATATATTATTGCTAATATAAATGAAATGAGCATCTTTTCTAGCAAAAATAGATATCAAGGAGAGAGTCAAGGAATCAATGTGCACATTAAAAATAGGCAAATATTGAGACAGGGCAAGCAAGTATTGGGGATCAGTATCAATAATATCTGTTTCAGAGAGAGAATCAGGTGTGATCACAGTGTGACCTATTACAGTTTTTTGCTGTGGAGTAAAACAAAAGTTAGGTTTATCAATATTGCAAGTATGAGTTCCATAGGCAAAAGATGGATAGTTTGTGACCACACAAAACTGTCCTTCAGAGGTATAGGTGACTCTGAGTGCCGGTACGAGCTAGCGATGTAAGCGTACAGGGCAGGAGAAGATCTAATTTGTCAGATAAGTGGTGAAGCGATGTATCTCTTCAAGATAGCTACTGGATGGTGCTGTTTCGGCATCAAATGCTGAAGATGCAGCAGGAGGGACGTCATCTGGATCAACATCAGTAAGGTTGGTGGGCAGGTCTTCACCCAATGTCAAAGTCCAGTCAAGATGTTCTGGTGAGTAGCTGCAAATGGGTTTCAAAATGTCAAAGATGTCATGGCAGCACAAGAAGTAGAATCTTTTCTTGGCACAACAGTTCAAGTGAGGAGCCACCCAGGCCTGGATAACAGGGTAGTATACCAGCATAGAAGGAAGTTCAGTTTGTTCATGGAAAATGTCATTTTCAAGATGTCCAATGGAGTGAATATTTACCAGCTTGTCAAAGACAGATGTTTCTGGACCAAAGCGTGGCAAGGAGACAGTAAATGTTACAAACATGTTGTCCTTATTTGAACAAGATTTGGTCAGGTAACAGGGTGCTCTGTTAGGAAACCTGGAAACATAACCAATATTAGGCACTGTAGACATAGAAATGTTAAGAGTATTCTTCAAACAAATAAAAATGCAACCTGTGTATGCACAATGTGGACAATACCATTTACCCAATCTGAGATTGTGAATAACATCTGGAATTTTGCCTGATTCCAAGTCCCTGAAGAGAGCATTAACAGTGGAAATAACATAAGAACCATAAGCAGAACATAGAATTTCATGCCCAATATATTGCTTGTCCGCCTTACAGTCATTCTGGAAAATGAGATCATTAAGTTTCTGTCTCGTATCATTAAACCCTTGAGCAATCTCCTTCATATTATACACTGTATAACATTCTTCCTCACTAAGAGAATTAACACCTTGCATGATAGGGGCATAACATTATTGCCAAGTGTTTGCTGGAACTTAAGTGTCTGTGCCTTAAGAGAGGCAATATCTGCTGTATTCCAAATAGACATTCCTGAGCCAAAAAGGCCAGTAACAGTGCCATCTACTCCAGTTACACCAGAGACAGAACCATCTGCACCAGCGATGTCTGAGGCTGTGTCCAGCTTGGTGCATCTTGGTCTGGGCTTAGAATATTTATAGGCTGGTCAAAAAACACCTATATGGTCGGTGGTGAGAGGTCCACCAATAGGATCATTTGTGCATGTTTGGTAAGCAGCTACAAGATCAGTAATCATCAAACTTAGAAGTATTAGTTTGTTGACATAAACCAAATTCAGCCATATTCCAATGTGATAAATTGAAAATAACTGGGACATGCATAAATTGCATATAATTTATCAGAGTTTCCAGGAGTGATGTGGTGGTCAAACCACTAGGAGAGCCATCCTCCATATGAGAACAGGCAAGCAGTTCTTCCTGACTGGGTGGGACTACAGAGAGATAGAGAGAAGAAAATGCAGCATAGTTTTGAAGACAGTCGTCAGCAGCCTCCTGTGAAGGGAGTCTCTCAGAAAAAGGCAGGATCAATGAGTGCAGTAAGATTATACTGACCAGTGTGTTGTGGAGAAGCCTGTCTAATAGAGAGAGTACCATTTTGCTGGCAAATGAGTGTGTGGGTTGTCTGTGTTGGAGAAGCATTACTTGATCTCCAACTTGCCAGTCGACTTCTTTGACATGCTTATCAAAATTAGCTTTAGCTTGTTGTTGAGCCTTGCCCATTTGCTTGGCAGCGAACAGGTGTGTCTTCATGATGTTATCATGAAGCTTTTCCACATACTTGTCTACAGATACTCTATCTGTAGTAGTAGGGGTGTGGAGATCAATTAACAGATGCTCAGGTAGTCTCATGGCTCTACCAGTCATAACCACATAAGATGTACATTAAGTGGTAGCTGCAGGTGTGCCCCTAATTGCCATCAGTAGTAGTGGCGAGAAGGAATCCCAGTCCTTGAGATTATCATCAGTGAATTTGCGTAATGTCTGTTTTATGCGTCTGTTAGCTCTTTCTACCTGACCTGATGATTGAAGATGTTAAAGAATGTGGAATTTCTGAACAACTTCAAGAAGTTGGAGTGTCTGTTGCATCAGTTCAGCTGTAAAGCTGGTTTCCTGGCCTGAGTCTATCTTTAAAGGTAGGTCCCACCTGTAGCACAATTGACCCACCAGGATCTTGGCAGTTGTTTTTACCATGTTGTTCTTAGTGGGAAATACCTCTACCTACTTGGAGAACAAATATGTGACAACAAGTGTGTACTTGTTGTTCATACTGGAATCAGTAAAATGGTCAATGAAATCGACCTGTATCACATTTCATGGTCCAGACTGCCTTAGGGTTAATAACTTGACATTTTTCTTCACTGAAATGTGATTGTTCTGAGCACACTCTATGCAGTTGTGTACATAGTGTTCTATATCTTTGGCCATGCCAGGACACCAGACAACAGTTTTGAGTCTCTGGAGAGTATTCTCTGTCCCATGGTATCCACCAGTGGGAGTGTCATGAACCATATAAATTAATTTGGTTCACAGAGATTGTGGTACAACCCACAATTTGTCACCTGTATCCTGTTTGTGATACCAGATGAGTTTCTGATCACTGGACAGATAGAAATTGTCCGAATGTCTTTTGTAGGGACTGCCAACAGGCAGTGGCTGTTTAATTCCTTTATCTAGAAATGTGAACACATCTCTGATCTCTGGATCTGCTTTCTGTGCAGCAGAAATATCCAAAGGGGGTTCAGGTAATTGTCTTCTTGCTGGCAGAAATTCTAGATGCCACAATTGCTGCTACACACTGTGGGTGAGTCCTTTCCCATGTCTCCCCCTCTTGAGCACATGCTTTAGCAAGCAAGTCTACTCTTTCATTGAATTCAAGGTAAGGGTCAAATTTGCAGTTAGCCTTTACCTTGTGAATGCACAAATTATGTGTGAATATTTGTGTCAGAGTGTGTGTATATACACAAACAGTTCTCTATATTTGACAGGGGTACCATTAGATGAGGAAAAGTTGTTTTTTTGCTAGAATGGAAAGAACTCAGTTAGGGATGAGCATACCCAACTGGAGTCTGCAAAGATGATGACATCCTTGTCACCATGTAGCATGATCACCAGTGCACAGGCCACAGCAGCCAGTTCAGCATACTGTGAAGAGATAACTGCATTTTCCAGCAATGTACCTGAAATCACCCTCATGATCCCTAATGAGCACTCCAAGCCCTACTAACTGTTCTCCATCCACATAGGATGCAGATCCATCTGTGAAGATGTGGAACATCATGTTGTCTTCCAGGACCTCAGGCATGGCTGGCAGGAAGGGTCCTGGGTCAGGTAGATCAGATGGTTGGAGGGCACAGTCATGGGGCTTACCTGTGTACAGCAGGCCATGGGCCAGAATTGATGACATTTTGGCAGGCAGTACTTTAATGTCTCTATCCTGCAAAAGCAAAAAGCAGTGGGTGAGTCTGATGTTAGAGACTGATCCATCTTTTACTTCGCCTGAAGGCAAAAGTTAGTTGGAGTATGACAGGTATGCAAAATGATGGAAGCATGCCCAATGCTGTAGAGAAAAAGTTTGACAGCCCTGAAGGTTGCCAAGAGTGTCCTTTCATAGAAGCTGTATTTCCTCTCAACTGGGGATAGTATCTGAGATACATTGGCAATGGGCCTAAAGTGCCCACTGTATTTTTGCACCAGCACTGCAGACATAGCCACATCAGAGGTGGCAGTTTCCAAATGGAAAGGTAATCTTGGATTTAGGTTGATCAGTGCTGGGACTGAGGCCGTTGCCTGTTTGAGCTGGGCCACAGCTTCAATGTGTCTGGGGCCCCATGTCCATGGGACATCCTTTTTCAGCATTTCGTACAGGGGAGCAATCTTCAAGGCAAAATCAGGAATAAAATCCCTGGAGTAGTTTACCATTCCTGGGAAATGTCTGAGTGTTGCCATGCTTGTAGGAAGTAATAGATCTTGTAAGCCCTGGATCTTCTTGATAGCTGGGCTTCAGCCTTGGTATGTGATGCTTAGGCCAAGGAACATGACCTCCTTCTGGCACAACTGTGCATTAGAGGGGTTGCACTTAAGGCCTGCTGTCCTGAGGAGAGTCAGCAGTTCATTCAAAAGGATTAGGTGCTCTTCTTTGGTGGAAGTTGCTAGAAGCAAGTCATCTATGAACTTCAGGAGGCAATGGGGAGTGGAAACCCCCTGTAGAGCATCCATCATGTGGAGATGAAAGAGGGAAGGGCTGTTGTAAAAGCCCTGGGGCTGACAGGTCCAGGTCTATGGTGCCCATCAAAGGTAAAAGCAAACTTGTATTGGCTTTTCTGTGCTAATGGGAGTGACCAAGACCCATTAGAGATGTCAAGAGCTGAAAACCACTTTTTGTCAGGTGTCAGCAGCTTGTGCACATCAGGAGCTGATGCCACAGTTGGGGCACAGCTGGGGGTAACTTGGCTGTAATCTATTGTAAGCCTCCAAGCTCTATTTGGCTTTTTCATAGGCCAAATGGGTGAATTCACAGTGGAAACACAAGTCTTAATCATTCCTTGTTGTAGCAGTGATTAGATGGTTTCCCTCAATGAGGATAAGGCTTCAGCAGGAAATAGATACGGCTTCTGCCTCACAGGATTAGGTCCTGGGATTTCAGTGGTGGTGTGCATCCTACCACAATCACGCTTGTTGGTAGCAAACACATCAATATGTTCCTGTAGCAATGGTTGTAGTTCAGAAAACATGTCATGACTTTAAAACAGAGCCATGACATCATACTGTTTGTTGTTATGGGAGATGGCTGCCACTGCATTGGAGTCTGGCATGATGACAGCATGATACTGTCCCTTAATCTGTAGCAATAACCTGTTGGTTAGGTCCACCACACAGCCACACTATGCAAGAAAATCAATTCCCAATATACTGGGGTGATGACGTAATACCATGAGATCAAAAACAAAATTTATTTTGAGATGTCCTACCTGGACAGGCAGAGACACAGATCGATAAGTTTGCAGTTGGGTGCCATCTACACCCTGTGTGCTGGTCTTCCAGCTGGTAGACCAGGCAGACATGTCTGGGTTCTCATCATGGAGAACAGACACAGCTGCTCCTGTATCCAGAAGCATGTCCAGTTGGTGGCCCTCAACTGTGGTCCTTACACAAGGCCATCCGTTTGTGTAAATGAGCAGGTGACACAGTACAGACTGGGACCTATAATTGTCCATCAGTACTGCTCCAGGCTTCTTCTTCATCCTCTCGTTTCTGCAACCTGAGACCTAGGGTGGCTGGTTGGGCCTCTCTATTGTGGTTTACAGGACAAGAGTATTGTGCCTCTGATGTCAGAGCTGCAATCTCGAACTGTTCAATTGAAGGTTCCAGAATCACCACATCAACCTTGCCAGTGCCCGATGCTGTGAAAGTTTTTTTTTCCTCAACTACTCAGTTGTTCAGTAGCAGAAGACTAGAAAGGGTTGGTGCCATTACTAGCCGGTGCCAAGGCCACCACAGAATGTGTGGATGTGGCCTCCTTTGCAGCAAGGGCCTCCTCCAGCTGTTTGTGGAGGGTTTCATTTTCATACTATAGATCCCAATATCTAGGCTCATTATGATACTAATCATTGGAGTTTGATCTCCCATTTTTGTTGTAGTTGTTATTGTTCTGGTTATTTTTGTAGTTCTGGTCCCCCCCCATGCAACTGTCGGTCATCAAAAGGGGCTTCCTGTTTATAGTTGCTGCCTTCTACTTCATAGTGGGTTGGGGCAGGATCTATCAAGGGAACTTGGGCAGGGGTGGCCTGGGCCATTAGGTTTTGGATGGCAGCAGCCTTGTTGGTGCTTTTGCCGGAAGCTAAGTTATGGAGGTAGATCTGGAAGGACCACTCCGTCTTGGTGAGGATCTCCTCAAAGGTGTCAGTCTACGGGTAGACGTTGAGTTCAGCATTCTCCTGGAGAGCTGGGGTCATGTTCCAGATGTACAAATCCTTGTACTCTATTTGATTTTTGTTAGCATTCTCACCCGCTAGGCCTCTGCCAGCCTCATAAGTGAGCCACAACCATTGATGGTAAGCCGCTGAGCTTTCCTTCACATTTTGCTTGACCTTGTGGGCCAAACGGGCTCCAACGATACCTGGGGAGTTGGCAGCATGGAGTGCCTGTGTGATATAGTTGTAGTCGAGCATCTCACAATAGCAGACAGCCTCCGGGAGACCTGTTACTTGGGTTGGAGAGAAAGCTTCTCATAGAAGGAGCAAACCTTCTTCAAGTGACAGCTAAGGTTGTCAATTGGGTAGAAATGCAGTGAATTTTAAATCCGCCGGTGAAGTGAACGCGAAGTGAACACTTCATGTTGGTGGAGCACAACGCGAAGTGGCCACCATATAAAGTGCTCACTTTGTCTTCTCATTATGACTTCACATTGTCATTCTGCCTTAACGTGAAGTAAGATGAAGTGACAACGAAATAGGCAGCCCCCCCAACACATCACATGGCTTATAGTACTGTAAGTCACAAGCTTTACCAGGCAGGAAGGAAGTGAGAAAGAGAAGCAGTTACTTTCACTTTCTCCTTTGCAGTTGTAGAGGGAGGAGGCTTTTTTTGGTGAGGGAGGAGAGCAGTTTGTTTCCCAGTGATTTTGTGCAGAAAAAAACAGCTTTTTTAAGAGCTAAATCTTTATTTAGTTTTTGCATTACGTTTGTGATTTTTTTTTTGGTACTGAATTTTTTTTATAAGTTTTGTTTTGTTTTGTTTTGTGTGTGTGTGTGTGTGTGTGTGTGTGTGTGTGTGTGTGTGTGTGTGTGTGTGACTGTGTGTGTGCATGTCTGAGAGTGAGTGACTGAGTGCGGGTGAAGGTTAGGCATCGGGACTCATTGATAGTCAGGGACTTGTGTGTGATGGACTCTCGACAAGGAGAGTCTGTGGCCCATGGGCTTGGGAAGAGGAGAGGTGTGCGCACACCTGGGGGGTGGTCTGGTGTTACTGGGCAGATTCTGACTCTTGAGTGTTGCTTCCCCCCTGTGGAAGCAGCAGCAGCACCAGTGCCACCGGTGACTGCTGCTCATCCACCTACTCCGCCACTACCACCACCACCAGTAGCAGCTGCAGGGGCTCCAGCAGCACCCCCTCTACCACCTCCACAGCCACAGGTTTAGCCCAGGAAAATGTAGATGGTCCAAGGAGTGTATCTAGTCCCCCCCTAGCTCCCCAGTGTGGGAGATTTTTAACTGTGTGGCGGGAGACAGCACAGTCATGGCTTGCCATCTGTGTGGTCTGCTGGTGTACTGTGGCCCCTGGGTGACACATTTGGGGACTGGTGGCCAGCATACACACGTGGCAAACCACCACAAGGTGGAGTGGCAGGCTGCCACTGAAGGGGCCAGGCATCCACCTGCTGGCCATTCTATGGCAGTGGCTGAGGGTGCAGGGGGTGAAGTTGTGCCTCGCTGCTGCAGCAGGAGGAAGGCAACTGCAGCAGCTGCTCCACCACCATCACCGCCACCATAGCCACCAGCACCACCCTCTCCACCACCACCACTACTTGAGTTTCCAGCTGCAGTGGACCCCTCTACAGTGCCTGCCACACAGGCCAACATTGCACTGCTGTGGACAGCCCTCGAGGAGAACAATGAGAGGGTGGGTGTTCTGCAGCAGCAGGTTGATCAAATCCAGCTACAGTGGCTGAAAATAGTCACAGTGCTGCACCTGCTGCTCGAGCATCATGGCACTCCCCCATTAAGGGATTTTTTTTCTGGACCCTTTCCCCCCCCCCACTACTGTTCTGTACTGTTTTTGTGTGTTTTTGTGTTGTTTAATAATAGACATTTTCTCTTCTGTTGTTGCTGTGCCTCAGTATTGTTGACTTTTTGTTTTGGAGTGCTTGTGGACAAGCTGTTGTGAGCAGTGCAAGTATGATGTGTAAAATTGCATGTGTGCAAACAGTGTTGTTTCATGTGTCTGTGTGTGAGTGTGTGTGTGTGTGTGTGTGTGACATCAGACATTGTGCAGCGTGTTGCAAACATATATCGCTGTTGCTGACTTGTTGCAGTGTTTATGCTATAAAGAATAGCAAACAGAATAAGGTATATTTTATTGTCACCATCATCAGCAGTGGACTAAGTGATACGATACTTTTTCAGAGGTGTCTGGCCAGAGTGTACCTTAGTCACATTATATACAATACTGCACATATAACATTTAGGAAAGCATGTGTATTTTGTGCTATGATGTCCGCAAAGTCATGTGTGCTCTGTGAGTGACGGAGGTGCACAATGACCTGATACCTCTGAAAAATTATCATATTACTTAGTCCTCTGGTGCTGATGGTACCAATAAAATATACATCAGGGCCCGGATATTCAGACTGCGCCAGGCTGTGGCGCAAGCCTGGGCACAGTGCAACTTGGCTGCTCAGGGGCGTTGACAGGGTGATAGTCAAAAGGAGCTGCACCACGGCACAGCAGCATTGAATATCGCACCCTGGCCACCCACAGTGTGCATGGTGCAGTGGCTCTGCACCAGTGCAAGTGGCCAGAGTGGAGCAGTGGGATGCGCTAGCACAAGTTCCATTGCGCTAGATTCAACAACTGCGATAGTCAAAAGTGCACATGCAAATGGTGCCATAATGCTTGTAAGGTGCAAATGGGGCCATTTGTATGTCATTATGGCCCCATTTGCATGCAGGTGCTTCAATCCGCGGTGACTAGCACCTGGCGCCCTGCCAGGCTGCAGCCGTCGGGGACCGACGCCATCTGCACAGCGTGGCAATGTGCCCCTCTGCATGATCGCGGGCATATGTAGAATTAAATAATTGTCCAATATCCCTGGTGGTCCAGTGGACCGCTCGCTGCCCGATCATGGGCATATGTAGAAATAAAAACATCCAATATCCCTGGTAGTCCAGTGGACAGCTCGCAGCCCAATCATGGGCATAAGTATAAAAAAAAGCATTACTATATCCCTGGTGGTCCAGTGGACTGCTCGCAGCCTGGTCACGGGCATCAGTACAACATAATGCCACACCACACCAACCCTGGTGGTCTAGCGGTACCCCTACCCACCGCCCACTGAGCCTACCGTCCGCTCCCCCAGTCAGCGGCAGGTGGCAGCTCCCCACCGCATGCTGCCCCGCCCACCAGCGGCTGTAACTGAGAGCTGCACGCGGTGGTCCACAGCATGAGTCAATGGCATGCAGCTTGTATCTTACTACAGTCCAGATATGTAATTCACATATCTGGACTGTGTAATATGATACTGGGCTGCATGGCCATTAGTCACACTGTGGACCAATGGCTAAGCTCACCATACAGTGTCAGTCGGAATGGTGGGGCACCAAGAGGTGAGGAAGCTGCGCCCGCCGTGACTGGGGATAATCAAGGCAGTGGGGCTCAGTAAACAGGTGGGTGGGGCTATCGCTAGACTACCAGGAACAGTATGAATACCATTACGTATCGTACTGATACCGAGATCAAACGAAGTACTGAACCAAAGGTTTTATTTCTACATATGCCTGCGACCGGGCACGGTAATCACGGACCACCAGGAATAATAATTTAATGTTCAATACAAGCCACGATCGGGCATGGGGGTGCGCCCGCGAAGGTGCAGCGCGGGCTTGGGTAGCCACCACAGGTAACAGCTGCCATGTTGCGCACTGCAATATGGCAGCTCACCTATGGTGACCAGCTGTTCATTTTTTTTTGGCTCACCTTTGTGCAGCACAAGTAGGGGTTGTGCAGTCATGGACTCAGCACATCCTGGGCTGAATATCGAGGTGTGCAGAGTATGCATGGGTACACCCCCCCACCTGCGCCGTATACATTACTGATGCACTCCGGTGCATTGAGATTTGTGCCAGGCTCAATCCCTGTTTGAATATCATGCCAGGGTGCATCAGTGGGTTGCGCATGGTGAAACAGTTTTGTGCCATGCGCAATCCTTCTGAATATCCGGGCCCAGATATTCTTTGTTATCTTTATTCTTGATACTGCAGCAAGTCTTACCATATATATGTTTGCATGAAGCTGGACAATGTATGCACACATAGGAAAGAACAGTGGCGGCATACATGCAGTTTAGCACAGCATACTCACATTGCTCAGTCTTCATGCTGTTTTGAAAACACTTACAATGCGATTCATGAGTTCCGACACAAAGTAAACATTACTGTGGCTCTATGACTATTTTGCTTGTGAAATAGAAATGAAAGAGATTCACCAATTTATAGCATTGCATCCGATATATGGGTGCCTTACTTCCAGGGGAATCTTTCTTGCTCCACGTGTCCTTTCATAGTGCAATACATTTCTGTGAAAACCACCCGTAATTTCATTACAGTGTGTCATGTCTTGGAGAAATTCCCATTCATAAAAGCTGCAGAAATTCTGCCCCCCATTCTAACAGCAACGCTAGGACATGATGCCAGGAAAAGCATGGGTGCTTGCTCCATTATAGTGAATGTCCAATTGTCTGGCAGCTTTCTGAATGTTTCTTTATGTTATAATGGTCAGTTTGTAGTGAAACGTGTGAGCATGTTTCCAGTAAGAAGAGCCTTGTTACTGGAAACATGCCCACATTTCACCACAAAGTGAACCCTGTAACATAAAGAAACATTCAGATAGCTGCCAGATATTCACTATAGTGGAGCATGCACCCGTGCTCCCCCTGGCATCACATCCTAATGTTGCTGAGAAAGGGGGGCAGAATGTGGGCGGCTATTCTGAATGGGAATTCCTCCATGACATGACACACTGCAATGAAATTACGGGTGGTTTTCACAGAAATGTATTGCACTATCGCGGCAGTGCCAGAACGCCGAGAGCTCCCTCCAGGAGCTGACTGCCAGCATCGCCCGCCCTTCGGAAGGCCTCTGAGATAAAAGGATACCTCCTGTACCTATTGGACTCCTGTGTGGGGTGCTAGCCCGATGATGCTGCACATCGCCTGCCCCGCCTGCCCCAGCCACCCACCCAGGGGTGTCCCTCAATTTATTGGCCCACCCCTATGACATCACTTCCTGCGCACCGAAATACTAAGTCCCCACTTTCCCATTTGCAGGTTATACCTGCTAGCCACTAGAGGGACCCTGTGTTCCATCTGCAAACTCCACTTCTCAGATAGCCCCTTCTCTCCATTTCTGGATCACCTCTACCCAACTGCCTCATTTCTCCTCTCCTATCCCCAGGCCTCTGATACCCGGCATCCACCTCCTTCACATCCAACCCTGTAGCTACCCCTCTCTCAGATCCCACAATCCTCCACAAGCCTGCATCTATTTGACCAATAGGAGTCGCTATTTAGCACCCCATTTCTGGCCCAAATGCTGCCTGTGGCCAGCACCTGGATCATGTCACATGGCTGCTACCCAGGTCCATCTTCAAATACCCCAGGAGAGTCTTGAACCTGGTACCTTGTACACCAGAGGCGGTGTCACTACCACTGAACCAAAGTGGCACTAATGCTTACTGGTAGGCAACTATTTCTATCTACCTTGCCTGCTGAGCTCCTTAGCATAATGCCTGCCCACCTCCTACTGATATGCCTCTCTCTCATCCTTACTCTGAGACCACTGTCCCACCCATCTGTCACAGTGTTGCCACAGTTTCATCTAACTGATACCCTCCCATGCACACTGGCACTACCCACCTCTTGTGTCCTAGAGTTGGCACATTCCCACCCTACACTCACTATGTGCTCTAGCTCACCATACCCACCCTCCAGTCACCACCCAGCTCACCCCCCCGGCTCCTACTGGAGGCTTATCATTCTAGCCTTTCCAGCCTGTGCTACCCTGCCTACCCCCTGTGCCCTGAAACTCCCCTCCTCTTCCACTCATGTCTGTCACAAATACACTTTCCACCACCCCCTGGCCAGGGAAGTAGTTATTCCACTACTCCTGACAGGTAATATACATCCCAACCCAGGCCCAGCTCACAACAGCTCACCTGCAGGATCTCCTGGGCTTCACATTGTGTCAATGAATATCTGTAGCCTTCTGAAAAAATTTGACTCATTCCAGTGTTGGGTCACATTCCATAAACCTGATATTATTACCCTGGTGGAAACCTGGCTGTCGAAATCCACCCCTGACTCCTTTGTCTCCCTCCCAGGTTACTCCTTTTACTGGGAGAATCGGGTTGGAAGACGGGGTGGGGGTTGTGCTATCTACAACCAGAGACTCTCTCACCGGACTAGCCCTCCCTGCCCCTGCTCTCAAATTTGGGGAGCAGGCCCTAACCCTAAAACTGACCCCAGATCCCTCCAGGGGTCCCCTCTATCTCACTACTGCCTATGTACCCCTTAAAAATCAAACTCTGGCACTGGTCTCATTAACAGAGTACCTTACTACTCTGCACAACTCATCTGACCAAATACTAGTGGGTGATCTAAACATTAACTGTCTTAGTTCTTCATCTTCTACTACCCGTGACTCCTTTGCAGCTATTGATCTGACTCAACTCATCTCCCAACCTACAAGAGTGAATTTTAAGAGGGGCTCAAGCACACTTCTAGATGTGGTCATCACCAATCATCCTAAATAAATCTACGATATCCAAGTCCTTCCTGACTCACTTAGTGACCACTCCCCTATACTTTTCCACTGGATGACCTCCACACCCAAACCCACAGCACAGCCCACCCTATGGCGGCGCCTTAGACCAGGTGGTCTGAAAAGCCTTAAGCAACTTCTGGCCCAAATTAATTGGTCTCCCATACAGCACACCCCTGATATTGATAAGGCACTAACCTTTTTCACCCAAACATTTAACAAAGCCTGTGACATTTTCGCATCTCTAACGGAACTCCGTTCCAAAGTGCAGAATGCACCCTGGGTTACCCCTGTCCTGCTTCAACTATTTAAGCACAGGGATAACTTATGGCACCTGGCCACTGAAACTGGCTTGCCGGCAGACAGACAGGTGTATAATGCTGCAAGAAACAAATGCACCTGGGCCATCAGAAAGGCTAAGGCTGATCACTATCAGGCCTCACTCACCTCCTCTCAGGGGAATGCAAGAACTTTCTGGGACAATATCAAACAACTAAATGGGAACACACGCCTCCCCACCCTCCCAGATCAACACTGATGGCACTATCTCTACTGACCCAGCCCTTATAGCCAACTTCCTCAATACATCATTCACGGACCTTAGCCCAGTCCTCCCTAGTGACTTTTTTGACCTTCCACCCCTAACTGCCCCTGTCCTCATATGCCCTAGCTTCCACTTACACCGGGTTACTGCCCAAGAAGTCAGACCTCATCTACTTAATGCCCTAAAGAGCAATAGTACTGGCAGTGGCTCCTTGGACCCCTGTATCCTCTGCTGGGTTCTAGATCTGGTCCTCGTCCCAATCACTAGTCTCCTCAGTAAATCCCTCTGGCTGGGGCAATTTCCCTCAGCATGGAAAATTGCTACAGTCACATCCATACACAAGGATGGAGACAGGTCCCTAGCTGGGAATTACCAGCCTATCTCCATTCTCTCACCCCTCTCCAAAGTCCTAGAAAAAGTGGTAGCCACTCAAATTACAGATTACCTAACCAAATACAACATCCTCTGCCCGGAACAGCACGGTTTCTGTACAGGTCACAGTACCAGCACTGCCCTCCTAGAGTTTTCAAATTCTCTACACTCTTCTCTGGACTTGAGCTCTCTGGCTGGGGCAGTGTTCGTAGATCTATCAAAAGCCTTCGACACTGTTTCCCACCCCCTCCTGCTGAATGCCCTCAGCCACTCCGGCTTTGCCACTGGGCTGGTCTCCTGGTGCTCCAGCTACCTGTCTGCCCACTCTCAGTGTGTTAAAATGAATGGGACACTCTCCAACACATGTCCTATCCACTCTGGTGTTCCCCAGGGCTCCATCCTTGGACCCTTGCTCTTTTCGCTATACATCAATACCCTGCCAGGTGCATGTACTGGAAAAATTCTGCTGTATGCAGATGATGCCGTCATCTTTGCCTCTGACCAAAGCCCTATCACCCTCAAGGACACCTTGCAAATATCATATGATGATGCTGATGCCTGGTTCAAAGAGCATAGGTTTGCAATAAATTTCAAAAAACCAAAAAACAAGCTCTTCGCCCACCTCCAAAACAAAGCCAGCAATTTCCTACTCCATGTCTTCTCTAGCACCAAGTTTCCACTCAAGCAAGTCTACTCATATAAGTACCTTGGGATCTCCTTTGACCCTGCTCTCACTTTCCATGACCACATAGCTGCCCTAGCCTAAACTTCCAATATTCGGCTAGGTATCCTATACCGCTACAAAAATTGTCTCCCCCCGACGCCCTCCGACTCGCAGTCACATCCTCTATACTGTCCCTTGTGGATTATGGATTACCAGTTTATGGTGCTGCAGATCAGACCGTCCTCAACAAAATCCACCTCACACTAAATAAGGCCTGTAGGCTAATTACAGGGGCCCCCAGGTTAACTCATACCTGCCAACTGTATGTAAAGGCTATGCTGCTTGACCTAGATGAACGTCTCAGATATCAAACCTGCCTCATAACAAAAATAACTCTCCTTGAACTATCCCCACCAGGGTTGACAGCCTCCATCCACCAAGCAAAACCCCTAGTACAAACACAAACCTCCTGCTAAACCACATTGTTAGTCCCCAGGGCAAGGACCACACAAGGTCAAAGGGCCTATTGCTACAGAGCCCCATCCTGGTACAACTCACTCCCCACCTCCATCTCTGATATCCCCATGATCTCCAGTTTCAAAACCTCCTTTCAAAATCACCTATTTAATACCTGTAGCTGTGACTGTTACTAAATTGTTCTTGCTCAATGCTCTGACAAAGATCCCTGAGTGGCTGCACCCAACCTACTACCAACCACATCCCATAGCCCTATCAATTATCAACTCCTCCTGTCTCTGCACCCCTCTGCATGTATGCTCATACCACTGTTTGTCTATGAAGTACTAAATATCTGTACCAACCTATGCTTTGCTAATCCTGTAACTTTAAAACTGCAACTAAGATATGACAGCATGTATTACCTATTGTTGTAATCCACAATGATGTAACAAAATTGTTGTATTGTATTTGTCCTCTTTGTGACGAGGTACCTTTGAAAATGAGCCTCTGGCTCAAAGGTTGTAAACTGATGTACAAATAAATAAATAAAATAAATAAATAAATATGTGGAGCAAGAAAGATTCCCCTGGAAGTAAGGTGCCCACATATTAGGTTAGGTGCAACACCATAACTATGTAACGTAGTGAATCTCTGTAAAGCAGCAGCACAACAATCTGTTGAGAACTCTGACCTATATTTTTAATGCTATGTTACAACTTCCTTTACTTACATCCTGACTCGAATGATACTATAATTTCCAGTATTTGAGTCTGCTGTACTACCTTTTTTAATGTGTGAAATAATGAAAGGAACATTCCTTTTAATATGGTGCTGACCAGGTCTTTGTCAATATTTTTCACTGCTTTTCTCCATCACATCAGTTAGTTATATATAACTTCTGTTGTAAATTAACAGTTATGCAGCAGGCAGTGTTTTATGACCCCACAGAACAATATTTATTGAAAAGCAGCTACAAATAAATACAAACTTGGTCAGAACAATATTGAAAGGTGTGCTCATTTTGTTTTCATACATGAAAAAAGTAGTCAAGTAAAGTAAAGCAGACAGAAATTGTGAAAAGAAGTGTATCATTCAAGTCATGACTCGGCGGTAACTAGCGGCTGGCAATGTAAAGTAGCATAAAAAAGTACAGTTCAAAATTGTCACCACATTCTTGCAATGCTGCTTTAATTGATAATGTCAGTATGACATCATGAACTCATGATCACACAACACACAAAATGCATCTGCCTTGTGTCCAGAAAATTGATAAGGGGTAACAAGTAAAATGGAATTGTTTCAGCACATACAAAGTTCCCCAGAATTAATGGCGCACTCAGTCATGCGTGCAGTGGTGGCACAGAGTCCCCAGATTTTTTCTGCCTGCCCACAATGCATCCTTCATGTGTCCAGAAAATTGACAAGTGGTAACAAAGTGAAATAGGAGCGTTTCAGCACGTACAAAGTCACCAAGAATAAAATGATGACTGTGAGCAAACTTTTGCTGGCCCAATGTGTGCTGTGATTCGAGCAAATGCATTGTGATCATCTCAACTGGGTGGAAGGGTGCCTTTGTCTATACACTAATAGTAGCGTTGATGAGTTGATATATATAGATATATATTTGTGTATTTTGTAGGCGGGGGGTTGACATGGACATGTACTCATGGTATTGTTCTGTATCACAGGTCACAAATATTGTTGGTGTGCACATTCCAGTGATCGATGAGAACTTTTTGGGTAGAAATTTGAAATGGATAACTCTCAAGCACATGAAGGTACGTATTTTTGGTTTTGGGGTGGGGGGAAGCATACTTGCAGGTATGTTTATTTATTTATTTGTTTTTTTATTTATTTATCAAGTCTAGGATTACAAATACCTTTGAGCCTTGGCTCTTTTTACAAAGGTTCCACGTCAGAGAAATACAAATTATGGGGAACATCAAGACAGACATTACAACAATGTGGACATTGCAAACAGAGTACAGATTAATACAATTCAAGGGTAGCATTGTAACAAGGCAGCCAGTGGCTGTCTGTAATGGTGTCTTATTTTGTTACTTCTTCACAGATTTCATCTGCATCCTTCTTGAATCTGGTTGTTAATGATGGTCATGGTCATTTAATGAAATGACTTCTGCTTGTTGCATATGTGCCCCAACCCAGTGGAGAACTTGTTTGGATAAGGCCACTTTGACAGAACAACAAAGCATCTGGAAATTTCCTAAAAAAAGAAACAAATGACTTCTTCCAATTTAATTGTAATTTGTCCCTGGTTCTGAATCTCATATCAAGTTACATTTCAAAACCACATCTTGTCAAGTAACTCAACCTGTGTGCAACTTTTTCAACACTGTCATGGCCAGGGCTGCACAGCTGCAAGATCAGAATACAGTGCATGAATGATATCTTACAGAAATAGTTTTGGTGACGTGCCCATGTCACCTAGTTTATGAATCGTACTCAGTCGCATTTGTTGCAGTCTTTCCAAAACAATGAAATGTATGAAATAAAATCTTCATACTCACCAGAATGGATTTCAAATGGATAGTCCATAGGTTCCTCTGTACAGTACAGCTGCACTGCAGTACCATCCCCACCGAGTTTCAGCAAAGGAGAGTTTTTTGTTCAGCTGTAAAAAAAACATAAGTGCACCGTATGTGTTTGACCACTGCAGCTATGAAAAGCTACAGAAAACAAAACATACAACTAAAGGAAGTGAAATAGCATAACAAACATTAGTACACATACTCACTTTATAGTTTAAATATTAAGAAGCTTTGTGCCTGTGGCTGATGGATGTGGCGTCCTGTTCGATTCCCTCAGCCTTGGCATAGTAAATGTAAATGTAATAAGGAAATATTGTCTGAATGACACTGGTGGTGGGTGCTGGTGGTGATAGCTGCAGCACATGATGACATTATCTGTTATATCTTCCTGGATCTGGTGGTAGTGGGAGTGGGTAACATCAGTCCCAGTGGTGGTGGTGTTCCGGGGGGCAGACAGACTCATGCTCAGTGGTGGCAGTGGCTAACATCAGTCCTGGTGGTGGTGGTGTTCCGAGGGGTGGACATACTCATGGCCAGTGATGGCAGTGGCTAACATCAGTCCCGATGGTGGTGGTCTGGGGGGGACATACTCATGTTCAGTGGTGGCAGTGGTTAACATCAGTCTCAGTGGTGGTGGTTGTCCTGGGGCAGACAGACTCATGCTAAGTGGTGGCAGTGGCTAACATCAGTCCCAGTGGTGGTGGTTGTCCTGGGGCAGACAGACTCATGCTAAGTGGTGGCAGTGGCTAACATCAATCCCGGTGGTGGTGGTTGTCCTGGGGCAGACAGACTCATGCTCACTGGTGGCAGTGGCTAACATTAATCCCAGTGGTGGTGGCCTGGGGTGGACATACTTATGCTCAGTCATGGCAGTGGCTAACATCAGTCCTGGTGGTGGTGGTCCAGGGGCAGACAGACTCATGCTCAGTGGTGGCAGTGGGTAACATCAGTCCCTGTGGTGGTGGTCTACAGGGCAAACATACTCATGCTCAGTGGTGGCAATGGCTAATATCAGTCCAAGTGGTGGTGGTGGTCTGGGGGTGGACAGACTCATGCTCAGTGGTGGTAGTGGCCAACATCAGTCCCAGTGGTGGTGGTGATCCAGGGTGGCACACCACCTTTTGACAACTTCAGTAAAAGCCTGACATCATTAACCACATCATCATCCTCATAAAGAAAGCTTCCCTCACAGTCATCTATGTCTGAAGTCTGACCACTGGAAAAGTCTTTCTCTATTGAGTCATCATCTACGTCAGTGGTGGTCCGTTTCAGGCAGCCACTGCCAATGCCACCAGGATGGTCCATTTCCACATCACCAAAACCACCATGACTAGGCTGGGGTACGAATACTGAGGTTGCAGTCTGTGCTGGTATGTGCCTCTCATTCATTTTAATGAATGTTAGCAAACTAACATTTGCAGGAGACAGGTTTGTCCGACGATCTCTGACTATTGCACCTGCTGAGCTGAATACCCTCTCAACACTTACACTGGAGGGTGGACATGAAGGTACTTCAGTGCCACTGCAGTCAGCTCTGGCCATTCACTGACCTTTCCACTCCAGTACAAAAGAGGATTTTCAGTTATTGTCAGATGCCTGTTTTCAGACAAATATGACTCAACCATTCTCTGTGCTGCACTAAGTCCAGTTGTTGATGCATCATCATGTTCTCCCAAATCATTTATTTCACAAATTCCCACTTGGGACAAAGCCTCCCAAAGCGGGTTGATGCCAGCCACTTTGGATCACAGACCACCTGGAACTGCAGTCCCCTTCCCTTGCAGGATATGCTTGATGGTCCTCCAGGTACACCTTCAGCTGGATTATGCTGCTGAGGTTTGTTGACCTTGGAACGTGACTTCTGTGCCCATGAACCAAGCGCACTAGTTGACCACTGATAGTTTTACCTGTTCAGGCCCTCCCTCCAGTACTGATGCAATTCCATGTTTGTATCATGGGTCCAGCATTGTTGCTATGGCAAAGTTGTCACTATGCTGAATGCTCACAATGTGACGATTCAGGTCGAATACTGTCAGCATGTGCTGCAGCAACATACTGCTACAACTGTCTCAGGCAACATCAAGGCCATGCTGTACATTCACCAACATATGCCCTAGCATCTGCAGCAATGGGATTGGCTAATGGAGGCAGATTCACCACTCACTGCCTGTGTGGCATGTTCAAAAGGCTGCAAAATTGTTATTACAGAGTCCATGAGGTGCCACTGTTCAGTCGTCATAGACATGGAGGCCCCGGAACTGTCACAGCTAGTGTGCTTCACAAGATATTCTGAGATGGCCTTGTATTGTTCATACAACCTCTCTGCCATGTATAAAGTGGAGTTCCATTGGGTGACAACTTTCAGCTTCAAGCAGTGCTGAGGCAGGCTGTTCTGTATCTGCAACTGCCGCAGTTGGTCACGGGCCTTTCCAGATTGTGAAAAGTGAGAGCAGACATTTCATGCAACTGTCAGCATTACCTTTACATCAGGGTGCTGCAGAAACTCCTGCACCACAAGGTTTAAACAATGGGCCATGCATGGAACACAAAAAAAAAACACCATTCATGATGCATTTCACCACATTTGACCCATTGTTACTTGCTATGAATCCATCTGTCAGGGACAGGAGGGTTAGCCACTTGTCAATTTCAGTCAGTACCATGTCCAACATGTTCTCACCAGTGTGTGAACAGGTCACATTATGCATAGCAATAGTTGCATGCTGTCTAATTCCTGGAAGATTGCTACCGTGACAATTCGCCTCACTGCACTGATTATTCACACTACCAACATCACAACCCCCGGCACCTGCACCCAGTGTGCAGTTATACATACAGTAAATACGAATTCCCCACTGTTTTGCCACTTGTCCACATATCCATACTTAAATGGATGAATGGAGAGGAGGAATTTTGAAGGGCATGTCTTACTGAGTCGGACACAGTACGGAACAACTCAGGGACAGCACGGGTAGAAAAGTATGTCCTGGATGGAACTTTCCATTTTGGACAGGCATGTTCAGCAAACTGCCAGAACCCATAATTCTCCACAGTGGAGAAGGGCACAAGATCAATTGCCAGCATTTCAGCTACAGCAGCATTAAGTTCACGTGACACTGTATGATTGGCAGGGTACTTCAGCTTATGTGCAAAAACACCCAGTAACATGGTCTGACTTAATCATTTTACATGGGGTGTGATTACAAATGGTTGTGCTCTGTGATGAATGGCATTGGTCAGGGGTGGAGTGTGGACGTTTGATGAAGACAGTTGCACCGGTGATGATGACAAACCCAGAAATGCAGTTATTTTGCCAGATTTGCCAACTGGGGTTGATGTACCACTTGCAGTAGACATACTGCATTCACCATCACCACCACTACCAAAACTGCTACTATCACCAGCACTGGACAACATTTCAAAGTCATTATGCTCCTCCACCTCATCATGTCTGTAGCAATCCTCTGCTCTTATTACCTCACTACTGCACACATTTAATTTACTACTGGACTTATCAGTCATGGAAGGGGATAACATGCTCGTTATGGTTGCTGTCGAGGGTGAATGCCCCACTGTGGTATTAGCTGCCAGCTTGTGTTGGGTCCACAGTGCCATGTGTCTATTCTTAAGATGCATATGCTGTCCTCCTGTGCCCAGATGGCTCCCCTTTTTACCTTGACTCACACGGACATGACAAACCTGGCAGATTGCAACTGACTCATCATTTGCATCTTGAACAAAAAAATCCCAAACAAGGGATTGTGATGCTCTGCTTTTAACATGTCCATGATGCTGCTTATTTAACTCCATTCTTTTAAGCACTGAAGCGGGAGGGGACGTGATGTTTCATGCACTGCACACCTGGACTGCAACTGACCACCATGACTACCTATCATTACTGGGTCATCATCAACTGAAACTGGTAAATCATAGTTTTTTACAGGCGGGAGGATTCCTGCAAACAGACTCAGACACAGCCACCTTGAATTTCTTTTTCTCTGGTTCCCAGCTGGGGTCAATTACATCATCATCATCATATTTATCAATGTTACACACATCCACATCTTCTGCTTGGATGCTAGCATGTGGACTGCATGTTGCAACAACAGCAACATCATCGTCATCATCACGTTCATCATCATCATCTACACCATCATCACCTGATATTTTTTTCATCACACTGTGAATCACTGCATGGAAAATGCATGACATTAACCACCACAGTGGATGGAATATCACATTGTATGCTGTCGTTGACATGATGATCAGAATCCTCAGGTTCAGTTACTGGGATGTTACTGGGAAGTATGACATCATCTACACTGCCACTCACTTGCATTGCTTCACACTCCACTATATTTTTGGATATGGTACACTGGTCAGAATTCAAACTTGAGGCACCAGTACTAATACTACCACCACTACTAACACCACTAACACTAACACCACCGGCTGGGAAAACATCATCTCCTCCAACTATGAGTGAAGCTACTGATTGGGCTGTAAAAAACATTGCAAGAAAAATACCTTTCTTCACATCAACAATGCACTTCTGCATCTGCATACTACCATGCCCACAGACTGTTTTACTGGCAGCAGTGCCATGGCGAGAACCAGCTTTGCTTGCATGTCTCTTTTTGGGCATTTTGGAGAACCAACAACAATACTATAAACAAATTTAGATTTTGTTAAATTCACTCTCTGATTGGGGGGACACTGGATGTGAAGCCAAGAATACAACTGTGGCTTCAGCAACACAGAGAGACTGTCATGCAATGAAAACAACTTCAGTAACAAGTGGTGCTGATGAGGTCACAAACAATCCAATCTGGTAAAAAATTCCTTTTGCTGGTGTGGGTGGGGGGAGCACTGACTACAGATTTTTATGACAGTACAAGCAGCAAAACAAAGAACAGATACCACGATCACAGTACAAAATCAGGCAGCTGCAGTGGACAGCAGATTCACACTGCTGTGCCTGCAATTACACTAGTCTGTGGCACAATTAAGGGTGTATTATTTGATGTAACACAACACCGCACACAGAACAGTTTGTCTACAATGGTGAACGAGTAATGCATAGCAAATTGAAAAGTTCAGTAGTATGCCACGTATTGTAATGTAAACCAGAAATTATGAACTGCTGCACCAGATCCATACAACACACAATCAGCAAGAAAATTTCAACAATTACTGACAATATTACTGTGTGTACATTAACACAGTCAGTTATATAACAAAAATATAACCAAGAAACAAAGAAATCACTATTTCTCCAACTTAAATCTACCTACACGACAGATACGCCCCTCCCCCAAAGCACACTTTCACTGTTTTTCACTACACACACTCAATGTTGTACATTAACATTCAAAATCAACACAAAACCAAAAATGCTAGATGATATGAGCACAGGAGGGTTTCCTACAATCGACGAACTAAAGTTTGACCCCCAAAAAAGGCAAAAATCCTTTTTAACAGCTTTTAGAGGGTTTCAATCACAGACAGCTCTCAGAGCACACTGTCTCCTATTATTTCCTACACACACTACCCCGAACTGAGGCTGTGTAGATCAATACAGAGCCCATCTGACCTGAAATCCCATGAATCACTGCAAAATTCACCTTGGGAGTTCAACAACAAGGCAAAGTGAGGTGAAGTGCATTGTTTTCAATGCACTTCACCTTAAGATTTTGGTGGAGTAGTGGTCTGGGAAGGCGGAGTAACTAGAAGTCATTGTTTTTTATAGACTTTGAGTTACTCATTATAAAGTGAAGTACTCCACTTTGTGTTGCGGAACACTCCGCAAATCCACCTTTACTTTGTGAATCACCTCACAGAGCGGATTGAGCCCACTTCACCCACCACTACAGTTGGGCCCATCTGTCCAATGCCTTCGGCAATTTGCTGAACAGAATGAGTGACCTGTAGGGGACTGGAAGTTGGCAAGCATGGAGTGGTGTTAAGTTACCCTTGACCCAAAGCACCATGAAGGGCAGCTTCTGCTGCCACATCAGTGACTGTTTTAAATGCATTCTTCTGTGTTACAGCATGTTTGAACATGTGTCTGATCTGCTCCTGCATGGAAGAGCTTCCCTCAGGGATGGCTAGTCTAGCCAAGACATCCTGTACAATGCCTCACACTTCTGCACCATCTTACTGGGATTGGGAAGCCAGTGGAAGCAGGCTCCTACTTGGAGGTGGTCAGCCTTCCGTATCATGGGAGCCGCCATGTTTGTTTTGATGTGGTAGAGTAGAAGGTGTACCAATGTGACATGGAGGTGGGCAATAACAGCTGCCAAGTTGGGAATGGCTCATTAAGGCCATCGCCCTGTGAGGCATGGTCTTAGATGTGACGAGGCATCCTATGTCCTCATAATGAGAGTCGTCATCACCTGAAGCGATAATGTCGATGAGCATGTACTGAAAACCATTCATGGCTTTTACATGACCAGCGAGAATATCTCACTGATGGCGCATTCTTGCCATCTTGCTCTACATTTCTTATGACAAACTTTAGCAGTGCCCTGCTCAAACCCCTCAGCCTCACGCTGCCATACTCTGTACGCAGCACCTAATTCGATGTTTCCCCTAAGCTCTTTGTCTAGCTCATGCATCAGTCTCACATTTTCTTTCTTCAATTCAACATTATCCTCTCTCAAACTTTAATTCGTGTCACTCAAAATATCATTCAGATAAGACAGCTGTTTCTTATCACATTTCAACCTCTCATTGTCATCTCTGAACATACACAATTCATGCTCAGAGTCTTGAGCAGTGCAGTGCAACAGACTGTTATTATGATCACGGAGTGGCTGTGTCTCCTTCATGAGTTTCTGTTCCCTTTTCAGTAACTCCAATGCCTGCAAGCTCAACTCGTTTTTTAGAGTATCATTTTGTAGCTCAAGGGAGGCACATTGTGCTAGTAAACTTTTGATGGCTGTATGTGCAGCTGCTACCAAGAGACCATTGGTGTGGTATTTCTTGTTTTTTTCTTGGACTCGAGATATTGTTCAGAGATCACAAGCAAGGGCTCTTCAGCTGATCTCGCATCCAGCACGAAATCAGTCCATCCTCCATTGGAGGTGACATAGTTAGAGACATCAAGCCTCAGTTCTGTACACAGTTCAGACATAACAAACAAAGGGGTGGACAAACAAAGAAAGCAGTTGAAAGACTGAAATAACATCCTTGGCGCCCTCACCCAACCACTTTCCAGTCCCCAGTGGGCAAATAGTGGTGCCAAGGTTGGACACTGCTATTCACAAAGGCAGTGTACCAGCGGTTAAATGTGGGTCTGTGATGCATGAAACCCAGAAGGAACAAGTCCATAAAGGAACAACCACAGTAAGTTCGAGTAGGTCCAAGTGGGCAAAAATGCACCACACTACTCGACATTCAGTTCAAAGAACTTAAATGGAATCCTCACTTTGTAAATTCCAACCTTCATACGGTCACTAAAAGTAACTGAGTAATAAAATTAACTTCCTCAGGTTCTTGTTGAAACTGCACAAAAGTGAAGAAATGACAGACAAGTGGTGTCTAGCACATAAAGTGATTTATTTCCGGTATACGAAACAGGCTTACAACCAAATCACAGTGATAAACACCAGGGAGAACACCTCCAATCTTTCTTACCTATAGGCAGTGATACGTTTCTTCTTCTCAGAGAAATGGGTGTAATGCAAAGGGTCTTATACCCATGATAATAACCATAGCAACTACTAAAAAAATATAAAAAAGACTCATCATTGGATAATAGCAAATAACCTAACTTCTTACTAGCCTAGAATGGCAAGCTGAGCTAGCAGAAAGACAAGATAAATAAACAAAGGACCTGTATTCATGAAGGCCACTTGTGGTTACCACATAATTGCATAGATAATTGTTATTCTGCACTAGAACTAAAGATGGCAGTATTGTCTAACTCATGAATATACAATGGTATAAACAGAAGTATCTCTCAAGTGGTACAATTAGAATGATGGCAAATTTATTATGATTCTTAGTAGAAAATACAATAGAACTCAGATCCCGACACTTGTGCTTGTACAATAAGTGCCTTCACCCTAAGTATTACTGTCTGTGAGGTAAGGTGCCAATCAGGGGTACTGGTCCTTGGATAACACACATGGTTTTTCCCACCCTTAATGCACAACCCACAAAATCACTTAATTACTTCTGTCTGGTCTGTACTCCTATCATTTTCTCTCTATAGTTTTGAATGCTTCAATGCAAACAGACTTTAAGGTGCAAACACAAATGTAGCAATAACATGATACACACCCACATGGCCAGTGCCCCCCCCCATGCACACACACTGTAGCGGATATGGCCATGCTGCTACAGACAACCCACCAAGTATAGATATAAGTAAAAAGTCTCTTACTTGAGTACTAGGGAGCCAGAGGCAGGAGTCTTCAAGAAATGATGTCCATGGGTCAGAGTGCTGGGGTGTACCCTCTTGAAATTAATGGAGTTATTTTGTATTACTATTGTATATGTCATGATGGTGAGTTGGAGAATAATGATGGCCACTGTTCTACTAACAAGTCCCTTGTTAGTCAAGTGGTGGCCTTCATTAATCTCCAACTCTTCATCATTAATGTATAAAATAGTAATAAAAAATACCCCCATTCATTCCAATGATGCACACCCCTTCAGTCTCTTTTGATCTTTGTCATAATGTGCCTGAGCATGGGGATGTGGAGGTCAGCTTCACTGGGGGTGGACATAAGCCTGACTATAATGGGGCTCCAACTGTCTGTGCATACCATACCGCTCAACTGTCAGTGAATGCAAGGGACAGCTCTGGAATGTCTGTAACATCTCTAAAAGGTACAACTTATTTGTTTTGACTGAAAAGTGATATGCAAATCGGGAAAAATTCAAACGTGTAGGATTCATCAGTATATACCCTGGAGCAGTGCATCAGATTTGGGATTAAACCTACCCAGTTACTAGCCAATTTTTTTTCTTGCTGAAGTTCCCCCAAAAAGAACTTTGTCCCAATTTCTCTCCCTGACTCCATTCCATTCAATACCCATCCCTTATGGGTCATAAGGCCGCCCAAAGGTGAAGAAACATGAAAAACACATCAATATTTCAGTCCTTCCTCCTCCAATCCCACTGTAAAACAAAATATTTACTTTTACTTATTCAGCCATGTGGCCTGAACCTGCAGCCTGGCACAGTGTGCCATCAGCCCTGTTTTCAGTCTGCTCTCCCACTCTCCTTCAGCCAAAAGCTGGATACTGGAACCAGACATCACAGGTCCCAAACATGGTCCATGACCAAGTCACTTCACCAATTGAAGCCACCCAACCAGGATTGCTTGCTTCTTGCTTGGCTGTTGCTGCACTGCAATGATCAATGCCTATGAAGGCCACCCACACTGCTGTCACCACTGCTGCTAAGCCTAGCTTGCTGCCGTGGGGGTCTGTGCTGCTTTTTTTGCATGGCATACCTATTAGAGTACATAGGTAACCTAGTCTTGAGTTAGCTTCTAGCTCACCCTCTACCTCTTCAGCTACCAGGGGAGATGGAGACTCACAAAGAGTAGACCAACAAAAATATGCTGCCACAGCACTGCTATTGCGAGCTCAGTGCTCACCAACTCCTCCAAGTTGTAGTGTGCCATCTGTCTACTCTGTGGCGGGAAAGACAGCGTTGCACATGCAAGACCCATGCACTCTTTCTTGGCTGGAGCTTATCCACATTACATGTGATGGCACTGCCACTTGTAGGTGAAGAGAGTGGACAATACAATACAGACACAGTTTAGTCTGGAGAGTACCTGCAGTGTGAGCATAAACAGACCAGGTGAGCACTTATTGTGCAAAACATTAAATTCAAATTTAATGCCATTATTGCCACACCATGAGAACAACCTAGGCAGAAATATGGGGGGGGGGGCAACTGCCTCTGCCCTACCTAAATGGCACTGCTATTTAATGGTATAAATTTATTCTCAGGTGCTAATGCAATGGTTTCCACTGTGTTCTGAGGTACTATATCTCCATGTTTCATGATGTGTCCTGATCATCATGTGGGTTAGTGTTCCTCGTTGTCCCTCATTTTGAGTGTCCATGTCCCTCATTACAGTGACAAAACATGAGGTATAATGCATGCTTCCAAGACCCTACTCAGCACAAAGAGTGATGAGCATGGCCATAGTCTATATGCTCAGTACAGAATGACAAAGGGAAACTAAGCGAGATGAAACAGTCATGGAGAAACACATTTGTAGCACTAAATATGCATAACGGATTTGCATGGTCCAAAACAGAAAGGATAGGTTTCACAACACAGAGGACCCTCTTCATACATCTGGAATGGGGGATGTTGACTGGCTATATCCTAGGCATTTAATGCAGTAAGCAAACAATACTTTACAAAGTAATTGTGATTTAATGACAAAAAGCAAAAGCAATTAAACAACTTGCAAAAAAAATCAGAATTAATGAGTTTCCCTAATTTTTATGGGAATCCAAATAAAAATGTAATTTAACTACTCTAATTGCTAGCAGTAGTGTAAGAAATAGAAATTAATGTGTTTTTTAGATGAGATTTGTATCAACTTAGCTGCTGCACACATGGCAAGCATGCAGCACGTGAACCTGACGTGATATTTAAATGATGTTCACACTAGCTTAACTGCTGCACTCATGTCAAGCATTCAACATGTGAACCTGATGTAATTTTTAGAAGAGGTTTTTATACCAGCCTACCTGCTGCGCACATGTCAAGCTTACAGCATGCAAATGTGATTTGCTTTTTAGACCGGTTTGCTTAGATCACTTTGTGTATGCGAACTGCATGCAGACATTGCACAATTAAGCATGTGGCATGCATTCTGCATGTAGACAGCACACCTATACTTCTGTAAGTGGGGTATTGAATGAAATGGAATCAGGGAGAGAAATCAGGACAAGCCCACATCTGATACACTGCTCCTGGGTTTAGACAGATGAATTTTTTCCTGGTTTGCATATCACTTTTCAGTAACAATAAATGAGTTTTATCTTTTAGAGATGTACCAGACATTCCAGCACTTGTCTCCTACTGGCTAACTAGCATCTGGCCTCCACTGGTTGTTGTCTCCCACATGCTGAAATTTGAAATGGTGCCCATGCCATAAAGTCTAAATTTACCGGACATCATCTGTGTGTGCAAGGCATGTTTTCCATGATGAATGGATGAGGAACAGAGTATTTTTCAGGGGTAAAATGAGGGCCATCCCTTGCATTCAGGGACAGTCAAGCAGTATAGTGTGCACAGACTATTGAAGCCACACTATGGTCAAACATATGCCCCCCCAGTGAAGCTGACCTCCACATCATCACACTCAGGTACATTATGACACAGGTCAAGGTAGACTGCTGGAGTGTGTAGCATTGAAATGAATAGGGGTATTTTTTATCATTATTTTATGCATTATTCATAGAGAGTTGGAGATTACTGAAGGCCACTTCTCGACTAACAAGGGCCTTGTTAGTAGAACAGTATCCATTATTCTCCAACACCATCATAATGTATAAAATAGTAATAAAAATAACTCTATTTATTTTAAGGTGGTATGACTACACCCCAGCACTCTGACCCATGGACATCATCTCTTAAAGACTTTTGCCTCTGGCTCCCTAGTACTCAGGTAAGAGACTCTCAACTTATATCTACACTTGATGGGTTGCCTGTGCAGATGTACAGTATGCAGATGTGTACTGAAGTAGAAGCGAGCCATATGTGTGCAGGCAGTATAGTTTAGTGGTTAAAGGCACTGAACTGCAAACCAGGAGACTTTGAGATCTGAAGACCTGTATTTGAATCTCAGCCCCCACTTGTACAGTATATGGTGTGATCCTGAGCAAGTCACTTAACTTTTATGTGTGCATGTATCAGTGACAACTTGCTTTTTGCACGCATGCCACATGCATACAGTCTGTTCCAATTTAACATAAAAAGCATGTTTTCCACACTTGCTTGCTGCACGCATGCCAGATGCATGCAATCAGTTCCAGTTTAACATCTAAATCATGCTTGCAGCATGCACATCACATGAGTAGTTTTATGCGTGCAGCATGAAAACATTTCATATAATTATTTCTGTAAGGGAGTTCAGTCAGAATCTCTAGACAATCAGCAAATTGCAATTTAATGAGAAGAGTGGTAAGGGTGGAATTTATTTCTGGCAAATTTATTGAACAGAAAATGCTACCAATTCGGGTGGCACCTGGGTTAACATATGTAGAAGGAGAAAAGGAGTCAACAGCAAAGGAAAGTAGGAGATGGTCAGAAAGTGCATAATCATAGTGCCTTATTGATAAGATAAACGGTCCTTGGGAGATGATAAGTTTGCACCAGTGACTTTTGTTATTGGTAGGAGCATTACTATGCTAAGAGAGGCTGAAAAGGTCAAGGATATAGACAAAGTATTTAAAATTTCAGTCTTCATGTTGTTCAAAATGAAAATTTAAATCACCCAAATCAGGAAGCATGGTGATTAAGATACTAGACTGGAACAAAATTTCTGAGAAGTCCTCAAAAAAGGATTTTAAATGCTTTAGGACATGATGGACCAGCACAATGTTGCTATATAATGGTTTTAAAAAGTGGATGACCAGCTATCCAAATGAGTCAAATGAAAAGGTGTCAATTGTGACTGCTGTCAGATGACTTATCCACAATAAACCAAGTCCCCCACTTGTTCAGAGGGCACAAGAGAGAAATATGGAACTGAAAGATTTAGGGACTAAACTGTTAATGGTTATGTGGTCACTGCAGAGAAACCACATTTTTGTGAGTCAGACAAGATCAAAATTTAGGTCTTGAAAGACGTCATTTAAACTGAGTGACATGCTGCTGACAGAGTGGCAATTCAGCAGACCAATGTTTGTAGTGATGCTAATAGAGGAAAGTACAGACTTAGGATTGATTTCAGTTATGAACTGTATGAGTTCTTAATTCCATGCCAGAGGGGATGAGTTTGAATGAGTACAATGACCAAAAGTTATGTTGATGTAATTTGGTGGAATCTTTCAAGAATTAATTTTCTCTACAGAGTCCCACATTTTGGTCTTATAGCCAAATGTGCCAGGACCCAGTGGCACCAGAACTTTGGGAATGGTGGTGCTGGTGCTAGCACTAATTCATGCACATTGCTGACATGCTTCCTGGTATACAGTGGCACTAGCCTAAACCACTTCAGTTCCTTTTCTCCTGCTACTGAAGCACAGTGTCTTTCACTTTCCTTATGGTCTAGAATTTCCTGTTTGTGGTTTGTGTGCAAACTGCATTCTGTGGTGGTCACCACTCAAAACAAGAAATCACAAAACATGGAAACATAGAAACATAGATGTTGACGGCAGAAGGAGACTGCTAGATCCATCTAGTCTACCCATTTGTTTTAGACCTGTTTTGACACTCTAGTTGCCCTTTGTAGGCAGGGCTCCCTTGTGTCTATCCCATGCATTCTTGAATCCCCCTCACAGTGATGACCCCCACAACCTCTTGGGGTTGGCTGTTCCAAGCTTCCAACACTCCTTTTCTTTCTGTGAAGAAAAACTTCCTGGTGTTGGTTGAGAACCTCCTTCCTTGCAGCCTGAGGTCATGTCCTCTGGTCCTGGAGCTCTTCTTGAAGTGAAAAAGCTCCTGTACCTGTACCTTGTTAATGCCTTTTATATACTTGAATATTTCAATCATGTCCTCTCTCTCTCTCTTCTCTGCTCCTGGGAGTACATATTCAGTTCCCTAAGTCTTTCCTTGTAGGACATGTACTGCAGACCCTGAATCATTTTTATCACCGTTCTCTGTACTGTTTCCATCCAGTCAATGTCCTCCCTGAGGTGATGCCTCCAGAAGTGGATTCCATATTCCAGATGAGGCCTGACCAGTGATCTATACAGTGGTAGTACCACCTCTCTCTTCCTGCTCATGATTCCCTTCCCATTGCAGCCCAGTATTCTGTTGGCCTTCATTGTTGCCTTCTCACACTGCTTACTAACCTTCAAGTCATCTGAGATTATGATTCCCAGATCTCGTTCCTGGTTTGAGGCTGCCAGTCTTTGGCCTCCTAGGTAATACTCCTTTCTTGAATTTTTCTTTCCTATGTGCATGAGATTGCATTTTTTGTCATTAAATATCAGCTGCCACACTCCAGACCATTCTTCTAGTTTCTTGAGGTCAGCTTCCATCTTGCTCACTCTTTCTGGGATGTCCACCCTGCTACATATCTTGATGTCATCTGCTAACTTCCCTTCCAGTCTGTCAGTGATGTCTGCTATAAAAACATTGAAGAGCACAGGTCCTAGCACTGAGCCCTGGGCACCCCACTGGTCATTCTGCCTTTTGTCAATTGTGCTCTATTAACCTGTACCCTCTGGGCTCTGTCTTGTAACCAGTTTTGTACCCATCTGACTACTTCTGGATCAACCCCTGTGTGATCAAACTTGTTTACCAGCCTTCTGTGTGGAACCGAGTAGAAGGCCTTACTAAAGTCTAGAAAGACCACATCCACTGCTCCACCGTTGTTCACTATTTTTGTAGCGTAGTCATAAAATTCGAGCAGATTTGTCTGGCATGAGCTACCTGCTGTGAAGCCAAGTTGTTTAGGGTCTTGTCGGCTGCTGGTTTCAAGGAATGCTATAATTCTCTGTTTGAGTAGTGTCTCCATTAGTTTCCCTACTATGGATAAAACTTCTACATAAACTGTCAATCTATAACCAAGAACACTGCACATAAAGTAGCTTTTGGCAGAAAAACACAGCCAACTCACATACCCACTAGATCTCTTTATATAAAAAAGAACATTCTGAATATATGTAAGACCAGATTTTTGGGGGAAAAATTATGCTTCCGGGCAGCTGAATATTGGAATGTTCTTCCCTTTGAAATGTATACAGCCACCACCCATCATAAATTTGTCACTGCTGTAAACAACTACAGTACTTTCCAATGATTTGTAACTGTTAAAAAAATCTAGTATATTTAACTGCACAAGAAAATGTTGCAGATAGAAAACTGAATGATGTTTTTCTACATTTTTTCAATATTTTTTCTACACAGGACTGTTTTGCAAATATATTTTTCCCTAACAGCATGTATTATTCTGTTTAAAATACATTTTTATCTGTCTCTTTATCTCTCTATTCTAGTTCATTGTATCAGTATTTATTGTATTAAGCTAATTGTTTTAATATTTTTACACTGTTCTTTTATTTTATTGTAATCTGTGAAAAATTTCACTCATTGCTTCACCATGTTAGATGGCACTCGATGACCATTAATGGCATGTTGGGTGCTTGAACAGGCAAGTTGCTCTGGTAGTGAGGTAATGCTTGACCACAACTCCTCTTTGAGTGAGTATTCTACTACTGTGCAATCTCATGACTGGGAGGGAAGGCGATCCTCCCAAAGTCACAAAAAGAAATTGTCCTGGTCCACCTACAGTACCCTGCTGATTCAGGCTCCAGGGACCATTCAATTATAACCTCCTGTTCTCCGAGGAAGCATAAAGAAAAGAGATAACACAGGTTGAGATCAGGCTCTCAACACTCAGGTTTTCCACTGTCATCTTTTTGATGACACTAGATTTTCTATAGCCTACGTCACTAATTCTTCCATCTCTCATTCTCTTCCTGAATGCTGGAGAGCCTTTGGGTGACCAGTTTAGTCATTAGGCTGCTCTTTTACAGCAGTGAATTCAGAACACTTTTAAGTTTGGTGGTTCCATTAATGGTGCTAGCTCATGTTTTGGTGACCTCACTATCATTGTTGCCACTACTGGTGTCTCCTTTGGTTCCATCAATGTCAGTGGTGCTGACTCCAGTTTTAGCTCTGAGGCCTATGATGACTCCCCCATACAGTCACGATCAATGTCTCCACTGGTCTCTGTGCTGATGAGGGTACTACTGTTGGTACTGCCACTGCTCACAGTGTTGCAGTCAGTGCCCATACTGGTATCTGTTCTGATCTCGGTGTCACGCTCGATGTCAACTCTCATGCCAAGGTCAGTGTGACCCTAGTGCTAATCCCATAAGCAAAGCACCTTTTACTACTCTCTCCATTTCATCCTCTCAGGGACAAGGGCTACAATTCAGACTTCACATTGGAGTCAGACAGTAAGGAGGTATACCCCTGGATACAGCAGAACCTGTCCCTACTCGACAAGTCAGGGCCCACCGGAAAAATCTCTTCTTTCAAATTATACTCAAAAGTCTTTAAAAGACCCTGACTTTTGAGACAGTTGCCACTGATGAATTTAGGAGGCTTCAGTTGACATATTCATATGTACTTACTATGCATGTACATGTGTTGCTGGCACCTCTAGTCCAGCCTGCTCTGGAGACCCTTATGGGGCAGCCATGAGCAGGCCAGTTTATATACTGTATCAGCAGTCCCTAGACATTCAGATAAGAAGCATTTGGCTCCCAGGATCAAACTGGCAAATGACACGCAGCTTATAGCTGATCCTATTGTGATTGTGGCACATAATGACAAGACAAAGCCCCTAAAGAAGTTTCGCAGATATGGGCAAGTTAGAAAATTTTCATCTAGAGTCAAATCAGAGCTGAGCCAGTAGTGTAGCTTAACTCTACTAGTCAAAGCAATGGTTGCTGCAGGTGGTCCTCTACTTTGCTGGCAGTGTCCCTTGTGAGTGGCATGAGGGGAGTTGATCATTTCAGTCAGTGCACTAACAGCTCAGGCTAAAAAAAATGCTTACTTTCATCATAACTGGCTTGGCTTGACCATGGATCTCAATTCCTTATAGAAGTTGAGTTGAGCTGATCCAGGCACTAAGATTGAGGCTGTTCTGGATTTTACACCACTAATTTTTCTGTGCAACCTCCTGATAATGGGTCATGGAAGAGCTCACGATCACCTGGTTTTACTATAACAAATGTGTGAGCACTTTCATTTATGAGAAGGTGGCCAGCTGTGAAGGAGGGCAGGTTGAACCAGTCACCTTCTCAAGTTCTCATATTGGGCCCTATGCACAAATGGATGTGCTGCCCACATGCTGTGGATCTGAGGTGTGTAGATAACTGAATGGGTGAATCCCAGCAACATTCACCTAGGGCATGTAAGTGTAGCACAAGGCACTTAAGCAGCCAGCACCAAAACCCATCAGGGAAGTCAGCACAGGGGGTGTGTCTGGGATGTGCCTGCTGGGTACAATTGCCGAGACCAGGCATAACCTGGTAGGCTGACGTATGCAGCGGCAGCACATATTGGACTTCCTCACTGCCCCAGCCCACTATGCTGCAGGGAAGGGCTGGGACAGCAATGTGGGTGCATGGCCATTGGTGTGCTACACTGCCGTTATATGCGGCTCATCTCCTTCCCCCCCACCCTCCATAGGGTGCAAAGGAGCCACTCAGGAACCTGATATGGGCATCCAATTCAATGCCCGCCTGGGTCTGCGGCTCCACCCATGACCATCCGCATCACCAGGTGCACCGTTAGGGCATGGCAACAGACAGGCACCCAGTGGGAGTTAGCTGTAGTGCATACTGCTTACCCTGCGCCTGTCCAGGGACACATAGGTACACAGGTGGGGTACACTCCTCAGGTGCATATTACCTGCCCCTTAGTGCATCAGGGCCATTGAGAATGGGGAGCTGGGTGTAAATAAGGTGCTGTGTCAGGGACGGGGGGACATAAATTATATATTTTTCAAGTTCAAATGAGCACTTCATATTAAGTAAGACATCAGTCATCCATGGAGACAGGAGGGCTAAGCTGGTAGCCAATTAGGGGATTTACTGTAAATAATATAACACAATGTGAGTGCTGGGGGATTTTGCTGTTGATAGAGGATGGGGGGATTTGGTTTACATTTTACCATCTTTGGACTAAATGAAGGGGGCTGTTTCTTTTTTTTATGCTTGCTTGCACGCATGCGCAACAAATATTATGTGGCAGCTTAGGAGAGAAGTGGGTTGTGGAAGTGTGGCACTGTGGCAACCAATGGGGCACTGCATTTGGGGACTTGGCACTGGTGGACCAATGGAGGTACAGTGTGCCAATGACACTGGTCTCCAAAAGTATCACCAAGTACAAACGTTTTCACCACTGCAATGAGGGGCCGCCTTGTCATTGCAGTATCAGACATTCCTTGCAATGAGGGAATGACACGTCATTGCAGGGCGGTACCTTCCCAAGTCTAACAATAAAGTAAACATGGTGGCGGATTGACGCCACCTCCCAGCCCCATTAAAGCCAAATGGGGGTGGCCAATCACCCTATCGGCAGCCCCAAACCTAGTTAATTTGCCGACAGGGTAGCCCATTCCCCATCAGCATGATGTAACCCCTCCCCAATTTGTTGTGTGCCAAGGGAGTGTCCAGTCCCCCTCGGCATCATGAGCCCCACCAAAAAACTGTTTGTTTGCTGCTGGGAGCCCCAGTCCTCATTGGCTTCAGTCCCTTCCCTGCCCAAGTTTAATTTGCCAATGGGGGAGCTCACTCCCAGTTGGCATAATGTCCCCCACAAATAAACAGTTGCTTTCTGTTGAGGGGGGTGGCAAATCCCCCTCGACTTTTGCGCTCCCCCTCGGTATGTGCCAATGGGGGTGCCCAATCCCTCATCATCTACAGGCCCCCCAAAAGAAACAGTCAGGTGGCATGCTGGGAGCCCACCCTAGCATGCCAAATGCCCCAGTGAAAGCAGGAAACTGTCCCATGATGTTTTTTTTTTAACCTGCAAACCAGAAAATGGTCCCTGGTTGAGTTTGGTGGCACTGTCCCCAATCTGCACCCACCCTCTGTGCACCCTGCCTCCCCACACCCCCCTCACCCCATACTTATCTCCAGAGCACAGCGTGACAATCTTCGGTGGACCTGGAACACGTCTGCACTCTTCAAAGCTGACTGCAAACTGAAGAAATGCCAGTAAGCTGTATAATGACATAAATAGGGGTTTTTCAACTTTGGTGCATATCTCAGGCATTTTGGGGAATTTTGCCACCAAATTTTCAACATGGGGTTATTGGCACCCCCCTCATGAATTCAGGCACTGTCATGGCATTATTCAATCTCAAAAGGTGACTTATTGGTCACTGCGCAGAATCACCTTTCAGCATTGAGTAATGAAATGACAGTGCCAGTGTTCATGAGGGAGGCTCTCAAAAAGTCTATGTTGCAAATTTGGTGGAAAGAATCCAAGAAATTACTGTTTTATGAGCGTACGTAGTGCAGTTGCTACGCACACTCATAACTTCATGAATCTGCAATATTTTCACTCAAGATCTTCAACACTGGCATTTTTCCACACCACCTTATGAACAGTACAGCTGTCATTTTTCACATCCTGACCGAAATGTGGTTTCGCACTTCCAGCGCAGAATTGCGCAGTTGCTGTGGGAAATTAGTACTTGGGACACATTAAGAAAATCAGTGACACCGTTCATGAGCAGAGGTCCTAAAATGCCTATGTTAAAAATTTGGTAACGAAAGTCCATAAAATTACTGTGTTAAGAGCATGCAATGCGCAGTTTCCACGCATGCTTGTAACTTTGCGAATCTGTAATATTTTCACTCCTGATTTTCAACATTGACATTTTACCACACCTCCTTATGAACAGTACAGCTGTCATTTTTCACATCCTGACCGAAATGTGTTTTTGCACTTCCGGTGCAGAATAACGCAGTCGCTGTGGGAAGTCAATGTTTGGGACAGATTTAAAAAAATCAGTGACACTTCTCATGAGCAGAGGTGCCAAAATGCCTATGTTGAAAATTTAATGACAAAAGTCCATGAAATGACTGTGTTACGAATGTACATTGCGCAGTTTCCACACACCCTCTTAATTATGTGCATTCATAATATTTTCACTCCAGATTTTCAACATTGCCATTTTTTCACACCTCCTTATGAACAGTACAGCTGCCATTTTTCATATCCTGCCCAACATGTGCATTTACACATCTGGCACAGAATAGCATGATAGCTCTGGGAAATCAGTGTTCGGGACAGATTAGGAAAATCATAGCGACACTGTTCATGAGCAGAGGTCACAAAATGCCTAAGTTGAAAATCTGATGAACAAATTCCACTAAATGACTGTGTTATGCACATACATTGCACAGTTTCCACATAAGTCTGGAAGTTTGAGTATTTTTAATATTTTCACTACAGAATTTCAACATTGCCATCTCTTCACAGGTCCCTATGAATGGTACAACTGCCATTCTTAACATTCTGCCCAATCTGTGTTTTCATACATCTGGTGCAGAATGGCATAGTCACTGTGGGAACTCAAAGTTCAGGACACGTTAACAAAATCACAGTGCCACTGTTCATAAGAAGAGGTCCCAAATGCTTTCATGAGGTGAGGGTCACAAAAAGGCCATGTTGAAGATTTGTAGTGTAAGGGTGTCTAACCATAATGTCCCGCCCTGTACAGGCTGACAGGCATCAGGAGTGTGCCTTTGGATTGCCAACTGTAATGTTCATGCCATTCCACCCCCACCCACCACCCTACAGCCAGTGACAGGCATCGAGGTGTGCCTTGAACTCTTTGGCCCCACAGTTCACCTCATTCTCCTATACTGCACCAATTTCAGCATATGTCCTTATGGAATGGGGTGACTGTACAGCCGAACACCCCAAGGCACACCTCAACATGTGTCGGTGTCTGCAGGATAGGGTGCAGTGAAATGGTATCAACATTATGGGCGATGATTCAAATGCATACCCCAGTGCCTGTCCATCTCTGCAGGGTGGAGGTGGGGTTGGCGTGAAGTTCAATACTTCACTGCCATTCCTATTCTGCATCTCTCTAACTCCTGCATTTCCAATGCTAATACAGCAAGCAAACATTTGGCATTTACAAATGCTTGTTTCGTATGTGGCTGAATACCTTTTCCTGAATACATGAACATTTGGCAGCCAAACACCAAATATTTGGCTGAATATTTGGAAAAAGGTATTCAAGCAACTCTACTAGGAATCAACACCTAGTGGAGGCATGTTAAGAGGTGTTATTAATTCAACCAGTTCACAGCCTAACAACAGAAGGGGTTCTGCTGGATCTGGTGTTGCCAAACAATAAGGGGGTCCAAAATGTAGCAGTTCAGGAATCACTCAGTTCCACTGATCACAGAACAGAGGAAGTGAAGTTTCAGATTGGGGCAAATATAATGAGAGTGAGAGACGTTCAAAAAGAAGATATTCTGGCAAAATGAGGGATCAGTCAAAAAAGCACAAGGAGTATACAGCAGGTGGGGGATGGGAAGAATTTAAAAAACAATGATAGAAGTAGCAGAAAGCTCAGATATGAATAAGTCATATGGAAAAAGGTCAAAGGATCTGTTCTGGTTCACTGCCAAAGTAAATACAGTGGTAAGAGGTAAAGGGAGAGCATTTTAAAAGTGTAAAGAAAGCCAGTGGAAGAGGGTAAGTAGAAGTACCTGGAGGCAACATAAGTAGCCAGCAAGAATGTTAGTGAAGTTAAGATGGGGTTGGAACTCTTGTAGGCAAAGGGAGTGAAGCAAATGGAAAAGGCATTCTTAAGGTACATCCAGTAGAAACATAAGGTTAAAGGAGGTATTATGGGACTGAAAAGTGAGCAAGTATGGGAGTAGAGGGGGAAAGGAAAAAGAGAAAATGAACAAATGTTGCTGTTCTATAACTACTAGGAAGAAGGGCGGCTCATTGCCAGAATGTGGGGTTAAGAGGGAAGGGAGGAGAGCAAGGGCTCAAGTGACAAGATTAAAACAATGGAGAAAAGGACGCTAAAGAAGCCTACAGGGCTGAAAGTAAATGAGTCAACGTGACCTAATGGCTTAAAACTGAGAATGATGAAGGAGACAGAAGAAGTGACAGCAGGGCCAGACATATTCAGCTGAGAGAGGGATCCAAGACAACATCAGGGTAGCAAGCACTCTTTAGAGGGTTTACCTGTGCAAATATGTGTCTTTAAATTGACTTTCACAGTGAGAAAAAGCTGGCTATTAAACTACCTAAGTAGCAACAAAAGAAAGAACAGCAGAAGAGAAAAAATGTATTCACATTTCCAGATCCAGAGTTGTATTGTGCGAAATGTGAAAATTTGACTCAGCAAAATATTTTGTGTAATTTCTCAATTTCACACCATTTTTCACTTTGGCAAAATGTAATTTTGCCTGGGTTTTCAATTTCATGTAATTGTCAAATTTCACGTAAAATGGTTTCAAAGAGCAATATCGCCCATCCATGTTTAAATTTCACCAGTGAAACTTTTGATTTTGCTGGTGAAAGCATGCTGCAAATGTGAAATTTGCAATGACTTGTTGGTAAATAGGTCAAAAACCACTTGCAGACTGTTTCCAGCACTGTCTATCGCCTGTTGAGTCAGAGAGCAGTCTGTTGTGGTGCATCACAGTCAATAAACCCTTTTAAATCTATGATAAACTAGTTTTTGTGAGCTAATTTCTCCCAAATCTAGTTTGTTCCTAGTGTTGCTAGTGACCATTTTCTAATTTTGTGGATTTTTGCATAATACGTAGTTTAATTAGTTTTGAGTTTTGTCTGTGTCTTTGAAGGAGTTAAGTGGGGGAGTGTAGGTGTGTAAAAGCAGTACAGGCTAGTTTCTAAACTTTTATTAACATTTCTCTGAAATTTTGAGTGATTTACTTTTAAGCCTTTATATTTTTGTTGTTGGTCTTCTTATTTGTATTTTTTTCTTATGTCTTGATAAGTATGTTGTTTACCTTCTTTGAAAAGTTGCTACTTCCAAGAGTTCCTACTCCGGTTGTACTGTATTATATACCATTCTTCTGCTTTCATGATTGTGAATTGTGGAGGCAGTATAGTGCAGTGGGTAAAGGCTCTACGTTGCAGATCTGGAGAGTTGGGTTTGAATCCCACAGCTGCCTAGGTGCATACTGTGTGATCCTATGTCAATCCCTTAACTTCCTGGTGCTCCCAGGTCACATCTGGGAACAAGCTTCAGTTTAGTGTGCTATTCCTGGTTAAGCAATGTTCCCTGAATTCCAAAGCTTTGAACTCACAGTGCTGATCCCTTCTTTTTGGGAGGGTTTGTAGTCAGTTCAGTTTGATGTTAATTGTTAATGTGTGCGTGTCACGTAAACTGTGAAAAGCAACAGTGTTATATTTTTTTCTGTTGAAAGTACAGTAGAGCCTTGATTATCTGACCCACATGGGCAGCATCCATTTAGTTCTGATAAACTGAAGTTTGTTCTATAGGGAGCCTATGTTTTGGATAGGGGTAAGTGCTGGTTTAATGTGTACATTTATTTTTTCTTTTATTTTCTATGCTTGTGCCATAGTGGGTAAAGTGATTATACAGTAGGAAAGTGGTGCTTATGTTGTGTAGGACACTTTATTTTAACAAATCTGTAATGCTTTTTGGTTTTTGTGCTGCCAGTCTCACAGCTGAGGCTTGAGACTGCAATGATCGTAGCAGCAGTAGGTGCATTGGTTCTTTAGCCACAGTAAGCATTTGCTAAAACATTCTTCAGCTTCATTGTGGATAGGAACTGCTCTGTGGTGATCCATTTTTCCCTCCTCTTTGCCCTCCTCTCCTACCTCGTCGATGTCTTCATCCCCTTGGCCAGGAACTGCCACTACAATCACACTGTAGAGATTTTCGTGCCCGTCTACATTGAAATCACAGCTCACCCATTCCTCGATTTCAGTGTCAGAAATGCCTAAGGTTAGCAGACATAGTGAATACATCCAAAAAAATGAATGCAGCAAAACCAGTGAAGTCACTGGTACAAGCTGTACAGCATTGAAGTCACAGCTGACCCACTCATCGATTTCAATGTCGGAAATGCCTACGGTTAGCAGACATAGAGAATACAGCCAAAGAAGTGAAGGCAGCCAAACCAAATAAGTGATTAACAGGTGAGAACTGTAAAGTGGTCACAGCAAGCTGTTAATTCACTAAAAATACCACCAACAGCTTAATCTGGTTCAAGGTCAGTTGGCATTCATCTGTATCCCCCTCCCCCGGGTCATGCCTGAAAATAGGCAGGATTTGTCTAGTGCGCTTACCCGGTCAACAAAAACTAAATAAATAAATTGAGTACTGAGTACAGTGAGGCAGAGCGATTAAGCAGAGCACAATGCAATGGCAACAGTCGGAAAAACGATCGGAACAGAAAGCACAGGCTAAAATTGGGTGATATAGCCTGAGTTTGTTAGATAGGGAGTTTTGTATGAACAAGGTTTGGATTATTAGGGTTCTACTCTACCCTTAGTTGACACTCTTCAACTGTTCATATACAATTTCACTGCTTTGGTGAATTACTCCCTTGTATTTTTTTGTTGGTGCTTGCCTCTACATTGCAGTGTTCCTGTTCCAGTTGAATTTGCTTACCCTTTCCCTGTTACAGCGTTGTTTACTACCTGATCTGTCCAATCTGAAAAACTACCTATTAATGTAGTAGGTGTCAGTTTTTTTCCAAGTCAAGTCAAGTTTATTAGCAGGAATAGCTCCATCGAGCATGCTCATTTACAAGGAGGTCCTGAATGGACAATTTGATACAAGATATAAAACTAGCAAATGGTACAAATACAGAAATAATATTTTACAATAGTCAACACAATTGAACACATTGGATACATGGATGAAAAATAGAGAAAAATATTTTGTTTACTTCATTTATATAATTGAAACAGTCACTTTAGTCATTATGAGGTCAGCAACAATTGCAAGGGTATACGTACTGGACTTTCAGAGGTAAGTACCTTAACCTAAATAATGGGAGCTTTTACAACCAGAGAAGTGAAGGGAGATATATATCTTCAGGTAAGAGTTTGGTCATGAGTTAGACATGAAGATAAGTGATGTGACAGAGGAGATAGACAGAAGCATAGGAAGATGGATAGAATGCACGAGTATGGAGTGCATACTTATCCTCTGTAGCAAGTTGATGTTATAACCATCTTTAATGAGAAGATGATGTGATATGACATAATTAGGAGGATAAGTATATGATAAAGTTATTTTTGAGACTAGCATGTACAGGAGCCATACAATTTGCTGATGACAAGGTTTTTAAAAATATTTAGTGATACAAGATTTTGAAGTTTGAGGGTAACTTGTACTTTATTCTGAGCAGCTGGAAGGGCACTGGATATGGCCAGTTGGCCAATGCTGGATTGGGAGCGTGGAACATCCAACAAAATGAGTGAGCTGTTCCATAGCAGATAGTGGAAGGTAGATTGTTGAAAAAGGCCGGATATGTAGGAGGGGAGTTTTAGCAGGAGGGCTTTGTAAAGCCATTTTCGTGAGTGGATGAGCCATCTTGTGGACAGGGAAGTTCAGCCCAGAGAGGCGTATAAATCACATTGATATGTGCGACAGTGAGCATTAGTGATGAATGATATAGACCTATGGTAGAGTAAACAGAGAAACATAGGCTTTGATGGCAGATAAGGACTGCTTGGCCCACCCAGACTGCCCATTTCCTTACCTACTGGATAAGCTGCAAATCCTAGTAAACCAACAGCCTACTTCTTCCTACCCCCACCAGAATTGCCTTATGTCTGTCCCATGCATTCTTGAATTCCCCCACTATTTTTGACCCCACAACCTCCTCAGGAAGACTGTTCCATGTGTCCATCACCCTCTCTGTGAAAAGAAAAAGTATTTCCTCACATTGCCCCTGAGCCATCCCCCCATCTTCAAATTGTGTCCCCTTGTTCTTGCACACCTCTTTTTCTGAAATATGCTACCCTCTTGAACTTTGTTGATTCCTTTGACGTACTTGAAAGTTTCCATCATGTCCCCCCCTCACCCCTTTCCTCAAGGATATACATGTTAAGCTCCTTTGGTCTCTATTTGTATGGCTTCTGTTGCAGACCCTGCACCATTTTAGTTGCCCTCCTCTGGGCTGCCTCCATCTTGTCTATGTCCTTGCGGAGATGGAGTCTCCAGAACTGTATGAAGTACTCCAGATGGGGTCTCACCAATTGTCTGTACAGAGAGATAACAACTTCCATTTTCCCCTGGTGATGCCACTCCCTATACCTCCCAGTATCCCCCCCAGCCATCCTTACTGCCTTCTCACATTGCTTGATTACCTTTAGGTCATCTGATATGACTACCCCCAGATCTATTTCTTATTTTGCTGTTGTTAAAACCTCCTCCCTCATTGTGTACTCTTCCCCTGCATTTTTGTTTCCCAGGTGCATTACTTTGTACTTATTTGCATTGAATCTAAGCTGCCATGCATTTGACTATTCCTCCAACCTTGCCAAGCCCCTTCTCATCCTTTCCACCACCTCTTGTGTATCAACCCTGTTGCAGATCTTCATGTCATCTGCAAAGAGGCATACTTTTCCTTCCAGTCCCTCTGCAATGTCACTTATAAAGACATTAAAAAGGATTGGACATAGTACTGAACTCTGCGGTACCACACAAATAACCCCCTTTCTTCAGAGCAAACTCCGTTTACTATTACCTGCTGTGTCCTGTTGTCCAGTCAATTTTTTACCCAGGCTACCACCCTGGGACCCACTCCCAGGCTGGCTAATTTGTTTATTAATCTTTTGTGTGGGACTGTGTCAAATTCTTTGCTAAAGTCTAGGTAGGCTATGTCCACAGCCCCTCCCTGGTCTACTACTTTGGTCACCCAGTCAAAGAAATCTATTACGTTCATTTGACATGACCTTCCTGCTGTGAATCCATTCTGCCTTGGGTCCTGTGCCTCACTGGCCTCTAGGCACTAAACAATTCTTTCTTTCAGAAGTGATTCCATCATTTCCATACCACAGAGGTCAAGCTAACAGGTCTGTAGTTTCCTGCCTCTGCTTTGCTCCTACGTTTATGAAGGGGAATCACATCCACCCTCCTCCAATATTACGGTACCTCACCATCCTCCCATGATTTTTTAAGAAGGGTAGTCAGTGGTGTCACTTGTTCTCCCCTTTATTCTTTCAGAATTCTGGGGTGAATCCCATCAGTCCCGATTGTTTTGTTCACCTTCAGTTTTAGATGCTTTTTTCTGTGAAAAGATAGTGCTTCTATTGATTGGATTAGGTACCTGCCCCATCTCTTCTTTTGTGAATACTGAGAAGACGTATTAGTTAAGTATGCTTGTTTTTCAGTGTCCCTTTCTACCCACCCACCCTCCCCTTTATTAAGTCTCACTATCCTCCTTGTCTTTCTTCACTCCTAATGGGTACCTAAAAAGATTTTATCCCCTTCTTAACTGAGTTGGCTATCTTTTCCTCAGTTGAGGCCTTTGCTATTCTGATTGTCTTCCCCACTTCTTTCTGCTTTAACTGGTACAGTTCTCTGTCCTGCTCCTTCTGTGTTTCCTTATACTTCTTGAATGCTATCTTTTTCTCCCTAACCTTTCCCATTCATCCCCACATTGAGCTGTTGAAGCAGGGAGTCTGAGCAACATCCATAGATTATGTTGGCATAATCAAGGAGCGGGATGAACATACAGTAGTAACCACAGACATTGCCAGCTATTTCCTGCTATTTCTTGAAATGTCTGAAGTTTCTCTCTGCTGCCCTTACTGTGGAAATGCAGAAAGCAGGAGATATTTCTGGAAATATCACAGAAATTTTTGGAAATAGCTCACAGTGTCTGTGGCTGCTACTGTAGTCTGTACCAATCTCAGCCTAACTTCTGTTGAAAAAAGGGATTTACTCCTAAAAAAGAAACAGAGTCTTTGCCTTAGTTTTTTATGAAGTGATGTGGGCTAAGAACATTAGGTGATGGTCTAATTCAGAGCCAATGTATTTAAATCTGTTGACAGCTTCAAGGTTGGCACCAAGGAGGGTTTTGATGGGTGGCAAAGAGGAGACAGCTTTTGGAACCATGGTCAGATGGTTAGAGTGGAAGTACATGATCTTAATTTTCTTAGCATTTAATAGAAGTTTAGACCATAAAAGATTTTGTTGAAGGAGGTCAAATTCAGCCTGAAGCTCACTGATAGTTTGGAGATATAGAGGACAGCGTCATTTGCAAATAGATGTAACTTAGCTTTGTTGACATTGGCCCTGATGGAGTTTATGTAAATTATGAACAGAAGAGGTCCAAAGATTGAGCCTTGTGGCACTCTCCTTGTAAGAGGGAGGAATGGGGAGAGTACACCTTCCGCCTTGATCTGCTGCCATCTTCCCGACAGACAGCTGGTGAACCAGCTCAGCACTTGTCCGGTAATGCCATGACAATTTAGTGAATCAAGAAGTAAAGCATGATTGACTGTGTCGAAAGTTTTACTAAGATCCTGGAATATAGCCCCTGTGATCTGTTTCTTGTTCATGGCAAGAAGCAAATTCTTTATAACTGCTGCAAGGACAGTGGTAGTACTGTGTCAGATTGGGTTGGGTTTACTAATTTTGTCCTATCGAGGTAATCTCTTACTTGGGTATTAATTAGCTTCACATGAAGTTTGGAGAGTAGGGGTAGGAGGGAAATTGGGTGGTAGTTGTTCAGGTCTATAGGGTACCCTGATTTGAATAAATAATAATAATAACATTTATTTGTTATAGCACCTTTCAACAAATCAAAGCACTGTACAATGGAAATAAAACAGCATACAATAAATAAAGTAAAATCAAGAAAATACAGAATAAGCTTTCCCTCACAGAAAAGTCTTGAGTGCCTGCTTGAAACACCCCACTGTCCTGCACTCCTGAAGCTGATGTGGCAGAGAATTCCAGAGGGTAGGTGCCACAAACCCAAAAGCACGTGCACCGGATGACTTTAAACTTACCCTCAGAATCTCTAACAACCCCATGTCAGCCGAGCGGAGCTATCACAGAGGGGCATAGGAAACCAGGAGCTCTTTCAAGTAGTCAGGACCCAGCCCATGTAGGGCTTTGTAAGTCAGTAGACCAACATTAAAGGTGATCCACCACTGGATAGGCAGCCTGTGCAAGCTGTGCAGCACAGGGGTAATATGGGATCTTCCAGATACCCCAGTCAACAAACATGCTGCCACATTCTGCACTAGCTGCAAGTGGCAGATATCAACCCCAGGAAGCCCTAAGTAAAGGGAGTTGCAGTAATCAAGACATAAAGGTAGCACATATGCAATTGTTCAGCTTTATGGTATGATACATGAACTAACTGACAAATTAAACATGTGCAGAATAGGTGCAGTTAGGTACTGGAATCTAGACTTAAATAAGGTCCTAACCCATCAGCTCTGGCACCTTTATTTGCATCCAGATGAAGTAGCAGATCTTCTACCTGTTTAAATTGGAATGGGGCAAATGTGAAGATATTGTTGGCGGGTATAGGGTGTGATGCTTGGTCAGCTGGTTATGATTGTTGTATGGTATTTGTAATATAAAAATACAGTATGTGATTGTCTCACATAAGACAGCATGCGCTTCCATGGGAGCCCCCCCCCCAGGTTTCAGTGAAGCTACAGGATATGTACACTGACCAAGAACCATTTAATTAACTGACTTCCTTCACAATTGCATTTTATGGCCTTTTTATGACCTCATGCTTTTGAAGTTGACAACCAAAGGTGGATTTATGAGTCTGCCAGAGGATGCGCCTAATAAACTTTTATGTTGTCTTAAGAGAAACAGGCTATTTCATAACAACATGGTGTGAAAAGTTGTAAATCTCAAAGAAGCTGGTTGATCAAAGACTCATAATTTGGGAAATGGGTTTTTGCTGATGTTAACATTATTTAACATACCTCCTGGTAGGAAAATCATGTTTGTAATTTTGTATTCAAAAAGAAGGAGCTAGATGACTCACATAAGGGGTGTGGAGACACAGAGTTCAAACGAATACTGGTGTCTGAAATGAATGACATATTATCTTGGGACTCTACAGAGACACAGCTCTCTGATCTAACTTTAAAAGGCACTTACAGAGGTAATACATTAGATAGAAAAGATCTAAATATATTGTGGTAGGAGTTTGTTCTGTAGTTTTCCTTGTTTTTCTTTTATGTGATTGTGATGCTCTTTGATATTTGTTCTGTATTTTATCTTACTGTTTTTATCAATTTTTAGTAAATATTTTCTTAAGATACTGCCTAGGTCTTCTCAGTCATTTTTTACATGTTATTGGTGAATGAATATTAAGTCTGACACTGTTCAAGGGTTTGATGGTGTTACTAAGCTTGGTAAAAGGTAAGAATATACCTAAGGTCTCTTATAGAGTTTTAAGGGTTCATTTTGGATACCTGGTTAGGTGTCCTTAGGCGAAAGATATATTGCATCCCCCGAAGAGAATATTATCTGAGCCCATACATTTGATTACATTAGTATAAGGTGCATAGTTTGAATCCCCCCAGAACTTGAGACTAAAGGTGATTTTGACCCAAAAGCAGACAGGAGGGTTACCCTGTCTGTTACTTGTTCACACTATTGCACTCTGAGATTGGCACTGTGAGAGCAGAGAGCCTGACCTGCGGAGTGCTTTTGTGACATAGGGTACTACATAGGTAAGCTGGGGTTTAGGGTGGTAGGTTTGGATGTGTTGAAAGCTAGCCCTGCAGTAGAGAAATAGATGTTGAAATAATTTAGGATGTCTGATTTATCAAACAGTGTTGTACCCTGGTAGTTGATCTTTTTGGGAAGTGTGGATGCTTGCTTGATGCCCTCTGCTGATTTTACTCTACACAGTGTCATAGGCGCCTTTGTTTTTCAATGTTATTATATGGTGGCCTCTGCACTCTTACATAACAAAAAAATGTAGTATTAAGAACCAACACATTACAGTTCTTCAGTTGTCCAAACACAGCTGATTTGTATTTAAAGTTGGTTATCTGTGCCTTTTTTCTCCATGTTACTAAATTTCTGTTTGGTGAAAGAAAACAAATTACCTTTTTGTTTTAACAAGAATAGGCTACCATAACTGGCAGTATAAGTTGTGCAGAGTGCTGCTACCTGTCTTGATTTCTGTATTTGTACTTGGAATCCAGTACTGCAGGTGTGTGAGATGTTATTCACACAGTAACTTAATAATACATCCTTTCCTGATATACTACCAGAGAAAGGCAAAGCTTTGAAGAAGTATATAAAATGCCTGCTAAGAGATGGTCCAGTACAGGTCAATGTTCCAGGGACTGACAAGGCAGCTAAGAAGTCTGTTGAGCAGAGTACAGCTTAGTTCCACTTCCCCAAAGCCCACCTATCTCTGCATCAGTGTCTTCTGTCACTTTGGGCTTTGGTAGCTTAGCAGGTACCAGAAAAGGAGTTGTTTGAAGTACTGGCATACCTGTATCTCAATTTTTTACAGCCAGAACTGTTGCATCCATGCTGGTGGGAGATGACAGTGAGAAGAAAGGATACACTGACAACAGCATAGGAACAGTGGTTCAGGAAAAGGGTGGTAAGTCTGTCAGTGTGACTGTCCCATGGCCTGTTCCTATTGGAGTTGGTGGTGGTGACAGTGTTCAGCCAGAGTCTGATAATCCGGGAGATATGGGTAGTCAGCCCCCTGAGGAGATGGTTGTAGAGAAAGAAAAAGGCGCTGTGCAATAAGACAGTGATGGGGGGGAGGAGGAGGAGGATGAGGACAAGGATATCATCAGCATCAGTACTGATGACAATGACTGGAATGATCCCTCATGGGAGCCTGAGATTAAAAAGGTCAACGGTGATGAGGCCATGTACATGCACAGTCTGTGGGTCAGGCTGTCACCAAGCCTATCAGCAGCACTCCTCCAAGTAGTCACTCCCCTACAAGGAAAAAAAAAAAAAAACAAGTAGTCTCATGGAAGTGATGAAAGCAGCCCAAAAAGCACAAATGTCAATGCCTGTTTATCAGCCTTCCCAGTCCCAGCAGTATGTTAAGTCCAGAGGTCAAAGTTCCCTAGTTTGGGGCTTTTACATGCTTTATCCAGTTGATAAGACCATAGCGATATGTCAGCTGTATCAAGCACGTGCTAGTCAGGGAAAAAAGGGAAGCCACATAGGTACGGGTGGCCAACACACCCACCTGAAAAACAAATACCCACTGCACTGGCAGCAACAGCAGAAGGATGCCAGAGCTGTTGGTGGGATGCCACTTGCCAAGTTAAATGTAACTGAGAGCAGTTCAATACAGCAGGAGGAGGGAGGGCAGACTGGACCGGTGCTTGTGGAGGAGGAGGATGAGCAATCCTTTGCTCCTTCATGTAGTAGGCATAGCAGTGGACGCACCACTCCCAATCCCTTGACTCAGAAAAGTACTGTACACCACCACACCTAAAATCAACCAAAATAATGGCTTTCATGCAGTCTGCACATCCCCAAGAGTCTACTGTTACCCCTAAAAGAAAAACATTGGTGTCTCAAGTACTGTGTTTGGGTTGAATGGCCCCAAAGATGCAGCCCACACTGAAGAACATCCTACTGGGTCAATATCTCACACGTAGAACCACATGTGAAGTACTGTGTGGAATACATTGCATAGTGCGCTAGTGTGATTGGGTACAAAACCCCACAAGACATATATGGTGTGGGCGGTTTTGTACCCTATCACACATGGGTATGAGGAGGAGGAGGAGAGGAGGAGTGTTATTTAGGTTAAAACCTCCATTTGGGATGTGGTCTACCGAGCTGCCGCTGTGGCTCAGTGGAATGAGCCACGGCAGTACAGGAGGCTGATGTGTGTCTGTGGACCAGGGCTCTAATCCTGATCCCAGAGTTTTTGGAAACCGCATTGTGTGGGTTTTGTTTGTCCCATTCCCGGTGTTTCTCCCCATCCCTGTGTTGAGTCCCCGAGTTGATTATTTTAATAGAGGGAAGGGTTCAGGATGCTGGGGCAAAGCCCCACCTGCAGAAAACAAAACACCCACATGTTCCCTTCTCCTAAATGCTTTTCAACAGTGTTTCTGTGCACCAGCAATGTATCCACTGAATTTACAGAGTGATACATTGCTGTGCGGTTCTGTTATTGGAAGTTATGACCCTATGCCGAAGACCATACTTGAGTGGCATGCAAAGTACCTTCCCAATCGTACTGCTGCACATGAATTAAATGCTGCCACCATTGAGATGCTGGCCATAAATCTGTTGCCATTCTCATTTGTGGAGAATGCTGAATTCTGCAGGTTGATGGCCCGTGCCTGTCCCAAATGGCAGGTTCCATTGTGAACCTATTTCTCTAAGTGTGCCATGCCAGAGCTGTATGGTAGAGTTGTTGATTCCATAAGGCATGCAGTGAAGCATTCTGCATCAGAATATATCCATTTCAGCATGGATATGTGGACCAGTGGACAAACAGCCACAAGCTCCTATCTATGCATAACAGAACACTGTGCACAGGTACCTGGTGTGGTAGCTGAAGTTGGACCTGGCCAAACCTGCCCGAAGCAAAACTGGTGGTAGCAATACCCCTGGAATTTGGCAGCATGCAACCCTGAGTATGCAAAGTGCTACTGGTTCTTACAAGGGTGAGAAAATGCTTCATGTTCTGCAGGATTTATGGCAAGTGATAATGGCTCCAATGTAGTGAAGTGCATTGGCGATGGTGTTTTTCAGTGCAACAGTTTGGAAACCATTCAGACATTAAGGAAATTGTGACTGTCATCCGTCGCATCTGTGTGCACTTTGCCTGTTCTGCAAAGGCCCGTGACCATCTATGTGAGCTGCAGCACAATAAATATCTGCCTCAGCACCATATGAAGCTTGATGTTGTGACCAGGTGGAACTCTATGCTGTACATGATTGACCGGCTATGTGAACAGTATAAGGCTGTTTCAGAATACCTGCTGTTGCACACCACCTGGGACAGTGCTGGGGTGTCCATTGTGCTAACAACAGAGCAATGGCACCAAATGGATGGGCTAGTATGCATTCCTCATCCATTTGAACATGCTACACAGGCAGTGAGTGGGGATACTATCTGTATAAGTCAATCCATACCCCTTATATGTGTGTGCTGAGGCAGACACTGGTGAATGTTCGACACCAGATGGAAGCAAGTGGGGATCATAGTAGTTGTGATCTAATGGATCACATACTTCACATGCTGGACAGCAATACACATATTTCTGGCATTTTACAGTCAAATGAATTTGCCATCACTACCATGCTTGATCAATGCTACAAACGTGGCCTGCCTGCCATAATTAAAGGAGGTCATCAGCGACTGCAAACATTTACAGAGAACCTCATTAAATGGGTGTCTGGTGTTCAGATGAAACTGGCACATAAGACACACACTTCACAGAATCGAGTGATGCTACAACCACCAGCAGATCACAGGCAACCCAATCTGAGAAAATGAGCAAGGTATAGCAGAATATGGCAAGCAATCCCATTTGGAATGTTCTCGATCAGGCGGGAATGGAAGATATGGAAGAAAAGGAGGAGGAGACAGATGAGGCAGCCAGACTCAGGGCCACAGAATGAATGGTGGAGGCCTACATGGGGGATACAAAGCACCTTGCCATTACTGGAGAGCCACTGTAGTACTGGAGCATCAAAGTGAATTATTGGCCAGCACTAACATCAGTTGCTGGGAAATACCTGAGCTGCCCATCATCCAGTGTCAGTGTGGAGCAAGTGTTTAGTTCAGTTAGGACCATTGTTTGTGACCAAAAGGACCAATTTGTCACCCAAGAATGTGTCCATGCTAGCATTCATCAAAATGAATGAAGGGCACATTCCACATAACACAGTGATGTCAATAGTGTTGCCACATGAACTGTGTCTCGGTGATGATGGTGATGACAATCCCTCAACTAAGGAATCCATCAGCAGTGAAGTGGATGAAGTAGCAATCCAAGAGAATTTCCACCTGGTGACTACTCCAGTCTTGAAGACTGTGAGGGCTGCTTCTTGGAGGATGTGACAGTGGAAGTGGAACAAGGCTGAAGTTACTCGAAGGAACCACCCCCCCAACCACTTTTAGCTCAGTATTGTGTTATAAATTATTTTTATCTATCATTGGATTTGTGATGTTTGCGTTATCTGCTGCATTGTTAATTAGTTTAATTTGATTACTCTTTGACCTAAACTGTTGTTTGATTCCTAGCGTATATTAAAGCAGCAGTCAAATTACCATAACCACAAACATTTTACTTAATTACAGTTATAATGTTTCACTGCCAAAAATATCAAAATATCTATTTTACTTTTCATTTTGACAACCCCATCTCGAAGCAAGATATATTGTCTTGACGTCTTTAAAAGTGCCCACGTTGGCACATGCCACAGCTTGCCCTCCCCTCCTGCCACCTGACATGCCCATGCACTCCATGTGAAAAATAAATATTTTCTGCCACATACTATATGCAACATGTTGAAGAACCTTTCTAGTACAAGCAGAGTATGAATGTAACATGCTCAATCAACCAGTAACAACAGCTGAACAGATTTTGCACAATGGTGAATGGTAGCGATCTTTAATGATGTGATTCATTAATTACAAACTAATCATAAAAAAAGGCTTAACAACATCCAGTCCCCCAAATGGATAATTATAAGTACTACCATAGTACCTGTACAGAAACTGTGATGGTCCCTATGGGGGGAGGTGTTTGCTGCCCGCAGTTTGACTTCTAAATTTTCCTAATTACTCCAGCTCTGCCCCCTCAAATGATTAGACAAGATATTATCCCCCTCCACCTAATTACAAAGCACTGTCTCCACCATCCATTTCCACAAATACTTCCTCCATGGATGTACTGTTTCATCATTAATGAAACCAGTGGCTGACATCGCAATTCAAGCAACCCGCTCTGTCTTCCACACACCAGCTCCTGCATGGCCTGGATGTAGTCATCGCACAGACATGGGATGAAAACTCACCAGAGGAAAATGAGCTAAGCAGGAACAATGACAGTCAGTCAGTCAAATTCTTATTTGTTCTTCCAAAACATGGTAATTTTAGACATTACAAACATACATTTTGGTACAATAAATACAGTAAATAAATAAGAGAGGCATACAGGTTGTTAATTGCATTAAAAATGGGCACACTAGGTGGGCCAAGTGGTCCTTATCTGCTGTCAAATTATATGTTTCTATGTAATTACAGAAAGGAAAAGAGCATTAAAATAATCATGTTGAAAGATGATACCATCAAATGTTCCAGACAGAATATTAACGAACAAGTTTACATCATTTGCTTTTCATTTGCATATTATATCTTCTTCTCTTAGAACTGATTACAGATGCCATGAATTTAACAATCATTTCTGCATCTTTCACAACCATAGGCTGCATTAATATAAATACTGGGTCATAAACTGTACCTGCATATCTAGTTAAAACCTTTTTTAATAGGTAATCTCTGTGTTGATTATATAATGGGCATTGGGTTATAACAAGAGCCAAAGTTTCACTAAATCCTTTGTTACATAAGCATTTATTCTCTTGGGAGATATCATATAGAATATTTTGGTTGAAGTAAGTATATTTAGAGGTAATAATACCAAATCTTGCCCACGTAATCATCTTTCGAGTTCTAGGAGCTATTGGAAGTAACAAGTAATCTTCTATGGCTGAATCAATTTTATGTTGGCTATACCAGGGATCCTGTTTTTGACTTCCAACATGCTCCATCTGCTTTTTCTGAGCTGCCACAAATAGTTTTTCTTTAATTCTGGTTCTGTAAGTTTCAGATATTATTATACCTATCTGGTAATCAGTCCATTTATATATTGAATTGATATTATGTAAAACTGTAGTCAGCGCTTTTAACCATGGAGAGAAAAATCCATTTTTGGGCCATGATCTTTTCTCAGTTAAACATGCTAATGAAATATCATTACTTGAATTATTTATAATTGTAAGCCAGTATGAAATCAGATGTAAATTTATTATGCTTGCTACAGGGACTCTACCTAGCTCCAATCTTACTACCAAATTCAACATGCAGAGGGGCACTTGTAAGATAGCTTTATAATAATAGGATAATGGTAGTTCCAAATTAGGTATATCCTTGACACCCAGACTTCTGCTCCATAAAGGAGAAAATGGGTAATTTTAGCTTTCCCAGCCATAATGGCAGGTGCCACTGAATAACCTCAAAATTTAAAATTAAATCATTGTCGCTCTTTAGCAACATATTTAGCTTTTGTGACTTGATCTCTGAAATGAAGATTCCAAAATCCCTTTGTAGATAACTTGATACCCAGATAAGTATAAGATTAAACAATTTCAATGTGCTTTCTATTTAACAAGACATTTGGTTGACAAGATTGATTTTCAAATATCATAACTTTTGTTTTATTTAAGTTAATCCCTAGTTCAAGTTGATCACATTTAATTTGAAGCTGATCCAGTTTTCACTGTAACCCTATGAAGGAGAGAGAAAAAAGTACCAGATCGTCTGCGTAAGCCAGTACATGAATGTACATGTTAATTTTAAGGGAATCTAATGGCACAGTTGTGTCAAAATACAATAAGGAATCTATATATCTATATCTATATATAGATATACTGTATATATATATATATATATATATATATATATATATATATATATAAACAACAGTGGTGCCAATCGGCACCTGTTTTACCCCTTTGTTAGTTGAAAAATATTCAGAGATATTTCCCTTATTATCATATCTAACGATGGAGTATGTTTGGTATGGAGAAGAAAAACTGGAACTAATAAACCCATGAAAAGGCCCCTAAGTGTAGAATATGTTCCAAAGAGTTTGTCTGACCATGGAATCAAAGGCTGTGGTGAAATCTATAAACAATACATAAAGTTACATTTTTTTGAAGAATTCATATTTTCCCAACAGGTGAGCTAGAGTAAATATATTGTCTATAATAGAAAAACCTTGCCAAAAACCAGCCTGAAATTTAGAAAGATGGCTAAAATTATCTACCCATGCTTGAAGTTTTTCCAAGAGTATTCCAGAAAAAAGTTTACAGCTTATATCTAGTAAACTTATGGGTCGATAATTAGAGAGTGTTTGAAATTATCCTTTTTTCACGTTTGCTTGTGCGCATGCACAAGGAACATTTTGGGAGAGTAGCACACTTGGAGGTGTGCCTCTCCCATCCAATACACTGCTCCCTTGAGCAGGCGTGGTGGTCCTGCACCAATGGGTGCAGGAGCTCAGTATGACAGCAGTGTTCCTCTGCTTCAAAGGAAAGCACCGCTGCCATACTGAGCACCGCCATCATGCCAACCCCCCCTCGCGTCATGCGCTGCCCCAGCCGTCCGCCGCCCCAAAGCTTTGGTGCCACACAGGAGCCCACCCCAGCATGGCAAACATTGTTTGCTGATAGGGTGCCCAGTCCCCGTTGGCTCCATGGCCCCAAACCATCCTGCTGCCGCTGGGCCACCCCAGCGTGACAAATGACCGGTTTCGTTTGCCGATGGGGTGCCCAATCCCTTCAGCTCCTCGGCCCCCGTGTAGTTTGCGGCAGGGTGCCCAATCCCGTCGACTCCTCGGCCCCCAGCCATCTTCTGCCATGCTGAGAGCCACCCCAGCATGGAAAATGTCCCGTCATCTTTTTTTTGTTAAACCTGTAAAAACAAAATGGTCCCCGCAGTGCATCTCCAGCCCCCCCTCCAACAGCCAGCACCCAGCCACCCCACATCCCCCCTCAAGCCATACTTACCTCCGGACACCGGTGCGATGATCTTCGGTGGACCGGGAACATGTCTGCACTCTTCAAAGGCGACTGTGAACTGAGGAATTGCCGGTAAGCTGTATAATGGGCTAGATAGGGGGGTTTCAACTTTATTGCATATCTCAGTCATTTTTTGGAATTTTTGCACCAAATTTTCAACATGGGGTTTTGGGACCTTTTCTCATGAATGATGTCACTGGCATGGTGTTATTGGGCCCGCGGGAAGTGATTTTTGCAGTCACTGTGGCGAAATCACCCGCTGGCGTAGATAACACCATGACGGCATCATTCAATCCCCAAACCATTAATTGAAATTTGGTGCAAAATTCCAAAATTACTGTTTTACGAAGGTATGTTGCGCAGTTCCTACGCAGGCTCGTAAGTTCGTGAATTTTCAATATTTTCACTCCAGATTTTCAACATTGCCATTTTATCACACCTTCTTATGACCTGTATAGCTGACATTTTTCATATCTCACCCAAAATGTATTTCCGCCCATGTAGTGCACAATGGCACAGTCGGTGTGTGAAATCAATGTATGGAACACATTAACAAAATCACAGTGACACTGTTCATGAGCAGAGGTCTTAAAATGGCTATGTCGAAAATTTGGTGAAAAAATTCCTAAAAATGACTGTTTTACGACCGTGCGTTGTGCAGTTCTTACGCACGCTCGTACGTTTGCGAATTTTCAATATTTGCACTTAAGATTTTCAACATTGCCATTTTACCACACCTCCTCATGAGCAGTACAGCTGTCATTTTTCACATCCTGCCCAAAATGTGTTTCTGCCCATGTAGCGCACAATGGCGCAGTCGGTGTGCGAACTCAATGGATGGGACACATTAAGAAAATCACAGTGACACTGATCATGAGCAGAGGTCTTAAAATGGCTGTGCTGAAAATTTGGTGAAAAAATTCCTAAAAATGACTGTTTTATGAGTCTGCATTACGCAGTTCCTACGCACACTTGTAAGTTTGCGAATTTTCAATATTTTCACTCCAGATTTTCAACATTGCCATTTTACCACACCTCCTTATGAGCACTGCAGCTGTCATTTTTCACATCTTGCCCAAAACGTGTTTCTGCCCATGTAGCACACAATGGCACAGTCGGTGTGCAAACTCAGTGTATGGGACACATTAAGAAAATTACAGTGTCACTGTTCATGAGTAGAGATCTTAAAATGGCTATGTTGAAAATTTGGCAAAAATTCCCTACAAATAACTGTTTCTGGCGTCGTTGTACAGTTCTACCTTGCGCTAAATAGAGTTTCGCGAATTTCAATATTTTCACTCCAGATTTTCAACATTGCCATTTTACCACACCTCCTTATGAGCAGTACAGCTGTCATTTTCACATCCTGCCAAATGTCTTTCCGTCCATGTAGTGCACAATGCGTGCCAGTGCGATTGTCTTGAAATCAATGTATGGGACACAGTAAGAAAATCACAGTGACACTGTTCATTAGCAGAGGTTTTAAAAGGCAATGTTGAAAATTTGGTGAAAAAATTCCTAAAAATGACTGTTTTATGAGCGTGCGTTGCACAGTTCCCACGCACGCTCGTAGGTTTGCGAATTTTCAATATTTCCACTCCAGATTTTCAACATTGGCATTTTACCACACTTCCTTATGAGCAGTACAGCTGTCATTTTTCACATCCTGTCCAAAACGTGTTTCCGCCTATGTAGCGCACAATGGGGGTAACAAAGGTCATGCTGACAATTTATTGTGCAAATACCAGCAATCGCAGAGGGCATTAGGGTAAAGCACCATACATGCCAAATACCACTGCAAATACCTGCAAGCGAACGTTCGGCATTGACAAATGCTTGTTTTATGTATGGGAATGATTATATTTTTAGACTATGTGTGAGGAATGAACCTTTCAGTAAAAATAATTACAAAAAAAGGTATTCAGTAATTTTTATGTTCCTTATATATTTCCCCTGGTACAGTATCTGGTCCCAGTGCTTTGTTATTAGCTAATTTGGATATTATCTGTTCTACGTCACTGATTACAATAGTTTAAGGTCTGTAATTACTAAGCTGCACCTGACTGGGATAGTCTGAGTATTATCTAAGGTATTATCTCTATTTAATAATTTTTTGAAGTAAGAGACCCAAGTTTCTTTTGGAACATACACTGCCAATTTAGGCTGATATGATTTCACCCCCTTCATTATCATAAGCCAGAAGGCCTTTGAATCATTAGATATGATAGTTTCGTACATGACATCCCATTGCTTTTGAATAAATTCAAACCTTTTTGACTTGAGAAATTTCTTATAAGTTCTTCTAGCCATATTTAAATATGCAAAACTTGCTTTTGAGGGGTTCTTATTACTACTCCTAATCAGTTTCCCTAGTTTATGTTTTTCCCTAATACATTGGTTAGCAAACCAGGTAGGGGAATCAGAACGTTTATCATTGTAACTATAAATTTTAGAGCTGATTGTATGAAGACAGCTCTCAATAAGTTTGTAAATGCTTTGGGCTGAAGACAGACCCTATGGTAATGTAAATAATAAGGACATCTGAGGGGAATAAATTACATCAGAAAACCTTTCCTTTTTTCTTGAATTGAGTGTTAATTTCAATCTGCAACTCAATACTAGTGGTATTGGATGATATTCTCTGTCTTCTGTCAACTAACTGTCTCTTAATGTGTCAGTTTTCACCATTAAAGCAGAATGATTACTTTCAGATCTCATGGCTGTACAAGATTTTTGAAAATAAAGATAACTTTCTTGGGAGATTAGGAGATAGTCATTGATACTTTTACCCATCATAGAGAAATAAGCACAGGAGCCCTTCTGATCACCATTCATTCTACCATTTAGAATCAGAAGATTATTATTAGTAATTAAATCAATTAGATTATTACCGGCATTGTTGATAACATTATCAGTAGAGTTTCTTATATTAAGATCCCCCAAATATATTAATGACTATAACACAGGAAAGTTATCAAACTTGGCTATATGATAATTAAAATCACCTGCCAAAAGTACAGTGTCTATCTGGTGTTTGATAAGAAGATAATCAATTTCTAGAGTTATTTTAGACCATATGTCATATTGTAAATTGGTCTGAGAATTAGGGAGGATGTACACATTCACCATAAGAAATGTGAGATTATCCCACTTAATAACACTCAGCAATAATTCCTTAGTAGTAGAGATATGGTCTATGACCTGTAATCCTTCCCGTATCTTAACAAAAGTTATTAGTAGACCTTTTTTATCTAACATAATGCTTGTTTTTTCAGCTGGTACATAATGAGATTCATATTCATTTATAAAAATCTGTTCTATTTTCCATGTTTCTTGGAATAATAATATTTCAAACTTCTGGATAAATTTATTCCAGTTAGGGTCTGCTAATTTTATCTTTCTACCCACAATATTCTAAAATAAAAAATTAGCTTCCTCTGCCATAAGTGAATCATCTGTTTTGAGAGTGTCATCTAAGATGGAATCAAAAGAAAAAAGTTCTGTCAAATAAGTCACAGATTATCCCTAGCCTCTCCATGCAAATTGGAAGGATTTTCTGATTCCAAAAAGTCCACAAGATGTACATGAACTCTGTCTAACATGTACATATTTCGCTTTACGGTATTGTATAAATTGAGAGAATTTATTACAATATCGATTTGAGTCTCAGAATCCCCAGAGTGTATCCTCTTAACTGACTCTAGATCAGAGGAAACAATGTCAATATTTAAACTAGTAGCTAGCAAAGTACAAACATAAGGTGCCAACATATAACAATTTTCCTCCTCGAGTCGGTCTATTCCAAAAATGGACAAGCTTCTTGTATGGTTCTCCTTTTAGAAATTCCAATTTAATAAAGTCAGTGTGGTGCCAATAATTTCAGTGGAAAACAGGGTGGACTTTTTCTTATGTCCATATGCATAGAACAATGACAGGAAACATGACAAATACTCATTTATCTGCATACCTGGTGTTAGCAAGCAAATTAGAAGCAGAGAAAAAAAATGGTATACTTACCATACCCTGTGAATGTGCTTAAACTGCAGAAATTGCCCTCAGAAGGAACATGCGGTGTGGGCATATGAAGCATGGCAGCAGGCATTCAGATTCTCCATTCCTCTTCCCCTAACAGTAGTGCATACCTGGAAATAAGATAAAAAGGAGAACAAAGTTTGAGAATTGTTAAAAGTTCTACCCCACACTCCCGGCCCCCATCCACCCTCACCCTTCCCCTCCCACTGAAGGCCATAAAAAATGAAGAAATACTTACCTCAGGAACTGGCTGCAAAACTGGATCCATTGTACCAGTAAATGAAGTGCCCACATCTTTCTTGAGCAGCAGCAGCAGCAGAAGTGTGAGGTAATATCCCTGGAATTCCTGAATGTTGACTAAAGTAAAAAGAACACAACTGCTATCAAACTCAGACATCTGGACTGCAGTAACCTACCCCAGTAATGAAAAAATTAAATACTATCATCTGCATTGGGAAATGTGGTGCATTCCAACATCCCAGATCCAAATACTGGCCTGGCATGATGATGTAATCCTCAGCTAACTGGGAAATAATAGAGAAGCAGTACAAACATCTAAGAACTCAAGATGCCACAATATCAACCCATCCCCACCCTTCTCTTGCACAGCAAAAGAAAAATACAGATACTTACGTGTGCAGCAGCAGTATGGACTCTGTAAAGATGATCCATCAACACCAGCCAAAACATTACTTCTTGTGGCAAGTTGGCAACTAGTCAGAGCAGCGGGCAGCAAGCTACAGCACCCCAAAATCTCATTCCTTCCACACCGTACAAGTGACAACCACAGAGTCACCACAGCAAACAGGACAGCAACATTGAGAAATGATAATTCTACATTTCTCAATCAATTGAGAAACCAACAGCAGAGGGCAGCAAGTGCAAGTAGCAGCATTTTGCAGGAGGAATTAATTTTCTCAGCATGGCACCCCTGTTGACTATTTCATAATTCCCTCAATAATTATATTTCCCTTCTCTCACAGTTTTGCCATGTGTTTTTTCTTGACTTACTGTATGAAGCCTGTTCTGCACAGCACAGCACAGCGACTAGTGGCAACAAGATTCATCCTGAAATAAATTGTAAACAGTGGACAAAACAGATATTGTTTGTCCATGAGGTGGGGGGGGGACTCTATAAAACATCTGGACAGAGACCACATTTCTGTCTCAATTTTATGTAACATTTCTCATGTAACATGTCTGGTCTTGTACAGCCTGTTCTCTACTAGTGACAACACAATTCATCCTGAAATCCTTTATAAATAATGGACAGCATTTTTTTTGTCTGGGAGGTGGAAGAGCTTTACTAAACTTCTGGACTGAGACTATATTTCTGTCTTAGTTTTATGTAATATTTTTCATGTAGCATTTCTGGACTTGTATGACCAGTTCTGCACTAGTGGCAGCACAATTCATCCTGAAATCATTTGTAAACATTGGACAAAATAGCATTTTTGGGTCCAGGAGGTGTGTGTGTGTGGGGGGGGGGGCTCTGTAAAACTTCTGGACTGAGACCACAATTTTGTCTCAATTTGTTGTAACATTTCTCATGTTACATTTTGGGACTTGTCCAGCCTGTTCTACACCAGCGGCAACATGATTCATTCTGAAATCATTTGTAAACAGAGGACAAAACAAAATGTTTTTGTTTGGGGGGGCTCTATAAAACTTCTGGACTGAGACCACATTTCTGCCTCATTTTAATGTAACATTTCTGGACTTGTATGGCCATTCTGCACTAATGAAAACAAGATTTATCCCGAAATCATTTGTAAACAGTTAACAAAGCAGCATTTTCTTTGTCTGGGTGGTGGCGAGGCACTATATAACATCATGACTGAGAGCAGACTCATGTCTCAATTTCATTCCACTTTTCCATGACATATTTCTCATCCTATCATGCCTGCTCTGCACATGGCAGCAAGAGGCTGTGTTAAACTGTAGCCCAAGTGCACATTTTGGACTGGGTGGTGGAGTGGGGGGCATTATAAAACATCATGATGACTGGAGGGGAGGCACACAAAGTTAACATTGGTGTCAAGCCAAGGGGACACATGTTGTTAAGCACAAAAAACACATTGATGTTTAAGTTCTCAATAAAAGTGCTTATGTTTCTATGATTGTTATGTACATATTTAGACTGATGCTGCGCACAGACAACTGCCACAACATCGCATAGCTTTGGGAAAATAAATTTTGTTCAAAGGAACACATTACAATACTTGACATTTGTGGATAGGAGAAGGAAATACATAAAGACAGAGTAACATAAAACATGAAGAAAGGTACAGTGTTTATCGGTAAAGTACTACAGTGACTGATAGTAACACATGCCAGGAGGGGACATGCAGGGTCAGGGCAAGGGTATTCATATGAAAAGGGAAAGCGAGGGAGCATAAACATTCTATAACACACAAAACAGAAAAGCAAAAGAAGTTGGGCTTCCCAGTATCCAACTGTGTAAAGACCACAAATGCTTGCTCCGGTTAAAATATATTTATTCAAGCAAGGTATGGAGGACAACAACACACACTTGAACCACAGGCCTGTGGTTAACGTGCATGTTGTTGTCCGTACTTTGCTTGAATAAATATATTTTTAACGGGACCAAGCATTTGGGGGATTTACACAGTTGGATACTGGGAAGCCCAACTTCTTTTGCTTTTCTGTTGTATGTTTTACGTCATGACTCTGGCCGAACTCAGGAAGCCACCTCCCCTCTGTAACACACAAAACCACTGGACAAGAAAAAGAAACAAGAGGATATAGAAGAGGAAGAGGAGAGAAAATATATTTTTCTTTTCTTTTTTTTTTTCTTATTTTTATGGGGTACAGATAAGAAAGCGTGACAGTAACAATGGAGATGAAAAAGAAAATAAAAAAAATTTGCTGCTCTGCTGCCTGATAAATTGACAAATTATTCCAAACTGTCAAAACTTACATGGCTCTGGTGCCAGGTCCCAATTCTGCACTGTCAGTGCCACCACCACCACCACCACCCTTACGATGCAGCTCTGCCACTTTTTGTTGGCCCTCCATTATTTTTCTCAGGTCCACCCTGACCTTCTGGTGGAACCGGTCAAAGTCCTGCCTCACACCTTGCACCTCTCTGTGCACATCCACCACCTCACAGCGCATGGCCTCCAGGTCTTCACTGGTGATGCTGACCTGATCTGGGGCTGCAGAATCAGCAGCTCCCTTCCCCTTCTACATGTTCACCCCCACTGCTAATGCTGCCTCCTGCTGCTGCCACCTCTTGCTGTTTATGGAGCCACTCTGCAGGGTGGGGGTGCTGCAGATGGCTCCTTTGCCCAACAGTCCAAATTTGTACCCCTTTCTTTCCCCACTGAACACTCTGGGCACAAAGGTCACAGATGATAAAACTATCATCTTCACCATTTGTGGTGAAGAAGGATCACACTGATGATACTCTTGGCTGGTGGTGGTGGGGCATGCCAGCTGATGTCCAGGTGGAGGCCACAACATCCTACCCTTTCTGGGGGGTGGTGGGGGGAAATGGGCCCCTGCTGCTTGGGGGTAGGGGCACATGCTGCTGCTGCTGGAGGGGCAGGCTCCTGCTGCTGATGGGTGGTGGGAACCTGCTGCTGCTGGTGGTGGGGGCACATGCCCCTGCTGGGGGGGCCTCTATTTCAGACAGAAATTCTCACCTGTTAAGGCAAACACTTTAGCTGGCTTCTTCTGTCTAATTCCCCTTTCCCTACCTTGCCCGTCCATATTACAAAAATAAACAAAAAAAAATGAAAGAGAGAAAGAAAGAGAGAGAGAGAGAGCGCATGATGGAGCCACACACATACATCACACGCACATATTAAATGTAAACTTAGAGGCAGAAAAATATTAGCCAACAGAAAATGTCCTAACAAAGAAAGATTCACTGTTTTTAAAGTAAAGAATTTGGGGAAACACAACACAAAATCACAAACTTATAAAGTTGTTTTCCTATTGCCTACTCTCAGACCACTACCTCTGTCTGGAAGCACTAGGAAAAGGAAGCAGAATCAACACCTTCCTGCCTGAGTGCAACAGAAAGACTGCCTTTTTCTCCCAGTTAATCTACCTACACCACAAATACGTCCCCCCCCCACAAAGCACACTTCACAGTACACAGACTAACTGTTCTAAATTAACATTCAAAATCCACACACAAACAATGAACATTCAATGATATGAGCACAGAAGGGCTTCCTACAATCTATGCACTAAATTTTGAGCAAAGAAATTACTCAAAAAAGCATTTTTAACAGCTTTTAGAGGTTTTGAAAAGCAGAGCACTGAGTTCAAACTGTATCTAGCTACCACTACACACACTACCCAGGCCAGAACTGAGGCTGTGCAGAACAACTTAGAGCCCATGTGACCTGCAATCCTATGAATCACTGCAGAATTTCATTTGGAGCTCAATACAAGGCGAAGTGAGACAAAGTACATTGATTTCAATGTACTTCCTCTTAAAATTGGTGGAGAAGTGGTTTGGGGAAGGCGGAATAATGCAAAGTCATTGGTTTCAATGGACTTCACGTTCCTTATTATGATGCAAACTACTTCACTTCACATTGTGGAGTACTCCACAGATTCTGTGTTACCCAGCGAATCACTTCACGGAGCAAATTGGGGCCACTTTGCCCACCACTACTTATAGTACTGTAACTCACATGCTGTACAGGAAGGAAAATGAATGCCTATCATTGTACTTCCCCGATGAGCTGAGCCTGTATCATAAAACTCCCCAATTTAAAAACTCTTATTAATGATTTGTGACGCTATCGTGAATCATGATCTGTGACTGCATTTGTGACCGTGATGATGAAGAATGTGTTTCAGTGTGAGGTAAGCAATATGAAACTATATGGGAACACGAATGCCTACGACTGTACTTCCTTGATGAGCTGTAGCACAAAACCCTTATTAATGAGTACAGTGGTGGGGTGGTGAAGCCTGGAGATATACTACAAAACAGGATTTCAATACATCCAGGTAACTAGAAAAAAAATTAATTTTGTGATTCGTGACGAATCGTGACTGCATTTGTGACTGTGATGATGAAGAATGGGATTTGTATTATGAGTGACTCATAATGATGGCCCTGACTTAAAAACACATATTAATGAGCACAATGTTCATGCAGAGATATGCACCACACCAGTCCAGTACTCTGAAGGGAAGCCAAAGAAACAACTGTGACTTAAGTTACAGATGGAGACTGGGCCCTAAAGAGATGTAAATGCACAGACAGATTAAGGTTGTGCTGCACACTGAAAAGATGAAGACACAAAGGCACAACACCTAACCAATGCTCATCATCATAAATTCAAATCTAGAAAAGAATACCTTTGTCGGTTGGGGCGGGCCGTGGAGGGAGCAATGTACTGTAGCAACAGTCACTAGTACTAGTACCAGTAAAGATACCACAAAGAAGTGCAAAACTCATGCAGCTGCAGTGGATAGCAGGTTCACATTGCTGCAATTACTATGTGGCACAATAAAAGGTACCAGATTTGATGAGACGCGTCACACACACAGTCACACACACACTAAGTAATGTGCAGCAAATTGAAAACTTCAGTAATATAACCACAAATTTTAAACAAACTAAAATTATGCACTGCTGCATCACAACAATCAGCAAAAAATTTTCAAGAATTATTGAAAATATTATTGTGTACATAACACAGTTATACAAGAAAAATATCACCAAAAGAGGAAGAACTGTCTTTTTTTCCAAGTTAATCTACCTACACCACAGATATGCCCCTCCTCCAAAGCACACTTCCAATGTCTGTCAGTACAAAGACTGAATGTTGTACATTAACATTCAAAGTCCACATACAAACAATAAACACTCGATGATATGAGCACAGGAGGGTTCCTACAATTGATGAACTAAAGTTTGAGCAAAACAAATTACTCAAAAAGGCTTTTTTAACAGCTTTTAGAAGATTTGAATTACAGACAGCTCTCAGAGCAGACTGTCTCCTACAGCTTCCTACACACACTACCCCGAACTAAAGCTATGCAGAACGATCTAGAGCCCATGGGACCTGAAATCCCATGAATCACTGCAAAATTCACCATTGGAGCTTAAAATAAGGTGAAGTGAGGTGCAGTACATTGTTTTCAATGTACTTCACCTTAAAATTTGTGGAGTAGTGACTTGGGGAAAGGCAGAGTAATGTGAAGTCATTGCTGTCAATGGACTTCGTGTTGCACATCATGATGCGAAGTACTCCACTTCGTGTTGCGGAATACTTCGTCAATTCACCTGGACTCTGCAAATCACTTCACAGAGCGAATTGAGCCCACTTCGCCCACCTCTAGTTATGGGGATATGATGAGTACAAGCAAGAACATATGAAACAACTGAATGATGTAAACAGATATGGACAAATTGTAGTAGTTCCAACAGCTGAAATAATAATGGAAATAGAGGAAATGTTACACTTAGCAGTAGATATGGGTTGAATAGTAGAAGAAGAGGCAGAGATGTTAATTAATATCAATCCAAGAATTCTGATATTCTGTATTTGACCTAAGATTCATAAGGACCGTATTTCACCAGCAGGATGACCCATCATGTCAGGGCTGAATTCTATATTAGAGCCTCTATCTAACTGTGCTAATTATCATATGTAGCAGGAAGTGGAGAAGATGGGTACACACATTAAAGATACAGGACATGTCATCCAACTAATGAGGGAGATTAATGAACAACGATGGGAATGGGGGAACATCGTTTTGGTAACTTTTGATATTAGGGACTTATATACTAGCATATAGCATACTGAAGGCCTTGAAGTCTTATTAGGGGCTTTAAATAGAAGGGAGGATAAGCATCTGCCAAGTGAGTTTATAAGACAATGAGCAGAGACTGTCTTAGAAAAAAATTATTTCACTTTTGTAGAATTTATTATCAAGTGAGAGGTACAGCAATAGGGAGTACTATGGCCCCATCTTACACCAATTTATACATGTGGGAATTTGAAAAGGCACATGTCCTAGATCATAGGAGCAACCTTTCTTTCAAAACATAACATTCTGGAGATGCTTTACAGATGATATTCTGGTTTTGTAGAGAGGTACACAAGAAAACCTGGATAGATCTGTAAGATATTTAAATAGTAGAAATGAGTCTTTTGAGTTTACCATGACCACTAGTGACATTAGAATTCCTTTTTTTAGATTTAGAAATGTACAAGATGGACACTGAAATAGCTACAACCCTTTACAGGAAGCCTATAGATAGAAACAAAACTCTACATTATACAAGTTACCATGATCCCCACCTCAAGAGGAGCATTCCCAAAGCAGAGATCATGAGAGCAAAATGTATTTCTACTGAGGAAACAGAATACCAATGTATATCAGGAGACATGGTTAATAGATTTATAGAAAGGGAGAGGAGGGAGAGAGGGGATATGATAGAGACATACAAGTATCTTACAGGGAGGAACAGGGTGCAGGAATGCACTATTTTTAAGTGAAAAAGATGTTCCAGGACTAGAGGGCATGGGATGAAGTTGGAGGGAGGACGATTCAGAGGAAACGTGAGGAAGAATTTCTTCACAGAATGGGTGGTGGACAATTGGAACACCCTGCCAGAGGAAGTGGTGGGGGCTGAAACAATCACGGGATTTAAGAATGCATGGGATAGACATAAAGGAATTCTGGAGGTCAGGGGTAAGGGGCAACATACTTCTTGGAAAACATAAACTGAACTTACAAACTTAAATGGGCAGACTGGGTGGGCGATAGGCCCTTATCTGCCGACACTGTCTATGTATCTATGTATGTATCTATGAGACCATTAGTTAGCAGGGCATGAGAGGAACTTCACAAGATGGACAGAGGACAGTTAATAATGGAGAGACAAGAGCAGACTATAGATGAGAGGATATTTTTTTCTACAAACTACAGTCACTTAATGGAAAAGATAAGGAGTATTTTAATGAGGAATTGGTATATACTACAAGCAGGTCATGAAGACAACAGGAGTTTTAGGGAATCATCCCTAGTAGCTTCAAAGAAAAACAGGACACTGAGGGACATATTAGTACACACAGCATGCAAAGTAATGGAAAAATCGTCTCAACAGTTATTGCTGGGACCACTTAAAAATGGAAGCTTCCAGTGTGGCCACTGTTTCCAGTGTGGGAATATGAGGCAACAAAACATATTTCAAACACCCTTTCATAAATGAGAAACATTGTATCAAGCAAGATATTACTTGTACTACAGATCATGTTGTTTACATTATCTGGTGTCCATGTGACAAGATTTATGTTGGCAAGACAACAAGGGAGCATGTGGCCAGGATCATCGAACATAAAAGTAAAATTCATATAAAAGATGAAGGCTCATCTGTAGCAAGAAATTTTAGTTTAACAGGATACTCAGTGTCAAGCCTGAGATTCTGGCTACTTGAATACGTCAGTGAGCCTTTCAGGAAGGACTTGAAATGGGATGACGTCCAGCGCAAATGGGACGTTTTTTTGGATTTTTGGTCTGGACACTATGAACAGTAGATTTGGACTGAATGAATAATGCGATTGGCATTTATTTAATTGAAACTGGATCAATTTATTAGATAACTACCATAATAGTGATAGTAATTATAACAACAAATATTTTGTTGATACATTTTTGTATATGTGAATAGAGTCATTTTTGCCTGGTATTATTGTTAATATGGAGTGAATATAATAGTTGAAATACTTTACTTTAGTAAGATATATATTTCTAGTTTTTAAAGAAAACTAACCCCCAAAGTTTCCTGTCATCCCAAGGATTTTTTCATAAAATTTATTAATCTGTAATGATATGGTAATCCGAATCAGGAGACTCTCTTAGTATTTTTCCTCCCACCCACGGTGCTTAAATAGCCCCACCTCATAGTGCAGAGGAAGGATTTAATAATAAGCATAGGCTGATTAAAAAACACTGATATGAAGATAAATAAAGAGGGGAAGCTCCTCTGTAAGATGTCAGATTTTTTTAAAAATAATAAAATAAATTAATTGGTGATTGACCAGGGTGGGGAGCGAACTGTCGTCTGGTTCATCCAGTGACGTTGGACCCCGATCTACAATGGTCTCTCAGCGCCACAGGGGAAAGCCACTTGCTGCAGTTACTGACTGCACAGATGGCCAGTTCTGTGAATGGGGACAGAGCTGCGATGTCATTCATGACGTGTGGTTCCCCCCACCCCCTTTGCAGTATTTAAACTGGGTAAGGCGATGATGGTGGCTTTACTATTAGTGAAGCCACCTGAAGCCACATCGGATACCTTCCTTGTTGTAAGTACAGCCCTTAGGTCTTAAAATATATGAAAACACATTTGTTTAAAGTAAGACGGGAGAAGGACTGAATGCAAGTGTCTCTGTTTCAGAGTAAAATTGCAAGAAGCGGCTTTCATGAAACGAAGGATGAGATGCAAAGTTTTTTGACATGAGTAACAGGTGAGCACATTGAGAGCTGAATTTAAATGATTATAAGGGACAAAGATTATGAATTTTCATGAGAACAACTATAAACAGGGATTTGTTACTTAAACTACATAGATTAACAGAGGTAATAGTAATACTTTGGTTTTCAGGGAATACAAATCTAAATATGATGGGTTCTACAGACTTAGAGAAATGGAGTAGAGCATTTTAAGGGAACCATAGACTGAATGACAATAAGGTAAAGAAATGGAAGGGAAATCCAGATAGATTTGAAATAACTGATTGTTTTATATGATTTCAAGTTTAATATGTTGAAGTTTATAAAAATGTTTCTTTATACAGAAAGGGAAGTGACTTTGAGAATAACTAAATAACAGGTGATAAATTGAGAAGTATTGAAGGTGAGAGCCCAGTATATCCATATACTCAGGTTATATAGAATATATTAATGAATTATTATAAGGGATACATAGTACGAATATGAGTTTTTATGGCGTATAGGTATACAAGATAATGTGGGTTTTTACTTAAGGTATTTAGGAGTCAGAACATCAATGCTGTAGAACTGAATGATTGTGTGTTAATGGGAGGACATAGAATAGCATTCTCTGTGATAAAGGTGAGGACAATGCACTCAGAGAAGGAGGTCTGATTGGTGACTTGTGTAGTGAATACATTTTGGTGAATATATAGTATTATACAAAGGCAAGAACATTTCCTGGACTCTGATTGGTCAGTCTGGGGCCAAACCCATGATGTTATCCCAGCATAACAACACGGGTGTGATGTTATCCAGCATAACATCACAGGCCTAATCTCAGCAGTGGGAACCTCTTTGTCAATAGATTGTTTGCCACATTGATGATTCTTTGCATCTTCTTTTAAGAAACAAAAATTCCACACTGACAAAAACATCTTCAAAATGATTTTTTTAAATTCTGTATATAACAAAACATTGTATAATAGGAATAATGCACTCCAGGGTGTGTGTTGTGCTGGGATAATGTCACTTCTATGGTGAGTGGACGCACTTGGCCTGTGGCCTCATGCCCAATCATCCCAGGCGTGACATTATCCCAGCATGACACACACTCTGTCGTGCATTATTCCTTAATTAATCATAGTTTATATGATTTATTTAAAGAAAGTACAAAGGGCTGAGGAAGTGGATTACCACAAAACGTTCCCCCCCTTTACTTTTGGATTGTGCTAAATAAAGACAGAATTGCTACAAGCAAATTTGGTTGGAGTGGAGTTCATCCTACTACTTGTTTTTGTTGTCTAACAACATACTAGTTGCCTCCTGTACATGGATAGAGCATAAAGAAGCCCTACATTATGTGCTATCCCAGTTGTAAGCAGCAGGTGCAAAGTTATTTATAGTGAAATATTAGTGGTGCTGGGAGATAGTGAACTACTTAGACCTTGAAATAGGTCCAGAGGGTATCCACCCTCAAGCAGGAAGGATTTAGGCACTCCAGAATCTGAAAGCACCTTCTAATATGACTGATTTGTGCAGCCTACTGGGCATCTATAACTATTCATGTCAGTTTATAGAGAACTATGCACAGGTATCCCAATCTTTAACCAAACTCCTTAAGAAAGAGTAACCATGGTTAAGGGGCCAGACCAAGATACTGTCATGAGGAAGTTACAGGCAAAGGTAAGGAGTTTTATCTTGAGACAGGTCACACTGACCAGTGTGTTAGCGCAGTTCTGTATCAATGGTATGACCAGGATGACAGAGTTATTGCACATGTTAGCAAGGCTCTGAGAGAGGTAGAACAGAAGTATTCAGAGGGTGAAAAGGAACTTTTTGCCACCATGTTGACCTTGTAACACTATGCTTATATTATCAATGGGAAAAAAAGAGATTGTGGAGACCTACCACAAATGTTTAACTTACCTTAAAAGTGTGAAGGTCAGATATGGCAAATTGTCAGGTAGTCGAAAAGTTTCCTGGACACTGGCTTTAGAGGGATATGACATTGAGGTCTGGTGTGCCAAAAATAAGAAAGGGAAACTGGCTCAAGACCTACCAGATGTGCACCAGTTTACAGAGGACTGTCCACAGAACTTGACTCATGAGCAGCAAAGTCCCCCAGAATCCCTACAGCTTATTTTGGTATCACTCGCTTGAGCATGGCCTGTGTGATGTGCTGCTCTGAATCTGTGTTGATGGATGTTCTTTCCTCCAGAAGGGACAATTATGGTCAGGAGCTGGTGTGACTGGGATCAGGGCTAACAAGACCAACCTACTCCTTCTCCCCAGAGGTTCAATTTTGGCAGAAAGTCTAGTCAGTACATTGAGAGAGCTAGCATTCTACTAGCAAGTCAAGCTGCCCAAGGTAACCACATCACTGAGTTGGTGATCTGTACAGATTTTTATTTGTGTGAAAAAGTTTTTTTGTCCTACTTGCCTGGTTGTAAGGAAGATGTGTTTAAGACTGACAAGGGTAAAGACACCAGGCATAAAGATTTGATCACAATTGACAATATGGTCCACACCCATGAAATGACCATTTAGTGGAAGAAACTCAAGGGTCACCCATGGACCAAGGGTCCTCCTCAGTCTGGAAATGATATGGCTGACACACTAGCCATAGAAGGATCCTTGAGTGGACAGCCATGGAGTTACTCACTGGACCCAGTGCTAACCTTGCAGTCATCGTTTGGCAGCAACCTAAAGAAGAGGAGACAAGGCAGAAAGACCAATATAAGGATAATACTAACACTGAACTCTTCTCTAAGGGTACCCATGTGTTAGTAAGGGATAAGCCTGATTCTGATCTGGTACAAGCCCAGTTGCAGGACAAAAGTGTATCCAAAATGTACTACTACATAGAAGATGCAGCAAATTGTCCTATCTCAGATGAGGATGTGGCCCAGGATAAAGAGCTGAAAATCATACCCAATCAAATAAATAAATTTGATCTGCACCAGAAGTTGTTGTCTTACATCTTCATTAATGATGGTCTTCCTATGTTGGTGGTTCTTAACATTTACAGGGGAATGGTGTTGTGTCATAGCCATGATGAGATGTGCAGAGGACATCTAGGTGACCAAACTACCTTTGGTGCCCTGAAACAAGTCATTTTTTTGCCTGGCATGTATAAGGATGTATCTAATTATGTCAAAGGTTGCCTTACCTGCCATAAGTTTCAACCACCCTAGCCCAGGTTTAGAGCTTCCTGCAAATGAAAGGGATAGTTTTCCCATGGTCAGATATCTAGATTGACTGGGTAGGTCTGGTTCCATGGTCCTCCAGCAGAAACAGGTATTTGCTCACAGTGACTTTTCTTTTCACCAAATGGGTTGAGTGCTTACCTGTACCAAATGATACTGCTGCTGTTCAGTTTTTGGGGTCTACCCTTATGGATAGAATTAGACCAAAGCTCTCATTTTTGTCCTTAGGTAGTTACCAACCTCTCTGAGATCTTAGGAGTTCAAGGGAAACTTCATGTAACCTACTGGCCTCGGTCTTCAAGTCAGGTGAAATGCATGAATCAAATAGTGATCAGCATGGTTAAGAAGTATCTCACCAATAGTCCAAAAGACTGGAACCTCAAATTACCTCTGATTCTCCTTGAAATCCATTCTACCCTAAGTTGGTCAACTGGTCACACTCCACTTGAGATTGTGACTGGTAGTCAGATGGTGCTGCCTCGATACCTGTTGTACCAAACTCCCACTGAGAATATGTTTGTCACTGCAGATTTACATCAGTATATCACTGATCTGAAAAAGACACCTACAGAGTGTCTTCTTATTTACCCAAGAAAATTTGGAAATAAGTGCCTAAGACTGTACAGCATGGTATGTCAGGAAAGCTTCCCCCAAGGAATATCACTTGTGACCATGTATTTAATCTCAACTAAAGACATTGTAACAAATGGGGATGGAAGTTCCTTCTGAGCTGATGTGCCCTTATTGATAATTGGTAAAGCATTTCCTGTGGTCTACAAAAACAAAATTCCAAAACATGGTAGAAATTCACTCAGGAAGTGGTTCCATGGTGAACAATTGCAACCTTATCAAATGAACATACAAAATTGCCTGCAGATGCAGGCCATTTGGTCTATCTTGTCTGCTTGAGTGTGCAGCACTTCAGTCCATTAGACTGCTGCCCCCCTTCCCTCATATGCCCTCCCCACCTAGTGCCCCTCCCAGTTTGTATCCCCTTGAATCTGCCCCACCCCTCTTGAAGCTCTCAACACTCTGCAGCGATACAACTTCCTCTGGCAGAGTGTTCCACCCTGCCACCACCCTTTCTGAGAAATAGTGCTTCCCCAGTTCCCTCTTGAGCCTGCTCCCTTCCAGATTCATAGAGTGTCCCCTGGTTTCCCTTCCACCCTTCAGAATGAACATACACCTGTTGTCTACTTTGTTCAAACTCTTCAGGTACCTGAAGGTCTCGATCATATCCCCTCTCTCCCTTCTTTCCTCCAGGGTATACATATTCAGCTCTCTCAGTATCTCCTCATATGGTATGTCCCCCAATCCAAGGATCATTTTCTTTGCCCTGAGTTGTACCCCCTCCAGCAGTTTGATGTCCCTTTTCAAGTATAGGAGCACCAGAACTGCATGCAGTACTCTAGGTGCGGTCTCACCAGGGACCTATACAGGGGCAAGATGACTTCCCCACTCTAAGAAGTAATCCCCCTTGCTATGCACCCTAGAATCCTGTTTGCCTTCATTGCTGCCTTTCTGCACTGAGCAGAGTGGTTCATCTCCCTGGTTACCAACACTGCCAGATCCTTCTCCTCCTTGGATTTTGTTAACGTGACACCCTACTGTCAGTAACTGTGTCCTGGGTTCTTGCCTCCAAAATGCATCACTTTGCATTTCTTGGCATTGAAACCAAGCTGCTAAGTGTGAGACCATTCCTCCAGTTTTGCCAAATATCCTCCTGAAGTACTTTTTCTCCCTTCCCCCATCTACCTCGGCACAAATCTTTGTGTCATCTGCGAAGAGACTGATCTTGCTCTTAATCCCTATTTCAGTGTCAGCTATGAAAATGTTAAACAGAACTGGTCCCAGCACCAAGCGCTGTGGTACACCACTTGTTTCTGCCCTGTGCTTAGATGCCCTCCCCACACTACTACCCTCTGATGTCTACCCTGCAGCCAGTTCTTGGCCCATCTGACCAGTTTCCTCTCTGCTCACAGACTCTTCAACTTGCAGGTCAGCCTACCATGTGGCACTGAGTCAAAAAGCCTTTCTGAAATCCAGGTAGAGGGCATCTACCGCATGTCCCCTGTCCAGTGCCCTCATAACCCAGTCATAAAAATCAACCAAGTTCATCTGGCAGGATCTGCCTGAGACAAACCCGTGTTACCTGCTGTCCTGGATGTTGTTATCATCAAGAAATTGCACCAGCCTTTCCTTGAGAATTATCTCATTCAGTTTTCCTACAATTGCAGTAAGGCTCACTGGTCTGTAGTTCCCTGGTTTGTCCTTGGACCCACTCTTATGGAGAGGTATCACATGTGCTTCCCTCCAGTCCTTATTCATGCACCACAAGTTCAGAGAGGTATTGAACAGGTCCACCAATGGCCCTGCCAGGACCTCTGCCATCTCTTTCAACACCCTGGGGTGGACTCCGTCTGGGCCAGGTGCTTTGTCCACCTTCAGGGACTTAAGGCCCTCCCTCACCTTTCCACCATGATTTCCCCATCTGTGGTAACTCCCCCCCCACCTCACCCTTTCTCTCAGGTATGGGCCAATCCCTCTGCTTGGCGAAGACTGAACAGAAGTATTCATTAAGTACTTCTGCCTGCTCAGTCCCCTTTTCTACCCACCCTCTTCCCCTCCTGATCCTAACAATTTGATCTTTGCTCTTCTTCTCTCTGACATAGCTAAAGAACTCCTTTTCTGCTCCTTTGATCCCCTGCACTAACCTTTGTTCCCTAGCTGCCTTTGCTACCGTTATCACTCTGCTCATTTCTCTGGATTTCTTCACATATTCTTCTTTATCTTCTGCTTTGTTGGATTGCTTATAGGTCCAAAATGCATTCCTCTTTTCCCTCACTTTCTCCACTACCTCTCTTCTCATTCAACTAGGTTTCTCAGTCCTGGCTTTCTTGCTCTGGCTCTTGACACAAGTTTTAGTGGATTCCGCCAGTCCTGTCTTGATGTCTATCCATTTTTGTTCCATGTCCGTGTCTGGGTGGATGCTTGCCATTAGAGATGCAACAAATTTATAACTCACCAGAGAAGTTGTGGTGAAGTGGCCAACTTTGCCACATGGAGTGATCTGCAAATTTCTCTCATTTTAACCTGATTTCGCCAAGGCGAACGTTTGCCTGTGGAAGGTGAAAGTTTCCTCTGTAAGGCCAAATTTTGCTTGGGAAGGCAAAAGTTTGCCTTGTGGAAAGCGTGAATTTCACCTTGATGGTGAAATTTCACCTCTAAAAAGCTGAATTTTGCCTTGGAAAGTGAAATGTCACCTTACAAGGTGAAATTTCGCTACCCGAAATGGGTGGAATTCACAGATTACTCTGCATACTAAATGTTTGTCACTTCGCCCACCTCTACTTGCCATATGACTTTCCAGTATTCCATTATTATATGTTTCTATGGGGCACAATTTGAAGATAGAGGGGGGATGGCTCATAGGTAATGTGAGGAAGTATTTATTCACAGAGAGGGTTGTGGATGCATGGAACAGCCTCCCTAAGGAGGTTGTGGAGTCAAGAACAGTGGGGGAATTCAAGAATACATGGGACAGACATAAGTCAGTCCTGGGGGGGGTAGGAGGAAGTAAGCTGTTGGTTAACTAGGATCTGCAGCTTATCTGTTAGGTAGGAAAATGGGCAGACTAGGTGGGCCAAGCGGTCCTCATCAGCCGTCACATTCTATGTTTCTATGTATGTTTCTCATCCTGCCAAAGTCTGCCCTTTTGAAGTCCAGGACCCCAGTTTTTGTAGTGGCTACTTCCCTACCCAGGTTAACTGAGAACCACATTGTGTGGTGGTCACTGCTTGCCAGAGGTTCCTCCACCCCTACATCCTGGAAGCACCAAGAGAGGTCGACAATGAAAATGCTGACCTCCCCCACAGTGACAGCACAATACTGATGCAGGTATTGTGCCGCCCATGCAGCGAGTGTTTTCTGTGGTGGGCTGCACCCCACACCTCCCAGACTTTAGGATTATCAACTCTAGATCGGAGTTGGTCCTGGGGGAGCAGAACACTGGCGGAAAGTGAAGCACCAACAAAGGACCATTACAGTGACTGTCACTGTAATGGTCTTTTTTTGTGCATTGCCATTGGGTGTCAACCTGCAGGGGTGCACCATACATCCCTGACCTGTTCCCCATCTTCCAGTACCAGGTCTAGTATATTCCCTTCCATCGTGGGCTCGATAACCCTCTGAGTAAGGAAGCCATCCTGGAATGCTTCCAGGGAGTTCTGCTCCCTGGCACAAAATTTGATACTGGGATGCTCCAATCCAGCCCTGGTAGATTAAACTCCCCCTCCACCACTGTGCTCCCTTTGCCACTATGCCTTCTTATCTGCTCCCCCAGTTTCCTGTTAATGTCCTTCTTCTGGGCTGGAGATCTATAAACAACCCCCAAACAGATCTTGGTCCCTTCCTGGCTGTGTAGTTGCAGCCAGATTACTTCCGACCTGCCCTCCTACCCTTCCTCCCTATTACATCAGATCCCTTCTCTTACTTAACTGGCACCCCTTCCCCCTGAGCCTTCCCTTTATCTCTATCCCTCCAGAATAGTTTGTACCCTGTGATGGTTAGGTCCCAGTCATGGTGCCTGGTTGTCCATGTCTCAGTAAAGGCATCTATGTCCACCTCTTCCTCTGTCATCAATCCCTACAACTCTGCCAACTTGTTCCCCAGGCTCCTAGCATTTAGTGAAACCATTCTCCATGCTGCATCTGTCCTTCCTGCTTCCTTACCATTCACTCCAGCCCCTATTTCACCTAAGGTCGTATCTATCACTGTGGTTGGGGGAGGTCTATGGGACCTCCTATCCTGGTAGTTTCCAATTCCAATGCCTCCCCCACCTAGTTTAAATGATACCTCTTGTTCATTAAATCCCCCAGCTTCTGCTTCAACAACTGTGAACCTACCCTGCTGAGGTGTAACCTATTCCCTGCATAAAGATCTGTGTTATCCTATGTGCTACCCCATTCCCCCAACAAACCATACTTCTTGGTCCCACACTATTCCCTCAGCCACTTGTTGAAGTCACTGATTCTCCTCTTCCTGTCTGTACTAGTCCTTGGCACTGGCAGAACTTCTGAGAAGGCTACCATTGTTCCCTCTTTGCTGCATAATTTTTCCCACTTCCTTGAAGCTGTCTTGTACCTCCTATATCCTTCTCCCATCCAGATAATTTGTTCCCAGGTACCACAATGTGTGGCTCCCCCTCCCACCTTCCCCACATATCTGCCCATATGCTGCCCCACTCTACTCTCTGTCATGCTTGGCATGCACTCTGCCCAGTTGTTACTTTTTCTGGCACCCCTTCCCCCCACCTTATACCCTTAAGCATAGAATCCCCTAGAATTATGACTTTCTGATGCTTTTCTTGCTCACTGTCTTGTTGCCCTCCACTCCCCCACACCAAAACTCACGAGGCCCTCTCATCCCCCCTGTCTCAGGCCCTCTTTGCCTCCCCCAACCTCTGCCCTGTCCTCTCCCCCCTCGCAACTATGACTGGGCTACTGACCACCTCCAAACAACTTTCCATCTGTTGAACCTCCCCTTTGCACTGATTTGTTGCTCCATCCACCATGCTACCACCTCCTCTACTATTACTTCCTCGTATTTTCCCTGAAATGTGGCACTTCCCCACTTGGACTCCCCTCCTCTCAATATCCTTTGCATTCCCCGTGCTGCCTGCTGCTTCCCCCTTCCTCCTGTCTCCTTGCTTCTTCCTTCCCTCCTGAGAGACTGCATCACCATCACCTCGCTGCCCCTCCTTTCCAATGTGTCTTCTTGGTGTACTCCCTGCTGCCTCCCTGCTGTATACCTTTTCCCCCGTAGCATCCTCTCCCTGCTCCTTTACTATAGCTTTCCTCTTCTCTGCTACCTGGTCTTCTGAACTAGCCAACACTGAGAATATGTTTGCAGTGCTAATCTCCTTTCCTTGAATGAGTCCAGTCCCCCTTCCCACAGGCTTTGCTCTGAGCTAGTCTTAGTCATGCTCCTGTGTCTGACCCTCCTCCAGTCATCATTTCCTTTCCTTGGCTGCACCCGATTGTGTGACCCTCCTGCTGTCCCACCTAGTTCCTCCATATTTTTGCCTGTTTTGAGCTCTTTTGGATAGCTCATTATTTTTGTCTCCTGGCTGTGTTCCCACTATTCTGTCTCTTCCATGCCTCCAGTTCCTTCCTCAACCACCCTGTTTCCTGACTGAGCTGGCCCACTTGCCAACACATCCTACAAACCCCTGCCTTCCAAGCCACTCCCAGGAATATGGCTGCTCCACATCCTTGGCAACATACAACCATTCCCGTCTCCCCCCCATTTGACTGCCCCTGCACATTGTCTCCTCCCTTATCTTGGTCCTACCCACTCCATGGAATCCTTCCCCCACCTTGGACTCCCCATGTCTGTACAGGAAATATGCTGCCCTCCTAATTAGGCTTTTCCCTGTCTACCAGCATGGCTTACAGTCTGCTGTCTTTCCTGCTGACACCCTTCAGATGCTACTCAATATGCTACACTCCTGCTTTGTGGCACTCAAGCTTCAGGATCCCTTGATCCCCTTTGAAATATAAATGGATCCGAGACCCACTATTGACTAGTCTGAGTCACATGACCACCCTTCCCCCTCCTGTGTAGTTCCCAACCTCTCCCTCACTCAGTTAAATGCCCCCCTCAAAGCCAAGACAAAATTATTTGTTTTGCAGTTACACTGTTTAAATCACACGGCACACATTGCAATCCCATTAAATGCTACCTCAATCCTAAAAGAAAAGAAACAGCGCAGAGAAAGTATTTATCTTCTAGCTCCAGCTGCCTGCCTCCCTCTGCAGAGTTTCAACTCCAGTCTGAGATGCACTGCAGCCCTTCTGGGGGAAATAACCATGTTGGGTGCCTAGTCTGATAAACAGCTGCCAACATTCTATGGTTTAATATGTTAATCACCACTTAAAGAGGTGACATTTTGTAGATGATCAAACAAAAATTTAGTATAGAGAACATAGGGTAGAACTAGGTGCAATGATTTAAGTTAGTTTAATTTTCTTTTCCTTTTTGCCAGATGTATCTACTCCATGTTGTGGTTGCTTTGAATGTGCACAGCCATGCCACTCAGAAGTTTACACAAGAAATCTCTGTGCCAGGCCCTGAATGTGGCATGATGTTCTGTGACACACCTGGATTTTGGCCACTGACACCAAGATTGTAAGCAAGGGGACATCTGTGTCCCTCAGCCCTGAGGCTGTGGCCCAGAAAGAGCTAAAAATGCCTAGCAAAAACCCAGAGTTTAGTGGTTTGCTGAATATACTGAACATGTTTGGCTGGAGGGTTCACGCATTTTGTCCCAGTTTGAGGAAAAAAAACTGAATTATATAAGTCAAGCAGAATATTCTAATAGCAAGAAAAGATTAGCTACAGCTGCTATCCTGATAATAGTCAATGGACTTGTCACTCTTTTCACTGCTGGTTCTTTGGTACTGTTGCCATGCTTACCTCTACATCCACATGAAAGTCCAATATGGAAACCCTCCAACAGGACATGGTAACTATTCAACACCAGGGTATCTGTGTGTATGTGTGGCATTTCTGAACATCTTGCTGCCATCCCATAAAGTGGTATTTTCAACATCTAACAATACTTTAACTTCCTAACACAAAACCATAGCTGAAGGAAAGAAGACACCTAAAAGCAGGAGCCACCTACAGTGAAGTACCAACTAGAGGAGTTCTCCTTAAGTTTCCCTGAAGACACCTGAGTCCAAAGCTAAAACCGGGTAACACTAATGTTTTATGACTATGAGCACTTGCCAAACAGTACATATGAACATATGAAGAAGCCAGCAGATATGGGTCTTATGGTCTATCAAGTCTGTTCGAGTGTGCAGCTCTCAGTGTTCAGTACTGATGCTGCCCCCAACCCCCACTATTCCTTCCTCCCTTATTGCACTGCCAGTATTACCTCCATCCTCCCCAGCCTTCCCCAGTCTGATTTTGCCCTTAACCCTGTCCCACCCCCTCATAAATCCCCCTACTGATGTTTGCAAAACCAATCCCTCAGGCAAAGCATTCCATGCCATCACTGCCCTTTCTGTGAGAAAGTGCCTCCTCCTCTCTCTTCTGAATCTAGCCCCTTCCAATTTCAGACTTTGCCCTCTTGTGATCCCCTTCTTCCTAACCTTAAACAGTCTCTCACAGCTAACCCTATTTATGCCCTTCAGGTATTTGAAGTCTCAGTCATATCACACCCACCCCTTCTGTGCTCCAGGGAGCACATATTAAGTGCCCATAGCCTCTCCTCATAGGGCTTTTTTATCATCCCATTTAGCACCTGTGTCACCCTTCTCTGTACCCCCTCCAACAGTCTGATGTTCTTTTATAAGAAGTAGCTCCAGAACTGCATGCAGTACTCCAAGTGAGGCTTCTTCATTGACCTGTACAGTGGCAGGATCACCTCCACACTCCTTGAGTGATATCCCTTGCTATATACACCAGCATCTAATTGTCATTCACTGATGCTTTCCTACATTGTGCAGAGTGATTCATATGACCTGAGATCAGCACTCCCAGATCCTTTTCCTCAGTGAATACCAATAACTGCACTCCCCCAGCTGGTAACTATATCCAGGATTCTTTTTTCTGAAGTGCATAATACTGCACTTCTTTGCATTGAAACCCAGTTGCCAGGTGCATGACCATCTCTCCAATGTTTCTAGGTCTTTCTGCAGTACCCTCCTTCCCTCCACCCCATCCACCACTGCTCCCATTTTAGTGTCATCAGCAAACAGGCTTATTTAATTCTGAATCCCGACTGCCATATCCACTATGTAGATGTTGAAGAACACCAGTTCCAGCACTGAGGCCTGCAGGACCCCACTGATGACTGTCTGTGGTGATGATAACCCCCCCTTACCACCACCCTCTGCTGGCTGTTATCCAGCCCACCCCTAATCCAGCTGACCACCTTTTTCCCCAACCCCAGGTCCTTCAGCCTACCTATCAACTTCCTGTGTGGCACAAAGTTGAAGGCATTGCTGAAGGCCAAATACAGGACATCAACTGCCTTGCCTCCATCCAGAACCCTAGTCACCCAGTCATAAAAGGCCACCAAGTTGGTCAAACAAGACCTTCCTTGGTGAAGCCATGCTGCTGATCTTAAAAGAGACCATTCTCCTCCAGGAATGCCTCTATCCTTTCCTTTAGGATTGTCTTCATCAGTTTCACCACAATAGATGTGAGGCTGACTGGCATGTAATTCCATGGCTTGTCCCAAGAGCTGTTTTTGTGGATGGGCACCTCATGTGCCATCCTCAAAACCAGGGGCACACATCCTGATAGAAGGGATATGTTGAAAATGTCTGTCAGAGGTGCTGCCAGGACCTCTGTGAGTTCCTTCAGTACCCTCCAGTGTATCCTGTTTGGTTCTGTTGCCATATCAGTCTGCAGAGACCTTAGGCTCTCTAGTGCCCTCTGCATAGAGATCCCCTCATTTACCATCTTCTCTCCCCCGCCTTCCCCTACCCTGTCATGTCTCTGGGTGTTAGGTACATCCCACTCCCTTGTAAAAACTGAACAGACGTCCACATCTCAAGGTGAGGAAATGGACAAGGAAATAATAGAAGGCATCCTTAGGATGGCAGAAAAAGTGGAGCTATTGTTGATGGGGGACCTGAATATGCCAGATGTTAACTGCAGCACCTTTGCTGCAGCCACATCCAAAAGCAGGGTCATTCTTGATGCCCTACAGGGGGCATGCCTCAGACAGCTAGTGTTGGAATGCACTCAGAAGGGAGCAATCTTGGACCTGGTACCCTCAAACAGGGATGGAGAGAGGATCTCAGATTTAGAAGTGGGTAGATATCTGGGAACAAGTGACCACCAAACATTGTGGTTCACAATAAACACAGTCATAGAGTCAAGCCATACAAAAGTGAGAGTACTGGATGTTAGGAGGGCTGACTTTGGCAAAATATGAGAGTGCTTCAGAAAAGCAGTAGCAAACGGGCAAGAAGAAGGGGTGGAGGGACAATGGGGAAACATCGAAACTGCCATCACAGAGGCAACAAGTGTTTGTGTGAAGCAAATAAACAAATCAAAATGAAGGAAAAAAACACTATGGTTCTCAAAAGAGGTGGCAGGAAAGATTAGAGAGAAAAATATAGCATTCAGGAAGTATAAGGAGATACAGACAGAGCACAACAGAGACCATTACCAGTTAAAGCAGAAGGAAATAGGGAAGGCAGTCAGAAGAGCAAAGGCCTAAACCGAGGAAAATATAGCCAACTCAGTTAAGAAGGGGGATAAAATCTTTTATAGGTACATTAGGGAGTGAAAACACCAAGGGAAGGATAGTGAGGCTTAATAAAGGGGAGGGTGGGTGGGCAGAGGGTGACAGGTGAAAAAGCAGGTATACCGAACAAATACTTCTGCTCAGTCAGTATTCACAAAAGAAGAGGAGGGGGAGGTACCTAATCCAATCAATAGAAGCACTCTGGATGGGGGGAGGGGTCGATACCAGTCCTTTCACAGAAGAAAGGGTTCTGAAGGAACTACTAAAACTGAAGGTGGACTAAGTAATGGAGCCTGATGGGATTCACCCCAGAATTCTAAAAGAACTAAGGGGAGAACTAATGACACCACTGACTACCCTTTTTAACAAATCATAGGAGGATAGTGTGGTACCTGAGAACTGGAGGTGGGCAGATGTGATTTCCCTTCACAAAAAACGGAGCAAAGCAGAGGCAGGAAACTACATATCTGTTTGTTTGACCACAGTGGTAGGGAAAATGATAGAATCACTTCTGAAAGATAGAATTGTTGAGTACCTAGAGTCCAGCAGGCACAGGATGCAAGGCAGCATGGATTCACAGCCAGAAGGTCATGTCAGATTAATCTAATAGATTTCTTTGACTGGGTGACCTAAGTAGTAGACCAGGAAGGGGCTGTGGAGAGGGCCTACCTAGACTTTAGCAAGGCATTTGACACAGTCCCACACAAAAGATAAATAAACAAATTAGCCAGCATGGGAGTGGGACCCAGGGTGGTAGCCTGGGTAAAAACATTGGCTGGACAACAGGACACAGAGGGTAATAATAAATAGAGTCCACTCCAAAGAAAGAAGTGTTACTAGTGGGGTACTGCAGGGTTTAGTACTGGATTTGGTCCTTTTTCATGTCTTTATAAAAGTGACATTGCAGAGGGACTGGAAGGAAACATATGCAGCTTTGCAGATGACACAAAGATCTGCAACAGGGTTGATACACAAGAGGGGGTGGAAAGGATAAAAAGGGACTCGGCAAGGTTGGAGGAATTTCCAAAAGTATGGCAACGTTAGATTCAATGCAAAGAAGTGTGAAGTAATGCACCTGGGAAACAAAAACACCAGGGAAGAGTACATAATGGGGAAGGGGGGTGTTAACAACAACAAAAATGGAAAGGGACCTGGAGGTAGTCATATCAAATGACTTAAAGGTAAGCAAGCAATGTGAGAAGGCAGTAAGGAGGGCTGAGGGGATATTGGGTTGTATAGAGAGAGGCATCACCAGTAGAAAACTGGAAGTTGTTATCTCTTTGTACAGACAGTTGGTGAGACCCCATCTGGAGTACTGCTTGCAGTTCTGGAGACCCCATTTCCACAATGACATAAACAATGTGGAGGCAGTCCAGAGGAGGGCAACTAAAATGGTGCAGTGTCTGCACCAGAAGCCATACAAAAAGAGTCTAAAGGAGCTTAATATGTATACCGTCGAGGAAAGGAGGGAGAGGGGGGACATGATAGAAACTTTCAAGTACCTCAAGGGTATCAACAAAGTCCAAGAGGGTAGCATCTTTCAGAAAAAGAGATGTGCAAGAAAAAGGGGGAACAATTTGAAGATAGAGGGGGGACAGCTCAGGGACAACGTAAGGAAGTATTTTTTCACAGAAAAGGTGGTGGATGCATGGAACTGCCTTCTTGAGGTGGTTGTGGGGTCAAAAACAGTGGGGGAATTCAAGAATGCATGGGACAGACATAAGGCAATTCTGGAGGGTAAGGTGGGAAGAAGTAGGCTATTGGTTAACTATGATCTGCAGCTTATCCAATAGATAATGAATGGGCAGACTGGATGGGCCAAGTGGTCCTTATCTGTCATTAAAGTCTATGTTTCTATGTTTCTAAGAAGTATTCAGATTTACGGATTTGATTTGATTATAGCCGTTGGTAATCTGATGTTTAGTTTATTATTTATGGGTAATGTTTGTAAGAGGTGTTAATTATTTATTTGCTTATATTTATTTCTGTGTTTTTTATTAATTTGTTCCTGAATGTGTGTTTACTTATTTGTATGGTGCCCAGAGCCTCCGGGATTGGGCGTCTTTTAAACAAATTTTGCCTTGCCTTTCCTATTCATTTAATATCTTTGCCTGTTCAGCCCCCTTATTCACCCATCCTCCTACAGTCATAATTCTAGAGATTTGCTCTCTGCAGTTCCTTTTCTCCCTGATATATCTGTAGGACCCTTTTCACCCTTTTTTTATTTCTTGAGCAAGCCATAATTCCTTGTAGCTTTGGCTGCCTTTATCACCCTGGTCACTTCCCTGGAATTTCTAATGTAATCTTCCTTATCTGATATTTTGCAGGTCCTCTTATAGTTCTTAACGGCCACATTTTTTTTCCTCACCTCTGTTTGTACTTCCTTGGTCCACCAGGTCAGTTTATTGGCCCTAGCCTTCTTACTCCTCCACACAGTGCAGGAGTTTGTGGCCTCCACCAGTCCCTGCTTGATGATGTTCCATTTTTGTGTGGTGTCCATGTCTGGACTTATGGTGTTCACATGCCTCCCCATTACTGCAGCTATCTTACTGGGGGCAGTACCCTTAAGGCTAATAGCCTATGTAACATCTTGATCATTGGCAAGTGAAAGGAACTAGAAATAAATATTACCTGGGGAACAGAAGGCTAAGAGTGGCAGAGAGGTGTGAAAATAGCAGTTTCTAAGAACTGTTAAACTGTTAATATACAGTTTCTGTCTGTCACCGAGTTTCATCCACTACATAGGCCAGCTTACCAACAATATACTAACTCATACCAACTTTGATTGATAGTCTCAGAAAAGGGGGGAATTGCTATAATATTATTGCATACCTAAAAGTCTACAAACGGACGACCTTCCTCCCCTCCCCAGGTTCGTTTGTTAAAAGCTCTATAATCATAAAACTATTACTAGCTGATGACATAGAGTTAAAACCTGGACCACCTTCTGCAAATGTTCGGATCGGGTCTCCCACTAAGTCAAACTGGGCTACTACTAGTGGGTTAAACATAACCCATATGAATATATTTAGTCTTAGGCCCAAGTTGCATGAATTAGAAGCATGGATAAATCTGTACTTCCCAGACATACAGTAGTAGCTATCTCTGAAACCTGGCTCAAGACACACATTCAAGCACTTGAGATTAAGCATAATGGGTTCAAGATCTCCAAGCAGGATAGATGTGGAAAAAAGGGTGGTGGAGTTATTACCTATGTCAAGCCCTCCCTAAGTGCATCTCAGGTGGCATTTATTTATTTATTTAAATTCTTTAGATCCAATCTTTGAGCATGGTGCTCATTTACAAAGGTTCCATGTCAGCAGTACAAAACATATAAAAGTGTGGTTTATGGGGATTTTATGCACACCCGAGGTGTGTCACGCCCCATAAACCCCAGGGTTTTTTTCTGGGCATCACACACTGAGGCTGTGCATACAGTCCCCTTAAACACACTTTCCCCATATTTTATTATTTATATTTACTGGTTTTAAGAAGCTTGCACTGTGTAGTTTTTTGCTGACTCCCCTCCACCCCACTGTAAAAGCACTGGATCCCAGTCGTAGTACTAGATGAAATAGCTGCACACTTGCCTCTCAACCTGAAGAAATTGCATCCTTGGAATCTCACAGAGTGCCCCACTGCCATCCTGTTAAACTTGCCTCTGTCCCGAAATGCTGCCAGGCGGTGGGTCACTTACTCGCCCTTCACCCACGTGGTTTGGAACGGGAAGTCAGACCCTGACATGCCGGGTGAATGGTCATCCATTGCTATTGCTCCTGTTTCCCATATTTATTTAAAATAATTTAGGGCTTTTTCGTTTTTAAGCTTTGTGAGGTTCTGAGTGACTGTCAACAAGCTTGTCTCTCGTGCTGACTGTTTGAAAGCCTAGTGCGAGTGGATGTGCGGCACTAGGACAGCTTGTCCAACGGCTTTTGTGGGTGATGCTCCGGTTTTATTGCAGTCGTGGTTTAAGGAACTCTGTAATTCAGCTGTTGAGGTGCTGCTGGCAGTGGTTTAAAAGTACTAACCAGTAAATATATAACAATTGCTACATATCATATAGACATAAACTCAAAAAAAACGGTCAACAGCACTACCAGATAGGTATTACAGAAAGCTGATTAAATAAAAACAAATTACCAGAGTTTAGACATTTATTGGATCTACAGCAGCCATGTGTGTAGGCTTTGTCGAAGCTGAAACAGTTTCAGCTGTCTGATGTGAACAGAGAGAAACATAGGAAGAGAAAATAGGATCAGACTGGGGCCTGGAAGAGGAAGGTTTGAGGAATGCCATTCGTAGGAGGAGGCAGATTAGAGTAGGGGAGTAAGCTAAGGGTTAGATCAGGACATAGAGTTGAGTGAAAAAGGTTAGGGCCTGGGGGGTGAGTGGGATTAAAGGTTGAGGCAGCAGCCAGAGGGGGAAATATTAATGGGTGTAAGTACACAGGCAGTAGGATGCAGTAGACGAGAAGGAGAAATAAAGGATTTATGGTTTCCTTACAATCACAGGGGATTTTTTAAGGTCTCAGGGAGAGACATAATTAGAAATTATGGTCATAATCCTACCATGCAAGTGCAGGTACTGGCTTTGTCTAGTTATTGTTTCATTTCAAGCTTGTAGGCTGGAAGGTTCACAATATTATTTATTTTGACCGGGATCTTATTTAGCAAGCAAGGGGCTCTTTATGTGAACTTGCACTGACCAAGACATGTCCTTCTGAATGTAACACTGAAAGAATTCTGAGCTTTACCCCTTGTGCCATAATTGGAGTGTGCTGCTTTGGCGATATTCAGGATGCAGGGAGTTGTCTGGCCAAGCAGTGTCCCCCCCCCCCTCCCCGAGAAGACATCTGGAACTTTATCCTGTTATTCAGATTAAGCCATTTGCTTTGCTCATACAGGGCACATGTGTGGGTAAGGTTATCTGTCCCAAAAGAAAGTCTGCAAGCCTTATTTAGGGCTGTAGCTAACCATATGAGTGCTGTTTCCAAGGCTGCACTGTATACTACTAGCCCATAATCTATTTTTGAGAGGACTGAGCTGGCGATAGAGATGTGGAAGGCAGTGGGCGGTAAGTATTGTCAGTGCATGTAAAGGACACCAAGTCTAGAACTGACAGCTTTTACTAGCTGGTCTATGTGTTGTGAGAATGAGAGGGTGTCATAAATTGTGACCCCAAGGTTTTTAAATGTGTGGACTTGCTCAAGAGGGGCTGCTTTGTAGTTTGTAATGGTGAGATGCAGGTTAGCTTTCTTAAGTTGATGACTAGAGAGAAGCATGTTTTTGGTTTTTTTTATAAATAACAGGTAGTTTTTGTGAGTCAAACCAGTCCTCAGGTTGGTAGAAGATAGTCTGCAATTCATTTTGAAGTATGTTAGTGCTGAGATTGCTACTTAGTATGACTGCATCATCAGCATACAGTATAATTTTGCCATTGCTGGCCTCCGGTAGGGCATTCAAGAATAAACTAAAGTGGAGTGGGCCAAGGATAGACCCTAGAGGGACACCCAAAGAGACTTCTCTTGTACTAGAGACAGCCACTCCAATTTTGACACTCTGTGACCTGTTCGACAGAAAATCTTGAAACCAGTATACTGAATTGGTGGCCAGACCTAGTGTCTGTAGTTGCACCAGTAGGAGGGAGAGATTGACCTTGTTGAAGGCATTTGTGAGATCAATAAAGATTGATACCACTTGCTTGCCATCATCCAGGGCCTTATGTACAAAGCCGGTGAACTCGACAAGGGCAGTTGGCAGTTGTGGTACTATGGCTCTTGCAGAAGCCTTGCTGTTGTGGGCTTTGGAGAGTGTATCTCGGGAGGTACTCTGTGATCTGAGCAGCCACAATCCTCTCCAGTGCTTTTGAGAGTGGGGAGAGGATCAAGATGGTCCTGTAGTTGGCAATGTTCCTTTCATCACCACTTTTGTGTACTGGGGTAACAAGGGCCAGTTTCCAGATTGTGGGAAATTTAGCCAATGTAAGTGATTTAATGTGGGGTGCAGGATAGCTCTCATTTACCATCCACCAGGGGATGAGAAGCTGTTTCTGCAGGAAGTAGCAGACTTCACGGCCGACATGGCATTGGAGTCGCCCAGACTGATGGTTCTGGGCGACTCCAACGCCTGGGTCAATGACGAATCTTCACTTTTTGGACAATACTTCCTCCAGGTGATGACATCTCTGGGCTTCACACAAGTTGTTTCCTCAGCTACTCCCAATGGTGGTCACTTCCTTGATCTGGTCTTCCTCTTGGGGATCGAGGTCTCCGACTTGGTGGTAGAACCGGTCGGTTGGTCTGACCACTTCACCATTGGGTTCAATTTTTCGGCCCCCCGGGTAGGTCGACCCCTGTGGAGATGATCAGTTATCGCTCTTTACAGGATGTGTTCCCCAAAGACCTGATGGCAGTGATGGACCTCTCGCTGTTTGACGGAGACTAGCATAGATCCTGAGCAGTTAGTTGTGGCCTATAATAGGGCCATCTCTTCTGCTCTCGATCTGGTTGCTCCTGTCCGAGTTCGCCCCCTCCCGCTCCACCCTGGGGCCCCATGTTTTTTTGGGACTCCTAGGGAACTGTGGAGACTGGGGCGTAGGCTAGAGCGTCATTGGTGGAGGACAACCTTAGATACCGACCACCTTATTTTGTTAGAACATTATAAATTCTGTCAAACAGAAATTTCCCATAAGAAGGCAGAGTTCCTGTCCAGGGAAATTTCTGCTGCACGGAACCAACCAGCTCAACTCTTCAGAATGGTTGACAGGCTGTGCAACCCAGCCTGTCAGCAGTTCCATTGAGTCTTTTCACAAAGGGAGTGTGATGAGATTGCTCGTTTCTTTGCAGATAAGGTGGCTGACATCAGGCAGGAGTGCCACCAACTTCACTCTGCGGGGGATACTGTTGGTCGGTGTTGTGTCGCAGAGCCCAGAATTTCCTGGAGTGCCTTTGATCTGCCGGAGTTCATGGATATTATGAGGATTATCCAGGGGATGCATCCCACTTGCTGTAGGTTAGATTCGGGCCCTAATTCCCTGATTTTGGGATGTAGTGACATCATAGGCCCGGTCTTAGCTCGGATTGTCTGGTGCTCTTTGGACTCAGGTGAGAGTTTCCTAGCTCCCTGAAGGAGGGGGTTGGTGATACCCCTCCTGAAGAAAGCTTCTTTAGACCCGGAGAACCTAGCAAACTATAGGCCTATCTCTAACCTTCCTTTCATAGGGAAGGTTATTGAGAAAGTTGTGTCGGCTCAACTGGAGAACCATTTAACCATCCATAATCTATACGAACCTCTCCAATCGGGTTTTTGTAAGAGGCATAGTACTGAGACTGCTCTGGTTCGGGTGATCAATGATCTCCTGATGGCGAGAGATCAGAGACACCATTCCATCTTATTTCTCCTTGATTTATCATTAGCCTTTGACACTGTAGATCATGTGGTTCTGCTCGAGCATTTGAGATCCATCTGCAGGCAGTCTGGATCAGTTCTCAGGTGGTTTACATCTTTCCTCACTGGTAGAATACAAAGAGTTGTCTTGGGTATTTTTTCTTCTGAGGCTTTCTCTCTGCTTTGCAGAGTGCCTCAGGGCTCGGTGCTGTCCCCCATGTTATTTGCAGTGTGTATGCTGCCCCTTGGAGACATTGTAAGATGGTATGGGCTGAGGTTTCACTGCTATGCCGATGATACCCAGCTCTACCCGTCTTTGGCCCCCGACAAGGTTAGTGCTATCTCTGTACTGAACAGCTGCCTCATAGAAATCCAAGATTGGATGAGTACCAGTGGTTGAAAGTTGAACCCAGGAAAGACTGAGGTCTTGGTAGTAGACCTGGGTCGTAGGACAGAGGGGTTGAGGAATGAGCTCCCCTCCGGTTTAGTCCTGGGGGGTGCACAGATTCTCACCTCTGAATGGGTGCGTAACCTAGGAGTGGTGCTTGACGATGGCCTGACCCTTCATCAATAGGTGTCGGCAGTCATCAAGCTGGCCTTATACCATCTTAGGAACATTGCTAGGATCAAACTCCTTGTTCCCTCCAGCAACCTGCCTGTCTTGGTCCATGCTTTTGTGACATCACGCCTTGACTATTGCAACTCCCTTTACCTAGGGCTTCCTGGGGTTGATATCCACCACTTGCAGCTAGTGCAGAGTGCTGCAGCACATTTGTTGACTTGGGCTTCGAGAAGAACTCATATTACCCCTGTGCTGCGCGATCTGCACTGGCTGCCCATGCAGTGGTGGCTCACCTTTAAGGTAGGTCTATTGACTTACAAAGCCCTACACAGACTTGGTCCTGATTACTTGACAGAGCTCCTGGTTCCTTATACCCCTCTGCGACAGCTCCGCTCAGCTGACGAGGGGTTGCTGGAGATTCCGAGGGTAAGTTTAAAGTCATCTGGTGCATGTGCCTTCAGGTTTGTGGCACCTATCCTCTGGAATTCTCTGCCCCGTCAGCTACGGGAGTACAGGACAGTGGGGTGCTTTAAGCAGGCATTGAAGACCTATTTGTGGGGAAAAGCATACCCTGAATTGCTTTGATTTTTATCTGTATTGATTGTTGTTTTTACCTTACTGTACAGCGCCTTGAAGCGTGAAAGGCGCTATATCAAATAAACATATTAATTATTATTAATAAATATTTTTGAGATGGGGACTATAACTTCATCCAGGACTAGGGCAACCATTTTAATGTCTATTTTATCACTGCCTAGCCTGGTTTTTGCCAAAGACCATTTTTACATAATGTCTTGCTTCCTTGACAGTGATGCACTTGAAGTAGAAATTTGGGTGTTTATTTCTAGTTCTAAGGGTATTCAGTGAGGGTTCAGAAGTCTTAAGATACTCAGGCAGGAGAATGGAGCTCATGTCTATAAAGGCTGCATTGAAAGAGTCAGCGATGGTGTGAGGGTCTAGGGTAGGGGTACCACCAATGTTAAGCATCTTGGAATGTTCCCTGTCATCCTTTCCTAAGAGATTCTTTATGTTCTCCCAGAATCTCCTACCATCAGCCCAATTCCTTTCCATCTGGTCCTTATAGAATTTTGCTTTGGCAAGCCTAATAAGGTACATGCACTTATTCCTGGTGTCCATGCATTTCTGGTAGTCATTTTGGCTGCTTGTGCACCAGGCCCTACTCCACAGATTGGCCTTATCCCTCATTTTTTCCAGTACATCCTGAGTGATCCACCCATTCATTGATCCAGGTGATCTTTAAGTGACCATGCTCCTACGTTTGGGATCTGGAAAAATGACTTTCCCATTCCCCCCCAAAAAGTGCTCCCTACAAAGGCAACTTGGTTTGCCCTAGTTAGGGAAATATATGCCTTAGAAAGGCTTTCGGTGAGATTACTCAATCAGGAGTCAACTTTTGACATTCGCTGGCGTAAGTAGGTCTTGTACCAAGTGTCTCATTATCCTGATTTTGTTCGTTAACTGAAATGACTTACAAAGAATAGGGGAGGTGGATACTTTAGGTTTATATGGGACATCTGTAAGGGTTGGGGTGTGGTGGACGTCCCTCTTGGGGTATTGGGGGGGACTTCCACTGGCTTCCTACCTCCTTTTTCTATATTTTGCATCTTTTTGGCATTGGTAATCTACCTCTTCCCATGGAATTAAATGATTTAACCATTAACATAGACTTTCTAGTTGGTATGAGTATTCTGAGCTTGATGGACATTGTTGCCTTTGTAATTCTTGCCTTTATCTTATGAATTTGTTATTGCAGTCTGCATTATATTGGTTATTCATATCTTATGTTTTCTGTAATTTATTGCTGTCTAACATTCTTGTTATTCAGTGTCTCTAATTGTTCAATATCAGGTTGTCTTTTTCTGATAATATTTTATTGCAAGTGATTTACCTGTGTATTTTCTTACAATGCTTAATAAAAGCTGAAATATAAATATTATATATATATTTATAAAATGGGCTAAATAAATCCAACTATCTGATTGGCTACTACATCATCTGAGCCATGTCCTTATCAGATGATATAATAGCCAACCGGCACTACCCTTTACTCCTCAGCCCCACAACAGCTGTGCCAACTGAAAACAGAAACAGAAGGTGGCACAGCTCACAACACCAAACAGCACGTCTTCACTAGCACCGAGGCACCAACAAAAAAAATAACAATATTAAAAAAATACTTCAACAAGTGTGACACCAAACTAGTACTCATAGTATTTAACTTCATTTTTATTTTCTCCCAACCCATCTCTTCCCAATAACTGCTGCTTCAGCAGTCCCGTTCCTCAAGCCGCTGCCCATTACACATGCCTCTCCGATCTCTGTACACAATTCAGGAATTTCCCCTTTCAATTCAAAAACCAAAGTCCAGTCCATGCTGTACAATACAGATTAAATAGAAAGAGCTCATTTTAATTACCCCGATACCGAAACTTCATTTTCTCAGCACGAGCATGCCGGTTTGAAAACCGTAAACCAGGAAATCCTCATGTACAGCATGCATCAAGGGACATGCTTGTTCCAACTACATGCAGATCTCATAAAAAAAAAGCTCCCAAGGCAAAAAATAAATAAAAAACTCCAATAACCCAATTCCAAAACGTCTTTATTTTCTCACCATTACCAGGGAAACAAAGGCACACACCAACTTCCTTTACTTCCTTAATCAAAGACTCCATTTAAACTCAATGACAAGCACTACTTTTTCTAGTTTTCTGCTAAGCACATTTTCCTCTTTTTTTATATACAATTTCTACCTCCATTTTTTTAATTAATTACTTTACCAAACAGCCCATTTTATAAGTGCAATAACACACTCCGAGGTGTGGTTTATCACCTGATAAAAGCACACCCAGTGGCATAAGGCACTCGACGCAAGCACCTCGTGCCTTAGTACACCCATGGGTGTGCTCTTATCAGGGGATAAACCACACCTCGTTGTGTGTTATTTGCATATGGGATATGCAGGGTCAGTGTGTGATATCAGATGATTTGTACAGTTTCAGTGATCCTGCTAATTCTGCTGAGTGCCAAAGGCATGAGTGAGAGTTACTAGAAGTCACTGGAAACTGTACAAGATAAATGCATCATCACACACTGAACCACTGCATATTCCATTTATACAACAGGTTTAGATGCTGTGTGAATGTTTTGATTTTGGTGGGTGTAAATATTTTGTCAAAAAAGGGAAAAGAAAATTGATTTCCCTGCTGTTTTTTGCTAATTATAAAAAAAATGGTGTCTATAAATAAAATACCACTCATTTTTTAGATATTTTTGTGCTGAACATTTTTTGTGCTCACAGTACCATGCTATCATTTTTTGTTTTAAAGTTATTCACATTTGTTTGTTAAAAAAGTGAACAAAAAATTACATTTTCTTCTGTTTTCTTGCTAATTATAAAAAATATATATCTATAAACGAAACATTACTCATTTTGTAGATAAGTTTGCGCTGAAAAATTTTCGTGATAACAGTACCATGCTATCTTTTTTCGTTTTAAAGTTATTCCTATTTGAATATGGTTAGTACTGCTTCTGAGGCTGAACATTCTAAATGAATTCTGAAGAGAACTGTGTAGATAAATGGGATACTATGGTGATAAATATATTTATCACCATAGTATCGTAGATAAATGGTTTTATTCTACAGTTTTTATCATGACCCCTGTTGCATAAATTATATATATGGGTCAAAGGTCAGAAATCCAAAAGGATTCCCTGAGAACAAAAAAAAAAAAACTAATGAAGGTGAGAGATAGGGCCTGGGGTACATTTAAGTCCACTAACCAGACTAAAGATTGGCAGAAATATAGAGAGTTAAGAAACAAGTGTAACAAAAGATTTAAAACCTGCTAAAAGACAATATCTTAGAAATTTACAAAATAAAAATCTTTCTGATCCCCAAAAATTCTCTATCCAAATTCATACTCCTCTCAAGGGATGTTCAATGCAAGCTGAATGTGACATAGTAGAAACTGGTGTTCACCTTAAGAACCCTAAGGACTCTGCTAAAGCTATAAATGTGTTTCTTAAAGATCTGGATAAAATTAAGATACCACACTAGTGGACACCCCTCTCCCCTTAGCATAGCAGTAATGTTCATCCACTCTTACCTAATTTCCACTTCAAGTTAATGTCTAAGACAGAGGTCATCAATTCACTTAAGAATTTAAAAGCCTCCAGATCTGCAGGGTACAATAAATTGGAACCCAAGCTGCATAGAATTGCAGCTCATGTTATTGCCTCCCCTATCACTTGGCTATTTACTAGATCCCTCCTTGAAGGTATTGTCCCCGCAATGTGGAAAGTGGCCCTAGTTATCCTGATACATAAAGGTGGGTCACATGAGCAAGTGGAGAACTATAGGCCAATATCTCTTCTATGCATCCTAAGTAAAGTACTAGAGATGACTGTGTATAATCAGGTACTGGACTATATTGAGATACACAGATTATTAAAAGCTCAGCAACATTTATTTATTTAGCTTTTGATTACCGGGTAAGGATACTAGACAAAGAATTCTTATTTTCAGGTGCGCCTTGGGAGATTACAAGGTAAGTTTACAACCAGAATAACAACAACAACAACAAGAAGGAAGTGATGTACAGGCAATGAACAGTACAAAGAAGAAATAATGTGGACAATGGTAAGGACAATCAAACAGTAAAAGACAATATACGTTTAATGGTTTTAAAAAAAATCATGGGACAAGCACAGCTCTTGTTAACTTCACCACAGATATTTTCTCTGAATTAGACAATGGCCTACTAACTGGTGTGGTCTTTATATATCACCAAGGCCTTCAATATGGTGAATCATCAGCTACTTACTCCGAAGTTGAAATCCCTAAGCCTAGATAGCCTGGCATTACAGTGGTTCTCTAACAACCTTCATGGAAGGTCACAATTCATCAGATGGCAAGGTGCTTTATCTGACAAATGCCCTATCCTGTGCCCTCTTCTATTTTCCAAATTTATTAATCACATGCCCCCAAATTGTGGAAGGGCTAACTTGACCCTATATGCTGATGATGTCGTATTATATAGGTCCTCCCAGGACATTGCTCAACAATATGATTCACTTGGGAAAGACCTTTTACCACTAGACAATTGGTTTGATACCAACAAACTGTTTCTTAATGGCAAAAAGATAAAAGCCATATTGTTTGGCTCAAAAGGTCTGTGACAGCAAAGGTCACTTTTACTGTCACCCACTCTCTCAAAGGACTCCAGGGTTGAGGTTGTGGAATCCTTCAAGTACTTGGGGGTCTACCTAGACCAAGACAGTACCTTTAAGGTAGATACGGACTGGCTGACCAGGCCCTTGAATCAGAAGCTAGGTCTTCTACACTGCCTAAGCCCTTTCCTCACTCTGGAATCTCACCTAAAGGTAGCTACTGGTACCCTCCTACCCACCCTGCTACACAGGTCCCTGGTCCTATACTCTGCTAGAAGCACTGATATGCAGAGGTTGAGAACCTTGAATCACAGTATAGGACATTTTGCAGCAGTTGCCCAGCCTTTGGAGCATCATTGCCAGGTGCTAAATTTATTAAACTGTCCATCCCTCGAAGGCAAATTAGCATAGCCATCATTGTGCTTTGCCTTCAAACTCAGGATAAGCAATACCCCCCAAAGCCTGATTGATTTAGTAACAGCTAAATAGAACAGAATACCACTTAGATCCTCTGACCATCATTTTCTTCACATCTGTAGAGTAAGGACTTCCCAAGGGCTCCAGTCATTTGCTACCTTCATCCCATCCCTCTGGAACACACTACCTGGTAATCATCAGGATTGCACCTCTCTTAGGGGCTTTAAGAAGGGAATCAAGGCTCACCTACTGGAGCTGAGCTGCCACAGTTGTAACTGTTTATGCATAAAATAATAACACTGGAGGGTGGATACACGGCTGCTCTGGATCTATTACCAAATTGCTAGTGTAACGCTGTGTCTCATTCTTGTCACAATCTTCTTGACTTTTTTTAACCTCCAAGACATAATTACATAATTTGCTGTGAATACACCCCTTTTTATGTATGATATTCCCTTTCTGTACCAATTATCTATTAACATGTGTACCCACAATGCAGTGATTGAATTACCTGCTGTTTGTTACTGTTGCAATGTGTAAATTGTAATATGTATTGTTCTACCTGTATATCTAGTGTGTTATTTGTAATTAATCCCAGGTCACTCCTGATCTTTTCTATTCAGTGACATACCATGATTAACTGTAAACCTTTCTTGTCTAATGAAACGCACAACATTGTGTGATTTATGTGAGGTCCTATAACTGGGATTAAGGTTTGCTTTTGATATGCAGTAATATAAAATAAATCAGGTTGCCTGCCACACATTTGGCTACCAAGTTTGGGTTGGAGTAACTAAATCTGGATAACTTTGACTTTTCTGGTTATGTTAGCCTGAAACTCTGGATATGTATTCCCCATGGTGTTCACTAAATCCCACCAGAAGCTCATGTTGCCACAAAAAGGGTAAAGTGGTTTTGGGGGTAGTTTTATGTGATGACTGTCAAGATCCATGGTGTCTTACAGATATTAATACTGGCTCACTCCTTTGAAAATATGAAGAAACTGCTATGGTCACCTATGGATGGGAACTGAAACAGCATCTAATATCAACACCACCGCAGCACAAAGTGGTACTAATATGAACTGAAACAGCATCTAAGTACCAACATCACCGCAGCACAAAATGGTACTAATGTTACTGGCAATTGTAAAATTCTGCTGTAACATGTCACATGTGAAACGGCAGAACACCGCATGATGTTGGGCCCACTTGTATATGATTCAGTATTAATCATTGAAAGTCAGATGCATTTATCATCCACACCATGTGATTTATGTATAGTAGCAATAAATTAAATCTAAAACTGTAATATGGCAAATTTGATTATCCAGGCATATTTATAATAAGAGATTTATAGACTCTGATTAAAGAAAATATGGATCCACTAATAAAAAGTATTGAAGAGGATCTATAGAGGTGTCAACATTTTCAACTCACATTATTAGGCTGTGTCCATCTCACTGAAAGGAATATTCTGTCAAGAATGCATTATACTTTACAGGCCCTTCCACTGATCATCCTGACCATGCCTTACAAAGCACCTGATCAAACCATCTCACAACTCATTCCTGTAGAAAAATCAAAGATCTCAATTGAAGGTAGCCAGATGACATGATTCACACATCAGGGTGGGCCATGGCTTGCCTCACTTTCAGTGGACTCCATTTTGGGTCGAATAGGAATTAAAATCAGTGCATCATCCATTAGGCTATCATGCACTGTACAGCATGTCAATTATCGAAACAAAACAATACAGTGCAATTTTTATTTTATTTCTGTTTATGCCCCCTACATCTCCAGCCCTTCCAAGAACACCTTGGGCCCAGTTAGATGCTCTCAGGTCCACCTGGTTGCAGTCACACCTCCACGGAGCCATGGCTATGCCCCCCAGTGGGGTCAGGGTGGGGATACATTCTTCCCAACATTCTGTGTTTCATCGGGGTGTGCCATGATCTGGTGGGTAATGAAGGCCTGCCTGGGGAGTTTCTGTGGGCTATCATCGTGGAAGGAGCAATGGCCATTTTCTATTTTTCTGGTCTGCTCCTGGGGCATCATGTATGATGATGTCAATGCAGATTCCATATCTGCCCATGCTTGAGTCTGCCTGCCAATGTCAGTGATGCCCCCACCTCACTCTCCATGTACTGACTGCTGTCACCTGTGATCACCCAGGTAGTAGACTTGTAGTGGAGGATGAGATACACACCCCGGCACAGGTGAGCACCCGTGGAATGCTCTAACCCTCTCCCCCCTGCCTGCTTCTGACTACCCATGATTGTTCCCGAACCCGGGTCACCAGTGTCAGAAGCAGTAGGGCTACCACTACCTTGATGGGCCAACCAAGAATGTAGAGATACAATGCTTTAAATGTCATGTAAAGTGTTTGTTACCTGGATAGCAATTGAAAATATAATTTTTCTCTCCTTTAGAAAAATGTTGTTTGCCTGATTTTTCAAAATGCTTTTCTTAAAGGACGACTAAACAATCTTTTAAAAAAAAAATGTAATTACTTCATAGGCTTGTAAAGGTTGTTGTTTACATTGACACTGAAACTGCATTTATAAAAGTAGGATAAATGTAGTTTCATAGCATTTGAAAAGTGTAACCACAGCCTTTCCTGATTTAAAAAGTCCTGTGCTGAGAATCCTAGAATGGAGGCCTTGATGATCTCAATGAAATAAGACATGCCTGCTATGCAAACGTATTCTAGCTCTACTAATGGTATTCACTAAGGATGGGAGGTCCATGGGCGGAACTAGGGGTTTGATCCTAGTGATATTCCTCAGATGGTAAAAGCTGATCCAGGATGACACCTGGGCTTCAAATGTCAATCTGCTGTCAAGGATAATGCCAAAATCGTGTACCCTAGAGGAGGCCTTCAATGGCACAGATCTCAGGAATAGTCCTGTTTCTGTGGCAGATCCATCCTGTCATGCCCTCTGCTTGACTCCACCACCAGTACCTCCATCTTATTGGTGTTCAGTAGCAACCAGCTGGAGGCCATCCAGTCAGTGACCTCAGCAAGGCAACTATTTAGCATTTCCACTGCGCTGGATGTTCCTGGGGCAAAGGAAGATACAGCTAGGTGTCATCAGCATAGCAATGAAAGCCCAGACTGTTCTTCCTAATGATCTCTCCCAGGGGTAGCATGTACATGGCAAACAACATTGACAACAAAACTGAACCCTGAGGTACTTCACAAGACAGAAAGCTAGGGGAGGAGGAGGAGAAATTCCCCATCACTACCGGTTGCCTCCTGTTTGTGGGGAAGGTTTCAAACCAGCAGATGACAGTGCTGGAGAGTCTATAGAATTCCCTCAGGCAGTCAAGCAACACACAATGGTCTACTGTCTCAAAAACTGAGGAGAGATCGAAGAGAATGAGAATTGTCCCTGTCACAAACCCGCTCAGCAGGTCAGGCCCTCTGCTCCCACAGTGCCAACTTCCAAGCGCAGTCTTGTGAACAGGTGACATAAACAGGGTAACCCTCCTGTCTGTTTTGTGGGTTTGAATCAAACTTTGGTCTCAAGTCTTGGAGGGATTCAAACTGTGAACCTCTTGTTAGCGTACCCAATGTACAGGCTCAGATAATTCTGCTCTTCGAGAGGGCCAGATATCTTTTGCCTATGGGCACCTAACTAGGCATACAAATTGAACCCTTAAAAATCTATTAAAGACCTCAGAATAAATTCTTACCTTTTCACAGTTTGGTAAAGCCAGTAAGCTTTGTACCGTGTCAACTTTAACCATGTATGCTGCACTTGTCAAGAAAAAGTATTTCAAATTCACACCAAGTAGTCTCTAAAGTAGAGGTTTACTTCAAAATAGATATAAAAATGTAACATGTAAATACAGAACCATGTATCACAAAACATACAAATCACTTAAAAGAAAAAGGTTTTAAAAAGTGCAGATTTCTACCACTAATACACTTAGACTTGTCTGTTCTAAGGTATTCTTACCTCACAGTGCTGTAGATGTTTCTTTTTCAGAGTCCAAACATTTGAGTCTAAATGGAAAACAGAATACTGTTTAAAAACTGACTTTGCCAACCTCTTTTCATGAGGTCACCTAGCTCCTCCCTGTCAGAATATAAAAAAATAGATCTATGCAAAGCAGGATGTCTTATCAACGTATTAAATTCTGTGACCTCAGCACAAGTAATTTTCTCATATGATTTTCTTTGATCTTATGAGCAGCTTCCCCTTTCCAGCACATCAAAGGACTTGTTATGTCTCTCTGCCAGATATCACAGAGGTGCAACATGCTTTGTATCACCATGTGAATATTAACTGTGTTTCCTCTGAACGTCATAAAAGTTTATGATCTATCTTGGCAGTTGGCAAGCTGCAATTAGTCACATAAACAGGAGATGCTTATTTTAAGTCTCTTCCAGCCTGTAATTATCTACCAGCATTCCAGGTAACACATTGTAGCTAAATCTTGGGAAGGGGGGTGTCATTCCACAGGCTGATTCAGCATGTATCATGAGAGACACTCAATAGCACATTTTTATATTACAAAAATCTTAGATTAATCAGAACCAGCTGTCTAAGTGACCCAATTTCTCACCACCTAGACTGAATTTGGGGGCTCTATCCCCTGCATGGGGTGAGCCTCCCAAATCAGTTCACTCCTCGTACTCACGAGACAGTCCATTGGAGTTCTCATTTTTGGCTCCAATCCTATGTAGAATTGTCATATCATACCCTTGCAAAGCAAGACTCCATCTTAGCAATCTACCATTATTTTTCCCCATCTGCGTCAGCCAAACCAGGGGGTTGTGGTCAGTCTGTACCACAAAATGCTGCCCATACAAGTATGGATCTAATTTCTTTAGGGCCCACACTATGGTAAGACACTCTTTTTCCACAGTGGAGTATGCCTGCTCCCTGGGAAGTAATTTCCTACTCAGGTGCACTACTGGGTAATCTCTTCCTTGGCTGGATGTCTGACTAGTACTGCCCCAATACCCATGTCTGAGGCATCAGTCTGAAATATAAAGGGTTTGCTATAATCAGGACCTATGAAAACAGGAGCATGGCACAGTGCCTTCTTTAGTTTGGAAAAGGCTTCCTCACAGGCTGGGCCCCAGGTAATTTTCTTGGGCATCCTTTTTTCTTTGTCAGGTCAGATAAGGTAGCAGCCAGGGCACTGTAATTGGGTACAAATTTCCTGTAGTACCCTGCTGTCCCTAAAAATCTTCTGACCTGTTTCTGTGTTTCTGGTCTCGGCCATGCCTGGATTACCTCTATTTTTATTTGGTTAGGACGGAGCTGTCCTCAGCCTACCACATGCCTGAGGTATGTCACTTCTCCCATGGCCACCTGGCACTTCTTGACTTTGACAGTGAACCCGGCCCTCTGTATCCTGCCCAGCACTTCCCTAAGGTGGGATAGGTGTTCCTCCAAGCTGACACTAAAGATGGCAATGTCATCCAGGTACGCCATGGCATTCTCCTCAGCACCATTTAACACCTGGTTCACGTACCTTTGGAAAGTGTCCGGGGTGTTCTTCATTCTGAAAAGCATTACTTTAAATTAAAGTAAGCCTATTGGAGTGATGAAGGCCGACCTCTCCCTAGCTCTGTCTGTCAACTCTACCTGCCAATACCCCTTGGTCAGGTCAATGGTCATAAGGTAGGTCGCCTCTCCCAACTTGTCCAGGAGTTCGTCCGTCCAGGGCATTGGGTGGGTGTCAAACTTCATGACTGCATTCAGTCCATGATAGTCCACACAGAAATGAGTAGAGCCATTTGGCTTTGGCACAAGGACTACGGGTGAGACCCAGTGGCTGTGGGATCTCTGGATTACCCCTAAATCCAGTATCTCCTCCACTTCCTTCCTATTGTCCTTTTGGACAGCCTCTGACACCTGATATACTGTCCACCATATGGGTGTCTGTGTCTGTGTCTCTGTCTCCACATCATGCATCGCTAAGGGGGTTAGTCCAGGCTTGGTGCTAAACAATGGGGCAAAGTCTGCTAAAACCTCCCTTACTTTCTGGATCTGGTCCGGGTCCAGCTGGGGAGACAATTTTACTGCCTCCACAGAGGACACCCACGTGCTTTCTTCCAGCAAGTCCAGAAGGGTGTCTCCTTCTTCCATCCCCTCCCCAGGACTACACACTGCAAACACCATGTCAGACCTATTTGCATATGGCTCCATCATGTTGATATGGTACATCCTTTCTGTCTGTCTTCAGTCAAGTAACTCTATAATATAGTTCACGTCATTCACCTTCCTAACCACTTTGTACAGTCCTGCCCACTCAGCCTGCAGCTTGACCATGATTTCCTGACCTACCATGTATGAGCGAGCTCTGATTCTGCAGTCATACCATACTTTTTGTTTCTGTTGGGCAGCTGCCAGGTTGCTCTGGGCTGTCCCCATAAGCTCCTTCAGCCTCTCCCTAAACCCAAGGATGTAATCCACAACTGAGTAGTGTGCTTGCCTTCCCAGTCCTCCCGGATCAAGTCTAGAGGCCCACATACTCGGTGTCCATATAGAGTTTGAAGGGGGAAAATCCTGTCAACTCTTGGGGCACCTCCCTGTATGCAAACAGGTGGGAAAGATATTTCTCCCAGTCCCTCCCATGCTGTTCAGCAAACACCCGGATCATTGATTTCGGGGTACCATTGAATCTTTCCACAAGCCCATTGGCTTGTGGGTGATATGGTGTCGTGCATCTCTGCACCATCCCACACTTCTCCAATAAACATTTAATCAGGTCCAACATGAAGGAACTCCCTCGATCAGTGATAACCTTCTGTGGAAACCCAATAAGGAAGAAAATCCCAAGTAAGGCATCTGCCACTTTGTCTGTCCTCAGTGAGGATAGGCCGACTGTCTCTGGGTACCGGATGGCATAATACACCACAGTCAGGATGAATCTCTTCCCTGAGGAGCTGGGGGTATTTAAAGGCCCCACAATATCCATTCCCACCCTCTGGAATGACTCCTCCACTATGGGCAACAGAATCAGGGTGCCTTGGGTTTTCTTGCCCGCCTTCCCTATTTCTTGGCACCGGTGACAAGACCTGTAATACTCTTTCACCTGCTGGGTGAAGTTAGGCCATTAGAAATTCTGGGCCAACCACTGCATCATGCACGCGATTCCCAGATGACCAGACAAGGGAATATCATGTGCAATCATGAGCAACTGCTCACGATACCCCTAGGGAATGACATGCTGCCTGCCTAGCACCCCTCCCTCTGTCTGTACTGTCTGAGTATACATAAGTCCATTTTCCCAATAAACCTTATGTCTGCCGTCACCTCCCCATGCCCGGCCAGAGTCTGCCCAAGCCCTCAGCTTCTCTAGACTAGGGTCACTTCTCTGAGGAGCTGCAAACCCCTCACACATTCCCAAGCCATGGGACAGGTCCCTTTCAGTCGCTAAACTAGGGTCCCTAGCACTAACATCAGGGCATTCATGATCACTTTCAATCCCAACCCTCTGACAATGAGTCACCCCTCCCACTTCGGAGTAATCCTCCGTATCTGTATGGTTACTTGCTACTGGTGAAATGTCTACCCCCTTTTCATTAGTCTCCCCATCTGAAGACAAAGGCTAGGGAACCAGCCTCTCAGTGGGTTCCACAATGGCTTCTGTGGGGTTTAGGGAACTACAATTTTCCCTTGCCGCTTGGCTACAAGTAACTGCACATACCATCCCCTGTTTGAGATTGTTGCCCAGGATCACATCCACTGCTAAGGTTTTGGCTACAGCTACCTGTTGCACAGTTCCCCCTGTTTCACCCCAGTCCAGGAGAACACTATCAAGGGGCAATGTTTTCGCCTCACCAATAAAGTCCTGTACAGTGACATATCTATTGGGTATAAGCTGACCAAGCTCTACTAGATCCCCCATTACCAAGTTCAAGGATGCCCCTGTGCTCATAAACCTTGCGTCTGTACACCATTCACCATGACTGGATGCATGTGTTCTCACATGTTCACTGGTATGCAACCAGGGACACACAAACAACCCACTTCCTTCCTAGCACCACCTTGCATATTATTGCTTGTCCATTTGGGATACTGTCTGGCAATATGCCCAGTTTCTTTACATAACCAACATTCACTTCTCTTTTCAGAGAAATCTTTTCTCTGAAACCTGGGGCTAACTGGTTTTGGTGGAGACAGTGAGGGTTTTAGCTGCCCTGATGGGGCACTTTTCCCTTTCTGCACCCATGCCTGCCCCATTCACTCTCAGAGCAGGTCTGCCTTAGGCAGAGTGGTCCAAGAGTTCAGTAGCCTCTTGCACTGTTTTGGGATCTTGGTCCTCCAGCCAGGATTTCAGCTCTGTTTTGCATGCCCAGAAAAGCTGTTATAACAAAATCACATTTTCAATTTTATAAACAGAGTTTGCTTCAATTCCTTCCCACCAACATTTTAAAAACTAACGTTGTTTCATGGCTAGCTCCTTGTAACTCATGTCAGGGCTTCTCCTGAGCATACGGAATTTAGCTCTGTATGATTCAGCAGTTAATTCAAATTTCTTTAACAGTGCAGCTTAAAGTTTGCTGTAATAATCACTGTCCTCATTGTCCATCTGACCAAATGCATCCTGAGCTTTCCCAGTAAGTAGTGGGGGATAGCTGGAAGCTCCAGGACTCCCTAGGAATTTTAGCCTGAATACAAACTTTTTCAAAAGAATTTAAAAAGGCATCCATATCCTCCCCCTCTTTAAATTCGGCTATCAATTTGGAATTCAATTTGTAACCCAGTCCTGTAGTCCCAGTTTAACCCAAGCCACTTGCCTGCTCTGGTGCTGGTGGTTGGAGTCGTAGCTTCTCCAGTTCATGTTGCCTCTGGCGCTCACTCTCCTCACAGTCCGCATCTCTCTGTTCTCGCTCCCTCTTCTCCTCTGCAGCTTGTTGTCACTCACTCTCCTCATGGTCTGCCTCCCATTGTTCCTGGTCCCTCTCCCTCTGGAACTCCAGCTCCATTCTGTGCAATTCAGTTTTCAGCCTGAGTACTTCTGGATCCAGGATACTGGTGACCTTCCCCCTGCCACTGTGGCCATTCACTGACAGTGGCCCTGTTGCCCTTCTTATCAGATCTGGACACTGCACTGACCACTAGCCCTGCCACACTCAAGGTTTGGTCCTTTTCAGTCGCTGTCTGTGACTCGATGCTCTGGGTATCTGCTACAATCAGGGCATCCACGAGGTTCTGTTTGCTGACTTTCACCTCGAACGGGATTCCTCTGTCCCCGCACAACTGCTTTAAGTAGTCTACAGTGTGCCTGCTGTAGTTAGAAGCATCTTCTTCCCTAACTACGGCTACTCTGACTTGTACTTTAGAAAAAAAAGAAAACAGGTAGGAACTTGACTGTACGCCAAGTGATATAGTTCTGTCTCCTTTTTAAAAAAACAGATCACTGCCTTTTTCTTTCTTTGCAAGTGAGCTGACGGTCTCAAGCTGACACACTGAACAATAAAAGCTTGTAATACCAAAATTATCCACACCGCTAACACCAACCTGTCACAAACCCACTCAGCAGGTCAGCCCTCTACTCCCAAAGTGCCAACCTCCGAGCATAGTATTGTGAACAGTTAACAGAACAGGGTAACCCTCTTATCTGTTTTGTGGGTTCAAATCAACCTTTGGTCTCAGTTCTGGAGGGATTCAAACTGTGAACCTCTTGTTAGCATACACAATGTACAGGCTCAGATAATTCTGCTCTTTGGGGGGGCAAATATCTTTCGCCTATGGGCACCTAACCAGGTGTACAAAATGAACCTTAAAAACTCTAATGAAGACTTCAGATGACTCTTACCTTTTTCCAGTTTGGTATTACCATATAAGCTCATGCACAGTGTTGTCACACTCTTAACCATCCACGCATCACAGGCAAAAATAGAAGGACTTGGAAGACACAAATAGTCTATTTAAAAATGAGATGTTTACTTAAAAATAGATAACAATGTAAAATGTAAAACACAGAACCATATATCACAAAACCTACAAATCACTTAAAAGAATTTTTTTTTTTTTTTATTTAGTTGTTTAACCAGATATAGCACACTAAGCTGAAAGCTTTTTTACAGGAGCGACCTGGGAGCACAAGGAGGTTAAGTGACTTGCTCAGGGTCACACAGTATGCAAGTGGAAACTGTGGGATTCAAACCCAGGTCTGGTCTGCTGGATGTCACCAGATTTGCAGTTCAGAGCCTTAGACCACTGCGCTATACTGCCTCCAATAAAACAAGATTTTAAAAATGCAATTTCCTACCACCAGACAATTAGACTTGATCTATCTAATGTATCTCTTACAGTGCTGCTAGCATGTTGTAGCTTTCAGAGTCAAAAAACAAGTGTGTAAATGGGAAACAGAATACTGTTTAAAAACTGGCCTTGCCAGCCTCTTTGTGTGAGGTCAGCTATCTCCTCCCTGTCAGAATATACAAAAATAATGACATCAGGGTCTAATGTTGGTTTCTTCTAAAGGGGTCTCACCAGTGCCTCTTCAAGGCATTTGAGTAAACCCCCTCTGACAGAGGGCACCAGACAGTCAAGGTGAACACTAGGCCAATGGAGTCAACACATCCCATCAAGAAATGTGTCAGCACCAGGTCCAGTTTGCAATATGTGTGCTTCAGCTTGGAAACAACCCCGATGACCTTGGCCAGCTACCTCCACCAGTCTGAACTTCCCCCAACTAGGCAGAGCACTTTCCGGATACCCAAGGCGATCACCGTCGGCCACAATGTGGCCCACTGACAGAAATAACTGCAGGATAGTGGACACCCTGTCAAAGAAAAGTCGAGCAAACTCTTCCCATAGTGCACCCGAAAAGGCTTCTTTTGGCTGAAGACAGTCTGGATGTAACAGCCTGTCCACAGTCCGAAACAGCACAGCAGGTCAATTCTTTCTGGCAGCTATTTGCCTGGACAGGACCTCTGCCTTCTTATGTTTGATCGCCCCCTGGTACTCACCGTAGTGAGTACACAGGGCCAGCCTATCCACCCCAGCCCAGTCCTCTGCCAGCTGTGCTCAAACCTCCGACTTATAATGTTTGTCACCTTAAGTTCCCCATCAAACCATGGGGACCTCAAGTGAGAGGATTTGGGTTGTACATGGACCAGTGAAAGGGAGTCAACACATCAGACATCACCTTATTATAGGCGCCGACTGCCTCACCCATACCCCTACACATGCACTAACCACACTAGATAGATCAACCACCACCAGGAATCCCTCCGGGGTCAAACCCCTCAAAGAGCGGTAGCTTACCATCTCAGCAGGGGAAGGGCTCTTGGGGGGGTCCAGAACAAGAACTCCACTGTGCAATGATTGGACAAAATGACCCGGTCAGTCTTGAGGTTATTAATTTCAAGCCCCAGAGAAAAGACCAGGTTAGCATGTGGCCGCCCTGATGAGTCATGGCAGAAACCTCTTGCAACAAGCCCAGAGATGACATCATCTGGATGAGGTTATAACATAGCCTTGAGGATTCATCATTGGTCCAAACATTGAAGTCCCCCAGAACGAAACATCTGGGGGCCTCCAATGTTTCACCGACAATGAAGTTGTCTGCCTCCTGCAGGAATTCTGCTGCCCCAGGGGGGTGGTAAATCAGCAGAACCCTGCAGACTGGGCACGGACCCCCACAAACTGCCACATATTCAAAGGAACCTGGTATTCTCACTGGATGCACAGTGAAATCTAGCTCAGATCTAAAACAAATGGCCAATCCCCTTCCCTTGCACTCCACTCTGGGGAAGTGCACTATGGAGTACCAGGGAGGGATGGCAGCCTCTAAAACCGGGCCAGCATCATTATCTACCCTGGTCTCCATGATGGAAGCCAGATCAACCAACAAAATCAAGTCCACTATAATTGCAGTCTTATTTTCTGATCGATCTGGCATTTCAAAGCACTGCCCTCAGGGGATTGTTGAGTCATGCAGCCCCTCTAACTACCTTCCAACTCAGTCTGGTGGAAACCCTGGGGATGGGAACCCAACACATCTGGCCTCTCCAAGGACTCATCAAACCCAGGGTGCATTCTGCACATGACAACCCTTATCCTACCCCCCCTCTGGTGTGCCCAAGGAGCCCCACCATAACCAACCAACACAGCACCTCCTAATCCCAACCTACCAGCAGTGATGAGCTGTGGTGGCAGAAACTGGGAGACTGGTGAAGGGCCACAGGTCGAGAAGCTGAGATGCCATGTATACAGTTCTGGAACATCCCAGACTCCTAGGCCCCAGAAGAGACATATTAACTAACTCTAAAGACCCCAAATGAGCAAATAATGCTGGCTAACCCAGACTCTTACACACTTACACACATACAGTCAATACAAAACATCACAACCAGTCACCACACACACAACCACTAAAAGCCAACTCCACACCCACAAACCCCTCACCCACCCTCACCAAGGGCAGCAGAAAAAGCAGCAGAATAAAGCTTAATGTCTTGAAGAGCACAGTCCCACAGATCTCAAGAAATGAAGCCCTACTAGATAGGGCACAAAATATGGAAATAATACAAAACATTCAGCAGAATTAAGCCTCACAGCCCCGAGGTTTAAGAAACTGGGGACCCTCTCACCAACCCCAGCCTACGGGCAAAAGTTATTAGGGTGAAGCAAAAAGTACAACTGGGTGTCTTAGGAAAAGGAACACTCCCCAGTCTCCAAAGAGTTGCTCTCACCAGCCCAAGGGGAGCTGGGGAGGCATTACCAGATCTTCAAAGTCCCGAAAAATAGTCACCACCAGTCTGGCCCCCCCTTTGACAATAATCCTGGAGGGTAGTAACCGATAGAGGGAGAAATAGTCTCAAACAAGTAGCAGACTGACTGAAGAAGCAAGCTGGCAAATGAAACTTACTCCCGGGCACCACACATGACCTCTCATCAGGAAGGAATCGTCCTTTTCCCCAGGATGTAGATACGGTGGTCCCCTCTGCATCTGTGTGTTCCTGGGTAGAAATCCGGTCAGCCACCAAGCACCACAGTCCAAGTGGCCCTCTTGCTTGGTGATAAGAGAAGCACCTCCAAAGCAGCAGGTGAACCTAGATACCTACTGTATCTAATGGTGAAAAACTCTAGTAGGGTCAGAGTTCCTTGTGCTCGGGAGGTGGTTTGCAAAGTCAGCCCCTCCACAGCAGACAGCACCTCCTTGAATGGACACTTCAGTTCCACAGCCACTGCAAGGGACAAGGTGACCCAGATGGAGGGTGGTAGAAGTAGGGAGGGGAATAGGGGAGTGCATAGTGAAGGCTAGTTCCCTGTATGGATAATAGGTCCTGGGGTTTTATAGGGAAATAGGGAGAGACCAGATGGACCATTGGTCTTTTTCTGCCATCATTGTCTTTATTTCTTTGTTTCTATTTTTCAGTGATTCCTGGCATCTAGTAGCCCCACCCCAGATCAAATATATGTGCCTCCTCCCAATTCCATCTAACCAGATTCCTCAACCCTCTCAGAATTGGTCCCCTTCTTACCCAAGATGGCAGCCACCTCCCTGTGACTGCGATCAATACAGTTTTTCCACTCATTACCTTGGCCAGCCGCTGTTTGAGTGATAGGCAGTGAGCACATACCTACTGTAGAACATCTGTTTCTATAGTAGGTGTGTGTGCTCATTCTCTGTCACTCAGAGAGTGGCCAGCCAAGGGGGCAATCAGAGGGGCTGGGCCTGTCACCATCTCCGTGGGGGGGGGACTGGCAGCTAGGGAAGTTTAAGGGCCACCATGGGGGGGGGGTGGAAGGACCTGAGTGGGTGGAATGGGGAGGTGGCTCAGACTTACAATCGGGGTGAACTAGATGCCAGGGATTATTTTAATGTACTAATCAGAGACATCTGAATGTGACTGGGGGAAACTACTGCATGACAGTGATTATTTCATTATACAGTAATACTTGGGGGCATCTGAATGGCGATCAGGAGGTGGGACTGGCACTGCTCTGCACAATGCCTCCATGCAGTCATGCACAGATGCATTGTGCAGTGATGTTAGTGAGCCCATAATGGCATGCAAATGGCCCATTAGCACCTTTCCTCCCTATGGGCTTATCAGTATGCTGAGAGCTTAAAATGACTCATGGGGTAAAGGTGCTATCCTATTTGGAAGATGGTATCTCCCTTTGTTCTATGAATTCCTGTCCTACTGGATGCTATGATAGTACACAGTCATGTCACAATGGGCTGTCCCCTGGGAACCAGTGATCACAGTACAGTGTGGTTCAACATTAAGACGGGTGCAAAAGCAAGCCACAAAAAGATGAGGGTCCTAGACTTTAGAAGGTTGGCTTTTAAAGAAATCAGAGACTGCCCCAGAAGCAGCCTTGCAGGGGAGAATTGTCAGGAAGGGGTAGAGGAACAGTGGAGAAAATTAAGGGAAGGCATGGGAAGGCAACTGACATCTGCATGAAGAAAGTGAGCAAAAGCAGGACGAACAAGCATTTGTCAATGCTGAATGTTGCTTGCTTATATGTGCTGTTTAGGTATTTGGAAGTGATAGTACCATACCTAAGAACTGTCCTGTGCCCCCCCCCCAACATCCATTGCATCTTTCTGTTCAGTATTCACAGAAGAGGGGGAGGGGCAAGGGCCACAGCAGTACAGCAGTTGCAAAGACGTGAGGAGGTGGATAATAGTCCAGTCACAGGAAGAAGAATCCTGCAGGAGGTGACTAAATTGAAGGTGTACAAAGTGATGGGGCCAGATGGCATACACACAAGGATATTAAGAGAACTGTGAAAGGAGATAGCAGTACCTCTGGCAGCCATATTCACTGAGTCATTCAACACAGGGGTGATACCAGAGAATTGGAGGAAGGCACATGTGGTTCCTCTATACAAATCCAGCAGTAGGGAGGAAGTGGCGAACTATAGGCTGGTCAGCCTCACCTCAGTAGTGGGGAAGATCATGGAGACATTGTTTAAAGAAAGGATAGTGGGGCATCTAGAAGCCATCAGAGCCCAGCACCACAGACAACATGGATTCACAGTGGGGAGTTCATATCAAGCAAATCTGGCTGATCTCTTTGATTGGGTGACAAAGGAAGTAGATCAGGGTGGGGCAGTGGACAATGCTTACCTTGATTTAAGCAAAGCCTTTGACACTGTCCCACATAGGAGGCTGATAAACTAGCTGAGTAGGCTGGGCATGGGGGAAAGGGTAGTAAACTGTGTTAGAAACTGGCTAACAGACAGGAGGCAGACAGTGGTGGTAAATGGGGTGCAATCTGGGGAGAGGGGGTAGCTAGTGGGGTGCCGCAGGGATTGGTCCTGGGGCCAGTCCTGTTTAATGTCTTCATTAGTGACATTGCAGAAGGGCTGAAGGGAAAGGTCTGCCTCTTTGCAGATGGCACCAGGATCTGTAAGACAGTGGATACCCCAGAGGGAGTGGAGAAAATGAAGAGGGACCCAGGGAAGCTTGAAAAATGGTCTGAGGATTGACAACTGAAGTTTAATTCAAAAAAGTGCAAAATTATGCACCTGGGACACAGAAACGCTGGAGAAAACTAAAGGATGGGTGGGGAAGGGAGTTGCTGACAGTCACAAAGAAGGAAAGGGACCTGGGGGTTCTTATTTCAGATGACTTGAAAATGTCAAAGTGGTAAGGCAGCTGGGAGGGCCAGTGACATGCTGGGGTACATAGGCAGAGGTATCACCAGCATAAGGAGGGAGGTAGAGATGCCATTATGAAAAACCATGGTCAGGCCTCACATGGAGTACTTTGTGCAGTTCCGGAGGCCGCACCTTCGTAAGGAAATTAACAAGTGAGAGATGGTCCAGAGAAAGGTGAATGAGATGGTACAGAGCTTGCAACACAAGACTTATGAGGAGAAATTAAGGGACCTCAATATGTACTCACTGGAAGAGAGGAGGGAAAGAGGGGATATGATAGAAACATTTAAGTACCTCAAGCGTATAAGTAGAACTACTGAGAAGCAGTAGACAGATGCTATAGACACATGTGCCAGCTTCTGTGTGATATTCTTTTGTTCTTATAAATCTGTAGTCTCCAGTATTTCAGTAATCACATGACCACACTGCCTTCTTTAGGCAGTTTTATGTTGGTTGATGCCCGGTGTCAAAAATGGCAGACAGAGGGCTCACCAGATTGTGTTGCCATTTGAAAAACTTCATAGAGTGTTCTTTTACTGGTAAGCGTTTTGGAAAGCTGCTGAAGGTCTCACAATTGTTATTATGATTTTATCTTCTTATGTCTGTCCCCTTTGGTCCCCCATCCCCACACCCCAACAGTCATCAGTGGCCACAGCTGCAGCCTTCTTCTTGCCAAGATGGTGGGTGAGCAGTTGCCTTCACAGTTTGTGAAGTCTGATGTCTTTCAGTGCAGCTTATTGGTCATCTTCCAACACAGGCAAGGTGCTGCCAGCCCAAAACAAACTCAGGACAAACAGCTTTCAAAGTGGGGAAGAAATGGAGTGAGCAAGAATCAAGTACTCATTCAGATGTGGTATTGATTTTAAGATCAGCATACTGGTGTGGACACTGCAAATAGAACCCCAGCTGTTTAAGCAGCCTTATGAAGAGTAAAGGCTTCTCGAAGCACTGGGGTTCTGTTTATTGTACTGTAAGTGGGCTGCATCTAATTCGGTAATTTACTGTACCTTACACCTGAATGTATAGTAGGCCCAACTTTAAATAAACACTGCACCTGAATGAAAATGATGCCATAGAAACATAGAATTTGTCAGCAGAAAAGGACCACTCAGCCCACCCAGTCTGCCCAAGTGTTCTCTACCTACTTGTAACTCCTGTCTGTATATGTTACTGCATGTCTTATTCTGCCTGCGTCCATCAGGACCTCCTTGTGAAAGAGCTTGCTCAATGGATTTTTCCTGCAATGAACTTGAACCTACTCCACCTCCATAGACCTATTTATCTCTGTTGACCCCCTCTTCCCCCTTTTTCTAATATAGCCCTATGTTTATCCCATGCATGCTTCATGACCCCTACCATTTTAGCTTCCACCACTTCTCCTGGCAGTCTGTTCAAGGAGTCTACCACCCTTTCAGTAAAGAAATATTTCTTCACATCTATCCTGAACCCCCCCCCCAGCTTCATTGTATGTCCCTTGGTTTGGGTGCTCATCCTCATTTGAAGGAAACTCACCAACTGTACCCTGTTTACTCCTGTGAGGTACTTTTTAGGTTTTGATCTCGTCACCTTTCGCCCTCCTCTCTTCCAGAGTGTACATATTGAGATTTTTCAACCTTTCCTTGTAGGGATTCCTGTGAAAATCCTGAACCATTTTAGCTGCTGTCCTCCGGAAAACCTCCACCTTATGTCCTTTCTGAAGTGTGGACTCTAAAACGGGACACAGTACTCCAGCTGGGGGTATACCACGGAGTGACACAATGGCAGCACAACATCCTTCCTCCTCCTACTGTAGATGCCACTCCTTATGCATCCCAGAATCTAATTTGCCCTGCCCATAGCCTTGTCACACTGTACTGCTACCATGAGGTCCTCTGATATAATAACCTCAAGGACCCTTTCATGTCTAGTGAGTATCAGTACCTCCTCCCATCCTATACTTGGCATCAGGGTTCCTATGCCCTAGGTACATGATTTTATACTTGTTGGCATTGAACCCCCAACTAAGTAAGTAAGACAATGGAATTGATTTGAATGAATTTCAAGCTTTTAAGCAGCTTTTTTGGGTGTGTGTATGTATGTGTGGGGGGCTCTGCTACTATAGCTATTTGCTTTTGATTTTGGCCTCAAATCAGGTGCACTCCAGTAAACAGATAAAACATGTTTAAGAAAGACTCATAAGAAATGTGATAAAGTCTTTGTACATTAGCTTGGGCTGAGCTTGCAGACAGGAGAGATAGAAACATATAAACATAGACTTTGACAGCAGATAAGGACAGCTTGGCCCACCTAGTCTGACCATTTCCCTACCTACAGGATAAGCTGCAGATCCTAGTTAACCAACAGCCTATTTCTTCCTACCCCCCACAAGAATTGCCTTATGTCTGTGCCATGTATTCTTGAATTCTCCCACAGTTTTAGACACCACAACCTCCTTAGAAAGGTGATTCCATGCGTCCACACCCTCTCTGTGAAAAAATAGTTCCTCACATTGCCCCTGAGCTGTCCCCCCCTCTATCTTCAAATTGTGTGCTCTTGTTCTTGCACATCTCTTTTTCTGAAAGATGCTACCCTCTTGGACTTTCTTGATTCCACTGAGGTACTTAAAAGTTTCTACCATATCCCCCCTCTCCCTCCTTTCCTCAAGGGTATACAAATTAGGCTCCTTTAGTCTCTCTTCGTAAGGCTTCTCTTATAGACCCTGCACCATTTTAGTTGCCCTCCTCTTGACTGCCTTCATCCTGTCTAAGTCCTTGCAGAGATGGGGGTCTCCAGAACTGGACACAGTACTCCAGATGGGGTCTCACCAACTGTCTGTACAGAGGGATAACAATTTCCTGTTTTCTGCTGGTGATGCTTCTCCCTATACATCCCAGTATCCCCCAGCCTTCCCTACTGCCTTCTCACATTGCTTTCTATCCTTAAGGTCATCTGATATGATTATCCCCAGGTCCCTTTCCATTTTTGTTGTTGTTTCTACTCCCCCCATTGTGTAATCTTCTCCTGGGTTTTTATTTCCCAGGTGTGTTATTTTGCACTTCTTTGCATTGAATCCAAGCTGCTATACTTCTGACCATTCCTCCAACCTTGCCAAGTCCCTTGTTATTCTTTTCATGCCTCCTTGTGTATCAACCTTGCTGCAGATATTTGTGTCATCTGCAAAGATGCATACTTTTCCTTCCAGTCCCTCTGCAATGTCACTTGTAAAGACATTAAAAAGGAGATGCAGTCAATTCCTAATTAATGAGCTTCCCACTGGTCACTTGTGAGCCTCTTATGGGCCAGAGCTTATTACACAAGCATTTTTCAATGCTGAATGGTTGCTTGCTAGCATTAGCAGTGGAAGTGCAGGAGTTAGACAGATGGGGCCCGATTCTCAAAGCCCTGTGTCAGATGCAAGGCGCCTGCGGCAAACAGATATGATGCAAGGTGCACCTTGCGTCCATGAATGCCCTCTGTGCGATACACAAAGGTGGCCTGTGTAGACTGCAATCCATCTGCCCCAAACAGGGCTTGCACCTGCAATGCAATGTAGCATGGTGGTAGGGGGACTGCAGTCGATGCAAGCTGCATCCTGCGATTCACAGACATCACCTGGTGGGAGAACTTCTAAGTGCCCTTAGACCAGCCAGGGCAGGCATATGGGGACTTAGACATTCTCCCCTAGGTGACATGCCTATGTGCGGCACGCCATGGGTGATGGTCCACCCACCATACACCCCTGAGTGTGGCCCCGTATGTGTGGCCTCTGTCCTAGTGGTCCAATGGCACCCTTCACAGCTCCCAGATGCCACCTATGTACCATGTTGGTACCCCCGCCCTAATGCTGCCCATACTGGCAGCAGCTCCTCCGATACTTGCCCCATTGGCGCTACTGCAGCACCAACTTATGGTGGTACAGTGCTCACCCATGCCCCAGCAGGTGGTGCCCAACCTCCCCTGTACACCAGTCCCGACTGCTCCCCAGCATCCGGCGCATCCCACCACTCACCTCCATGGCCAGGTGCCAATTGCACCAAACATGGTGGGGGACACTGGCCCACCAGATTGCATCCACATGCCCATTACCTAGTGGGAAAGGGGTCCTGTGTTAGTCTCTGGAGGCCTGCAGTGGACCTGTGTGGTGCGCCTGGGTTTTTCTGCAAGGTTCCGGTCAGTGCAAGTGTGGGGACTTAGCCGCTGGGCCCCCTCCTGTACCTGAATCAGGTGCAGGGTCTGTGGTGCACCGGGCATTGGTGTAAGCTGCTGTTTGCCACAGCTCATGCCAGATGCAGGCCCGTATGAGAATCGGGCCCATGCAGTATAGGAATGGCAGTGAAGTACTGAACTGACGCCAACCCCACCCCCACCCTGCAGAGATGGACAGGCATTGGGGTGTGGCTTTGGGTCATCACCCATAACAGTCATTATATTTCACCTCACCCTACCCTGCAGACACTGACAAGTGTCAAGGTGTGCCTTGGGTGTTCAGGATTTACTCATCTCATCTCATTCCATAAGGAAATATGCTGAAATGGGTGCAGTATAGGAGAATGGGATAAACTCTGGGGCTAAAGAGTCCAAGGCACACCTCAATGCCTGTCACTGGCTGCAGGGTGCTGGTGGGGGTGGAATGGCTTGAGCATTACTGTCAACAGTCCCAAGTCACATCCCTGACGCTTGTCAGTCCCTACAGGGTAGGGGGCATTATGGTCAAAAACCCTAACACCCTGGCCGTTTCTTGGTATTTTTACTCCAAGTTTTCAACATGGGCTTTTTGTGATCCCACCGCATGAACAGAAGCACTATCAGTTCGTTAGCCGAAAGGAGATTTTGCACAGCGACTGTGCTATTTGGTGCCACAGGTGCGAAAATACATTTCAAACAGGATGTGAAAAATGACATCTGTACTGTTCATGAGGAGGTGTAAAAAATGGCAATGTTGGAAATCTGGAATGAAAATATAAAAAAACTGGTGAAGTCAAGAGTGTGCGTAGAAACTGTGCAATGCACACCCATAATATAATTAGTTTGGGGATTTTTTACAGCAGATTTTCAACACAGGCATTTTGGGACCTCTGCTCTCGAACAGTGTCACTGTGATTTTCTTAATCTATCCTGAATACTGATTTCCCACAGTGACCGTGCTATTCTGCGCTGGCAGTGCGAAAACACATTTCAGCCAGGGTGTGAAAAATTAAAGCTGTACTGTTCATAAGGAGGTGTAGAAAAATACCAATGTTAAAAATCTGAACTGAAAAGTTTATGAATTTGTGAACTTATGAAGGTGTGTGGAAACTGCACAATGCACACTCATAACACAGTCACTTTATGGACTTTTTTCACCAAATTTTCGACATAGCCAGTTTATGATCTCTGCTCACAAACACTGTCACTGTGATTTTCTTAATCTGTCCTGAACAATGATATCGCACACCGACCATGTCACTGTGCGCTACATGTCTGAAAACACATTTTGGGTTATATGTGAAAAATGACAGTTGTACTGTTCATGTGGAGGTGTGGTAAAATGGCAATGCTAAAAGTCTGGAGTGAAAATATTAAAAATGCTCAAAGTTATGAGCATGCATAGAAACTGTGCATGCTCGTAAAACAGTCATTTTGGGGAATGTTTTCCCAAAATTTTCAACATAGGGTTTTTGAGGTCTACCTCATGTAGCCCCCAGGGGGCGCTATCCCAAGGGCTACTACCCCTGCCTGCTCTGACTCTAACAGGTTGAGGGGCCCAGATCGGATGGCGGGTGCCTCCACCCAGAGGTCGGAGTTAAGACAGTCGAGTATGACATGGTCACAGCCCTCTAGGTAGCTGCAACTCCCCTTTCTTCCCACTAGTGGCCTACACAAACCAGTCACAGTGCCCTTCTCATATACACTTACCCCTCGGGTTGAACCAATCAGATTGCCTTGGAGACCCCCTGAAAAGTAAGTTGCTGTTACACAATAATCACTGTACAGTAATCCACCATAAACACACAGGCTAGCCAAGATACTTTTGCAAAACGATCAATCTGATTTATTTAGAGGGGAATTAACAAGGACTGGGGTGATCAGGATAATTAGCTTACCACTCTAACATATGAATATCTATCTATGGCACTGTGCACAGGCCTAACCTATAAGTCACTGGTCTCTGGTACCCAGGCCCTAAAGGCTAGTCCCTTGATGCAGCTGGTTGAGTCCCTGACACAGAAACGAGTGAGAGGTTTCTACAAAGAGTAAATAGAGCCAGAAGGCCCAGTTAGTGTAACCAGCAAAGCAACCAAGAAATCATGCCCTTGCTAGGAACATTTGACAGGGAGCTACCCTGATTCACTACTCACGACTCCAGGAGGGAGAGCGCTCTCACACCACTCACAGGACCGAGCCTGGGCTTCAACACTTCTCCACACATTTATAGGAAAGACAGAGGGGTACCATACCAGGCAGCTGCTGTATTTCCCGATCGCATGCACTTCCATACGTTAGACCAAACTGACACAGCTTCACGGATCCTGACAGACCGAGCGTGATTCAAGCAGATTCTTCAGTCTTCTAGAGGGTGAGCCTGGTAGGTAGCCATGCCCCTGCACAGCCTCCTATGACCGCTGCCCAGTGGATTTAGTCTGACCTGGCTGGCAATTCAAAATGCCCGACTCTGGCCTCACACGTGCTTCCCGTGCGAACACTCAATGGCACAGAAGCCCAGAGCTCCTTCCTCACTCACAGCCACTACGATTCTGACCCCTGGCAGTTCAGGCAGGAAGACCCTCATTCGGGTGCCACCCGATCCCATTGGAGGGCTGCAGATGCCAGTCACTTAATACAGCCTTCATTGGTGCGAAAAGGCGCCATGGTCCTAAAACTCAACTTCCCAGAATCACTAACTGTATCCCCATTGGTCAGTCGGCACCAGTTAGAGTCCTGATTCTGGTTGTTCACTATTTACACCATTTTAGATGCCCCCTGGCTGCTATTGGACCCTTTAGAACAGTCCTGGTCCAAAATGGAGGGGCACAGCACAAAATCCCAGCTGCAATGAAGGCAGGTTAAACAAACTGCAATTTGTACTCAAGCTTTACGTGTTTCCAGGGAAATAATTACATCTTTCAGATAGGCTCCATCTGCACTCTCAGTGACCACAGAAGCAGAGCGATCAGACAGCAGCCCAAGGCGGGACTCGAGCAAAAACCCCAGTCCTCCCCATTTAAGCCACTCAAACCTGCAAGCAGGCAGCTCTTAAAGAGACAGCACGAGAGAGGCTTCAAAAGCACTCGCAACACCCGCATTCAGCTGCCTCAAGCCGAACACCAGTTAGGCATGAAGCCTTCAGGCAGGCTCCGGAAGGCTTTTAGGAACCACCATGTGTAGGGGGGTTACACTCATGAACAGTGTCACTGTGATATTCTTAATCTGTCCTGAACCTTGATTTGGCACACTGACTGTGCCATAGTGCGGTACATGTGCGAAAACACATTTCAGACAAGATGTGAAAAATGACAGCTGTACTGTTCATAAGAATGTGTGGTAAAATGGCAATGTTGAAAATCCGGACTGAAAATATTAAAAATGCTCCAACCTACGAGTGTGCGTAGGAACTGCGCAATGCATGCTCGTTAAACAGTCATTTTTTGGGAATTTATTCACCCAATTTTCAATATAGGGTTTTTGGGGGGCCTACCTCATGAACTGTGACACTGTCATTTCAATACTCAGTCCCAAAAGGTGGTTCCATGCAGTGACCGTGAAATCACCTTTCAGGACCAAATAACTAACTAACAGTGACTGAGTTCATGAGGTGGGGTCCCAAGAACCCCATGTTGAAAATTGGGTGAAAAAATTCCCAAAAATGGCCAAGATATGCATCAAAGTTGAAAAAAACCTATTTATGCCATTATACAGCTTACCAGCATTTCCTCAGTTTGCAGATGACTTTAAAGAGTGCAGACGTGTTCCTAGTCCACTAAAGATAATCACGCCAGGCTCTGGAGGTAAGTATGGGGGTGAGGGGGGTGTGGGGAGGCAGTGTGCCTAGAGGGTGGGTGAGGGTTGGGGGAGGGCCACCAGATTAGATGAGGGAACATTTTCTACTTTACAGGTTTATTGAAAAAGGAAAAAAATCACAGGAAGGTTGTCTTTTTTACAGGGAAATTTCATTTTAGCACACTGGGGTGAGCACCCAGCGTGCCACCTGAATGTTTTGGGGGGGCTGTAGCCGATGTGGGATTAGGCATTCTGCTGTCAGCACTTATGAAGTGCTGGGGGACAAGAGCTGAGGGGATTGGGCACCCCTCGGCACAAGAAATTGGGGAGCATATGCCGACAGGAGAGGGCCTCCCTGTTGGCACACAAGAAATTAGGTGGGCATTATGCCGACGGGGAGTGGGCTACCCTGTCGGCTTTTCTTATTGAAATGTTTCACCAGGAAGGCACACTGAATGGCGGACAGCGGATTTCCGTGAGGGCTGTGAGAACCCGACGGAGAAGCCGTCACCTGTTGCCATGGAAACACAGCACCATGGAGTTGTGTGATTGGCTGCTACATTCAGGGAGGCCCCAAAGACAGCTGATTCCATAGTGACATGGAGCTTCCTGATTGCAGCGGTTCATTTACCTTGATGTACTGGCCTGCTTATTAACTGCCAGTGATGACGGCATGTTACTCTATTGGCCAAGGCAGAGACCAGCCCCTGAATGGGCTGCTGCCATTCGGCACAACATTGCCACACCTTCACAACCTGCTTGTGAAGAAAATGTTATGCAATGTGTTTCTTGCACATGCATGCAAGCAACACAAAAAGGACCATTATGGTACTGTAGAAGAGCGGCCATGAAGATGAAGGAAAAATGGGTGGAATTCAGTAGCTATGAAGAAACCCAGAAGGATGAGGATAGAGAGGTATACCAGGTAAAACAGAGGGAAGCAGGTGAGGTAGTGAAAGGAACAAAGACTTGAACATAAGAAAGGATAGCCAAAGGGGCAGCAAAAGAAGACTACACTTTCTTCAGGTACATACAGTGAGCAAGGAGATGAAGGCAAGGAGAAGGATTGTGAGGATTACAAAGAGACACTGTACAGAGGAGACTCAGGAAAAATCAGACATCCTGAACATGTACTTCTGCACAGTCTTCATAGTGGAGAGATACTGGGACAGACCACCAAGGAGCAGCATGAACACTGGGGGTGTGCACACAAGTCTATTTTCAGAGGAAAGAGTATTGAAGGGACTTGCAAATTTGAAAGTGGACAAAGCCATAGGATTGGATGGATACACCTAAGGGTGTTAAGGGAACTAGGCAGAGAGGTGCTTGCTATACTACTCATGGTCTTATTTAACAACTCACTGGAAACAAGTGGTTCCAGAGGACTGGATGAGAGCAGCCATAGTCCCATTCTGTAAGAACGGCAGCAGGGAGGAGGCTAAAAACTATTGTGTGGTCTGTCTTACTTGAGTCATGGGGAAATTAATGGAATCCATACTGAAGGAGAGACTGGTAGAGAATCTTGATTCCAGTGCTCTGCAAGACCACAAGCAGCACAGATTCACAGGGGAAGGTAATGCTCATTGAATCTGGTAGATTTCTTTGATGGGATGACCAGGGAAATAGATCAGGGGAGGGCAGTGGACATGACTGATCTGGAGTTTAGCTAGGCCTTTGACACTGTGCCACACAGCAGGCTGCTAAAGAAATTGAACAGCCTAGTGGTGGGATTCAAAGTGGTGAATTGGGTTAGTAACTGGTTAACAGGTAAGAGACAGAGGGTGGTGGTTAACAGCACTCACTCTAATGATGGGAGCATGACCAGTGGGGTACCACAGCACTCAGTACTGGGACCAATCCTCTTCAATGTAGGGGACATTGCAGAACTGAAAGGGAAAGTATACCTTTTTGCAGATGATACTAAAGTTTGCAATAGGGTGGCCACTCAGAAGGGGGTGGAGAGAATGTACAGGTATCTTGTGAAACTCAAGGACTGGTCAAAGCCTGTCAGTTGGGTTCAAAACCAAAAAGTGCAAAAATATGCACCTAGGGCATAGGAACCCAAGAGCTGAGTATAGGATGGGGGAGTTATGTAAGTAATAATACCCAACCGGGTGGGGGCGCGTTATTGGAATATAACAGACCGCCCAGGGGCGTAATGAGGCCAGACGCCACAGGTGGAGGACCTTATAGCCCCTGGAAGGTCTGTAATATCCCATAACGCCCACACTTAGATAATGGTGTTACATTACTTTTTTTTTAAATAATGTTTTTATAAAAAAAGTGTCAAATATTATTAAAAATAAACAGAAATGTGGGTTTGTAAAATAGTCCCTTGCCACTAGAGGGTTCCACTGTTGTTTTTTATAGGTAGGAAGGGAAGTGACTGTGAGTGTGGTTGGCAGAGTGACTAAAATGCAACTGGCGAATCAGAAGAGGAACGCAGCTACGAGGGAATACGTGTGGTAGTAAAGTAATTTTTTATTTAAGCCAGAAAAAAGAAACTGAGTTTGGTGTTTCTGCTGTTGGTTTTGTGGGTGAGCATTGTCACAATGAATGTGACCTCAGGACGGAGTGGGTGGTGAAAGGACATACTGTAAATGAGTGTAAGCAGAGTTGGCGGAGTGCCCGAAATGCTGTTGGTGGGTGAAAAGCAGAGCAGAACTGTGAGGCAGGAAAGTGTTTTTTGTAAAAACAGAATTATTATTTAGTTTTTGTTTTCACGGTTTGTGTTGCAGAGCGTAAGGTGGGTGGAATGAACGGAAGTGGGGTATACCGGCGTTTCCGCTTAGCGAGGAAAAACAATAGCACTTACAGTTCCAGAACTGGAACTTGTTTTAGAGTAACCGTTGTTAAGAAATAGCAGCCCGGGTGGCAGGCTGTTTCAGCCAATCGGGAAGCAAGTTTTACTTTCTACATTATCTAATGACAGTCAATAAACAGGATAGGGACATTGGGGTTATTATGTCTGAGGACCTCAAGGTGACACTGTGACAAAGCAGTGGGTAGGGCTAGCAGGATGCTGGGGTGCACAGGGAGGGCTATGTCCATCAGGAGGGTGAGGTGCAGTTGCCACTCTATAACTTACTGCTAAGACCCCACCTGGAATACTGTGTTCAATTTTGGAGAACAAACCTCAGAAAGAGCATAGACAGGGTGGAGGAAGTTCAGAGGAGGGCAACTAAAATTGTGTATGGTTTTCATGAGAAGATCTAAGACTAGAGACTGAGGGATCTTAGCATGTACACCCTGAAAGAGAGGGGAGAGAGAGAGAGAGAGAGAAAGGTGACATGATACAGACCTACTGTACAGGTTCCTCATAGGATTAAACAAAGTCCAGGGCAGTCTCTTTCAAATGTGAAAGAGCACCAGAACCAGTGGAAATGCAATAAACTGGGGTGGGTCAAGAGAGATGTGAGGAAATATTTCTTCACTGCAAGGGTGGTAGATGCCTGTAAGAGACTGCCAGCTGAAGTAGTGGAGGCTAAAACAGTAGGGGCCCTCAAGAATGTGTGGCATAGACATTAGAAAAAAGGTAGAGAGGTGGGAGGGTCAATGGACACCAGACAGCATGTGTGGAGGAAGATAAGGCAGGAAACATCTGGGCATACTAGGTAATCCAAGCGGTTCTTTTCTGATGGCAAATTCTCTCTTTCTATGTTTCTATGTTCATGATTGTGCATCTACTGTAGAAACAGCTTTTACCATAGTAGGCACCTGATCATGAACTGTCATTCAGCTGGTGGCTGCTATGTATGTGAGTGGATGGTCTGTACCGGTCACCATCAGGGTGGTGCATACACCACAGGATGGGAGCCAGTGGGGGAAGTGGTGGTGGTCAGTACTGTGTGGGCGGGTCGGGGTGAGGGTTGGGCATCATGCTTATGTGGCGGGGTGAACCACTAGACACAAAGGATGTGGTATAGAAGAATTACAGCTCTTGCCAGGCTGCTAATTGGGCACATGGGGAGCCCTGGTCTGGACATCAGGCAAGTGGTACAGAGGAATTACTAATCTTATCCAGCGGCTCATCAGGAACCAGTTGATTATGGGCAGGGGGGTCTGCTGGACACCAGGGACAGATGTCCTATTATCCAGGCACGCAATTTATGGGGGGGCACTGGACACTGGGACAGTAATGCCATGTACCAGCTGGGGGACCAGGGTTAGTCATAACCTGACATGGCCAAGTGTTGGTATGTAGGAAGGGACAGCCCATTACACCTGGTTTGGAGAGCCAGTAACCACTGTTGCACTAATGGATAGTTACCACCTCCCCAAACCTACCAGCATGCTGATGTACCTATGTGCAAGGTGCTGTCAGCTGCTTTACATAGAAACATAGAGAAACATAGACTTTGATGGCAGATAAGGACCGCATGGCCCACCTAGTCTGCCCATTTCCCTACCTAGAGGATAAACTGCAGATCCTATTAAACCAACAGCCTATTTCTTCCTACCACCCACAAAAATTGCCTTATGTCTGTCCCATGCATTCCTGAATTCTCCCACAGGTTTGGACCCCACAACCTCCTCAGGAAGACTGTTCCATGCGTCCACCACCCTCTCTGTGAAAAAAATACTTCCTCACATTGCCCCTGAGCCATCCCACCTCTATCTTCAAATTGTGCCCCCTTGTTCTTGCACATCTCTTTTTCTGAAAGATGCTACCCACTTGGACTTTGTTGATTCCACTAAGGTACTTAAACATTTCTATCATGTCCCCCCTCTCCCTCCTTTCCTCAAGGGTATTCATATTAAGCTCCATTAGGCTCTCCTCGTATGGCTTCTCTTGCAGACCCTGCACCAACTGTGTTGTTATTGATAGCATGAATGGTGTAATACTGTTGAAATATGTGGTGGTAGCACTTGAACGTGCCACTGTTTAAGTGTTGCAAGTCCTGTAAAGTTGAGAAGATGAGGAACCTGTCTTGTGAGGGACCTGAATCGTATAATAGAAGTTTCTCATTTTACTGTGTTACACACAACTCTGAAGTTATGACAAGACATGCTGCATCACATGGCTCTGGAGGAGGGCAGACAGCAGTCCTGCAAGTTCACCAGGCAGTTCATTTTATCAATGACATTGATGGGAGCTGGGATACTACAGAGGGGTATAGTTCAACAACTGCACCTGCAACAATCTGGTGCATCATCTCTGTGCTGGTTGCTCCCCGTTCTTTCATTCCTGCCACTGCTTCTTTTACTGAAACCACGACAGGAACAGGGACATGATTGTGCTCACCAATCAGCTTTAAGACAATATCCCCATTTAGGTGAAGCCTAGCAATGCAATGGCCTTTGTTGTATTCTAGGCACTTGCAGTATGCCTTTGCAGATGTAGCTCTTTCTCGGTGGTAGAGAAACCCTTGCAGAAGCGTAAGTTCACCGCCCTTCTGGCTTCTCACAAAGCATACTTTCTCTGATTCTGACATTACAAGTAGTATTTGGTGGTCCAATGGGGAACGGCAGTACATACAGTATATTTATGTACTCTTGTTGTTCCCACCTTGAATGTTAGATGGCAGTGTCATTCTATTATTTACCACAGCATATTGACAACATGTTGTTTTTGCATGCTCTAATATGTAAGTGCTATATTTACTTGCGCTATTGTAGTTGTGCTATTTTGACTGCATACCCTGACTTCTGGAGGGGAGGGCACTCAGACAGTATGTAATAAATGGAACTGGTGACTGGCTGGCAGATTTTATTTCACACACACAGAATTTATTTCACACACCACCTAGGCTAATGGCCGATGCTGCGGACACTGCTGCTACTCAAAGAGATTCAAGGACCCTGCCTGGCCAAACCCTGTCTGACGCAGTACTTTCCCTTTAAGATTTTTTTTTTTAAATTTATTTATGCCATGTGATGTGATGCAATGCCCACTGAGCCAAACATTGTATAACATAAAAATAACATAAGAAATACCTACTGAAGTGAATGAACACAGGCAGGAAAACTGACAGAGCTGACTTGTTGTTGGTGGGGGGTGATTAGGAAAACAGCAAGAAAGCTAACTGGAAGTGGTGTGGTAAGGGTGGCATGCTGGCACAATTCAGTTTCAGTCTGTCTGCAAGACTGTTACAAAAGAAAACCAGAAATGGATAGTCTGGCTCTGGCACTTAGTTTAATTTCAGTTCAGTTCAGTCTCTCTTGTTTTCTTCTTTCTTGTCTCTCTCACTTGCAACAAGTTGACCCCAATCTCTAAGTTCCTCCTCCCCTCCCCAAGTCTCCTCTCCCATGTTAACTACTCCCCAGTCCCTGACTCCCATGTCCATACCCAATCCTTGGCTCAATCCCCCTCCCGACTCCCTGGCTCCCAGTCACTGAATCCCCAACCCAAGTTTTTTAATTCAGTTGGTTCTTTTTTTTTTTTTTTATAAGAAATTATATTTATATATATAAAATATATGTATGTATAAATAAATTCTTTAGTTTTTTTTAACAGTCCACAAGTCGACTTCTTGAAGTTCTGGTTCTTGCCCAACAGGCAAAGGCAAACACAAGCAACACAAGCACAGAATCACAGAGCAGCCTGTAGAAGCTGATACTCTTTCTCCAACCCGATTTTTACATAGTTCCTAAGGTGGACCATGTGGGTTGCTAGACCAGCAAACCCAATCATCAGTTGCCACCTTAGGGAGATGGACTGCTTGACCATCCAATGAGGAACCAGAGACTAGTATCTGGTCCCACCTGTGGGTTCCTCCTGCTCTGGCACTTCTCACTCCACATTTCCAGTGATACAGCAGCCATCTGAACTGATCTGAACAGCCAAAAGTGTTTGGAAGCTGTTAGTTTATGAACACTTTTGCATGTTCTAGTCAGTTCATATTTTTGGCAAACCTGTTCACCGATCCCTACTTCACACTGGAGGGAGTGGGGGTGGACTACCAAGAAACAGCAAGAGCTCTGGGTGAAGGTGGACACAAGTCCCTTTTCAAAGGAAAGAGTCCTGAGGGACACTAACAAATCTGAGAGTGCACAAGGACATGGGACTGGACAAGATGCACCCAAGGGTATTAAGGGAACTTGGAGGTGCTTGCTGCACCACTGACAGCCTTATTCAGCAACTATCTGGAAACAGGAGTGCCTCCAGAGTTTTAGAGGAGAGCAGGTTTAGTTCTGCTTCATGAGAGTGGTAGCAGGGAGGAGGCTAGCAACTATAGGCCAGTGAGTCTCACAGCAGTGGTGAGGAATTTAAGGGAAAACCTGTGAAAGGAAAGGCAAATGGAGTGCCTTGAATTCTACAGGTCACTGGACCAAAGGCAGCATTGATTCACTGGGGGAGATCATTCCAGATGAATCTGATTGATCTTTTCAACTAGGTGACTAGGGAAGTAGATCAAGGAAGGGCAGTGGACATTGCCTACTTGCCAGTCTTGTTTGGCTGCACTACTCTAGGACACTGGTGCTGATAGATGACAGTTAGACCAAAACATACAACTGAATCCAGAAAACCTTAGAACTCAACAGACAAAAATACCGGCACTCATTAATGCAGTGCAAACTTTATTTTGGTGTGCCCCAGCTGTATAATGAAGCCTCAATGCTTCTGCATTCGAGCCTCCCTCATGGGGTGTCACTACACTGCATTACATTTAGCACCACATTAATGAGTGCTGGTATGTTTTTCTGTTGAGTGCTAAGGTTTTCTGGACACTGCCTACTTGGACTTCAGCAATGCCTTCGACATTGTGCCTAATAGAAGACTAATAAAGAATTGGTCATTCTAGGGGTGGGATCCAAAATGGTAAACTGGGTAAAAAATGGATTAATGGATATTATTCAACAGAAGGTAGTGGTAAATGGCACTCACTCCAATGAGGAGAAAGTCACCAGTAGGGTGCTGGAGGGCTTAATAATGAGACCGGTTCTCTTCAATGTCTTCATAAGTGACATTATAGAAGAAATAGAAGGGAATATATGCCTTTTTGCAGATTATACCACAGTCTGTAATAGTGTGGATAGATGAGAGTGGAGAGAATGAGTAGGAACGTTAGAAAACTTGATGAGTGGTATGGGGCATGGCAGCTGGGTTTCAAAGCCAAAATGTACAAAATCATGCATCTAGGGCATAGAAATCCAGAGGCTGAGTATAAAATGAAGTGAGAGATACTGATGGTCATTAAGAAGGAAAGGCTGTGCACTGTGCTTCCACAATTCACATATTGAGACAGGCTGTGAACATCTGTTGGAGCATGCTGCATGTCTGAATATGTTCTCAGACTGGCTATGCATTATCTCAGGTGCAGCACTTAGGAGTGCACAGCACTGATGGTTAGCTCTGAAAATGGGGGCCCATCTACCACTTTAACAGGATTAGCGCTGCACTGTGATAAGAATGGCTGGTGCTATTTTAAAAAGCATGTGTCTGTTCAGTGCTAATTTAGTAGCGTGGCACTGTTTTTTTTTTTTATTTTGTGCAGGACTACTAATTGCAGTCAGGTGCCCATACAAATGGGGATTACTCTAATGCATATAAGGTGTACAAGGATATGAAATGCTTTTTTTGGAAGTGCTAACAGACTGCCTGGGTTATGCTAGTTATTGTGTCTGGGAATCTTGTTTTAACTGCACACACACAGCATGCCAGCACCCCCCCCACACACACACACAAACACACACATCGTCAGTCCTGGTCACTAGAAAAAATAATTCTTTGGTAGTCCGGTGGTCCCCCACTCACCTAATCCATGTAGAGCTAGAACATTTATCTCTCAATCTAGTAGTCTCTCTCCCTTACCAGATCCCGGTAAAAGCAGAAAACTTCTTTCTGGCACTATAGTGGCCCCTCCAACTCCCGTTATCCAGTGTCCATACCCCAGCATCTGGTGATGGTCCCTTAGCATCTGGTGATAACCCTCCCATCTAGTGACAACCTCCCCGGGCCAGAGAAGGTAGCAAGCACTTAGCCTCTATTCACCACTACAGCTTGACTGACATCTGTTAATCAAAGAACTGTTATAAACTGATACAGTTCTTTTTTTCAGGAGGCAACATCCAGCCATGGCAGTGAGTGAAGAGTAAATGCTGGCTGATGTCTCAGGTAAGGGAGGCTTTCGTCAGATACTGACAGCAGGAACCACTAGACTACCAGGTACAAATGTTCTAGGGTTCCTGGATCAGGTGAGGGAATGGGACTACCAGAGTATCAGTGATAAATGTTCAGTTTCTATGGGGATCCGGAAATGGGCACTGGACTACTAGGGAAATATTTTTTTTACTTTGACCAGGACAGAGGGTGTGCAGGGTGCTGGCTAGGGTGGCCCAGAATCCACCAAATGGAACTGGATTTGTCAGATTCTGATCTAATTTGCAGATTTAGGATTTTAAGATCTGTAGTCCAAAAATACTAAATCCTAAACTGAATCATAAAACCTGTTTTACAAAGGCATTAAGATTTCAGATTTCAAATCTGAATCCTAAATCCGATTTTGAGGTCCTTTTAATCTGATTAGGATTCGGAAATTCTAAAAATCCTAGAATAGGGTTGAAATCATCCAATTCCAAGCACCCCTAGTGCTAGCAGCCTATGTGTGTGCAGCTGAAACATGATAGTTGGTGCTTCAAAGAAGTATTTAAAATACAGGTATGCTCTGTATCCATTGGCAGTACCCCTCATTTGCATTGACATCTGGTTGCACCTAGCAGTCCTTCACAAACAAATTAGCAACAAGCTAACCAGTGGATTACAGGATCTAAGGCAACATGGTTTCACAGGGAGAGGTCTTGCCAGACAACCCTGATTGAGTTCTTCGACTGGGTGACCAGGGTAGTGAATCACAGAGGAGCAGTAGATGTGGCCTACCTGGATTACAGTAAGGCCTCCGATAACATTCCACATAGAAGACTGGTGAACAAGCTGACCTGTCTGGGAGTGGATCAAAAAGTTATAAACAGGGTAAAAAGTTGGTTAAGCAACAGGAGTCAGAAGGTGGTGGTAAAAGGTGTCCACTCTGAAGAAGGGAAGATGACCATCAGGGTGCCTCAGGGCTCAGTACTAGGCCTGATGCTCTTCACTGTATTTATTAATGACATTGCAGAAGGGCTAGCAGGGCAAGTATATCTGTTCGCAGATTATACAAAACGAGGGATAATTTACAAATGTTTGAAGCATGATCAAGGGTTTGGCAGCTGGGTTTCAGTGCAAAAACAGTGCAGAATCATGCACTTGGTGCACAGAAACCCAGGGGCTACTTACCAGTTGTGAGGGGAAGTACTGGCAACCACTAAACAGGAAAAGGACCTGGTGGTAATCATTTCTGATGACCTAAAGGCAGCCAAACAGTGTGATAAGGCAGTGGGGAAGGCAAGCAGGATGCTCAGGTGTATATGCTGGGGTATTACCAGTAGGAAGAAGGAAGTAATATTACCCCTGTACAGATCACTGGTAAGACCCCACCTTGAGCACTGTGTCCAGTTCTGGAGGCTCTACCTCCGGAAGCACATTGATAAAGTGGAGGCAGTACAGACGAGGGCTACCAAAATGGTGCAGGTCCTGAATTAAAAGCCCCATGAGGAGAGACTCAAGGAACTAAATACAGTATGTACTCAATTGAGGAAAGGAGGGATATGATAGAAACATTCAAATAACTAACAATTATTAATAAGGTACAGGAAGGCAGCATTTTCCATACAAAAGAAGCCTGAGGACAAGGGATCATGCTATGAAGTTGGAGGGGGAAGGCTGACAGGACATGTGAGGAAATATTTCTTCACAGAGAGGATGATAGATGCCTGTAATAGCCTTCCAGTGAAGGTGGGGGTGCCAAAATGGTGAAAGGATTCAGGCATGCATGGGACAGATATAAGGGGACCTTGGTAGTAAGGAAAGGGAAGGAGAGAACTGGCGATCAAGTAGAGTCTGCGGTGGCACAATTGGCAGGGAAAACTGGGCCAACTAGGTGGGCCAAGAGGTCCTAATCTGCCAACAACTTATATGTTTCTAACAGACTAGCACTGTGCTAACTGCTTTTAAAAATAGCATGGGCCATACTAAAAGGCTGTCAACCATGCTAATTATAACACATTAGTCCTGTTAGAGTGGCACTGTCTGACTAAAAATCCTGGCCATCGTCTTATTGTGTTTTTTTTATTTCCATCTTGTTTTTCTTGCACAGTTTTTATCAAATTTCAGAAAGTGATATGACAATTTTTATAACAACAGAAGTTAAAATACACTTTCTTCTTTCATATGAGTGCTGCCATCATTTAGTGCTAAAAACAGTTGTTTGGGGAACTGAAACTTAGGATATTTATAATGCAATGCAGTCATACCATTTAAGCAGGGGGTACTAAGGCCTTGTATACCCTATGTAGTGTGTTCTAACATGTTTAAAAAATGTCTCATTCATATTACAGCATGGTTGTTGGAGTGTCAAGACTGTGCTCCAATACCCCACTAGTCCTAGTGAGTTCATAGGCATAATCTACAAATTTGTGGATACTGCAGTGCATGTCATGATTTATTTATTATTTATTTATTTAGTTAGTTTTTGTTGACCGGGTAAGTGCGCTAGCCAACATGTGACTATTTTCAGGCACGACCCAGGAGGTACAGTTACAGAACACAGTGATACATAAAAAAAAATTACACAAAGCAAGATACATTGGCAAAGGACAAAGTCACACAGTGTAGTCAAAGCATAACAATTAAGGATAAACTTACACGTATTCATTGTTGATAATTAGGGGGTGAGGTGGTAGGGGACAGGTGGATGGGTAAGGCATGAGAGAGGAGAAAGGGGAGTAGAGCAAATAGTGAGAAAAGGGAGGGCATGAGGGAGGTAAGGCTGCAAGTGCGCGGCATTAGCGGAGAAGGTTACCACCTGCAGCCGGGTCGGTGGAACCGGAGTCGGCAGGAGAGACGGAGAGGTCTGGGAGCAGGGAGAGTAACTATGGTGCAGAAAATAGGAGAGGGTGATGTGCAGGAGAGGACGGTGGGAGGGACCAGGTGCAAGGGTGTAGAGGGATTTGAACTAAGGGGATGGGGGAGGACAGGAAGGTAGGGGGCAGGGCAGGGTGGGAAGTGCGGGGTATATATGGGAATAGGGATGATGGGGCATGGAATAAATTGGGAAACGAGTGAGGGGAGGTTAGATGGAGTGCTCCTAGTAAGAGCGAGGCGGCACAGAAGGAGGGAGAAGAACAAGAATTAAGGTGGCGAATACGGCATTGGCGGCATAGAGTAGCAACCTGCGGCCGAGCCGGTGGAACTAAGAGACGGCAGGAGAAGCGGGGGAGATCGGGGAAGTCACGGTCAGACGCAGACAGGTGGGCGGTATGATAAATAGGAGAGGGGAGGGGGTGATGACAGAACAAAAGGGAGAAGAGGGAAAGAATGAGAGAAGGAGGGGAATTGATGGCAGGGAGAGGGGCAGAAAGGTGAAAAGAGGGTAAGAAGGGTGACGGCGAAGTACGGCATTGGCGGTACAAGGTTGCAGCCTGCAGCCGGACCAGTGGAACTGAAAGACGGCGGAGAGGGCAGTAGAGGGCGGCTAGAGGGGGAGTGTAGCGGCAGAGAGCAGGAGGAGGAAGGGCTGAAAAGGGGAGGTAAGGATAGAAAAGGTACTGGAGGAATGGCTAAAGTGGGAAGGGAAGAGAGGAGAGGCGAGGATGGTTAGGGTTACAAGACCAGAGGGTGAGGGTTAGGAAGGAAGGATGGTAGGAGAAATAGGCTCAGGGGATGAGGGCGAGCTAAGTGACTAGGCAGAAGTAGAGAACTTACAACAGGATGTTACAGTTACATCAGCATATCAGGGGTATGAGTACAGGGCATCAGAACACACGATTATACAGCATCATCAAACATAAAAGAAAACAAGTGCAAGTGCATATCATACAAAATAGAGGAGGGGAGGAGATCTGGTTAGGAACATGGGATTCAAGAGGATCAAAACAAACACATTTGTCCATCGAGGCAAGGAAAGTTCTGAGACTGTGCTTAAATGCAGCATGGGAAGGAGCATTTCTAGTTCCAGGGGCAATAAGTTCCAGAAGTGAGGGCAGCATAACTGAAGGATCCAGAACCCTTGTTTGTATGGGCAGAGAGGAATATTTAGTAAGGACTTGTCAGAAGATCTAAGGTCCCGTGAAGGTATTACTGGCTGGAGCAGTTTTGAGAGATCAGCTGGCTTGGACACTCTGATGATGGTGTCAGAAAGGCTGCAAGGTAATATTGCCTGGTGGAGGAGGGAGACAGCCAGCCTAGGTCTTTGTACAGCTGACAATGGTGTTTCAGGCGTGGTGCTTTAGCCGCATACCTACAGACATTGTTAAAGATGGTGTCCCATTGATGCAGGGCAGTTTTGTTGGCCATGAAGCGATGGGAGCAACCGTAGGTGAGGGTTGGTAATAGGATTCCTCTGGCACTGCCAGTTTGGCGCTGGGGGGTAAGCAGGTAGTTAGTCCTGTAAGGCCCCTAGCTTACAATTGACAGATTTACAGGTTTCCTGGATATGCTGTTTTAAGTCAAGATTTTGATCTAGATGGATGCCCAAATAGCGAAAAGAGCTAACCGACCCAGAGGGATACCATTAACATCAGGCACAGAGAGTGGAGAAGAGCAGGTTCTTATTTTGTGTGGTGATCCAAATAGCATAGCTTTGGTTTTATTTGAGTTGAGGACAAGGCGTTGAGTGTGAGCCAGCGCTGCACCAAGTGGAAGTCAGTGGTAAGGGTATCATTCAGGTTGATTATATTGTCAGAGTGGGCATAGATGACCAGGTCATCAGCATAAAGTAGTGAGTGCCAGAGGTTATTACGTCAGGGAGATTGTTTATAAATAGTGAGAAGAGGAGAGGACCAAGTATGGAGCCCTGAGGGACACCAATATTGATTACTGCACTGTCAGAGATAGCCGAGTTGAATTTCACTGCTTGAGACCTGTTGGCAAGGTAGCTGCTGAACCAAGTAGCGACAGGGTAAGAGAAACCCAGGTTTCTGAGGGAGGCAAGTAGTAATGGGTGGTCAACAAGGTTGAATGCTTTAGTAAGGTCGATGAAAACAGCCCCTGTTAGCTGCCCCTTGTCCATGTTGGTGAGAATGTCAGAGGAGAATTTGCTAGTGCAGTCATGGTGCTGTGGTGTTTTCTGAAGCCATGCTAAAGGCACAGAGTAAACTGGAATTTTCAATGAATTCGGTAACTTGAATAGAGACTAATTTCTCAAGAATCTTGCTAAGGACTGATAGTATAGCAATTGGTCTGTAGTTGGACGTATCATTCTTGCTGCCTTTTTAAACACAGGAGTAATTCTATGGCCTTCCAGATTTCGGGACAGAGCCATTGGAGAGGGATAGGGTGAAGATTCTAGCTATAGGTCTGGATATGAGGTGAGCAGCTATCTTTAATAGACGAGGTTCCATTGCATCAGAGCCAGGGCTGGTATTGTCAGAGATAGCTTTGAGCAGTTTGAAGACTTGATGCCAAGTGACCGCTTTGAAGTAAAATGGTTTAGCCGAGGCAGATGAAGTGCCAGAGAATGTTGAGTTTAGTTGTGTGACTGGAGATTGAAGGGAGGCTGTGTAGGCAGATAGGTCGGAAAACTGCTGGTTAAATGCGCTTGCAATAGTGAGGAGTCATTACAGTGACACCTTGTAGGATCATTTCAGAGGGAGTGACAGCTATGTGGATCCTAAGAAGGTTTTAATGTGGCTCCAAAATTTTCGAGGATCGTTGGAGGAGTTAGTCAGCAAGTTTTGACAGTACCTGCTTTTAGCCTGCCTGATGAGCTTTTACAATCATTTCTATGTTGTTTGTATAGGATGAGATCCCGGGGAGCCCAGAATTTTAAATTGTTTCCATTGTTTGTCCCTGGCTTTTTGTTTACATAGAAGTTCTTTATTTAGCCATCTTGATTGCTGACCTCTAACCCTTCTTTTTACCTTTGGGAGGTGTTTCTTTTGTACTTGCCAAACTTGGTAAGGAATATGTCAAGGGCAGTGTCAACACTGGATGTGAGAAGACGTCAGACCAGTCTATGTCGATATGTCAGATAGAAAGGCTTGTACATCCAGGGCAGCATAGTTCGTGAAAGTAATCAGGCGTGATCGAGGAGCAGGCGGTGGGCAGGAGCGCCAATGACAGATCGTTGGTGAGTGATCTGTAAGTGAGTCAGCCAAGACAGCAGCTTTAGAAACATGATCCGGTCTGTTGGTAAGGATCCAGTCCAGTAACGTACCTGATAGTGAATTAGTGATTCTAGTGCATTCAGTTATAAGTTGGTGAAAATTGTGCTTCTGGATCAGTGAGGCAAGGAGACTGTGATGTGGGCCCAACCAGTTCAGGTTCAAGT